>JAENHJ010000053.1:7500-1469249 GCA_025330945.1 Mucuna pruriens | reverse complement strand
GTTACATTGTGTCGCATTTGCGGGTTTCTTTTTAGATTTCTACCAACCAATCGACTAGAGCACAAAAGCCTCTTATCCCTCCTCCTCCTCCTAAGCTGTAGAAATCTCTTGCCAAAGTTGTAGAGTTATCTATTGTCTTTCTAAAAGTTAATCTAAGATTCTTTTTCAAAAACAATTTTATTGCCAATCCACTGGAATTCTGTTCAGAGGAAAATTAAAATAAACTAAGAATTGAATTGTCAGCCACATGTCGATCCGCCAGATGGCACAAAGTCGAATGGACTCCTTGGCAAACTTTTATTGAAAAACATGGTGAAAAGCAAATAAAACATGACAAGTTTAATTAAAATAAAAATGAAACAACGAATTAAAGGAAAAACTAAAAAAATGATTGAAACTAACAAAATTAAATTAGTAGAAGTCTGGAGGATAGAACAAATAAGGAGACTGTGAATGAAATGATCAGATATTTATCCCCCCAATAATAATAATAATAATAATACACTTAAAATTGCGATTGTTCCGAATGCGGCAGGGTCATCTAGTGACGCTGGTTCCATCAATGATATTATCTCCATGTCATGAGTGATCGGCGCTGGACCTTCATGGAATGGCTTAACCACGCCATGATCCGAAGGTCCCATTACTGTGTTCATCATTTAGTGACCGCACCACGGAAACACACATGGATAAAAAAGGTCCATCCCATCTAGAACGAGTTTACCTGGTTAATGAGGCGCTGAAGCTAAACGCGAGGATCTCCCTCGCCAACTCCTGAATTCTTTCTCAAGATCTGCTGGTCATGGAATCGCTTGATTTTCTGCTTGTAGATCCTAGAGTTTCTATAGCTTCCAAGCCGGAGTTCATCTAACTCTTGCAGCTGAATTTTCTCTGCCTCCTGCTTGGTCATAGTCAGATTGCACTGCTTAACAGCCTTTAGAATGCTCTGGTGTTCTAGCTCCACAGAAGGTGACAGGCCTTACCGAAAACAATCCTATAGAGAGACATCCCTAAAGGTGTCTGGCATGCAGTTCGATGTGCCTGCAGACATCCTCGCGAGGAGCTCCGGCCCATTCTACTTGATCGGGTCATCTTGCAATGTTTTCTCGATTTCGTTGAACACTTCTGCTTGGCCATTTGTTTGGGGATGGTAGAGTAGCAATTCTGTAGAGCACTCCATTTTTGAAGAAGGAAGCCATGGCTCATTACAAAAGTGACTGCCTTGGTCACTTATGAGCGCTTTTTGGCACACCGAACTCAGAAAATATTGACTTCGAAAGTCCACAACCACTCTTGCATCATTGATTCTGGTGGCAATGGCTTCTACCCATCTTGATACATAATCCACGGCCAGCAGAATGTATGAGTAGCCATTGAGACTCGAATAGCCCCATGAAATCTATTCCCCAAGCATAAAAATTTCACGAATCTGATGGGTTGTCAGCATTTCATGCCTCGTCATGGGCCACCTCGCTTTAGTTGTTCTCAAAGGTGAAGACGAATTCATGCGCTGCCCCTGAAGATAGTTGGCCAGTAAAGTGCCACAGTCAGCACTTTCCTTGCGGCTCGAAGTTGATCCATAATGACCGCCTCCAGGTGCTAGTGGCAGTAATCCAGAGGACCGAATTGAACTCCTGTCAGAATGCACTCAGCGATGACCTTTGTCACTACATAGTTCCAAAGGTAGGATCATCCCAATGTAGTATTTGGCATCACTTCGCAGTTTATCTTTGTATGCCCGAGATGCCGCTGGTGGAAACCGAGATGCTGCCACAAAATTACAAATGTCAACAAACCACGTGGAGACGCTTTATATGCAAAGTAGTGTTCATCCGGAAAACTCAGACGGCTAGCATCAGTTTCGTCTTTTTCAATTCTCGCTCAGATGATCTGCTACCGAATTCTCAGCACCCTTCTTATCTCTGATTTCCAAGCTAAATTCCTGAAGAAGAAGCATCCACCTAATCAGTCTCGACTTTAGAATCAAGCTTCTTCAGCAAGTACTTCAAAGCGGCATGGTTAGAGAACACAATTATCTTGGAACCGAGAAGGTAGGAACGAAATTTGTCCACAGCAAACATTATTGCCAAGAGTTCCTTCTCAGTTGTTGTGTAGTTTTGCTGGGCCAGATCCATAGTTCTGGATGCATAGGCCACCACGTGCACTCGGCTGGCTCGGCCTGCTTCGTCGAGAACGGCTCCTAATGCCGTAAGTGGATGCATCACACATCAGTTCAAAATGGTAGGTCCCAGTTTGGTGTTTGTAAAATTGGGGTGGATGTTAGCTTGTTCTTCAGCTCCTGAAATGCTTCAATACAGGGCCTGGCCAAAGTTGAATTCCACATCCTTCAGAGCAGCTTGGACAAAGGCAGCTAAAGGTGGCTAAAATTCTCGATGAACCTTCTCAAAAAGCCCACGTGGTCCTAGAAATGAGTGAACCTCCCGCACATGTAAGCGGGATTTGGGAGGAGTGTAATGATGTCTATCTTTGCTTTGTCCACCTCGATGCCTCCTGTTGGAGACTAGATGTCCCAACATTATTCCTTCAGCACCATGAAAGTTGACATTTTTCAAAATCAGCATGATTTATGTCAATGCATTCTTCAACACCCTTTGATAGATTACCGCACGCTTCAAATGAATCGGCATATACCGTGAAGTCATTCACGAATACCTCCATACAGCCCTGTAGCAAGTCCGGTGAAGACGCCAAAGATGCAACGTTGAAATGTGCTCAACAGACGGCAGCGTTAAATGCGCGTGTATACGCAAAGGTACCAAACGGGCGTGGGCGTTGTCTTATTGCCGATTCGCGGCTATATGAATTTTGCATATAGTCTCGAGAATCCACATCAAGAAAGCAGTAATGGGTTCCCCGCTAATTTTCCACAA
This sequence comes from Mucuna pruriens, assembly GCA_025330945.1. Taxonomy (NCBI): domain Eukaryota; kingdom Viridiplantae; phylum Streptophyta; class Magnoliopsida; order Fabales; family Fabaceae; genus Mucuna; species Mucuna pruriens. The sequence continues at coordinate 1,466,358 of JAENHJ010000053.1, read as the reverse complement.
GATTTGGTCAATAATGGCAGAAAATGATCCTCATGAAGTTGCCTGATTCAATCTTCGCTAGCCGATGCACACTCGCCAACTCGCTTCGAATCTTTAGTTAGTACCAACATCGCGTCGGGTTTTTCATGCGCCATCCCTGACTTCTCGCACTACTTGCATGTGGCTCACCCATTGGCTATCCGAGACGGGTTAGTCGATCCTGCAGCAAGGAGTTTGGTGACCTCCTTTTAACCACGTCGGAGTGTCTGATTCAGTCTCCCTGTGCTGCCTTATGGGCTTGATTTCTCCTCCATTAATATTCTATGCATGCGATGGAGGGGTTTATGCCAGAAGGTCGAAAGCTTCCACCCTATCGCCTTCTTATGTTGTCGTAGAACTCCAAAGAACTTGTCTTCGCTTCCTGGCTGAGATTGCTAGCAATGATAACCGGAGTTGTTGCTCCTTATCCGTAGGCATATTTCAGGTGACTTGGCAATGTTTTCAATTCTATGGTGGCAGTGGTAATGGAGATTTTGCAGTTTCTGAAGTTGGATCCGCTAGCCGATTCAATCTTGATTCAGCACCAGACGTGCTCGACATGATTTCTACTTTGTCTCGCTTCTGCGGCCTGACTTCACTGATTTAGCTATCGCTGAATGGAGTCTGGCATAGGCTTCAAGTGTTCCTTCCGAGTCGATCCTGATGGACTTTTTATTTGTGCTACAACATGAGTCAGGGTTCCTTCTCAGAGATGGTCTCAAAGAAGCTTTTGTTTCGCTTTTGATTGTTAACCTTTCGGGCCGAGTTGACTTTTAATTCTTCCTTTGACTCCTATTTTCCAGAGCTCTAATTCTGGGCCTTGGGCTTGAAAAGATTGTCTTAGTCACAGATAAAGATTTCTTAGTTTCAAGAACTTCAGCTCCTTCATTTTTCGAAAGACCCTGGTTTTCCCCGATTGTGCTTGGTTTATCGCTTTGAATAATTCAGCCTTGAAATCAAGTCAGCAATATCATCATATTCGCCCTGAGCCGAGTGGGTATGTACATCACAAAGCCTCTTCTATCAGGGTCCCTAGGCAACCGATAAGATTAGTACCTTCAGAAAATTTTTCATGTTCCCATCATAAGCAGTCTAGTCAAGGTATTCTTCAACCACCAATAAGGTCAACGCCAAAGAGGGAGGGTCTTCGGCCGGATGCCTCAGCTTCAAAGATGTTGAATTACGCCAGAGTGTCACCGACTCCATTAAGAGTCCCGCATGCACATCAATCTTTGTTCGTGTCATCATCGTGAATGGTCTTCCCAAAATTAAGAGTTGATTCTTTTCCTGATGTCTCATCCTCCATGTCTAGCACGTAAAAGCCAACCGGAAAAATTAGCTCTACTGGACTCGACAAGAAACATCTTCAAGAACTCCTGTGGGTTGGACAATATCCTGTTTGCAAGTTGAATAGTCATCCATGTGGGTTCCAAATCACTGAAATTCAGGGACCTGTAGATTGACACTCGGCACGACATTAATTGAAGCTCCTGTGATCTAGCATGGCATTGGCAAAAGTGCATTCGCCGACGGTACGGGACCGAAAAAGACTCTGGTCTCGTATTTCTTTGGCAAAGTTGAAGCACCTGCAGTAATTGCTCCATTCTGTGTTAGAGCCGACACCACACCTCCAGCTTCCTTTACTCCCTTTTATTTTTTCTTTGGTACATACAATTCTTAAGGAATTTTATGCATTTGGGACCCCGTTTAATAGCATCGAGGGAGTTGGAATATTGATTTCCACCTTGCGAACATCTTTAACAGCTTCTTCATCCGACTTTGGCTTCCTTGCCGAAGTGGTCCGAGATGGAAATGGTAGTGGGACAAATTTGTTCGGCCGAGACTGCAAGCCCAAGATTTGGCTCAGAGTCGACTTCGCTTGGTCTCAAGAACTACTACAATGTAGGTTGAGATAATTTTTTTCCCACTTGAAGAGTGACGACACCGGCATTCCCCTCGAATTTGGAATGGTTTGAGAGGGTAGGTTGCTGGATCCTACACTGTCAGAGTTGACTTACAAAGATATTAACTAACCAATCTGGGCGCTTTTGAGGTCTTGATGCGGCGGTCATGTTCTTCATTGAATTGTAAATTGTTGGAGCTCATCGATTGTTGGAATTCCGTGTTGTTGGAATTCCGTGTTGCCGCTGCAAGCCGTCCATCGCTTTTTCCAGATGGAGAGTTGCCTGAGGCACTCTCCGCTGCTGTTGTTGCCGCGTCATTGTTGGCTGCAGCTTGGTAAATGGAGCTCCGGCTATCGATAACCCTCGCTTGCTCGATAGGTGTTCGGGCGGATCCCAATTGTTGAGCTGCATATGGTCCTTGATTCAGCCTTGGCCGAAATGGCTGTCTCCCATGTCGCTGGTTATCAAACGGACGATTCTGATACTAACTGCTTCCCATATCAAGTCCACCTACCTGGCCCAACATTCTCCGGTTGGTCCGACTGGTTTCTTGAGAGTGGGGCACATATCGGGGTGCTCCACGTATACATATGCCACATACTTTGCTACCCGGCTGGGTTGGTGTTGTCCAACAACAAGCCGCCTCACCAATGATGTCAATTCGGTTAGTTGATTCTCCAACCTCTGATTGAAGTCGCACCGATTTCATTCAATCCAGAAGTTGATTTGGCCCCTCTCGATCCCAAAATCGCGGTATTGCTTGCCATATTGAGATCGATGCCGCGTCGCCGCTGGTGTTTTGTCCATCGAGTTCGGCCAATCGGCCGGCCTATCATGCTTCTGTCCATCAACGATAATCCTTCATAGAAATACCGATCAGCAGAATGTTCACCGATCCGATGATGTGGACAGTGGGCAATGAGTTTGTTGAACCTCTCCCAAGATCGTGCGTTGTTTCTCTCAGATAGCCGCCTTATCCCACATATTTCTTTCTCCGATGGATCTAGCAGATGTCAAGAACTTCTCCAGTGAAAGTGGCGCCTATGTCTCCTTGTTGTTTAAAAAGTACATGGCTGAAGATACAACAATCCTTTTGCTGCTCCATCCAGGAGAATGGAAATGCCTTCATTTTGATGTAGTCCTCCGATATCCCCCGCGCTACTCATCAGAGAAACAGACCACATGGAATTCCTTTTGTGTTGGCCATGGGTCTTCTTCTGCAAGACCATGAAACTTAGGCAACAGTGTATAAGACCAGATTTTAACTCATATGTTCGAGCTGGCTCCAGCTTGGGGTATTGATGCACCAAGGTTGATACACCATGTCCGGAGTAGCTAATTCCTTCAGCCGTCCTATCATTATTCTCCATTCGCCCGATTCTCGAAAAACGCCAAAACTAGAAACAAAATTGTCAAGTAAAATTGGTTAGAGTCGCCTACGCAATCTATATTACTACTTGTATTTCATCGCATGCTTCCTAATTTTAAGTGCATCCACGTAAGGTTAATTTATTTCTCGGGTCAAGAGCATACAATGGGTCAATACTACTCCTAGTCATGCATTCTACATGTTATGCAGAAAAAATCAATTGAAAACAGTACTTGAAATCCAAGTGGATGCAGAATTGGAAACTACAATTATCAGTTAACTAACTTATGGCATACAGAAAGAATGCAATTAAACTAGCAAGAATGCAATGTGTAAAAGAAAGATGTAGTAAAATGTAAAACAGAATGCCAATTTACTTGAGCTAGTAAATGTTGATTTTTTTTTTCTTTTTAGCGATGAATTCACGCAGAAACAAATAGTCAACATGCTTTTTATTTGGGATCTGAAATCTAAAAGACAAACGCAGACAAATTCAAAAGACTCAAGACTTGCCCGACTCGACACCTTCACAGATCTGATTCGACCTCACTTAATCCTGGCACACAAAGACACAAAAGAACTCAGGTCACCAACAATCCATAATTTGATAATGATGTTCTTTTTCATTCGCTTCAACTTATCAAATAACTAAAGCTAACTATAGCATAGCCAACCCTAAGCCATTCTTTTCCTCAAGGACACAATGCGCTTGGCCAGGATTTGGTATTAAGCCGAAGGACGAGAATTTGAGATGTAAAGTGTCGACTCTCCCTAAGATCGGCCGAAGCCGCTTCCTAGAGACCGAAATGAGATAATCTTGGCTGAGATAATCCCATTGTCTCGCCTGAGTGCATGCTGACAGCAGATGGACTATCTTTGTCTCGCATAAAAATCAGCAAACAGGGGGATTCAATGCAAGTAAAGGGTAGCAAACAAGACTATGGATGAAGGAACATATACTATTGTTACTAGTTATCTATTATTATTATTATTATATAACTGTTTTCATACTCTCACCCCATCAATCCAAGTTCATTTAGGGTTCCATTACTCAGCTTCAATTCATATCACTTTGGGAAGTCTTATGCACCGCCAGTTGTTCATTCCATCCATACCAAGGATTTATGCAACGCTTACCTCATCGCTTGGCAAGGATTAAGTCTAGTGCTGATTTTAGGTTCTCGCTGACAATTGCCAAATGATTACCTACTAAATTAGTCAAACCAGCTTCCGACGGCTTTGGGTTTTTAACATTGTTTCATAATTTAATTGAATCGCAGATCAAATCGAAATTTAAGGTGAGGAAAAGAATGGAGATAAGAATTGCAGCATGAAATTGATTAACAATGTAAATGTAATACAAATACGCTGGGTTCCGAATTCGATGAATCCATCTTCCGACTATCGCCATGGTTGATGGTGGTGGTTCACCTCCGTAGCCCGAACGCCGAGGATCGCCCACCCGCAGCTAAGGCCAAGTAGTCTGACGGCCCCCAGTAGACTTCAGCTTCCTAGTCCAGACCTGCACTCCTCAATCGAGAGAACGCCAATGAGCACCGTGCACCACCGTGGAAATGGAGAGAGCGAGACCGAGAAAGCGGTATAGCGAGTATGGAATTAAAGTGAATTCAAAGACGATAAAGGTGCACAAGCGCCTCATATATACACGAAGCCGTGATATGCTAATCCTAACAAATCCCGACAGAATTACACCGGGTGGAATGTCCTATTCTACCCCTATGCAGATCTTCTAACGTGATACGGCGTATTCCCCTAGAGTGACATGGCAGCATGAGCCGACAACAGGTGGCCTCCGAGCCGATTGCTGATGTGGCAATACAATCGGGGCCACTTATCGGGCTGTTGGGCCGCAAGGCATGGACTAATGAGACGATTTCGTTTGGCCGAGATGGAGTCGGTCTGGCCTGGGACGACTATCTCTGGGCCGAGACTTTCTATTGACCTTGGGTCAATCCCTGGCTTGACTCGGCAAGAAGAAGGAGGATACTCTTTATTAGCTAAGAAATCAATTAACACGATTTGTATTTTCTCCGAATTTAAGTCCAAAATGAATCTTAGCTAACAATCCATCCTTAAGCACCAAATAGTCTTGCAAACCTCCTTCTTAGGTGTCTAAAAGATGTATAAATCAGACTCATCAACCATGAATGGCAGAAATGAAATCTCAGTAGCTTGATAAACTAAGATTTGGAAACCAGCTAACCGAAGTTAACATCATCAAAGTAGGCAACTTGTTGTTGACAACACAAACCAACCATAGCAGCCAAAGTTTGTGGCATATGTATTCAAGGAGCACCCCACCAATATGTGCCCCACATTGAAGAAATTGAGTCGCATCTATCTGTAGAGTGTCAAGCTGTAATGTGGTTACCGATGGGAAGCAAATGTGACAGAGTCGGCCATTTGATAATCAGCAGTTTGAAAGCAAACCATTATGGCTAAGACCGAGTCAAGGGTCGATGCTACTAGAGATTCTGACCACCTTTAATGCACCACAAGGACCAACAGTTATCGACAAACCGACTTCAAGAATATCGTGAACCACCTGCTCCAACAACAACAACAATAGAGAATGCCACCAAGGCAATTCACCATCTTTGAGAGGAGGACCCGATGAAGCAATTAAGAATGAAGCAACCCGGAGTTCTAACAAACGATGAGCTCTAGTAATATGCGCTCTAGCAAAATATGAACGCCACCATTCAAGACCAAGACACAAATAGACAATTAGCCAATCATCAGAGCCATTTACGTAGGGGCCAGATCTAGCAACCTACGCCACAAACAATTCCAACCAAGAGGAACGCGAGTGCGCCATTCGGTAAGGAAAAGCATTGCTACATACAAAGACCGCAACAAATTTGTCGAGGTCAACTGATGCAACCATGAAATGGATGCCGACTCACGTGTACCTCAACAGAGAAGACTGGGTCCATTGCCATTTTAACTCGAACTATTCCAAAGAAGAAAGCCCGAATCTGATGGGAAGAGTGCGCTGAGATGTTTCTAAGGTGAAATCAACATTCCACTCCTCGATGCAATAAAGCAGATTCCTATATGCAAAGTTCCTCAAGGAACTATATGCACAAGAGGAAGAAAAATGAGAGGAAGTGTGGAAGTAGGAGGTATAGTGCCTACTGACCAAAAACGAAGACTTCGGGCTGTAAGAGCACAAGCATTGCCAAAGAAATGCAGAGATTCTTGAATTTTCTCCCGTCCCATGCACCATTAGCCACCTGCATTTTGTCGATGCCATGTTGGGACCTAGGGAGCTTCAATTAATGTTATGTCAACTTCAATATACAAATCCTTGAATTTTTGGTGACTGGAAACCACTAGGATGACAATACAACTAGCAAATAGAAGTGTTGTTCAACCTTTCGGGCATTCTTTGAAGATGTACTTGTCCAAGCTGATGAGTTGATCTTCCCAAACCCAACTTCTATATGTTGGATATGGAGGACGAGATATCAGGAAGGGATCCATCTTAATCGGGGGGCGCCATTTCTTATGACTGGTAGAACAAAGATTGATGTGCATGTCGGGATGCTTTTGATGGAATGGCAGATACCTTGGCAGTTTATTTTCGAAGCCATGAAGCACCCCAATCGAAGACCATTCACTCTATGGCATAGATTTGATTGAAGAACTAGTTTGAGGAGTGTCTTCAACTAGACAGTAGAATGGAAGTGAAGATATTTCTAAATTTTGGCCGAAGATATTGATTCAATTGGTCGCAGGTCCCAATGTACAGTTTTAATTATGATGAATTTCATGGGAAGTACATAATCTTCCGACTCCAAGGATGATAATATTGATCTTGCCGACTGTGAGTCAAAGAGCTGAGTTAATCAAATTATTAGACCAAGTATGCAAGCATGAGAACTCATGTTCAAATAAGGCGTAAGTTCGAGTTGTCGAGACCGAAAAGTTATTCCCAAAGACAAGTGGCAACAATGTTCACAGCTAAGTATGAGCCAGCCAAAGGAGGCCAAGACCGAGAGAGGACCAAAGTCAACTCAACCATAAAGACAAGTGTCAAGGCTGATGATAGCTATGCGAGCACAAGCCGAGATCATCTTGGCTCAGAAGACCAGAAGCAAGCAAGAATGAAGTCTATTTTGGCCAATCAAGGTAAGAACCGCTGCCATCCAGATCCGACTTAGTGTAAGACGGCGCTTAGGTCCGACTCTAATCCGACAATAGCCAAGTCTATCCCAACCAAAAGTGAGTCTGCCATAACAGCAAAAAGGTCGAGATCATGCTCAAGACACCCCATGTCAAGTCCAATTGGGTCACAACCCATCCAAAAGAATCTAATGACAACTCTTCATCTTCGCCACCCACCCAATCAATTGAAGCCATTGCCAAGTCATTTGAAGCGCTATTTGGATGCTGAACAACAACTTCCAATCATCATCGCTAGTAATCTTCACCAAGAGTAAAGATAAATTGTCACATCCTAAGGCAAATATAAGAAGGCAATTGGGTGGAAACTATTTGACCTTCCAAGGAAGATAAATTGCTACATCCATAAGAAAACAACAAAGAAGAATGAATCCGACCATCCTAGATGTGGTCAAGAAAGAGGTGACAAAGTGCTTACTGCAGGGATCATCTACCCCATCTCTGATAGCCAGTGCGAGCCTGGTGCAAGTAGTACCTAAAAAGTCTAGATAACTGTCATGAAAAAACCAGCACGATGAGTTGGTACCTATGTAAATTTAGAACAGTTGGCAGTTTGTATTGACTATAGAAGATTAAATCGCGACTCGGCATGATCACTTTCCTTTGCCTTTCATTGATCAACTCCTAGAAAACTAAAGCAGGGAAGTCCCATTACTGTTTTCTGATGGTTTTTTCCGATATATGCAAATTACATGCACCTGAAGATCAACACAATACTACCTTCATTTGCCCATTTGGTACTTTTTTGATACACTCATGCCATTTCCGCATATGCAATGTGTCGAGTACATTTTCAACATTGCATGACAAGTATCTTCGAACTTGCTACAGGATTGTATGGAGGTATTTATGGATGACTTCACTCTGCATGTTGATTCATTTGATGCATGCCTAGAAAAACCTATCCAAGGTGTTAACGAGATACATTGATATAAACTTGGTCCTAACTTTGAAAAGTGCTACTCCATGGTGACCGAGGAATTGTGGTCGGGACATCTAGTATCCAATGAGGCATCAAGGTTGACAAATCAAAGATCGACATCATCACCTCTTCCAAACCCCGCCTACGTGGAGGTTCGCTTGGGACATGCAGGATTCTACAGAAGATTTATCAAGAATTTCAGCAAGATTGCCCTACCACCACCGGCCCAAACTACTACAAAGGGACGTGGAATTTGAATTTGACCAGCCCTACATTGAAGCCTTTTAGAGTCAAGAACCTACTCACATCCGCCCCTATTCTTCAAGCACCAAATTTAGGAACCGCCATTCGAACTTATGCATGATGCATCCAATCTTTGGGAGCCATCTTAGGCCAAAGAGTTGAGTAAGAAAACTAGTGCATGTAATTGCTTATGCATCCTCGAACAATGGACCCGACCCTGTTAAACTACATAACAACCGAGAAGGAGCTGTTGGGTAATTGTATTTGCCCTAGACATATTTTTGTTCATATTTACTAGGCTCCAAAATCGCTTGTGTTCTCCTCGAATTCATGTTGCGCCGAGATTCGCTAAAGAAACCAGATGCAAGTCAGACTAATTCTGCGGGATGCTTCTCCTCCAAGAATTCAAATATAGAGATCAGAGAGATAAGAAAGGTGCTAAAAAATTCACCAGCAGTAATTATCCTGAGCAAGATCGGTAGGAGAATGACCATGCCATCGTAGACTTAATTCCCAAACGAGCAACTATTGCATATTACCATGCCTACAACATGGTTTGGTAGACATCCGCAACTTTGTGGTGGCATATCGCCCACCAGAGGCATCTCGACTATACAAGGAAAGACTTCAAAATGATGCCAAATACTACATACGGGATGATCCCTAACGATGATGGCTCGCTTATAAATGCTTCAACGCACTTATCAAATACTAAAGCCAACTATAGTATAGCCAACCCTAGGTCATTTTTCTCAAGGACACAGTGTGCTCAATTGTGATTTAGTGTCAAGTTAAACAATGCAGAATCTGAGATGAAGTGTCGACTCTCCTGGGCAGAAATGAAGTCGTGCTTGGCGCAGATCGAAAGTAGACGGCCTCTAGCAGAGATGGTCTCAGCTAAGACTATCCGGCCTGGTCTCTACTGAAAGTACAGACAGACGCCACAGAGGCGGATTACCTCCGTCTCAACCAGAAAACAAAGAAAGAAAGCAAGAACGGGGGAGCTGGTGATGCAAGTAAAGTTGTAAAAATAAACTAAGACTATGAATGCAAAGCGAATGTATACCAACGTTACTACTTATCTATTATTATTATATAACCCATATTCAGATTCAGTTCCATTAATTAAGTCTAGTCCAGTGTTCTAATCTCCACCATAGTCCATATCAGCCTTGAATATATGGCAATCGCCAAAGGTTCGCCCATCATCATACCGAGGATTTATGCAATCGCTACCTCATCGCTGACAGATTAAGTTCGGGAGCCGATTTTAGTCTCATTCAACAATCGCTAAGATTACCTACTGAATTAGTTAAACCAGTCCAATCGGCTTAGCTTAACATCGTTTCATACTCAATTGCAATCGCATTCAATCGTGAATTAAAGTAGGGAAGAGAACGCAGATATGAAATGCGCACGAAATCGATTAACGTAATCAGAATACAACATACAAAGGGTCCCGAAGTTCGGATGGTTCCATCTTCCTCAACGACGCTAAGGTTGATGGGGCGGTGGTTCACCTCCGTTCGCCTAAGCTGAGGATCAGCCCACCGTAGCGCCAAGAGTCCGACGGCCCCTCCGGTGAACGCCCAGCCTCCCGGGCCTTAGACCGCACTTCCTCAATCGAGAGAAGCACCGCTGCAACACTGCAAAAATTCACCAGAAATGGAGAGAGCGAGAGCGAGAAAATGGAGTAAAATGTTGCGTGAAAAGAGTGAATTCCAAAAAAGACGCTAAACAAAGGCAATTTCCCATATATATACACGAGCCATGATTAGCTAATCCTAACGAATCCTAACAGAATTACAATGTGAATGTCCTATTCTACCCTATGCATCTTTCTCCTCGCGACATGGCAGATTTCCAAGGAGCGACATGGCGCATGAGCCGACGCCGAGGTGGCCTCCAAGTCGATACCGATGTGGACAATATACTTGGGCCACTGTTGGGCTGCTGGGCTACAAGTCAAGGACTGCCAGCGATTCCGACTTGTGATGGAGCCTGGCCCTCAAGGGACGACTTCATCTCTTGGCTTGGAACTCCCTTTGTTGACTTTGGTCAACTCGCTTGACCTGCAAAAGAAGAAAGAGTTACTTTATTAGCTAAGAAATCTAAATTAGCACAAATTTGTATTTTCTATATATTTGAGCTCATAAAATGAATCTTAGCTAATGGCTCATTCTAAGCATAGAATAGTCTTGCAAACCTCCTTCTTAGGTGTCTAAAAGATGTATAAATCAGGACTCATCACACCCCCCACACTTACCCTTTTGCACTCCCGGCAAAATAAATGAAAATCTTAAGTGGGAGTTTTTAAAGATAAGAGAATTTTTCACTTTGCTTCCTTCCGGGCCAATGGTACGTAGCTCTGCTCATTCACTCGAGCTTGAGATGCTCTTTCAATCTGAAACTACTCCTTCTATGCTCTAGGCAATTTAATGACCCGCGAATCTAGAGAAGACAACCAAGAGGACAGAGCTTTTATTTGACAGAGCACTGCTTACTTCTCTCGTGGCTTGGGCTTGTATTTACACTCAACATTCATGGAACTGAATTTACCACACTTTGACAAAGCTCTTTTTTACACCTGTAAACACGCTTATGATCACTAGGACTTTTTTTGGCTTGTAGCGAGGCCGGTTCACGGGGTGGATAATATATGGGAAAACTGGTTTCGTGGCCCACGAGGAAGAGAGGAGCAATGGGGAGAAAAGTTTAAATCAGCCCCGAGGGTTACTCAGATGCCGCCAATTTCTCCTTCTTGCTGCCACCAGCTCATTTTCTTTTTTTTCTTATACAATACATTTATGCAAACTGCTTTCTTTTCTTTATTTGTTTTGCTCAGATTTTCAGCTGCTGCTTTCCACTTTTCTTTTTCTTTTCTTTTCGCCGCTTTTATTCCTTTATTGCTCTTGAGCCAGAGAGAGTGTTGAACAACGTTTTGCTTCCCGGAGTTCCCACACTTGATCATGACTTACTCCCAAAACAATTCCAAAGCTCCTCTGCTCCCATAGGGTGAGAGGTTAATTCATGGTTTTTCTGGCCTTGGCTTGTAGTGAGCTGTCAAAAAAAAGAATGGTTAGTTAGGCTCAAATGGGGAAACAACATACATTTGTTCGGCTTTATTTGGGCTCGTGGCTCATAAGAACATGGCCTAGATCATGTCATTCCCGATGTGAAAAACAGTTGTATCCAGAGTTGAAAAATGCAGAATATACAGCTATCAAGAATGCAAAAATTACAATAAAGAACAAGAAGAGAATGGCAAGATGCAAGCCATCCATATTTATAAGGCCCAAAATCTCACACAGGCGTCAGATCGCCTCCGACTCAAGGTTTTTTTTTTTTTTTTTTTTTCAGTCGACATCGCCTAGAACACAAAAAGTTTCATTCTCTTGAGCTAGAGAATTCTCTTGTCAAAGTTGCAGATATGCTTTCACCGACTTTTATTCAAACTTTCAAAAACCAATTCAAAACTCTTTTCATGACATTCTTGTTATTGACAATCCACTTGGAATTTTGTTCAGAGGAAAACAAAATTGAGATTTTAAATTCTGAAAAACGAGAGATTGAAAAAAAAATTTAAAAATGAAATGAAATACGCAATAAAAAGAAATAACAAGTAATTTAAACTAGCGTACTTTAAAACTAACAGAATTAGAACCGGCGTAGTTCAGATGAAGGAATGAAAAGAGAAAAATTGGAATTCTTGGATCATCCCCACCCCCACACTTAAAATTTGCATTGTCCTCAAATGCAAGGGGAGGTCATCCTGAGCTGTTGGTTCCATCAATGATATGTCCTCCATTTCCGGAATGATTGACATCAGCCTTCATGGAATGGCTTAATTTGGTGCCCATTGACCGAAGGTGCTGTTGTTGTGTTCGTCTTTAGCTGTACCGCACCATGGGGGAAACACATTAGTGATAAATAAAAAGGCCCATCCCATCTAGAACGTAGTTTACCTCGCAATGAGCTTGAGGCGCGAGTTAAACAAGAGGACTTTTCTCGCCAACTCGAATTCTTTTCTCGTGATCTCGGTCATGGAATCGCTTGATTTTCTCTGCTTGCAGATCCTGGAGTTTTCATATGCTTCCAAGCGAGTTCATCTAGCTCTTGTAGCTGAAATTTTCTCCGCTCCCCTGCTTGGTCATAGGCCAGATTGCACTGCCATCACCAGTATGCTCTGTGGTTCTAGTTCCACAGGAAGGTGACAAGCCACGAAACAACTCAGGGGGAGACATCCCTAAAGGTGTCCGAAGGCGTGCCCTATTAAGCCTGCAGAGCATCCCTCATGAGGCTCCCCAAATTCCTCACGATTGGCCATCTTTTGCAGTTTTCTGATTTCCCCCGTGTGAACACTTCCGCTTGGCCATTGGTTCATGGGTGGTAAAGTAAAGAAGCAATCTGTGTGCTAATCCACATTTTTGAAGAAGGAAGCATAGCTCCGTTGGCATGTATGACTGCCTTGGTCACTTATGATTGCTTTCGGCACACCAAACCTGGGCAAGAAGACGGACTTTAAAGTCCACTACTACTCGGCATCGTTGGTCTCCGTGGCAATGGCTTACCCACCTCGATACAATTCCACGGCCGCCAGAATGTATGCGAATAGCCATCGAGATCGGAATGGTCCCATGAAATCTATTCCCCAAACATCAAAGATTTCAATAGACCGACGGTTATTGGGCATTTCATGCCTCTCGCTCACGGCCATTCCCCGCTTTTGGCGCTTCTGTGGAGACGAATTCATGCTGTCCTCAAGATGGTCAAGCCAAGAGACCGCCACGCCCAGCACTTTCCCTGGGCAGCTTCGAGTGGATCCATACGGCCGCTCCAAAAGCCGAGTGGCGAACCGGAGGACCGAATTGAACTCGCTCAGAATGCACTGCGATGACTTTGTCACTGCACGCCTCCAAAGGTAGGATCATCCCAAATGTAGTACTTGGCATCGTCCGATTTTTTATCCTTGTAAACCGAGATGCCTCCTCGTGGAACTGAGATGTTGCTACAAAATTACAAATGTCAAAACCATGGTGAAGACGTTTTTACGTGCATAAGGTGCTCATCCGAAATTCATCTCTGATAGGCATCTGCTCACTTTCTTTTTTGATTTTGCTTAGGTGGTCTGCCATACAGAGTTCTCCCCACCTCTTTATCTCCGATTTCAATGTTGAATTCTTGAAGGAGAAGCATCCACCTAATCCGTCTCGGCTTGGCATCCGGGGTTTCTTCAACAAGTATCTCAAGGCCGCATGATCGTGAGAACACAATTATTCTAGTGCCGAGAAGGTATGGGCGGAACTTGTCCGGGGCAAAACACAATTGCCAATAGTTCCTTTCCTGTTGTTGTGTAATTCCGCTGGGCCGAGTCCATAGTTCGTGGATGCATAAGCAATTACCCGCCTTTGAGAGACCCCACTCCCGCTCTTTGGCCGAAACAGCTCCTAATGCCGAGTTGATGCATCACACATTAATTCGAATGGCGTCCTGGGCCATGCTTATGTAAATGGGAGCTTTTTTGACGTGAGTCTGGTCTTCAACTCTTGAAATGCTTCGACACAGTGTTGATCAAGTTGAATTCCCCACGTCCCTTCTCATTGACAGAGGCAAGGCAAGTTTGCTGAAGTTTTTATGAATCTTCTCAGAGAAGCCTGCGTGTCCTTAAAATGAGCGAAACCTCCCTCACGTAAGAGGGGTTTGGAAGGGAAGATATGATGTCTATCTTGGCTCTATCTACTTCGATGCCTCTATTGGATACCAAGATGACCCAATACTATTCCTTCCAGTCACCATGAAGTGACATTTTTCAAAAATTGAGCCGAGGTTTGTGTCAACGCATCTTTTCAACACCACTTGATAGATTATTCAGGCATGCATCAAAACGGTCAGCATATACCAGAAAATCATCCATGAAGACCCTCCATGCGTCTGAAGAAGTCCGGAAGATACTCATCATGCAACGTTGGAATGTACTTGCCAAGATCGACAAAGGGCCGAATGGCATGCGTGTATACGCAAAGGTACCAAACGGGGTGTAGTTGTCGCCTTATGCTGATCTTCAGGGTGCAATATGTATCTCCGCGTATAGCCTGAAAAATCCATCAAGAAAAACACAATGGGATCGCCACGCTAATTTTCAAGCATTTGGGTCAACGGCGGCGAGGAAAGTGATCCTTGCGAAGTTGTTTGGTTTAATCTTCAGAAGTCGATGCATACTCTCAACCGTTTCAATCCTGGTACCAAATATCCTGGCCGGTTTTTCATGACACAAATGACTTCTTTGGCACCACTTGCACAAGGCTCACCCATCACATCCGAGACGGGGTATATGATCCCGGCCGCAAGGAGCTGAGACTTCTTTCTTAACCACGCCCAGAGTGCTGATCTCGCCTTTGCTGCTGCCTTATGGGCTTGATCTCCTCCTCCATTAATATTTTATGCATGCGATGGAGGGAAGCTTATGCCAAAGAAGGTCGAAAGTTTCCACCCTATTGCTCTTATGCTGCCTTAGACCTCCAACAACTTTTCTTCTTCTTGTTCTTGGTGAGATTGCTAGCAATAATAACCTGAGTTGCTGTTCTTTGTCCAAGTGGCGATTTTTAAGTGACTCGGCAATGGTTTTAGTTCTATGGGTGGTGGTGGCAATGGAGATTTGTCAATATCTGAATTTGGATCCGACCGGCGGACTTGAGGTCTTGATTCGGCACCAGGTGTGCCGACATGATTTCGGCCTTTGACTGCTTCGGCCTATTGACTTCATGGACTCAATCAACGGGAGGAGTCGGCCTCGCTCGAGTTAATTCTTCTGAGTCGGATCCTGATGGAACCTTGATTTTGCTACAAAGGTGAGTGAGTCTTCTTTGGCCGAAATGATCTCGGTGGTTTGTTTGGATTGTATTGCCTCTTCGTTAGTCAATTTCTATGGCAAATAAAAGATTGTTGCCAGCTGTGCAAATAAGTATTGGTTTAGTTTCTAACCTTTGACCTTTACTTTTTGGCACTCCGGGTTTTCACGATTGCATGCTTGGTTCATTGTTTGAATAATTGACTTTGAATTCAAGTCGGGCCGATGTCATCATATGTCATCCCTGAGTGAGAGGGCATGTACTTCTTTTTTGTTTGGCTTCTTCAGATTCTAAGCAATCGATAATATCAGCAACTTCAAAAAAATCTTCCATGCTTGCACCAGCACTGCCTAGTCAAGATATTCTTCAACCGCTTCTTCAATAAGGTCAATGTCGAAGAGGGAATGGTCTTGGGGTGCTTCATAGCTTCGAAAATATTGAATTGCACCGAGTGTCACTGAATTCCATTGAGAGAGTCCCAGTATACATCAATCTTTTGTTCGTGCCGTCATCAAGAATGGTCTTCCCGAGCATTAAAGTTGATTCTTTCCTACTGCCTCATCCTCCATGTCAAGAACATAAAAGTCAGGCTGAAAAATTAGCTCATTAACTTGGACGAGAACATCCTCAAGAACACCTGGGGGCTGGACAATACCCCTGCTAGCAAGTTGAATGGTCATCCCCATTGGTTCTAAATCTCAAATTCAGGGACTCAGAGATTGATGCCTCTGATGACATTGATCGAGGCCCCAACCAAAGACGGCATCTAAGAAAAGGCATTCACCGATGGTGCATGGAACAGAAAAGATTCCAGGATCTCTGCATTTCTTTTCGCAGTGTTGTTGTCCCCCTCAGGGTGGAAGTTTCGCTCTTAGTTAAGGCTTCCGACACCACACCTCCAACCTTACCACTCTCTTTATCTTCACCAGGCACACAGAGTTCCTCGAGGAACTTTTGGCGATTGGGAAACTTGCTTGATGGCATCAAGGACTGAATGTTGATTTCCACCTTACTTTAACATCTTTAAACTCGGCCATCATCCGACTCTAGCTTTCTTTGGTCAAGTGGGCCGACGGAAATGGCAATGGAACAAATTTTTTCTCGCCGAGACTGGCCCAAGATTATGCTCAGCCTGGCTTCTGAAGTGATCTCGCATCCGCCGCAGCCAGAGGGTTGAGGTAGTTCTTTCCAGCACTTCTGAGAGTGACTAAGACCGGCGTTACCTCTCGGATTTGGAATGCTTGAGAGGGAGATTGCTAGATCCTGCCACCCGGGTTGGCTCACCGTGTTAGCTAGTCAATTACCTATGCTGGAGGTCTTGGATGGTATGTCATATTTTCCCAAATCGATGTCACTGAGCTCGCTGTGATTGGCCGGAACTCCGTATTATCGTTGCAAGTTGCTTCATTAGGTCCTCTAGAGATAGAGAGTTGCCTTGAGTAGGCACTCGTTGTTATTGCTTGGTTGAGTGAGCTGGGTATTGGGCTGAAGCCTGATAACCTCCGCTGGCCTCCATAAGTGTTCCTATAAGGATCCGAATTGTCGGGTTGCATATGGCCCTTTGATTGGTCCTGGCCGAAATGGTTGTCTCCATGCCGCTGGTTATCAAACGCCCGTTCTCGATACGGCTGCTTCCCCTGCATCGAAATCCACCTATGGCTCCAACATTTTCTGGCCGGTATTCGACTCTGTTTCTTGGAGAGCGGGGCACATATCAGGGGTGCTCCACTTAAGTATATGCCACATAATTTTGCTTATGCATGGTTGGTGTCATCTGTATAGCAAGTCAGTTCCCCACCAATGATGTCAACTCGGTCACCTGATTCTCCAGCCTCTGATTGAAGTCGCACCGATTTCATTCACCATCCGATTGACTTTATCTGATTCCTCAACTGCCGTGTATTACCAGCCATGTTGGAAATCAGGTGCCTTGCTGCTGCTGGGTGTCTTGTCCATCAAAGCTCCACCACTAGCTGCATCTATCATACTCCCCGTCCATTAGAGATAGTCCTTCATAGAAATATTATTGATCAGTAATGTCATTGATCTGATGATGTGGGTGGCGCAGAAGTTTATTAAACCTCTCCAAAGATTCATGTAATATTTCACCTGTATGCTGCCTTATCCCACATATCTCTTTTCTAATGGTCGCAGCTCTGGATGCCTGAAAGAACTTCTCCAGAACGCACGCTCATGTCTCCCCAGTGTGTTGAAAAGGGCTGGCTGGAAGGTACAAATTAATCGCTTTGCTGCCCCATCCAGGGAGAATGGGAATGCCTTCATCTTGATATAGTCCTCCGATATCCCCCTGCAGCCTCATGGTAGAGCAGACCACATGGAACTCTTTTTCAAAAGCTTGTGGGGGTCTTCTCCGCAAGACCATGAAATTGGGCAACAGTGTATAAGACCAGATTTCAACTCATATGTTTGAGCTGGCTCCAAATGGGTATTGGATGCACGAGGTTGATACACCACGCCCTGAGAAGCTAACTCCTTCAACGCCCTATCGTTATTCTCCATTCGGCCCTGATTCTGCAAAAACGTTAGAACTAGACACAAGATTATCGTAGTACAAAGCTGGTTAGAATTAGCTACAGATTCTATATCAGCACTACTATTTACTACCGTGTTTCTAATTTTTTCGTAATCTACGTTAAGGTTAACTCTATTTCTGGGTCAAAAACAGTCAATGGATCAATTACTACTCCTAGTCATGCATCATGCAGATTATGCAGAAAAGAAAGATGCAAATGTATGCAAACAAAGTGCTACCTCTAAGTACTACAAAATGGTTTTACACAGAAAAATTATTGATATAGGGCATGCTTTTTATTCAGGATCTAGAAACAAAAAAAAAAAAACATAGACAAATTCAAAATACTCAAGACTGACTTTACACTTGCTGCACTTTGATTCGACCTTATTTACTTTGGCACACATTTACAATAAAGAACTTGTGTCCCAAGTAACGGCGCCTAATTTGATGATGGCGTTTAGTCGTTTTACGCTTTTATCAAATTACTAAAGCTAACTATAGTATAGTCAACCCAGGTCATTCTTCTCCTTATGACCTAAATAAATAATTGTGATTTAAAGGTCAAGTTAAATAATGCAGAATCTGAGATGAGAAGTGTTATTTCTCCTCGGTTGTAGCCGAGTCATACTGCAGAGACTAAACAGAGATGGTCTCCAGAGTGCAGACAGACGCTACAGGGGGGACTACCTCTGTCTCAACCAGAAAACAAAGAAAAGCAAAGAAATGTGGGTTTTGAATGCAAGTAAGCAGAAAATAAACTAAGACTATGAATGCAGTGAATGTATACTACTATTACTACTTATCTATTATTATTATATAACTGTATTCAGATTCAGTTCCATTAATTAAGTCCAGTCCAGGTTCCATACTCAGTTCTCAGTCCATATCAGCCTTGGGTAGTCTTATGACGATCGCCAAATATTCGTCCATTGCCATACACGAGGATTTATGCAATCGCTACCTCATCAATTGACAGGGATTAAGTTCAGAGCTGATTTTAGGTTCTCGTTCAACAATCGTTAAGTGATTACCTACTGAATTAGTTAAACCAGTTCAATCGCTTAGCTTAACATTGTTCACAGTTAAATTGCAATCGCATTCAACGTGAATTAAAGTAGAAGAAGGAGAACAGAGATATGAAATGCAGAACGAAATCAATTAATGAAAATAAAATACAAATACAGTGGTCCTGAGTTCGGATGGTTCCATCTTCCTCAACGATCGCCAAGGTTGATGGTGGTGGTTCACCTTACGTTAGCCTTAGCCCGAGGATCAGTTCCACCCGAGTGCGTTAGTAGTCCGATCGGTCCCTCTGTAAACGTCCCAGCTTCCTGGGTCTTAGATCTGCACTTCCTCAATCGGAGAAAGCACCAATGCAGCGGGCCACTGCCACCGTGAAATTGGAGAGAGCGGAGCGAGAAAATGGATATAGTGAGTGTGGATTTAAAGTGAATTCAAAAACGACTAAACAGTGCACAACTCCTCCTATATATACACGAGCTATGATTAGCTAATCCTAACGAATCCTAACAGAATTACAGTGAATGTCCGATTCTACCCCTATGCATCTTTTCACGTGACATGGCAGATTTCCTAGGAGTGACGTGGCAGATGAATTGGCATTGAGGTGGCCTCCAAGCTGGATAGCTGATGTGGTTGATACATTTGGGCCACTCTCTTCGGGCTGTTGGGCTGCAAGTCAACGGGCCGGCCGAGACGACTCTTGCTTGGCCGAGATTGAGTCGGTCTGGTCGGGACGACTTCATCTCGGCTGGACACTTATTGACCTTGGTCAACTCCGCTTGACCTGCAGGAAGAAGGAGTGATACTTTTATTAGCTAAGAAGTCTGAATTAGCACATATTTGTATTTTCTCTATATTCGAGCTCATAAACTGAATCTTAGCTAATAGTCTATCCTTAATCACATAATAGTCTTGCAAACCTCATTCTTAGGTGTCTAAAAGATGTATAACTTGTGACTCATCAATGGCCTTGACCTTATCCAAGTCTACTTCAATTCCCTTTTATTAACTATGAATCTAAGTAGCTTTTTGGTTTGGACCCCAAATGTGCACTTAGCGGGGTTTAGCCATCAATGAGCTTGTATTTCCATACTTCGCAGAGTTTTTGCAAGTCATTCACATATTGATTTGGTGTTCTTGACTTGGCGATCATATCGTCCGTAAACTTCAACTTCTTTGTGCATCATGTCATGGAAGAGGGTAACCATAGCCCTCCTGATATGTTGCCCCCAGCATTCTTGAGTCCAAATGGCATTACCTTGTAGTAGAAGGTTCCCCAGGTGGTGATGAAAGTGGTCTTTCCTTATCTTCTAGGGCCATCCGGATCTGATTGTATCCAGAGAAGCCATCCATCAACGAATAGAAGGTGTGTTGTGCCGTGTTGTCTACCAACATGTGAATGTGGGGTAATGGGAAGTTATCTTTTTGGGCTTTCCTTGTTGAGGTCTCTGTAATCAACGCACATCCTGGATCTTCCCATCCTTCTTGGGGATGGGCACTATGTTGGCCACCCATTGGGGGTACTTTGCTGCTTGCCAAGAAACCTGCATTCCACTATTTTTCCACCTCCTCTTTGATTTTTAAGGCTACCTCGGCTTCATCCTTCTTAATCGTTGACGGACTGGGATTGCGTTAGGAACCAATGGTAGTCTATGTTTGACAATGGCAATGTCTAGAGCCGGCATGTCCCGGTATGACCATGCGAAAGATGTTGGCATATTCTTTCAAAAGCTCAACCAGCCTTTGTCTCAAATCCGAGGGCACCTGTTTCCTACCCGGATCTCCTGTGTTTCTTCTCCTCCACCAAGGTTAATAACCTCTAGATCTTCGGTTCCAAATTGGAGCCTTAGTCTTTCCCGCTCTATCATCCTTTTTGAGTTCAATCAAGGCTTCCTTTCGGGCCTTCCTTTCATCTTGCCTACTGACTCAAGTTAGCGTTGTCAGCACAAGGGTCGTATTATCAATCCGAAGGGTAGTTTCTGTGTTTAGGTTGTTTTATTTTACTACATTTTGAAAGCAAGAAAAAAGTATGCTTAGGCGTAGTTTTGAATGAATGGAATGAATGAATTTTGAATATGAAACAAAATAAAATAGGAAAGAATAAATATGAAGAAAGGTAATTTTACAAATATACACAACATATTTTATTCATTGTTTGATGGTTTCACTTGAGGCCTTTGTACATGCACTTATTTGATTTACATTTGCTGGGAGACCAGGTTAGGTAAGGCTTCAGCCATCCAATTGTCCAATTCTGTGCCATGAGGAGCACCCATTTGGCCGACTTTGGGAGTTGATCCCTATACCTGCGATCTGATATGGGGATATGATGCCCCTTTGCTAGTGAAAATGGTGGTAGAGGCTCAACTGTATCCATTGTGAGCTCTGGGTTTTCTGCCTTAGTCTTTCTTTCTTCTTAGTCCCCATGTAGTCAAGTCTGATCGTCCCAGGTTTTCTTATAGTGCTCTGGGTTCAGTCATGCCATCAACCTCTTTCCCCTAGTCCTTTCCAGGTTGGAAGTCTTCTTGCTGATCAGTACTTTGGCTGCCCCGATCGCAGCTCTAGATGGTCTCGGGTCTCCTCCTTCTGTTTTGGCACTAGTGGTGCCTACTATTTCCAAGGCTTGGAAGGTTGTCTCAAGAGCCTCCTCATCCCCTTTGACATACTTTGCAGGGAGGGGTGTGCTGACCATCAGTTCTTTCTCCCCATGACACTGATTAGTTGTTGGTTTACTATGAATTTGACCTTCTAATGTAGGGAGGAAGGAACTACCCAGCGTGGATCCAAGGTCTGCTAAGGAGGCAACTATCTGCAGGCTAGATGTCATCACCTAGAAGGTGATGTCGAACATTATTAACCCTATGCGTGTGGGGAGGGTGATTTCACCCATTACCTCTTGCTTGGATCCATCGAAGGCCCTGACCACAACTAGGCTATTTTTCAAGGCAGCATCCGAACAGTATAACTTGTCCAAGGTGGCTTTGGGCATGACGTTGAATGAGGAGCCATTATCTATCAGCACCCTTGCTATCATATAATTGCCGCATTTAACCGCGATGTGGAAGGGTTGATTATGACTCCTGCCTTCCGACGGGACCTCATCTTCGGAAAATGAGAGGTGATGACTTGTAGAGATGTTGTTGATGATGACCCCAAATTTCGTAGGTGTGATGTCTTGTGGTACGTGGGCATCATTCAACACTATCAATAAGAGCTCGTGATGACCCTTTGAATTGATTAGCAGCGAAAGGAGTGAGACATGAGCAAGAGTTTTGTATAATTGATCCAATATCTCATACTCGTTGTGACAGATCATTTTGAGGAATTTGTCCGCTTCTTCCTCCATCACGATCTTATTGGGTGCTTCACTGCGTTTTCTTTCCATGTAAGCGGTGGGTCTCTGTTCTACAAGCCTTATAGGGCAAAGATTCTCCCACTTCTAGTCACCCCTTCGGTCTCGGCTATATTGGTGACTTTAGGGACTGAGTCTTCCCTTATTGCTTGAGGCGCTATTATTTCACGGGTTGGGTACCTCCAGGGGACTACATTATTATTGTACACTGGCTTAGCTTGGACTTGGATTATAAAAGGCACTCTGGGTCGGGAGGCCGAGTTATATTGAATAATTAACAGTTTTAGGTGTGGGTTACTGTTTCCCTCGATGTACATAACTGAAGCGGACTTGGCTTCGCCTAGCCGGCTCGGATGGGATCCTTCCTCCACCTGGCTAGTCGAGTCTCTGGCGCATCCTGTTGTGCTTTCTTCTCGTTCCCTTTTGATGGGCCTCTCAGCCTCTTCCCTATTTTCGTGGCTTATTGCATTGATTACCACACCTCTATGGGTCGGGAGAGGATTACTTTGTACATTCGGCCCCTAGTCTTGGAAACCGAGCAAACCACCATCTAGAAGGTCTTGGACCTTGTGTTTCAAGCTCCAACACCTTTTAGTGGTGTGTGTTACAGCCCCACCGTGGTATACACACCTGGCATTGGAATCGTAGCTTCTTGGATATGGGGGTTCCAGGGGTTTTAGAGGAATTATTTTCACAAGTTTTTATTCCACTAGTCGGGGAGAGCAGCTTCGTATAAGGCATGGGGATCAGGGTCAATGTTCTGGGCGGCATTCTTGTGCCTTGTTGTATTGACCTTGAGCTGGTGGTTGCTCTTATGTCGGCTCGTAGCTGATAAGGAGGGATGTATGGCATCGGTGGTGGGCTAGCGTAGGTCGCAACTGGGTATGAAAGGGTATTTCCTTTCCCCTATGGAAAAATAGGTTCCACCAACACAACATTGGTTTTGCCTTTCTTCTTCTCTGGCGTAGGCTTCTTGCTAAACCCATATTGCTTCTTGTTTGGGTGAACTTCCCATGTTTGATACTCAATTCTATTCTTTCACCCATGACCACTAGGTCTACAAAGTTGGAGGCGAAATTTCCCACCACTTTATCATAATAGGGGGATGGGAGAGTGTCAATGGACATGGTAACCATTTCTCTCTCGGTTATCGGTGGTTGAACTTGTGCCGCCAACTCGCGCCATCTTTACGCATACTCTTTAAAGCATTCCTATTCTTTCTTGATCATGTTTTGGAGCCGGGAGCGATCCGGTGCCATATCCTCATTTTACTTATATTGTTTCAAGAAGGCTTCCGCTAAGTCCTCCATGTTTTTGATGTGCCAACGCTTTCTAAGCTGAAGTACCAGCTAAGAGCTGCTCCCATCAGGCTATCTTGAAAGCAATGGATGAGGATCTTGTCATCGTAGATGTGAGCTACCATCTTCCTACTATACATGGCCAGGTGGACCTAGGGTAGGAACTCCTTTGTACTTGTCGAATTCGGGAGTTTTGAAGTCGGCTGAGAGACCTACGTATGGGACCAAGCAAAGATCTATGGCTTCTAGCCTATATCTATTTCCTCCTTCCACGGCGTGGAGCCGTTCTTCTAGGGATTGCCACTTCTCCTCAGTCTGAGGCATCTGCCTGTGAATCATGAAGGGTTGTGCAGTTTGCAAACCCTGGTGTTGGGCCTTGGCATCCTTTTGCTCGTGGGAGCCGACCCCATCATTGTTCACAGTGTTCTGTTGCTCTTGCTCCTCGTTGACAAGAGCCTCAATATTCCATCCGTATGGCATCCCGTATGGTAGGTCCCTCGAGGAGTGGGGTGGAGGGCCGACAGCGTTTTGGTAAGCCATGGTTGTGATGGAAGCATTAGTCTGAGTAAGGGCCTGGAACATTTGAACCATTTGTTCCCTTAGCAGGTTCATTTCCCCCTTGAGTTCCTGGTTTTGTTGTTCTAGTGCTTCGATCTTATTTTCCATAGCCTTAGATTTGGAGCACGTCGCGTCTGTAGCTTAGCCCTTTCTGGTATCCTACTACGTGTTTATTAGATGCAATTATGCGATGCATGTTATGTGTTAATGCTATGCAAAAAAAAAAAAAAAAGCTATGCATGTCATGTTGTAATTGCGAGTTATACAAACACATGAAAATTGGAGACTGGTTATTATTATTCACTGATTGATTACAAGGGTGCCTTAGGGAGGCAAGGACATGTTATTGAGACCATCGTATAAGCCACGGCAAAGCTCCAGGAATCGCGTAATTTTAGGTGGCGTATTAAGTAAGTTGGTCATGCCTTCGGCTATCCTCAAACTTCTGGGTATATCCATGAGCACTTGGTTAGCCAACTAAGCTAGCTTCATGTATCTGTCCTTCCAGAAGGTCGCCTCTTCTCGAACTTCTTGTATTCTTCATTAGCATGCTCCACCATCTCTTTCAAGCCTTGGGTGGCTGCTTTTGCTTGTATTTTTGCTTCAATGGTCTTTGCTCGTTCTTCGACGAGCTTGGCCAGCATCTTCCGTCTTTGGTTTTCCGAGTGCTTACTTCGGAATCAAACCTTGGTGACGTTGTCTTCTAGGAGGCGAGCTTTTCCTCGAAGTTGTCTCAGTTGGAGGCTACCTTTAGCTCCTCCTTCTCAGCCAAGCCCTTGTCCTATTCTATTTCTCTAATGTACCTTTCCTGGCTTACTGCCCGGGACCAGCTCTCTCAGCAGGCTTTCTTGTTTGCCCCCTGCCCACTTGGGTGTTCAGGATTGTCGTTTGATTTTCGTTTAAGAGAACCATGCAGCCTTGCATGGCTCAAATGCGGTTCCCCATTGGCGTTGAGTCAAGGGTCTTCGAACGTCAAGCTGGCCTGCTCTAGTCTGTCCTGGAGCCAAGCCATGTAACTGGATGAGGCGCCGCAACTCTGAGGTCCCCACTCGGGTCCCTTTCGGACAACACTCCTCCAAGCTTGATGTACATCCCTAAGACACCTCCCATCATGTGCTCCTAAGTCATGGGTGATAAAGGGGGTAATAACTTCCTCAGGCAGTGGTAAGGCCATGGGATAGCCTGCTTGTCTAGGCACCAGCTCTGGGTTGTAATTGATAGCCCATTGGGTGCCCAACATGGGAACATTATGGAATCCTCCACATCTAATAATTGTGTCATCCTTCTCGTTCCATCACGGGTACCAGTGAATGGACTTCTCGGTAGCCTCGTCCAAGTGCTTTGTTCATTCGGCCTTGGACATCATCTTCACCCAACTCCAATGGTAGTCTTCTGTAGGGCAAGTCATTCTACCCTTATTGTGGAATAGATGCACAACAAGCCATAAGTACAATAGGGTCATATAGCATCTCAATCCCTTCCCATTTCTTTCATGGCAATAATTCAAAGAGTAATAGGTGTTAGCCAGTATCGCGATCACGAGGTTCTCGCCTCTATCCCTCTTGGCAAGAAAAGTGTCTATGCTTGCTAGGTCTATGTGGTCCTCTATATATTGGAATAAGACTATGTCGTATATTAAGAGTTCGAATACATTCATGAAGGCCCCCCAATCACCCTACCAGTGTAGTTGACCGAGTCTACCTTCTAGGTTGGCCCACAAAATGCTTTCTAGACCGTTTCGGCTTTTCTTTTCCTCTCTAATTTTTGACTCAGACATCCTTAGTAACTTAGCAATGGTGGCCCAAGAAGGGTACTGCCCTTTGAATAGGTAAGGTTGGGCCCTCGTTAAGGGCATGGCAAGGATCCTTTCGTACTCCTCCAACGTTGGCACCAACCAAAAATCCCTAAAGGTGAAGCACCTGAGAGGTGGGTCGTAATACTGAGTCAAGGCCGACAAAGCTTCTGTTGTACTTTGATTTCGAGCAGGCCCAATAGATTGCCATACTTTCCTTCGAAGGTCCTACGTCATTTCCCTTTAAGGCAACTTCCCCACTGTCTCAATGATACGAGGTAAGGAGTCCTAGCGTGGATGGGGCGAAGTTTCTGAATACCATAACCAGTTTCCGTAGCCATGCGTTTGAAAATTCTCGCGATTAGGTATACTTATGCAATGCAATGTTATGTTTTTTATCCCCTTTTATTCCTTATGTATGGGTGCATGCATCGTGCTTTTGACTTCTTCAGAGGTATTCAGGCACGGAGAGACAGTTCTATAACAACGGGAGTAGTGATTGTCATTGATGCGGCACGAAAGGGTCCCTGTCACTCCAAGAGGAAAGTCACTACATGCCCGTCACTAACTTATCACAGTACAACATATATATATGGCATCTACCCTAAGGTATTCACATATAATAACAGGCAATAAATTAATAGTAAGCGAAAATTGAAGTAAAGGTTATGCAACATGCCATTCATTTGACCAGAGCTTGACTCTTACCTAAGTGTTTTTTCCCTAGTGGAGTCGCCATCTGATGTGACCTAAATCGTGTCGGAGGCAATTTAGAGATGGATGAAGGTAAAAATATATATATGGTTATGGGCATGGGTATTTGTATTGGATTGGAAATGGAGGTAGATTGACCACAGTATGGAAGGATGCCGAACTCACTCACTCTTGGGGAATCCAGCATACTGAGCCAGCATCAGCTCAACCAACTTGGAGAGGGCTGATCGAAGCTGATCCGACTCGGGTTAGAGTCGCCACCAACGTTTAATGGTACACTGGAAACAATTGGGTGGATAAGGCACAGTCTCGGGGTAGAGAATCCGGGTAAGGAGTGACACATCATCCCATCCGCCTACCATCTGGTAGTTACTCTATGAACTGCATGCTACATAACCTTTACTATTTTGATGGATGATACAGGGGAAGAATTATAATGTGTGAGATGTTTAACTTGACAAGAGTAGGCCTCTTGCTTCTACGTACCTCCCGATTGGGAAGAGTCAAAGTTAATGTAGTTCTGGATACAGGAAGTGAGCGGCAGAGTCGGACTTTCCATTAGGTGTCCTTCCCCTCGAATGTGGACCACGTCGCAAGTGCGGGGTACAAGTCTCCGTGTGGTTGGACTTTCCCTTGGCGTCCATTGGGATCAGGAATATGAGAGCTAAACTTTCCGTTTTGGCACTCAGCTTTCGCGATTTAAGTTCGAAGTCAAGACTATCCACTAGGCATCCCGCCTCAATGCTGGATTGAGTGTTTGTGTGTATGTATGCTAAGTTGACTCAGTGACTTCGGGGCCAGGTGGAATGCACTAAGTGTCAAGTTATGGAGACTAAGACTGACTCGGTTTTTGGTCTAAGTGAGCTGTTAGCCTGCCATCTGAAGTGTGCCAGACTCGACTTAACATTGAGGAGGGTTATGTACCTGTAATTGGAAGTGTTCGGGTTGTATGGACTCAGGGATGTAGGAGGGCGAACTGAGACCGACTCAGTTATGATCAGTGGCGAACTACATGTTCGCCATCTAAAGTGTGTCTAGAGATGTTGTCTACAGCTTGAATGGAGTCTTAGCCAAGAGACTTACCTAGTATCCAGAGAGCTAGTTGGTGCTTTCGCTCGCAGTTGGTCCTTCTGTCACTTTAGGTTGTAGTTCACGCAACAACTCTCTAGTGATTTTGCTCTCTTTCCTTTGTTCTTCAACTCTTGGTCCTTAGCTCTTCGTGTTGGGGAGTTTTATAGTCTTTGGGAGGGGGATGAAGGCACGCCTTATCTCGCCATGTGGAGCCACCCCAACCTTCTGATCCAGTTTGTTAGCTTTGGCAATCCCTAGATTGATGCTCGTTGGTTCCCACACTTGATCGTGGCACATTCTTCCTGGATTCACGACGCCTCTCGTGGGTAGTGGTTGACATGGTGTGTTCCCTTGCTATAATTGGCGAGGTTCTTGCTTTACTAAAGACGATGGGGCTTCTACTTTGTTGATGTGGCTTTATCAATGACCTTCCCTTCATTTGGGAGGATCCTACGACTTGAAACACTTTGATCTTGGTGAAGTTGTATCTTCTTGCTAGCGTGGCTGATTCCATTTGATTCTATTGAGCTGGCTAATTCCATCAGCGCTGCATTGGAACTTGAATGCCCGGTTCGAGCCACTTTGAGCCCTTGTTCATTTGGGCTGTGCTTGGGGCTTCCTTTCTATATTTGTCATCGAGAAGGGTTGACACTAGCCTACTGAGGTCTCTTTTGGGTGAGTCGGGTCAAGTGTGATGTTAGGTTTGTCCCCATTAGGCTGGAGTCAGGTGTGCTATGGGCCACCTCAAGTCCCTTCTCTTGAACAAGGCCGAAATCAACTATTTTTCTAGACGAGTCTCTTCCCTAGCCCTTTAGGACTTGAGTCCTTTTGTTTTTGGAATTTTTCATGGGGCTGTTTATTGGGCCGGATAGATTTAGGTGTCTACACACATACTAACAACTTATTATTAAGTTGGAGCACATATTTCCACTAGTCTTTTTTTACTCTATGGAGCACCTATCAATTCATTTTCCTTCTGAAATTAGGATGGGTGGACTAATTCAATATTGTTGGATGTATCCATTTGAAAGGTAATAATATTTTATTTCATTTTATATCAATACCATTGTATGATGTACTTAACAATTGGTATTACATTTTTTGTAGTTAGATTTCTATGTAAACTTAAAAAAAATTGTGTAGAATAAGAAAAGTGTGGTCTATATGTGAAGCATATTTGTTGTAAGAGACATTCTATTTTAGTTCCCACTATTTTGTGTCTTCTATTGGTGTGAGTGAGGAATTCCATCAAGACCAAATACAACCTACTTTGTCTATCTTTAAACCTTTTGGACAAACAACTACTAAATACAATGAAAGGTGGCTTAGTGATAGAGAATTATGGTTGCCCAATTGTACGTTCTCTTGAATTGTAATGAGGTTAAACCGTTGATGATAGAAATCCAACTGACAAAGATAAAGATAATTTGCATGATGTAGGAGGTCCCATGACTAGGTCCAAAACCAAAACGATGAAGCAATCCATGTCGGGCCTGAGTTCGGGAAGTAAGGAAAACTTAGAGTAAAGTGAGTCAGAGGCTGCACCAAAATGGGCAACTTTATTACAAGTTGATGAAGAATGAAGCCCATATTGAAGAACACAAATAAAGCCTAAGTCATTGTCATGTAATTTGGGCTAAGTAGTTAGTTAGAGATTTTTTAATTTAGATAAAGATTCTTGATAGAGATTTTTGATTGAGATTTTTGATAGAGATTTTTGATAGAGATTTTTTATTTTAAATAGAGATTTTTTATTGAGATTTTAGATAGAGATTTTTTATTGAGATTTTAGATAAATATTTTTTGATTGGTTAAGATTTTATGCCAATTAACATATTATTAGGCTTTAACTTCCAAGCTACCTAGCTAAGCTTATAAAAAAGCTCTTGTAATCAATCAGAAGGCAGAATTTGGAATTTAATAAAATTTGTGTTATCACTTTGTGAGCACTTTTTCTTTGTTTTTAGGATTAAAAATTTCTTTTTTTTATAGTGTTGGTTCTACCGGCAGGTCACGGTTAGGGTCACGCTTTTGCTTGATAACTTTGGTTCTACCGGCAGGTTGTGGTTAGGGTCAAGTTCCTTTTCACCATGTCCCGCTTTCACCTATTTTTTAGACGATCCATTTTCTAATCCAATAAGATCATATCATTTGGTATCAGAGCTTCAGCTCTTGAAGCCAGGTGCTCTCTTCCTTTACGTTTCTATTTTTTGTCAATTTTCCACACAAAAAATCGTATAAGAAAAAAACAAATCATACAAAAATATCACACATACAAAAAAAAATTGCACCCAAAAAAAGGGTCTTCCTTGCTTCTTGCTAACTCTTACCCTTTAAAGTTATAAGATTACCTATATCCTTATTGCTTCTGCTGCTTATCATCATTCTTAAAAGTTCTCACTTAAGAACTCTTAAAAAAAGTTGAGCGATAAAAGGCGAGAGTAGAAAAAAAAACCAAATTGAGTGACACACGAGTGACTACACATAATTCGAGTGTAAACACGTGAGAGAGTGTTTGTGTGAAGATCTATTTTCTTTCTAACTTTATTTTTGCAGTATTTTAATCAGGACTAGATAAGAAGGCGAATGGGATGTTGATCTCAAATTAGCCATCAAGACTTTTCAAGAACAATTCAAAGCTCTAAATGCCAAGTTGGATGACTTACAACCTATACCCAGCAATCCTTTATATGAACATGAAGAAGAGGAGTATTTAGATGGACGACATAATGAAAATGAAAGGAGAAGAAGAGGTGAACCAAGACGTGACAATTACTCGGGTAATATTAAGATGACAATCCCTACATTCTAAGGAAAGAATGATCCTGAAGTATACTTGGAGTCGGAGAGAAAAGTTGAACATGTGTTTGATTGTCACAACTACTCGGAGGAGAAAAAGGTAAAATTAGTAGTTATTAAATTTATTGACTATGCTAGTATTTGGTGGCATCAATTTATGATTAATAGAAGTAGAAATGGAGAAAGGTCCATTCATACGTGGGAAGATATGAAGTCTGTGATGAGAAGAAGATTTGTATCAAACCATTACCATAGGGACTGGCACAGAAAATTACAATGCTTAACACAAGGTTCTATGAGTGTGCAGAATTACTATAAGGAGATGAAAATAGCCATAACTAGAGCCAATGTGAAGGAAGACTGTGAGGTAACTATGGCTAGATTCATTGGAGGCTTAAAGAAGGAGATAGCTAATATGGTGGAGTTGCAACATTATATGGAGATAGAGGATTTGTTGCACAAAGAAATTCAAGTGGAGAGGCAATTGAAGTCTAAAAGCTCTTCCACATTCGCTTCATCTTCTAGCTCTTCATAGAGATCAAATTGGAAGAACAGTACAACTATTACAAATCCTAAAGAAGATGTGGTTGCCAAATATTCAAATGCTCCTTCTAAAGGTAAAATTAACACTAATACATCCTATAGATCACATAATATCAAGTGTTTCAGGTGTCAAGAAGTTGGGCATATTGCTTCTTAATGTCCAAATAAAAGAGCAATGGTTATGTTGGATAATGGAGAAATAGAAAGTTTAAGTGACGATGAAATGCCACCATTGGAGGACTGTAATGACGTGGAAGTTGTTGTACCTGTAAATGGAGATATTCTTGTCACTAGGTTTGCTCTTGGCATACAACCTAAGGAAGATGGTGATATGGAGCAACGTGAACATAATTTTCATACTAGGTGCCACATAAATGACAAGGTATGTAGCATGATTATTGATAGTGGAAGTTGCACCAATGTGGCTAGTACTATCCTAGTGGAGAAAACATATTTGCAAATTGCCAAACACCCTAGGCCTTATAAGTTTCAATGAAGAAGTAAAGGTAGACAAGCAAGTTGTAGTGCCTTTTGCTATTGAAAATTACAAAGATGAAGTACTGTGTGATGTGGTTCTTATGGAGGTAGGGCATATACTTTTGGGCCGCCCATGGCAGCTCGACCGCAAGGTGACCCACAATGGGTATACCTATTGTTTGTCTTTTATTTACAATGAGCTGAAAATTACTCTTACTCCATTTTCTCCAAAGCAAGTATGCGAAGACCAAATAAAAATGAGAAAAGTAAGAGAGTGTAAGGAATCAGAAGAAAAAAAGAATGAAAGAACAAAAGAAAAAAGTGAACAAAAGAATGAGAAAAGCAAAAGAAAAGAAAGTTATTCAGAAAAGAAAAAGCAAATGAGTTTTTTTGCAAGAGAGAGAAAAGAAAATATGAGTGAAAATAAGCAAAAGAAAGAAAAACATGAAATTAAGTGCAGTGAAGAGAAAGTAAGAAAATGAGTGCATTTGCAAAGACAAAAGAGGTTGAGAGTGCGTTAGTAGTAAAAGAGAAACTACTTTTACTCCTGTACAAGGATGTCTATTTCACTAACGAATTTCATTCTTTTTTTCCTTGTGAAGTTGATTCTTTGTTATAGGAATTCACTGATATTTTTCTAGATGAAGTGTCGCATGGATTACCTCCTTTAAGAGGTATTGAGCATCAAATTGACCTCGTTTCTGGTTGTCCAATTCCAAATAGACCAACCTATAGAACAAATCCCAAGGAAACAAAGAAAATTCAAAGGAAAGTGAATGAGTTGCTGCAAAAGGGCTTTGTGAGAGAGAGTCTTAGTCCATGTTCTATTCCCCGTTATAGAGAATGATGGAACGTGGCGCATGTGCGTTGACAATTGGACCATCAATAAAATCATTGTAAAGTATAGATATCCTATTCTTAGGTTAGATGATATGCTTGATGAATTGTTTGGTTATTGTGTGTTTACTAAAATTGATTTGAATAGTGGATACAATCAAATTCATGTGAAAGAAGAAGATGAATGGAAAACAACTTTCAAAATAGAATATGGTTTATATGAACGATTAATGATGTCATTTGGCTTAACTAGTGCTCCTAACTCCTTCATGAGGATAATGAATCGTGTTTTGTGTTCTTTCATTGAGAAATTTGTAGTAGTCTATTTTGATGATATTTTGATTTATAGCAAGACTTT
Source organism: Mucuna pruriens (assembly GCA_025330945.1). Classification (NCBI taxonomy): domain Eukaryota; kingdom Viridiplantae; phylum Streptophyta; class Magnoliopsida; order Fabales; family Fabaceae; genus Mucuna; species Mucuna pruriens. Next base: position 1,433,487 of record JAENHJ010000053.1, on the reverse strand, counting down.
AGATAAACATGTTGAATATTTGCATGCTATTCTTGAATCTGTTGTGTTTTTGGGTTTTGTTGTAAGCTCAAAAGGAATAAGTGTGGATGAAGAAAAGGTAAAGACAATTAGAGAATGACCTACACCTAAGAATGAAAACGAGGTAAGAAGCTTTCATGGTTTAGCAAGTTTTTACAGGAGGTTTGTGAAAATCTTTAGTTCTATTGTTGCATCTTTAAATGAGCTTGTTAAAATGGATGTTGGATTCAAGTGGGATGATATGCATGAGAAAGCTTTTAATTTGTTGAAAGATAAGTTGACCAATGCACTTGTGCTTTGTTTGCCTAATTTTGATAAAGCTTTTGAAATTGAATGTGATGCTTCTGGTGTTGGAGTAGGAGTTGCATTGATGCAGGAATCCAAACCAATTGCATATTTTAGTGAAAAGCTAAGTGGGGTTGTGTTGAACTACTCTACCTATGACAAGGAGTTGTATGCTTTATTTCTAAAATCTCAAGGTAAGCTTCAAAAGAGACATGCCAAGTGGTTGGAGTTCATAGAGATGTTTCCTTATGTGATCAAGTACAAGAAAGGTAAGGGGAATACTATGGCTAATGCGTTGTCTAGAAGAAAGCAGAAGGCAAAGTTTGTTAAAAAGTTGCATGCTAAAGTTTGAGCTATCATTGAGAAGAGGAATGGATGATATGCAAGGCAAGCAAATAAAGGGTGTGGTATGACTTTTGAGCTTGGAGATGGCATTTGGGGTCATAGGCGAAAAGAAAAGTTTTCTACTAGAAGAAAATACAAGTTGCAGCCAAGAGGAGATGAAACTTTTCAAGTGTTAGAAAGGATCAATGACAATGCCTACAAGCTGGATTTATCAACTGCATATGGTAATGTAAGTTTTACTTTAAAGGTTGCTGATTTATCTTGTTATAGGTGAAGAATTTGATTCGAGGACAAATCCTTTTGAAGAGGGAGGGAATGACAAAAACCCAACCAACAAAGATAAAGATAATTTGCTTGATGTTGAGGTCCCTTGACTAGGTCCAAAACCAAAACAATGAAGCAATCTATGTCGGGCTTGAGTTTGGGAATTAAGGAAAACTTAAAGCAAAGTGAGTCAGAGGCTGCACCAAAATGGGTCACTTTATTGCAAGTTGATGAAGAATGAAGCCCATCCTGAAGAACACAAATAAAGCCCAAGTCATTGTCATGTAATTTGGGCTAAGTAGTTAGTTAGAGATTTTTTATTTTAGATGAAGATTCTTGATAGAGATTTTTGATAGAGATTTTTTATTGAGATTTTAGATAGAGATTTTTTATTGAGATTTTAGATAGAGATTTTTAGATTGGTTAAGATTTTATGCCAATTAAAATATTATTGGGCTTTAACATCCGGGCTACCTAGCTAGGCTTATAAATAAGCTCTTGTAATCAATCAGAAGATAGAATTTGGAATTTAATAACATTTGTGTTTTCACTTTGTGAGCACTTTTCCTTTGCTCTTAGGATTAAGAACTTCCTTTTATTTTATAGTGTTGGTTCTATCGGTAGGTCGCGGTTAGGGTCACGCTTTCCCTTAATAACTTTGGTTCTACTGACAGGTCGCGGTTAGGGTCAAGTTCCTTTTCACAACACCACGCTTGATAACTTTGGTTCTACCAACAAGTTGCGGTTAGGGTCAAGTTCCTTTTCACCACGTCATGCTTTCACCTATTTTCAAGACGATCCCTTTTCTGATCCAATAAGATCATATTAGTTGATTAAGTATCAAACACTATATATGTATGTCAATTAATTAATCTAGCAATAGTTATATATAATTTAAATTAATATCTTTTGATGTAGTATATATGTACAAAGTTTAAAAGGAAAGTAAAGAATTCTCAATGACGATATCACTGATCAACAAATAGAAGCTAATATTCTAAGGTGGTTTCAAGAATATGTAAGCATTACTTTAATCTAATTAATAAGATACTACTGTTTTATTATGTTATTCATTGACAATTTTTATTATGTGAATAAGTAAGACAGAATCACCAACTTAGGTTACCAAATCCAAACTTGTATGACTTAATTACCATGATGTTGTATGATATTATGAATAAGGAGAAAAAATGTATAAACAATGTCATTAATAAAGTTTTTGATAGTGAATAGTATTTATTTATAAATGATATTGACTCTTTATGTTTTGAGCTCCTTTTCCTTTAGATCTTAACTTTGTTTAGTGTAAAAATGATAAATTGTCCTGTTTATTATTGTAGCATAAATTATCATTTCATATTTTATATTGAGAGATGAAGGAATATACCCTTATTATGGGTTCATGAAAAAATGAAGCACTTGAAGATAATGCACTATTTTTTGAATGCTTTTGTGCCATGAAGAATTGTAGAAAATACTGTATAGTTTGTGCTATCTCAAAAGCACAAAGGAAAATTTTAATTTATTATGTCTTGTAATTACTTATGTTTCATGATATGTAACTTAATGTAATTGTTTCTTTATATATATATATATATATATCCTTTCAATCTATCTTAAATTTACATTACTCTTGACCCCAATGTTGCGATTCTTTTTTATATTAAATTGTCCTATCTTGAAATAATTGAAGCTAATGGGTCAATTATTTTACTACTTGTTGGAATCCTTATCACTTTTAAGTTTTTATATTTTGAAATAATTGAAGCGAATGAGTTGATTATTTTACTACTCGATCTCCATGTCCTTCTATTAGTATAAAAGCAAGTAACTAGTTTCTAATTTAACTAATTAGTATGAGTATTATTATTTTTTCTATTAACTTTTGTATTTCTCAAAATATACATTCTTTAAAATATCTATTATCTTTCATACATGCAAGGATTCAATGACAGTTATATAAATAATTTTATTAATATTTTATAAATTTCATAAAATTTTTAAATACTACAAAATAAATTAATAAAATTTAATTTATATGAATATTTATTAAATTAAAAATTTATTACTTTCATTTATAATTAGAACTTGGTTTATCTAAAAACAAGTTCAAACTACTACTTTCATTTCTTTTGAATGTTTGTTGCTACATAAAGCAAATTTCAATGATGTTTATTACTCTTATTCACTCTTTATTTAATCTCATTCTTTCTCATTCTTATTTTATATTTTCAATTTTCAAACGTAAGAGCTTGTTATGCTTGGAGGAGGGAAGCAATTTTCTGTTTTGGAATGTCTAGAAAAGTCAAGGTAATTCTTATTTTTAACATTTTGCTTAGAGCAATTGAATGTGTGGTTGCTGGTCTACATGTTGTTAGTTCTATTTTTTTTACTTACTATTGATGTGTTATGTTCTTCTCTAATTATATGGCTTTAAATGTGTTATTTATTATTAATTGCTCTTAATAATAAATAACTTTTACGGTTTTATTTTGATATACTGTGAATATAAAAACTTTTATATTATTAAATAATTAAAAATTATTTTAGATATGACCATTTAATATAATTATAATAAAGTATAACAAATTTCAATTATATAGCAATTCGTAATCAGATAATGTAATTAAAATTTAAGTTTTAATTGAAAAGTTACCCTTCCTAAATAATATATTAAAAGCAATATTTACTACTACTTCTCATACGTTTAATATTGCAAACAGTATAATATATTAAATAATAAATTATAAAAGTAACTTACATATAATACAATATTTAATTATATGTTTTAAACTCTGTCTGATAATTTACTTATGATAAAGATTACTTATATCTAATAATTACTATTTATATATATGCGTTATCAATTTTTTAATACTATTACATCCTATTTTTCATATATTACTTTTTTTTCTTATTCTCAGTGAATTCAAAAAGATGTTATTAAGAATAATAATTATACTAATATTAATGTATATTTATTATTTTCTATTTTTTTATCCATTAAAATTTAACAATATCCCTAAGGCTGTAATAAGTTGACTAAGATAGTGCAAGACAGTATCATGTGTTCATTATTGTTATTTTGTATAAACAAATGATAATTGTATATGGTTTGGTACGAAAATGTTGAGATTATTATTTGTACTGTATTACTATTGTGGATTGAGACTGCAACATGCATTAAAATGAACATGAATATCAAATTGATTCGTAATAATACAATTTAAATTAATTAATAACCCCTAAATTCATAAATTAAATTAATCCTTAATATTGAAAATATAATTTTTATAACTATAATTAATTATCTTGAAAGTTGCATAGAATTATTCATGTCATATAATTAAAGAAAATAAATATCAAATAACTACAATAAATAGTTTAATAACATTTTTTAGAGAATAATAACATTTTTTAGAGAAAAATATTACATATGAACATTTCAAGTTCTCTATCTTGAACATTTCAAGCCTTTAGTAGATGAAACTTGTAGAGGAGGAAAGTAATTTTGATCAATGTGATCAAGATTCGAATCAGAAGTTCTTCCTCGTCCAAAGTACCTACAAACCCAAGTCAAAGAGATACACCATCAAGCTCGAATAATTGTATTGTCTAAACTGCATATTGAAAGAAAAAAATAAACTATAAAAATAGCAAGCAAAATTTCAAAGTAGCTTAATAGTAATTATACTAAAATATCATTATTGTCTAACTAAAATAAAAAATCAATATAAAAAATGTAACATGAAATCAAAGAAACTGAAGAGTTTAAATTGAAATATTTCATATACCACCTTTTTCACAATAGAGAAAACTCTCTTAACAAATTTTCTACAAAGACCCACCAAAATCATAGAAAATAAAAAAGAATATTTCATCTTTTCAATTGCAATCTCATCATTAATTAAAAAAGTTAAACTAAATCATAAAAAAATATACCAATGTGACAACCTGTGTACAAAAATTGAAAGATATGAGAAAATTTTCACTATCTTGTTTTTACAAGCAATCAAAAGAGTCATAAAAATGTTATTCACCATTTGAAATTGGAAAAGATATAAAAATAATTTATCCTCCAAAAAATTAAAGAATATAAAATTTGAAAATAAATAAGGAAAATGGATAAAGAATATAGATGATGAGAAAAGAATGTAAGAAAAAAAGGAACATAAATTTTCAAAATGAATAATATAATATTTGAAATAGTAGTGATTAAGGAAAGTGAGGATAAAGATTGCAGGAGATAAAGATAGCATATCGTTTTTGTGTGAAATTTAATTCTATTAGATTTTCAGTTGATTCTCATTAATATGGTGTGATTTTAAAGGAAAGGAAAAAAAAAGTTGGTGAGGTATCATCGTTGAGATAGAATGTTCATAAATGAGTCAGTCACTAAAGTAACACCTTAAGAAGATATAATCAATGTAGTAATAGGCTGAGATTAAGATTGCAAATAACTTAGATTGTGAAAGGCTAAGTCTCGACTGAATTACCACGATTGTCATCCATGGTATTAAGAGAGAACTCATTCACAATAATTTAACAAAAAGTTCAATCATGTTGAAAAGAGAAGCTAGCATCAAGTTTTCTAATTCGATCAAGAATGCTAAGTCTAAGTAGAGCTAAGCCATAAACCTATGTTCCTTTCTCAATATTGCAATCATCCATGTATCCTTTGTGACTTCCTATTATCTCGTGAAGAACTTGAAAATATTTTAAAACATATGTAATATACTTATCGCATTGGTATAAGTATTGTGAATAGTAATATGCGATATAATTTCATTTGACATAAAATTGATCTCAATATTTCATGCACTGTTGATTCTTTTTGCATATTTGAATCAATTGTGATAATTGAATCTTAGTGGTGGTGAGTCATTAGGGAAATGAATACTACAACTTTAGTAAACATGAACACATAATAGGCTTCCATTATGACATGTACCTGTTGTCTAGAAAGGAAAATTGGACCAGTTTTGAAGTTTCAGCAAGGGGTGTCGATAAGCCTTGACAAATATTGATTATCATGACATCATCCATTTTACTTAAGTACAAACTCATATTCTGAAGTTATTTCATGTGACCTTTACCTCCTCCTCCTTCCATAAGCCCTACATTTTGTTAATCAAATTTCGAGCACCATCACCATTTGATTGGAAAGATAACATCAACAGTTGTAGTCACAATATTAACAAATGTTCTATTCTAGATAATTTGACGACAATAAGGATTGATATAAGATTGAGTAGTATAAGATTGATCAATGTACTCTTGATCTATGGACTATTATATTTTCTCATTGCTTACCTAAATACATAATTAATAGAATGAAAGGAAAAAAGGTGGAAATTAAACAAAACTATTTTCTTCTTGAACAATAAAGTTACATGTGGTAATGATCATTGCTGAAATATATCTCTTTGACATAATTATGGTCATCATGCCTATTCTTGAAAATATAGCTATATTTAATTGTAGAAAAATGTTTATCCACCAATGGCATCGGGTTGAGTACTAAACACATCATAATCTAAGATAACATTTATGTTGCATATAATTTGCCATGGGGTAATCTTACAAGACCTAAACACATTATAGTCTAAGATGCTAAGCTAATTATGATATTGATCCTATATTTTGCAGACTATGATCCTAAAGTGCATAATAACAAGCTCATATCAAATGAAAAATGATAAAAAAGATTATGATCCAAGCACAGGATCCTAGATCCTTTCAAAGTGCGATAGTCCCTTCTACTAGAGTGATGAACACCTCTAATAAGTGAGCCTGAGCAGGAAGAACTTTACTTCTGTGCTCTATGAGGCATCCAATCTTTCCATTGCGCCATCGGGCTTATAGGAAGCAACTTAAGCTTACAAGCTACCCATGCCAAGTTCATCCATCACTTTGATGCCGCCACTTAGGTCACAAGCTAGCACTAATTAGCTCGACATTTTGTCAACTTTATCAGGGGTATATAAGGAGTAAATCATGTCATGATTTATTTGATACAGGAGTTGTAAATGCAAGGACCAATGAGAGCTTAGGTTGTTTTATTATAGCACCTTCTCCTTTAAGATTATATGGTAGAAGCAAAGGATAATGGTAAAAAAAAGTGACCTTAGTGTTTTTATATGGTATTTTAAACGAAGGTGTTAGCACCCTAAACATCCATCCTACAATATCTATCCCAAGACGGTTATCTCTTTTACACTTAAATAATAAACAAGGTGTATAAAAATATTATTAAGCCTTTAATTTTTTAATTAATTAAAAATTTTATTTTAATTTTTTAAAGATTTTTATTTTAAATATTTTCGTCGTAATGAAATAGAAGTGCATGCAAAATTGTTACCATTAAGACTTTTGAAGCATTTTGTAATACCTAAATAGTGTGAAGACAACATTGCATGAAGAATTTTAGTCATATGTTTATAATGTTAGTTTTGATGATTTCCAACCTCATTTGATGATTAGTAATGACAAGTTGTAATGTTTGTTTTGTTTGTATGTTTGTTTTAGGTTATCTTACTAGGCTCTATTTTTGAAAAATTAAAATTGGCCAAGAACTTAATGATTAACAACCTTATAGAAACATGACCTAAAAGTAAGTGTAACCAATATTGAAAGTGTTAAAATAACAGTGGACGTGCCGGAGTGGTTATCGGGCATGACTAGAAATCATGTGGGCTTTGCTCGCGCAGGTTCGAATCCTGCCGTTCACGACTTTTTTATTATATCTAGAAATATATAGTTTATTAACGAGAGCATTTTTAAATGTTTTTTTTTTCAACTTTTTACTTATTTCAATTTATTATTTTCAAATTAAATTTTAATATTTTTGAAAGAAATTATGAATAATTAAAAATATCATTGTATCATAATATAAATTATTTATCGTAAATTCAAAGAGAAATAAAGAATTTGTAGAGTTTAAGAAGTTGAAATTCCTTGTCAATTAGTAAAATATGATATCTCTAATGCATTCTTTAAGTTCTCCTGGAAAAATTAAAATTAAATATTAGTGACCAAAGAGACCAGTAGGCATGACTTAAGAAGATAATTTAAACAATAGGCATAGTAACAACTAAACAAAAGAAAACAAATTTTGACTTCATCTATTACTTCCTTAGCACTTTCCTTTTTTTTATTGATAGAGTAGTAAATTTTTCCTTATTTGAAATTTGAATAAATTTTAGTTTAGATTTCATTATTGTCACAAATTTTATCCATTATGTTTTGCTCTTAGGTAGTTAATAAAATTTCAATAATTTTTATGGTAGATGAGATATCTTAGGAATTTCAAATTGGTTGTAAGCCTATTTATAAGCATTATTTTTTATGAATTAATATGCCAATTTCTCATCTTCAATTTTACTCTCTCATTTTTTTTTATGCAAGTTCCATATTTCTTACAAAATATTTCTTCCAACAAATGATATTAGAGCTATCTTCTTATAGGTTGTGAGGAAAAATTTTATTGAGTGTTAAAGAAATTGAGTTTGAGTGCAAACATTACTGAGGTCGAGTGATTTATTTTTTAAGCAATAGTGCTACAAAATTCCTACTTCCAGCAATGCTTTGTGTTTGACTCCAATGTTCAACGATGAAAACTATCACACTTGGGCGATCAAAATGAAATTTTTCTTAAGGTCTCAAGGTTTATGGAACGTTGTGATCTATGAATTGTTGAGAGAAAATCCTACCATTGCTCATATGAAAGTTTATGGGAACAAAAGCTAAAAAAGACAAAGCCATCACTTTTCTACATTCAGGACTTGCAGATTACATTTTCACCAAAATCATGGGACTTGGAAACACCTAACTAGGTATACGATAAAATTCAAGATGAATTTGAGGGATGTAACAAGGACAGATCTATTAGGCTCCTTACATTAAAGGCAAAAGTTAAATTGATGAAGATGAAGGACAATAAACCTATCAAAGATTATTCTAGAAAAATAATGGACATTTTGAATCAAATACAACTTCTTGGTGAGGAATTTATAAATAAAAAAGTTGTAATGATTTTAGTTCCTGAAAAGTTTGAAACCAAGATATCTATAATTAAAGAGTCATGTTATTTACAAACTCTCACAATTACAGAGTTAACCAGCAAGCTTCATTCACAAGAGAAAGAGTCTCAATGAGAAAAGCACAATAGAAGGTCCTTTTTGAGCAAACTCTATATCTTCTTATATTACATAAAGATGAAGTATGGTCCTTGTTGCAATAAAAAAAAATACTTAGGGAAAACTAGTAGCCCTTCTAAAAATTAAAAAGGTTTTGCACAATCTTTGTTCCCTTTGGTAATTAGAATTATGGCTTTATCAAACAAGCACTTTTGTTTGCCAAAGAATATCTCCAAGTTATCCCTTTCCATAGTGAATTTTGCAAGTCTTTTACAAGTATTCATTTTTAGATTTTAAGTTCTCACAACTTTCACAATAAGTATCCTTGTTTCTTGATGAAGATGCACAATTACAAGTAGAACTATTACACATAATTTCTAATATCTCATGCTCCAACATCATATGATCACATTCTTTTTATAGTTTAGCTTGTTGAGATTCAAACAAATTGATTCTACTTTTTTGTCTATTGTTCATGATAGCTAATTTTTTTATTTTTTTGTTTTTTATTTTTATCTTTTTTCATGCAATTCTTGATAGTATATTGAAGTCAATCATAGTTAGAAGAAATATCAAAACCATAAATAGTTACATTAGTTTCTTCTTCGTAATTAGTCATTAGGTATAAGTTCACTTCTTCATCTTTTTTATCCATTTGTTGAACTTGAATTCTTTTCTTCTCGAGCAATGTATTTCTTTTTGGTTTCATTTTGAATTTCTTTCTCCCCTTGTTGTTTCTTTAGGTAAACAGGGTCATCTATTTTAGTATGTGTTTGTTTACCCCATTCAAAACAAACATAAATAGTTAGATTTGACTCATTTTTCTTAAACATTTTCTTTTGAGAGAAGTTTCCACTTTTGTTCTTCTTTACCATGAGACTTATATTCTCATTGTCAAGGTCTTATGTCTGAAGCTTTCACCTTTTCCACACTTCACTTTAGATGATACAACCTTCAAAGTATCTATATTCTTCCTTTTATATAAATCTTTGTCTTGAGAAAGCCTATTTAATTCAAGTTTATGCCCCCAAGCTTTCGATGAGGGTGGTGAGATTCATTATAATGAGATCTTTTATCAATCTTATATCTATCTCCATTGTCTTCAAATTATCTAACACATGAGTGAACATTGACTTTGGGTAGCCTTGTTTGTTTGACATCAAATTTCCTAAAGCTAGTGATAATTACAAAGATGATTAGCATTTAATTGTAATTAGAAGTCTCACGTTGTGTAGAACATAAAACAAAATGCAATTTAAAAACTCTCTGACAAGGTTATCATATTGCTGAGATGTGTTACATCAGCTTGTGACTCAAGTGAGAGCATTAGAGTGATGAAACAACTATTGCTATTCTATTGAAACTACTATTAAAGAGGCTATAAAGAAGATAAAAGGTTATAATAAAGATAGATGAAGATAAATATCTTTTATTGATGGATAATAGTTAATGAATAGTATAATTTATAACTAAATAGATGTTAGAGACTACCCTATAATTGTCATCATCCTAGTTTAGAGAAAATAAAATAAAATAATATGAAAATAAATAAATACAATAATATCTTAATATTTTAACTTTTTCCATGAAAATTCTTAAGCCACTTTAATTTTACGGTATTTTTAGATTTCCCTAGCCCTATCCAACATGTTCCAACATGTTTGGTTTCTCTCAAAAGTATGTATGCACACATATATTTGATGTGAAACAAAGTTTTCAATTGAAAGCAATATAAGGTTGCTTTGGTAAACTCAGTTTTCAATTTGAACTATTCATACATAAGTCAAACTTTAATTCAAAAATGCAGTTAAAATGGTAGAAGAAGTATATATATAAAGGATATTAACAACTTGTCTCAAACCAAAGCAAATAAGTTGGATGAGACTCCAAGCAACAAACTAAACCTGGTGGCTAATATTTAAAAATGACAATTATAAACAAGAAATTAATACATGAGTAAGACTTAACATATATAAATGATTAGAATTTATTTTCTATTAGTAATATAATTTAAATGATTTTTCTTAAATGATTTTTCTCTTCTAATCAATATTTCATTAATATTTTTATCAAATTAATTATATATGAATGATTAATTTGTATTTATATCATCACATAGGATTGATAACATAGCAATATCATTTCTTTATCAAAAACATCAAGAACACACTAACAATTTTGAATACTCACTCTCGGATAAGAGGTGGTGAAGGTGATGATATTATTAATAGTTTCATAAGATGTACTTATAATTGACTTTTAATTTTAGTGATCTATTATTTTTAATATTAATCTAATGATTATTAGTATTTTTTCATAAAAGGAAGTAATTTCACGAGAGTCGCTCTTTTTATAAAAATAACACACACATTATATATATATAGAGAGAGTTTATTACTTTTTTTTTTGTTAACTATTATATGAAAATTTTGGGGTAAGAAACTTCATTTGAATAATTAAAAAAATATGTAAATGAAATGTGAATAATTATTAAGATTAAGGGGATCAAAAGGTGCAATTGAATCTAACAATTTTTTAAGGGACAATTGAACCAACTTCCGATAAGGTTAGCTATGAATATACCTAGGTTCTGTTTATTTGGAATTATTTTATGCATATGATTCATACATAGAATAGGAGTGTATGTGCAATTTTTCAAAAGTATTGATGTCATATGAGTAATATATAAAATAAGATAAGTATAATGTTCAAATGAAAAAATAAAGTTTAGATATATTACTGCTAACTTTAAGAAAAATCAATTTAATTATCCTTTTTAGTAATTGAAATGACTTTTCTTAAAATAATTAAAATCTACGTTGAAGTTTTCAAGAAAACTCAATTTTTTGAAACAACATTAGATTTCTTAAATCGATACAAATCATTTAGTGCAAAGTTGGGATGGACTAAGTGGTGCATAGAGTGTGGTTCAACATGACTTTCCTTATCATGTCTTTCCTCTATTCAACAATCATGCCTTTCCTCTATTCAATAGAGTGCACAATGTGTAGTCTCAAAACATCGAGGCATCACAAATACCATCCATAGTTTTACATAATGACCTCATACTATAGAAAAGTACTTCTAGGTTGGCACGACCTTGCTCCTAGGAACATGACCATGCATGATCAATGTAGGCCTTACACATGCATGCTCTTCTTGAGCAAAGACATGCTCAATGTAGAAACCCAACCATGAGTGTGCTTAATTATTTGGATTCGAGCATGGGCGTGCTCGTAGTAGGTCACGGGTTTCCAAAGTTTCACCCAAAAACATGAGATTTAAGGGAACCTAAGAGCTTTCTACATTGTTTACAAAATTCACACAATTCATACAAAATCAACATATATACTTTCTTCAATGATTACAAAAAATCTATATAACTATTCTAGGGAGTTTAATCTCCCTTTCAAGGAACCAAAGCATACAGTTTGAATCAAGATATACTCAATCTTATACATATGAATCCAAGGAGTTTAGGTTTTCCTTTTGAGACACTCAAACAACTAAACACTATAATTGGGGTTTATGTACATCATAAAAGACAATTTTATGGTTAAGGTGGGTGTTTTGAAGGTAAGTAGATTGTCGAAGTGATACTATAAGTAATAAGAAAAGATAGGCATGGTATGTTTTATTCAATTTGATTTTGATATTTCCTTGTTGCTTCGTAAACTACGAAATAGTTGTTAGTTTGAAAGAAAGAGTTATGGCTGATGTGGAATGATCACATATCAAGTAAGTTGTGTTATTCTTGTATTACTAATAAGCTAAAGAGTAGAGACTTAGTTTGTCTCACCTTGAATCTTATTGACAACTCAAAGAAAAAACTACCACTATTAAATTAAAGCCCCTTTGCCTTCGCTCATGTCACTTCCTACAATACCAAATGACATAAGTTGCCATTGATTGATGAAGCATGAAAATTAACATATATTAGCTTCGTTACTTTTTATCTGTATCTATTTATTCATTCATCTAAAAGCTTAAGACATTATTGATTATTTTATCACTTTATTTTTATCTAAAGTGAGTTATAGAACTTGATGCAAATCTACATACACTTTTTGTCAGATTTCATCTTAAAATCAATTGGCGATAAGCGAGATAGTCCAACAAGTATATAAGCTGCACCCCAAGAATTGAGGTAGGTAATGTAGGACTTTCCAACACCCTCCGTATGTAGGAGTTTGCCAGGGTAGGGAATGACCTACATATCTTCTAGAATAGGCCATTAACTAAGATAGGCTATGGGCTCTAATGCTATGTTAGATTTCAACTTAAAACTAATAGGCGATAATTGACATATCAATACTCAAAACAAGTGTAATAGGTGACTAAGGGTTGCATATGACAAGAATATATCACCATCTTTTAATTAAACTGAGTATTTATTATCGTACAAGTTAGCATACACTTTTAATAAAGCACAAACCCATGATAAGTTTTTCACATCAAAGCTTACGCTCTACTTGAAGTGGGCAAGCCAACAATTTGTAGCCATAGCCCAACCCAGCAAAGTTGTAGTGTTGTTACATCACTATAATGCTCTCACTTGAGTCACAAGTTGGCGTAACACAGCTCGACAATATGACAACCTTGTCAGAGGGTTTATAAACTTCATTTTTTTAATGTTCTACACAATGTAGGACTTGTAAATACAATTAAATGGCTATCCTCTATTTTTATCTCCTTTTCATAGCCACAAATCAATACTTTTTCAGCCATAACATGGTTTCTTTTCTTGATCCATAAGTTATTCAATCTTTTCATACAAATACCAAGAATTGTCACAACAATTTTTCAGCAATTGGCTATCATTGCGACATTACATTTTCTCAAACACATGGCATGCATCCTACAACAAGATTACTGAAGTACCATTACAAAAGGAAAACTCAGCCATAAGAATCATACAAAGATTAGAACAAGCACAAGAAAGCAAGCCCAATGCCAAAACTCATGAAAAATCTTTAAGAACTTAGCAATTCATCATGGCATTTCATTAAACACCTTGTAAACACTTTTTCAAGAACTCAATACAACACTCAATGTTGCAATGTAACAAAATTTTATATTTTTCAAAGTTATCTTTTGCACAATTGTAGGAGGCCTTAAATAGGCTTGGGGTCCTTCACAATGTGAGAGGCCTAGGAGGACTAAGGGTTTTTGGTTACAAGGTTATATTATTTTATATTGAAAGGTGAAGGAAGATACCCTTATTATGGGTTCATGAAAAAATGAAGCACTTGAAGATAATGCACTATTTTTTTAATGCTTTTGTGCCATGAAGAATTGTAGAAAATACTGTATAATTTGTGCTATCTCAAAAGCACAAAGTAAAATTTTAATTTATTATGTCTTGTAATTACTTATGTTTCATGATATGTAACTTAATGTAATTGTTTCTTTATATATATATATATATATATATATATATATATATATATATATATATATATATATATATATATATATATATATATATCCTTTCAATCTATCTTAAATTTACATTACTCTTGACCCCAATGTTGCGATTCTTTTTTATATTAAATTGTCCTATCTTGAAATAATTGAAGCTAATGGGTTAATTATTTTACTACTTGTTGGAATCTTTATCACTTTTAAGTTATTTTGAAATAATTGAAGCGAATGAGTTGATTATTTTACTACTCGATGTCCATGTCCTTCTATTAGTATAAAAGCAAGTAACTAGTTCCTAATTTAACTAATTAGTATGAGTATTATTATTTTTTCTATTAACTTTTGTATTTCTCAAAATATACATTCTTTAAAATATCTATTATCTTTCATACATGCAAGGATTCAATGACAGTTATATAAATAATTTTATTAATATTTTATATATTTCATAAAATTTTTAAATACTACAAAATAAATTAATAAAATTTAATTTATATGAATATTTATTAAATTAAAATTTTTTTACTTTCATTTATAATTAGCACTTCGTTTATCTAAAAACAAGTTCAAGCCACTACTTTCATTTCTTTTGAATATTTGTTGCTACAAAAAACAAATTTCAATGATGTTTATTACTCTTATTCACTATTTATTTGATCTCATTCTTTCTCATTCTCATTTTCTATTTTCAATTTTCAAATGCAACAGCGTGTTATGCTTGGAGGAGGGAAGCAATTTTCTGTTTTGGAATGTCTAAAAAAGCCAAGGTAATTCTTATTTTTAACATTTTGCTTAGAGCAATTGAATGTGTGGTTGCAGGTCTACATGTTGTTTTGCAAATCTAATATTCCATTTGGTAGAGAAGCCTCTTACAACTTTGGGTTAACTTATTAGTTCTATTTTTTTTACTTACTATTGATGTGTTATGTTCTTCTGTAATTATAGGCTTTAAATGTGTAGATTTATTTTCATGATTGTCAATTATGTGTTCATCATGTATATTTTAATTTGAAATTATATCTCATCAAACAAATTAGTAATAAAACAATAATAGAAAACAAGCGCATCTTGATATCATTCACACACTCACAATTAATGGGGTGTGTGGACTTCGCAGTGGAAACTTGAGCATATCATCCAATGGTTAACCCCTACCAAGTTGACATTGTAGTAGTTCAACTTTCCATCACTATCTAGCCGAAAGAGTAAATAAATTATGAAATAAGCATGTCAATACATTGTAAGAGTAGAATAAAACTAGTAAATTATGTCATAAAGTTAGTGACTATTAACTGTTTATGTGCACAAACTAACAACTTTTTGATAAGTAGGAATGTATATTTCCATGAGCCTTTTTTGACTCTGTGGGGCACCTACCAATTCATTTGTCTTGTGAAGCTAGGATGGGTGGACCAGTTCAATATCATTGGATGTATCCATATGAAAGGTAATAATCTTTATATCTTTTTATATCAATACCATTGTATGATGTACCTAACAATTGGTATTGCATCTTTTGTACTAAGGTTTCTAAATAAAATTAAAAAAATTGTGAAGAATAAGAAAAATGTAGAAAGGTCTATATGTGAAGCATATTTGTTGCACAAGACAATGAAAGGTGGCTTAGTGATAGAGAATTGATGGATCCCCAATCACACATTCTCTTGAATTGTAATGAGGTTTAATTGTTCATTGAGTAATTATCAAACAATATATATATATGTGTATGTCAATTAATTCATCTAGCAATAATAATATCTAATTTAAATAAATATCTTCTTGTGTAGTATATATGTACAAAGTTTAAAAGGTATGTACAAAAATCTCAATGGCAATATCATTGATAAACAAATAGAAGTTGATTTTCCAAGGTGGTTTCAAGAAAATGTAAACATTATTTTAATCTAATAAATAAGATACTACTTTTTTTTATTATGTTATTCATTGAAAATTTTTATTTTGTGAATAGGTAAGATAGAATCACCAACTTAGGTTATAAAACCTAAACTAGTATGACTTGGCAAGGCATTCTTTAAGAATAGCAAAGTTATACCTAATTTATTTTGTGAATGGATAAATATTTTACCCAACAACTTGTGGTGAAGGCAAAACAACATATAATAGTACAATATGTGTTAGTGGAATTGGACACGATGAAGTCTTGAAAGATTATTTACTTTTAAAATCTAGTAATATAGTATTTTATGAAATTTTTACTATGTCTGAATTTTATTAGAAACGTTTGAGGTAATTTACTTGTAAAGGCTAGTAATATAGTATCTTGTACTAGGAAATTCAATTGTGTCCTTGGCAGGATCGTGGTTAACTTAGATCATAAAAGGAATACTCAAAGCATTCTTTATTATTAATAAATAAAACAACCAAAAATGTTACCTCAAACAGTAGGCATCCCTATAGTACTTCTTATGATATTCATATTCATTCTATTTGCTACTTTGCTACAATCAAAACAACGCTAACATAGATTTTTTTTCTTTAGAATCTAGTGAAGATTTTTTTTTCTTTGGCCCCTTGAAGAGTTTTTTTTTTGAAATGAACTTTTCAAGAAATAACACTTATCATTTTTACAAATATAACATAGCCATAATACATAAACACATAATTATATTGTGTGCCCAATTTAATGAAACATCCTAAAGTTACCTCACCCAGAAAGGGAATGCAAAATAAACAAGAACCCTACAAATGATAAGTATATGTTTAGCACTACCACACTACCTACATACACTTCTTTTTCTTTATTTCTATTTCTTTATGATCATTCCTCTCTTTATATGAAATTCAAATAGCTTTGAACATACTATGTAGGTAGTCATTCTATTATGTATCTCCAATATTTTTCTCTTGATTGAATTTTTTATGATATAGGACAAGTTTGAAAAAAGAAAAAATTTGAATTAAATTCTCAAAATTCAATAATTGCATTAGGATAAGATGGAGCTAACAGTTAACCATCCATAAATCACATGCCTTCTGATTTTGATATATTGGTGAGTGTAGGTTGAAAGGAAAAAAAAAGAAGGATCTTTAGACCTGGATCTGTAGGAATAACATTGATTTTTTCTTCAAGTCAACCATCAAAGTCTTCTAATAGTTTAGGGGTTGTTGATGCTTTGAGGCGTCAAATTCAAACATTAAATGAATCACTTCAAAGAGAAGAGCAAGAGAAGTTTGAAATAAGGCAAGAGTTAACTAAGACTAGGAAACAAGTGCATACTTTATTGCAACATTTGAGATTTCGTAACAATTTTTCTTCTTATCCTTCTTCATCTCAATGTAGTAATAAAAATAAAGACAAAGATAATGAAAATGAAGATGAAGATTATGATGAAGATAGTGATCATACCAAATAGGATGGTGTTTGATATCTCACTTTATTTTTTGAAAGAGTTATGCAACCTGAATTTATTTTATTTGTATGGTTCATTGTGATTTCTTTGTAATCTGCAAGTGAAATTTGACTAACAATTTTTTCTAGGTTTTCTTTTATTATTATGTAGGACATGGTTCACTAGACATGGTTCACTTGGATCCTTTTTAAGGAATAGGTTTGCCTTGGAGGTTTTTTTGCTTAAATTGCCGAATCTTTAGATAGAGTTGACAACTAGTTTGGAAATTTGACTTCTTTTAATGAATTTGGAAATTTTAGTACTTATGAGCTTGCTTGATTTTTTTTAAATTGTTGATGTGGTTTATTGGGAAAATAAAGTATCTCATACATGTCTATGTTTTGTGTAATTGATGGTTTAATATGTGAATTTTCTTTTGAATGTTTGTTGCTAGAAAAAGAAAAATTCAATGATGTTTTAGGACTTTCAATGGAATTAGAATCAGAAATATTTCTCTAGATTTAAGTAATGATTACATGTTTTAAGTAGAGGATGCTGTCCTATAATTGGTTAGAAATTTTTACATGTCAACATGCTTGTAAAATTGACTTTTGTTTGAAACTTTTAGGAAACTATTTTTACATGACATCATGCTTATACAATTGACTTTTCTTGACTCTTTATGTTGTGAGCTCATTTTCCTTTAGATCTTAACTTTGTTTAGTATAAAAATGATAAATTGTCCTGCCTATTATTGTGGCATAAATTATCATTTTATATTTTATATTAAGAGTTTAAGGAAGATACCCTTATTATGGGTTTATGAAAAAATGAAGCACTTGCAAACAATGCATTATTTTTTTTGAATGCTTTTGCGCCATGAATAACTTGTAGAGAATATTGTACATTTTGTGCCATATTAGAAGGACAAAGGAAAATTTTAATTTATTATGTTCTATAATTACTTATGTTTCGTGATATATAAGTTAATGTAATTGTTTCTTATATATATATATATTAAAATTATGGATCTATGTATCTATATTCCAGGTACAGAGTATAACATTATGGATCTAACTTTTCCAAATAATTATGGAAAAGTTGAAATAACTTTAATAGGAGAAATTCTTTCTCGTCCATAATAGAAGCCTCACATTATGGATCTGCAAGAAGATTTTTTTCAGTACCAACCCCATCCATACCAATAGGATTATTTAGATCTACATCACAAAACCGGTCTAACATAAATTTTCAAGGATTAGATACAACCTCTAATATCCCTAGAACCACGTACCAACAAGAATTGGAAGATGACCAAAAGTCAATCCGATCTCCAACATATTCCTCTATTAATGAATCTTATGATGTTATGTGACAAATTTAGCATTAATAAGGACACCCTTAGAAAAGACTTTTACTCTAAAGAAAATAGACCTCAGAGAGAATGGTTTTTTTGACACTATAAGGGAGAAAAAAGACATCAAATCCAAGATAAATTTTATAAATTTATAGAAAAGGCCAAAATTAATATTCTTTTCTTTGATTGGTTCCATGCATATACCATCAAAGAAAATATAGAATATCCACGGCAAACTGAAATCATAGGGGATCTTAATGTCATTACAACTTGGCAAATTAAGGATGGTGAGTTAATCCAATTTGAATTACCTCCTACAACCCAATACCTATTACCCAAAGTAAAAGACAGTAACGATAAACCTGTCTTGGCTACACCTTTCAAAACAAAAGATATCAATGAAGAGGTCACTTCGAAGGATATTAAAAGCCTAATGGAACAGGCTAATTACACCAATAAATACCTTCAGGTAATAGGAGAATCAATTGGTAAAGAAAAAATCTTTACAAAATTAAAAGATAAGGAGGCAACACCCTCTCATGTCCAAATTGAAAAACCATTATTCAAGCCATTTAAGGTTAGTGAAAAAGCTAAGCAAAAATTCAAAGAATTAAGAAAACAAAATTTTACCAAAGAAGAAGTAGGTGATAGTAATAGTGAATTATTAACAAAAATTAATAGTTTGCTTAGAACCATCCCGGAAATACCTCAAACATCTGAAGATTCACATAAGATTAGAACAAGACAAACTTCTAAGCTTATAAATATTATTGAAAAAGAAATGATAAGACTTCAGATCAAGCATCTAAAGACACTTCAGTATCTGAAAGAGAAATAAACCCAATTAATACAAAAAATTGGAAAACACCTTCTAAACTTTATTACCAAAGACCAACAGCCCCTGACATTCTTTTAGAAGAATGAGGTGAAGGGAATTTTAGAAGTTTTAGTGCAAACAACATTTATGAATGGAATATAGATGCTCAAACAGAGTATAACATAATGAAAACACTCCAACATATGTCAATGGTAGCCACGGCATACCAAACTACCCATGATTGTTTAGAAGAAACAATAGTTTATATTCTGGTAGCAGGATTTTCTAGACAATTAAAAGGATGGTAAGATAATTATCTCACTAATAAGGGAAAAACTTCAATTTATAATGCTATTAAGACAGATTTTGATGGCAAAGTCATAATCAATAAAGACAAGGAAGAAATCCATGATGCGGTAAATACATTGATATTTACTATAGCACAACATTTCATAAGCGGTCCATCTTTATGGAAAGATAGGTCAGTTGAATTATTATCAAATCTTAAGTGTAAAACCTTAGCAGACTTTAGATGGTATAAAGATACTTTTCTAACTAGAGTTTACACTAGAGAAGATAGTCAACAACCTTTTTGGAAAGAAAAATTTCTAGCTGGTCTTCCTAGATCTTTAGGAGATAAGGTTAGAGATAAAATCCATAGTCAATCTGCAAATGGAGATATTCCATATGACAATCTTAGTTATGGACAGCTTATCTCTTACATCCAAAAAGGTAGCCTTAAAAATATGTCAGGATGAAAAAATCTAAAGACAATTAGCCAAAGAAAAAGCCCAAAATAAAAGGGATTTAGGATCTTTCTGTGAACAATTTGGATTACTAACATGTTCAAAACAAAAGAAGAAACAAAAATCCAAAAAAGAATTTAAAAATAACAAACCTATTTCCAGAAGAAAATTTCCAAAAAAGAAATATGTAGAAAAATCCTCACTTAACAAAGAGGATAAAATGCAAAAAATTCCAAAAAATCCCAAAACAAAAATAGTCTGTTACAATTGTGGAAAACAGGGCCACGTAAGTAAATATTGTAGGCTGAAAAAGAAAATTAGGAATCTCAACCTAGAACCAATCATTGAAGAACAAATTAATAATCTACTTATTGAAACCTCAGAAGAAGAATCCGAAAAAGAATATTCTAGTGAAAACTTTAACCAAATCCAGCAAGATGAACAAGTATCATCTTCAAAAGAAGAAGTCCCAGAAATTAACACTTTGACAAAAGAGCAAGATCTTTTGTTTGAAGCCATAGAATCTATCTTAGACCCACAAGAAAAGAAGATTTTCCTGAACAAATTAAAAGACTTTAGAATCCAAACCTAGGCAAAAAGAGTTTATTACTAGTAATAAATTCCATGTTTGCAATATTCTTAAAAGATTAGAGAACACCTCTGCAAAACCAACTACTATTCAGGATCTCCAAATAGAGATCAGCAATCTTAAGAAAGAGGTTAAAGACCTTAAACAACAACAGGAAATCTATCAAATAATCTTATCTCAATTAGAAGACCAAAGTGATTTGGATAAAGAAACTAAAGAAGAAAGTGAAAATGGAAGTAGAATAGAAGAAAACTTCATGGGATTAATCAATAGGATTAAAATCCAAAAGTTCTACATCCCTATTAAAATTATAGTTAATGACTTTGTTCTGGATACTTTAGTCCTATTTGATACAGGTGCTGACTCAAATTGTATTTTGGAAGGATTAATTCCTACAAAAGTTTTTGAAAAGACTTCAGAAAAACTGAGTACAGCAAATGGATCAAAATTAAAAATTAGTTATAAACTATCTAGAGCAATTATAAAAAATCAAGGTCTCAGGATAGAAACTAATTTTCTTTTGGTAAAAAACCTTAAGAATGAAGTTATCCTAGGAACACCATTTATCAAAGCATTGTTCCCTCTTCAAATAACAAAAGAAGGAATAACTACGTGGCATTTAGGAAAAAAGATTACCTTTGAAGGAGATTAATCTTTTCCAAACAAAAGATTAATCTTTTCCAAACCAAGATCAGATTTCTTGGCCACAATATTCACCAAGGAACGATCATACCTATTGCAAGGTCAATAGAATTTGCGAACAAATTCCCAAATCAAATCTTAGACAAAACCCAGTTACAAAGATTTCTTGGTTGTCTAAACTATGTAGGAGAGTTTGTCCCGTATCTCAATAATATTGTAAAACCTCTACATGACAGGTTAAGAAAGAATCCTCCACCTTGGTCTGATATTCATACTCAAGTAGTTAAGGATATCAAACTCAAAGTCCAATCTATAAAATGTTTATATCTCCCAATTCCTCAGGCATTTAAAATTGTTGTAATAGATGCCTCTAACATAGGTTATGGCGGTATTCTCAAACAAAGAGTTAATACCCAAGAACAAGTCATTGCATATACATCAAAGCATTGGAATTTTGCACAATAGAAATATTCAACTGTTAAAAAAGAAGTTTTAGCAATTGTTTTATGTGTTTCAAAATTCCAATATGATTTATTAAATCAAAGATTTCTTATCAGAGTGAGTTTCAAATCAGCCAAAGAAATTTTACAAAAAGATGTTAAAAACCTTGCATCTAAATCACGAATTTCAACAGATCTAAAATACTTCTCCAGTTTAAGGAGGAAGTGCTTGCCTTTAGAGGAATAATCTTTATTTTTCCTGTAGAAATTCCTGTGTAAGATAGTCAGGGAGAGAGTTTGAAGTGTCTTTGAGATATTCAATTTCGAAATCAAAAACACTTAAATTTGCTTGCCACCTAGCAAAAATTTGTTTGGATGCAAGGTCTTTAGCATCTTTTTGTAAAATTTCTTTGGCTGATTTGCAATCCACTCTGATAAGAAATCTTTGATTTAATAAATCAGATTGGAATTTTGAAACACATAAAACAATTGCTAAAACTTCTTTTTTAATAGTTGAATATTTCTGTTGTGCAGAATTCCAATGCTTTGATGTATATGCAATGACTTGTTCTTGGGTATTGACTCTTTGTTTGAGAATACCGCTATAACCTATGTTAGAGGCATTTGTTTCAACAATTTTAAATGCCTAAGGAATTGAGAGATATAGACATTTTATAGATTGGACTTTGAGTTTGATATCCTTAACTACTTGAGTATGAATATTAGACCAAGGTGGAGGATTCTTTCTTAACCTGTCATGTAGAGGTTTTACAATATTATTGAGATACGGGACAAACTCTCCTACATAGTTTAGAGAACCAAGAAATCTTTGTAATTGGGTTTTGTCTAAGATTTGATTTGGGCATCAGAGACTCCCGACGAAGTGGATCTAAACGGACTTAAAAGAAAAGGACACAATATAAAAGAATTATATGATAGGCTTCCATTATGACATGTGCCTGTTGTCTAGAAAGGAAACTTGGACCAATTTTGAAGTTTCCGCAAGGGGTGTCAATAAGCCTTGACAAATATTGATTATCATGACATCATCCATTTACTTAAGTCCAAACTCATATTCTAAAGTTATTTCATGTGACCTTTACCTCCTCCTCCTTCCATAAGCCTTACATTTTGTTAGTCAAATTTCGAGCACCATCACCATTTGATTGGAAAGATAATATCAGCAGTTGTAGTCACAATATTAACAAATGTTCTATTCTAGATAATTTTAAGACAATAGAGATAGATATAAGATTGATCAATGTACTTTTGATCTATGGACTATTATATTTTCCCATTGCTTACCTAAATACATAATTAATAGAATGAAAGGAAAAAGGTGGAAATTAAACAAAACTATTTTCTTCTTGAACAATAAATTTACATGTGGTAATGATCATTGTTGAAATATATCTCTTTGACATAATTATGGTCATCATGCTTATTCTTGAAAATATAGCTATATTTAATTGTAGGAAAATGTCTATCCACCAATGGCATCGGGTTGAGTACTAAACACATCATAATCTAAGATGACACTTATGTTGCACATAATTTGCCATGGGGTAATCTTACAAGACCTAAACACATTATAGTCTAAGATGATAAGCTAATTATGATATTGATCTTATATTTTGCAGACTATGATCCTAAAGTGCATAATAATAAGCTCATATCAAATGAAAAATGATAAAAAAGATGATGATCCAAGCACAAGATCCTAGATCCTCTCAAAGTGCAATACTCCCTTCTACTAGAGTGATGAACACCTCTAATAAGTGAGCGTGAGCAGGAAGAACTTTACTTCTGTGCTTCATGAGGCATCCAATCTTTCCATTGCGCCATCGGGCTTATAGGAAGCTACTTAAGCTTACAAGCTACCCATGCCAAGTTCATCCATCACTTTAATGCCGCCACTTAGGTCACAAGCTAGCACTAATTAGCTCGACATTTTGTCAACTTTATCAGGGGTATATAAGGAGTAAATCATGTCATGATTTATTTGATACAGGAGTTGTAAATGCAAGGACCAATGAGAGCTTAGGTTGTTTTATTATAGCACCTTCTCCTTTAAGATTATATGGTAGAAGCAAAGGATAATGGTAAAAAAAAGTGACCATAATGTTTTTATATGGTATTTTAAACGAACGTGTTAGCACCCTAAACATCCATCCTACAACATCTATCCCAAGACGGTTATCTCTTTTACACTTAAATAATAAACAAGGTGTATAAAAATATTATTAAGCCTTTAATTTTTTAATTAATTAAAAATTTTATTTTAATTTTTTAAAGATTTTTATTTTAAATATTTCCGTCATAATGAAATAGGAAATGCATGCAAAATTGTTATCATTAAGACTTTTGAAGCATTTTGTAATACCTAAATAGTGTGAAGACAACATTGCATGAAGATTTTTAGTCATATGTTTATAATGTTGGTTTTGATGATTTCCAACCTCATTTGATGATTAGTAATGACAAGTTGTAATGTGTGTTTTGTTTGTATGTTTGTTATAGGTTATCTTACTAGGCTCTATTTTTGAAAAATTAAAATTGGCCAAGAACTTAATGATTAACAACCTTATAGAAACATGACCTAAAAGTAAGTGTAACCAATATTGAAAGTTTTAAAATAACAGTGGACGTGCCGGAGTGGTTATCGGGCATGACTAGAAATCATGTGGGCTTTGCTCGCGCAGGTTTGAATCCTACCGTTCACGATTTTTTTGTTATATCTAGAAATATATAGTTTATTAACGAGAGCATTTTTAAATGTTTTTTTCAACTTTTTACTTATTTCAATTTATTATTTTCAAATTAAATTTTAATATTTTTGAAAGAAATTATTAATAATTAAAAATATCATTGTATCATAATATAAATTATTTATCGTAAATTCAAAGAAAAACAAAGAATTTGTAGAGTTTAAGAAGTTGAAATTCCTTGTCAATTAGTAAAATATGATATCTCTAATGCATTCTTTAAGTTCTAATTAAAATTAAATATTAGTGACCAAAGAGACCAGCAGGCATGACTTAAGAAGATAATTTAAACAATAGGCATAGTACCAACTAAACAAAAGAAAACAAATTTTGACTTCATCTATTACTTCCTTAGCACTTTCCTTTTTTTATTGATAGAGTAGTAAAATTTTCCTTATTTGAAATTTAAATAAATTTTAGTTTAGATTTTATTATTGTCACAAATTTTATCCATTATGTTTTGCTTTTAGGTAGTTAATAAAATTTCAATAATTTTTATGGTAGATGAGATATCTTAGGAATTTCAAATTGGTTGTAAGCCTATTTATAAGCATTATCTTTTATGAATTAATATGCCAATTTCTCATCTTCAATTTTACTCTCTCATTTTTTTATGCAAGTTCCATATTTCTTCCAACAAATGATATTAGAGCTATCTTCTTATAGGTTGTGAGGAAAAATTTTATTGAGTGTAAAAGAAATCGAGTTTGAGTGCAAACATTACTGAGGTCGAGTGATTTATTTTTTAAGCAATAGTGCTACAAAATTCCTACTTCCAGCAATGCTTTGTGTTTGACTCCAATGTTCAACGATGAAAACTATCACAATTGGGCGATCAAAATGAAATTTTTCTTAAGGTCTCAAGGTTTATGGAACGTTGTGATCTATGAATTGTTGAGAGAAAATCCTACCATTGCTCATATGAAAGTTTATGGGAACAAAAGCTAAAAAAGACAAAGCCATCACTTTTCTACATTCAGGACTTGTAGATTACATTTTCACCAAAATCATGGGACTTGGAAACACCTAACTAGGTATAGGATAAAATTCAAGATGTATTTGAGGGATGTAACAAGGACAAATCTATTAGGCTCCTTACATTAAAGGCAAAAGTTAAATTGATGAAGATGAAGGACAATAAACCTATCAAAGATTATTCTGGAAAAATAATGGACATTGTGAATCAAATACAACTTCTTGGTGAGGAATTTATAAATAAAAAAGTTGTAATGATTTTAGTTCTTGGAAAGTTTGAAGCCAAGATATCTATAATTAAAGAGTTATGTTATTTAAAAAACTCTCACAATTACAGAGTTAACCAGCAAGTTTCATTCACAAGAAAAAGAGTCTTAATGAGAAATGAAGAAGTTGTTGAAGGTGTTTTTCGAGAAAAGCACAATAGAAGGTCCTTTTTGAGCAAACTCTATATCTTCTTATATTACATAAAGATGAAGTATGGTCCTTCTTGTTGCAATAAAAACAAAATACTCAGGGAAAACTAGTAGCCCTTCTAAAAATTAAAAAGGTTTTGCACAATTTTTGTTCCCTTTGGTAATTAGAACCATTTCTGGCTTTATCAAACAAGCATTTTTGTTTGCCAAAGAATATCTCCAAGTTATCCCTTTCCATAGTGAATTTTGCAAGTCTTTTACAAGTATTCATTTTTAGATTTTAAGTTCTCACAACTTTCACAATAAGTATTCTTGTTTCTTGATGAAGATGCACAATTACAAGTAGAACTATTACACATAATTTCTAATATCTCATGCTCCAACATCATATGATCACATTCTTTTTATAGTTTGGCTTGTTGAGATTCAAACAAATTGATTCTACTTTTTTGTCTATTGTTCATGATAGCTAGTTTTTTTTTTTTTTTTTTATCTTTTTTCATGCAATTCTTGATAGTATATTGAAGTCAATCATAGTTAGAAGAAATATCAAAATCATAAATAGTTACATTAGTTTCTTCTTCATAATTAGCCATTAGGTATAAGTTCATTTCTTCATCTTTTTTATCCATTTGTTGAACTTGAATTTTTTTCCTCTCGAGCAATGTATTTCTTTTTGGTTTCATTTTGAATTTTTTTCTCCCCTTGTTGTTTCTTTAGGTAAACAGGGTCATCTATTTTAGTACGTGTTTGTTTACCCCATTCAAAACAAGCATAAATAGTTAGATGATACAACCTTTTCCACACTTCACTTTATATTTTCATTGTCAAGGTCTTATGTTTTTAAGCTTTCACCTTTTCCACACTTCACTTTAGATGATACAACCTTCAAAGTATCTATATTCTTCCTTTTATATAAATCTTTGTCTTGAGAAATCCTATTTAATTCAAGTTTATGCCCCAAGCTTTTGATGATGGTGGTGAGATTCATTATAATGAGATATTTTATCAATCTTATATCTATCTCCATTGTCTTCAAATTATCTAGCACATGAGTGAACATTGACCCTAGGTAGCCTTGTTTGTTTGACATCAAATTTCCTAAAGCTAGTGATAATTACAAAGATGATTAGCATTGAATTTTAATTAGAAGTCCCATGTTGTGTAGAACATAAAACAAAATGCAATTTAAAAACTCTCTGACAAGGTTATCATATTGCTGAGATGTGTTACATCAGCTTGTGACTCAAGTGAGAGCATTAGAGTGATGGAACAACTATTACTATTCTATTGAAACTACTATTAAAGAGGCTATAAAGAAGATAAAAGGTTATAATAAAGATAGATGAAGATAAATATCTTTTATTTATGGATAATAGTTAATGAATAGTATAATTTATAACCAAATAGATATTAGAGACTACCCTACTATTATCATCATCCTAGTTTAGAGAAAATAAAATAAAATAATATGAAAATAAATAAATACAATAATATCTTAATATTCTAACTTTTTTTCATGAAAATTCTTAAGCGACTTTAATTTTAGGGTATTTTTAGATTTCCCTAGCCCTATCCAACATGTTTGGTTTCTCTCAAAAGTATGTATGCACACATATATTTGATGTGAAACAAAGTTTTCAATTGAAAGCAATATATGGTTGCTTTGGTAAACTCAGTTTTCAATTTGAAATATTCATACTTAAGTCAAACTTTAATTCAAAAATGTAGTTAAGTTGGTGGAAGAAGTATATATGTAAAGGATATGAACAACTTGTCTCAAACCAAAGCAAATAAGTAAGCAACAAACTAAACCTGGTGGCTAATATTTAAAAATGACAATTATAAACAAGAAATTAATACATGAGTAAGACATAACATATATAAACGATTAGAATTTATTTTCTATTAGTAATATAATTTAAATGATTTTTCTCTTCTAATCAATGATTTTATTAAACCATTTAAATATGTAGCTAAATCCTAGCTAATTAATTATTAATTAATTAGAATATTATTTCTTCTAGATAAATTGAAATTATATTCATTTATACTTCTTATTACTACAAATTAGCTAGGAAATAACTACAAATTTTAAAAAATTTACTACAAATTAACTAAGATTATTTTCTTAGCTAATTTTCTATTTATTTCATGCTACCATTCAATATTATAGTAATTTTATAGCTAATTATTTTTACTAGAAATTAGCTACAATATAACTATTGATTTTAAAATTAGCCACAAAATTATTTTGTAGCAAATTTTAAATTTTTTAGTAGTGTTATGACAACCTTATTAAAGGGTTTATAAACTACATTTTGTTTGATGTTCTACGCATTGTGAGACTTGTAAATGCAATTAAATGCTAATCGTATTTATAACCGTCACTAGCTTTCATAAATTTGATATCAAGCAAGATAATTTGAAGACAATGCAGATATATATAAGCTTAATCAAGGGTACTCTTGAGGTCTAGACTATTTTATTTTCTCATGGCTTATTTAAAGTCATACTTAATAGAAAAGAAAAGGACAAAAGTTTTAGATTAAACAACCTCGTTTTTACTTGAACAATAAAGATACAAATGACAAGAAACTTTTTTTTATAAGAAAAATATACAATATATATTAATTAAAGACAAAATAAAATGACACAGCACAAGATATGCAGGTGAGTGTCTCTCAAACAACAACAAATTGTCTCTATCTGTGTAGCTATAATGTCCTTGTACGAAAACAATCTCAACTCCTGCTCCAACATCATGACATCTTCCATTTACAAACTCCTTCAAATGTATAGTGAACGAAACTGCACAAGAAAATTAACCCACTGGTCTTTGTCATTCTAGAATATAAGTGAAGATTAACATTTTATACATGTGGTAGTGAACATTCCTGGAATGTGACTCTTCGACATAATTAGGGTTAGCATGCCTGTATATTCTTGCTTTACTAGAATGTGAAACAAGACCAATGAAAATATAGCCACATTTGGTTGAAGCAAAATGTCTATCACAGGGATTTTGAACCCTTTCAATGGTATAAGCACATGTTCTCAAGGAGCCACCTATTAACCATTGCATGGGTGACCCATGCACACAAGCTAATCCCATGCCAAGTGTTATTCCATTACTTTAAGGCCCTTGCCTAGGTTACAAGCTACCACTACCAATCTCGGGATTCTGTCAAGTTCGTCAATGGTTTATAAGGACTAAGTTATGTCATGACCTATCCAATCTGAGACTTGTAAATGCAACGATCAATGGGAGCCTTGGTTGTCTTATTATAGGACTTTCTCCTTTGTAATTATAAGGTTGAAACAAAGGATAATTCAATTCATGTGGGAGAGCACAAAGCAAGCTAGAACATCATTAATAGGAATAGAAATTGCCATAACAGTTTGGGATGGGTGAGATTTGGGTGTTTGCGGATTGGTTTATAGCCAAAAAAAAAAGGTCATTTAATCCAAAGATTAAAATAATAGGTGTTTCGATTTGAATTATTTTTTAAAAGAAATTCAAATCGATAAAATACAATTTGAATTTTATTTGATAAATCATTATAAAAGAATATAAAGAAGATATTTCCGTTCAATAAACAGTGAATATAAAAATTGTAAAGACAAATATTTATATTATAAAAAAATAAAAATTATATATAAAATTATATTAATATTTAAATTGCATGATAGATATTTATATAAAAAGATGTCACAAGGATATCAATATATAAATAATAGGATTTGTCTCTAAAAGGATCATGTACAATTATAAATATTTACAATGTCATGTCATGTAATATATATATATATATATATATATATATATATATATATATATATATGATAAAAATGTAAAATTTAAATTTAATCTCTAACACTAATATTATCAATTAATTACATTTTTACATTAAAAGTTACAATTAAAAGTACATGGTCAATAATTTTAGTTTATGAACATCAAATTGATTATTAATATTAAAAATTAAATTAATTAATAATCCATAAATTCATAAATTAAATTAATCCTTAATATTGAAAATATAATTTTTATGATTATAATTAATTATCTTGAAAGTTGCATAAAATCATTCATGTCATATAATTAAACAAAATAAATATCAAATAACTACAATAAATAGTTTAATAACATTTTTAATGAAAATATTAAATATGACCTAATATAATAATTTTCTACCTAATGCATTGACATATTTAAAATTCAAGTTTTCTATCTTGATACATTTCAAATCTTTAGTAGATGAAGCTTGTAGAGGAAGAAAGTAATTTTGATCAACGTGATCAAGATCAAATCAAAAGTTCTTCCATGTCCAAAGTACTAACAAACCCATGTCAAAGAGATACACCATCAACAACGAGTAATTGCATTGTCCAAACTGCATATTGAAAGAAAAGAATAAAATATAAAAATAAAAAACAAAATTTCAAAGCAGGTTAATAATAATTATACTAAAATGTCATTATTGTTTGACTAAAATAAAAAATCAATATAAAATTATTGATATATGAAATATCTATGAAATATTTGAATAAAATTGAACATGGTTTTCATTATATTTTTTACATTTTTGTTTATTTTATGAAAATATTTTATAATTTTTCCATTTACTAATTTTTTAAATTAATGATACACTACCTCCATTACTTTATATTAATTATTTGATGAAATTCTCATGTGAGGTATTAATCAATTAAAAACATGAGAATAAAAATACTAGTAAATAAAACTAATGGACTACAATTATATATAAATTAAAAGTGAAATTAAATCAAATTGTTTAAAAATGAACTCGAAACAAAATAAACTAGTAATTGCATTAACTAACTACCAAAAAAACGAGAATTCTGTGAATGAAGTTGGAATATAGTGATTTAGAATCAATGTGTAAAATGAATAGTAACAATGATATAAGAGATGCAGTGCATGTCTATGGTAATGAAGGCACGTTCATTCTACCCTATTTGTACTGTAGGATTTTGTATTGCTATTAAATTTGCTACTTGTCGCTTGTCTGTTATCCTATGTACTTGTGCAATATATACTCTTGCTGTCATTGTTGAAATCACATGAGAATCATGATACGTGATATATAAAAATGCATAATGGGTAGTAAGGACGCAAGAAGCCTACAAATGATAAGTATATGTTTAGCACTATCACAGTACCTACATACACTTCTTTTTCTTTATTTTTAATTTTTTGTAATCATTCTTCTCTTTATATGAAATTCAAATAGCTTTGAACATACTATGTAGGTAGTCATTCTATTATGTATCTCCAATATTTTTCTCTTTATTGAAATTTTTATGATGTAGGACAAGTTTGAAAAAAGAAAAATTCGAATTATCATATCAAAATTCAATAATTGAATTAGTATAAGATGGAGCTAACAGTTAACCATCTATAACTCACATGCCTTCTGATTTTGATATATTGGTAAATGTAGATGGAAAGAAAAAAAAAAAGAAGGATCTCTAGACCTGGATCTGTAAGAATAACATTAATTTTGTGTTCAAGTCAGCCATCAAAGTCTTCTAATAGTTGAGGGGTTGTTGATGCTTTGAGGAGTCAAATTCAAACATTAAATGAATCACTTCAAAGACAAGAGTAAGAGAAGTTTGAAATAAGGCAAGAGCTAAGTAAGACTAGGAAACAAGTGCATACTTTATTGCAACATTTGAAATTTCTTAACGATTTTTCTTCTCATCCACCTTCATCTCAACGAAGTAATGAAAATAAAGACAAAGATAATGAAAATGAAGATGAAGATTATGATAAAGATAGTGATCATACCAAATAGGATGGTGTTTGAAATCTCACTTTATTTTTTGAAAGAGGTATGCAGCCTAAATTTATTTTATTTGTATGGTTGGTTGTGATTTCTCTGTAATCTACAAGTGAAATTTGACTAACAATTGGTTCTTGGTTTTCTTTTATTATTATTTAGGACATGGTTCACCGGACATAGTCCACTTGGATCCTTTCTAAGGAGTAGGATTTTGCCTTGGAAGGGTTTTACTTAAATTGCTGAATCTTTAGATAGAGTTGACAACTAATTTGGAAATTTGACTTCTTTTAATGAATTTTGAAATTTTAGTACTTATGAGCTTGCTTGATTTTTTTTTAATTTGTTGATATGGTTTATTGGGAAAATAGAATATCTCTTACATGTCTATGTTTTGTGTGATTTATGGTTGAATATGTGAATGTTCTTTTGAATGTTTGTCAATAGAAAAAGAAAAATTCAATGATGTTTTAGGACTTTCGATGGAATTAGAATCTGAAATATTTCTCTAGAGTTAGGTAATAATTACATGTTCTAAGTAGAGGATGTTGTCCTGTAATTTGTTAGAAATTTTTACATGTCAACATGCTTGTAAAATTGACTTTTGTTTGAAACTTTTAGGAAGCTATTTTTACATGACATCATGCTTATACAATTGACTTTTGCTGACTCTTTATGTTTTGAGCTCCTTTTCCTTTAGATCTTAACTTTGTTTAGTATAAAAATGATAAATTGTCCTGTCTATTATTGTGTATCATTTTATATTTTATATTGATAGTTTAAGGAAGATACCCTTATTATGAGTTTATGAAAAAATGAAGCACTTTAAGACAATGCACTATTTTTTTGAATGCTTTTGCACCATGAATAACTTGTAGAGAATATTGTATAATTTGTGCCATATTAGTAGGACAAAGGAAAATTTTAATTTATTATGTACAATAATTACTTATGCTTCATGATATGTAAGTTTCTTTTATATATATATATATATATATATATAATCTCTCTTAAATTTACATTACTTTAGACCCTTGTTCTTATTGATATTATATTGTCCTACTTCGAAACAATTGAAACAAATGAGTCTATTATATTACTACTTGTAGCGATCTTTATCCCTATTAAGTTTTTGTTTTTCAAAATAATTGAAGCGAATGAGTTGATTATTTTACTACTCGATGGTCATATCCTTCTATTAGTATAAAAGCAAGTAACTAGTACCTAATTTAATTAATTAGTATAGGTATTATTATTTTTCTATTCACTTTTGGATTTCTCAAAATATACACTCTTTTAAATATCTATTATCTTTCATGCATGCGAGGATTCAATGTTGGTTACATAAATAATTTTATTAATATTTTATAAATTTCATAAAATTTTTAAATACTACAAAATAAATTAATAAAATTTAATTTATATGAATATTTATTAAATTAAAATTTTATTAAAAAAATGGTTATAATTTTAATTAAAAAAAGGCTACAAATGTTCTTGCAAAATCACAAAGTGCCACAAAATTATTTGGGGTTAACAAAATTATCAAGAAATATACATGCAAATTTTCATGTAGAAATTTGTGCAGGAAATGCTCTTGTCAAAAATATGCATATGAATTTTCACGTAGAAATTTTCCTAAGAAATGCTTCTGCCAATTTTATAATTCACAAAATCGAGTTATCTACCAAAGAATTTCTTGCAAATTTAAAACTGTAGGATATTTTGCAGGAAACATGTTTATTGTAGAAATTTAAGCAAAATCTATGAAAAAATCACAGAAAATATGTATATTTCTAATAGTGCTTTAAAAATGTTATATCCATTTTTTCATCGATAAATATCAATAAATAAGAAAACTTGACTCATTATATTCATTTAAGCTTATGCAACTTTATCAAATTGGCATGAGCTTCTCACTACATTCGAATTAAACAATAATTAAGAACATAGATTAAAATATAAGACATGAGAAGATTATGTTATGGCTACCAAATTATTGATTGCTTTATGTGATAAAGTTAAAATTAAAAAAAAGTTAGTGACTTCAAGGATAAGATGATTTGTGAAAGAAGATAAATTATCAGAGAACACAACTAAGTAAATGATGCTGCATATATTAAGACACTCTCCAATTATTCAATTCGAAATTTCAGTAAAGACCTAACAATGTGTTAAATGTAATTTCAACCCAACCTTGTATTTTTCATGCGGAGGGGGAAAATTAAAAATTGTAAAAGAAGGAAATTCAGCTAGTATGATCGACTCATGAATCCAAAACATTTACTCATTTTATTTTTTGGCCACAAAGTTTGGAATAAAATTAACTTGTAACATTAGTTTACTCCAATTGAGATTATGTATTGGTTTGAGTATTTTCAAAGTAAAAAAAAAAATCCTCTTCTATAGGTAAAACATTTAAAAATCAAAATAAATTTTCACAGCCACAACCCAGCAAAGCCACAAATCTGTTCAGAGAACTTAGGGGCCTCAGTTGAGTCATAAGTTGCCATAACACAACTCGGCAAGCTGGCACCTTGTCAGAGGGTTTATAATCACTTTGTTGATTCATCTTCTGCCTAATGTGGGACGACTTAGTAGAAGACAGATTAAAGTATAACACTAGTTTTTGGAAATTTGATCTCAAACAAATAAGGCTACATAGGCTCAATTTCACTCCTGTGCTGGTGCTTTTCATCGTAGGATCTCATTAAATTATTTAATAAATTATTTTTTCATTAAATTATTTTTTGAAATAAATATATTTAAAATATTTTACTAAATTAATATAATGTTAGCATACATTTAAAATTTTCTATTTTAAAATATGTTTTATAAATTAAGTTTTATAAACTAAGTTTCAAATAAGTAATAAAAGTTTAAATTAATAAACAAATGAGATTTAAAACAGAAAAAAATGAAACCATTGATACTTGTTATAAAAATCATGAGTTATTTATTGCATTCAAATATTCAATCATGAATTTCATGAAATGTGTTTGGATATGTTATACCAAAAACTCAATGAGAAATGCCAGGATCTAAAAAATAGCAAATAAAGGAACAACTTTTGGTGTCATTCCTTTTCATTGATATTACGATCACATGAAATTAGTCCTCATGGTAGAGTAGTGTCCTAACATCAGATTAGCATTTATGTGTAGTCCTACTTATTAAAAAGGTGATGGTGACATAGCGATAGCGGATAAAGGAAGTCAAAGAGTTCCACCGCCCTTACTTAAGGGTCAGGCAGAAGAGCAGCCGATTTTTCAGAGCGATTTTTCAGAAATGCACCCACTGCTCTGATAAGACAGCGAAGCAGGAAAGTCATATCCTGGCTTTGTGAAGCTTGAGACTACACATTGTGGAGAGAAACACATGTTATTACTACTTATGTAGTAAACCACCAAGCCCAATACTACTTGTTCCATCACCTTAATGCCCCCACACGGGCCACAAGCCAGTGCTACCTAGCTCAGCGAAATTTCAAGTTCGTCACAACTTTATATACGTTAAATTATTTCATTACCTCTCAAATGTGGGCCTTCAAAATGCAATCACCATGTATCACCATTTCTTTGTAACAAAGGATGATACAAATGATTTGGAAAGGACCAAGTAGGTTGCAATATTGCTACCATTATATCCAAGAAAATACTAATATTTAATATGAATTTACATCAAATATGAAATTAATTTAAACTCCTTCATATGCTAGAATTCATCTCCTCGTAAAGTTTGTATGTGCACCTTCTTTACCTTATCTACACCTTTAAGGAAAGTTTCCAAAATCTCCCAAGCTTCTTAGAGGTGGATACATTAGACACCATCTCAAACATAGTTTCATCTAAAGTTCTATAAATGAAAGTAAGTGCTTGTTGATCCTTTTTTTTTTCATCTTCACTAGTTTTCTTTCCATTTTGTGACAAATTAGCCACATCTTCACGGATGGTATAACCTTTCTCCACAAACTCCCAAGCATCTTGGAACCTAGCATAACCTTCATGCAACGACACCAATAGTCATAATTTTCATTAGTAAGATGAGAGAATCGAAACAAGTTTAAGCCACTACTTTCATTTCTCAACTCACTTAATGAGTCTCCCATTCTCCATAAATATCATTCATTTTAGGCATTCCTCTTATATAGGTTGGTACTTTATTTATAATTGATAACCATTAAATACTTTTAAATTAATACACTAAATATACATAAAAAAATAACTCTTCAATACTCAGTAGTTACATAAAAACAATATGCCTTAATACATAATAACTAACAACTCTTCATTTTATAACCCTTTCATTTTCCAATTGTTATCTCTAGCATAATAACTCACAGCTCTTTATTTTATAATCCTTTCATTTTCCAATTATTATTTCTAAACCTTTAACAATTATAATAATTGAGAACTAAAACTACATATGAATTTTGCCGGTGGAAATTTGCTTAAAATTTGAAGCCCGTGCAGGAGATTATCATTCCCCTGGATACATAGCTAACTTGTGTTCCAAATAAATCTGTGAATTTGATATATTTGTTTATGGCCTCGAACAAGCAATTCGACAATGATACTCAAAACTGTCAAGTGCTTTGCTTTTCCTTGGTTACTCCTAATCAAAAACTGATCACTCTCTTTTTACCAATTCTATAGGGTTTCATTTCATGGTTCTAATAGTATATTTCGATTATATAGTCTTGTTTAGAAACAATATGGATGAAATACCAATAAAACAATCTCTGAATAAGCAATTCAAGATGAAAGACCTTCGTAGTTCCAAATGATTTCTTTAATTTCATCATGAGAGACCAAGGAAGTAAGGATCAATTTATAGCAACGTTTAATTATTTAAAAGAAATGTCATCCAAAAATGGATCGGAATAACGAGATTCAACATAATAATTTTGGAAGTACATCAACACCTTCCTTTACAATTGACCTAGTTTTCAACACCATCTTTCAGCATAACTGGACAATGATAAAAAAAAATCCCTATATAATTCTGAAAATTTCTATTTCATCTTCAATTTTGGAAAGTTAGAATCTATCGATCTTGCTATTAAATGACCCATTTGATTTATACCAAGAGTACTTCACATAAATAAAGTTAGAATCTATCAATCTCTACATGAGGTTTTTCAAGGAAGTGCAGGTATGTGTCATTAAACTTTAAACTCTACTACTTGAGTGAGTTAGTAAAATGGAAAGAGTCTCAGACAATAAAAGACTACTATTCTAAGATAAAAGAAATAGTTAGTCAAAGTGATACAAATAATTGTATTTTTCTTTATATTTTTTTCTCCTATAAGTACTTATATAGAAAAATTATTCAACTAGACCCTAAATATCAATAACCACATGTCTTCTAGTTTATGAAGCTCCTCTTGTAAGAATGCCACAGCAATAACTCCCAATGCCACTATTTGAAATTTTATATTTTCTTGTGAATTTTTCTATGAAAAATAATTTGCAGGAACTTTGTGTGGATTTTTTGTGGAATATAATCTATAAGAAATTCCTATGAATTTTGCTACAAAAATATATTCGTAGGAACTTCTTGCAAAATTTGCTACTAATTCAACAACCATAGGATTTGTTTTTGTGATTAAAAAATAGTAGAAATATTCGTAGATATTTTTATTTCTTATGAGTTTATTTGGGAATAAGTATTCGTAGGAAATATTTCATACAAATTAAAAATCAATAGAAAATAATACCTAAGGGTTTTTTTTTTCTACAGGAACATCCACAAGAAAGTTCTTCATTAAATTAATAACTATTTCAATTTAATAAAAGTAAATAAAATATATTATAAAAATAAATTTATTAAAATGAATATATTATAAATTCATTATATAATAAAATTAGCTACGTTGCATAGTTATTGTCAAATAAATTAATATATATCATGTTGAATGCATAATTTAAAATACTAATTATAATATTTGTAGTTAATTTAAATTTAGTGGATGATTATCATAAAAAGTTATATGTTATTAATTAATAAGATATTATTATAGGTATGAATTTCAAAGTAATTATTACAAAAATTAGTAAACTTATTATGCATGATATTAGATTATAATTCTTTTAAAGAGTTTATATACTAAACCCTAAACAAAAATACTACATAAACATATAAAACGCAAAAATAGTTATTTTTGGAAGAAAAAGGAATACTTTAGTAGATAAAAATTATATACTATTAATTTTTTTATTTACCAGATTAAAAATGTTTTTCTTATATTTTTAAGATATTAAATATATTTATTTTTACATTTTATAGATTTTATAAAAGTAGTGATAGATTTTTGAAGAGAATGTAATATTATTCGCATTATAATATTTATTTATATTAATTATTAAGAAAAATGTTAACAACAATTTTCGTTTAATAGTCATTTTTATTAAAAAATTATTTTTACACCTAACTTTTCCAACATGCTAGCAATGAACAAATCTAGGTACAATATGAAAAATGTACAACTTAACCAAATAGATACATTGTTTGGATTGGGCCAGCAATTTTAAACAAAAAAAAAAGAATGAGCCAGTTTGAATCCCTTGCTCTACTCTCAATAAACCAGCAACACATTTTAGGATTCTTTTGCTTCGTTAATCACTTTGAATCCCTCCCTTTGAATTCCTTGTTCTTCTCTCAATGAAATCACTTTGAATCCACCCTTTGAATCCCTTGATCCACTCTTAATGAACCAACAACACATTTTAGGATTTTTGTGCTTCATCAATCACTTTGAGTCCCTTGCTCTCAACAAGCTTGTGCTTTGTCAAACCCTTGCGAAGTCACCACATTGCAACACCGCTACACTACCACACCCCACCGTTCTCAACTATTTGGTGAGCTTCTCTTATTGACTCCCTATTTAATCTCATTCTTTCTCATTCCTATTTTCTATTTTTAGTCTTTGAAAATAAGAGTGTGTTGTGCTTGGAGCAGGGAAGCCATTTTCTGTTTCTAAACGTATAGAAAAGCCAAGATAACTCTTATTTTTGTCATTTTTCTTGGAATAATTGGATGAGTAGTACCACCTATGTTGTTTCTATTGTTGTAGCTTTACTTGTTGTTTTGCAAATCTGATATTGGTGGGAAAGCCTTTCACACCCTTGGGTTTACTTGTTAGTCGTGTTTTTTCACTTATTATTGACGTGCTATATTCTTCTTTAATTGTATGGCTTTAAATGTGTGGAGTTATTTCCATGATTGTCACTGATGTGTTCAACTTGTATCTTTTAATTTGAAGTTGTATCTCGTAAAACAAATTAATAATAAAAAAACAATAGAAAAGGAGAGCATCCTGATATCATTCGCACACTCACAATTATGTTCTTGACTGCAAATTAACCGATTAAGATGATTTGAGGAACTACAAATTAGCAAGGAATCAATGGGGTGTTTAGATTTGGTAGTGGAAAGTTTAGCATATCATCCAATCGTTAACCCCTACCAAGTTGACATCGTAACAGTTCAATTTTCCGTCACTATCTAGCGGAAAGAGTAAATATATTATGAAATAGGCATGTCAATACATGGTAGGAGTAGAATAAAACTAGTAAATTATGTCATATAGTTCGAGATTGTTAACTATTTATCTGCACACTAACAACTATTTATTAACTTGGAGCATATATTTCCACTAGTCTTTTTATACTCCATGGAGCACCTATCAATTAATTTTCCTTCTAAAATTAGGATGGGTGGACCAGTTCAATATCATTGGATGTATCCATTTGAAAGGTAATAATATTTTATATCATTGTATGATGTACCTAACAATTGGTATTACATTTTTTGTAGTTAGATTTCTAAATAAACTTTAAAAACTGTGTAGAATAAGAAAAATGTAGAAAAGTCTATATGTGAAGCATATTTATTGCAAGAGACATCCTATTTTAGTT
This sequence comes from Mucuna pruriens, assembly GCA_025330945.1. Taxonomy (NCBI): domain Eukaryota; kingdom Viridiplantae; phylum Streptophyta; class Magnoliopsida; order Fabales; family Fabaceae; genus Mucuna; species Mucuna pruriens. The sequence continues at coordinate 1,393,190 of JAENHJ010000053.1, read as the reverse complement.
CCCATTATTTTGTGTCCCCTATTGGTGCGTGCGAGGAAGTCCATCAAGACCACATACAACCTACTTTGTCTATCTTTAAACCTTTTGGACAAACAACTAGTAAATACAATGAAAGGTGACTTAGCGATAGAGAATTGATGGCTACCAAATTGTATATTCTCTTGAATTGTAATGAGGCTAAACCGTTGATTAAGTATCAAACACTATATATGTATGTCAATTAATTAATCTAGCAATTGTCGTATCTAATTTAAATAAATATCTTCTGATGTAGTATATATGTACAAAGTTTAAAAGGTATGTACAAAAATCTCAATGACGATATCACTGATCGACAAATAGAAGCTAATTTTCCAAGGTGGTTTCAAGAATATATCAACATTACTTTAAACTAATTAATAGGACACTACTGTTTTATTATGTTATTCATCGACAATTTTTATTATGTGAATAGGTAAGACAGAATTGCCTACTTAGGTTACCAAATCCAAACTTGTATGACTTGGCAAGAGGTCCTTTGAGACTAGCAAAGTCGTATCCAATTTATTTAGTGAATGAATACAAATTTCATACAACAGCTTGGGGTGAATGAAAACAACATATAATGTGGGGGTATGTGTCAGTGGAATTGGACATGAGGAAGCCTCAAATGATTATTATGGTGTCCTTGTAGAAATTCTAGAGTTAGAATGGCGAAGTCAAGCACCAAAAAATTTGTTTTATTTTATTGCTATTGGTTTGATTCATCAAATTGTGGGATAAGGATACATAAGCAATATAAGATTGTAGAAGTAAGAAAAGGGAAGAAATATAGAAAATTTGGTCCTTTTATTTTGTCCAAAAGATGCAATTCAAGTTTATTATTCGCCTTATCCTAGGAAACAAAAGGATAAGGTTGGTTGGTTGGTTGGTAGTGAGCCAATATTATACATAAAGACTCAAGATTAGTATGTTGAACAAACCTATAATAATATTTAACTTAGTTTCCACTACAAAAAATTTCAAGTTTAGCGACTAAATAAATCGGTCGCTAAACCAGAAAAATTGGTCGCTAATGTTGGATTTGGGTCGCTAAATGGCTTAGCGACGAAATTAGCAACCGATTTTTTTCCGTCACAAAAACACTAGTTGCTAAGCAATTTAAATACCGAATTGATTTCGGTGGCTAAATGGAGGCAAAATCTTAGTTGCTACATTGGGCGCTATTTTATTTTTTTAAAAAAATTTGGTGGCTAATTTTTTATTTCTAATTATTTATATATTAAAAAATCGGTTTAAATAAAAGGGAGTGGAAACAAAAAGAGGGAAAAAAATTTTCAAAAATTTGAAAATTGGTCGCTAATATATATATATATATTTATGTTTTTTTCAACATTTATATTTTCGGTCCCTAATATATATTTTTATTTATTTTTGACATTTTTATTTTTGGTCACTAAATTGTCTTTTATTTTTTATTTTCTGAATTTCGGTCGCTAAACCGATCGCAAATACATTTTTCCTTTTCTCTCCATCGCTATTTCGGTCGCTAATATATATTATTTATTTATTTTTTGACGTTTTTATTTTCGGTCGCTAAATTAGTCACTAAATGCAACCTTTTTGTCCATTTCGATCGCTAATTCCATTGCTATTTAGCAACGCCTGGAATCGATTGCTAAATTCGAACACTAAAAATATTTTTCTTGTATGTTCACTTCAGAAAACCTATAATGATATTCATGTTAAACATTTATACATGAAATTTTGAGACCAAACTTTAATTTTAATTGAAGTTACCTAGAGATAAGAACGGGCATACAAAATAAAGCTAACTAGAGATAAGAACACTGAAAAATGGCTAGTTCTAGAAAAATGACATACTTTCTCTAATTTCAATTATATTGTATAGTAGAAATGAGCTGAGAAAATGCAGTGTAGGTTTAACAAAAGAACATGGAGATGATACAAACTTAGGACAAAAGATGAGAATAAGGTTTACAAATAAGTAGGTTTTTTATTCACCTTATTATCAAACTCTGCTTATATTTGATTAAGTTTTCACCTGGGTTTTGGGAACTATTCTCATCAAGGCAAACCATTTGACGCGACCTAAATCGCGTTGGGGGTGATTTAGAGATGGTGACGAAGGTAAAAATGGAGATGTTTATGGGCATGGGGATTTGTATTGGATTGGAAATGGCAGTGGATTGATAGTAGTCTGGAAGGATGCCAAACTCACTCGCTCCTAGGGAATTTGACATACTGAGCTGGCTTCAGCTCAACCAACTCGGAGAGGGCTAATTGAAGCCGACCCAGCTCAGGTTGGAGTCGCTACTAGCGTTTAATGGCACGTTGAAAACTGAGGGGTGGATAAGGCATGATCTTGGGCCAAAGAATTCGGATAAGGAGTCGGTTACGCATGAGAGTGATGCATCATTCCATACGCCTACCATCTGGTAGTTAATCTATGAACTGCATGCTACATAACCTTTACTATTTTGATGGATGATACAGGGGAAGGATTACGGTATGTGGGATGTTTAACTTGACAAGAGTAGGCCCCTTGCTCCTATGTACCTCCCGACTGGGAGGAGTCAAAGTTAACGTAGTTCTAGACACAAGGAGTGAGTAGTAGAGTCGGACTTTCCATTAGGCGTCCACTTGGGGTCAGAAATACGGAGTTGAACTTTCCGTTTAAATGCGTAGCTCTCACGGTTTAAGTTCGAAGTCAGGACTATCCACTAGGTGTCTCGCCTCGATGTTGGATTCAGTATTTGTGTGTATGCATGCTAGGTTGACTCAGTGACTTTAGGGTCAGGTAGAATGCACTGAGTGTTAGGTTATGGAGACTAAGATTGACTCGATTTTTGGTCTAAGCGAGTTGTGAGCTTGCCATCTAAAGTGTGCCAGGCTTGAGAAGGGTTATGGGCCCGTGCTTGGAAGTGTTCGGGTTGTATGGACTCAGAGATGCAGATGGGTGAACCGAGACCAACTCAATTCTGATCAGTGGTGAACTACATGTTCGCCATCTAAAGTATGTCTAGAGAGGTTGCCTACGGCTTCAATGGAGTCTTGGCCAAGAGATTTACCTGGTATCCAAAGAGTTGGTTGGTTCTTTCGCTCGCAGTTGGTCCTTCCATCACTTCAGGTCGTAGTTCGTGCAGCAATTCTCCAGCGATTTCACTCTCTTTCCTTTGTTCTTTAACTCTTGGCCATGAGCTTTTTGTGATGAGGCATTTTATAGCTTTCGGGTGGTGGATGAAGGCGCGCCTGATCTCGCCACATGGAGCCACCCCAACCTTCTGATCCAATTCGTTAGCTTTGGCGATCCCCAGATTGATGCTCGTTGATTCCCGCGCTTGATCATGGCATGTTCTCCTTGGATTTGCAGTGCCTCTCACAAGTAGTGGCTGACATGGCGTGTTTCATTGTTGTGATTGGCGAGGATCTTGCTTTACTAACGACGGTGGGGCTTTTGCTTGATTGATGTGGCTTTATCAACAACCTTCCCTTCTTTTGGGAGGATCCTACAGCTCGGAACACTTTGATCTTGGTGAAGTTATGTCTTCTTGCTAGCATGGCTGATTTCATCTAATTTTGCTGAGCTGGGTGATTCCCTCAATGTTGAGTTGGAACTTGAATGTTTGGTTCGGGCCGCCTTTAGCCTCTAGTCATTTAGGCTACGCTTGGGGCTTCCTTTCTATATTTTTCGTCGAGAAGGGTTAAACACCAGCCTTCTTAGGTCTCTTCTGAGTCACGAGTCGGGTTGACTGTGACGTTGGGCTCGTCCCCATTGGGTTGGAGTCATGTGTGCTATAGGCTGCCTCAGGCCCCTTCTCTTGAACAAGGCCGAGTGAGCTGCTTTTCCAGACGGGTCCCTTCCCAACCCTTTAGGACTTGGATCCTTCTGTTTTTGGAAATTTTCCATGGAACTATTTATTGGGCCAAACAGATTCAGGTGCTTACAGCTGCCCCCTCTTTATTTGTGGGTGCTCTAGGAGACATTGGTGTCTTCCCCGAGTGGCCAGGAATAAAGATATCTCTTCCCAGGCTACCGGGTTCGCTACCATCTGGTTGCCCTTCCGTTGAAGCGAGGGCGGCCGGGTCAGTGTGGACGTCGTCGGTGGCTTTAGGGGTTTTTCGACTGTTCAGTAAGGTGATACTCCCCAAGTAGATAGGATGGTTCACTAGTGTGGCGAAACCAATTCGATGGGAAGCATGCTGACTTGTTGGTGAATAGCTACCATCTTATGGGTTGGCTGAATCAATAGTAGGACCCGCTTGATGATGTGTCTGCTGGGGAAATGTTGTGTGCCTATGGCTTGACTAATGCGGCCCCTGGGGATTCAGACTTCGTGCGTGGAAGAGATGCACATGTGAGTCCAAGTGTTGTGACTACTTAAAGGCCAAAAGGCGCGCCTGGATGCGACGTGCCTTGAAGTCAGAACAACAAGGGTTGTGTTGTTTCATTTTGCCTTTAATGCATTTTGTCGTTTCCTCTTAAGTGTGTTCTCTTGGCTTTGGTGACACATGATTGCGCCGCCTTGGGGTCTCGCGCTCATTCCCTAGCTTCTCCCACACGCAACTTGCTCCTTCTATAAATAGGGACTTCTTAGCTTCGGGATCTCTTTTCTTTGACCTTTTCTTCTAAAGTTTGCATGGCCATTGCGTCTTGATGAGTCATAAAATACACATCTTAAGTGGACCTAGGAAGAGTGTCATTAAGCAACTCATGCACTTAAAGGATGATTGTTAGCTAAGATTTACACTAAGGGCCTAGAATCCAAGAAAAGCACAATTTATGTTAATTCAAGGCATTAAGCTAACTATTCATTACAAGTCCAACTAATCTCGCAACCACCACTGGAGGCCCAGGCCGAGAGCATCTCGGTCAGACCAAGACTCAGCCCATGCGAGCAAATAGCCCAATCAAGAGCTAGTTTTAGTGGCACTCCACGTCAGCCATCCAGTCAGAAGCCACCTCGGTTCCAGCTCAGCGCCACATCACCGCCTGGAGTAGCTTGCAACGTAAGTTATAGCAAGGGTAGAATAGGGATTCCACTTGTAATTCTGTTAAAGTAGTTAGCTTCGCGCCTTGTATAAATAAGCGCAACTCTAAACGATTAGGGGTCTTTAGCTTTCATAAAATTTTCCCGCTTTCCATTATCTCCATTCTCTCGTTTTCATCTCCTTTCACTCACGGTGGTGCACGGTGCTATTAATGGCATTACTCTCGATTGGGGAAGTGCAGGCTAGGAACTGAGAAACTGGAGGTTACCAGAGGGGACCGATTGGAGCACCAACGCACTCTGGTGGATTTGATCCTCAGCGTTCTAGCTAGCAGAGGTGGATCATCGCCGTCGTCCATGGCGATTGTCATGGAAGATGAAATCACCGAATCCAGGCCTTGTGTTTGTATTTCGTTTTCAGTAATATAAGTGTTTTCTAAATTCTGATCTTCGTTGCATTCCTAAAACTCAATTCAATTATTGTGTTGCGATTGCACACAGTAATGGAACAATGTTAAACTGAGCCGATTGGAACTGGTTTAGCTAATCCAGTAGGTAATTACTTAACGATTGTTAATTGAAGATCTAAAATCAGCTAGAACTTAATTCCTGCCAACTGATGAGGTAGCGATTGTGTAAATCCTCGGTATGGCAAGGAATGAACCTTTGGCGATTTCCATAAGAACACTAGAGGCTGATGCGGACTGTAATTGGAGTGATTGAACCAGAAAGATCTTGATTATTGGAACTAAACATGAACACAGTAATAGCAGTAGCATTAGGAATAGCGTTATTGCATTTGCATTGTAGTTAATCTCTGTTTTGAGTTCGATTGCATTCCAATCCCCCTCATTTACTGTTTTTAAGTCTGAGACAGAGATAGTCCGTCTCTGTAGCGTTTGTCTGCACTCAGCCGAGACCAAGCCAGATTGTCTTTGCCGAGATCATCTCGGCCCTGTCTCTGCCGAGAGCGACTCGGCCAGTGCCAAGTGAGTCAGAACTTTGCACTTAGATTTTACTCCCATTTACTCTACACTGAAACACATTTAGAACGCACTGTGTCCTTGAGAAGAATGACCTAGGGTTGACTATACTATAGTTAGCTTTAGTTATTTGATGAGCATTTGAACAACTAAAAGAACACACTATCAAATTGGTGCCGTTGGCAGGGACACAAGTTCCTTTGTGTTTTCGTGTGCCAAGTAAACCAAGTGGAATATGAGTTTGTAAGAGTTTTGTTTAGAGTCTGCTGAGTCTGTACTTGTCAATAAATCTTTACGTGAATTCACTGCTAAAACAAAAATATATACATACATATAGGTATATGAGTAATTTCTAACTCTGCATTACATAGTAACCACTCTCACTTCCTTACCTGTTCTGTTTTAATTGAATTAACTGTTGCTTGTATTACTTAGATTTTGCAAGATGCATGACTAGGAGTAGCACTGACCCATTGTATATTTTTGATCCAGAAATAGAACTAACCTTACGTAGATTACGAAAAATTAGAAATACTACAGTAGATATTAGTAATAGCTTAGATCCTGTCATTAACTCTGACCAATCTTGTACTGACCATTATGTTGCTAGTACTAACATTTTTTCAGAGCCATGGCGGATGGAGAAACACGACATGACGTTGAAAGAGCTAGCCACTCCAGATGTGGTATACCAACCATGGTGCATCCAATATCCAAAACTGGAGCCAGCTTAGACTTATGAGTTGAAGTCTGGTTTGATACATTTGTTGCCCAAGTTTACGGTCTTGCAGGAGAAGACCCCCACAAACATCTCAAGGAATTCCACGTGGTTTGTTCCACGATGAGGCCGCAGGGAATCCTAGAAGACTACATTAAGATGAAGGCGTTCCCATTCTCCCTAGATGGAGCCGCAAAGGACTGGCTATATCTGCAGCTAGCACTCTTCAACACCTGGGGACACATGAAACGGACCTTCCTAGAAAACTTTTTCCCAGCTTCTAGGATTGCGACCATCAGGAAAGAAATCTGTGGGATAAGGCAGCATACCGGAGAAACTCTGCATGAGTACTGGGAGCGTTTCAACAAGCTCTATGCCACCTGTCCTCACCATCAGATCAGTGAGCAACTACTGATCCAATACTTTTACAAAGGACTGTCAATGATGGATAGGAGCATGATTGATGCCGCCAGTGGAGGAGCGTTAATGGACAAAACATCAATAGCAGCAAGGCATCTGATCTTGAACATGGCGAGCAACACTCAACAATTTGGGATCAGAGGGCCGAATCCATCTCGGCCAGTGAATGAAATCGGTGCAACCTCCAACCAAAGGCTGGAGAACCAGCTAACCGATTTGACATCCCTGGTGAGACAACTGGCTTTTAGTCAACATCATCCAGCCATGGCAGCAAAGATCTGTGGCATATGTACTTCAGTGGAGCACCCCACCGATTTGTGCCCTACCTTACAAGAAACCGAGTCGGGCCAAACAGAAAGTGTTGGAGCTGTAGGATGATTCCAGTACGGGAAGCAGCCATACCAGAACCGGCAATTCGATAACCAACCATATGGGAAACAACCATTCCGGCCAGGCCCACAACAAGGACCACATGTAGCTCAAAGAGCCGGATCCATGCCAAACATACCCTATGGAGTAGCTGGTTACCAACCGCCGACTTCACAATATCAAGCACCATCCTTCCCACCACAGCAACAGAGAATCCCTACCCAAGGCAACTCACCATCACTAAAAGACTTGATGAAGCAACTGGCAACAAGTAACCTAGAATTTCAACAATCAGTAAGTTCCAACAATCTACAATTCCAACAAAACATGACCGCCACCATCCAGGATCTCAAGATGCAAATAGGACAGCTAGAAAACATTGTGAGTGAAATATAGTTGGCCGGTTCGAATAGCCTTCCCTCTCAATCTATTCCGAATCCGAGAGGGAATGCTAATGCAGTAACACTCAGAAGCGGCAAGGAATTACCTCAACCTGTACAACATTAGATGCCGCAGTTAGGCCGAGCCGACTCTGAAGCAATGGCCGACTCACAGTCTCATCCACAAACAACTGTCCCATTGCCGTTTCCATCCCAGACCATCTCGGCAAGGAAACCAGATTCTGATGACGAGCTGCTGAAGATGTTTCGGAAGGTGGAAATCAACATTCCACTTCTCGACGCGATCAAGCAAATTTTTGAAGTATGCAAAATTCCTTAAAGAATTATGCGTACACAAAAGAAGAAAGATGAAGGGAAGCCGAGAACTTGGAGGCATGGTGTCAACCTTAACGAGGAATAACCCCACTATAGGAATCTCACAGGTCTTGCCAAAGAAGTGCCAAGATCCCGAAATCTTCTTGGTCCCATGCACTATTGGTGATTGTACATTTGCTGACGCTATGCTGGACCTAGGAGCGTCAATCAACGTCATGCCAACATCAACCTACAGGTCCCTTAATTTCGGAGATCTGGAACCCACAGGGATGACCATCCAGCTTGCTAACAGAAGTATCGTGCAACCCTTGGGAGTTCTCGAAGATGCCCTCGTCCAAGTGAATGAACTAATATTTCCAGCTGATTTTTATGTGCTTGACATGGAGGACGAGACATCAGGAAAAGGATCAACCTTGATACTAGGGAGACCATTTCTAGTGACAGCAATGACGAAGATTGACGTACATGCCGGATCACTTTCGATGGAATTCGGTGACACGTTGGTGCAGTTCAACATCTTCGAAGCCATGAAGCACCCCACCGAAGACCATTCCCTCTTTGGCATAGACATAATGGAAGAGCTAGTTGAAGAGTACTTCCAACTAGATAGCTACAGTGCAAAAGTGGAAGATTGCGCTGAACTCCCTAAATCAATCAGCTGTTTAAAGACCGACCATGATGAAGCACAAGAGTTCCCAGACTCTGAGGATGATCATAGTGACGTCATTGACTTGGCACTTGAACAAGAATTAACGGAATTAATAAATCAAGTTTACTACCTTAAGACCTTAGAGAGCACGAACAATGCAGAGGTAAAAGTTGCCGAGACTAAAAAGCCTCTACCTGCACAGTTGGCAACCATATTCACAGCCGAAATGAAGTCGGCCAAAGAAGACTGAGTCAACGCAAGGTTAAAAGTCAACTTGGCCGAAGAGTCAAGCATGAAGGCCAACACGTTTGCCTGAAACCATCTCGCCAATAAAAATCAGACTCAAGCCTAAAAGCTCACTGTTCCACCCGGATCCGAGACCGAAGCTACACAAGAAGTCAAAGCCGACCTCAATCCGACAAGAACCGAAACCATCCTGCCGAGTCGGCCGAAGCAGCACAAGGTCGAGATCATGTCGGCAATCATGATGCCGACTCGAGAACAAGCCGGCCAGATGGATCCGAGACCTACAACTGAGGAATCTCCATCTCAACCACCCATGGAGCTGAAACCATTGCCAAATCATCTAAAATACGCCTACTTGGACAGTCAACAGCAGCTCCCAGTCATTATTGCCAACAACCTCCTCTCGGAGCAAGAAGAGAAGTTGTTGAAAGTCCTAAGGCAGCAGAAAAAGCAATTGGCTGGAAACTCTCTGACCTTCCAGGCATAAACCCCTCCATCTGCATGCATAGAGTATTAATGGAGGAGGACATCAAGCCCATAAGGCAACAGCAACTAAGGCTGAATCCTACCATCCTAGATGTAGTCAAGAAAGAAGTCACAAAGCTACTTGCCGCAGGCATCATCTACCCTATCTCGGACAGTCAATGGGTAAGCCCTATGCAAGTGGTACAAAAAAAAAAATCTGGGATGACTGTCATGAAAAACCAACAAGACGAGTTGGTACCTATGAGGATTCAGAACAGCTGGCGGGTGCGCATCGATTACAAAAGACTGAATCAGGCAACCTGTAAGGATCACTTTCCTTTGTCTTTTATTGACCAGATGCTGGAAAAGATAGCAGGAAAATCCCACTACTGTTTTATGGATGGATTCTCGGGATACATGCAAATTCACATTACAACTGAAGACCAGCACAAAACTACCTTCACCTGCCCATTTGGTACCTTTGCGTATACACGCATGCCATTTGGCTTGTGCAGCGCATCGAGCACGTTTCAACGCTGCATGATGAGCATCTTCTCGGATTTGCTACAAGACTGCATGGAGGTATTTATGGATGACTTCACGGTGTATGCAGAATCATTCGACGCATGCCTGAACAACTTGTCCAAGGTGTTGAAGAGATGCACTGACACGAACTTGGTTCTCAATTTCAAAAAATGTCATTTCATGGTGACCGAGGGAATAATGTTGGGACACCTGGTCTCCAACAGAGGCATTGAAGTGGACAAAGCAAAAATAAATGTTATCACATCCCTTCCTAACCCCACTTCTGTACGAGAAGTTCGCTCTTTCTTAGGACATGCAGGTTTTTACAAAAGGTTTATCAAGGACTTCAGCAAACACTCCCTTACACTTATATTACTGTATTTCGTTTTCAATAATATAAGTGTTTTCTGAATTCTGATCTTCGTTGCATTCCTAAAACTCAATTCAATTACTGCGTTGTGATTGCACACAGTAATGGAACAATGTTAAACTAAGCCGATTGGAACTGGTTTAGCTAATCTAGTAGGTAATCACTTAACGATTGTTAATTGAAGATCTAAAATCAGCTAGAACTTAATTCCTGCCAACTGATGAGGTAGTGATTGTGTAAATCCTCGGTACTGCAAGGAATGAACCTTTGGCGATTTCCATAAGAACACTGGAGGCTGATGCAGACTGTAATTAGAGTGATTAAACCAGAAAGATCTTGATTATTGGAACTAAACATGAACATAGTAATAGCAGTAGCATTAGGAATAGCACTATTGCATTTGCATTGTAGTTAATCTCAGTTTTGATTGTAGTTAATCTCTGTTTTGAGTTCGATTGCATTCCAACCCCCCTCATTTACTGTTTTTAAGTCTGAGACAGAGATATTCCATCTTTGTAGCGTTTGTCTGCACTCATCCGAGACCAAGCCAGATTGTCTCTACCGAGATCATCTCGGCCCTGTCTCTGCCGAGAGCGACTCGGCCAGTGCCGAGTGAGTCAGAACTTTGTAGTTAGATTTTACTCCCGTTTACTCTACACTGAAACACATTTAGAACGCACTGTGTCCTTGAGAAGAATGACCTAGGGTTGACTATACTATAGTTAGCTTTAGTTATTTGATGAGCATTTGAACGACTAAAAGAACACACTATCACGTCTCTAAGCCCCTTTCCTGCTTTTGTCTTCCCTCCTGTCTTGTTCATCTCCATCCTTCAATGTTCATGGCAGACCGATTCAAGCGTAAGTCTTCAACCCCTACTCCTTCTAAAACCCTTTCTTCTTCATCCTCTACTTCTGCGAAGTCGACTCCTCTGGCCTTGATGCCCAAGTCCATGGTCCCCGCTCGTGTTCCTCCTCGCTTGAAGGAGCATTATGAGGAGTGGGTGAGCACCGACGTTCTTAGTCATGTCTCTAGCGTGATGCGTTCTGAGGTGGACACATTGGTGGACAAGTCTTTGGGCCATGATTTCTTCATGGTCAAACCCTTCGAGGAGGAGCGTATTTGCAACGTTGCTCTAGCAGATGAGGACGACTTTACCTTCATATATGAAACAATTTTTTTAGATCTAGGGATTTCTCTGCCCTTTGATTTTTTTTTTGCTGACGTCCTTAGGGCATTGGGGATAGCCCCTTCCCAGCTTCATCCAAGTAGCTAGGCCATCCTTCGGACCTTTGAGACCATTTGTTGAGTTCTCTCGATTGAACCCACGACTCCTCTTCTTTTTTCCTTTTACACTGCCCGAATTAGTCATGGTGCTAGCTGGGTATCCCTTGCGGCTATGCACCGTATGAACTTATTTCGCCCTTATTTGGATTCCTACAAGGGATTCAAGACTCGGTATGTGAAGGTGCTTCCAGTAAAAGATGCTCCCCTCACCATGGATGGAGAACCCATTCCCTGTTATTGGCGCATACCGAACCGGGTGCAAGGGTTGAGTTCGAAGAACTTGAATGCTGACAACAAAGTGAGTTGGTGTATCCTTAATTAGTTTCCTCATGGCGTGAACTATAAAGAGGTGGTAGTGGTCTCTTTTGCTACAAACCCTCGTCGTTATCTAATAGGTAAACCTTGATTTACGACCTTTGAACCGACTTGGTCGAGCGTCGAACTGTTGACATGCTTTTTGTCTCTTTGTTTTGCAAATATCTTCAAGAAGTTGGGTTAGGACTTAGGAGCGTTGATGTAGAGGGGGAAGGCTGCCGTTGAGGGTAAGTCGGCTGAATTGAGCGTTGACTCCATGATGTCTTCAATTACGGCTCCAACCGTGCAGATGAATTTGCCTTTCAAGATAATATCGACCCCACCTCCTCTGTCGGGGCCTGATTATGAAGAGGAAAGTGGCGTCCCCTACCCAGAGGGTGAGGCCAAGAGGGCGAAGCCGCTAGAGGAGATTCTAACTTTCGTTGTTGTCTCGACTCTCACCACAACTAATGTTGTTGCTGCTACTGCCTTGGAGAAGATTGAATGGGTGAGTGTTCCCCATAGGGAGGCAGATGCTGCCCCTGAGAAGACGTCTCCTGTCGCTGTCGACCTGAACACTACTACTGTTGCCAAGAAGACCCGGATCGCTAACACCTCCACCCCTATAACCACTAGTTTTGGTGATCTAGTCACACGCTCCACAAGCTCTGGCAAAGAGGACTTAAATGTTGTTGCGAGTCCCTCTAGAGTCGATTCTTTGTAAAGGCTGTGATTGGATTCCCCGTCTTTGAGAGTGGGGGTGAAGTTGGGTGCCCGCAACCAGGAATTATTTCTTTTTGCCGACATTGAGAACTCCATGAAGGTAGTAACGACTTCCTGTGTTCGTGCAGCGGTCGTTGTTAACACCTTGACGCCAGCCCTTCTAGAGAGAGAGAATTTATCCTGGGAAGGGTTATTGGCTCAATAGGAAATGGTGAGGTTGCTGAGTGATAATAATGAACTGAGGAAGGCCAACTAGCAACAACATGAAGACTTGTTGAAGATCCAGGGTGAGCTGATGAAGGCCTAAACGGATATCTCCGCCTCTTAAGCTGCAAACGCCGACCTCGGGGCAGAACTGTCTATGGTGAAGGTGGCCATGAGTTTTGTCCAAAAGGCTTCTAACACCCTGTCTTCTGATCTGAGTGCAGCGTGCTATAGGTTGGAGGAGATGCAAGCCGCTTTGGCGTCGAATAGGGCTACTCTGCAAACCCTGAAGGAAGAGTTAAAGAAAACACATGATGAATAGGGTGCTGAAGAGTCAAAGGCTGAAGCTGCTGAGTTGTCCTTGGCAGCAGCGAAGGAAGAAATAGATAAGTTACAGGCTGAAGTGGCGTCGGCAAGGGAGGAGGCTGAACAGACTAATGCAGAGTTCACTGACGTTGAGGCTATGGCGCTAGGCCATTTAGACGAATTGGAGCAAGCCATTGTGGATGAACACCATAATGGTTTTGCAAAGGCTTTAAGGCAAGCGGCCTTGATTGCTCCAATTAGTGTAACTTGCTTTTTCTTTTTCTTTTCTGTTTTGCCTAATGTAACAACCCTTCCAATGTACTTTCTATAATGCACTGAATGTGTTTGCTTACCTATTGTGTTTCTTGATACTTGCTTTACTTGCTTTATTTTTTCTAGCTAAGAAACTAATGCAATTTAAAACTTAATGCTAAAATGAGAAAAATGTGAAGTTATGGACCCGGATTGGACCTTTTGAACTAACACATTCAAACCTTTAAGCTAAGAGACTCAGGAATTCTGAACTATCAATTTTTGGAGAACTTGAGATCCTGTTAACACACCCAGATGACTTGGAATCTCACTAACGCACTGGGGTGTCATGGAATTCTAAACTGGTAAACCTGTGTGATTTTGGAATTCTAATCTTAACTTAGCATGAAGTAGGGTGAAAACTTAATATATTATCAATAATTCTACTCCAAGCCTTTGTCTTGATTACAACCAACCAACCATGATGTCCTTTAAGATATGTTGTATTTTTCAGCTTGTTGTCAAAATATGAATAAGTTATATTCTTTATTATATTTTCATGATTCCCGTACTTCAACGATCCCATATTTATTATCTACTTTTGTTCCTATATTAGGAGTGTTATCAAACTAATCACACTTGAAGAGGCATTAGTGATGGAAATAGCTACGCCTTTGGAGACGGTTTTAGTCATGAAATTGTGAGTATAAGGAAAATGGATTCAACTTGGGCTTTTAGCCAAAAGCTAAGCTATGCAATGAAAATACACCCATTCTAATATGAAAATACAAGGAAAATATTGTCCATAAAAGGCTATACAAGGTCAATTTGGCAACTGGACAAATTATAAAAGGTGTGTCCTTCTTTGACCTCTCCTTATCCCTTAACGGTAGCTAATTCTTACTGCATCTCTCCTTGAAGCCTCTTGAGTTTTCCCCTAGCGATTGGTCCTTCAAGTGCAAGGGTTTCTTCCTCATTGAAGCCTCCTTAAGCTACATGATCGTGACCCTCTCCATATGCATTATCCTCCCTTTCTTGAAGAGAATTTAGCCTTAAATTTGGAGTTTGAGTACCTATAACAAAAGGAGTCAAGTCAATCACATTAAAAGTAGTGCTTCCCCATATTCATGGGGCATCTTAACTTTATAAGAATTATTATTTATCTTTTTCAAAATTTTAAAAGGTCCATCTCCTTTAGGAAAGAGTTTAGATTTCTTTAGGTGAGGAAACCTCTTCTTTCTCAAGTGGACCTACACAAGATCACCCTCCTTAAAAATCATTTCCTTTTTCCCCTTGTTAGCATGTTTAGCATATTATTCCCCTTTCTTTTTTGTATGTAACCGATTCCTCTCATGAAGTTTCTTAACAATTGGGCTTTGCCCTTCATCATTCACCCAAGAAGGCATAAGAGGTAAAGGCAACAAGTTAAGAGGGGAGATGAGATTAAAACCATAAACGAACTCAAATGGAGAATGAAAAGTTTATGCAAAACTCTTTTATATATCATTTCCTTGGAGTGTGCACTTTAACTCCTTGTGAGTGAGTACATAGAATGGATAGGAACTAATGGGGAGAAAGGTGTAAAATGTGGAATAAGGAAGGAATGAATGTATACTCACCATTTTCTCTTGATGAGAAAGATAAGAGCCAATGCAATTTGCCATAAGCCTCGTGAAAGCTTGATAAGAATTGAAATATTCTTGTACAAACAAGAATAGAGAATTATCCCTCTAAGTTGCAATGCACATACCATTCATTAGAATTTTAAAAGTTGTTAGGTGTACAAAGGGTGAAGTCCTTTTATAGGCTTGCTCATGACTCCTTGTTTGGTTAGTTAGTTACATTATCTGGCTATCCAAACAACGTATAACTAATCCTAAGACAAGTACATGGAAAGGCTATTTGCTTGACCAAACAAACAAGATAAGAACCAAATTTACTTAAGGAGCTATGATTACAAATGAAATCCAAATGCAGGGCAAATGTAATCTTCATGCTTCTAGGGTGAGAAAGAGTAAGCCTCATACATTGTAGATGGTGGGCTTTGGGTTTGAGCTTAGGCTAAAGTCTTCCATGTTGGAAAGTCTCACATCGCCTGTCTCAATCCTTAGGGTGTAGTTTATATACTTATTAGACAACCTCACTTATTGTCAATTAGTTCTAAGTTGAAATTTGACATGGTATCATAGCCTATAGTCCATCTTAGTTCATTTCCTATTCTAGTAGGCATTTTGGCCATTGTCTGTCAATCCAAGGAGTAGTTGGAATAGGTATACAAACCATGAAGCCATAGGGCCACCTTCATGTGCCTTTTTCCCAAGCAAATCTCTAATAGAGCTCTTAGGCACACAATCTCTTTTCTTTAAATAAAAATTCATTATGCCTAAAATAGCCACCATTGGTGGAGTGCACACACAACTTCTTAGAAAAAGTATCCACCATTGGTCGAATACACACATATCTTCTTAGAAAAAGCATCTACCACTATGTTCATTTTACCTTGCTTATGCTTAATAACATATGGAAATTGTTCTAAGAACTATATCCATTTTGCACGTCTCTTGCTTAACTTACATTGGCCTCTCAAGTGTTTAAGAGATTTATGATCACTATGGATCACAAACTCTTTAGGCAATAAGTAGTGTTGCCACACATGTAAGGCACTCACAAGAGAATAAAACTCTTTGTCATAAGTAAAATAATTAAGAGAACAACATGACCCGTATATCAACATTAGAGGCATCACACTCCAACGAAAAGATTTTGCAAATTTAGGGAATTCTAAAACTGAGGCATGAGTGAGTCTATCATTCAGTTTGAAAGACTCTCTCTTTCTCTCTTTCAATTTAAATTCAACACTTCTTTTATTATTTCATTTAAAGGGGCTACATGTGTACTAAAATCTCTAACAAACCTCCTATAAAAGCTTGTAAGACCATGAAAACTTCTCACCTCACTCACAATTTTTCGTGTTGGCCATTCTTGAATGACCTTCACTTTTTCTTCATAAAGCTTAACTTAATGGGAGTCAACAACATAACCAAGGAAAACCACTTCATGAGTACAAAAGGTGCATTTCTCTAAGTTAGCATACAAAATTTCCTTTCTAAAAATTTACAACACACTTTTAACATGCAAGGGATGGTCATTCACAATAATCACAAGCATGGGACATAGGTTCATGCTCTTTGTTACCTATCCTTTCTCAATTAATTTACCAACTTGTTTTTTAATCTCCTTGGACTCTTCTGGATTCGTCTTATATGCAACCCTATTGGGAAAAGTTACCCCAAGAGTCAAATCTTTGTGATGTTCAATACCTCTCAAGGGTGGTAACCCATGAGGTACATCCTTTGGAAACACATAATTGAACTCCTTAAGTAACTTCTCCATACCCGCAAGAAGAGACACTAAAGAAGGAGAAGCAATTAAAAGCATATTAGTTGACATAGCAATCAAGGGTTTCCTCTTGTCTAAGAGGACTTATCTCACTTCTGTATGGCTTATAAAAGAGATTCCTTACTTTTCCTCCTTTTTGTTTTTTTATCTCTTGGTTGGTTCTTTTTCCTTTTCATTTTTTCTCACTTTTTCCTTTTTCTCTCACACTTTTTCTTTTCTCTTTACTTTTTTCTTTTTCTTTTCCTTTCTCTTTTTTGGTTTTTCTCTCACTCACTTCCTTCTTTTTTTTGCTCTCGGTTATTCTCTCTTTCTTTCTTTTCATCCTCATTTTTATTTGGTTCTCCATTACTTCTCTTGGAGACAAAGGTTTGAGGACTATATTTTGCCCCATGTGTACAAAAGTGAACCTATTGGTAACTCCATCATGAATCACCTTGTCATATTGTCGTGACCTCCTTATTAATATGTGTGTTGCCTCCATTGGCACCACATCACACACCACTTTATCTTCATAGTTTCCTACACTGAAGGCCAAGTTCACTTGTTTGTTTACCAACAACTCACCCCTCTTACTAAGCCATCGTAACTTATAAGGTTTAGGGTGAGCAAAGGTGGGTATATATAACTTCTCCACTATCCTAAGGCTAGAAACATTCACACCAATACCCTTATCTATGATGATAGAATACAATTTACCCAACACTAGACACTTACACTTGAAGATGTTTTCTCCTTGGTTTTTAGCCTCCTCCATAACTTGGATGTTCATAAGTCTCTTAACAATGAGAAGATCTCCTTCAAAATAGGAATCCTCAGTAGATGTCTCTGCCTCACTATGTGAACCTTACCTAAACACTTAAAACACTTGATACTACTAGACTTAGGAGCACTAGAGGTAGGGATGGGTGGTGTCTCTTTTTGACCTTGGGAGGTATCACTCCCTTTCTTGGGACTCTTGTCCCTTGTAGACTTTTCTTTCTCCCTAGTATAGTAGGATGGTAAAAACCTCTCCCTTCTCATCCTCTTCATGGATTCCTAACTCTCACAAAGGTCATTCATTCCCCTCCTTATGTCCTCTATGATTTGGTTCCACCATACTAAAGCATAATCACCAAACTCCAATGTGAACAACCTTACTACTATCTGTCCATGCTAATCAAAACAACCTAATATTTGCTTTACCTTGAGCTCTCAACCCAAATAGACTTCTGCTTACAATTACCCAGGAAGGGTGGGATTTTGCATTTTCCAATGTCAAGTTCTTCCCTCCTAGGCTCTTCTTTCCCCTTTCTATTTCTCTCATGCCTTACCTCTCTATTATCCCTCTCTTGTCTTTTCATACATCTCTCTGCTAAGAGTCCTAAGAGACTCGCTCCTTTCACTATAGTGGCCTTCATCATAACTTCCCTCACTTTCATGTAGGGTGACCACCTTAGGCTCTTCCTCCTTGTTTTCACTATGGGCTTCTACCTTAGCATTAATACTTTGAGTATCCTTTCTATCAAAATCCAGCCCCTCCTTGTCCTCCCTTCCCATCTTTCTTAACTCCTTTCCCAACTCCATTATGTACTTGGATTTTGGGGAAAGTTATCCCAATTTTGGCTAGACTCTCCCATCTTTTCTCTTAACTTTCCTTTACTCCAACACCTCCTAAACTCATTAATAACCTACAGTAAAAAATAGAGACTCAAAACACACAAGAACTTACCATTCTCTAAGTTTTTCCACTCTCACTTGTGTTTTACTCTTTTATGGCTTTTTCTCTAGTGTGCTCTCTTAACTTTTTCCTCTCAATATCTACTTCTAACCTTTACACCAGAAATAAATTCTACTAATCAAGTAACCAACTACAAGTAGAAGCCAAGCAAATCTCAAAAATCTCTTAAGAAGTTCAAGAAAAATAAAACTCAAAGACAAAACTAGAAATCTATAGAAGACAAACAAGGAAAGCTCAAGAAAGAAAGCTAAATTCAAAAAGAATTTAAAGAGACAATTAAAAAGACTCGATGTTAAACACAAAAGTACAAGGGAAATGGGAACATACATGGCTATCCACAACGTTTTACAAAGCAACACAAACTTGGCACAAAAACTAGTAGACTAGTATTCTATAAATTAGGTGTGACTTTTTTTTTATTTGGACCTTCCACTAACTTTTTCTTTTGCTCTTTTTCACTTATTTTTGTGTGGCTATACTCTATTTTTATTACACTTTTTCCAATTAATCATTATTTCTTTTCTCTTTTAGAACTTTTTCAACACTTTTGGTCCGTAATTTTTTTTACATACACCACTACAATTTCTCGCACAACTTCATGTGTAATTGATAAGCCGATTTTTAATCGTCTTACGCGCATCAAATAAAACTAAAGCTAACTATAGTATAGTTAACCTAGGTCAATTCTCTCAAGGACACAGTGTGTTCAGATTGTGCTAAGTGTAAAAATCATAGTTAATGCAGAAAACGCTAATTGTTGTGAAATGTTGACTTATTGCCGGTCGGCTTAAACAGACGCAACGAAGTCGGACTGACTTAGTCTCAGACTCTAGAGAGCAGTAAATAAAAGGGGGGTTTGTGTTTAAGTGCAGAAAATAAACTAAGTGCTGAAAGTAAACTAAACTATGCTAAACTACTCTATACTAACTACTATATCAATTCGGGAATCAAAACACGATAGTTTACTATTCTTAGTTAGAATTATATTCCGAATCAACCTTAGATTCTTACGACGACCGCCGAACGTTTGTCCACTGCCATATTGAGGATTTACACAACCGCTACCTCATCAGTTGGCAAAGAGTATGCACTTGGTTGATTTTAGGTTCTCTACCTAATCAAATTGTTAAACTAGTTCTAACCGGTCCTAATCTAACGTGATCTACCCCTAACAATGTGTCACGGCAAAGTTAAGAGTAGAATTAAAGCGCAGGAATTATAAGAAAATTCAGAATTGCAAACTAGTTGTATTTATTGATATACCAAACCGAATACAAAGGTGAGAAATCAGAGTCTCCAGATAGTCCGCCTTCCACGACGACCGCCAATAGAAGAATGGCAGTGATGCACTAATGGTGGCCAGACGTTGAGGTTTCCGTCCAACAGAGTGCGTCGGCTATACCGAGCGATCACCTTTGAAGGCTTCCAACTTCCCAAATCCTAGTCTTGTACCTCCTCGACCGAGAGAGACAGTGTACTGAACCTTCGTGTACCACTGTACTAGCTTGGAGTGTCTGCGATTGCTGACGGCGCTAGTTCTAGATTCTACTGAAAATTCCACACTTGAAGAGTGTGCTTATTTATACGCAAGCTAGATAAATCTAAATCTAATTCTAATAACAGAGATTCAAATCCTAAAGATTCCAATTCAAATTACAGATTACAATCTCATCAATCTTAGGAGTTTCTCAGTTTCCTAATTTCTAGCAGAGTCATATCTGTATTCCTAGTTACCCGAATTATAGATTCCTTGATCTTAGCAAATCATATCTGCATTACAGATTCCTTAATCTTAGCAAATCATATCTGCATTACAGATTCCTTGATCTTAGCAAATCATATATGCATTACAGATTCCTTAATCTTAGCAAATCATATCTGCATTACAGATTCCTTAATCTTAGCAAATCATATCTACATTATAGATTGCTTAATCTTGGAAAATCATATCTGCATTCTTGCCGAAGTGATTTTAAGCGAGATTTTTGTCACTGATGTCGGCTTGACCGTAAGCACTAGACTGGCCGGGATGTTCCTGGCTTGGGCCGAGATGGCTTGGCATTCAGGCTTGCAAAACAATTCTTAACCTTTTTGTTATTTAAAAACCTCATTTTAGATCAGATTTGTATTTCTCCTGTTTTTAGGCCCAAATTCAAATCTTGATTAAGACAAGACTTTTAATTATTAAACATTCTTAACAACACCCATCTTAAGCCCACATAAAGTATATAAAATATGACTCATCAGACCCCACACTTACACTTTTGCACTCCTGGGCAAAATCAGATTCGAGCATTCAAGGAATTGAAAGAGGGACTAGGATTTTCAAATAAACTCCTCAAGTTTGACAAAACAGCTTAAGCATGCATTCATCCCAGAATCCAGATATTCAAACAATCTATGAAAGTTACTTTCTCCACATCCAAAAACAAATGAGCAACCTGCAAACATTAAGAGCAACCGAGAAGTGACTAAGCTCTCTCAAGACATATTCTCTTAATCTCTCAAGTGTTTAGGTTTGTATATACACTCAAACATCCTATGTCAACTAGTACTGCCAAGCTTTGACTATCCTTTCCTTTCACACCTTCAACAACACTTGCACAATGATCAATAGGACTTTTCGAGCTTGTAACATGGCCAGGGTAAGGTAGGTTTCATGATGGTAAAGTAAGCTTTAATAACCAGAGGGACAAGAGGAACAATGGGGAATGAATCTGTAAGCATGGAGATTATCTCCTTCGGACATTACCAGTTTCTTAAAAGCGTCTTTGTTCACTGTCCTACTTTTCCATTTGTATTTTTCTCTTTCTTTTTCTCACTTTTCTTGTCTTGTAGTTTTTGTGTTGCAATCTTTTCTTTTTGTTTCCGATACTTATTCTTTCTTTCCGTATCCTTTTTCTTTTATTTTCATCAATCCTTTTCTATTTGTCCAAATATACCACTCTCGCAATGCCTCTAGGTGTCACCCTCACACTTATTCAAGATCTATTCCCAAAACAATTCCAAAGCTCCTCCGTTCCCTAAGGTTCGGGTTGATTATGGTTTTTTCGGCTTTAGGCTTGTAATGAGCTGTCATATCAAGAAACGGTTATAGGTTCAAAGGGGTAACCAAAGGAATTATTCACAAGGTGGGCTTTATTTGGCTAAGTAGCTGTAAAGAAAGATGACCTAGATCATATCATTCCTGCATGTGAAATGAGTTATATCTAGAGAATCAAGGAAAAACCTAGAGTAACCAATAACATGGATGCAATAATCACACAAGAAATGAAAGAATGGCGAGATACAAAGCCATTCATACAAGACTCAAAAGTTCTCAGAAGGTTAATTGCTTTGCCACTAATGGTTCATCTTTTCAGTTTCTCACTTACTCACTGTCTAAGGACGCAAAAATTTCACTCCCTGTCAGGTTTAAAAACCTCTCATCCAGGGTTATGCATAGCTTCATACTATTTTATTCAACTTAAAGAAGTCCATTCAAATTCTTTTTCAAAATAGTTTTCTCAGTAATTGGCAATGCGAAATCAGAAGACAGCTAGGAAAAACAAAATAAAACGAAAATGAAAACCAAAATTGAACAAAAATAGCATAATCGGAATAAAAAGAAAAGAAACAAAATGAAATAGAACAGTAACGAAATAACAAAACTAAAACAAAACAAAACCAAACAAACTACCACCTTCCTAAGGAACACCCCCCCCCTACACACACACTTAAATGATGCATTGTCCTCAATGTAAAGCATATCTGCGCAAGGGAAGAGGTTAAATAGAAAGACTTCTTTTTTCAGGGTGGAAAGAATGTGCAAAATCTGATATCCAGTATTTTTGCTCCACTCTTGTTGACTACAGCTTGGGGGAGCTTTCTCCTCATCCATTTTGATAGTTCCAACAAGATATCTTCCAGTAGCTTCTCTACAATATTGCCTATAACTCCTACACTAGTATTAATGTCATTGTTGCTTTTCACACACAGAGAAAATTCAGTTAATCCAGTATAGGTACACTCACAATTAACAGAATTCTTAAAATCCATATTTCCAAAAAATTCAGAGTGGTTAGTCAATTCAGAATGCAAATTTACTAAGGCATGGAATGGTTGCACTATGGATGACACTGGTATTGATTCTGTGTTGGCGAGAAAAATGAAGAGGGTTCATTTGTGGACTCCTAACTCGGCGGCCGGGAGTGAATTTGGCTTTTCGAATGTAGAGTAAGATGGTCACGTGTCATCTCAGTTGTCCACGTGTAGATGTGACTACCGGATATAGTCTCGACATCCGTCAAGTTGTTGCATTGGCTACCAAGGACACATTCGAACTTTTCTTGATATCGGTTTCGACCTTGATTACCAAGAATGGACTCGGCTTCCACGTTTGGGTCAGACACAAATGGTACTTGCTTGTGGATTCTATTGTCCGAGATGGAGTTGGAGGTGGCATGTGTCTCTTCACACGAGTTGGTTTCGTCTCGTCTCGACTTCAATTGGCCGACTCAATCAAGATTCGGTACTTGGGTTGCCGAGTTGGTCTCGACCTTTAGCTGCTTCTGACTTTATTTGTCTGAATCAGACTCGGTACCTGTCTTATTGCTCGTGTCGCTCTCAACTCTTGTCGGGTCTCGGCAATTGGGAAGTAGCTCCTTCTCGACTTGTTTACGGTTGGCAGCTCCCAAGTTAGGCTTAGTGGCCTCTTGATTGTTCAACTCGGAACTGACTCCTTCTATGTTGTTGGAATCGGCTATGGCTTCCTCCTGGATGTTAGAGTTGATCGTCACTTCTTCCCCTTTTCTAGAGTCGGCAAGATCCGAATTTGCAATCTTATCAGCGACCTCAACTCTATCAGCAAAAGCATTATCAACATTAGCATATCTGGGATTGGTCATCTTGGCATCAGCACACACGGGATTAGTAATGTCGACATCAGCACATGCGGGATCAGTTATCTCGACCCTAGTAACTTGGTTTGAAATCTCATCCGGTGTCATATCAATAAGATCAGTAACATCAATAATAGAATTTGAAATCTTGACCACATCAGCAAAATCAGAAACAGTTGGCACGTAGTCATCAATCTCAACCATCTTAGTAGAGTTGGTAGCAGCAAGCATGGAGTTGGCAACACTACTAGAGTTGGCAAAGCTCAGCACAGTGGTTGAATCCTCTAAATTCGGATTTCTAGAAAATCCATATTGCACTTTTAGTGATTGTTGTTGCGACAGCTCCATGTCACTCCTCATGTTATGTCACTTATATTCTCTTGTGGACTGAGAATGGCTTGGGAAGGAACTTGTCCAGAATCTTCGAATTGCAGCTGGTTTATCGTGGTGATCAGTTGACCAATTTGTGCTTTCAACTCTTGCATTGAAGCATTCATATTTTGTAGAAACTACTTCTTGTTTTGTTGAAACTGTTGCACCAGATCTTCTAGAGAAGGTGAACTGTTAAGCTACTGCACTGGTTGTTGTATGGAAAACACATTCTTTTGGAATTGAATGTTATTCATGGACAATTGCTTGATTAAATACTCTACGGAATTTTCTTGTACCGGTTGTGGTCTGAATGGAGGTGGTGGTTCTTGCAAAATGGGACAATCATTGAATGAATGTCCTACAAAACCACACATGCCACATCCATCTATGTATCCTTCAAATCTCTAATTGTCAGCAGCAGCAATCTCATTCCTTCCTCTAGATGTCGTGGATCCCCTATTGTTAAAATGATGAGTGCTACCTACAAAATCATAAAACTCAGACAGCACAATTGTTAGCTTAGATGGATAATTCTCGTATGACCAGGCTTCATCCCATTCGGGATATTGAGGACACCACGGTTGATACATCATGGCATCAATGTGCAACCGATTCCTTTTTTCATTGGAGCTAGGAGCATAATTATCAAGATAAGAAGAATTAGGAATAATACTAATATCAGAATGCACAAGTGTTGTTAACAGGAATAAAAAAAAAGAAGAACAAAAGACAATAGAATTAGAAAAATAGAAAAAAAACAGAAAGATAACTGAATTAAAACAAAAAAGCATCAAAAGAAGAATGGAATCAAAAACAGAAAAATAGAGAAATAATAGATAGAGAGACAGAAAAATACAAAGAAAACAAAAATAGAAACAGAAAAACAAACGGCAAAAGAAATAGAGGCACAGAAAGGCAACAGAATAATGAAAATAACAAAACAATCATAAACTGGTCAAAATGTTAAAAAAAATTGATGTATAAAAAGAAAAAAAAATCTTACAAAGAAATCGAAAAATCAAATATGCAGAAAAAATCGAAAATCAGTTAAGCAAAAGAAGTTATAGTTAGTTATGCAAATCAAAAAATAGAAAACAAACTCAATAATGTAGATGCAGTTAAATGCAAAGATGCAGAGACACATATTCAGCATGCTATATTATTTTTAGACTCGACCGAAAAGAAAACAAATACAGACTCAACAAACTCGACAGACTCTATGACTCTATGACTCAAACGACAGACACAACATTCCATAGACTCGGGATTCGACTTAACTCAGTTTTGGCACACAAAGACACAAAAGGACTTGTGTCCCTGGCAACGACGCCAATTTGATAAGCGGGTTTTTAGTCGTCTTACGTCCATCAAATAAAACTAAACCTAACTATAGTATAGCTAACCTAGGTCGATTCTCTCAAGGACACAGTGCGTTCAGATTGTGCTAAGTGTACAAATCAGAGTTAATGCAGAAAACGCTAATTGTTGTGAAATGTCGACTTACTGCCGGTCGGCTTAAATAGACGCAACGGAGTCGGACTGACTCAGTCTCAGACTCTAAAATGCAGTAAATAAGGGGGGTTGTGTTTAAGTGCAGAAAATAAGCTAAGTGCTGAAAGTAAACTAAACTATGTTAAACTACTCTATACTAACTACTGTATCAATTCGGGAATCAAAACACGACAGTTTACTATTCTTACTTAGAATTGTATTCTGAATCAACCTTAGATTATTATGATGACCGTCGAACGTTTGTCCACTGCCATACCGAGGATTTACGCAACCGCTACCTCATCAGTTGGCAAAGACTATGCACTTGGTTGATTTTAGGTTCTCTACCTAATCAGATTGTTAAACTAGTTCCAACCGGTCCTAATCTAACGTGATCTACCCCTAACAATGTGTCATGGCAAAGTTAAGAGTAGAATTAAAGCGCAGGAATTATAAGAAAATTCAGAATTGCAAACAAGTTGTATTTATTGATATACCAAACCGAATACAAAGGTGAGAAATCAGAGTCTCCAGATAGTTCGCCTTCCACGACGACCGCCAATAGAAGAACGGTAGTGATGCACCAATGGTGGCCAGACGTTGAGGTTTCCGTCCAACAGAGTGCGTCGGCTATACCAAGTGATCACCTCTGAAGGCTTCCAGCTTCCAAAATCCTGGTCGTATACCTCCCAAATTCTGAAGGCTTCCATGTTGATACTTTTAATTGTTAATGTTTTCATATATAATTGCTTATTTCAAATTTGTTATTAAATGTTATTTATAGTGTGATTAAATTTTTATTATTGATAAATATTTGGCAGGTTCATAATATATATTACTATTTTTAAAAGAAGAAAGGAAAAACGAAAAATTTTAGTGACTGAAATATTCGGTCGCTAAATCCGTCGCTAACCTAATATGCAGCTTTAGTTTTAGCCACCGAAATAGTGACGGATTTTAGCAACCGAAACTTTTATTATATTATACTTTCGAAATATATTAGCCACCGACCATTTAAATATAATTTAATTTCAAAATTGATTTAGCGACCGAAATAGGCATTCATTTTCGGTCGCTAAATTTGAAATTACATTTATATACCAAATTATATAGCCACGAATATTTCCATCGCTAATTTTGCCAATGAATATTTCCATCGCTACTTTTGCCACCGAATATTTCCATCGCTAATTTTGCCACCGAATATTTCCATTGCTAATTTGCCACCGAATATTTCCATCGCTAATATTGCCACCGAATATTTCCATCGCTAATTTTGCCACCGAATATGTCCATCGCTAATTTTGCCACCGAATATTTCCATCGTTTAGCGACTACGATTTTACCCATCGAATAAATTTGGTCGCTATTTCCGTCGCTAAAGGATTTTTGGATTTAGAGACCGATTTATGGAATTTAGCAACCGATTGTTGTAGTCACTAATATTGAATTTGTTTGTAGTGAAATATCCTATCGAGATACCTATAAAATAGTATATGCTTTTAGTTGTGAATATTTGAAAATTCAATCAAATTAATATGATTGAAGTTTAGTATTTGTTTTCTTGATTTAAATTAATTGTTTGTAACCACAAAAAGTGATAATTAATATGGTTTATAAATGAAATATTCTATCAAGATGGATAGACATCTCAATACCTATTTACAATGATTGAATATTTGAATGGAAGAAGGAATTCATAATTTTCATAATAAATATTAGTACAACCAGTTTTATGTTTTATATCTCATTTTCTTATTAATTAAAATTTCAATTATTTTATTATTTTTAAAATATTAGTTTATAAAACATTTCAAAATAGAAAATTCAAATGTAAGTTAACATTATAATACTTTAGTCAAATATTTTAAATATATCATTTCAATTATCAAATACTGATTTTAAATATTAGTTTAGTCTATTTTAATTTTAAAATATTACTTTGTCAAATATTAATTCAAATATACTAGTTGAAAATCTAATTGGTAGCTGGAAGTTGTTAAACTAACTAATTAATAAGTGTGAAATGGCAGAAAGACATATTTTAATATATTTTCATATATTTTTAATTATATTTTATATTAATTAATATAGTGGTTAAAATATCTTGAAGGGTTTTTACAAAAAATAATATATATTGAAGTATAATATTAAAATAATAGAATAAATAATGTAAATAATATAATGATTAAAATAAATAGTGTAATATAAAATATTAAAAAATATAAAAAATAAAATAAACATATAATCTAGCAATATCTTGAAGTATAATGCTAAAATAATAAAATAAGTATAATGATTAAAATAAATAATGTAATATAAAAATATTAAAAAATAATAATAAAATAAAATAAAATAAAATGAACTTATTATTTATCATTATCAATATATTATGCAATAACAAAATAAAATAATAAATTTTTTCCTTAACTAAAAAAGGATAAATATAATAAAATTATACCTTCGGGTAAAGGAAGAAAAATAAAATAATAATAATAACAAAATTCTACTTTATAAAGAAAAGAATAAATATAAAAGCTAGAAAGTCGAAGCTAGCATTTTTAAAATGATAAAATACTAAAAGCTTGTTAAAAAAAAATACTATTAATAAAGTCTAAAAAATTAATTAACTTAAATAACGTGTCAAATGTAGTCGTGATATTAATTTATATTTTTACTTATAATTTTAAATTTAGTCAAATATATAAAAAATAACTATTTTGCTAAACGAACCAGAGTCATTGTTAAATATGTTGATAAAAATAATAATCATTATTAAGTGTCATACCGAATGCTAGCTTCGTTGACTAACACGACGCAGAGTCGGTATCAACTCGATCAGTCTTGGGAATTGACCGATATGACACTAACTCGGATTGGAGTCGCCACCAATGTTTGACGGCAGATTGGGAACCTGAGATGGATAAGGAAAGTAAACGAACCTGGGATCCAGATAAGGGGTCACTTACGCACGAGGATGGCACGCCATCTCATCTGCCTACCATCTGGTAGTTACTCTTATGACTCACAAACAACAACACAACCTTCATTTCTTGCAACATGATTAGGTCAATAGTAGGAGTGGAAAAAAATATGGGTTTTGAACTTGACGAGAGTGTGCCTCTCGCGCCTACATACCTCTCCTAGCCGGGAGGAATCAAAGTTGACGTAGTTTTATGAGTGCGAGAATTTAGACTTTCCTTTGGGCGTCTTTCCTTAAACGAGTAACCGATGTGAGGGGACTTTCATTTAGGTGCCCCCAAGACAGCAGAGCTTGAGCCCTTGGATGCTCAACTCTTCTATCAGGAACAAAAGTCGGACTATCCCTCAAGCATCCTTTGGCTGTGTGGATACAAGCTAGGATGACTCGGATGCATGCGTGTTGACCTGGTCATGCATAATGCAATGTGGAATGTTTGCGTTTGAAGAATAGACACTGGCAACTCCTGCTACCTGGTTTTAGAGTCGGGAGGCATGATGGCACCCTTTGAGGTGTAATGGGCCATATATGTGTTGTTTATGAATGAATAACGGCTCGTCGACCATCTGAAGTGTAGTGCGCGATGTTTATGAATGAATAATGGCTCACCGGCCATCTGAAGTGCAGTGCATGCTATTTTATGAATGAATAATGGCTCACCGACCATCTAAACTGTGAGGTACACTGTTTATGAATGAATAATGACTCATCGGCCATCTGAAGTGCAATGCATGCTATTTTATGAATTGGCGTGGAACCTCACCTAGTATCCAGAGAGAAGGTTGAGGGGATAGTTAGGGAATTCACGTGAGCACGCTTCAAGTTTATCACAGCAATCTCTTCGGTAGGCTCCTTTTGCTCCTTCCTTGTCTCCTCTCTTTTCCACCACGAATTCTTCACGATGAGGCCCTTTTATAGTATTTGGATAAGCACTGGTGGCGTCCTTGATCATGCTACTTGGTCTCCTCCCATCCTTTTGATTCAATTTGTTATTACAAGCAATCCCGAGGGTAATCTTCCTTGGCCTCTATGCTCGATCGTGGCACGTTCCTCCGTGATTCTTGGCGCATTTACAAGGTAGTGGCTGACATGGCGTTTCTGCACGACCTCATTGGCGAGGATCGAGCAATCCGTTAAATTGGTCTATAATTCGTTTCTCCTAACATGGCTCGATTAGTAGCATTACATAGTCGAGAGTATTCACGGCCTTGATGCAGTGCTGTAGAATTTCCTTCGCTAGCTCAGGATCCTGTTTATGTCGAATTGAGCTTCTTGGATTCGTCTTGTGTTAAGTTTTGAAATATTTGTATTTAGCCTGTCGAAGCCTAATGGTGTTCCCGGTTAGGATTCATTATTGGGTTGTGAAGTCCGAGACTTGCTACTCGTTAGGGGAATTTCGACCCGGACACTTTTGGGGTCTCACAGTTGCCCCCTCTTTATTTATGATCATCCAAGAGACACTAACGTTTCTTTGGGTGATCAAGAATAAAGATTTTCAACATGGCACCTTTTCAAGGATTTTGGTTCATCGTAGGCTCGATTCAGATTTAGTCAGGCCATCCACGAAGCCCTTCTGGTGATATTTTTTCTAAACCCTCGCAAGGGTTTATTGGCTATGTGTTTTCGTGCTGAGACGTTACATCTTCCTTGAATTGTGAAAGGTCACCTTCTCATTACCTTCAATGAGGCCCATTGCTTTGACTGACGTGGGTTCGTGCTTTTAAATCGATGTTGTAATTCCCCTTATCACGAACGGTCGTACTTCTTGAATGTGGATCATTGTGTCGTTTCACTTCATCCTTGAATTTGTTTTGTCTTTTTCCAGTTAAATGCATTTCTGACTTCGATGACACATGAAGGCGCTACTCAACTTTATATGCTTTGCATTTAAACCATTGGCCTACTGGACAGGCTACCTTAAGTATAAATAGCCCACTTTGGGCTTCTGTTTCCTCATTCCTTTTCATTGGTTCTTGATCCTAGAGATCATGTTTCACAACCAGCTCCTTCGTTTCCCTTTGAGTTTCCGTTTCTGAGCCTACGATAAGTGAGTGACGAGCGTGTAGTGACAAATGGACTGTGCATAGGGAACTTCTTCAGGTTCTGATACCACCATTATTATTCCCAATGAGGCCTTTGATTTGGGGCTTTTCTTAATACAACCATCCTTGTGCCGTGAGGGTTTCTACAGCGCCCTCGAAGAAGAGATGAAATCCATGGTTATGTCCATCATCGTCGGGTTTGGCGTCTTGAAGCAAATCAGATTTGACCATGATGGGCTTTCTTCTTTTATCTCTGTCATCTTCCTCTTGCCCGACGATAGGGTCTTCTTTCCCAGTCTTGAATTTGTCACTTCGAACCTTCCTAGGAGGGTGCCCTTGCTTCTCCTGCACTTGGGCGAGGTGTAGAGGTCATCTCGCTGAGCGACCTCGACTAGTGTTCATTATCACCCTCCCTGGAGAATCAAGACCAGGTGCTCCGCGACCCGTAATCGTCCTTTATAAGCCATAGTGGACAAAGTGGTTGTAGGAGTTGATCTGGTTCCCCTAAGATTTGCAAAGGCTCTAGGAACGACAACTCCAAGACCTGCTTTGGCGACCGAGATGCGATGAATCGAAACTGTTTTTGTTGCTGTTTTCTGTTTCGATTTCCTATTTTTCTGTTTGGGCAAAAAGCCTTCTTTGTTTCTCTTTTTTTATGTAAGCCCTTCGAACATATCTCCTATTTATGAATAAAGGTGTTTCATTTTGCTTAATGATTGTCTTCATTCCCGATTAAAACTTAAAGGTTAAATGGAAACTTAGAGATAGGTAACCGAAACGAGTAACGTCCTTAAGACTTTCGTCAACCTTTGTGAGATTGAGGTTTTGAACCATTATACCTTCCTGAGGTCGAATGGAGAGTACCCAGCTATGAGAACCTATTTAAGGGCTTACCAACTCATGATAAATTCCTCGGGAAGATTGACCTTAAGCCGTATCTCTTTCACTAACTACTTGTTTCCCGTTTATGAATTAGATATGCGTGCAGAACCGATATGTGGCCTTTACAGAATCAGCGGTCATGGGTGGGATGATCCCTTTGAAAAAGATATTTAAAAAACAAGGGCCACACATGGAACAATGTGTTCGAACCAAACGATGTCTCCTAGAAAACCAAGCTCCACGCGTGTGACAACGCGTTTTAAATCAAACGACACTATCTTTGGGGAACTAAGCGCCGCGTATGGGGCAACGCGGCTTTAGGCCTTTCATTTCCTATTGAATGCTCCTCATCATTTCTTTCAAAAAGGTGCCTCCTTTACATTAATGAGACATGATTGTAACCCTTTGGCATTTAACGCTTCGTTCTTGACTTCTTTCGCACGTCTTTTCACGAGTATAAATAAGAACTTACTCTTTTGTCTCTTACCTTCTTCACTCTCTTGTGCATCAGAACCTTCTCTCTAAGTCTCCTTGACTTCTTTTATTTCTCATGGCGGGTCAATCCAAGTGTAAGTCTTTGGTCCCCGTATCTTCTGAATCTTCTTCTTCTTTTCCTTCTGTGGAGCCAATTCCACTGGCAGTTATGCCTGAGTCGATAGTACCCGCTGGTGTTCCTTCTTGCTCGACAAAGCATTATGAGGAATGGGTAAGTTCGAATGTCCTTAAGCATGTGTCAAAGGTAAAACCCTCAGGTGGATAGGTTGGTCGCAAAGGGTGCTTGGGTGGACGCATCTTTTGCCAATGATTTCATTATGCAGGCACCTTTCGACGATGAGCGCATTCGCCATGCAGCTCTGGAAGATGAGGATGATTTCATCTTCATGTACGAAACTGTCTTTGAGGATTTGGGGGTTTCAATACGCATTGATTTCTTTTATGCCGACGTCCTCCGAACATTAGGGATAGCCCCTTCGCAACTTCACCCTAATGGTTGGGCCACACTTAGGGCTTTTGAGACTATTTATCGTTCTCTTTCAATTGAGCCCACGACCCCATCTTTTTCTCCTTTTATATTGCTCGGATAAGTCAGGGTGCCACTTGGGTGTCTCTTGCGGCCATGCATCGCATGAACTTATTTCGCCCCTACTTGAGTCCTATAAGGGGTTTCAAAACCCGTTATGTGAAGGTGATTCCCCTGAAGGATGCTTCTCTTACCATGGATGGGGAACCGGTACCCTGGTACTGGCGTATGCCAAACCAGGTACAAGGGTTGAGTTTGGAAGACTTGGGTGCCAAAGATCGAGTTAGTTGGGGCATCCTGAATTGACTTCCTCGCGGTGTGAACTGCAAAGAAGTGGAGGCAGCCTCCTTTGCTGATAACCCTACTCCTTTTCTGATAGGTAATCCTTTGTTTTTGTGACTTGGGTCTAACTCGGCCAAGCACCGAATTGTTGATACATTTTCCTCTCTTTCTATAGCCATCTTCAAGAAGGTCGACTATGACTTGGGTGCTTTGATACAACGGAATCAGGTGGCTACAAGAAGCGTGCCTGTCAAACAACGTGGTGACCGTGCACCTTCCTCACTTGCCTCTTCGACGCCTGTCGTGCAATAGGATTCAGTTCTCAAACCTGTATTGGCTTCTCCTCCTTTGCTGGGTCCAAAGAGGAAGAGTGCTTCCTCCCCTCGCCAAGACGAATCCAAAAATGTCAAAACAACTGAGGTGGTTCCAGCGGTGGTTCCTTCTCCGGATGAAGCTACAGTTGTGAAGGGGGTGAAGCTTGATGCTTGATGCTTGAGACCTTGAGTCGCTACTTGCCACAGGCCCTGGGAGTTCAGTAAAGGTGGCGAGGGCTTCTTGTATTCGGGCGGTAGTTGTTCTGAATGCCCTAAGGCTAGCCTTTCTTCAAAAAGAGAAGTTGGCCCGGGAAAGGCTATGAAGACGTCGAGAGATGGCCAAGTTGCTGAATGATCTCGCAAATCTCAGACAGGCTAATCAATGGTTGTCGAAGGAAAATGTCGCTCTGAAGAAGACTACTCATCAACTATCGCTTGAAAATGGTGAGCTAAAAGAGCCCAATGCCGAGTTGAATGAAAGTCTATTGAAGACTCAGGCGGACCTATCCTCATCTCAAGTAGCTATTATTGATCTCAAGGCGGACTTGTCAACGGCCCAGGTCACCATCGATTTTGTGAAGAAGGCTTCTAACGCCATGTCTAGTGACTTGAGTGGTACACGCTTTCAAGTAGCGGAACTGGAGGCTACGTTAGCAACGGATAAAGCCACCTTGGAGGCCATGAAGGAGCATTTGAGGCAGATGTCGATGAATGCGAGGCCACTGAGCTGAAGGCGAAGGAAGAAAAGGCCGAACTGAGGGAGAAGGTTGATAAGATCGAGGCTGAATTTCCTAACTTCGAGGCTGTTTCCCTTGGCGGCTTGGACGAGTTGGAAAAAGCCATTTTGACCGAGCATGGCAGTGGTTTTGCCAAGGCCTTGAGACAATCTGCCTTGTTCGTGCCCAATGCCGATTTCAGTCGATGTACCATTGCTCAGGATGTGGTTGATGGCAAACTCATCTCTATTCTCCCACCAAAAGCTGACTAATCGCCTTTACTATTTTGTCTTTCTTCTTGATTTTTGACAAGTGTAATAGACCCATGCAATTTTTATGAAAGAATCTTCTGATGTTTTCCCTTGTTGTCTTCCTTTTTTCTTTTCGTGTGCTTTTTCTTTGCAGTGCTAAGTGGAGAATCATGCTTCAAGGTATGCCTCGAGGTGGAACCGGATGGAGTTAGATTTACTGCGTTGAGGTAGGCTTCGACATGAGGTCGGATAAGATTGAATTCACTATGCCTAGGGAGGCTTCGACACGGGGTCGGATAAGATCAAATTCACTACACTAAGGTAGGCTTCGACATGGAGTCAGATAAGATTGAATTCACTACACTAAGGTAGGCTTCAACAGGGGGTCGGATAAGATCAAGTTCATTACACTAAGGTAGGCTTCGACACGGAGTCGGATAGGATTGAATTCACTACACTAAGGTAGGCTTCGACACGGGGTCAGATATGATCGAATTCACTACACTAAGGTAGGCTTCGACACGGAGTCGGATAAGATCAAATTCACTATGCCTAGGTAGGCTTCGACACGGGGTTGGGTAGGATTGAATTCACTATACTAAGGTGGGTTTCGACAGGGAGTTGGATAAGATCGAATTCACTACACTTAGGTAGGCTTCGACATAGGGTCGGATAAGATTGAATTCACTACCTAAGGTAGGCTTCGATACGAGGTCGGATAAGATTGAATTCACTACCCTAAGGTAGGCTTCGACATGGAGTCGGATATGATCGAATTCACTCCACTAAGGTAGGCTTTGACACGAGGTCGAATAAGATCGAATTCATTACACTAAGGTAGGCTTCGACATGGAGTCAGATAAGATCGAATTCATTACGCCTAGGTAGGCTTTGACACGGGGTCGGGTAGGATTGAATTCACTACGCCTAGGTAGGCTTCGACACGGGGTCAGGTAGGATCGAATTCACTACACTAAGGCAGGCTTCAACATGAGGTCGGGTAAGATCAAATTTACTATACTAAGGTAGGCTTCGACATGGGGTCAGATAAGATCGAATTCACTACGCCTAGGTAGGATTCGACATGGGGTCGAGGAGGATTGAATTCACTACACTAAGGTAGGCTTATGCATGCATAGTGTATTTCCCTTTCTCACTTTGTATGCATGTTAGATTTGTATTTTTGTTTGTGCACATGTATGCATGGATGCCTTTCTCCCTACCTTATGTCCCCAAGAGTATTCGTTGGCTGTGGGATTCTCAATCCTTTGGGCAAGGGTCGCTATTCACTCTGTGGCCAACCGATCTTTCGATAGCTTAAGCTTCGCAGATTTTCCCATGGCGACAAGGTGTTTGAGTTTTTTGGTCTGGTTATACATGTCCTTACCGGTTTTTAAGGATATGCTCATGTGGAAAAGAATTACAATATGCTATGTATCAAGAATATTATTGCTTTATTGACAGTTTACGGTACAAAAGCGGATTCCGCTTGGGGTATCCTACTAGTCTTTTGGATATACATCTTAAGACCAATTGTGGGCCTAATGCTTCTAGTTGGAAATCAACACGCTTCCTTTGGTACCAGATGACGTTGACTCCTCCATCCTGGAGATTCGGAGGTTGATTCTTTGGATTCTCCTTGATCAAACTTTCAAGGGTAGAACCTCTTGACTTCATCTGCATTGACCGAATGTTTCAATTCTTGGCCCTCCGGGTCTATTAACACTAAAGCTCCACCTGAGAATGCATGTTTGGCTATATATGGTCCCTTGTAATTGGGCGCCCATTTCCCCCGCGGGTCCTTGTCGTGGTATGCTCTCCTATTGAGTACTAGGTCCCCTTCTTTGAATACCCGTGGCCTGACTCTTTTGTCGAATGTGCTTTTTATCATTTTTTGGTGTAGTTGGCCATGGCATATTGCAGTTAAACGTTTTTCTTCTATCAAGTTCAATTGATCCAACCGACTTTGTACCCATTCGGACTCATCTATTTCAGCTTCAGCCAAGATTCTTAGAGAGGGTATTTCAACCTCTATCGGGAGCACCACCTATGTACCATACACTAATGAGTAGGGGGTTTCCCCTATGGATGTTCGTACTAATGTCAGATATCCATGCAGTGCATAGGGTAACATGTCATGCCAGTCTTTATATGTCACCACCATTTTCTGTACTATCTTTTTTATGTTTTATTGGCCGCCTCGACAGCCCCATTCATCTTGGGATGGTAAGGAGTGGAATTGTGGTGCTTGATTTTGAATCGCTTGCATAGCTCGGTCATCATTTTTGTCACGTTGGCATACGAGGCGGCTTCCACCCACTTTGTGAAGTTGTCAATGGCTACTAGGATAAACCTATGTCCATTGGATTCTTTAGGCTCTATTGGTCCAATCATATCTAATCCCCACATGGAGAGGTTAGGTTATGTAAGGCGAAAGGTGCCACATGGATGTTATCAGCATACATTTGGTACTTCATGCATCTTTTCATGTGTTGGCAACAATCTGATTCCATTTTACTCCAATAATATCCGACTCGGAGGATTTTTCGAGCCAGAGCGTGGCCATTAGCGTGAGTACCAAAGGCTCCCTCATGCACTTCCTCCATTATGTCTCAAGCTTCTTGGCCATCAACGCAACGTAGGAGAGTCGAATCGGTGCTCCTCTTGTAGAGAATTACTCCACTTAGGAAGAAACCTGTCGCCAGCCTCCTAAGTGTCCGCTTGTCATTTTCAATCGCCTCCGTGGTGTAAGCTCCCTTCTTTAAATATTCCTCGATATCGTGATACTAAGGTTTATAATCAGTTTCGTCTTCTATTTGTTGACAATGAGCCATCATGATCTATTGTCGGACATGTATGGTCATTTCTTTGTCCTGGTTTGACTAAAGCATGGCCGATAGGGTTGCCAGGGCGTCAGCCATTTGGTTTTCGTCTCGTAGGACATAGTGAAAGGATATCTCCTCAAACTGCTCCTCCAAAGCTATTATATGTGCATGGTAAGGTACCAACTTGGCGTATTGCGTTTCCCATTCCTCGCGGAGGTGGTAAATGACCAAAGCTGAATCGCCAAATACCTTGAGTTTGACAATTTGGTATTCAATGCCATAGTGATTCCCATGGCGCATGCCTCATATTCCGCCATGTTGTTGGTGTAGTCAAAACCCAACCTTGCCGAGAAGGGAAAATACTGTCCTTTCAGGGATGCCAGCACCACTCCTATCCTATTTCCTAATAAGTTGGAGGCTCCATCGAACCAGAGTTTCCACTCATCTTTTCCAACTTTAGGCTTACTTTCTTCCGCCACCAGGATATGTTCATCTGGGAATTCGTGTGAGAAGGGTGATATTTGTCCAGAGGGTGATGGGCTAGCTGTAAAAGCTATGTCGTATTCTGACAGAGCCATTTGCCACCGTGCTATCCGTCCTGTCAATGCCAACTTTTCAAAGATATATTTGAGAGGGTCTATTTTAGCGATAAGCCATGTGGTATGAGTCAACATATCTTGCCTCAGTCTCTTTGTGGCTCAGACCAAAGCGTAACATGTTCGCTCTAATGTCAGATATCTCTATTCGCATTCGGTGAACTTTTTATTGAGATAGTAAATGGCTTTCTCCTTTCCAGTGTCTTCCAATTGTCCCAGAATGCCTCCCATGGACTCCCTCAGCACCGTCAGGTAAAGGATTAGAAGTTTGCCGGGTATCGCTAGAACAAGGACAAGAGGTGATTCCAAGTACTGCTTGACTTTCTCAAATGGTTCTTGACATTCTTGGTTCCATTCCATCTTTTGATTTCTCCGTAGAAGCTTAAATATCGGGTGGCAAGTGGCCGTCAATTGCGAAATGAAACGGGCTATATAGTTAATCCTTCCCAGGAAACCTCTTACTTCCTTCTCAATTTTTGGGGCCGGCATGTTCCAAATGGCCTTGACTTTATCCAGGTCCAGTTCAATTCCCCTTTCATTGACTATGAACCCTAATAACTTCCCAGTCGTAACTCCGAAGGTGCATTTAGCAGGATTTAGCCTAAGCCAGTATTTTTGTAAGCCTTTCAAGAGCTTATGCAGATTGTTAATATGCTGCTTTGGGGTTTTTGACTTGGCAATCATATCATCCATGTAGACCTTAACTTCTTTATGCATCATATTGTGGAAGAGAGTAACCATTTCTCTTTGATAAGTTGCCCCGGCGTTCTTGAGTCCAAATGTCATGACTTTGTAATAGAATGTTCCCCACGCGGTGATGAAGGTGGTTTTCTCTTTGTCTTCCGGGGCCATCCAGATTTGATTGTATCTAGAGAACCCACCCATAAAGGAATAACAAGAGTGCTATGCAATTTTGTCCACCAACAAGTTGATATGAGGTAAAGGAAAATTGTCTTTTGGGCTTGCACTATTGAGGTCTCTATAGTCGATGCACATTCATACTTTTCCGTCCTTCTTGGGGACCGACACAATGTTGGCCACCCACTAAGGGTATTCTGCCACTATTAGGAAGCCAGCATTCCATTGTTTCTCTACTTCCTCTTTTATTTTTAAGGCTACTTCAAGCTTTATCCTCCTCAATTACTGTTGGACTGGGATGGCATTGGGAATTAAGGACAGTCTGTGCTCAACGATGGTGGCGTCTAGCCCGAGCATATCTCGATCAGACCATGCAAAAATATCAGCATACTCTCTTAAAAGTTCTGTCAATCCTTGCTTCACATCCGGTGGTATTAACTTCCCTATTTGGACTTCCTTGATTTCTTCTCCTTCCCTGAGGTTGATGACTTCCAACTCTTCGACGCTAGATTGGAGTTTTGGTCTTTCCTGTTCTAGTAACCCTTTGAGTTCTCTCAAGGTTTCCTCCTCTGTTTCTTCCTCTTCCTTTTGCCTACTAGATTTGCCAACGACATCTAGTGTAAAAGTCACGCTGTTGACTTGGGGGGAGGCTTTTGCGTTTGGGCTGGTGTTTATTATTTATTGTTTTTACCGCAATTTGAAATAAAGTAGAAAAAAACATGCTTTAGGCGCGACTAGGATATGAATGCAACAAAAGAGAAAATGAATATGCAAGAAAGTATATGTGAATGTACACAGCTTTTATTTTATTGTACTTTTGGATCAGTGTTGAGGCCTTTTTTACATGTTTGAATTACATTTTTCGGGTGACCGGTTCGGGTAACATTTCAACAGTCCAATTATCGAGTTCCCTTGCCATGAGGTGCACCCACTATGCTGGCTTCGTTAATTGATCTCCTATCGTTGCTACTTGTTCT
Organism: Mucuna pruriens; assembly: GCA_025330945.1. Taxonomy (NCBI): domain Eukaryota; kingdom Viridiplantae; phylum Streptophyta; class Magnoliopsida; order Fabales; family Fabaceae; genus Mucuna; species Mucuna pruriens. The sequence continues at coordinate 1,354,069 of JAENHJ010000053.1, read as the reverse complement.
AGGATTACAATGCCCCCACTACTGAAGTATTGGTAGAGGTTGGGCTTTATTATTCGCTTGCCTAGGGCTTTGCTCCCCAATTTTCCTTTCTTTGCTTCCTCATTATAGCCGAGGTGTGCTAACCATCATATTCTTTTTCTCCCATGACACTAATTTGTCGTCCATCGGTTACAAATTTGACCTTCTAATGTAGAGACAAAGGAACTACTCCCACAGCATGGATCCAAGGTCACCCCAATAAGCACCTGTATGCTGGCCGAATGTCCATTACCTGGAAGGTAATATCAAATTTTGTTGGCCCTATGCATATTGGAAGGGCAATTTCCCCCCATTACTTCTCACTTGGATCCATCAAAGGCTCTGACTATGACAAGACTATTTTTCAAGGTGGCACCTAGGGCATACAGCTTATCCAGCATAGTTTTGGGCATGACATTGAGTGAAGACCCATTATCTATCAATACCCTTGCTATCATATAATTCCCACACTTGACTGCAATATGAAGAGGCTGGTTATGAGCTTTGCCTTCAGCCAAGACTTCTTCTTCAGAGAATGACAGGTGCCGACTTGTGGTGATATTATTCATGAGGCCCCCAAATTTGCGGGTGTGATGTATTGGGGTACATGGGCATCATTTAGTATTTTCAATAGAAGTTCCTGGTGACTTTCTTAGTTGATTAGCAATGACAGGAGCAAAATCTGAGCTGGTGTTTTATGCAATTGGTCTAACATTTGATACTCGCTGTGTCAGATCACCTTTAGGAATTCCTGGGCTTCCTCTTCTGTCACCACTCTTTTGAGTAGCTCCACCGTTTTTTCCTTTTTTGCGGGGGTTGGGTCTCTGTTTCTTAGGGCTTCTATGGCGAAAATTCTCCCACTCCTCGTCATACCTCCTGTTCCAGCTATGTTGGTGACCTCAAGGTCTATAGTCTCCTTTTTTATTTAGGGTACCGGTGATTCTTCTGTAGAATAACTCCACGGTACTGCATTATTATTGTAGGCAAGTCGCGTTGGGACTTGTATAATGAAAGGCACTCTAGGTTTTGGAGCCAAATTATATTGGATAATTAACGGTTTAGGGCGAGGGTTGTCGTTTCCCTTAACGTACACAATTGTGGCGGCGTTGTTTCCTTGACACGGGTGGGATCCTTCCTCCACCTGGTAAGCTGAGACTATGGCCTTTCTGGATTCCCAGTTGACAATTTTTCCGTCTTCATGGTTTATGGCGTTGAGTCCCATGGTTTCGTGAGCGGGGAGAGGGTTGTTGTGTACATTAGGCCCTTTGTCTTCGAATCCGAGTAGCCCATTGTCTAGAAGATCCTGGACCTTATGCTTTAGGCTCCTACACCTCTCCGTGGTATGTCCTATAGCCCCGCCATGATAGTCACACCTAGTGTTAGGGTCATAGCTCCTTGGGTACTTCAGCTCAAGAGGCATTAGAGGGACCACTTCTATTAGTTTTTGTTCCAGTAGCAGAGGAAACAAATTGGTGTAGGTCATCGGGATCGGGGTTAGCACCATGTTCGACCTTCTTGCCCCTTACTGTGTTAACCATGTGTTGGCGACGGTCCTGGCGTCTGTTCATGGTGGGCTCGGTGGGATGTAGGGCGTTGGCTGCGTTGTTGCTGATCGGGATCCTCCCTGGATCTGGGCGGAGTATGCTGTGCTTGCCTTCGCCTAGGGAAAAATGGGTTCGACCAACACTACATTAGCTTCGCCTTTCTTTCTTTCTGGGTGCTGGTTTTTAGTGAAGCTGGCACTATTATTGGTTTGGGTAAAATTCCCTCTCCTAATACCCAATTCTATCCTTTCCCCCACCACCACGAGGTCAGCAAAATTTGAAGCCACGTTTCCTACTATTCTATCGTAGTACGGGGATGGGAAAGTGTCAATGAACATGGTGACCATTTCGCTTTCCATAATTGGCGGTTGGACTTGTGCCGCCAATTCACGCCACCTCTAGGCATATTCTTTAAAGCCTTCTGATTCTTTTTTGATCATGTTTTGGGGCCATGATCGATCCGACGCCATGTCTTCGTTGTACTTATACTGCTTCAAGAATGCCTCGGCGAGGTCTCTCCAAGTTTTAATGTGCCCTCATTCCAAGCTGACATATGAGCTGAGTGTAGCCCCAGTTAGGCTGTCCTGAAAGCAGTGAATCAGGACCTTGTTGTCATAAATGTATGTCGCCATCTTTTGGCAATACATTGCAAGATGTACACGGCAGCAAGAACTCCCTTGTATTTGTCAAACTCTAGGGTCTTGAAGTCTATTGGGAGTCTTACATTTGGGACTAGGCATAAGTCCACAACTTCCAGTCCATACTTGTCTCCTCCTTCTATGGCGCGGAGGCGTTCCTCAAATGACTGCCATTTTTCTTCCGACTGGGAGGCTCGTTTGGGAACTACAATAGGCAGTGGGTTCCTCGAGGTCTAGTATTAGGCCCCTGGATCATCCTTTGGATTTGGGCCAGCCCCTGAATTGGTATTGAACACTAACCCATTATTCACATCGTTCTATTGTTCTTGCTCCTCGTTGATTGGGATTTCGGTGTTCCATCCCTACGACATTCCATAGGGTGGATCCCTGACATTACGAGGCAGAGGTCCCATAGTGTAATTGACTTGTGCGTATCCGACAGTGTTTTGGTTGGCCAAAGCCGTGACAACGACGTTGGTTTGAGTGAGTATTTGGAACATTTGTGCCATTTGCTCTTTCAACTGGCCGACCTTGCCCTTGAGGTCTTGGTTTTGCTGTTCCAATACTTCTACTTTGCTTTCCATGGCTTTCATCCTTAAACGCGTTGCATACTTATGCTGTGACGTAGACTGTTTTGCTTTACTGGTTGCCAAGGCACATTCGGTTAAGTGTGTTTTCTTTTTGAATGCATGTTATGCATGAAAAAAAATAAAAAAGATGCAAATTATGACTTAATCATGAAACATTCAAACATCATGGAAAAGGATTTGTTATTATTCCTGCACAATGTTTACAATAGTGCCTCAAGGTGGCGAGGACAACGCTTTTATTTCCTCGAAAAAATTTTGACAGAGGCCCAAGAATTGTGTGATCTCTCTTGGAGTGTTGATGAGTCACAATTTATACATCTTTTAGACACCTAAGAAGGATGTGTACACGACTATTTTGTGCTTAAGAATGGATTGTTAGCTAAGATTCATTTTATGGGCTTAAATAAAGAGAAAATACAAATCTATGTTAATTCAGATTTCTTAGCTAAAGTATCACTCCTTCTTCTGCAGGTCAAGCTGAGTTGACCAGGGTCAACAAAAGGGGTCTCAGCTGAGATGGAGTCATCCTGCCCAGTCCGACTCCATCTCGGCCGAACCAGAGTCGTCTCGACAGCCCATGCCTTGCAACCCAGCAGCCCAGTAAAGAGTGGCCCAATTGTATTGACCACATCAGCTATCCAGCTCGGAGGCCACCTCAGCTGCCATGTCACTCCTAGGAAATCTGCCATGTCACGTTATAAATCTGCACAAGGGTAGAATAGGATCTTCACAATATAATTCTGTTAGGATTCGTTAGGATTAGCATATCACAACTCGTGTATATATAGGAGGAGTTGTGCACTTTTTACACATCTTTAATTCACTTTAATTCCATACTCAATATACCCATTTTCTCGCTCTCGCTCTCTCCATTTTCACGGTGGTGCATAGTGCTCATTGGCGTTTCTCTCGATTGAGGAAGTGCAGGTCTGAGACTGGGAAGCCGAAGTCTGCCAGAGGGGACCGATCAGATTACCGACGCACTCTGGTGGAGCTGATCCTCAGCGTTCAGGCTAACGAAGGTGAACCATCACCATCAACCATGGCGATCGTCGTGGAAGATGGATTCATCTGAATTCAGGACCACTGTATTTATATTGTATTTTTGTTAATCAATTTCATTCTACAGCTCTTATCTCCATTCTCTTCCTCTACTTTAATTCATGATTTAATCCGCCATTGCAATTAAATTGTGAACAATGTTAAGCTAAGCTGATTGGAACTGGTTTGACTAACTTAGTAGGTAATCAATTGGCGATTGTTAACTGAGAACCTAAAATCAGCTCTGAACTTAATCCCTGCCAACTGATGAGGTAGCGATTGCATAAATCCTCGGTATGGCAATGGACGAACCTTTGGCGATTGCCATAAGAACCTTGGAGGCTGATATGGACTGAGAACTGGAGTGTGGAACCTGGACTGAACTTGGATTAATGGGATTGAATATGAACACAATTATATAATAATAATAATAATAGATAACTAGTAACAGTAGTATATGTTTACTACATTCTTAGTCTTAGTTTGCTTTCTGCTTTACTTGCACTCCAACCCCCCTATTTACTGCTTTCTAAGACTAAGACAGAGATATTCCATCTCTGTAGCGTCTGTCTGCACTCAACCGAGACCAAGCCGGATTGTCTCTGCCGATATCATCTCGGCTCTGTCTCTGCCAAGAGCGACTCGGCCAGTACCGAGGAGAGTCAGTCAAAACTTTACTGCTTAGATTCGATAGCATTTTACTTCATACTAAATCACAATTGAGCACGCTGTGTTCTTGAGAAGAAGGACCTAGGGTTGGCTATACTATAGTTAGCTTTAGTTATTTGATAAGTGCTCAAAACGACTGAAAAAGAAGACCATTATCAAATTGGCGCCGTTGCCGGGGACACAAGTTCTTTTGTGTCTTTGTGTGCCAAGCTAAGTGAGGTCGAATCCCGAGTCTGTAAAGTGTGTCTGTCAAGTCAGTCTTGAGTCTTTTGAAGTTGTCTATGTTTGTCTGTTTTGTTTATGGATCCTAAATAAAAAGCATGATTGACTATTATTTGTTTCTCTGCGTGAATTCACCGCTAAAAAAAAAGAAAGAACTCAAACTTTTATTTCTGTAGCTACGTAGATTTGGCATTCTGTTTTGTATTCACTACTGCATCTTTCTTTTTGCATTGCATTCTTGCATTCAGCTAGTTTTTCTATTTTGCATTCTTGCTAGTTTAATTGCATTCTTTCTGTATGCCATTCTGTAGTTCCATTAGTTCGTTAACTGATAGCTGTAGTTTCCAATTCTGCATTTACTATTTCAAGTACTATTTCTAATTCTGATTTTTCTGCATAATATGTACAATGCATGACTAGGAGTAGTACTAACCCATTGTATGCTTTTGACCCAGAGATAGAATTAACCTTACGTAGATTACGAAAAATTAGGAACGCTGCAGTAAACTAGTATTAATATAGACTCTACAACCGACTCTAACCAGTTTTACACTAACAGTTTTGTTTCTAGTTCTGACGTTTTTGCAGGATCAAGACGACTGGAGAATAACGATAGGACGCTGAAGGAATTAGCTACTCTAGACGTGGTGTATCAACCTTGGTGCATCCAATACCCACAGTTGGAGCCAGCTCAAACATATGAATTAAAGTCTGGTCTTATACACCTGTTGCCTAAGTTTCATGGTCTTGTAGGAGAAGACCCCCGCAAACCCCTGAAAGAATTCCATGTGGTCTGTTCTACAATGAGGCCGCAGGAGATATCGGAGGACTACATCAAAATGAAGGCATTTCCATTCTCCCTGGATGGAGCAGCGAAGGATTGGCTGTATCTTCAACCAGTGCTTTTCAACACTTGGGGAGACATGAAACGCACCTTCCTGGAGAAGTTCTTTCCGGCATCCCGCACTGCGTCCATCAGAAAGGAAATATGTGGGATAAGGCAGCATGCAGGAGAAACACTGCACGAGTACTGGGAGAGGTTCAACAAACTCTGTGCCACCTGTCCACATCACCATATCAGCGAACAGTTGCTGATCCAGTATTTTTATGAAGGATTATCACTGATGGACAGAAGCATGATAGACGCAGCCAGTGGCGGAGCCTTGATGGACAAAACGCCAGCAGCAGCAAGGCATCTGATCTCTAATATGGCAAGCAATACACAACAGTTTGGGATCAGAGGGCCAAATCAACCACGGATGGTGAATGAAATCGGTGCAGCTTCCAATCAGAGGTTAGAGAATCAGCTGACTGAATTGACATCATTGGTGAGACAGCTTGCTGTTGGGCAACACCAACCAGCCATGGCAGCGAAAGTATGTGGCATATGTACTTCCGTGGAGCACCCTACTGATATGTGCCCCACTCTCCAAGAAACCGAGTCGGACCAACCAGAGAATGTTGGAGCCATAGGTGGATTTCAGTACGGGAAGCAACCGTATCAGAATCGGGCAGCAGCATGGAAGACAGCCATTTCGGCCAAGACCGAATCAGGGACCATATGCAGCTCAACAATTCGGATCCACACCGAATACCTATCAGAGGCAGGCTGGTTATCAACAACCGACTCCGCACTACCAAGCACCACCTTTCCAACAACAACAATAACAACAACAATAGAGAATGCCTACACAAGGAAACTTTCCATCTTTGGAAGACCTGATAAAGCAGCTTGCAACCAGCAACCTGGAGTTCCAACAATCTGTGAACTCCAGCAATTTACATTCCAGCAAAAACATGACCGCCACCATCCAGGACCTCAAAACGCAGATTGGTCAGTTAGCCAATACTGTAAGTCAATTATAGTCGGTAGGATCCAACAACCTCCCCTCTCAAACCGTTCCTAATCCGAGGGGGAATGCTAGTGTAGTGACTCTGCGAAGTGGAAAAGAATTACCCCCCTCCACACTGCAGTAGTTGCCGAGACCAGCTGAAGCTGACTCCGAGTCAAATGCCGACTTGCAGTCTCGGCCAGAGACAACTGTCCCATTGCCATTTCCATCTCGGACCACTTCGGCAAGGAAGCCAGAGTCAGATGAAGAATTGTTGAAGATGTTCCGCAAGGTGGAAATCAATATTCCACTCCTCGATGCTATTAAACAGGTCCCTAAGTACGCAAAATTCCTCAAGGAATTGTGTGTACACAAAAGGAGAAAAATAAAGGGGAGCAAGAAAATTGGAGGTGTGGTGTCAGCTCTAACATAGAATGAAGCAATCACTGCAGGTGCTGCAACTTTGCCAAAGAAATACAGGGACCCTGGAGTCTTTTCGGTCCTATGCACCATCAGCGAATGCACTTTTGCCAATGCCATGTTGGACCTAGGAGCCTCAATTAATGTCATGCCCACATCAATCTAGAGGTCCCTGAATTTTGGTGACTTGGAACCCACAAGGATAACCATTCAGCTGGCAAACAGGAGTATTGTCCAGCCCTTGGGAGTTCTCGAGGATGTTCTCGTTCAAGTCAATGAACTAATATTTCCAGCTGATTTTTACGTGCTAGACATGGAGGACGAAACATCCGAGAAGGAATTCACCTTAATTCTGGGAAGACCTTTCTTGGTGACAGCCAGAACAAAGATTGATGTGTATGCAGGGACGCTCTCCATGGAATTTGGTGACGCCTTGGTGCAATTCAATATTTTCGAAGCTATGAAGCATCCAACCGAAGACCACTCTCTCTTTGGCATTGATATACTTGATGAACTAGTTGAAGAATATCTTCAACTAAATGGCAGTGGTGAAAACATTGAGGAGTCTGCTGAGAATGATGACGAAAGCAGTTGTCTAGGAGTTACAGATGAAGAGACCGACTATGAAGAAGTACAAGACCTCTCCAACTCTGAGGACAAGCATAATGATGTTGCTGACTTGGCCTTTGAAGTGGAACTGTCCGAATTGTTAGACCAAGTCTGCACCACAAAACGCTCAAAGTATACAAATGATGCAGAAAACAAAGTCGCTGAAGCTGAAAAGTCTTCCAGTGCATACTTAGCGACAATTTTTACGGCCGAGAATGAGCCGGCCAGAGGAGGCTGAGTCAAGGAAGAAGTGAAAGTCAACTCAGCCGAAGAGTCAAATAGCAAGGCCGACATGTTTGCCGAGACCGACTCGGCAACTGTAGACCAGACACAGGCTGAGGTAGAATTCATTGTTCCATCCGGATCCGACTCTGAAGGAGCGTTAGAAGCCAAGGCCGACTCCATTTTGACAACAACCAAAGTCGCGAAGCCGAGTCGGCCAAGTAACCCAAAGGCCGAAATAATGTTGGCACACCTGGTGCTGGATCCAGATCAAGTCGGCCATTCAGATCCAACCTCAAAAACTGACAAATCTCCATCACCGCCACCACCCATAGAATTAAAAACATTGTCGAGTCACCTGAAATATGCCTACCTGAACAAGGAAGAACAACTCCCGGTTATTATTGCTAGCAATCTCGACCAAGAACAAGAAGACAAGTTGTTGGAGGTTCTCAGGCAACATAAGAAGGCAATAGGGTGGAAGCTAGCAGACCTTCCTAGCATAAACCCCTCCATTTGCATGCACAGAATATTAATGGAGGAGGAAATCAAGCCCATAAGGCAGCCGCAAAGAAGACTGAATCCGACACTCTTGGATGTGGTTAAAAAAGAAGTTACAAAGCTCCTTGCTGCAGGGATCATCTACCCCATCTCGGATAGCCAATGGGTGAGCCCTGTGCAAGTGGTGCCAAAGAAGTCCGGGATGACTGTCATGAAAAATCAGCAGGATGAGCTGGTACCAACAAGGATTCAGAACAGCTGGTGAGTGTGCATCGACTACAGAAGATTAAACCAAGCAACTCGCAAGGATCACTTCCCTCTGCCTTTCATTGACCAAATGCTTGAGAAATTAGCATGGAGATCCCATTACTGCTTTCTTGATGGATTCTCAGGCTACATGCAGATACATATTGCGCCTGAAGACCAGCATAAGACAACCTTCACCTGCCCATTTGGTACCTTTGCGTACACACGCATGCCATTTGGCCTCTGCAATGCTCCGAGTACATTTCAACGTTGCATGATGAGCATCTTCTCGAACTTTCTGCAAGACTGCATGGAGGTATTCATGGATGATTTCACGGTGTATGCTGACTCATTTGAAGCATGCCTGAATAATCTATCAAGGGTGTTGAAGAGATGCATTGACACAAATCTCGTGCTCATCTTTGAAAAATGTCACTTCATGGTGACTGAAGGAATAGTGTTGGGCCACCTGTTATCCAACAGAGGTATTGAAGTGGATAAGGCTAAGATAGACATCGTATCATCCCTTCCAAACCCCTCTTCCGTGAGGGAGGTTCGCTCATTTCTAAGACACGCAGGCTTTTACAGACGATTCATCAAGAATTTTAGCAAACTTGGCCTGCCTCTGTCCAGGCTGCTACAGAAGGATGTGGAATTCAACTTTGATCAGCCCTGTATTGAAGCATTTCAGGAGCTGAAAAATAGACTCACATCCGCCCCCATTCTACAAGCACCAAACTGGGACCTGCCATTTGAACTAATGTGTGATGCATCCAATTCGGCATTAGGAGCTGTTCTCGGCCAGAGAGTTGGAACCGGCCTCCTAGTGCAGGTAATTACCTATGCATCTCGAACTATGGACCTGGCCCAACAGAATTACAGAACAACTGAGAAGGAACTATTAGCAATTGTGTTTGCCCTGGACAAATTCCGCCCATACCTTCTCAGCTCAAGGATCATTGTGTTCTCTGATCATGCGGCTTTGAGATACTTGTTGAAGAAGCCTGATACCAAGCCAAGACTGATTCGGTGGATGCTTCTCCTTCAAGAATTCAACATAGAAATCAGAGATAAAAGAGGTGTTGAGAATTCTGTAGCTAATCACCTAAGCAGAATTGAAAAAGAAAGCGAACTGATGCCTATCCGAGACGAGTTTCCAGATGAGCACCTGTTGCACATAAATTCGTCTCCACCATGGTTTGCTGACATTTGTAATTTTGTGGCAGCATCTCGGTTTCCACCAGAGGCATCTCGGGCATACAAAGATAAACTCCGAAGCGATGCCAAATACTACATTTGGGATGATCCCTACCTTTGGAGATTAGGTAGTGACAAAGTCATCCGCAGGTGCATTCCTGATGCCGAGACCAACTCGGTCCTCCAGTTCTGTCACTCGGCACCTGGAGGCGGTCATTATGGATCCACTCGGACTGCCAGGAAAGTACTAGACTATGGCCTCTATTGGCCAACTATCTTTAGGGACGCGCATGAATTTGTCTCCACCTGTGAGAAATGCCAAAAAATAGGAGTGGCCATGAACAGAAGGCATGAAATGCCCCAGCAATCCATCCAATTCTGTGAAATTTTTGATGTCTGGGGAATAGATTTCATGGGGCCATTCTCAGTCTCTAATGGCTACTCATACATTCTGCTGGCCATGGATTATGTATCAAGATGGGTAGAAGCCATTGCCACCAGAACAAATGATGCAAGAGTGGTTGCGGACTTTCTGAAGTCCAATATTTTCTGCAGGTTCGGTGTGCCAAAAGTGCTCATAAGTGACCAAGGCAGTCACTTCTGTAACAGAGTCATGGCTTCCCTTCTTCAAAAATATGGAGTAGCACATAGAATTGCTACTGCCTACCACCCCCAAACAAATAGCCAAGCAGAAGTGTTCGATAGGGAAATCAAGAAAACATTGCAAAAGATAACCAATCACACAAAGCATACTAGGCTGTTAAGCAGTGCAATCTGGCCTATGACCAAGCAGGAGAGCAGAGAAAATTTCAGCTGCAAGAGTTAGATGAACTCCGCTTGGAAGCATATGAAAACTCTAGGATCTACAAGCAGAAAATCAAGCAATTCCATGACTAGCAGATCCTGAGAAAAGAATTTCGAGTTGGCCAGAAAGTCCTCTTGTTTAACTCACGTCTCAAGCTCATTGCAGGTAAACTACGTTCTAGATGGGATGGGCCTTTTGTTATCACTAATGTGTTTCCCCATGGTGCAGTACAGCTAAAAGACGAACACAGTAACAACACCTTCCAGGTCAATGGGCATCAGATTAAGCCATTCCATGAAGGTCCAGTGCCTATCACTCATGACATGGAGATAATATCATTGATGGAACCAGCATCACCAGATGACCCTACCTCGCATTGAAGGCAATGCTGATTTTAAGTGTGGGGGGGATAAATATACAGTCATTTCAATTGCTGTGTCTTATTTATATTCCCATCCTCCTAAACTCTACTAATTTTAATTTTTGTTTTGTTAGTTTTAATCACTTCGTTGTTTTCCTTCAAATTACGTTGTTTCATTTTATTTTCTGTCATGTTTTTCAATAAAAGCTGCCCAAGCCGAGTCCATGCCGGTTCTGTGCCATCTCGGCCTGATCCGGAACATCTTCGGCCTGGCAGAGTTTCAATTCTGTCATTTACTTTCAAGCTCTCCTCCTAAACAGAATTTCAAAGTGGATTGTCAAAAATAAAATTGTTTTGAAAAGAATCTTGAATTGACTTCTGTAGGTTTGAAAAAGAAAGTAGGAGTAACTCTGCAACTTTGGCAAGAGATTTCTCTAGCTTGAGGGGAATGAAACTTTTGTGCTCTAGTCAGTAGTTGACTGAGAATCTAAAAAGGAAACCCCCTGTGTCAGAGCAGATACAACCTGTGTGAGATTTTGAGCCTTGTAAATATTGATGGCTTACATCTTGCCATTTCTTTTTCTAGTGCGATTTTTGCATTCATGATAATTGAATATTCTACATTTTGCCTCAACTCTCTGGATACAACTGTTCTCTCATGCAGGAATGACATGATCTAGGCCCTGCTTCTTATGAGCCCTAAGCCAAATAAAGCCTACCTGAATAAATGTATCTATTGCTTTTCCCCATTTGAGCCTAATCTAACCATTCTTTCTGACAGCTCACTACAAGCCAAGGCCAGAAAAACCATGAATTAACCTCATCCTATGGGAGTAGAGGAGCTTTGGAATTGTTTTGGGAGTAAGTCATGATCAAGTATGGGGGAAATCCAGGAAGCAAAAAGTTGTTCAGCACAATCCAAGGCTCACAGAGCAATAAAAGAATAAAAGCGAGTGAAAGAAAGAAAAGGAAAAGTGGAGCAACAACGGAAAATCTGAGCTGAAACGAATAAAGAAAGAAAATAGCTGCATAAATGTGTGTAATAAGGAAAAGAAAAGGAAATGAGCAGGTAGTAGCAAGAAGGAGAAATTGGCAGCATCCTGGGTTACCCTCAGGCTGATAAAAGCTATCTCCCCATCACTCCTCTCTTCCTCATGGGTCCTGAAACTAGTCTTCCCATATTTTATCCTACCTATGACCCAGCCTCGCTACAAGCCGAAAAGAAGTCCTAATGAGCATAACTGTGTGTGTTTTTGCAGGTGTAAAAAGAGAGCTTTGTCAAGGTGTGGTAATTTCAGTTCCAAGAATGTTGAGTCTAAATACAAGCCCAAGCACGAGAGAAGTGAGGAAATAAGTTGCCTAAATAAAAGCTCTATCACTCTTGGTGGCCTTCTCTGGTTTGCAGGTCACGAATCCGCCTAGGCACAAAAGGAATAATTTTCAGATTGTTAGAGTATCTTGATCCCAAGGTGAAGGAGTGTCGACTCTGTCTCGGTTGAACTAAAGGAAGCCAAGTGAAAATTTTTTTCTATCTTTAAAAACTTCCCTTGTTGATTTTCACTTTACTTTGCCTAGGAGTGCAAAAGGGTAAGTATGGGGGTGTGATGAGTCACAATTTATACATCTTTTAGACACCTAAGAAGGATGTGTACACGACTATTTTGTTCTTAAGAATGGATTGTTAGCTAAGATTCATTTTATGGGCTTAAATATAGAGAAAATACAAATCTATGTTAATTCAGATTTCTTAGCTAAAGTATCACTCCTACTTCTACAGGTCAAGCCGAGTTGACCAGGGTCAACAAAACGGGTCTCAGCCGAGATGGAGTCATCCTGCCCAGTCCGACTCCATCTCGGCCAAACCAGAGTCGTCTCGGCAGCCCATGCCTTGCAGCCCAGCAGCCCAGTAAAGAGTGGCCCAAATGTATTGACCACATCAGCTATCCAGCTCGGAGGCCACCTCAGCTGCCATGTCACTCCTAGGAAATCTGCCATGTCACGTTATAAATCTGCACAGGGGTAGAATAGGATCTTCACAGTGTAATTCTGTTAGGATTCGTTAGGATTAGCATATCACAGCTCGTGTATATATAGGAGGAGTTGTGCACTTTTTACACGTCTTTAATTCACTTTAATTCCATACTCAATATACCCATTTTCTCGCTCTCGCTCTCTCCATTTTCACGGTGGTGCACGGTGCTCATTGGCATTTCTCTCGATTGAGGAAGTGCAGGTCTGAGACTGGGAAGCCGAAGTCTGCCAGAGGGGACCGATCAGATTATCGACGCACTCTGGTGGAGCTGATCCTCAGCGTTCAGGCTTACGAAGGTGAACCATCACCATCAACCATGGCGATCGTCGTGGAAGATGGATTCATCTAAATTCAGGACCACTGTATTTGTATTCTATTTTTGTTAATCAATTTCATTCTGCAGCTCTTATCTCCATTCTCTTCCTCTACTTTAATTCATGATTTAATCTGCCATTGCAATTAAATTGTGAACAGTGTTAAGCTAAGCCAATTGGAACTAGTTTGACTAATTTAGTAGGTAATCAATTGGCGATTGTTAACTGAGAACCTAAAATCAGCTCTGAACTTAATCCCTGCCAACTGATGAGGTAGCGATTGCATAAATCCTCGGTATGGCAATGGACGAACCTTTGGCGATTGCCATAAGAACCTTGGAGGCTGATATGGACTGAGAACTGGAGTGTGGAACCTAGACTAAACTTGGATTAATGGGATTGAATATGAACACAGTTATATAATAATAATAATAATAGATAACTAGTAACAGTAGTATATTTTACTGCATTCTTAGTCTTAGTTTGCTTTCTGCTTTACTTGCACTCCAACCCCCCTATTTACTGCTTTCTAAGATTGAGACTGAGATATTCCATCTGTGTAGCGTCTGTCTGCACTCAGTCGAGGCCAAGCCAGATTGTCTCTGCCGAGATCATCTGGGCTCTGTCTCTACCAAGAGCGACTCGGCCAGTACCGAAGAGAGTCAGTCAAAACTCTACTTCTTAGATTCGATAGCATTTTACTTCACACTAAATTACAAATGAGCACGTTGTGTCCTTGAGAAGAATGACTTAGGGTTGGCTATACCATAGTTAGCTTTAGTTATTTGATAAGTGCTCAAAACGACTGAAAAAGAAGACCATTATCAAGTGTTGAATAGGTTGATCATTCCTTCTGCCATACGGAGGCTTGTAGGGATGTCCCTAATGGCTTGGTTGGTTATCTAGGCCAGCTTGATAAACCTGTCTTTCCAAAATTGAGCTTTTTCTCGCGCTTCCTGTGCCGCCTTCTCGGCATGATCTGCCATCTCTAGGTATTTAGCAGCTTGTTCTTTAAATTCTTGAATTGCGGCATCGACTTGTTGGTCTGAGTCGACGGTCTTCCTTCTTTCTTTGGTGAGTGCCAATAATCCTTGCCGTTTTTGCCTTTCCAGGCATTCATTACGAAGTCTGCACTTGGCCATTTTTGTTTCTAGTAAGTCTATTTGTTTTCAGAGTTGGCGGATTTTCTCCTCGGCATTATCTTCCCTCATCCTAGCGTCTACCAAAGCTGTTATTAGCTCTTCCTTTTCCAGCAAATCCATGTCCTGTTCTACTTCTCTCAGACCCTTTTCCCTCGCGACAATTTCCAATTCTTGTTCTCCGAATCTTTCCTCACCTAGTCGAGGATCAGCTTCTTTCTGCTTTCTCTTCAATGGTGGTTCTCCTCCTCCGGCTTCAAGCCGAGGGTCATTGAATGTTAGGAAGATAGTCTCTATTCTATGCCACAACCAAGACTTATAACTAGACGAGACTCCACAGCTTCGCATTCCCCATTTGGGTCCCTTCTTGACAACCGTCTTCCAGGCTTGGTGGATTTTCCTTAAATATTCTCCCTCCTACACCCCTAGATCATGGGATATCCGGCCTGACGAAGTGATAACTCAGGATTACAGTTAATGGCTCCCTGGGTACCCATTAGGGGAATATTTGGAAATCCTCTACATCGGATGATTACATCTTCCCTTTCATTCCATTATGGGTACCAACGGATCGACCTTTCCGTGGCCTCGTCCAACTGCTAGTCCATTCTGCTTTTGTTAAGGGTTTCACACAACTCCAATAATGGTCTTCTATGAGACGTTTCATTTTCTTATTATTGTGGAATAAGTGCGCGGTCAACCACAGGAAGAGTAATGAAGTACAACATCTCAAACCCTTCCCGTTCTTTCTATTGCAGTAATTCAAAGTGTAGTAGGTGTAGGTTTAGGATGTTCTCCCTGGTCTCACTTGCCGAGAAAAGCATCTATGGTGGCTAGATCCATGTAGTGTTCAATATGAGGGAAAAGTATTATGCCGTAAACCAAGAGTCCATACACTTTCGTGAAGGTTAGACAATCTCCTCTTTCTTGGAGCTGTTGAATTCTTTCTTCAAAAACTACTTTTGGAATTCCTTCTACCCCATTCCGGTTCTTTCTCAGCTTTGTCATTACCGATTCGGGCACTTTGATCGATTTGGCCACCGAGGCCCAATAAGGGTAAGGTCCTCTAAAGAGGTAGGGCGGGGACCTATGACAGGACATCCCTATCAGCCTGTCATACTCTTCAAGTGTCGGGGCGAGTTGGAAATCTCAAAAGGTGAATCATCTAAGAGGCGAATCATAATACTGGGTAAGCGCTGACAAGGTCATTAGTTGTACTTCTACATTAACCAAGCTTAGTATGTTCCCAAATTTCCTCTCAAAGGCTCTTTGCCATTGACCTTTGAGTTGGCTGCCCCAATACTGTAGGGACCAACTATTAGGGGTCCTTATTGGGACAAGTCGTAACTTCCGGGTATAATAACGGGTGTTTCCTTCCATGTATGCAATGATTCATGATTATGCTGATGTTATGTATGATTCTTTTTCTCTCTTTCTTTTATTGTCCTTTTACCTTTTTTCGAATGTATGCATGTAATGTACACTTAGCTTTATGGTTCCAAGTATCAAGGTGGGTTAGTATGTGGTCCCTGACCATCCTTAGGGTAGTTGGGGCATTCCTTGGTACTATGGTCTTCTACGGGTTCCCTTCCTGGCTTTACGCACTTCTCACATAGGCCATTAAGGCTCAGGACTCTTATTAGGAATATTCCATAGACAAGATTGAATCCCAGAATGCGGCCATCCTTAAAAGGATCACACCTTAGCTGGATTATCGCAATCACCATTCTAGGAATGCACCCAAAGATGATTACCACTACACATCCGTCACTCACTTACTCACAGGCCCGGGAATAGGACCCACTCAAAATTAACATGGGATTAGTATTTTTCTTCTACCCAGCCCCAACAAGCCCCCAAAACAAGCAATCAAGTGAGTAAATTGTGTAACATTCCGCCCTGAAGAAGGTGAAGGTTGTGCTATCTTGCATAGGTCATGAAGTCGGGCTCGACCCTTGTTTTTTTCAATAGAAATATTCCCCAGTGGAGTCGCCATTTGACGCGACCTAAATCGTGCCCTCCGCGACACTCTCTGTTTTTCATTTTATTTTATTTATTTTACTATATTTTTTGTAGAAAAAACATTCCCTCTATTGAAGAGGCATACCGAACGCCAGATTTGCTTACTGACCCGGCGTAGAGTCGGTATCAACTCAATCAGTCTGGGGAATTGACCGATTCGACACTAACTCGGATTGGAGTCACCACCAATGTTTGACGATACATTGGGAACCTGAGATCGATAAGGCAAGTAAACGAACCTGGGATCTGGGTAAGGGGTCGGTTACGCACGAGGATGGCACGCCATCTCATCCGCCTACCATCTGGTAGTGTGCCTCTCATGCCTACGTACCTTTCCTAGCCGGGAGGAATAAAAGTCGATGTAGTTCTATGAGTGCGAGGATTTAGACTTTCCCTTGGGCATCTTTCCTTAAACGAGTAACTGATGTGAGGGAACTTTCATTTAAGTGCCCCCAAGACAGTAGAGCTGGAGCCCTTGGATGCTCAACTTGGTTATCAAGAACAGAAGCCAGACTATCCTTAAGCGTTCTTTGGCTGTGTGGATACAAGCTAGGATGACTCGGATGCATGCGTGTTGACTCGGTCATGTAGAATGCAGTATGTGTGGAATGTTTGAGTATGAAGAATAGACTCGGGCAGTTCTTGCTACCCGGTTATAGAGTCGGGAGGCATGATGGCACCCTTTTGAGGTGTAATGGGCCATATGTATGCTGTCTATGGAATGAATAACGGCTCACTGACTATCTGAAGTGTAGTGCGCGGTGTTTATGAATGAATAATGGCTCACTGGCCATCTGAAGTGTGAGGTGCACTATCTATGAACGAATAATAGCTCACCGGCCATCTAAAGTGCAGTGCATGCTATTTTATGAATTGGCGCGGAACCTCACCTGGTATCCAGAGAGAAGGTTGAGGGGACAGTCAGGGAATTCACGTAAGCACGCTTCAAGTTACCACAACAATCTCTTCGGTAGGCTCCTTTTTCTCCTTCCTTGTCTCCTCTCTTTTCCACCACAAATTCTTCGCTATAAGGCCCTTTTATAGTATTTGGGGAAGCATTGAGGGCGTCCTTGATCATGCCATGTGGTCTCCTCCTATCCTTTTGATTCAATTTGTTATTATAGGCAATCCCGAGGGTAATCTTCCTGGGCCTTTGTGCTCGATCGTGGCACGTTCCTTCATGATTCTCAACGCATTTACAGGGTAGTGGCTGACATGGCATTTTTGCGCATCCTTATTGGCAAGGATCTAGCAATCCATTAAACTGGTTTGTAATTCATTTCTCCTGACGTTGCTCCATTAGCAGCGTTACTTAGTCGAGAGTATTCACGACCTTAATGCAGCACTGTAGAATTTCCTTTGCTAGCTCAAGATCCTGTTTGTATCAGATTGGGCTTCTCGGATCCGTCCTGTGTTAAGTTTTGAAAGATTTGTATTTAGTCTGGCAAAGCCTAATGATGTTCCCGGTTAGGATTCATTATTGGGCTATGAAATCCAAGACTTGCTACTCGTTAGGGGAATTTCGACCCGCACACTTTTGGGGTCTCACAATGACAATTTAGCCATCACTATTAAATGTCAGTCGCATTTAACCAACGCAAAGAGGTTTTCAAAGACATGATTAGTGTAGGCCACCAATTTGTCACTGAGTCGGATGATAAAAAAAAATTTTTTGTTCTTTTTAAATCTCTAACATTTTCTTAGTGTTCTTTTTAGTCGTTACCACTAATTCTAATTGGTTTAGTGTTGACATTGCTGACACAATAAATTGTTGGAGCATTTTTTATATGTATCTAGAAGTTTCATATGTTTTAATGATAACAAATATTATGACTAAAGAGTGATGACTAATAGTTTTTATAAATACTCAGCATTTCAAGAGTACAACGAGTCATCACAATCTTTATGATAAGGAGATTGCATCTAAAAGAATTAGAAATTGCCTTTGACAAGATAACCATCAACGTCCAAAAGAACTTACTGTTCATAGAAGGACCTCGTTCCAAGCTTACTAAGTTATGTCTCTTTATATAAGTATATATCATTTTGTGTGCTTATGATATCTCAAAACTTGATTTTGTTCTTATGGATATATGCTACCTCGTATCTCTTAAAAGGCTATGGTCAAGAAAGTTTTTAAACTTTCATATCTATCTATATGCTATGCTTTGTTGTGCTTTTATTTTTGTTTAAAAAAAGAAAAGCTTTCATTATCAAGATTTGAAGAAACAAGTAAACCTTGATTTAAAAAAAAAGTGTTTTGATCAAGCTTCTACAATCTAAGGAACAAGTAAAATGATCTTCTGCATATCAGTCAGAGGAAGCATGTTGAAGGAAAGAGAAAAATAACTTTTCTACTACATCTTTTTCTCTGTCCTCGTAAGAAGAAGACAAAAGTTCTACAAAAGTTAGTCAAACCACATAAATGTACTAGGTATGTTAGTCAAACTTCATAAAAGTACTACATTTAATGCTAAAATGCTTTTTTCTTTCCATTCAAAGCAACAACTCTCTTCTCTACATCCTTATATATCTTCTCAATGAAGAAGAAAAGATACAACAAGTGAACATACATATAAGTGAAAAAGTTCTAAATGAGATAAGTGTCTGTGTTGCTTTAGACAAACATCTTAGAATGTTTTTGTAAAAGTTTTCTAAACATAAAAGCTCTTATCTTGTTTTTGTACTTGCCTTGCTAAGCAAAGTCAAGCTTTATTTTGTAACTTTCATAAGCTCACCTAGTGAAATATCATTTGTAAAAACTTTGTTTTTTTCCTAATAGCTTGAAGAGGGTAAATGTTAAAGAATACTTTGGTTTACTTGTAATCAGGTAGATTACAAGTGTTGTATAACCTAAAGAGGTTTTGAGAATACTTGGTTGTAAAGTTAGTTTGACTTAGTAGTTAAAGTCTTTGAGCTAAGGGATTGGACATAACTCTTGTTGAAGAGTGAACTAGGATAAAACCTCTATGTTATCTTCTCCCCCCTTAACTTTGTTTTTGACCTACACATTTTGGACTATTCATTTGGATGTGATTTCAAAAAGTGTTTTAAAATTTACATACATAATTCAACCTCCTTCATAAATAATATTAAATAAGATAAATAAGGTAATAACAAATGTTTTAAATTTACATAATTAGATTATTCTTATATGCGTAATTCAATTAAGTGATGTATTTATTATTTTGTATAAATAATATAATTGTATATAATTTAATTTTATAATTTATTTTAAATATATTATGGGTAGTTGTTATCATTATTTTAATATTATTCATAGTTTTTGATTAACTAATTTACTTTTAATTTTTTAATTTAAAAATATAATTTAATTATGTACTTATAATTTAATTTTAATATATTACTTTTGATATATTTTTTACATTTCAATATTAATTATGATATATGATAATATAATTTATATTTTTAATATATTTCAAGCAGTTATTTTGTCTTTAAAGATAAAAATAAGGTGAAATATAATATATTAAAAGTAATTTATATTAAAATCGTTCAAAATTAATGAATTTAAATAAAAAATAATAATTAAAATTATAAACATATAAACAAATTATATATTTTTAAAATAAAATATTAAATTAAATTAATGAATTAAAAGTGAGGAGTAGTATTAAAAGCAATATATAATATATTAAAATATAAGTTATAAAAAAAATTATATTTAATTACTTATTTATATAAAAGAATAAATACATTACTTAATTGAATTCTATACTTAAAAATAATATAACCATCTTAGTTTAAAATATTCTTTATTATTTTAATTCATATAATTCATTTTGTTAGATATGTGAGTACTAAATTAACTAGAGTTAGAGATAAGGCCTATAAAATAACACTAAAAAAATGTCATAAATTTAAGAAGAAAAATAATTTTTATATGACTATTAAATATCTATAAACATACTAAAACCTTAATTTTGATAATATTATTAAATATTATATGTATTAAATATATTGTACTTATTGAATTTCATAAATGTATATTAAACATTTAAAATTTTAAATGAATCCATTTATATTAAATAAATACAACTTGTGACCAGTTTAATAAAAAAATTTCATACAAAAGAAACGACAAATAAATCATTTAAATGAATGTAGAGATCCAAAGGAAAAAAATAAAAATTCTTTCCTTAAAACTTTAATACACATTTTTCATACAATACAACTAATTTGGATGGTAACTACAAAGCTACATGTCCTTACAACTTATAAAGAAAAAATCACAATAACATTTGTGCCACACAATACATGCTTATTCTTGTGTACTCATTTGTTACTAAGTAGTTTTAGCAATACATTTTAAATGATAGACCCGACCCACTTAATTTTTCTTCAATTATTTTAGATAATTTTTCAATCATAGAAGGAGAAAAATAATTTACCCAATCTCCTATTTCTGCCTTTCGGAAAAAGAGCTTGTTGTTAAAGGTTTTGATTTCGAAGTTTATTTTTCCAGATTTATTCACTTCCAAGTCTTTCATCTTCTCAAAGCTACAAAGCTTGATTATGCTTTCAATTACTCCATTATTTTCTTCTTCCTCGCTAAAAGGACAACCCAAAAATTCTGCAACTTTCTTTACATGAAAATTAACATTCTCTTTAAGATCCTCGTACTTTAAGAATAAAACTTTGTTTGGTCTAGCTATGCTTTCCTTCCAATAACCTAACATGTGACTCCACCATGGACCAAACTCAATTATCCCATTGCAATACATTTCAAAAGCTTCCTCCAGTGTTAATGCAGGTAAAGGATCTACCTGAATTTTTTTAAAGAAAGACCATGCTGAAACAAAAGTGTCAAATGGGTTCCTACAAATATAAATTATCTTACAATTAGATTCTATGATTGACTTGGATAATGAAGAGAATGGAGTGTGAGTACCAAAAAGTCTTGGCTCAATCATATTGGATAGGTGAAGAATTTGGTCATGAATATTACTACGAAACTTATAAAGAGGAGGCACAAGATCATGAGGATTAGAAGTAAGTAATGGATGATTCTCAATAGAGAAGCGTTGGTGGTTGACAACGGCAAAAGTAAGAGCTTCCAACCAAGTAGTGCCTGATTTTGGAAAACTAGCAACAATAACATCACTCTCTTTTGCCTCAAAGTACTTTTGAAAAAGATTAATTTCTTGAATAAAACTTGGTGGGCACCAAAATTCTTGAAATAGATAGAGATAGGGAAATGCCCAACCTGTCTCTTTGCGGAGGGAGAGGATTAACTTGTCTTCACTTTCATGTTGCCCAATCGTTGAAGCCATTGGAGTAGATATAATGTGATTGCTAGTTTATGCCAGCTGTAATTGTATGATAATTTTGCTCACCACGCCATACCCTTTTATAGCATTAACAAGATATTGAAGTTGAAGAAAATAATTGCATATTTGTACATGTGGGGGCATGAGCACATTTATTGTTTTGACTAAAATTGTTATTTTTTTTTAAATTAATGCTTGACCGAATTAATATTTGAAATTAATGCTTGACTGAATTAATATTTGAAATTAATGTTTGACTAAATTAATACTTTTTAAATTAAAATATGACTAAACTAATATTTTACTTAGTTTCTTACTTAATTAATGTTTAAATAAATATAATTAAGATAGTTGACTAAATTAATATAATGTTAACATACATTTGAATTTTTCTATTTTAACATATGTTTTAAGACTAAGTTTCTAGAAAATAAAAAATTCATTAAATCAATAAGAAAATGAAATATAAAACATAAATAATGACAACATACTATAACATATATTACATTATTTAAAAAATGTTAAAAAATATAAATAAAAAATATTTTTTTATTAGTTTTTAAACATTTTCACAAATATTGTGTTTAAACTATGTTATAAAATATTAATTATAATATTTAAATGTTGATAAAGATATAAAAAATATTATTTATAAAAGTATTTGTAATATTTTTATAATCAAATATTACTAAAAGTGATATACAGAGTAACCATGAATTCCTTTTTCACACAAATCAATATTGAATCATTGTGAATAGTTATTGAGATGTCAATCCGAAAATCACATAAAAATCTTACAAAAAGAGGAGTTCAGATCCTCTCCATTATCTATAGAAATAGACATTGAATCATTGTGAATAGTTATTGAGATGTCAATCCCAAAATCACATAAAAATCTTACAAAAAAAGGAGTTCAGATCCTCTCCATTATCTATAGAAATAGACATTTCCATTTCTTTTCATCTTATGGGACATGTGACACTAAAACATTTCAAAAGTTGAGATTAATTCTTTATTTAAAAATAAATAAATAAAATGTTTTTTTATCTTATTTTTTCCTTCATGGGGCATTTTATACTATACAAAGCAATACTACCGGACTTGATGCAAACATAGAGCAATATTATTGGGTGCAATACGAAACAATACTACCGGACTGGATGTCAATCCATCTTAAACATTTTGTTAAACAAATGAAAATCACATAAAAAAACTTACAAAAAGAGGAGTTCAGATCCTCTCCATTATCTATAGAAATAGACCTTTCCATTTCTTTTCATCTCTACGACATGTGACACTAAAAACGCTTTAAAGGTTGAGATTAATTCTTTATTTAAAAATAAATGAAAAAATATTATTTTCTCGTATTTTTTCTTCACGGGCAGTTTATACTATATAAAGCAATACTATCGGACTGGATACAAACATAGAGCAATACTACTGAGTACAGTACAAACCATCACACAATCTTTGCGGGTGAAGGGAAAGGGTAAGACAAAATAACATTTTTCAATTTTTTTCCATAATAATTGAAGCTCAGTTTTTAAAATGAATTAGTGTCACATGTCTATAAAGATAAAAAGAAATATAAATGTCTATTTATAAAAAAATGAAGAGATATAGATGCCAAAAATGGAGAGATAATGGGTGGGGTGTGTTGTAACCACTATATGGCATTCTATAATATAATTAAAAAATTAATTTAATTAAAATTTAATTATTTTTCTTATAAAAGTAGGTGTAAACTTTTCAAGCTTTTTAAATTAGTTGTCAATCACAATAATAATAATTCATAACTTAAAGATTCAAAATATATAAAAGAAACATACATTAAATAACATGTATAGATAATATAAAACTACTTAAATGAAATATGGTGTCTCATTACACTATAACTCATAAACAAACTATGTTAGCATATAAAAAAAAAGGATGAGAGTTGTGTGCACCACATGTCTACCCGCTAGTAAGTACATATAACAAAAAATAGGAACATACATTAAAAGTGCTCACTCTTTAACTATCTAACTAATAGAGCATTTTTGAGACATTTAATATTAACTTTTAATGGACATATTTGATATTAATTTTTGGTTAATGTTGACACATTGGTTAAGTCTTGGACCATTGAGCTTAATTGAGGATAGTTGCTAATCTTTATTTATTTTCGGACTTAACTTTTATTATGGGGTTGCTATCTACAACTTGTCTCTTTACAGTTCAACCCAATTCAATCATTTTTAGTGTCAAATATGAACATGATGTTACTACCTCTGCACCATTCTAATTGGGCTTTTTCTTGTAGATTCTGGCCCAGATTATGGGGTCCTAGTTGGTGGACTTTTTAGGCTGCTAAGATCTTCCATCCAAGCCCATTTTTCTTAACATTTTTGAGCATGTAATCATTAGGAGGTTTAGTTAGGAAGTTTAGTTAGGAAGTTAAAGAGTTGGTTAGTTAGTTAGAGAAACAGTTTTTGGAGTTGAAGGGGTTTCTTGCATTTGAAGCTTTCCTCTCTTCTCCATAGTTTCTACTACCTTTTTCTTCTACAATTTTTCTGCATCTCTATTGCATTTCTTCTCTATATGTTGCTAAGTTTTCTACGACAATGGCCATGGGAGGCTAATCTTCTTTGCCAATTCAAGATTCATGATTGCAAATCGATTTTAGTTGACTTTTTATCTTCCTTATGCAATTTCTACCATTTGTCTTTTCAATTCTTAATCTGTTTTAATGATTGTGATCTCGCTTGAGTTTTGGATTATGTTTTATTAGGTAATCTATTGATAACCTAAAATCAACCAGCTATGATCTTGAATCCATGCTAATTAGGGACTACGATTGTGATCTTAATATGCATGGACGAATGTTAGATGATTTTCTAAAGAAACCTAGGTTGATATGAAATTGCATCCTTCTTAGAACCATGATAACTGCATGATTGAATACTTGAATTGATGTTACACAATTTATTTTAAATCCATTCTGTTTTACATAAGCTATGTTCTACATAATTACCTAGACTGCATAATTTTGTATATCCAAACCCTCATTTTTCACATTCATTTTGGTTTTTGATCAATAAATATTAGGCATAATATGATTGTGTCCTTGTGAGAATTGACCTAGGTTGGTCCCTACACTACAAAAATTAAGGGAAATTTAATTATTTGATAGTGTGTTGATAGCATTATCACCAACCCTATATGCTACATCTATAGAAAAGAATGTGATATAAGAAGTAGAAGCAGGGCTACTAGCTACGCCTATGGGAGGTGATGCATTTAAACTACGTTTATGGGCAAGTGTATCCTATCATGACAATAACAACAACGTGATTCTAGATATTGTATCCAAGGGACTAGTTAGTAAATACTAGTGTAAAAAAAAATCTTATTTAGTCTAGGCAAATAGTTTTATAGTTTATTTATCACAAGAACTAAAATCATGCAAAATCTTAACAAATAAATTAAACTCTAGTATAATTGCATCTCGAGTGACAAGGGTTATGGTTTCATTATGCTTTTTATTTTTCGATTTCCAATTGTTGTTTGTACCTCTTATTTTTGTTAAGAATCCTTGGTCCAAACTCCTATTAGTCGTATACCTAATTCAAAGAAAACATAATACAAATAGAGGCAAAGTAATTATATTAATTAATTTTATCAAAGGTTTGGAAAAATGTTTGATCATACAATTTCCCGAAATCAATTATTTTATAGTTCTACCAATTGATTATGGTATGATTTTTGTTCAATTAATTGATTAAGACAATGCAAAGAATGATTAAATCTCAACAAGAATTATAACAACTCAATTGATTGAGTAAAATAAGAATTCAAATTAAATTAAGAACTGAGGTTTCTGAACAAAAATTACACAATAACCCTAATTGAAAATTTACTTAGCCATTACTGTGGTGAAACAAGAAATTATAATTAAATACATGAAAATGAAGATCAAAGGATGAAAACTATGA
Organism: Mucuna pruriens; assembly: GCA_025330945.1. NCBI lineage: Eukaryota > Viridiplantae > Streptophyta > Magnoliopsida > Fabales > Fabaceae > Mucuna > Mucuna pruriens. The sequence continues at coordinate 1,328,379 of JAENHJ010000053.1, read as the reverse complement.
AAGGTAAGAACCCTCGTTCTTCCACTTGCTCTATTCCTTATCTCTCCAAAATTGCCTAAACAAGTAACAACTCCGTAAAAACTAAGATGCCTATTTGTTTGTTCCTTCTTTTTATTTATATAGGCACATAAGATAATTAGGGTACAACATCCAAGCTCATTCATGCTTCGATCGACACGATCGTGCATACGACAAGATTGGTTAAGCATATGGTAAGCATAATTGTTCACATGACAAGGTTGACCTTGCATATGGCTTGTATGGTCGTGATGACTTTATGAGACAAAGACTTCAAAATCATGCACAATCGTGCTTAAGATAACACCATTGTGCTCCAATAAATCAGGGCATGCTCAACTTTCCAATGTAGAGACCCAAAAATTATGCACAAACATGCATATGTAGGCATAGGTATGCTCATCTTTCTAAAGAAGAACCTTTGAATTCAAGCACCGTTGTGATCGGCATGGTCATGCTCCCTCTTTAGTACTAACTTTTGCCTTGGGCATCGATACCTGATCATACTTTGATAAGCATAGTCAAGCTCTTCATAAAAGGTAGTTAGATTGGATTCTTTTAGACTAGAATTTCCAAGTTCTAATACCTTTACACATTTTGAGATTTTTTCTAGTGTTGTAGAAAATTGAGAAAAAGAATGAATTCTAAACAATTTATAATAGAAAAATACCATTACACACCCCCTAAAGCACATATCAAAAGTATGCAAAATATCAATTTGTCAAACCTCCCCACACTTAAACATTGTTTGTCCTCAAGAAAATTTGTCCTTTCATGCATCAGATAAGCATTTCAACAAGTATGAACTCTTAACCATAGATGGTTTTAATTTATTTCATAGAACCATCTAGCCAAGCATATTATTTTATTCATGAACTCATCAACTGAATGCCTAATTAAAGGCTAAGGTCCCTAAAATATGCCTTTTAGAATTGAAATTTTTGAACAGTCAATCAAATCTCCATGACCAAGTTTCTTAAACATGTTAAAGATAGGGGATTTTCTTGGGTTGTAATGGGGCCATGAACTTTGTGCCAGGTAGGATAAAAGAAAGAATAGGTAGTTTCCCAAGAGCTTATGATGTTAACATAAAGGCACTCTCAAGAGTCTCTATGTGGTAGTTAACATTCTTAACTTCATCCCTTCTTTGTCCTATCTTTTTCCTATTCTCTTTTTCTTCCTAATTTTGTGATAGTTCCTTTTTTGAACTTCAAAAATTATTTACTATTATATCCTATTTTTTCTTTCTTCCTAATTAATAATGGGAGGAATAGGGATTTTTTAGGATGACAACTTATCTTGTTTTTCTCACATAGGTGTTGGAGTCTTTGATGTGCTCTACTTGTCCTCTTGACAAGTTTTCTTTTGTAAGCTCATTGGAAATGCTTGGATAAATCAACATATCCTTATTCAAGTCCAACTTTCATTATGTGTAGGCTTTATTTAGTGAGAGCATATAATAAGGCCTAAAGCTAATCCTCAACTTTCAAAAGATGATCCCCATTTATTTAGATGCAAGGCTAATTATAAAAAAATATTTTTTAATTTTTTATTTTTTAATAATCGCATAAGTTAAGAAGTTTAAATTAACTAAAGCACATATACAAAGTTGTAAGTAGAAAAGCAACACAATAAGTATAAGTGAGAGATAATACACTTATAAAGTTTTCATACATAAGGTATCCTCCTACACTTTAGAAATAACATGGTCTCCAGTACTAAAAATAAAAGACATAAATATAAGAAAATAAAATACACCAATATAAAGAAATAAAATAAGAAAATGAAAAAAAAAGAACAATGAAAAATAATAGCAAAGCACAAACAAGAGACATGATTAATCACGACTAAGATAGTAGTGGAAAGCATGTTTATTATTGAATCTTTTGAAGGATGCTCATCGTGGCTACCAACTATATGGATGTCTCAATAATATGAGTGTCAAAATGCTGAAAAACTACTCCAGATATTCCTATGATGCATCTAGTATGAGGTTCAAATGATTGTACTAGGTAGTAGTCCCTTGTAATCAGTTAGATAAACTAGATGTGGTCCTGGTATGTGCTTTGGCTCATGGTCTGGCTCTAATAGGTCATCATGAGTAATCTAGTTTTCTATATATAATGTCCTCATTAGGATTTTCTATAATGTTAACAAAGATGTTACAAGTGTCGTGATGCAAAACCCCAATAGATAACAATGTCTATTGCCCAATGCCCACCATGGCAATTAGAACATGCATGATATATTCAGAGTCATGATGGACAAAGAACCACAATAGCCTAACCTATAGGGAGCACACCCTTGAGTTTCTGGCCACATGCTTAAAGTATAGTAATGACTCAGGGTATACCTAGCTAGCCCCACTCATATATGCATAGCTAGCCCCTATAAGAACGTGCCCCAATGGCCCAATCTATAAATATCCCAAATAGGTAATAAGAGGATGTTCCCTATTTGGGTCGAACTTAAGATGTAAATGTACCTGCACATAGGATGAGAATGCGCATATGTTTATAAATGTTTTATGCTACACTAAGCATATGTGCAAGGTTATACCCCATAGAAAGGTTATGTAAGTCCTAGTTATTGAAAGCAAGAGATGCTAAAATCGTGTATCAACTACACAACAAAGTCCATTTTATATAGACTTAATGAAATAAATAGAAATAAATATAAGAGATAATATCCCTATTTACACGATATGATATGCTTATAAATAAAAGATCCTAATTAAATAAGGAAACAACACTACAAAAATATTTCATGTTTTAGTTGCTAAAGCTGAAAAAATCGGTCGCTAAATTTGGATTTGAGTTGCTAAATGGCTTAGCAACGAAATTAGCAACTGATTATTTTTCATTGCAAAAAGCATAGTCGCTAAACTATTTACCGACCGAATTGCTTTCGGTGGCTAATTGGAGTCAAAATTCGATTGCTAAATCGGTCTCTATTTTATTTTTTTTTAAAATCCGGTGGCTTTTTTTAATTTTTAATTATTTATATATTTATAAATCGGTCACTAAATTGGTTGCTATTTTTTTCAAAATAGATGGGTAGCAGTGGTAGTTGGTTAGTGGTTGGGGGAGGGAAGGAGGGAGTAAGGAGAAGGAAAAAGAGAGGTATAATGGAGAAGAGAGGGAGGGAAGGAGAGGGAGGGAGGGAAGGGAGGAGAGAAAGGAGTGGAAGGAGGGTGGTAATGGTGGTTGTGGTGGTGGTGGAGGAGGAAGAGAGGAGGGTGGAGAATAGAGAGGAGAAGAGGGAGGAAGGGATAGGAGGTGGTGGAATGGTGATGGTAGCGGTGGAGGGAGGAGAGGAGGGAGTGAGTAAAAGGCAGTAGAGGGAGGGAGAGGAGGAGTGTTTAAATAAGGGAGTGGAAAAAAAAAAAAAAAGGGAAAAATTAGAGGGGAAAAAAATTTTGAAAATTTGAAGGTCACTAATGTATATTTTTTTTTTTTTTTTTTGTTTTTATTTTCGGTCGATAACTTTAAAAAAAATCGCTTTGGTTGCTAATTCCATCGCTATCTAGCAACGCCTAGAATCGGTTGCTAAAAAATATTTTTCTTGTAGTGCAAATTATAAAATATTAAAAATATAAATCTTAAGAGATCATCTAGAATACTTTAAAATATTCTAAGATAAATACAATTAATATCATCATATATTTCTCTAATTTTCTAACACTCCCCTTCAAGTTGAAGCTTGATAAGCTTTCAACTTGTTACAAGAAGAACAATTTATTTCCCTACAAACAAAGAGAAATTATAAAAATTGAGTTCTATTAAAAAAATAATAGTTTGAAAGGCAACTCAAGGATGCTAGAGAAATCGGAGAAAGTTGCTAGAAATATAGCTTAGCCAAATACCTTGAATGACCATCAACCAAAGAGTTACCACATTTGGAAGCTTCAAACTAATAATATTATTAGTATAAAAAGACTCACCACAGAAATAAATGTCGATGAGAAAGAAGTCACTACTAAAATAAACGTCTATAAAAAAGAAGTCACCACTAATATGATTCATGTGTAAGAAAATAGACACCATTAGAATGATGATCGATAAGAATGAAGTCGCTACTAATATGATTCATATGTGAGAAAATAGTCACCACCAAAATGACCATTAGTGGAAAATAATTCATCACTAGTATGATTCATATGTAAGAAAAGATCCAAAGTTAACGAGTAAAAGCTAAAATTAAGCAGAAGTCATAATTTTAGGCTTAACCACCTAAAAGAAGAAAACATGCTTCACCACCTAAAGGTTGAAGCAAACCAAGAACAAATTCTTAACCATAATAAAGCAAAAGCAACAAAGCTTAACTATCAAGAGTACAAGCCAAACACAATGCTTAACCACTCAAGACAAAAGCAAAACATCTCAATGAGTAATCATCTATGGCAGAAGCTTAAACCAATGTTTAACCACCACAGAGAGAAGCTTTCATCAAAGAAAATTGCAAGAAACCATTGCAATACAAATTTGTCTTTAAAAAGAAAATTTTACAAGCATCATGTGATCAAAGTAGAAACCAAAATCCCAACTTAGCAAACTTACGGTTCAAAAGTCAAACTGAATTCAAAACATTTCATCAAATAGTTAGTGTGTAGAATAAATCTTATTGGGATGCCCTCTGTATTCTCCCTTGTGCAATGCTAATGTTGGTGGATTGAGTCTTTCCCTTGCCATATCAATTATGCTTTCACACTATTATGAGAGTGAAAGAAGAGATCAAAATCGAAGAATCTAATGAGAAAGAAGAAGATGCATATAAGGTTTGTATAGTGAATTTTCTAGGAAAAATAAAATAGAAAAGAAAATGCTAGAGATTAAAAAAGACAGATATGAACTTGTAATGGAAAAAAATCACAGTGGGTTTCAATGCTTAGTCCATACATCTTGTGGAGATGCATCGAAAGGAATGTGCTAAGAACTAATTGTGAAGTACAATTCTTCCCCCAGCTTTACTTGAACCTCTTCCATGTAAATTTTGCCAACAGGTAATGGAAGAACAAAAGGCTTATCCATTAAGGACCTCACACCAACCATCTTATTAGAGAAGCTATCATATATAGAAACATGACATGTAACTAATGTAGCACCATATGAAAACTCCAATGACAATTCCACTCCCCATCATGACAGCAATTTGTAAATTGACTTGGAATAGGAAATGCAAAGGAAAGATCAAGATAGAATAAGGTGTAAATGCCTCTATCCTTATAAAAAATTATTGGGTATATGGGCCCAAACAATACATATACAACAAAAGTAGATAAAGTTGATTGTCCTCTAATCAAGGAAGTAGAATAACACATTTGAAGTCCCTTTAAATCAAATATTTCAATAAGGCATAATCTCTAAGACCACGGATCAAAACAAAGATGAAAGTCATGATTTGGAAAGCTAACAATAATATCCAATTTGAGCGGTTCCTTGTCAAAATACTTAACATGTAGCACATCATATATGTTAGGTTGTTGCTTTATTTGAGCATTTGCTTCACATATAAGCATCTCGAGGGAGAAAGGTTTGATTCTGATACTGGGATAGAGACGAGAGAGATAGTGCCCATGGCTATGCCCTCGCAATGTTTGCATAGCAAAATGGTTAGTAGGGTATTTTGGAGTTTTGATTTTTTTTTTTGGAAACTCAGATGCAAAAGATGTTGAAACCATGTGCATCAACTACACAAACAAAGTCCATTTTATGTAGATTTAATGCAATAAATACAAATAAATATAGGAGATAATATCTATATTTACATGACATAATATGCCTATAAATATAAAGATCCTAATTAAATAAAGACACAAATCATAAAATATAAAAATAGAATAATCCAAGAGATCATTTAGGATACTCTAAAATATCCTAAGATATAGAAGTAATATCATTATATATTTCTTTGATTTTCTAACACTAGTTACCTAAGTTGGAAACAAAGTAAATAGAAAGGCTCTATACCTACGTGATAAGGAACTAAGATTCGATGTAATGAAAAGAGAGATCCTAGTTGAGGGCAAGGTAGTTATTTAGTGAGTTATAGTAAGATAAATATTAGTACAGAAAGAATAATAATTATAGCAAAGGTTAATTAGTATAATAGTTGCGAGAATGAGTACTACACACTAGGGAAAGGATAAGAATTGAATGGTGTATATTCATCCATAGATATGAAGGTAGGAAATGATTATTTAAGATAAGAGTGTCACCTTTGTCTCTAGAGTCCCAAGAGAACTCACTAAGACCTTTGTTTCATTGTTTTAAGTTTTATGCTTTTCAGGTTGAGTAGGTGAAGGTTTTTAGGGATATGATGGAGCTTGGAGCTGCATGTGCAAACTGTGACACCCTTTACCCGTGATCCATTTACTAGCAGCTAATAATTATTAAACAATAAACTTGAACTTTTGAATATCATTCATTCAGTAAATGATTCACATATAATGTTCATCATGATAAAATTTAAAATAATAAAGCCATACTGACACTCTAAAGACCAATTTAAAACTATTATTTCTCAACATCCATAAAACATAAGAAACTAAATCATAACAAATCCTTGTCACATGTCCTTGTCAAAGCGAAGCAAACCCAAAAATAAACTAAATAATGAGAGCAATAGTAAAAAGAGTACCCAGCTTACTCTTCTCGATCTTATTCATCCTCACCTACAAATGATGATAAGCCCAAACAAAAACAAAGCACAACAAAAAAAAAAAGGGAGAATGTGTCTCACTAGGCTAGTCCTGACATTTTAGGCATAAGGTGAAATATAAAAAGTTAGAAGTTATTATTTTAGAAAAAGCTACTAGCATCTCAAAAAATATTACAAGCTCTTGATACAACTTGTTAATTACTAAATAATACTAACATGGTCAAAAAAACTTTCATGGATCTGGTAAAAAAAAATAGAAGTTAGTTCAAACGATGTGCCAAATATATCTTATATTATTTATCATAAAAACAAAAAATATTCATATCATATAACTGAAGCAAATATATAGCAAAATGACCTTGATAAAATTTAATAACCTTGTTTATAGAAAAACATTAAATATATCTAAATATAATTTGTTTCAAGGCATGATCAATATAGTTAAATTATGAAATATATTAAAATTAAGTTAGGTAAGAGAAAAGGGAATTTTAATTAGCATGCAAGTTAAAAAAGATATAAGAATAATTAAGAAAGATACAGACATATCTCTACAAATAAGAGAAAATCCCTATGAAATTGGTGATGAGATGGACAAGTTAGTTTAAGAGACGAAGGAATCAAGAAAAAAAAATTAAGAATTTAAATCAGAAAACAAAGTTGGAAGATGAGAAATCTTAGGAGAGAATTTTTGTTTACAAAGGATTGCGGGTGGAGATAGTGATAGATCGAAGGAGATAAGAGATTAATTTTTTATTTTCAAAAAACATTGTAGTTGAATAAAAACATTATCGATAAAAAATAACTATTAAAAACCATTATCGTTGAAGATATCTATCCTAATTTTTATACGTAGATAGATGATGACTTTATTTTTTATAACCAACTAAATGATAATAGAATGTGACTCAAGTTTAATAGAAAGAATTTTAAATTGATTGATTAATTAAAAGGTCTGTAGCTTATGTACTTTATCTCTATTGATGTAAATGTAGCGATGAATAACCCTAGAGTAATAACTCCTTATAACACAAATGAAAATCCCACAAAGATAAAACATAAATCATCGTTCATATATATATATATATATATATATATATATAAAATTGTCCGCATAATAGCTAGCATTAAATATAAATATATCCCAATAAACTTATGGCAAAAAATTATGAACCAAATCTAATTGAAATTCAACATCTTCTGTAATATCATCGATCTCACATTAATATTTATTTCCTTAGTATAGGAGATTTGTGTCAAAAGATACTCACTTGTATATTTCTATATGATGAAAATATTAATCAAATATATCCTTTCAATGGAGTAGCATTCATGTGATAGACTTACGATAAATGCCTTTTCAACCATTTTCAACGACGATGTTCTAAGTTCAGGACTGCCATCATTTCTTCAGGGGGCTTTTTCTTACAAACCTCACACCAAACTTGTCCAAACTAGAGTAAATCCAATCTTCACAACACAAGATCAATTTTCTAATTTACAGTGAGCACATAAGTTTGACAAAATTATAGTAATATTTATTATAAAAATGTTCTCCTCAATAAAATTTAAGTTGGAAAATAGGTGACGGTTCATGCAACTAAGCACACCCGGTCATTGTGAAGTGTGTTTGCAGCAGCCTGTAATCCCTAGGACCAGGAGACATGTGCCTTCACTCAAAGGCAAAGAACTATTCCATCACCTTAGAGATAGAGATAACAAGAAACATAGGTGAGGATTGACCGGTTTCGGTCTTTCTGAAATATAGGTTCACGTCGACTTGTTATACATATGGCAATGACCATTTTAACTGCTACTAATTTATGTTGCAGAGCCAGGTAACTAAGGCGTGTAATTTTACCCAATTTTTTGCTTTGTCACTTGTATCATTTAAAAGGAGTAATGAAAAAGACAATGAACTTTGCTAAAATTAAGGTAATGATGCCTATTCTTGCTTTGCTTCTTTGTTCGTGGTTATACAATCTGATAGAAGACCAACGATAATAGCTTTGTTGTTTGATGAAGGGAAAAAATAGTCAATCCACGAAAGCAAGGCCAATGCTATCAGGTGGAGTTCTACTACTATCCAACATAAAATTTGCAATGGGGTAATCTTACAAGGCCAAAACAAGCTTAACATCAAATGAAACAAAAGATAAAAGATGATGGTCCAAGCACAGGATACTGGACCCTTTCAAAGTGAACTAACCTGTTATATTTCTTCCCTTCCACCAGAGTGGTAAGCATGCCACATCCTGGAATTTACATAAATTCTGGACAATATGTTGTAAGAAAATACCAATATTCATGGATGTACATCTAAGAACTTTGCACTAACTGATTTTGCATTTGAAACTGTCAACAACGTCCTTCACACATTTCTACTGCTAATTTTTATATGTTTTTTTGTTTTTTTAATTAAAAAACGAAAGAAAAAGAGTGGGAGAAAGGAGAGAAAAGAGAGGGAAGGGAGGAGTGGAAGGAAGGTGGTGGTTGTGGACGAAAAGAAGTGAGTGAAGAATAGAGAGGAGAAGAGGAAGGAAGGGATAGGAAGCGGCGGCGACAAAGGAGAGGAGAGAGTAAATGGAAGGAGAGGAGGAGTGTTTAAATAAGGGATTGAGAAAGAAAAAGAGAGCGAAAAATAGGAGGGAAAAAAACATTTTGAAAATTTGAAAATCAGTCGCTAATTCGGTTGTTAATTCTTTATATTTTTTCTTTTATTTTTGGTCGCAAATTCGGTCGCTAATTTTTTTTAATTTTTTGTTTTTTTATTTTTAGAAATTCGGTCACTAATTCCGTCGCTAATAAATGTTTTCTAATTTATTTTTATTTTTAAATTACGGTCGCTAATTTATTTTCTTTATTTTTTATTTTTAGAATTTCGGTCTCTAAATCCGTCGCTAATAAATATTTTTTTATTTTTTTATTTTTAAATTTCGGCTGCTAATATATTTTTTATTTTTTATTTTGAAAAATTCAGTCGCTAATAAATATTTTTTACTTTTTTTATGATTTTTAGTTTCGGTTTCTAAATCAGTCGCTAATGTATTTTTATTTTTCTCTACTTCTGAAATTTTGTCAGTATATCCGTCGTTAATATATTTTTTTTCGATTGCTAATTATTTTTTTAAAAAAACCTTTTCGGTCGCAAATTCCATCACTATTTAGTAACTATGGAAATCGATCGCTAATTTTGGTCGCTAAAAACATTTTCTTGTACTATAAGTAATTTATGTTTATTTAGATTGTCTTATTACTTACAGTTTCATAAAGAGACTTGTAGGAGGCATAATCATGTCGTTCACTTGAGAGGAGTTGATATCCCTAACTTTTACACCTTTATAGCACTTGGGATAATAAGGCCAAGTATAAGTCCCTATTCCATTCCTATCATTTTAGTCAAGAAGGATGGGTGGTGGAGGTTCTGCATGGACAATAAGGCACTCAACAAAATCACGATACTAAATAAAATTCCAATTCCTATTATTGAGAAGCTCTTAGATGTGTTGGCGGGTGTTACCATATTTTCTAAATTAAATTTGAAATCTGTGTACTATCAAATTCAAATGAAAGATGAGATATCGAGAAGAAAACATTTAGGCTTCACGAGGAACACCATGAGTTTTGAGTTCTGTAATTCGGATTGGCAAATACTTCAACTTTCTAAGCCCTTATGAATGAGGTATTGAAACCCTTTTTAAGGGAATTCATTATTTTTTATGACATCCTTGTCTACAGTAAGTATCTTGAAGCGCATGGGGAGCATTTGGGTGCAATATTGGAGGTATTGGAAGTTAATGACCTGACTCAAAATTATTCATAGAAACTTAAAAGCTAGTAACATACTTCTTCACGAGAATATGAATCCTCTAATCAATACAATCCTTAAATTATAATAAGTATAATACAAATAGTATTTTAGATAATTATTTGGATAGGAAACTGACATTTTGATTCATTCAACATTAATTCATGAGGAGAGAAACTATTCCTTTCACACTATTTCTGTTTTCTGTGTACTCTAAATCAGATAACTACACGGCATATTATGAATTGAAATACGGGCCTCCTCCTTTATTAAAACAATACAGGTCTACTTACCTATCATAATAAACCCACACAAAGCTTTCACTATTAGCATGTTACATAATATTATTATTGTATAATAACAATAATAATAATTCCATAATCTTAATAATCACACAATTGAGATTTATATATAGACGCTACAAACGTGGAGACTTTCTATTGACTCTAACCACAAACTAAAGATATATAAAGGGCAGCTCCTGGTGAAAGCCATTCAATTTAAATAATTGAATCTTTCTTCCAACGTATGGGCCGACCATACTTTTAGTGTTATATAGGACCTACTTTCTTTCATTTCTTCCTTTACTTTAAGTCATCAACTTTAACTTTTCTCTTACATGATTGAAACTCCAAAGATAGTACTGGGAGTTATAAAATTATTCAAATCAAAGCCAATAACACAACTGTATTCATCTCTCCATGGCCCGTGGGTAAAACTTTGAGTTGTTACTATGGGTGTTAGTAGCAGTAGTTCGTTAGAAAAATTAGTTAATATAAGTTTTTAGAGATCAATTTTAACTTTAGTAAGTTATATATATATTATATAGAATTTTTTTTATACTCATATATCTTTTAATCAATCAATTTCAGAATACATTTATACGGTATGTTAGCGTTATTTTTATTTCTTCTCGGACCATTTCATCGTAGATAATGGGAGACAAATATTTTTACGTTGAACAAAGAGGCACTTCTTTTCAATCATGATGTGATAATGGAGTATTCGTAAAAGAATTAAGGGTTTATATATGTTATTATTATTATTTTTAATAATTATGATATATCAACACTTTATTATTATTTACTAAAAAAATATCAACATTTTATTGCTCTAAATATTTATTATTTATTTTATTAAATTATATTACCTATTACACATGTATTTATCTCTCTTTAAGTATCAATAAGAGATAGTATTAAATATTAAAAAATTACTATATATATCCATAGTTCCAGCTATAGTTTATGTGATAGGTACTCATGTATTTTAATTAACAAAAAAAAAAAAAGTAAAACTCGATTGCATATTACATAGACATTAGTTAGATCACATTTATAATTTATCGTAAAGTAGAGGGTGGATCTCTACCTATCATTTTCCTTTCTTTAACTCCAATACAATGCTATGTGAACCGCACGTTATTCCTACAAATAAACTATCATCCCACAGAGAAGGAAACATCTTGCAGTGTAAACTTTCAGTATTTGACGATGGTTTGTTTCTTGTTTGTTTTGAGATACTGGTTGTTGTGGTGGAGTTGTTGTATCCATGTTATTGCTGCATATCACAGTTTGAAGCCCGGGGAAACACTGAATTTCACAACGGAGCTGTGTTCAGAAAACAATAAATTTTGCATTGGGTTTTCCCAATCAAATTATGCCGAATACAACAGCGCCTACTTGCGCATATATCCCAAAGGACAAGATTTACAAGTTGTGTGGGTTGGTAATAGAAATCAATTTGTTAACAAGGATTCTGCAGTACTGTTGCTAGACCACACTGGTGCACTGAAAATAGAATCCAAAGATGGGAAACCCATCATCCTTTACTCTTCACCTCAACCAGCAAACAACACTATGGCCACCCTGTTAGAAACAGGAAACTTTGTGCTGCAACAACTTCACCCCAATGGAACAAAGAGTTTGTTGTGGCAAAGTTTTGATTATCCTACTGATGAGTTGCTCCCTGGGATGAAGTTAGGTGTCAATTTCAAAAGTGGTCACAATTGGTCATTAGTTTCGTGGTTGGGTAAACTCAACCCAAGACTTGGGGCATTCAGCTTCGAGTGGGAACCCACGAGTAGAGAATTGGTGATCAAGCGACGAGGACAATTGTGCTGGACAAGTGGAGAACTGAGAAACAATAATGGATTCATTCACAACACACAGTACACGATTGTCTCAAACGAAAACGAAAGCTACTTCACTATTACAACTTCGAACGAAGAACTTACGGTATGGACCCTACTAAAAACTGGGCAATTAATAAATCGGAATGGAGGTGATGTTGCAAGGGCTGATATGTGTTATGGGTACAATACAAATGGAGGGTGCCACAAATGGGAGGAGATACCCTCCTGCAGGTATCGTGGTGATGCATTCAATCAAGTCAAGGAAGTTTATGTCAATCCAAACCTGATAAACGTTCTAGATAATTCGAGTTATGGCCCAGGTGATTGCCGGGCTATTTGCTGGGAAAATTGCAGTTGTGATGGATTCACAGATTATTATGTCGACGGAACTGGTTGTACATTCTTGCATTGGAATTCTACGGAAGGTGCTAATTTTGCAAGTGGAGGCCAAAAATTTTACATATTGGTAAAGAACACCCATCACAAAGGTAAGTCCATTATGACACAACTTTGTACTCCACATTTTTATTTACTATCTAATACGTTATTAATATTTAGAATAATATTTTATGAACATTTAAGGTTAGTATGCACCTTGAGAGAGAAACAAATAGAAGAGAAAGATGATAATTTGACAAGAAGAAATGATAAGAAATGAGAGGTGACAAATAAGTGTTTAATTAATGTCCATGTATACCATTGTGGTATTATTGAACTTTAGTCAAATATATAGTAAAAGCTATAGATTGATCCATAATCACATTTACTTAACGAATTATATCTAAACCCCACGTGCAGGTAAATGGATATGGATAACTATTGTAACAGTAGCTGCTCTATTTGTGATGATGTGTGCTTTTTTCATTCTATTTCTGGCCTTGAAGAAAAGAAGACACTTTTTTGAAGGTTAGCTATATCTATGTAATAAACATTGTTGTAGATACTTTTGTTGAGCATAACCCCTTCATTTTCAATCTTCATCATTCACAATTTTATCTAAATAGAGAAGAATCGAAAAGGAACGAAGACTACGATGCTAGATTCAGCAATCAAAGATCTTGAAGATGAGTTCAAGAAGAGACAAGATCTAAAAGTATTTAACTATACCTCAGTTCTGTCGGCAACCAATGATTTTTCACCGGAAAATAAGTTAGGACAAGGAGGCTTTGGACCTGTTTATAAGGTGAAATGAAATCATCACTTTGTGTTGTAACAAGTTTCGTTTATAGGACTGATGATCTTTTCTATTGCCACTTTAGGGAATCCTACCAACTGGGCAAGAAGCTGCCATAAAAAGACTTTCAAAAACATCTAGACAAGGAATTGTGGAATTCAAAAATGAACTAATGCTTATATCTGAACTTCAGCACAAAAATCTTGTACAACTACTGGGATGTTGCATTCATGAAGAAGAGAGGATTCTAATTTATGAGTATATGCCAAACAAAAGCTTGGATTTTTATCTATTCGGTATGGAATATGTGGGTGTTTATATAATTAGTTGATGTTTTGGAAGACAAATTAAGACAATCTTTTTTATTATGATATAGCAACAATTGTCCTTGTGGAGGAAAACTTAAGAGTTTTCTCAACTGAATCTTTTTTAGTAATTGTTATGGATGATTTTCGTTTACTTATTTTTCAATCATCACTCCTACATATATAACTTTTGGCAATATTTAAAGTATTACGAAAATATGTTATTTATTAATTCTTGTAATATTTTAGTAACTGAATAATATTACAAAATGTTACTAATAATATTTTATATTTATTAAAGATTACTATAGATATAAAAATTACTAATACAAGTATAAATTGGTAACATTTTTACAAATACATGCAACAAAATGTTAATAAAAATCATATATGTAATTGTAACATAACTATGGAAATGTCATGCTTTGTTTAACTCCTCTGGCATATACTAATGAAGAAATGTACTGTTTTGGTTTGTTACCCTTATATATATTCTAACATATTGCTTTATTTCCATTGAGAAGATCGTAATATAAGCAAGTTACTGGACTGGAAGAAGCGTTTCAACATAATAGAAGGAATTTCTCAAGGATTACTCTATCTTCACAAGTACTCGAGACTCAAAATTATTCATAGAGACTTAAAAGCTAGTAACATACTTCTTGATGAGAATATGAATCCAAAAATTTCGGATTTTGGATTAGCAAAAATGTTTGCAGAACAAGAATCCACAGCAAATACTAGTAGGATTGTAGGGACATAGTAAGCTTGCAAAACTCTATTTCTTCCGAGCGTAGTTGACAACATGTGAATAAGGCTTCTTTCTTCAAGTTACTTATAAACTAATTTTTCTTGCAGTGGTTACATGTCTCCTGAATATGCTATGGAAGGAATTTTCTCTACAATGTCTGATGTGTATAGTTTTGGAGTGTTGATTCTTGAAATTGTTAGTGGACGAAGAAATACAAGCTTCTATGATGTTGATCGTCCTATAAATTTGATAGGACATGTATGTAAAATTAGTCTCAAAGACTTTTTTTTTTTTAATTTGGCTATTTCCTTTATCTAATTTGACTAAAATGCTAACAGGCATGGGAGTTATGGAATCAAGGTGTGTCTCTACAATTAATGGATCCATCACTTGGTGATTCGTTTGATCCCCATGAAGTTAAAAGATGCATTCACGTTGGTCTCTTATGCGCAGAACAATCTGCAAATGATCGACCCACAATGTCTCGTATAGTTTCTTTATTAACAAATGAAAGTGCAATAGTTGCCTTACCTCGAAGACCAGCATTTTATGTGGAAAGAAATTTTTATGATGGAAAAACATCTTCCACAGAATTATGTACGAATGATATAGAAGAAATTACTTCTTCCTCGTAAATTTATGTAATGTTGTGGCGTGAGATATTTATTCCTTTACTTTTGTAATCAACATATTTTTTTTTTATAATTACTGATCATCAGATGCTAGATTTTCCAGCTATTATTAGGCCCTGGGAAGTAGTGCCAGGGTTGAACGTCGCGAGTTAAGGGTTTGTCTTGAATCTTTTTTGGGTCAGAGTAAAAAGATTTCTATGTTTTTCGAAGGGTAAGCACTTGAGACACATTGGAAACAGAAGACCATTTCTAAAAGCAATTTTGGAGCCGTAGAGTCCTTGGTAAAAGCTCTAGCAGTACAGATGCATTCTATCGCTTTTATTTTGTTTTCATTTTTGTTAACCTTGTGTAACTAATCCCTTCTGGACTTAGTTGATGAACTTGAATAGCATCTTTATATAATATATTCTTAATTTTTATATCTAATACAAGTTTATTTCATGAATCTGTGCATCTTTCTTTGTGTTCTTGACTCTTTTTTTTTTAGTTTTTATAGAATTTGATCTTAAATTTGCATCGCAATTATGAAATTGAGCGTAGACTAAAACTGAGATGATTTGTCATAATTAAGTTTGTGTATCTACGAATAGAGCATCAAATTTATGAGTTCTTTATGGATCTTTAATCTTATTGCTTAATTAATGTGTTTCCCTATTTACTTCTGCTCGCTTAGTTAATCATATATCTTAATTTACTATTCTTTGGGTTGAGCTCTCCTTTTATACTTATGTCTTAATTAATATATTGGTGTTTTTATTGGAAGTTGAATTACATAAATGACTATTTATAATAGACTGGAATAAGATATAATACTGAATACTAATAGGTAAGTGAAATTTCAAAAGAAAAATGATTATTACTGAGTCAGTTTTCGAGTTATGGTGTAAGTGGCTACAAGGCTATTTGCGGGAGAAACTGCAGTTGCGTTGGATTCAAAAATTATTATGATGATGGAACTGGTTGCATTTTCTTTCATTGGAATTCAACACGCAGTTTTACATGCTGGCAAAGAATACCACGAGTAAGTCTGTAGTATAATTTCATAACTTCCTGATCCACGTTTTAATTTCTTTTATATGGTACAAAAAATTAGCAGAACTAATTATAAATGAACACTATATATATGCAGGTAGAAGAAGGTAGATATGGAAAAGCAATATAATTGTTGAATATGTAAATAATTTTGTTCAGTTATAAATTATCTTTTTTTGCAATTGTTATACATTTTTTTTACGGCAGTTATATGTCTCCGGGGTATGTCATGGAAGGAGTTTTTTCTATAAAATCTTATGTGTATATAGTTTTGGAGTCATGCTGCTTGAAATTATCACTGGAAGAAGAGACACTAGCAACTATAATGCTGATCATCCACTAAATCTAATAGGACATGTATGTAAAATTAGTTTCACTATCTTACTTTTTGGATTACTATTCCACGTGACTAAATTAATACTAACAAGCATGGGAGTTATGGAATGAAGGTGCATGTCTACAATTTCCACATTGGTCAATGTATCAGACATCGTATGGATAAAAATGTTCGACCCATAATGTCAGACATCGTATCAATGTTAACAAACAAGAATGAAATAGTTACCTCACCTCTAAGAGCAGCATTTTATGTTGGAAGGGAGACCTTTGATGGAAAAATATCTTCGAAAGAGTTCAATACGGATTCGATGGATGCAATCACTGCTTCCAAAGAAATTGAAGCAAGGTGAATAATTTATTGAGTAGTAAACAAATTATTTTATATTAAATTTATTTTGAATTGTATGTGTCATAAGTTGCTGTGTTGGGATGGTAGCTTTATTGGTGGGTCATAAATTCTGTTCATGGCCATGTGGTGCCAGAGATTTATAGTTTACTTTTCTCTCTATCTTGTTTGTACTATTTAAACTTTGGTATGGTATTACTTGTGCTATAGTTTAATTTAGCCTTTTTCAATAAATTCATTTTGCATATAAAAATACTTACAACAACGTACAGTTAAAATGTTTAGGTGATGACTATAGATAATATTTACTCAACTGTTGTAAGAAGTTAAAGCAAAAGTATTTTGCTTAACTTTAGCTCAAACCACCAATTTATTTTAATCACCTATAATAGAAACCCAACAAACAAACACAAAGATCCTCTGCATGACACTTGGAGGTCCATGATTAAGTCCAAACCCAAAATGATGAAGCAGTCTTTATCAGACATAAGTTTAGGAATTAAGGAAAGTTTAGAGTAGAGTGAATTAGAGATTGCACCAACATGGGTCACTTTATTACAAGTTGATGATGATTAGAGCCTATCTTGAAGAATAGATATAAAGCCCGAAGTCATTGTCATGTAATTTGGGTTGAGTAGTTAATTAGGATCTACTTGAATGTATTTTCACATAAATCATTTTTTTGATAGTCAGTAGGAAAAAGGGAAAGTTTGATAGTTGGTGAAAAATAGGAAGGTCATTTATGATGGAAATAAAAGGTTAGTGGAGAGTTATAACAGATGAGATTTATGCCAATTAAAATTAATGGACATTAAATCCATGAGATTTTATACATTTTAAATATTAATGGGTATTAATTTCAGGGCTGCCTAGTTAAGCCTATAAATAAACTCTTGTAACCAACCAGCAGGACAAAATTTATAATTTAAATAAAATTTGGGTTTTTTTGTGAGCACTTTTCCTTTGTTCATAGGTTAAAGAACTTTTATAATGTTGGTTCTATTGACAAGTCGTGGTTAGGGTCGCACTTTTGATAATTTTGGTTCTACTGACAAGTCGCGGTTAAAGTCAAGTTTCCCTTTCACCTATTTTTAAGACGATCCAATTTTAAGATCGTGTCATTTGGTACTAGAGCTTTGGCTCTTGAAATTAGGTGTTTCTATCCTTTGCGTCTTTATCTTTTTCAACTTTTTATAAAAAAAAATGTTCTTTCTTTTGTTATTTCTCCTACTTTGTCATCCTGATTTATTTTATCTTTTCGTGTCTATTCATCTCCCTTTGTTTACTTCATTAAGTTTGTCATCCTTCCTTTTGCCTCATTGTGTTTTGTTTCCTTTTCTATAAAAAAAAACAATCATACAAAAAAAATGAAAGAGAAAGGTTAAAGAAAAGGCTAGTAGTCAATCTGTGATTTTACCTTACATATTGCAAAAACAAAAAAAATCTAAATAAAAAAATTTTGAATTTTTGTGATATTTTCCCTCTTGCATCTACACTAGTTTCCTTGTACGTGTCAAATAATCTAGAATTTTGTGCTATTTGCTAATTCTTGTTCTCTAAAGTTATCAAATTACCAAATCCTTATTGTTTCTTACTACGTAGCATCATTCTTAAAGGTTCTTACTTAAGAGCTCATAAGGAAAAGTTGAGTGGTAATAGGCGAGACTAAAAAAAAGCCAAATTAAGTGATACATGAGTGACTACAACATAATTCAAGCGTAAACACATGAGAGAGTATTTGTGTGAGGATTTTTTTTCTTTCTAATTTGATTTTTGCAGTATTTTAACTATGAGTAGAGAAGGGGAATGGGATGTTGATCTCAAATTATTCATCAAGGCTGTTCAAGAACAATTCAAGACTCTAAATGCAAGATTGGATGATTTACAACATATAACCAGGTATAGAAGCCCTACTAGTCGACACAATGATGAGAAAGAAGAAGAGGAGTATTCAGATGGAAGATATAATGAAAATGAAAGGAGAAGAGGTGAACCAAGACGTGACAATTACTTGGGTAACATTAAGATGACAATCCCTACATTCCAAGGAAAGAATGATTCTAAAATATACTTGGAGTGGGAGAGAAAAGTTGAACATGTGTTTGATTGTCACAACTACTCGAAGGAGAAAACGGTAAAACTAGAAGTTGTTGAATTTACTAACTATGCTAGTATTTGGTGGGATCGGTTTGTGATTAACAAACGTAGAAATGGAGAAAGGCCCATTCGTACATGGGAAGAATGAAGTCTATCATGAGAAGGAGATTTATGCCAAGTCATTACCATAGGGACTTACACTGAAAATTGCAAAGTTTGATACAAGATTCTATGAGTGTGGAGGATTACTATAACGAGATGGAAATAGTCATGATCAAAGCCAATGTGGAGGAAGACTGTGAGGCAACTATGGCTAGATTCATTGAAGGGTTAAAGAAAAAGATCGTTGACATGGTAAAGTTGCAAAATTATATGAAGATAGAGGATTTGCTGCACAAAGCAATTCAAGTGGAGAGGCAATTGAAGTCTAAAAGCTCTTCCAAATTTGCTTCATCTTCTAGCTCTTCATGGAGATCAAATTGGAAGAACAATAAAGTTATTAAAAACTCTAAAGAAGATGTGAAGGCCAAATATTCTAATGCTCCTCCTAAAGATAAAATTAACACTAATACATCCTATAGATCAAGTGATATCAAGTGTTTCAGGTGTCAAGGAGTTGGACATATTGCTTCTCAATGTCTAAATAAAAGAACAATGGTTGTGTTGGATAATGAAGAAATAGAAAGTGAGGGCTGAAGTGATGATGATGAAATGCCACCATTGGAGGATTGTAGTGACGTGGAGGTTGCTGAACCTATAGATGGAATTGTTCTTGTCACCAAGCGTGCTCTTATCATACAACCTAAGGAAGATGGTGACATGGAGCAATGTGAACATATTTTTCATACTAAGTGCCACATTAATGACAAGGTATGTAATGATTATTGATAGTGGAAGTTGTACTAATGTTGCTAGCACCTTATTGGTTGAGAAATTGAACTTACCAATGAAAAAGTGTCCTAATCCATAGAGACTTTAGTGGCTAAATGATTGTGGAGATATAAGGGTGACTAAACAAATGCTGGTGTCATTCTCCATTGGCAAGTACAATGATGAGGTTCTTTATGATGTTACACCTATGCATGTTGGAATGCTGGTGTCATTCTCCATTGGCAAGTACAATGATGCGGTTCTTTGTGATGTTACACCTATGCATGTTGGGCATCTGCTTCTTAGGCGTCCTTGGCAATTTGATAGAAAAGTCACTCATGATTGGTACAAAAGTAGGTATACCTTTGCCATGAATAAATGCATTATCATATTAATACCTCTTCAACTGGATGAAGTATATTCTAATCAAATTAGAATTGCAAGATAGTGTAAGTTGAGAGAAGAGAAATTGAGCATTCAAGAAAAAGAGAGAAAAGAAAATATGAGTAAAAATAAGCAGAAGAAAGAAAAACATGAAATTGAGTGCAGTGAAGAGAAAAGTAAGAAAATGAATGCATTTGCAAAGAAAAAAGAGGTTGAGAGTGCGTTATTAGAAAAGGAGAAACTACTTGTACTCCTATACAAGGATGTTTATTTCCCTAACAAATTTCATCTTTCTTTTCCTTGTGAAGTTGATTCTTTGTTACAGGAATTCACTGATGTTTTTCTAGATGAAGTGCCTCATGGATTACCTCTTTTAAGAGGTATTGAGCATCAAATTGACCTCATTCCTGGTTGTCCAATTCCAAATAGACTAGCCTATAGAACAAATCCCGAGGAAACAAAGGAAATTCAAAAGCAAGTGAATGAGTTGCTACAAAAGGGCCTTGTAAGGGAAAGTCTTAGTCCATGTTTTGTTCCTGTTATCTTGGTTCCAAAGAAAGATGGAACATGGCACATGTGCGTTGACAATCAGGCCATCAATAAAATTACTGTAAAGTATAGATATCATATTCCTAGGTTAGATGATATGCTTGATGAATTGTTTGGTTATTGTGTGTTTATTAAAATTAATTTAAAGAGTAGATACAATCAAATTTGTATGAAAGAAAGTGATGAATGAAACACTGCGTTCAAAACAAAATATGATTTATATGATTGGTTAGTGATGCCATTTGGCTTAACTAATGCTCTCAGCACCTTCATGAGGTTATTGAATCATGTTTTGCGTTCTTTCATTGGAAAATTTGTAGTAGTCTATTTTGATGATATTTTGATTTGTAGCAAGACTTTAGTTGAACATGTTGAACATTTGCATGTTGTTCTTAATGTCTTAAGAGAAAATAAATTATATGGAAATCTCAAAAAGTGTTTATTTTGCCTTGAATCTATTGTGTTTTTGGGTTTTGTTCTATGCTCAAAGGGGATAAGTGTGAATGAAGAAAAGGTAAAGGCAATTAGAGAATGACCTACACCTAAGAATGAAAACGAGGTAAGAAGTTTTCATGGTTTAGCAAGTTTTTATAGGGGGTTTGTGAAGAACTTTAGTTCTATTACTACACCTTTAAATGAGCTTATTGAAAAGGATGTTGTATTCAAGTGGGATGATGTGCATGAGAAAGCTTTCAATTTGTTGCAAGATAAGTTGACCAATGCACATGTGCTTTGTTTGCCTAATTTTGATAATGCTTTTGAAATTGAATGTGATGCTTCTGGTGTTGGAATAGGAGCTGTATTGATGTAGGAATCTAAACCAATTGCATATTTTAGTGAGAAGCTAAATGAGGTTGTATTGAACTATTCTACCTATGACAAGGAGTTATATACTTTGGTGAGGACATTGCAAAGTTGGTAGCATTATTTGTGGCTAAGAGAGTTCATAATCCATTCTGACCATCAAAGTTCGAAGTTTCTAAAATCTCAAGGTAAGCTTTAAAAGAGACACGCCAAGTGGCTGGAGTTCATAGAGATGTTTCCTTATGTGATCAAGTACATGAAAGGTAAGGAGAATATTGTGGTTGATGCATTATTTAGAAGGTACGCGTTGCTTACTTCTTTGCAAACTAAGTTACTTGGTTTTGAGATTATAAAGAGCTTGTAAGTCAATGATTATGATTTTCTTTAGGTTTGGAATTCTTGTATTAAATATGCTTTTGGAGACTATTATAGGTATGATGGGTTCTTGTTTAAGAAAAATAAATTGAGTGTGCCTACTTGCTCCTTGCATGAAATGCTAGTTAGAGAAACTCATGGTAGGGGATTGATGGGACATTTTGGAGTAAAGAAGACTCTAGAAATTGTGAGTGAGCATTTTTATTGGCCTAATATGAAACATGATGTGCAATCTATTTGTAATCAATGCATTACATGTAAGCAAGCCAAATCTAAAGTCATGCCCATGGTTTCTATACACCTTTGCCCGTGCCTAATCAACCTTGGACTGATGTTTCAATGGATTTTATATTAGGGTTGCCAAGATCTCATAGTGAAAAAGATTGTATCTTTGTTGTTGTGGATAGATTTAGTAAAATGACACATTTCATTGCATGTTCTAAAACCAATGATGTGACACATGTTGCTGATTTGTTCTTTAAAGAAGTTGTACGCTTGCATGGATTGCCAAGAACAATAGTAAGTGAAAGAGATGTGAGGTTCCTAGGTCATTTTTGAAGGACTTTGTGGAATAAGTTAGGACTAAAGTTGTGAATAGAACACTTGCTACCTTGTTACGTGCAATCATAAAAGAATTTGAAAAATTGGGAAAAATGTTTACCCCATGTTGAGTTTACATATAATAGCACTGTTCATTCTACTTCTTCTTATTCTCCTTTTAAAGTTATGTATGGTTTTAATCCACTAACTCCTTTGGATATCTTAACTTTGCCAACTAATGAGCATACTAATTTGGATGGAAAGCAGAATGCAAAATTTGTTAAAGAATTACATGCCAAAATTTGAGCTAACATTGAGAAGAGGAATGAACAATATTCAAGGCAAGCAAATAAAGGGCATGTTAAAGTCACCTTTGAACCTGGAGATTGAGTTTGAGTTCATATGAGAAAAGAAAGATTTCCCATTCAAAGAAATTCCAAGTTGAAACCAAGAGGAGATGGACCCTTTCAATTTTTAGAAAGGATTAATGACAATGCCTACAAGCTGGATTTACCAACCACATACGGTAATATAAGATCTTCCTTTAATGTTGCTGATTTATCTTTATTTGTTGCAGGTGAGGAATTTGATTCAAGGACAAATCCTTTTGAAGCAGGAGGGAATGATAGAAACCTAACCAACAAACACAAAGATCCTCTACATAACACTAGAGGTCCCATGATTAGGTCTAAAACCAAAATGATGAAACGGTCTTTGCTAGATCTGAGTTTGGGAATTAAGGAAAGTTTAGAACAAAGTGAATCAAAGGTTGCACCAAAATGGGTCACTTTATTACAAGTTGATGATGATTGGAGCCCATCTTGAAGAATACATATAAATCCTAATGTCATTGTCATATAATTTGGGTTGAGTTGAGTAGTTAATTAGGATATATTTGAATATATTTTAGCATTAATCATTTTTTTATAGTTGGTGAAAAGTTATATAGCTGGTGGAAAAATAGGAAAATCATTTATGGTGGAAATAAAAGGTTAGTGGAGAGTTATAGCGGATGAGATTTTATGCCTATTAAAATTAATGGACATTAAATCTATGAGATTTTATGTATGTTAAAATATTAATGGACATTAATTTTCAGGTTGCCTAACTAAGCCTATAAATAAACTTTTGTAACCAACTAGTAGGACAAAATTTATAATTTGAATAAAATTTCTGTTTCTTCATAAGCACTTTTCTTTTGTTCTTAGGTTAAAGAACTCTTATATTATTGGTTCTACCAGCAAGACACAGTTAGGATCAAGTTCTCTCTTCACCTATTTTCAAGACGGTCCAATTTTTAAAATCGTGTCAACCTATGTTATTATTTTCTTGAGTGCTTCTTATTTTTTGTGTTCTTTCACTTGAACTCCCTTCGAAAGATGAGGCTTCATGAATTGAAGGAGTTGGTGATGGAGGTGGAGTAGTAAACTCATTTGGTACTGCACCTTCTTGATCACCTTCTTCAAAATATGGAAGGAAATCATAAGTGGCTTCTTCTTTCTCTCAATTCCATCCCTCTTCTTCATCAAATTCTACGTCTCTACTTACGATTATCTTCCCATTGCTTGGATTATACAACTTGTAGCCTTTTGAATTTGCATCATAACCAATGAACACATGCTTCACACTTCTATCATCAAGCTTGGATCTTCCTTGGTTGGGCACATGAGCATATGCAATGCTCCCAAAGACTCTAAAATGGTCAACTTTTGGCTTTACTCCACTCCATGCTTCTTGAGGTGTTTGACCTTTGACATTCCTTGTAGTCGAGCGATAAGACAAATAAACTGCACAAGAAACAGCTTCGGCCCAGAATTCCTTGGGCATAGATTTGGCTTTCAACATACATCTAGTCATGTTAAGAATAGTTCTATTTTTTCTCTCCACCACCCAATTTTGTTGTGGGGTTCTAGGAACCGTTAGAGGGTGACGAATCCCATTCTTTTCACAAAATTCATTGAATTCTTTTTATGTGAATTCGCCACCTCTATCGGATCTTAGATCCTTAATTGCATAACCACTATCTTTTTCTACAAGAGCTTTAAAATTTCTAAAAATTACAAAGGCCTTAGATTTTTGCTTCAAGAAATACACTCAAGTCTTTCTACTAAAATCATCAATAAAAAGAAAGAAATATTTATTTTTACTAAATGAAGGAGGATCGATTGGACCACACACATCAGTGTGCACAAGTTGGAGAGGCTCATTTGCTCTTGATTCAGCTTCTTTAGAAAATCTTCTTCTTACATGCTTGCCAAGGAGACATGCTTCACACAATTGATTGGGATGATTGATGTGAGGCATCCCCTTCACCATCTTCTCATCTCCTAAGGCCTTAAGTGCTCCAAAGTTCAAGTGTCCAAACCTCATATGCCAACACCACACTTCATCTTTTACGCTAGCCTTTAAGCATTTTGCTTCATTGGTCTTCATGCTCAACATGCACATTCTATTTCTTAACATAAACACCTTAGCAACCAAATTATAATTTTTATCTCTAAGCCACAAACAATTTTCTTTCATGAAGATTTCATACCCTTTCTCAACAAGTTGTCCCAAAGTCAAAATATTACTTTTTAATTTAGGAACATAATAGACATCCTTGATGAATTTGTGAAGGAAATTAAAATAGTACCTTTCTCTTGGATTTTCACCTTGGAAGAATCACCAAAGGAAACATTTCCCCTCATCTTCTCTTCAAGCTCCACAAATTTCTCCTTGTAACCACACATATGATTTCTTGCTCCATTGTCAAGATACCATAGGCTCTTATCATTACTATCTTCATTAAGTGCTAGCAATAGTGTTGGCTCTTCACTTTCTTATTTGTCACCAACAAGATTTGCCTTTTCTTCAACATTGGTTCTACACTCCAAAGAAAAATGACCATATTTATGACAATTATAACATTCAACATTAGATTTATCATACCTCATTTTATTCGTTCTACCAAAATTGCCTCTACCTCTTTCTCTTACATGGCCTTTGGTGGGTTGATCACTCCTTTCAGTATTATAAAAGTTGTGATGATCTCCTCTTCATCCTCTTCGTTGGTTACGTCCACGTCCTCTTTGATATTTTTCTCCTCCATTTTCTTTCAAAGAAGCTTTGGCATTTAGGACTTGCTCCAAAGGCTCCTCATGCCTTCTCTTGAACCTTTCTTCATATACTTGAAGTGAACCCATCAATTGGTCCACTGTCATCGATTCTAAATCCTTTGAATCTTCAATTTCACAAACCATAAAATCAAATTTTATGATTAAAGAACGAAGAATTTTTTCTACCACACGAATAATTTTCATATTCTCTCCGTAATGCTTTATTTGGTTCACTACTATCATCACCCTATTGCCAAAATCTGAAATTGATTTAGACTCCTTCATACACAAGGATTCAAACTCTCCACGTAGAGTTTGTAAGCGCACCTTCTTCACCTTGTCAATACCTTCAAGAGAAGTTTTCAAAATCTCCCAAGCTTCTTTAGAGGTAGATGCATTCGACACCATCTCAAACATAGCTTCATTTAAACTTTAATAGATGAAGGTAAGTGCTTGTTGATCCTTTTTTTTTGTCTTTACTAAAATCTCCTTCTCATGTTGTGACAAAATAGTCTTATCTTCAAGGACAGTATAACCTTTCTCCACAACATACCAAGCATCTTGAGAACCAAGCAAAGCTTTCATGCAACGACACCAATTGTTATAATTCCCATTGATAAGACGAGGGAATTGAAACAAGCTCAAGTTATCACTCGTCATCTCTCAACTCACTTTACTGAATCTCTCAACTCACTAAGTGTTTCTCTCAATTCACAGAACCTAAACTCTGATACCACTTTGTTAGATAAACTAAAGAAGAAAAATAATTTATTTCTATGGTGTATAAATAAAGTAATTTGTAACATTAACGCACTAAATATCCATAAAAAAACAAACAGTAATGCCTTTTAACCCAAAAATAACTCCTTAATGTTGAGCAATTGTCTATAATTACTCCTTTTACAATCATTTATTTTCGAATTATTATTTATAACATGACCTTCCATCACGTTTTGTGAGTATATCTTCTGGCAGATTTTAGTTTTATTTTATTTTTATATTTTTCTTTTTGAAACGTACTAGAGAGAATCACATTATCATTCATTGTCCAAACCACCCTTTTGCATATTAGTCTTTCCTTATTTGAAGCATGATATCAAGCTTAAACAAGAAAAACTGCTGGCTTTGATGTACTTGTGGTTATGGTGGGGTACTTGTATTCATGCTAAAGCAGCAAATGACAGTTTAAAGCCTGGTGATACACTGAATTCCACTTCACAACTATATTCTAAAAACAACAAATACTTTCTGAGCATTGATCGGAACGAGGTGATGAGAACTATCACTTGGTTATATGCACTGCAAATAATAATATAGTTTGGATGAGTGATAGAAACCACCCTATTGACCTGGATTCCCCAGTTCTATCACTAGACCACTCTGGTGTGCTGAAAATAGAATCTCAAGGTGGGAAACCAATAATCCTTTATTCTCCACCTCAACCTCAAGCTATCAACAACACAGTGGCCACCTTGTTGGACACAGGTAACTTTGTGCTTCAACAACTTCACCCCAATGGGACAAACACTCTGTTGTGGCAGAGTTTTGATTATCCCTCTGACACTTTGATCCCCACCATAAAGTTAGGCGTTAATCACAAAACAGGCCATCATTGGTTACTGGTTTCGTGGTTGACTTCAACTCTTCCAACTCCCGGTGCCTTTACCCTTGAATGGGAACCCATGGGACAAGAATTGATCAAAAGGAGACACCGAAAGGTTTGTTGGCGAAGTGGGAAACTGAGGAACAATAGATTTGAGCACATATCAGAGGAAGCACAACGCATTTTGAAGTACATCATTGTGTCTAATGGGGATGAAAACTCCTTCTCCTTAACAACTATAAATGAAGAGCTTACAGCATTGTGGTTCATATCAGAAATAGGGCAGTTAGTTGATGATAAAGGTTATGTTGCAGGGGCTGATATGTGTTACGGATATAAAACTGATGAAGGGTGCCAAAGATGGGAGAATATACCCACGTGTAGGAATAGTGGTGATGTGTTTTAGAAAGACTGGTTATCACAATTATACAAATGACATATTTGTAACAAATACGTCTTATGGCAATAGTGATTGCGAGGCCATTTGCTGGAGCAATTGTAATTGCATTGGATTCGGAGAGTTTTATCGTAATGGAATTGGATGTATACTCTTTCAATGTTCAGCGAAAGATTATACTTTTGACAGTGGTGGTAGAAACTTTTACAGGCTGGTAAACATGAGCCAACATAACGGTGAGTCTACTATAGTGTCACAACTTCCTAGTCCATTTTATCTGTACTACTTTCGTAGTAGTGTAGTACAATACTACTTTCAGTTCCTTAGATTTTTGGAATTATTTTTTAGCCAATTTCATTTTTTTAATTTTCAAAATTGAGCAAATGTGGTTTTGCGATTAATTTCTATCTACCTAAAACTCATATTATTAACTTCTATCCAAATATTGGCGGTTTATAATAGATTTAAGATATAAATAAATTTTTTGAGTTTGAAAATTACATATTAGTTAAAAAGTGAAAATTGATGTTTTGGTCGGTAGGTTTTGAGTAAAACAAGATTTTAAGGAAAAAATAATTGATTCAATTGTGAAGATTTTATTTTAATAAGTAGAGGTTAGAAGTTTAGGACTTTAGGTAGAATAAAATTAATGATAGGACGAAATTTATTTGGAATAAGAGGACTTGGTTGGCCAGAAAATAACTTAAAGCACAAAATTGAAATTTAATTATGCTAAAATTGTTTCTAACTGCATTTTTAACCTATTAAAACTGAAATTTCTCGTTAACATATATTATATAATAATTCATTAAATATCTATAGTGAGGTAGAGAATTGAAAGGACTATTAACATATTATTGTATTAACATATTATTGTATAAGAATCAAGTTAGTATATGAAAATTACTTTATAAGAATTCTCGTTTTCATTTTTCATTTTTTTTTTATAATTTAATGATTCTAACAAGTGTTATCTTTTTCGTTA
Source organism: Mucuna pruriens (assembly GCA_025330945.1). Taxonomy (NCBI): domain Eukaryota; kingdom Viridiplantae; phylum Streptophyta; class Magnoliopsida; order Fabales; family Fabaceae; genus Mucuna; species Mucuna pruriens. The sequence continues at coordinate 1,299,478 of JAENHJ010000053.1, read as the reverse complement.
AACTTAAAAAATGAAAAATAAAGATAATGAATAATCTTTTTATAATTACTACTCTAAGAGTACTATATATATATATATAAAACATGAATATGACAAATAGGAAAAATGTATGCACTAAATTTTTTGAATAGTTTTGTCAGTCCTTTCTTCTCCAAACAGAAAACAATCATCTTCCACCATGCTTAATAGTAGTATTGAAAAATATGAAGCCATAAAATTAATAGTTGATGAAGATTTTGTGTAACTATTCTATGCAGGTACAAAAAGGTGGATATGGATAAGTGCAGTAATAGCAACAACTCTACTGGTAATATGCCTATCTATTCTGTGCCTAGCCATAAAGAAAAGAAAAAATGAGCTTCAAGGTAGCTTACGTACTTCAAAATCATTCTAGTTCTTACTTTACTAAACACAATCTCAATCAATCTTCTATAAAATCTTTCTGAATTTCATCTAAACAGAGAAGATAAGGAAAAGAATGGTGAAGATGTCACATTCAGCAACTTGTAATGGGTCCTTTGCTATCGAAGATTTTACAGATGATTTAAAAATGGGACACGATTTAAAAATATTCAACTATACATCAGTTTTGACGGCTACAAATGGGTTTTCATCTGAAAATAAGTTAGGACAAGGAAGCTTTGGACCTGTTTATAAGGTGACTTGAAACCAGTGAAGTTATGCATTAACAATTTTGGTTTAGAGGACAGGTGATATTTTTTAATGTCATTGTAGGGAATTCTGCCGACAGGAAAGAGATTTCTGTAAAAAGACTTTCAAAAACTTCTGGATAAGGAAATGTGGAGTTTAAAAATGAACTAACAGTTGTGAACTTCAACACATGAATCTTGTACAATTTCTAGGGTTTTGCATTCATGAGGAAGAGAGGATTTTAATTTATGAGTACATGCCAAACAAAATCTTGGATTTTTATCTATTCGGTGAGGAATAAGAGTCTATTTAATTATGTGTTGTTTTGGAGGACAGGATTGTTGGGACCTAGTGAGCTTCCTGATCTCCGTCTATTTCAAGTTTGTATATCAATATATAAATAAAATTTATTTTGTCTTATTGTATATTAATTTTCTCTGCAGTGGATACATGTCTCCAAAATATGCCATAGAAAGAATTTTCAGTACAAAATCTAATGTCTACAGCTTTGGAGTGTTGTTGCTTGAAATTGTTAGTGGAAGAAGAAACATTAGCTTTTATGATAGTGATGGCCCATTAAATCTGATAGGATATGTATGTATACTTAGCCACATTGAGTTATTTTTTGCTATATTATTCCCTATGTCTAATTTGACTAAAAGCAGTTAGTGGATCCATCACTAAATGTGTCATTTGATCGTGATTAACTGCAAAGATGCATTCATATTGGTCTCTTGTGCGTGGAACATTATGCAAATAGTCGACCCACAATGTCTGACATTATATCAATGTTGACAAACAAGAGTACAACAGTTTCCTTACCTCAAAGACCAGCATTCTATGTTTAAAGAGATATCGTTGATGAGAAATTATCTTCTAAAGAGTTGTGCCCTGCTTCTACGGTAGAAATTACTACTTTAGAAATAGAATCAAGGTGAATAATTTACCGAATAATTAAAATATTCTTCATATTGAACTTATTGTATGTTGTTTGAAGTGCTAGATATTAGAGACATCATATAAAACTACCAACTTTTGTAATACTTCTAGTTATCCTACCGATGTGACTTTTTACGTTCTTATCGTTCATGACATAAATTTTTCCTATTGATAGCCATATTCTAAATTCACTTATTCTATTGAGTTACTCGGTAGAAGTCCTAAAATGAAGTTGTAATCTGTAAACTGTCATCTTGTGAAATTTTTTCATTGATAAATAAAACCTGATAATATAAAGTGAACTTCTGTGACATTTTATCAATTTTTGTTATGGTGAATTCACCATTTTAAAAAACATCTGCATGAACTAATATCCACCGGATGATGAGAAGAAATATGTGCTACGTTTTGGCGTATATTCTTTGTGTAGTTTATCTAGTCTCAAATAAAAACAACTAGAACAGAAAAGAAGACAATGATCTGGTAGCTCAAGTAGAAATATATATAGAGCAATTAGCAAAATCCATATCTGTGAAAATGTCCCACTCCAAAAATTCTGGGCTCCAAATCTTAGGCTGGTGTGTGAATGATTGATCAATGTTTTATATTTCAAAATTTTAATCAATTTCAGTTAAGAAGACAAGTAAGTTGATGCAGGATATTTGGTATAAACAGTCGTACTACGCCTAAGTAGGCATGCTTTTTTAATTGTGATACATGTTGCATGTCTTCTTGATGTGTCCTTCATAGCACACTGTTTTTCAACATACACAAGGGAATGATACTTGTTGAAGAATCCCATCATCTTAATGAACCAGTAATTAGAGTGAAAGTAGTAATTTTATAAGTATGTCATCTCTGTTGATCACAAATATGGAACACTAGTTATAATTTTCCCTTAGGGTCAAAGATCACTCTGATGTTGTCACAATTCATATATAGGAGTTTTTTAGTTTTCAAAACTCTATTTGTGCCTTTCTGTATTCTGCAACTATACAACAAGTTTTTGGTAAGGGCAATGTAAAAATATGTTTAACAAACTAACTACTCAACTTACACATTAACTGCCAATTACATCACTTTTCATATCATCTACTGCCTCTAAAAAAAAAAAAAAAGGAGTAATATCAAGCCAAATTGTATTGGGAGAGTTAGACGTGTTAAAGTTGCTATGAATTTGTAGAAAGTTCACAACAATTATGAAATATCTATAATTATTTAAAGAAAAGTTTAGAATTTTAAAATTATCTAAAGAAAACAATTAAAAACTTAGAATTCTCTATTGCTTTTTAAAATAATCAGGTGAAAATAAATTACTACCTTCATCACACTATAAATAAGTCTTCAGCATCATTATAAGGAGTACTACAAAAAGAAGAGCTACCCACATCAAAGTTTAAAAACCTTGTACGTCCTTGTCACTTTGTTTCTAAAAATACTAACAATGGTACGAGAGCTACATTCGGTATCTCTTAGGCATACATATCTCACGCAACTACTTTCAAAATATTCCATTCTTTCTATATTATTCCCATAAACTTTTCTCAACTCATGGCTAACACCCTTTAACTATCATCCACTCTTGTTCCTGTCTTCACAAGAGAAAATTATGATTTGTGGAGCATTAAAATGAAGACATTATAGAAGAAAGATTCATAGCTCCAACAAATATTTTTACTCTAACTGCAACTTAGAAGAAGGAGTTGAAGGAAAATAAGTAGAAGGATTCAAGGGTACTATTCATTTTACAACAAGTGGTAGGTGACTCAATCTTTCCAAGAATAATAGGTGGCACAAGTGCTAAAGAAGCTTGGAGTACTTTACAAGAAGAGTTTCAAGGAAGTGCTAAGGTACATGTCATTAAACTTCAAACTCTATGACTTGAGTTTAAATTAATAAAAATGAAAGAGTCTAAGACCATAAAAGACAACTATTCTTAGAAAAAAGAAATAGTTAGTAAAATGAAAGCATATAAGGAAAATATTCTTGACAAGAAAATTATTGAAAAATTTTAGTTTCTATTCCCCGTAAGTACAATGCAATCGTAACCACAATTAAGCAAACCAAATATTTGTCAACCTTATCGGTGGTAGAATTAATGGGCTCTCTTGAAGTTTACAAGCAAAGAATGAATAGAGATAATGAAGACTCAGTTGAAAATGTCTTTCAATAAAAGCTCAAATTACGATATCAAAGTAAAGAACATGGGGAAAATTCTAAAAATAAAGAGAATTCTAGAAGTTTCGCTACATATTTAGCATCTACAAGAAGACAAGTCACATGGAGAAGGATTGTTGGCATCATGAAAAACCACAATGTCAGTACTACAAGAAATTTGGACATGTAAAGAAGAATTGTTGCAACAAAAATAAGCATCAAACTAATTTCGTTGAAGAGCATGACAATGAGCAACATCTTTTCTATGCTCCAAGATTCCAATGATGAAACAAGATGAAAACGATACTTGGGTAGCAGTTGTAGTAATCACATGGAAAAAGATAGGAGCATATTTATAGATATTTATAACTTCATCAAAGTCAAAGTTCAATTGGGAAATGACACCATGGTGGAGTCAAAAGGAAAAGGAATCATCATGGCGGAGAGAAGAAAAGGTATGATATTTATCAAAGATGTTTTACTTGTTCCCAGTCATAAAGAAAATCTACTAAGCATTATTTAAATGATGGAGAAAGGCTATTCTCTTCATTTTGAAGGGGATATATGTACAAACGACAGAAGGTCGCCCAAGTTAAAATGGAGAAAAGAAATAGAAGTTTCCCAATAAGCTTCAATTATTCTACAAACATTGCCATGAAAGTAGAAGTTGATGATTCATGGCTATGGCATAAAAGATTTGGCCATTTCAACTCCCAAGCCTTGAATTTGTCATATTAGAAGAATATGAGGAGAGATATGTCATGCTTGAAAGAAAGTAATGAAGCTTGTGAAGGATGTCTTCTTGGAGAGCAACATAGGTTACTATTTTCAACTATAAAGCATGGAGAGCTAAAGACTTGTTGGAGTTCATTCATACTGACATTTGTGGAGCAATGAAGACATCGTCACTCAACAATAAGTACTTTATCCTTTTCATTGATGATTTTTCTAGAATGACTTGGGTTTACTTCCTTAAAGAAAAATAAGAAGTTTCTTTGAATATTCAACAAGTTTAAAGCCCTTATTGAGAAACAAAGTGGGAAACATATAAAAGTACTCAGATGCAATCGTGGCAAAAAGTACAACTCCCACGATTTTGACAAATTTTGTAAGGATGAAGGCATTGAGCGACAACTTACTATCACATATTTTCCACAACAAAATGGCGTCTTTGAAAGGAAGAATCTCATAGCCATGGAGATGGACAGATCAATGCTAAAAGATAAAAACTTGCCAAATACTTTTTGGGCTGAAGCAATTTACACTACTGTCTGTATATTGATTATGATTATTTTATACCCCTTAGAAGGTCTTTAGATGGATAGAATAGAATATAAATAGTAGTTAAGAATCATGTATTTGGCTAAGGTTTAGATTTCCAAAAGTTGAACTAAGGAAAATACAAATCTAGGCTAAGTTGCTAATTTAACTAATAAAAATATAAGTCTTATTTTGCAGTTTAGAAGAGAATCCAGACGTAGTTAAATTAGCTAGATAAGTCGTCTAGGCCAAACGAAACCCTCCAGGCCGACTCCGTCCCGATCAGAATGAAGTCAACCCAGTTGAGGCCAGATGCGTCCCGGCTGGATGAAGCCGACTCTGTGATGCTAACTGAATCATCAGTAGTCAAGATGCCAACTCCTATAGAGTCGACTCCGTGCTAAGGTGATATCCGGATGTCGACTCTAGATCACATGTCGACTCCATACCGAGAACCAACTCCACAATACCGACTCCGTGTCCAAGTCTATCCGAAGGTCGAGCTCAAAACAGATGCTGACTCCCATCCAGAACCAGATCCATCCCGGCATCAAAAGACCGACTCCACTTCGGCAAGATTCAAGCACGTAAAAAATGCAATATAGCACGTTGAGTTAGGTAAGTAGTTAGAGTTTATTTAATTATGGTATTTCTATTAAATCAGGTGATTAATTCTAGTAAAACAGTTATTACGGTTATTGAGTAGTTAGTTGTTGCATGTATAAGTAGGAATGCATGACAACGTTCATTGGTTAGCAAAAGAATGAATACACACTTAGCCTACACATACACACTTTCCGTTCCTCAACCCAAGTTCACTTCATACCCCAACAGTTGGTGCTTCAATGTGATGCCTAATCAATCAAGTAGACGCAGATCAGAGTTCGAGCTGCATAGAGTTGCTAGAGATTGACTGACCAGGAGGGACAAAACCATCTGTCTTCAAGGCACGCTCTAGAGGAGGGTACCACCTTTCACGCTCTCTGATCATCTGTGGTGGAACGTTGCAACTACTACTGGCAATTGTCGCAAGAAGTTGATCCACAAGGCATCAACAACATTTTGCACTTTTCTTTGTATCACGTTCCAGGTCAATCAATGAATGGTTTTAATTCTATTTGTATTATGTTTTGATTTTTGTTAGCATAATCTTTTCCTTGCTTAAGTCATCAATTAGCACGCGACGAATGTTTGGTGATTGTCATAGGTAATTGGATTGGTGAGGAATCATTAACATAGTAAGAGCTAGAATTAAGATCAATAAGTGGTAAATCAGGATAGTGATAAGATAAATACATCATAGTAATATTAATAACATAAGTAATCATAGTAATCATAGATAGTTTTTAATCTTTAACTTTTTTGAAAATTTACTTTTCTGTTCAAAACCCCCCATTTATAATTCTCACTGAGTCTGCATCCTACTTCTCAGCTTTGTAATCTTTTTCTAGCCTTGTACCTTAGAAACATTAGAACAAACGTGTCCTTGAGAAGAATGACCTAGGTTGACCCTATGCTACCTTAACATAGGAAAAATCTAGTATTTTGATAGAGGAGAAGTGACGACATTCTCTACGCTTATCACATACTCAATAGATGTCTAATCAAGGAAGTACCAGACAAGACTCATATTGAAGCATGGAGTGGAAAAAAATTATCAGCTAAGCACATAAGAGTATTTGGCTCTACCTATTACACACATGTACTTGACTAGAAGATATAAAGTTAGAAGACAAGATAGTACATGACATCTTCTCAGGATATAATACGCAACAAAAAGGCTATTGAATCTATAACTTACAAACAAAGATGCTCACCATCTATCAAGATGTTAAGGTTGATGAAAATGCTACTTGGAATTGGGAAGAAAAAAGAGTTGTGAAAAACAACATTCCTATTGCAATGCAACAACCTCAAGAAAAAGTTGAAGAAGTAGCTAGAGATCGAGGTATGCTTTCTGCATCTCCATAACAACAGAATCTTCAGCAAAGTTTACTCCAAGGTGAGTAAGATATTTGGTGGGTATCTATGAAACTTACAATATGCGCACACTTGAGCCTGAATGATATGAAAAAGCATCGAAGAAAGAAGTTTGGGTCAAGGTAATGGAGGAAGAGATTAAAATGACAAAAGCGAATAATACTTGGGAGCACGTTGATTGCCTACATGGAAGAAACATCATTGGAGTAAAATAGGTCTACACAACAAAGCTTAACCTAGATGGCACCATACAAAAGCACAAGGCTAGATAAGTCGCTAAAGGCTACTCACATCAACCAGGAGTTGACTACAATGAGACATTTCCTCTAGTTTCTCATCTTGATACGATTAGAGCTAAAATATCTCTTACAACACAAAAAGGATGGAGCATCTACCAACTAGATGTTAAATTACCTTTCTAAATGTAGTTTTGGAAGAAGAGATTTATGTAGGTCAACCACAAGGATTTATCAGCAAAGGCAATGAAGGAAAAGTACTGAGATGAAGAAAAGCTCTAAAAGGTCTCAAGTAAGATCCTCAAGCATGGTACAATAGAATTGATTAGTACTTCACCGAACAAGGATTCAAGAGGAGCAAGAGTGAGCCAATATTATACATCAAGACTCAAGGTTAACATGATATTCTCATTGTCTTCTTGTATGTAGATGATCTTGTCTACATAAGAAAAAATATGAAAATGATGAAGGATTTCAAAGAAGACATGATAAAGATATTCGAGATGACCAACCTTAGCTTGATGAATTACTTCCTTAACATAGAGGTAAGATAAGAAAAGAAAGGGATATTTGTCTCTCAAAAGAAATATACTAAAGCTCTATTAAAGTAGTTTAGGATGTACAATTGAAAACCTATTGCTACACCACTTGTGACAAATAAGAAGCTACAAAAAGACAACGGAGCACTAGAAGTAGATGCACCGTGATACAAGAGTTTGATTGGGAATCTACTATATCTCATAACCACATGATTAAATATCATGTGTGCTACAAGTCTTTGACCAAATTCATGTAGAGGCCAAGCCAAATTCACAATGGAGTAGCCAAATGAATTCAAAGATATCTACAAGGCACAAAGGAGTTTGGTATATGGTATAAAACCATGACCAACTTGAGATTAATCGGCTACACCAACAGTGGTTGGACAAGTTCTATAGATGACATGAAGAGTACGTCAAGATATGCCTTCTCACTAGGATCATAATATTCTCTTAGGGATAAAAAAAGTAAGCAACAATTGCATAATCAATAGTAGAAGCAAAATATGTGGTAGTAGCTGAATCTACAAGTTAAGCAATTTGGTTAGAAGGATACTAGAAGAGATGAGTGAACAACAAGAAGGACCTACTATAATCTACTATGATAATAAATTAGTCATAACAATGACGAAGAACCCAATTCATCATGAACAAACAAATCCAACTTGAGTACTACTCAACTAAAGACCAAATTGTTAACATATTTTATGAAAGCATTAAAAAGAGCTATGTTTGAGGAATTTCAAACAATTACCTATTGAGAAATCCCTAACTTTAGGTCTTTTTTAAACGATTCAATTTTGTTTTGAAATAAAATATCATGCAATGTGTATTGTGTATCTAGGGAGAATTATTTTTGAAACGATTAATCCCTAGATACATCTATTCCATTTTAGGTTTATTCTGAGTATAGGGATTTGTTCTAAAGATTTAAATCACATATTTTCACCTTTCTTTTTTTTAATAAAAAAACGGAAATATTCAAAAAATCCTATGCCAATGGATTTCACATTTATGCAAAATGCTTTTCTATTTCTAAAATGTCCAATATATATTTTACATCTTGGAATTATCGAAATTTGCACCAAGGAGAAGTGTTAAACTTGCTAAAAATTTCTAGAAAGTTCGTAACAATAATAAAATGTCTACAATTATCTAAAAAAAGTCTAGAATATGTCTAAAATATTGTAAACAATTAAAAACTTAGAATTCTTTATTGCTTTCTAGAACAATTAGATGAAAATAAACCACCACCTTTATCACAATATAAATAGGTCTTCAACATCATTGTATGGAACACTCCAAAAATAAAAGTTACCCATATCGAAGTCTAAAAGTCTTATACCTCCTTTGTTTTACTATAGTGCTACAATATTTTTTATTGAACATTATTTCATTTTCTATCTTCATTTTCAAATTCCCCCATGATTACTTCGGACAGAGGCAACATTAATACCTTTTTTATTTTTAACATGTTTGTAGAATATAGAGAAGACTTTAAAAGAAACATTCTTGTAGGAAAGGAACATAACCCATATCCATATAGAATAGTCATCAACTACTACTAGTTCATAATGTTCTCCACATAATGAAGCACTAGTAGGCCTAAACAAATCATATGTAACAGTTAACATCTTCAAGCTATCAAAAAAACTCAAGCAAGATTTTACAAGAAAAATAACTCACATAGTGAGTGTATACAATACAAAGCACATAAGCTTCACTATACTTTGGAAAAAAAATCTTTACAAAAATATATCAGAGTATCATCCAAAGCTATTTCGAAGTGTGAGAGAGTATTTGTGTTTACCACTTTGTTCTTTCTCAACTTTTCAACTTGTCAAAATTTGAATGTTGCTTTTGCATGAAGAGTGGTGGTGTTAGCATTATATGCTACATTATTGCTTTTTGCAATACTTTTGCAAAGGGTCATCTTTTTTTGATGATGGAGAAAAGTTATGTTAGAGAAAAAATATTTTTCTCTCCATTTGATGTGTTATGTACTATTAATAAGGAAGGAAGCTTCTATTTGTTCCTTCTGAGAGAAATCATGATTTGGGCTTCCTTTTATTAAACTTGACTTGCAAGAAAAGATATATTTTTTTACAACTTTTTGTTAATAAACTTAACATGTTATCAAAACAATGCATTAGGTAGAATTTTGAATGTTGGATCATGATTATAAGTTATTTGTATGAAAGAAAGAATTCACATGATATGATAAATAACTTAAACAACTATTTATGCTATACGAGAGAAAATTCTTGAATAGAATAGTGCAATCATTCTATTTTGGACGATTTCTTCTTTGGACGGTAGGTTTGTCTTTGGACACCGAATTTGCTTGTGGATGGTGAACTATTCTACGAAAATCAAGAACTCTTATGGATGTTGAATTCATCTTCGGATGTCAAGCTCTTCTATAGACTTTGATTACATTCTTTAGATGTTGAACTCCCTTTTGGACATGTCCTTTAATAACATATAGTAATCGTAAACAATAACCAAAATTTTTAACTTACCTCAACTCCAAGTAGTGAGGAGACTCAGCTAAACAGATCAAAGCACTTTTGAAGTCAACCTCAACACAAACAAATCAAAGTAGATGAAATTGATGGGGAAAAGTCACCCTTTTGATGATGAGAAGGTAGTACGGTACCACCAATAAGGCACCACCAATGTGGTGACACAACGCAGTGGATAAAAATTCCTCTAACTTGCAATAATCCCTGAGGAGTAACCACAAATGCGAATGGAAGTAATAATGAGAAGAATCACACAAGAGAGAGACCAGTATTTTAAATGTGGAAAAACTCCCTCAACGTGAGGAGTAAAAACAACGGGTCGTCCAGACCAAAGAAATTAATCAACTATGATTAATTAAGAGTACAAGAGTTTTTTTTTGTATCTCTCACTCACTTTGTGAAAAATTCACTCTCTCTCTCTATGAGAAATTCACTCTCTCTCTCTTTCTTCAAATCTGACCTCTTCTCTTCTTATAAAGAGAGACCTAGCGGGCTTGAGAGTATTGAGCTTTTGTGCACATAGTTGGGAGCCTAAAAATAACTCAACATATCTCCCCCCTCACAACTATGTGGAGGTAATCGCCAATAAGCAAGTTTCTGGACTGGAAGAAGCGTTTCAACATAATAGAATGAATTTCTCAAGGATTACTCTATCTTCACAAGTACTCGAGACTCCAAATTATTCATCGAAACTTAAAAGCTAGTAACATACTTCTTCCCGAGAATATGAATCCCCTAATCAATACAATCCTTAAATTATAACAAGTATAATACAAATAGTATTTTAGATAATTACTTAGGTAAGAAGCTGGCGTTTGATTCATTCAACATTAATTCATGAACAGAGAAACTATCGCAGGGGCCCTTCCTTTATTAAAACAATATAGGTCCACTTAACTATCATAATAAACTCACACAAAGTATTAGCATGTTACATAATATTATTATTGTAGAATAACAATAATAATAATTCCATAATCTTAATAATCACACAATTCAGATTTATATATACTTAGACGCTAAACCTGGAGACTTTATTGACTCTAACCACAAACTAAAGATATATAAAGGGCAGCTCCTGGTGAAAGCCATTCAATTGAAATAATTGAATCTTTCTTCCAACATATGGGCCGACCATACTTTTAGTGTTATATAGGACCTACTTTCTTTCATTTCTTCCTTTTACTTTGAGTAATAAACTTTAATTTGTTTCTTACATGATTGAAATTCCAAAGATAGTACGGGGAATTATAAAATTATTCAAATCAAAGCTAATGACACAATTGTATTCATCTCTCCATGGCCCGTGGGTAAAACATTTATACGGTATGTTAGCGTTATTTTTATTTCTTCTCGGACCATTCCATCGTAGATAATGGGAGACAAATATTTTTACGTTGAACGAAGAGGCACTTCTTTTCAATCATGATGTGATAATGGACTATTCGTAAAAGAATTAAGGGTCTATATATGTTATTATTATTATTTTTAATAATTATGATATATCAACACTTTATTATTATTTACTAAAAAAAATATCAACATTTTATTGCTCTAAATATTTATTATTCATTATTTATTCTTTTTATTATATTATATTACCTATTACACATGTATTTATCTCTCTTTAAGTATCAATAAGAGATAGTATTAAATATTAAAAAATTACTATATGTATACATAGTTCCAGCTATAGTTTATGTGATCGGTACTCATGTATTTTAATTAACAAAAAAAAAATTAGTAAAATCCGATTACATATTACATAGACATTAGTTAGATCAAATTTAATAATTTATTGTAAACTAGAGGGTGGACCTCTACCTATCATTTTCTTTTCTTTAACTCCAATACAATGCTATGTGAACCGCACGTTATTCCTACAAATAAACTATGATCCCACAGAGAAGGAAACATCTTGCAGTGTAAACTTTCAGTATTTGACGATGGTTTGTTTCTTGTTTGTTTTGAGATACTGGTTTTTGTGGTGGAGTAGTTGTATCCACGTTATTGCTGCATATCACAGTTTGAAGCCCGGGGAAACACTGAATTCCACAACGGAGCTGTGTTCAGAAAACAGCAAATTTTGCATTGGGTTTTCCCAATTTACTTCTGCCAAATACAGCACTTACTTGTGCATATATCCCAAAGGACAAGGTTCACAACTTGTGTGGGTTGGTAATAGAAATCAACTTGTTAACATGGATTCTGTAGTACTGTTGCTAGACCACAGTGGTACACTGAAAATAGAATCCAAAGATAGGAAACCCATCATCCTTTACTCTTCACCTCAACCAGCAAACAACACTATGGCCACCCTGTTAGAAACAGGCAACTTTGTGCTGCTACAATTTCATCCCAATGGAACAAAGAGTTTGTTGTGGCAAAGTTTTGATTATCCTACTGATGGGCTGATCCCTGGGATGAAGTTAGGTGTCAATTTCAAAACTGGTCACAATTGGTCATTAGTTTCGTGGGTGGGTAAACTCAACCCAGGTCTTGGGGCATTCAGCTTCGAGTGGGAACCCACGAGTAGAGAATTGATGATCAAGCGACGAGGACAATTGTGCTGGACGAGTGGAGAACTGAGAAACAATAATGGATTCATTCACAACACACAGTACACGATTGTCTCAAATGAAAATGAAAGCTACTTCACAATTACAACTTCGAACGAATCCCTTACGATATGGATCCTACTAGAAACTGGGCAATTGATAAATTTGAATAGAGGTGATGTTGCAAGGGCTGATATGTGTTATGGGTACAATACAAATGGAGGGTGCCACAAATGGGAGGAGATACCCTCCTGCAGGTATCGTGGTGATGCATTCAATCAAGTCAAGGAAGTTTTTGTCAATCCAAACCTGTTAAACGTTCTAGATAATTCGAGTTATGGCCCAGGTGATTGCCAGGCTATTTGCTGGGAAAATTGCAGTTGTGATGGATTCACAGATTATTATGTCGACGGAACTGGTTGTACATTCATGCATTGGAATTCTACGGAAGGTGCTAATTTTGCAAGTGGAGGCCAAAAATTTTACATATTGGTAAAGAACACCCATCACAAAGGTAAGTCCATTATGATACAACTTTGTACTCCACATTTTTATTTACTATCTAATCATTTTATCCCAACACATGAAGGTTATTAATATTTAGAATAATATTTTACGAACAATTTTAAGGTTAGTATGCACCTTGAAAGAGAAACAAATAGAATAGAAAGATGATAATTTGACAAGAAGAAATGAGAGGTGACAAATAAGTGTTTAATTAATGTTCATGTATATATATAACATTGTGGTAGTATTGAACTTTAGTCAAATATATAGTAAACGCTATAGATTGATCCATAATCACATTTACTTAACAAAATATATCTAAACCCCACCTACAGGTAAATGGATATGGATAACGATTGTAACAGTAGCTGCTCTACTTGTGATGATGTGTGCTTTTTTCATTCTATTTCTTGCCTGGAAGAAAAGAAGACATTTTTTTGAAGGTTAGCTATATCTATGTAATATACATTGTTGTAGATACTTTATTGAGCATAACCCCTTCATCTCAATCTTCATCATTCACAATTTTATCTAAATAGAGAGGAAAAGAAAAGGAACGAAGACTAAGATGCTAGATTCAGCAATCAAAGATCTTGAAGATGAGTTCAAGAAAAGACAAGATCTAAAAGTATTTAACTATACCTCAGTTCTGTCGGCAACCAATGATTTTTCACCTGAAAATAAGTTAGGACAAGGAGGCTTTGGACCTGTTTATAAGGTGAAATGAAATCATCACTTTGTGTTGTAACAAGTTTCGTTTATAGGACTGATGATCTTTTCTGTTGCCACTTTAGGGAATCCTACCAACTGGGCAAGAAGCTGCTATAAAAAGACTTTCAAAAACATCTAGACAAGGAATTGTGGAATTCAAAAATGAACTAATGCTTATATCTGAACTTCAGCACAAAAATCTTGTACAACTACTGGGATGTTGCATTCATGAAGAAGAGAGGATTCTAATTTATGAGTATATGCCAAACAAAAGCTTGGATTTTTATCTATTCGGTATGGAATATGTGGGTGTTTATATAATTAGTTGATGTTTTGGAAGACAAATTAAGACAATCTTTTTTATTATGATATAGCAACAATTCTCCTTGTGGAGGAAAACTTCAGAGTTTTCTCAACTGAATCTTTTTTAGTAATTGTTATGGATGATTTTCGTTTACTTATTTTTCAATCATCACTCCTTACATATATAACTTTTGGCAATATTTAAAAAGTATTACGAAAATATGTTATTTATTAATTCTTGTAATATTTTAGTAACTGAATAATATTATAAAATGTTACTAATAATATTTTATATTTATTAAAGATAATTATAGCTGTAAAAAAATTACTAATACAAGTATAAATTGGTAACATTTTTACAAATACAAGTATAAATTGGTATCATATATGTAATTGTAACATAACTATGGAAATGTCATGCTTTGTTTAACTCCTCTGGAATATACTAATGACGAAATTTACTGTTTTGGTTTGTTACCCTTATATATATTCTAACATATTGCTTTATTTCCATTGAGAAGATCGTAATATAAGCAAGTTACTGGACTGGAAGAAGCGTTTCAACATAATAGAAGGAATTTCTCATGGATTACTCTATCTTCACAAGTACTCGAGACTCAAAATTATTCATAGAGACTTAAAAGCTAGTAACATACTTCTTGATGAGAATATGAATCCAAAAATTTCGGATTTTGGATTAGCAAAAATGTTTGCAGAACAAGAATCCACAGCAAATACTAGTAGGATTGTAGGGACATAGTAAGCTTGCAAAACTCTATTTCTTCCGAGCGTAGTTGACAACATGTGAATAAGGCTTCTTTCTTCAAGTTACTTATAAACTAATTTTTCTTGCAGTGGTTACATGTCTCCTGAATATGCTATGGAAGGAATTTTCTCTACAATGTCTGATGTGTATAGTTTTGGAGTGTTGATTCTTGAAATTGTTAGTGGACGAAGAAATACAAGCTTCTATGATGTTAATCATCCTATAAATTTGATAGGACATGTATGTAAAATTAGTCTCAAAGACTTTTTTTTTTTAATTGGCTATTTCCTTTATCTAATTTGACTAAAATGCTAACAGGCATGGGAGTTATGGAATCAAGGTGTGTCTCTACAATTAATGGATCCATCACTTGGTGATTCGTTTGATCCCCATGAAGTTAAAAGATGCATTCACGTTGGTCTCTTATGCGCAGAACAATCTGCAAATGATCGACCCACAATGTCTCGTATAGTTTCTTTATTAACAAATGAAAGTGCAGTAGTTGCCTTACCTCGAAGACCAGCATTTTATGTGGAAAGAAATTTTTATGATGGAAAAACATCTTCCACAGAATTATGTACGAATGATATAGAAGAAATTACTTCTTCCTCGTAAATTACTCTGGGAAGTAGTGCCAGGGTTGAACTTCGCGAGTCAAGGGTTTGTTTTGAATCTTTTTGGTCAGAGTAAAATGATTTCTATGTTTTTGGAAGGGTAAGCACTTGAGACACATTGGAAACAGAAGACAGTTCTAAAAGCATTTTTGGAGCCGTAGAGTCATTGGTAAAATCTCTAGCAGTACAGATGCATTCTATCCCTTTTATTTTATTTTGTTTTCATCTTTGTTAACCTTGTATAACTAATCCCTTCTGGACTTAGTTGATGAACTTGAATAGCATCTTTATATAATATATTCTTAATTTTTATATCTAATACAAGTTTATTTCATGAATTTGTGCATCTTTCTTTGTGTTCTTGACTTTTTTTTTTAGTTTTTATAGAATTTGATCTTAAATTTGCATCGCAGTTGGGAAATTGAGCGTAGACTAAAACTGAGATGATTTATCATAATTAAGTTTGAGTGTATCTACGAATAGAGCATCAAATTTATGAGTTCTTTATGGATCTTTAATCTTATTGCTTGATTAATGTAATTCCCTATTTACTTCTGCTCGCTTAGTTAATCATATATCTTATTTTACTATTCTTTGGGTTCAGCTCTCCTTTTATACTTATGTCTTAATTAATATATTGGTGTTTTTCTTGGAATAAGATATAATACTGAATACTAATAGGTAAGTGAAATTTCAAAAGAAAAATGATTATTACTGAGTCAGTGTTGTTCGAGTTATGGTGTAAGTGACTACAAGGCTATTTGCCGGAGAAACTGCAGTTGCGTTGGATTCAAAGATTATTATGATCATGGAACTGGTTGCATTTTCTTTAATTGGAATTCAACATGCAGTTTTACATGCTGGCAAAGAATATCCATCACGAGTAAGTGTGTAGTATAATTTCAGAACTTCCTGCTCCACGTTTTAATTTCTTTTAGATGGTACAAAAAATTGGCAGAACTAATTATAAATGAACACTATATATATATGCAGGTACAAGAAGGTAGATATGGAAAAGCAATATAATTGTTGAATATCTAAATAAAGATTATTTTGTTCAGTTATAATTATCTTTTCTTGCAATTGTTATACAGTTTATTTTATGGCAGTTATATGTCTCCTGGGTATGTCATGGAAGGAGTATGGAATTCAACATCAACTACCAATTTTTTCTATAAAACCTAATGTGTATATAGCTTTGGAATCATGCTGCTTGAAATTATCAGGGGAAGAAGAAACACTAGCAACTACAATGCTGATCATCCACTAAATCTAATAGGACATGTATGTAAAATTAGTTTTACTAAGTTACTTTTGTTAGAAATAATAATTAGAAAATAATGAGTTGTAAGATGAATAGTTGTCAGTTACTCTGGAGTAAGGAGTAGTTATTTTGCATTAAGAGACAATTATTCTACATTAAAGAGCAGTTATTTTGCATTAAGAGGCATTATTGTTTTGTAACTGTTATTTAAGAGTATCTAGTGTGTTAATTAAAAGATGTTGTAATGTTATGAATTGCTCTATTATTAACTGAAATTTCAAGAAATAAAATATTTTTCTCCTCCATTTTATCTAACGAAGTGGTATTAGATCTTAGGCTCTGGTGAATTAAGAGAAACACTTAGTGAGTTGAGAAATACAATTAGTGAGTTGAGAGATGACAAGTGATAATTTGAACTTGTTTCAATTCCCTCGTCTTACCAATGGATATTATGACAATTAATGTCGTCGCATGAAAGCCTTGCTAGGTTCCGAAAATGCTTGGGAGGTTGTGGAGAAAGGTTATACTCTTCTTGAAGATAAGACTATTTTGTTGCAACATGAGGAGATTTTAGTAAAGACAAAAAAAATGATCAACAAGCACTTACCTTCATCTATTAAAGTTTAAATGAAGTTATGTTTGAGATGGTGACAAATGCATCCACCTATAAAAAAGCTTGGGAGATTTTGAAAACTTCTCTTGAAGGTGTTGACAAGGTGAAGAAGGTGCGCCTACAAACTCTACAAGGAGAGTTTGAATCCTTGCGTATGAAGGAGTCTGAATGAATTTCAAATTTTCGCAATAGGGTGATGACAATAGTGAACCAAATGAAGAGTTACAAAGAGAATATGGAAAATATTCGTGTGGTAGAAAAAATTCTTCATTCTTTAACCATAAAATTTGATTTTGTGGTTTGTGCAATTGAAGAGTCAAAGGATTTAAAATTAATGACAGTGGACCAATTGATGGGTTCACTTCAAGCATATTAAGAAAGGTTCAAGAAAACTTCTTTGAAATAAAATGGAGGAGAAAAATATCAAAGAGGGCGTGGACATGGACATGGACGTAGCCAAGAAAGATGAGGAAGAGGTAGAAGAGGAGATCATGACAATTTTTATAATACTGAAAGGAGTTATCAACCCACCAAAAGTTGTGGGAGAGGAAGAGGTAGAGGAAATTTGGTAGAACAAATGAAAGGAGGTATGATAAATCTAATGTTGAATGTTATAATTTCCATAAATATGGTCATTTTTCTTGGGACTGTAGAACCAATGTTGAAGAAAAGACAAATCTTGTTGGTGCCAAAGAAGAAGGTGAAGAGCCAACACTATTGCTAGCACTTAATGGAGATAGTGATGATAAGAACCTATGGTATCTTGACAGTGGAGCAAGTAATCACATGTATGGTTACAAGGAGAAATTTGTGGAGCTTGAAGAGAAGGTGAGGGAAAATGTTTCCTTTGGTGATTCTTCCAAGGTGCAAATCCAAGGGAAAGGTAATGTTTTAATTTCCTTAAAAGATGGCTCTCACAAATTCATCAAGGATGTCTATTATGTTCCTAAATTAAAAAGTAATATTTTGAATTTGGGACAACTTGTTGAGAAAGGGTATGAAATCCTCATGAAAGAAAATTGTTTATGGCTTAGAGATCAAAATTCTAATTTGGTTGCTAAGGTGTTTATGTCAAGAAATAGAATGTTCATGTTGAGTATGAACACCAATAAAGCAAAATGCTTAAAGGCTAGCATAAAAGATGAAGCGTGGTGTTGGCATATGAGGTTTTGGCACTTGAAATTTAGAGCATTTAAGGCCTTAGAAGATGAGAACATGGTGAAGGGGATGCCTCACATCAACCATCTCAATCAATCGTGTGAAGCATGTTTCCTTGGCAAGCATGCAAGAAGAATTTTTCCTAAAGAAGTTGAATCAAGAGCAAATGAGCCTCTCCAACTTGTGCATATTGATGTGTGTGGTCCAATTGATCCTCCTTCATTTGTAAAAATAAATATTTCTTGCTTTTTATTGATGATTTTACGAGGAAGACTTGGGTGTATTTCCTGAAGCATAAATCTGAGGCATTTGTAATTTTTAAAAATTTTTAAGATCTTGTAGAAAAAGAGAGTGGTTATGTAGTTAAGGCTTTAAGATCTGATAGAGGTGGAGAATTCACATAAAAAGAATTCAATGAATTTTGTGAAAAGGATGGGATTCGTCGTCCTCAAACGATTCCTAGAACCCCACAACAAAATTGGGTAGTGGAGAGAAAAAATAGAACTATTCTTAACATGGCTAGATGTATGTTGAAAGTCAAATCTATGCCCAAGGAATTTTGAGCCGAAGTTGTTTTATGTGTAGTTTATTTGTCTAATTGCTCTCCTACAAGGAATTTCAAAGGTCAAACACCTCAAGAAGCATGGAGTGGAGTGAGGCCAAAAGTTGACCATTTTAGAGTCTTTGGGAACATTGCATATGCTCATATGCCCATCCAAGGAAGATCCAAGCTTGGTGATAGAAGTGTGAAGCATGTGTTCATTGGCTATGATGCAAATTCAAAAGGATACAGGTTGTATAATCTAAACAATGGGAAGATGATTGTAGTAGAGATGTAGAATTTGATGAAGAAAAGGCATGGAATTAGGAGAAAGAAGAAGCCATTTATGATTTCCTTCCATATTTTGAAGAAGGTGATCAAGAAGTTGTAGTACCAAATGAGTTTTATACTCCACCTCCATCACCAACTCCTTCAATACATGAGGCCTCATCTACCAAAGGGAGTCCAAGTGAAAGGACACAAAAAATGAGAAGCATTCAAGAAATATATGATGAAACTGATATTATAAATGATTTATTTTGTCTTTTTATTGACAGTGAGTCTTTAACTTTTGATGACGCTATGGAGGACAAAAGGTGGAGACAAGCCATGGAGGAAGAAATCAAAGCCATAAAGAAGAATGACACTTGAGAATTATCAAATCTTCCTAAGGGTCATGAAGCAATTGGAGTCAAATGGGTATCTAAGATCAAGAAGAATGCAAAGGGAGGGGTGGAAAGATACAAAGCAAGGATTGTTTCTAAAGGATACAAGCAACAACATAGAGTTGATTATGATGAAGTGTTTGCACCAATTGCTCGTATGGAGACAATTTGTCTTCTTATTTCAGTAGCAGCTCAAATGGGTTAGAGAATCTTCCAACTTGATGTCAAATCAGCTTTCCTAAATGGCTATCTTGATGAAAATGCCTATGTTGAATAACCAATGGCATTTGCCATCAAAGGACAAGAGGAGAAATTCTTGAAATTGAAGAAGGCATTGTATCGCCTAAAGCAAGCACCAAGGGCGTGGAATAGTCGCATTGACAAGTAATTTCAAGACAATGGGTTTGTTCGTTGCCAATATGAGTATGCTATTTATGTTAAAAAATTTGATAATGGTGATATTCTTTTAGTTTGTCTAGTTTGTCTTTATGTGGATGATCTTATTTTTACTGTAAATAACCCAAATTTGTTTGAAAACTTCAAGAAGGTTATGTCTTGTGAATTTGAAAAGACAAATATAGGGCTCATGTCCTACTACTTGAGATTAGAAGTGAAGCAAATGAATAATTGCATTTTTGTTTCTCAAGAAAGCTAAGCAAAGAAGGTGTTGGAGAAATTTAAAATGTTTGATTGTAATCCTGTGAACACACCCATGGAAGGTTCGTTGAAATTGTAAAGGTTTGATAGTGGAGAGAAGGGAGATCCTACTTTGTTCAAAAGTTTTGTAGGAAGCTTAAGGTATTTAACAAGGACAAGGCCAGATATTATATATGCGGTTGGTGTAGTTTGCCACTTTATGGAGGCTCCTACCTTTACTCATATGAAGGCAACAAAGAGAATATTTTGTTTCCTTAAAGGTACACTTGATTTTGGCTTATTTTACTCTTCTTCTAATGAATTCAAACTTGTGGGATTTTGTGATAGTGATTTTGCGGGAGATGTTGATGATAGAAAAAATACTACTAGTTTTGTATTTTTCATGGGTGGTTGTGCTTTTACTTGGAACTCTAAAAAGCAAGTCATTGTTACACTTTCTACTTGTAAAACTGAGTATGTGATTGCAACTTCTTGCACGTGTCAAGTTATTTGACTAAGAAGATTATTAAAGAAGTTTATTATGAACCAAGAGGAGAGTACAAAAATTCATATTGATAATAAATTTGCACAAATTCTTGCTAATAATCTAGTGTTTCATGAACGAAGTAAACACATAGATACAAGGTATCATTTCATTAGATAATGCATTGTCAAGAAAGAGGTAGAGCTAATTCATGTGAAGACTCAAGATCAAGTTACAAATATTTTTACCAAGCCCCTTAAGTTAAAAAGATTTTAGAAGATTGAGAGTAAGACTTGGTGTACAAAATTTTCTAAATATGAAGGGATGTTAGAAATAATAATTAGGAAAGAATGAGTTGTAAGGTGAAAAGTTGTCAGTTACTCTAGATTAAGGAACAGGTACTCTGTATTAAGAGACAATTTCTTTACATTAAGGAGCAATTATTTTACATTAAGAGGTATTATTGTTTTGTAACTACTATTTATGAGTATTTAGTGTGATAATTAAAAAACGTTATAATGTTATGAATTGTTATATTATTAATAGGGTATCCACATATGTCAAGAAATAAAATATCAAGAAATAAAATATTTTTATCCTCTAGCTTGTCTAACAACTTTTTGGATTACTATTCCAGGTGACTAACTAATTTGACTAAATTAATACTAACAAGCATGGGAGTTATGGAATGAAGGTGCATGTCTACAATTTCCACATTGGTCAATGTATCAGAAATCGAATGGATAAAAATGTTCGACCCAGGAATGAAATAGTTACCTTACCTCGAAGACCACCATTTTATGTTGGAAGGGAGACCTTTGATGGAAAAATATCTTCGAGAGTTCAATACGTAAGGATTCGACGAATGCAATCACTGCCTCCACAGAAATTGAAGCAAGGTGAATAATTTATTGAGTAGTAAAAAAATTATTTTATATTAAATTTATTTTGAATTGTATGTGTCATAAGTTGCTGTGTTGGGATGGTAGCTTTATTGGTGAGTCATAAATTCTGTTCATGGCCATGTGGTGCCAGAGATTTATAGTTTACTTTTCTCTTTGTCTTGTTTGTACTATTTAAACCTTGGTATAGTATTACTGGTGCTATAGTTTGATTTAGCCTTTTTCAATAAATTCATTTTGCTTATAAAAAAACTACCACAACGTACAGTTAAAATGTTTAGGTGATGACATAAGTATTGTTAAAAGCATATAGACAATATTTACTCAGCCGTTGTAAGAATTTAAAGCAAAAGTTTTTTTCTTAACTTTAGCTCAAACCACCAATTTATTCTAAACACCTATTTTATTATTTTTTATTAATTAATAAAATTAATATCTTAAATATTTTAAGTTATACTGTAGGTGAGGGTTGAACTTATGCCACGAGTAGTAAAACATGCATTATTAACCTCTATGTCATAGTTATCTTTTAGTTATAATCTTATATCATTATATTTATCACATTCTTACATTGTTTCTAATAACTATGCATAGACAACTTTTGTAATTTCTTAGTTTTTTTTTTTTGGATCAGTTGTTGTTGTAATAATGTTCTTAAAGCTTATAGGAAAAAAATTTTGTTTCCGGTAAATATTTATGTCACAATTATGTAGTTTATGATATATATCACTAACTATTAGATCACTAAACAATTTGGTATACAAAATGAATTTGATTCATCCAATCTTTAGATTAAAAGTTCTTTTAGATAGATTATGTATACAAATTTTTATGTTAATCCAAAATTAATTGATATCTTATTCATATTGATCAAACTTAATGGAATATATATTTTAAAATATATAAAAATTTTATTATCTTTTTATTATTCTTCAATTTTAATAAAAATATGTGTATGACTATGTAAAGGAAATTTTTAATTCAATGATTGGATCAATCAAATTCACAATCTACATAAAATTATTGAATGTTGTAATAATTAGTATAAGTTACATTAGTATCATTTGATCATATATATATATATATATATATATCATTTGCATATCAATTTTGAGATAAAAAGTCATTCAATCTAAATCCTATTTAAAAATAAAAAGCACATAAGATAAAAAAAAAGAGACGAAAAATAATTGATTAATTATTAGCGACGAATTTAACGATCGAAATGAGGAGTTGCTAAATAGCGATAAAATTAGTGATTGAAAGTGAGTTTTTTTTTAAAAAAACTTAACAACCGATTTAGAGACCGATAATATAAAACAAAAATAAAACGAAAGATTAGAGACCGTATTAGCGACCGAAAAAAAAATAATAAAGTTATAAATTAGCGACTGAAATAGAAACTGAAAAAGAGAAAGTCAAAAAGGTTCATTTTAGCTACTGCTTTAGTGACCAAAATGTAAAATTTTAAAATAAAAAAATGGTTTTATTAGCGACTGAATTAGTCACCAACAGTTTAAAAAATTAAAAAAGAAATAGCAACAGAATTAGCAACGGACAAACTAAAATATAAAAAAATAGAAAAATATTTTGCAACTGAATTAGCAACCAAAATGATGTTGACTTTTGTGACTGAAATAGCAACCGAGATTATGTTGACTTTTCACAACCAAAATAGCGACCGAAAGTGAAAAAAATAAACCACGTTAGCGACAAAATTAGCGACCACCAGTATAACATTAAAAAAAACTATTAGCGATGAAACTGAAAAAAATTGGATACAATCATATTATCTTGTATTTATAATTAAAAGAGTATTTTAAGTATATATTTTTTATAATGATGGTATTGAAATTCATGTTAAATGATGTGAGTGTATTTGTTAAAAAAATAAGTATAGTATTTGTATATTTTAATTATATATTATTAATTTGTTATTTGTGTAAATAATTGTTTTATTTGTAATTAAATAAGTTATTTTACTCTATATTTCTTGTAATTAGGGTGTTTAAGTTTACTTTACATGACGTGAGCGTAATTACTTTTAAAATAAAGTAAACTTAGTAATTGTGTATTCAAATTTTATATATTTTCTATATTTATCCAAATAATATGTTTAGTAGAATTTTTTTAATTAAATGAGTCATTTGACTCTATATTTCCTTTTATTAGGGTGTTGAAGTTTATTTTACATGGAGTTAGTGTAGTTATTTTAAAAATAAAGTAAACTTGGTAATTTTCTCTTTAAATTTAATATATTTCCTATATTTATCCACATAATAGTATGTTTGGTAGTAATTTTTTAATTAAAAGAGTTATTTGACTCTACATTTCTTGTAATTAGGGTGTTTAAGTTTATTTGACATGACGTGAGTGTATTGATTTTTAAAATAAAATATACTTAGTAATTTTCTCTTTAAATTTAAGATATTATCTTTATTTATCCAAATATTACTATGTTTAGTAGCAATTTTTTACTTAAATGAGTTATTTGACTATATATTTCTTGTAATTAGAGTGTTTAAATATTTTACAAGATGTGAGTGTATTTATTTCGAAAATAAAATATATTTAGTAATTTTTTCTTTAAATTTAAGATATTTTCAATATTTATCCAAATAATAGTATGTTTAGTAGCAATTTTTTAATTCAATGAATTCTTTGACTCTATATTTCGTGTAATTAGGGTGTTCAAGTTTATTTTACATGAGGTGGCAGTAATTATTTTTCAAATAAAGTAAACTTAGTAATTTAGTGAATAATTTTATATATTTTCCATATTTATCCAAATAATAGTATATTTAGTAGAATTTTTAAATTAAATGAGTCATTTGACTCTATATTTCTTGTTTTTAGGATGTTGAAGTTTATTTTACATGACGCGAGTGAATTTATTTTTAAAAAATGAAGTAAACTTAGTAAAATTGGATTTAAATTTTATATATTTTCTATATTTATCCAAATAATAGTATGGTTAGTTGAATTTTTTTTTAAATAAATGAGTTATTTGACTCTATATTTCTTGTAATTAGGGTGTTGAAGCTTAAACATAAGTCATTTATTTAATTAAACTTTAATTAAATAAATGAGTTATGTTGAAGCTTATTTTATATTAGGTGAGCGTAATTATTTTTAAATAAATTAAACTTAGTAATTTTGTATTTAAATTTTATATATTTTCTATATTTATCCAAATAATAGTATATTTAGTAGAATTTTTTAATTAAATGAGTCATTTGACTCTATATTTCTTGTTATTAGCGTGTTGAAGTTTATTTTACATAGAGTGAGTGTAATTATTTTTGAAATAAAGTAAACTTAGTAATTTTCTCTTTAAATTTAAGATATTTTCTATATTTATCTAAATAATAGTATATTTAGTAGTAATTTTTTAATTAAATGAGTTATTTGACTTTATATTTCCTGTAATTAGGGTGTTTAAGTTTATTTCCTGTAATTAGGGTATTTAAGTTTATTTTACAATTTTACATGACGTGAGTGTATTTATTTTTAAAATGAAGTAACAGCTACTCAACCAGAACGACGACTACGCGAATCAGTATTCTTTTTTTGTGGTTTTTTTTTTTTTTTTGGTAAAACTCTTGCTTTTTCTGTTACACGTTCGTAATTGTGAATTGGATGGCTTGAAGAAAAGTAATATGAATGATGAAAGACAAAATATTAAGGCATTAATGTGTGCATATTTAGTGAAATGGAAAGGTAACAGAAGTTTATTGTAAGACATTGATGGTTAATATTAAAAAACCATATACAAACAGAAACCAAATACAAACACACGTTTCTGGATGTGGAATGTGGATTCCTTCATTTACTTGCTTGATGGTACATGAAATGTCAGTGTAGAATGTGGATTCGTTCATTTGCTTCCTCTATTAAAAAAAAATTATGGTTGTAGTAATTTGTTTTCAAATTATATAATATTTTGAGTTTAATTTTCATATAGCGTAAAAAAAACTAAATAAAATCATTTGATAATCTAATCAATTACAAAACTTAAAATAATGTAAAAAAAATCAATGTTGAAGTGGATAAAGAAAGATTTAAAAGATTTGAATTCGAAAAAATAAATAAAAACATATTTTATGGAATCAATTATTATGATGAGTAAAATATGAATAAATTATTGTAAATCAACATCCCACCATTATTCACTCAAGCCTTATGCTAGTCAAATGCAACAATAGATACAAAATAAAAATTTTAAAAAAATGCCAATTGGCCATTAATTATAAACCATTGGTCACCAACTTTAGTAAGTCATTAATGAATAAATGAAAATTTTCAATGACAACCCAATTAAAACCTTTCATAGTGGCCTCAAATTTTATCAGTATTTTACTATTTGTTGCCCTCGTCCTTCCCTCTCGATTTCGTGCTTAATTAACATTGATAGGAGAACACTTGACATCAACCAGAAGATTCTGCTTAGCCTCTCCAATTCACGTTACTAGTTTGTTTGACAAGTGCTAATGTAGCTAAGTGAAATATTCTATATGAAAATTAATTTTTTAATATATATTATTCAAATAAAAATCATTTTATTTTAAGCTCACGTTTTTATTTCATAAAATTACAATAATTCAAAACTAATTTTGCAGACTCTCATTCAATTACACACTTAATTAGTCCATATTATACTCCAGCCTCGCTTTATTCAACCATCATCTAGCATACCTTCTTCATATGCTTTCAATTAATTTTTAATCTTTAAAACTCAATTAATTTCCTCTCTATTATTATTCCTCTCTTTATACTTTAAAAATTAAATCAATAATTACTCTAAAAAATATTATCTCTCAAATGATTATTATTTTATCCTAATTTGTATATTTAAATATGCATTCAGCCAACCTACAACACATTGTAGGACCAACCATCCTTTGATCTACTTAGCTGAATCCCTTCACTATATAATTTACTTGGAGTTGACATAAGTTCAATAATGTTTTATTGTTTATGATTTGCTTACGTATTTTATTGTTTAAGGCTTGGAGTAGAGTTGTTACAATATTACTTGTGTTTAATATGATTTGAAAACAATAGTTTATCATGGACTAGAATTGTTAGAATATTAATTGTGCTTAATATGATTTGAACAAACGGTTCACTGAAGGAGTATATGAGTTTCTACAATTTGCTATTGCTCAAGAAAAATTTAAGTTACAAGGTGAGAAACTAAGATGTCCTTGCAACAAATGCAAATGTTTAGTTTTCAAGTTTGTCAATGAAGTGGAATATGATCTTTATGAGCAAGCGTGTATGCTGAATTATTATTGGTGGACAAATCATGGTGAGCAGTTGCCACAATTTCCTCCAATGGTGGTCAAAGGTTCATACTATGCAAGTGGTGAACAAAGGGAAGAATTCAATCCTTATAAGTAGTTGATTATGCATCACGTTGGACCCTCAATTGGTGAACATGTAGAGAACATGTAGAAAACATGGAAGAAAATCCTAATCCTAAAGCTCAAAATTGTTTTGATATGTTTGCAGCTGCACAAGCACCATTGTGGGAAGGATGCAATAATCACTCTGAATAGTCAATTTCTTTGGCAGCTTTGAGCTTGAAATCTAACTATAACTATTAGAAGGGTGCTTTAATCGTATGGTGCAATTGAGGGGGGAGACGACGCCTAAAGGTAACAGAATGGTGACAAATTTGTATCATACTACAAAGTTAGTACAAAATTTGGGTTTGGGTTGTTTGAAAATTGATTGTTGTCCAAAAGGATGCATATTGTATTACAATGAAAATTCTGACAAGACCATAACAAAGTGTCTTGTTTGTAACACCGATCGATACAAGTCAATCACTAAGAAGGGGGTTCAAAAGAACATTTTTGTGAAGAAAATGTGGTACTTTTCACTCATTCCAAGACTAAAAAGATTGTACTCTTCAATAGCCATTGCATTGCACATGAGATGGTATAGTGACAATACTTTCTTATGTCATCCATCTGATGCCGAAGCTTGGAAGCATTTTGATAAACTTCATCCAGAGTTTAGTAAAGATCCTAGGAATGTAGGTTAGGGTTATGTGCAATTGAATTTAATCCATTTGGTCAATACGAAAAAAGTTACTCATTTTGGTCGGTTATCTTAACTCCGTATAATCTTCCTCTTGGGATGTACAAGAAGTGGGAATTTATGTTTCTAACAGTTTTAATTCCAGGTCCATCAAATCCAAAGCACAAGATTGATGTCTACTTATGGCCACTAACTGATGAGTTATGTATGTTGTGGAATAATGGCATACTAACTTATGATGTGTTGCTAAGACAAAATTTTATGATGAAAGCTTTTTTGATGTGGACAATTAATGACTTCCCGGCTTATGGAATGTTATCTAGTTGACCACTACTAGGAGACTTGGATGCCCCATATGTATGGAACAAACTAAAGCATTCACATTGAAGCATAGTTGTAAAGTCTCCTATTTTGATTGTCATCGTCAATTTCTCCCACTCAATTATCCATACAGGAGAAACAAAAATTCTTTCAAGAAAATGTGTGTTGAGACATCACATCCTTCTCCTCGGTTGTCTAGTCCTTATATGTGGAAGAGAGTTGCATACTTACCATATTCGTATGACTTACAAGAAGAAGAACAAGAAATTCCTAGTTATGTTCAACATAATTGGAAAAAACAAAGTATTTTTTGGAGGTTGCCATATTGGAACACATATCTTCTACGTCATAACATTAATGTCATGCACATAGAGAGAAATATTTTTATTAATGTATTTGACACTGTGATGGACATTAATGGTGGGATTAAGGACACACATAAGGCTCGAATGGATATACCAGAAATATGCAATCGAAAAAGCTTCAGTTGAAAGACATTGGTCGTGTCAAACTTTTCAAACCAAAAGTAGCTTATGCATTAAGAAAATCTCAAGGAGTTCCTATTTTCAAGTGGATGAAATAACTAAAGTTGCTAGATGGGTATGCTTCTAATTTGGGTAGATGTGTCAATGTTAACCAAGGAAAGTTACATGGAATGAAAAGTCACAATTGTCATGTTTTTATGCAACGGTTGCTTCCTATTGCATTCGATTCATTACCAAAACATATCTGGAACCCACCTGTTAAACTTAGCCACTTTTTTAGGGAACTGACATCGACAACACTAAATGTTGGAAAACTAATAGTTGTGGAAGGTAATATACCAGTGTTGTGTAAGTTGAAACAAATATTTCCACCAACCTTCTTTGATTCAATGGAATATCTTCCAATTCATCTACCGTATGAGGCTAGACTTGGTGGTCCAGTCCAATATCGTTGGATGTACCCTTTTGAGAGGTATAAAACTAGTAATCATTTATATACCATTACACTATATATGTTAACCAACAGTCCTTGAGATTGTGCATTCATATTCTTTGTTAGGTTTCTACATTCAGTAAAAAAATAAAGTAAAGAATAAAGCAAGGGTAAAGGCTTCTATTTTTGAAGCTTATTTAGTGGAGGAGACATTAACATTTGCCTCATTTTATTATCCTGATAAAATTGAAACAAGAAGGATCAAGATACCTTGCAATGTTGATTCAGGTGAAGGTTCTTCATCTACTCCTCCTATATCAATATTTAACTACCCACGAAGACTAGGTGGCAAAGCCTTATCATATTTTTTGGACCAATTTGACCTTGAAGCTGCTCACTTATATGTTCTTTTAAATTATGAACATGTTAAGCCGTATTTACAATAAGTATTTCTAATTATAGAT
Source organism: Mucuna pruriens (assembly GCA_025330945.1). Taxonomy (NCBI): domain Eukaryota; kingdom Viridiplantae; phylum Streptophyta; class Magnoliopsida; order Fabales; family Fabaceae; genus Mucuna; species Mucuna pruriens. The sequence continues at coordinate 1,269,718 of JAENHJ010000053.1, read as the reverse complement.
GTCACTCATATTATGCTGACCAATATGATTAATATACTTTTCATTGTAGTATATATACTGAGTTTTTAAGAGAGCTTAATCCCACAACTTCAGATGCGGAAATTGACAGTGACATTTCATCAAGATTTCCTACATGGTTTAAACAATATTTTTTTGGTATTATTTAAATGTTATATTGTCCATCCTAATATAGTGTATGATGTTGGTCATTTAATTTTTTAGGTTCTAAATTCAGAAAATAATATTCAAGACTTATTATTGATTAATCTAGCATGGGGGCCTAAGAGAAATGTAGAATCATGGCCTATGTACATTATCAATGGATATAAATTTCAAACAATTGTTTAGAGTGAAGGCATGAATTCCATAAATCATGGTGTTTATGTAGGAGGAACTAATGGTCAATTAGAATTTGAGTTTTATGAAAACTTGACTGATATCATTCAATTAGAGTACACTGGTTTTCCAATAATGAAGTTAGTTCTATTCAAGTGTGATTGGTTTGATAACGCTCCTAATATAGGAACAAAAGTACATAACAAATATGAGATTGTTGAGGTACGGGAAACACGAAGATATGATAAAGCATACAATCCATTCATGTTTTCACAACAAGCTAAACAAGTTAATTACACAACATATCCTAAGGGACATCACAGTTGGTTGGCTATAATCAAGACAAAGGCAAGGAGTATAAATGTTAATAATACATTACCTTAGATTCAGCAAGAGGCTTGATGACTTTCTTGGGCTTCAAGTAGTATTGCATATTGACCCAGATGTCATTAACGAATCTCTTGTTGACATTGATGGTGGTGGAGAAGAAGTAGACACATAATTATTAGATCAACAAATATTTGATGAACTAGATGAGGATGAATACATAACAAGTGAGAGTGAAAGTAAGAGTGATTTTAATGATACAGATACCTCTTAGGTAATTTATACAATAATATGAATTACATATATTGTGTTAAATACTTTCTACATTTGTATGACCATTGTTTGTAAGAATTACTTGTAGTGATTATGACGGGAAAGATAAGCGACACGTTTTAGTGTCGTAAAAATGATCAGGTTTGATTTTTCCAGTTCGATTAGTTTCCTAAACCCTATACATTTAATATTTCACTATATTCATTAATCTTTAGTCCTAATTGTGATATATAACAATTACTACATATAGATGGCAAACATAAGTATAAGTGATGGTCGTACACCACCTAACCGTGGTAGAGGTTATTGTGTTAGTCAGAGAGGTCAACCTACCATCAACTCTCCCACTTCCATAAATCATATTTCAACGTCAGAGTCCACAATTCCCATTCACAAAGATGCCATACTTCCTACAGTTGAAGAGGAACCACAACCTATCAAAGTAGGTGATATAATGGTCACACCTTCAATACTACAAGATTCATTCACACCTGAAGGTCCATCTCTACACTTTCAACATGCACTGGATCAAAGGCCTTTCCTTCAAGTAATAGATAATAAGTAAGTCAATTTTAATATAATATTTCATCTTTTAAATAACATTCTTCAAATATGTACATTCACAAAATCATTCTCCATAGATTTACACCATCTGATGGTCCTACTCGTATGATCCCACCAACGCGTGTCGTATTTTGTATGACATTGAACCACTATAATCTCAAACACCACCTTTCCAACAACCAGTTCCATAACCTGGTAGTGCATCTTTGTTGGAAGAATTCATGAAGTAGTTGATAATGAACAACATGAAATTCCAAGAGGGCATCCATGCCGCACTGTAGGATTTGCAAACACAAGTTGGAGACTTAACCACCACAACAAATCAGCTCCATTCTAAGAGATTTGGACATAGTCCTTCTCAGACCATCCTCAGTCCACCAAAGGAAAATATGAGTGGCAAGGATACCACAACAACAATCAGTTAGTTTGTCTTATGAATTTTTGGAAATTCCAAATTTGGAGAATTCTGTTATTGATTCTAATTACACTCGTAAGGATTTAAGTCAGTGTTCTAATTTTGTACAAATTAGTAATGCTATTAGTACAGCTACACGTGTAGGGATGATAACTAATTTAGAAGTGGTAGCAATACAACCTTCAATAGTAACAAATGCAAATGCCGTGCTAGAAGTAGCCGACTATGTCGGTGATGTTTTTGACTTTGTTGAGATGACTCAAGTTTCTGCCTCTATAGTGGAGGTGTTTGGCCCTACTGAGATGGCCGAGAGTGTCGATTTTACAAAGACTATTGCTGAACTAGCTGATATAGTTGAAGCTACCTACTTTGTGCTTGATGTTGCTAACCTTACCGATATGACCGAGGATGCTGATTCGATGTGGGATATTTCGGTCAATTTGACTAAGATTGCTAAGTTCGTAGGAGCTGATGCTAATCTTGCCAATGGGGCCAAGGGTGCTAATTCTCTTGTTGATATGTCAAATGATGTTAAAATTGTTGATTATGTTGTTGACATGACGGTGGATGTTAAAATTGCCGACTCTAGTATGAATGTGTCAAGTAGTGGTAATATGGTTGAAAGGGCTGACTCTGTGGTGAATATTTTTTATTTTACTGATAGGAGTGAAATTTCGGATTTTATGGCTAACAAGTCCAACTTGACTAACGTTTTAGATGCTAGGATTGAAGTCTTGGACCTTGTTAATAGTTTTTTAGCTGATGTGTCAGATCTTCCGACTCTTTTGATATCTCTGACCTTGCTAACATGGTTGATATGACTGATTTTTCTTTTTCTTATTTAGCTGACTATGAATGCAAGTGTGATGGTGGCATAGAGTGCTCCATCCGTGTAGAAATTCATATTGCTATTACTGAAGAGCTAGTAGGGGCAGAAGTGGCAGTAGTGACAAGAGCCAAATTTGACTCCTGAAATTAGAAGATAGTCGATTCCGAATTTTGAAATCAGCAAAGAGCTGGGTCCAACACAAAAAATCGGGAGGAGACTCGGACCGACTTTGACATTTGGGAGGGAGCCGATTCTAACTCCAATAATCAAGAAGAAACTGAGTCCACCTTTGGGGGCAAAAACTGTAAACAAGCCAAAGCCGAGTCTGTTCTGGATTGCTGAGTCTGTCACCATACAAATGTCGTGTCTAGTCTTGGTAATCAAGTCCACAACTAGACGGGAGTCATGACTATACCCGGTAACTGACTTTACACATGGACAATCAAGACGACTCTGGGATAGTCGACTCTAACTCGGGTAGCCGAACCCAACCCCGACAGTTGAGTCAAGAAGAAGAGAGTAAATCTTCTTCATTTCCCTCACTAGTAGAACTGATAAGAATGCTATCCATCGTGTAGCCATTACATGCCTCTATACAAGGGAATTCTAAATTGTCTAAAATATGAATTGTCTACAAATTATGATTTTAAGAATTCTATTAACTGTGAATATGTTCCTTGTGTAAAACTCATCAATGCTGCTAATAGGAGTGTAGGGGTTTTAGACAATGCAGGTACTACGAAGGTTATAGCAGTACAATTCCCTTTGGCGTCCAGGGTGCCGCTAGTCCAGGTTCTAGTAAGTACAACCAAACACTTCTAGATAGAAGAGTTGTTACCAGACCTGAAGAAGCCGAGAAGTTCCCATGGCCACCTGGTCGAGCATTCATCATTTAGATTTTTATTGAAGCCAGTGGGAGAGATAATGCTAAAATTATCAAGATGGATGAGGAGGAGAATTCCTCAAGCTATCACAAATAAGAGCGAAGCACATATACTAGATATCAAAATTTGGACGGTTTTTTCCCCTGAGAAAGAAGATTTTTTCCCCCTTTCCCGTATGTGCATATATGTTTTGCAATGGGGACAATGCTTCAGTTAAGTGTGTGCGTGTGGGGGAGGGGGTGTAGTCATAGGTGTATGTTTTTGTTTTTCTTTCTTTTTTGTCTATTTTTACTGATTTTGTTTTTTGTACGTTGCTACCGGCCGAGTCCATCTCAACTCTGGCTTCATTGTTGTTGAGTCTAGGCCAACTCCGATTCTGTTGCGTCTTTTGTTTTTCGTTCAATTTCCATTTTCATTTTTTTTATATTTCTTAGTTTTTTTGTTTTCTAACTGTTTCTTTGTTTTCCATTTTTAGATCGTTGAGAAAATATTTTGCAAAGTTTAAATGAAATTCCTTATGATGAATAAAACGTGAAGAAATAGTGCATAATCCTAGATTAAGATGTTTTCAACTTGACATGAAATGAAATATTTGCATCCTTAAAAATAAGTGAATGAAAAATTAAAGTTGAAATCATTAATGATAGAAAAATAGTCGTGTGAGATTTTTTTTTGAGATTTATATAAAATGGCTTTATATCTTGACATTCTCGTCTTTCTTGTGTGATTTTTGCATCCATGTTGCTAGATTACTTTAGATTTTTCCTTGACTCTCTTTTGTACTACTTGTTTCACATGCATTAAAGACATGATCTAGGCTATCTTTCTTCACAAAGCTACTAGCCAAATGAACCTACCTTGCAAATAAAAACCCCTTGTTTACCCTCTTTGAGCCTATATAACAATTTTTTCTTATGGTAACTCATTACAAGTCAAAAGCAGAAAAACCATGATCAACCTAAACTATGAGGGTCAAAGGAGCTTTAGAATTGTTTTGGAAATAAGTTCCATATAAGTGTGAGGGTAGTACCTCAAGGTGTTGGGAATGGTACATTGAAAGATTGGTTGGTACCAAGTAATACATATGTGTGGTGAAAAAGGGTTGATGAAAAAAAGAAAGAAAGGGGTATGAAAAGAAAAATAGAGGATAAATAAAGGAGGAAGCAGCAAAAGCAAAAAGGTTGCAAGAAAAATGCAACTCAAGGCCGCAAGAATACAAAAGAAAAATAAAAAGTGAGAAAAAAAAAAGACTATAAAGGGAAAGATAGGGAGTGTCATGTGAAATATTTTTGTGGGGTTAGTATCCATACTTATACACTTATTCCCTATTGTTCCTCTCTCTCCTTTGCCTATTCAAGCTCACTTCACCTCTCATATATCCTACCTTACCCTAACCATATTACAACCCAAATAAAGTCCTATTAATCAATAGTAACATGTGCTTTTAAAGTTGTAAAAATTAGAGGCTGGTCAAAACTTGGTAGTGCTAGTTAACATAGTATGTTTGAGTGTAAAGACAAACGTAAAATAAAACACTTGAGAGATTGAGAGCACATGCCTCGAAAGAGCTCTATCATTTTGTGGTTACACTTAAATTTTGTGTTTGCTTGTTTATTTTGGATGTTGAAGAAAGTAATTTTATAGATTGATTGAGTACCTTGATTCAAGGGTGAATGTATACTTAGTCTGTTTTGTCAACTTAAATGTTTCATTTAAAAATGCATCTTATTCTCACAATCAAATGTTTATTTTCCTTAATGATCTGTTATGATTTTGCCCAAGAGTGCAAAAATGTAAGTGTGGGGGTCTAATAATTCCTATTTTAGCCCCCTAATAAGGTCTTAAGATGGATAGGAAAGACTCTAATTTGTAGTTATGAATCATGTATTGGTTAAGATTTAGATTTTCCAAGGTTAAACTAAGGAAAATACAAATCTAGGCTAAGTTGCTTATTTTGGATAACAAAAATAGAAGTCTTGTTTTGTAGGTCAAACTAGAGTCCTGAACCATTCCAGCCAAGACTGAGACTGAGTCCTCCCAGCTATCACAGTTGAGACTGAATGCATCTTGGCCAACCAAAGGCATCCCCACAAGCTGAAGGCATCTCGACCTACTAAAGACATCCTGGCCAGATGAAGTCGTCCCAGCCAAGACGAGTTCCTCTCTTAGCCGACTTTATACCAACTCCAGCCCAACCGAATCTATATCGGATAGATGTAGCCTACTCCAAAGATCGAGTCATCCTAGTTGAGGCCGGAAGTGACCCGGCCGGATGAAGCCGACTCCACAAAGACCGACTCTATCCCTGTAATTGAATGTAGATTCCTAACCAAGGCTGATTCCTAGCTTGATGTTGATTCTAGATGCCAACTCCCATCCGTCCAAATCCTTCCAAGAATGCAAAGATCAACTCCACTCCAGTAATTCCAACACACATCGTTTAGGAAAATCGTTAGTTAGTTTAGTTTGTTAATTCTATTACGAAAAGACCATTATTTCTGTTATTTCTGTTAGAAAGTAGTTAGGCTATACATGTATAAATAAAGATGTGCAACTTGTTCCTAGGTTAGCGAGTGCAGATTATCGATAAACACGTTCACCGTTAACCTCCATTTCCACTTTACTTCTCTTTGTTCCATGGTGCTTCCGAAGTGCCTAGTCAATCGAGTAGGTGTAAGACTAGTGTATGGGTAGCGGCCGATTGCCAAGAGGGGACTATTAGAGCTTGCTAGCACACTCCATGGTGATTCAACCCCTCAGTACCTGACAATCTTTGGTGGAACTCTATAGCTACCACTAGTGGTCATTGTAGGAAGCTAAGACCATCCTTTTCTATTGAATCCACTGCATGTATCGGTATTTTTGTTAATCAATGAATGAATATGTTTCTCTTGCTTGTATGTTTGTAACTCCTATTAGATAAATCTATTCTTGCCTATGTCACGATAGTGCTTAGTAGGATTAGATCACGCTAGATTAGGAGTAGGTAATCAATAGATAACCTACATCAACCAAGGGCTTAATCCCTACTACCTTGACGGTACAGTTGTGTAAGCCCTCAGTTGACAATGGAAGAATGTTAGGCGGTTGTCTTAGGATATGAGTTGGTGAGGAATCACTTCCATACTAGAGAGTGAATTAGAACCATTTCCTTGATCCCATGGTATTTGGTATCATAAATATACGTTCAGTAGCTTAGCTTGCCTTTACATAGACAATTTATTTCTAGCATTTTACTTTCTATTGTTAAAAAACTCCCTATTTTACTTTACTGTCGAGTCATTCCGCATCGTACCTTCCTAGTTCTGCCAACTTTTCAGCCTTTTACACTAGAAAACACAAGAACCATGTGTCTTTTAGAAGAATGACCTAGGTTGACCCTGTGCTACCCATAAAATAGAAAAATATAGTATTTGGATAGAAGAAATGACGACTAAATCTCTACCTATCACACCCTCCCCCTCAAACTAGGGCTGCGCCTCCCCTTTTCCCACTTTGAACGGTTAGTGCTGAATGTACATATCTCTCACTCAACTCCATCCGAATAGTTGGGGATTTGTTCGGGCTCCCTCACTAGGTGTCTTCTTTTGGTTCTTTGGCGTTTACCGGTTAGAGAAAGTAGTTGGACTTCCCTGAGCAGTCGACCAGGACACCTACTGTTGTGGCTTTTTTGTGAGAGGTACAAATTCTCCAAAGATCACTTCTTCTAATTGTATGATGGTCGAGTGGGCTCTAACCTCTTGGTTGATTTGGTTGGTGATCCCCACTTTCCTCTCTCATGGATTAAGGGGCTTGCCGTGGTGGTTAAAGTGGATAAAGCTAGCCTGTCCAACTGGGAAGATGAGCTTACAATAGAGCTTTGTGAATTGCTACCTCTATCCTGTGTGGATCTCTTAAAGAAAAGTGTTACTCCCTGGCTTTATCATTTTTCATGTTGATGTTATGTTTCTATCTACTAATTATTGTTTGATTCATTGCAGATTTAACTCCCTTCGAGCTTAAGGCTTTGAGGAAGAAGAAAGTTGCTCAACCTTCTATTACTCAAGTTGCTTCCAATACTTAGATCTTAGCCAATCCTGCAAATGCTACTATATTGGCTATCACTTCTTTTGAGGCAGCTCCATTAGCAAATGGCATCATGACGAGACCATTTTTGAGCCGATTATTGCCTCTCCTCCTACAAAATCTTCTCGAAAGAGGGCTCGAGTGGTTATCGAGATACCTTCTCCTTCTTCAAAGGAAAAGGAGAGTCCTTTGGAAGGTGGTTTTGTTGAAGCCACATCAAGTCTATCTTTGGATTGGAAGGCTATACTTCATGAAAATCCAAACAATACCTCTTTCTGGAGCCCTCATTTCCCTTTGGCCGAGGTGGTCATCCAACACTTGGTGTCACCCTTTGACTTGGAGAAAGTTAAAGTCTTTGGGTTCGTTGTGACTTTAAGGCTCTTGAACCATACACCAGCTATTCTCTTGTGCTTGCTCGGACTCTTGAGTGTAGGTATTGCAATTTAGGGTGTTGTGCCAAGAAGATGAGGGAAAAGAATGACAAGTTAATTGCTGAAGGATGCAAGATGGAGACTCTCTTAGCATAGAAAGATGAAGAGTTGGCTTCTAAGGATTCCGTCATAGTTGATCAAGACTAGAATTTAGATGTGTTTAAGACTAGAATTTTTAAGGAGGTTGTTGATGGTCGATTAGTAGAGGCCACTACTCTTCGCAGTTCTCTTGCTGTGTAACCCTGCTATGTGACCTTTCTCTTGCATTATTAATGAAATTTCACGTATTCACTGTTGTTTCTATGTTATTTGTCGATTTTTAGTTATCTTGTTAACTTATGCAAAATAGATAACACAAACTTAATATTTAGTATGAAGTGGGCACTACATGACATTTGTGATGTAAGTAGCATCAAATAAACCTTTATCTTAAAGAAGAATTATAACGTAGCTAATAAACCTTTATCTTAAAGAAGAATTATAATGTAGCTAGTTGTGGACTCACCATTGAGTGTTGCCTTAGCTTTGTATGCTTAAGTAAGGTTTTTAAGGTACTACTTGGGCGAGGTCTTTAGGACGCCTTTCTCAGGGTTTTGAATATTGCCTGGGGGGTCTTGGGCCACCTCTCTCAGGGTTTTGAATATTGCTTGGGAGGGAGGGTCTTTGGACTATCTCTCTGAAGGTCTTGAATGTTGCTTGGGGATCTTTGGACCACCTCTCCCAAGGTCTTGAATATTGCTTTGGGGTCTTGGGCCTCCTCTCTTAGGGTCTTGAGTGTTGCTTGGGGGGGTGTTGGATCGCCTTTCTCAAGGTCTTGAATGTTGCCTAGGGGAGTCTTTGAATTGCCTCTCTCAGGATCTTGAATGTTGCCTAGGGGGTCTTTGGACTACCTCTCCCAAGGTCTTTAATGTCGAGAATTTATTCTTTGGTTTGTAAATATGCAACCTTATTACCAACATGGTCACCTTTGCTCCTTCTATGCTACTTTTGCTCTTGCTCTCTTAAACTTGCAAGTGTCAGGAAAACTTTTCTCAAGGCCCCAAAGTGGACGCCAATGTACAAATTTTCTCTTTGTTTTTTTCTGGAAGTTTCGTATGCCTCTCAGATCTCTCCTCCACCCAACCGGTTATGCTCTTTTATACCTTTCTCTCTCCTCCTAGGCACTAGTTCCCCCTAATGGGACTTGTCAGATCTTGTCCTCCCCTTGTCTCTAGGTCTTGAGTACCTACAAATAGGAAGGGATGTATGATAGTTCCCAGGCCTCAAGCAATGCACTTCACCATATACTTTTGTCAAGCAACGTTACTTGCAAACATTAATTACTTCAATGTATTTTTGTCAGTTTCCTTGACGGACCGACCGACTCTCCGACTTGTCGAGTCGCATACGTGAGATGCCGACTAGTACAATACCCATATTTCTTTTGGAGATACAACGATTGGCTAGCTTTGCTTAGCACTTTCAGCTTGTGCGTGTCAAGTAGCTGATGGGCAAAGGAGAGTTTATCATTGCATTATTTTCCTGTCGCTTCCTTTATTTTCTTCCTACATGGATTTTAATATACTTTGTATGGAGTTTAGATTCCTTTCCTATCATAAATTATTGAACGAGTTAAGGAATCATTTATGGGACAAACCTTAGTAGTGATTAGGCACCTAAGTATAATAAGATAATATTTAACATGTCAAGGGACACATTCACGAATATGTGAGTTGTTGCTACCAAAATGCTTAGACAATGATACATCATCATCAAAGGAAAATTGTACAAAAAATCAGTCGTTGACCTTTCTCTGTCCAATTCTTTTCCTATTTTTTCTTTTTAATCAACAACAACAGGAATAATAACATCAAAACTATTAGAAGGATACCTAAATGCTGGAAAATCGGTTAATAATTTATGATCGGAAAGGAATATAAACCATGTTGCAATCCTCACCCCTGTTGCAAGAAACATTAATACATTCACCATCTTAGATTATTTCGAACCACCAAATCGGTTCCTAATTAGAGGTTCATTCGACAGACCATGCTGGAAAAGAAATGTACACTCTTTGCTGAGAATGTAAAAACCTTCTGAACCAATCATAGTTTACCCACGGCGAGAGAAGAAAACAATTACTCTGCTTTGATTTGAATAATTTCATAACTCCCCATACTATCTTTGGAATTCCAAACATGAGAGACGAAAAAGTTGATGACTCAAAATTGAAAAGAAATAAAAGAAAGTAGTAGCCCCAATAAAAGTTTGGTCGGCCATTTGTTTAAAGAAAGATTCAATTATTTAAATTCTTTGGCTTTCTGCGGTTATTGCGCTTCCCTTTATATACCTTTTTGAAGTATCAATGTGTTTTTTCTTTTTTTCCTTTTTTGGTAACGTCAAATCTTAATGTGTTTCGAATTACTGCTGAAGTTTGTTAATATGTTTTTTTTTAAATAAGTTATTTTCATCTATCTGAAAATTTGAAGTTTGTGATTTTTTTTCTAAAAATATTATCCCTAAATTATCCAAAATTTCTAAACATATTTTCACTTTTATACATACTTTTTTTGTAATTTACTATATAGAAATTATTTTTTATTATATTCAAAGGAAATTAATAATTTTAAAATCATCTTTAAAAAAATTATCCAAATAAAAATTAAACCTGATTTAAGTAACAAGTGAATCACCCATTTATTTTCTTAAATTATAATGATCCATCAAATTGGTCCCTAAAATTAATAAAATAACAAAATAGTTCCTCAAATTGTATTTTAATTTTAATTTAGTCTTTGAAATTGTAATAGACGGTCAAATTAGTCCTAAAATAAATAAAATATCAAAATAGTCTCTCAAATTATAATTATCTACTAATTTAGTTCTTAAAATTTTAATGGTCTATCAAATTAATTACTAAAATTAAAAATAATTAATTGGACCTTTTCATCTCAAATAAGTCAAATTAATCCTTAAAATTTCCTTTTCTTCGTAAAATTATATAAGTTTAGTGGTCAAAATTTACAAAAAAAAAATTACAAATACAATTTGCAAAATTAAAAAAGTTATATGACAAAAAGTGCATTTATCCATTTTAATTTTAGGACCAATTTGATCAATTATTACATTTTTAAGCGGAACAAATGGAAGTGATTATGTAAGCATTAATTGTTGGGAGTATTATCTATGCTCAAGTTTGTATTCAACTAGACATAAGCTTTTGTAGCTGGAGTGTTAAGAAGGTATCAAAGTAACTTGAGAATGGAGCATTGGAAAGCCACAAATAAAGTCTTTAGATTTTTGTAGGGAACAAAGGAACACATGCTTACATATGGGAAGTCTGATCACATTGAGGTGATTGGATATTCAGACTCAAATTTTGTTGGATGTGTGGATACAAGATAATTCATCCTTGGCTATATATTTCTTTTAGTCAAAGGAGCAATATTGTGGAAGATTGCAAAGTAATTAGTTGTTGTTGCATCTACTATGGAAGCTAAATTTGTAGCATGTTTTGAGGTTACAATTCAAGCTAATTGGCTATGAAATTTTATTTCAAGACTTTGAATTGTCAACAGTATTGCCAAGTCACTGGAAATGTATTGTGATAATTCTACAATAGTATTTTTTTTCTAAGAATGACAAGTACTCAAGCGGTGCTAAGCATACGGAATTGAAGTCCTTTATCATGAAAGAAGAAGTTCAGAAAACAAAGAGTGTCAATAGAACATCTTAGCACAAATCTTATGATAGCTAACCCTTTGGCAAAAGGATTACCGCCCAAAAGATTTATTGAATATGTTGAAAGTATGAACATTATTGATAATAATGATTATTGAGTATAATGTTTACTTTATGTTTTATGTAATTAACACTCTGAGCTCATTTATGATATTTTTATGATTAATTGTTCTCTATATTTGCATGCATATTTGTATTAGAGTAATGTAAACAGGTATCATCTTGAATAAAGACATTATGTTGAACCAATTATGTACTCCTAATTAATGGTCATGTTAAGGATAAAACTAGTTTGTAGTACATAAGGGACTATGTCGATTAAGTGATGTACAACCAGATGACTTTAGTCATTTTAATGGACATTATATTAGTTCAATTTATTTGTTTTGTTTATGATGATAGGTAACATCACATGAGCTAAATGGGAAAATTTAAAGATATTAATGTTTCATGAGTGGGATGTGATTTATCTGGATTAATAAATAAATAAATAATAATTGGAGACTAAATTGTAAATGGCTTAAGTGGACTAAATTGTAAATGAGTTAAATGAAGTAGTTTCTGAAGTAACTACTATTTTGATGTGAGTAGTAGGTTAAAGAGGTTAACTTCACATTTCCTCTTCTTGACCGAAAAGTATTCTCTCAAGCCCTTCCCATTAGAAAGAAGAGAGAGTAGAAAAGAAAAGTTAAAGGAAGAGAAACCTTGATTTTCTTCATCTTTCAAGTAAAGCAAGGCATATCAAAAAAATGTGAAAAACCCTTTTTATGGAGAAAGATATGTACTTCTTTCTTAAAGATATAGTAAGAATAATTAATTTTTAAGATTTATTAGGCTTCTATTACCGAGAACTTTAGAAAACTACCATTTACATCCTAATCTCTAACATGTTGGTTTTCTATTTCATAGTCGATATATGTTATTAATTTAATTAAGTGACATAATTGTAACAACAAATTGCTATTAAAAAAACTTATACTACATTTCATATCTTCACTTAGGACTATATTACAATACATCAAAATTGTTAAATTTGTTTACCAAAATATAACTGAGATAACAAATGAAAGGCCTGGAAAAATATAACCAAAAAAAAAAAAAAAAAAATTTGAGAACGGAATAGATCACTGATCTCTTCCTTTTGTCGTGACATGTTCTCACAGATGCCACGCATACTTAAATTTGCTACAGAATTCCAAGCCGAAGTTGGAGAGTAAAGGTGTGAAACTTGTAATAAGATTTGGAATGACCCTCCTTCACGTTTTGTGAGTATATTCTTCTGGCAGATTTTAATTTCAGAGTTTAGTTTATTTTATTTTATATTTTTCTTTTTCTAACGTTCCACAGTGCAAACCACCCTCTTGCAGATTAGAGTTCCCATACTTGAAGTATGTTATCATGCTTAAGCTAGAGAAACTGCTTGCTTTGATGTGCTTGTGGTTGTGGTGGAGTACTTGTATTCATGTTTTAGCTGCAAATGACAGTTTAAAGCCTGGTGATACACTGAATTACACTTCAATACTATTTTCTAAAACCCACAAATATTATCTGAAATTTATTCCGCAAGTAGATGCCAAAAGGTACTTGGCCATATTCAGTTTAAATGATGCAGATACTGTACCTTGGGTGGGTAATAGAAACCAACCTTTTGAAGATTCTGCAGTTTTATCACTAAACCACTCTGGTGTGCTGAAAATAGAATCTCAAAGTGGGAAACCGATAATCCTTTATTCTCCACCTCAACCTCAAGCTATCAACAACACAGTGGCCACCTTGTTGGACACAGGAAACTTTGTGCTTCAACAACTTCACCCCAATGGGACAAAATCTCTGTTGTGGCAGAGTTTTGATTATCCCTTGGACACTTTGATAAGTACCATGAAGTTAGGTGTTAATCACAAAACAGGCCATCAGTGGTTACTAGTTTCATCCTCAGCTGACTCACTTGCTCCCGGTGCCTTTAGTCTTGAGTGGGAACCCTTGGGACAAGAATTGATCATAAGGAGACGCGGAATAGTTTGTTGGCGAAGTGGGAAACTGAGGAACGACAGATTTGAGCACATTTCAGAGGATGCACAACGCATGTTGAAATACACCGTTGTGTCTAATGGCGATGAAGACTCCTTCTCTTTCACAACTACAAGTGAAGGGTTTCGGTGGTCCATATCAAATATTGGGCGGTTATATTATAACAATGAAACGGATGCTGCAAAGGCTGATATGTGCTACGGATATAACACTGATGGAGGGTGCCAAAGATGGGAGGATATACCTAAGTGTAGGAATCGTGGTGATGTGTTTCAGAAAAAGACTGGTCATCCCGGCTATAAAAATGACATATTTGTACAAAATACGTCTTATTACTATAGTGATTGCGAGGCCAGTTGCTGGAGCAATTGTAATTGCACTGGATTTATGGAAGTTTATCTGAATGGAACTGGATGTATATTCTTTCAGTGGAAATCGGTGGAAGAAGTTACTTTTAACAGTATTGGTGAAGACTTTTACATGCTGGTGAACATAACCCCGCATAATGGTAAGTTTAATTTTAATTAATGTCATAACTTCCTTATGACTTTTTTTTTTTTATTTGTATAGTTGGAAATCTCACATCAAGCCATAAGATGGTCTAAATAGTGTATATAAATAGAAAATAATTATTATTTTCTAAGTTGATTTTGTAGAATTGAATTAGATATATTTTTTTTAAGATGTAATACATCCATAATTCAATATTGATATATGTATATCATGACTCAGAATAGAAAGGATCATCAACATATTACTATAGTCATATATATAGTACATGACAAATATGGAAATGCACTATAGTCTTGAAGATTTTACGTAACTACTCGATGCAGGTACAAAAAGGTGGATATGGATAAGTGCAATAATAGCAGCTACTTTACTCATAATATGCCTATCCATTCTGTGCCTAGCATTAAAGAAGCGAAAATATGTGGTTCAAGGTAGTTACATATATATTTCAAAAACTTGGTTTTACTTGATTTTCTATACATAATCTCTTGATTCTATACTTTAATCTTTCTCATTTTCATTTAAGCAGAGAAGAAAGGAAAAGAAATGGCGATGAAGATGCCACATTCAACTTGTAAAAGTTCATCTGCTATCGAAGATCTTGAAAATGATTTAAAAAAGGGACACGATTTAAAAGTATTTAATTATACATTAGTTATGACGGCTACAAATGGATTTTCATCAGAAAATAAGTTAGGACAAGGAGGCTTTGGACCTGTTTATAAGGTGACTTGAAACCAATGAAGTTATATGTATTAACAAGTTAATTTGTTTTAGAGGACTGATGAATTCTTTTATTGCCATTTTAGGGAATTTTGCCAGAAGGGCAGGAGGTTGCTGTAAAAAGACTTTCAAAATCTTCAGGACAAGGAATTGTGGAGTTTAAAAATGAACTAACACTTATATGTGAACTTCAGCATATGAATCTTGTACAACTACTAGGCTACTGCATTCATGAAGAAGAGAGAATTCTAATTTATGAGTATATGCCAAACAAAAGCTTGGATTTCTATCTATTCGGTGAGGAATATGCTAGAGTCTAATTGTGTTGTTTTGTACGACAAAAACATAAAATTTGTTTACATTAATATGCAGCAATCGAAATACATACGTAAGAAAACATTGAGAGCTTTCTCAACAATAATAGCTGGGGATGATAGATAGACTACATTGACTTATGTTTTCCTAACTATAACTTAACTAAGTGAATATATATAACGTTTTTTTTTTTAACTCATTGGCCATACTACTGAAGAAAAGTCATTTTTATTTGTCACACTTGAATAGTATACATTCTGACATATATATCACTATATTTTCCTTGGGAAGATTGTAGTAAAAGCAAATTATTAGATTGGAAGAAGCGCTTCAGCATAATAGAAGGAATTGCTCAAGGAGTACTTTATCTTCACAAGTATTCTAGACTCAAAGTTATTCATAGAGACTTGAAAGCTAGTAACATACTTCTTGATGAAAATATGAACCCAAAAATTTCAGATTTTGGAATGGCAAGAATGTTCACACAAGAATCTATATCAAATACCAACAGGATTGTTGGGACATAGTAAGCTTGCGAACCTCTCTTTATTCCAAGTGTTGTAGATAAGTATATAAATAAAATTTATCTTGTCATATTATATATATATATATATATATTTTTTTTTTTTTTTTTGCAGCGGTTACATGTCTCCCGAATATGCCATGGAAGGAGTTTTCTCTACAAAGTCTGATGTCTACAGCTTTGGAATATTGTTGCTTGAAATTGTCAGTGGAAGAAAAAACACCAGTTTTTATGATGTTGACCGTCCATTAAACCTAATCGGACATGTATGAAAACTTAGTCTCGTTGAGTTATTTTCTTAGCATATTATTCCTTGTCTCTAATTTGACTAAAATACTAACAGGTATGGGAATTATGGAAAGATGGCATTTGTCTAGAGTTAGTGGATCCATCACTAAATGGGTTGTTTGATCTTGAAGAAGTGCAAAGGTGCATTCATATCGGTCTGTTGTGCGTTGAACATTATGCAAATGATCGACCTACAATGTATGACATTATATCAATGTTAACAAACAAGTCTGCAATAGTCTCCTTGCCTCGAAGACCAGCTTTCTATGTTCGAAGAGAGATCCTTGACGAGAATTTAGCTTCTACAGAGTTGTGTACCTCTTCTACAGGAGAAATTACTACTTCCTTAGAAATAGAATGAAGCTGAATAATTTACGTACTAATTAAAAAGAAAACTAGATATTGACTCGTGCAGTTTGCAAATTAAGATATGTGTATGTTATATTTGAAGAAAGTGGAATTAAATAAATAATTATCTTCAATAATTATAAAATATTTCTTTAAAATCATTTTTACATGCTAGCAATGTATTATCTAAGAGAAGATCCAATTGTGGTAGTTGCAAATTAAGGACATGAGGAAAGAGGTTGGGGCTAGAGTTATTACAAGTAAACCAAGAGATGTGCTTATGGTAATTCTGCTATTAAGGTTCCTTCCTTCAATGATACAAGAGCCACCACATAGAATATATATAGCAATCATGAATTAATGGAAGTTGGAAATTTATCACTCAAATGAAGTTTAAAACATATTGTGTTTGCTGATATATTAAGATAAGAAAAAAATCAATGAGTATTCAGTAATAAATCATTATAGTTGTAAAAAAAAAAAATCGTTACAGTTGCTATAATTGTATACTTGAATGGCTTGTACCTTTTGTACATGGCTCACTGATGATGCATTTTTTATATACAATTAAAATAAAAAAAACAACTAAAAATTAGTTTTTAAATGACATGAAAAGAAAGACAAATAAGTGAAGCACTAATGGAAGGCATCATTATTCATTAGTTATAGAAGTCTTCAAACTTCATTCATTCTTTAGTAATCTTTACACCCTTGTATATTCTTGGCTCTTCATATGTTTAGCAAGTACTGTAATAAGAGAAGAAATGAGTTTAACCGTAGATTAGGCTAGTAAAGATGTGTTGGATTATGCTAATAAGGTTGTCAAAACAAATAATTCTACCTTGATAGTAATAATGTTACTTTCATAAAGTTCTTGTATACCTTGGCTTGATTTCATGAGTAAAGAATGTAAACTAAAGCTTTTGCAACATCATAAGTAATACTTCTCATATAACATAATAAACCCGTTGATATGGTCTTCAATCCATTAGGGATACCTTCACGAATGAATGTAGGACAAATATTTGAATGCTCACTTGGGTTAGCGGAAGGTATGCTAGATAGACATTATCGAATAACACCTTTTGATGAGAGATATGAACAAGAAGCTTCAAGAAAACTAGTGTTTTCTGAATTATATGAAGCCAGTAAACAAACATCGAATGCATGGATATTTGAACCCGAGTATCCTGGAAAAAGCCGAATATTTGATGGAAAAATAGGAAATTCTTTTAAACAGCCTGCTATAATGGAGGTTATAGAATTACATGATAACATATGATGAAAAAAATGTAAACATTAAGCATAAGTATTACATATGTTAGCATACATGCCATGAATTCTAGAAGCTTACACTACAAAAAAATTTCAAATTTAGTGACCAACGAGTTCGGTCGCTAATGTTGGATTTGGGTTAGTGACAGAATTAGCAACCGATTTTTATCCACCACAAAAAGCCAAGTTGCTAAGCAATTTAGCGACCAAACTATTTTCAATGGCTAATTGGAGGCCGAAATTCAATCGCTAAATCGGTCGCTTTTCTTTTTTTAAAAAACCCAGTGGCTAATTTTTTTATATTAAATTATTTATATATTAAAAAATCTCTAATTTGGTCGTTAATTTTAATTTTTTATTTTAAGTAATTTGGTCGCTATATTAGTCACTAATTTTTTTTTAAAAGTAAATGGGTGGCGGTAGCAGTTGGTTGGTGGTTGGGGGAGGGAGGAGGGAGTGAGGGAGAAGGGAGAAGGGAGAAGAGAAGGAGGGAGATGGGAGGGAGGAGAAGAAATGGAGGGAGGAGAGGGTAAGGAGGAGAGAAAGAAGTGGAAGGAGGTATGGAATGGAGAAGAGGTGGTGGTGATGGTGGAGGAGGAGAAAAAGGAGGAGAGGAGGGTGGAGAATAGAGAGAAGAAGAGAGAGGAAGGGAGGGGAGGTGACGAAGATGGTGGTGGCGGTAGTAGTGGCATTAGCGGTGGCTTTGACGGTGGCAACGGCGGTGACAGAGGGAGGAAAGGATGGGGTGAGTGAAAGGGAGAAGAGGGAGAGAGAGGATATATACTTTTTATTTATTTTTTGACATTTTTATTTTTCGTAGCTAAATTGTTTACTTTTTTTGTTTTCTAAATTTCAGTCGCTAATTCGGTCGCAAAGTGCAACTTTTTTGTCCTTCCCTCTTCTGTCGCTAATTCGATCGTTAATATATATATTTTTATTTATTTTTTTGACTTTTGTTTTCAATCTCTAAATCGGTCGCTAATTTTTTTTATTTTCTGAATTTCGGTCGCTAAATCGGTCACAAAATACGATTTTTTTGTCCTTTTTCCTGTCGCTAATGTATACTTTTTAAATTTGTTGACGTTATTTTTGGTCGCTAATTTTTTTTAAAAAATTCCCATTTCGGTCACTAATTCCATCACTATTTAGCAATGCCTGAAGTTGGTCGCTAAAAATACTTTTTGTAGTGTTAAGTTTGACAGTTACTAATTATAACCAAAGATAGCAATGGGTCTTTAACAATGTAATTGGAAATAGAAATATAGGTTTAATTATAGTAGGTTTCCTTTAATGCTCTCAAATTTATGTCATTATCATTGGTTTAGAATTGGATGAAAAGTTGAACAATCACATGAAGCAGGATTATAATTCAATGCTTCTTGAATTTCAGTTGCATGCCACAAGTTGTGGAATAAATTTTGGTTAAAGCAGTCGGCCCATTGTCTAACTGACTTTTCAATGAAAGTTGTTGAAAAAATTGTAATTAAATATATTCATTATTTTGAAATGTAACATAAAATTACATAAATTTACACATATTAATTGTAATTGTAAAAATTCTTTAGTTTAGCAAAGCATGTAGGGAACCTTTGTTTTCCATGGCTGTGACAATATTCTAACCATTGTCATTGAGTGACCAAAGCATCTTGGTTGTTTATGTACTATTGGATAAGGTGTGGGTCTTTGCCAATACTTTGCACCACCTTCACACTATAGCCCCAACTCAAAATCTTGCAACAAGGAACATTTAAAAGCAATGACACAATAGATATGTGAACAAGTTGCATTTGAGCTCAAACATAGATAAGCGTAGAGTTGGGACAGGAGATGTGACAACGGGTTAGAGATAAGTTGACATCCTTTGGCCTCCTCAATAAAACACACTAGTATAACTTGCTTAAGAGGAGCCTAAACATTTGAGCACAAAGGGTAGTTACAATGCTCATGTCCATTAGGGGAGGACATTCACACTGAAACCCCAGATCAATGTGAGATGTATGTTGATGAGGATTCTCCTTTTTTAATGAAAGTATATAAGTTGGAGTCAACCATACATCATCAGAAAATCAATGAAGATAATGTCATAGTGGTGGTTGAACATATTTGAGATGCATATGCTCAAGTCCTTATGCCCACGAATGAGGTTAAGATGGTGAGGCAGAACCTAAATACTTTTATTGCATGACCCAAATGACTTGTGAAGCCTATTTTTGTTGCTATATTTATAATAAATTGTCTTACAATTCAAATAAGTTACTATGTTTACTAAAATCTCTTTACCTTTGTTGTTTAGGACTTTGAAGGATCAAAGAAATAGGTTTGACCCAAAAGGTTAGAACCTGAAGTTGATCTACTTCAACATTTGTGGATGATGGCCATGAAGATTAGTCAAAACCCTATCCACATAAAGTTGGATGCCAAATATAGTATATTTGTGTATGTGGTATTTTAAGCATATATGGAGATTAGAGGTCATAACTAGTACCCAAATTTCAAGGACACATTTATCTATAATTTTAATGAAGACATTTAAACCTAATTCGAACATCAAAAAGGCCAAATAAATAAAGAACTATAATTCACAAGATTTATTTCTTCAACTCAGTTATATTTCTTTGAAGGAAATTGAGACCCAAAAATAAATAAAGATATTTGAATGTTTAAAATTTATTAGGATTTGATAATTATATGTTTGTAGGATTATGTTTCCTTTATTAAGATAAGGATGTTATTTTATCTCATCACTAAAATACAGATCTTATTTTATCTTCTCTAAAAGATTTGTTTAAGATTTGTTCTTATTCTCTAGTTTTTCCTATAAATATAGAATCATGTAATTAAGAAAAACAAAAGTGAAATTTGAGGAATAAAATTAGTTTCTTTCCTACATCGACTCTTTCTTCTCTTTAATCTTTCTTGATTAGTAATTGCCAAGGAAGGCTAAAGAATTTGAGTTCTTGTTTTTTATAATATGAGTTTATAAGCATCTTTTTCCTCTTTTCCTCGTTTAATTATAAATTTGTTTTTCTTCATGATTGTAGGTTACATGTTTATAATCAAAGGAAAATTTGATTAGTGTTGATTAATTTGAATCTAATTTAGATTAAGTAATTAATTAATGACCTAAGTCAAATTTGTGTGGGAATTAACATTACTTTAGGGAATTGTGATCACGATTCAAGTTTTGTTAACGTGTTAGGCTATTGTCTAATTCAATTTGACCGAATGCATGTAAATTTTACATCAATCAAATTGTGATAATTCTACCATATAAGTCTTGGATTGATATTTTTATAAATTTGATTTCAAAATTTAATTTTATTTCAATTGAATTTCATGTTGGAATACTCTTGAAAAGAGCATATAATCTTTCAAGGTTTTTATGATTATAAATATTTTCTTGTATCACTGATGTTTTAAAGTCTAAAGTGTTTTAAATATTTCTTACTTTAAACATCTTTAAGATACAACATCCAATAGTTTGAGTAAATCGTCCAAAGAATCAGTGTCCAATAGTTTGAGAAAACTATCCAAAGAATTACAATCCAACAAAGCATCAAACACATAAGTGTCTAATAGACCTCTCTATCTCAAGAAGTTATTTTTAACTTTTATCGTTTTACTTAGTGCATTTAAAATTTAACTTCACTCACTTCCTTGTAGACCTTACACTCTGACTAAGGTAATCTCAAAAAAGATTCCAATCAATGTTACATTCATAAAAGACAAAGCTCTACTATGTTAGTTGTCGCTACTTTTGCACGTTATCTACACGAGAACATTCTCCTACTCATATTTTTTCACGTATGACCTACATACATACCTTTCTACTTTTCATTCGTTGCTTAAAGCTTTCCCACCTCAACGACCATATTTTTCATGCAAAAGATAGATATAACCAAAAAAGACCTCGTAATAATAGTAGCGATATATACAAGAAAAAAAAAGAAAAAAGGATGAAGTGACAAAAAGCAAAGATACAAAGAAAAGGAGTACCTTTAATTAAAAAAAAGTTTGCAAGCAAGTAGTAATAAGAAAAGCTAGTACAAATAGAAATATCACAAAAGAAAAAGTGACTAGCACACAAGAAAAAAAGGAGAGACCAAGTTGTTTATACTATATTCAAACGTAGTTATGTTTTTTAAGTCATTTTGGATTCTCTTTGACAAAAAAAGGCTTTCTAAAGCTTCATTTTGATTGTAAAACATTTTAGTTAAAGTCTTCCTATAAACTCACTTAATGAGTAATCTCTTTTTCAAAACCTTGTTTCATAAAGCTTGAAGAGGCTAAGTTAAGAATACTTGGAATCTTGCAATCAAGGTTGTTGATTGTAAGTTGTTGGAAATCTAAAGGGATGAAAAATATTTGTAAGTCAAGTTGACTTAGTGAAATCCTTCAAATTGAAGGGACTAGAAATAGCTCTAGGTTATAGAGTGAACCAGTATAAAAACCTTTATGTGATCATTCGATCTTTATCCTATTTATTGCTTTATTGCTTTTGTAAAATGTGTTTTATCTTTTTGGATGCCTTTGCTGAAAATGATTTTTTGAACACCTTAAGACACATTTTTGGACAATCTTTATGAACTTGTATTAAGCACTCACCCTTTGCAAAAAACTTATTAAGTGCTTTCAAAATCATACACACAATTCAATCCTCCATTTTTGTGTGTTTACTTGTGGTTCTTCATTTCAAACCAACCCCATTTTTCTAATTCCACTAATAAGATCAAGGTTACTATATCAATGTGTCCTTAAGAAGAATGACTTAGGTTGCACCTTATACTACAAATTAAGAAAAAAAATATAGTGTTTTTTGTAGTAGCGTGATACTACTGTCACTTCTATCATCATTGATGCCTAAGATATTGATAAGAATTTAGTTAGCACTCTAAAAGATATTCAACAAGATAAATAGGCAAAATGTAGTCAAGCTCTTAAAGGCCCTATGACTAGAGGATGGTTAAGAAAATTGCAAGAAGAAGTGCTACAAAATCTAGGAGTACTCAAAAGCTTGGAGGACTCAAGTCGAAGTCCAAGCCCAAGCCCAAGCCCAAGCCTATCCATATATTTTGTATGGGCTTGCTCCTTAACCTCTTAGAAGCATGTGTATCTCATTTGAGTTTCATTTAGAGATCATCTGTATATCTTAGCTTAAGTCTTAGTACATTAAGGCTTAAGGCTTGCTTTTTGGCCATGTGAATAGTGTAGTCTTAGCTTGTTTGGCTTTGTAGGTAAGCTAACCTAGGATAGCCTTGTAGCTTGTTTGGAAAGCAAGATAGAATAACCTTCTATCCAAACAAAGCTAGGCATAAAGGAACCTATATAAGACAACTCCATCCATTGTGAATACTAACTTTTGATAAATGAAAGATAGTTTGTTTCCTAGTAACTTTGAGAGTTAATCTCTATCTTATTTTGTATAAGAGCATCCAATTCTTATCAAGTTTTCAAGAGGCTTGTTGCGAATCTCATAATGTTCTTATCTTCCTTAAACTTTGGGTAAGTGGCAAGTTCTTCAATTCATTCCTTTCTGACTCACATTTTCTTGTTTCTTCCCCTTTGTTTTTTGTTGAGTAATAAATATATAATTATTTCCTATGAATATATTATTAGGACAGTCAACATAAAATTCCTTGAATCAAGGGATTTATTTATAAAGTAATTAAACACTTTTTTATTTCGTTTTATTAGGATTGATTCTATTTCCTTTTTTACTTTATTAGAATTAATTTTATTTCCTTTTCTACTTTATTGTATCACATTATATGTTTGAGATACTATCTCATTGAATAATAATAGAAAATAATTTTTCTTTCTCATTTTTCTTAACATGGTATCAGAGCTCTAAGGTTTCTAGCTAGGGTCTTAGGTTCCTGTTCCCACCTACGCATCCTTTATTATTACAACTCTATCTCTTTCACATGTTAGGGAAATGATAAGGGTGTGTTTAGTCGTCTCAATGTGCATCAAATAAACTAAAGCTAACTATAGCATAGTCAACCCTAGGTCGAATTTTCTCAAGGACACAGTGTGCTCGATTGCGAATTAGTGTGAAACAAATGATGCAGAATCTAAAGTGCAGAGTGTTGACTCGTCTCGGTCACTAGCTAAGTTGCTCTCGGCAGAGACTAAGCCGATATGGTCTCGGCAGAGACTTATCAGACTCGGACTCGGCTGATTGCAGACTTGACGCAATAGAGTTGGATTGACTCCGTTTCAGACTTCGAAAGTAGCAAATAGAGGGGTTGGAATGTGAGTAAAGTAAAACAGAAAGTAAATTAAACTGTGAATGCAAAGAGAATATACTACTATTACGAATATCACTATTATTATTATTACAATATAACTGTGTTCATATTCAGTTCCATTAGTCCAAGTCCAATCCAATTTCCTCACTCCAGTTCTCAGTCCATATCAGCCTTGGGAATTCTTATGACAATCACCAAAGGTTTGTCCATTGCCATACCGAGGAATTACACAATTGCTACCTCATCAATTGGCAGGGATTAAGTTCAGAGCTGGTTTTAGGTTCTCAATTAACATTCATTAAGTGATTACCTACTAAATTAGTTAAACCAGTTCCAATTGGCTTAGCTTAACATTGTTCACGTTCCAAGTGCAATCGTGAGGTAGATTGTGAATTAAAGAAGAGGACAGGAACAGAGATCATAAATGCAGAATATAATTTGATTAATAGGAAACAAATTACAAACACAGTGGTCCAAATTCAGGTGGTTCCATCTTCCACGACGATCGCCATGGTTGATGGTGGTGGTTCACCTCTGATAGCCTGAGCGTTGAGGATCAGATCCACCAGAGTGCGTTGGAAGTTCCAAATGGTCCCCTCTGATAGACTTCAGCTTCCTAGTCTCAGACCTGCATCTCCTCGATTGAGAGAAGCACAATTGTGGCACCGTGCGCCACCTTAAATGGAGAAAACGAGAGCGAGATAATGAAAACAACGAGTATGCATAGAGTGTGAATTCCAAGACTCTCCAAAATGTACACAGCTTCTCTTATATATACAAGTTATGAGCTACTATGCTACTCCTAACGAACTCTAACAGAATTACATAGTGAATTGCCCATTCTGCCCTTGCGCAACTTGCACTGCAGCTACTCCAAGAGTGATGTGGCAGTTGAGTTGGGGCTGAGGTGGCCTCTAAGCTGGATTGCTACTATGGACTACACAATTGGGCCACTCCTTATTGGGCTGCACCTTAGTGGACTGCTGGGCTGCGAGGCCTAGCCTGGCCGAGACGGAGTCGGTCTTGGTCGTGGTGGGCTCGGCTCAATCCTACAAAAGAAGAGAAGAAATCTTTTTATTAGCTAAGACCTTCAATTTAACACATATTTGTATTTTCTCTATTTTTAGGTCCTTAATGTGAATCTCAGCTAACAATTAATCCTTAAGCACAAAATAATCTTGCAGCACTCTTCTTAGGTCCATAAAAGATGTATAATTTGTGACTCATTAAACCCCCACACTTAACCTTTTGCACTCATGGGAAAAATCAATTGAAAATCAACAAGGGAGATTTTGAAAGATAGAAAAGAATTTTTGAATTTGGCTTCCTTAGGTTCAACCAAGACAGAGTTGGCACTCATTCATCCTGAGATTAAGATACTCAAACGATCTAAAAGTTACTTCTCCCGTGCTCAAGGCGAATTCATGACCTACAATAACAAAAGGTAGTCAAGAGTGATAAGGCTCTCACTTAGGCAAGTATTCTCTCAGCCTATCAAGTGTTTGGGTTTGTATTTACACTCAACATTGCATGAAACTAGTATTCCTTTGCTTTGACAAGGCTTTCCTTCTACTCCTGCAAAAACACAAGCAGTCATGATCACTAGGACTTCTTTTCGGCTTGTAGCGAGGCTAGGGACACGGTTAGGATAAAATATGGAAAGTGGTTTCAGAACCCGTGGGGAAGAGAGGAGCAATGGGGTGTAAGCTTTCATCAGCATGAGGGGCAGCTCAGGATGCTGTGATCTTCTTCCTTTATTATGTTCTTATCTACTCACTTCTTTTCCTTTTCCTTGTCTTTTTTTTAGCTACTGTTTCTTTTTTCTTTTTCTTCCCTGCACTCGCTTTTGTTCTTTCCTTTGCGAGCCTTTAGGGGATTCTGATCTGATTCTGCTTCCCGGAACTTCCCCGACACTTGATGATGACTTACTCCTAAAACAAGTCCAAGGCTCCTCTACTCCCTAAGGGTGAGGTTAAATCATGGTTCTTTTGGCCTTGGCTTGTAATGAGCTGTTAGAAAGAGTGGTTGGTCAGGCTCAAAGGGGTGAACAAGGGACAAAATTTTATTTCTCAGGTAGGCTTTATTTGGCTCAGGGCTCATAAGAAACATGGCCTAGATCATGTCATTCCTGCATGTGACAACAGTTGTATCCAGAAAGTCAAGGAAAAATACAGAATACATAGTTAATCATGAATGCAAAAATCACACCAGAAAAGAGAGAATGGCAAGCTGCAAGCCATCAACATTTACAAAGGCTAAAATTCTCACATGGGTTATTTTGCTCTATCACAGAAGGTTTTCCTTTTCAGTTTCCAGTCAATCACTGCCTAGAACACAAAAGTTTTATTCCCTTCAAGCTAGAGAATTCTAATTTCAGAGTTGCAGAATTACTTCCTACTACTTCCTTTCAAACTTCCAGAAGTCAGTTCAAAATTCTTTTTCAAAGAATTTTTTTTCAACAATCCACTTCAGAATTCAAAAAATGAAATGGCAATTGAAAATTCCTATCTGGTCGAAGTCACTCCAGATCCGTCCGAGATGGCACAGAACCGAGATGGAATCGACTTCGATAGCTTTTATTGAAAATAGAATGGAAATGACTACAATTAATATTGAAATTAGGACAAAAATTCAAAATAAAAACAGAGAACAGAAAATTAAAATAAAACAATTAAAAAAATTTGAGCCCAACAAATATCAGACAAAACAACAGAATTCAGATTTTTGTAGTCTTAGATGGCCACAATAGTGGTCCCCCCTCCCCCCATGCTTGAATTCTGCATTGTCCTTAATGCTTGTTAGGATTGAGAGGGGCTGGTACGGTAGGCTCAGGTTGTGCCATCTGGCAGAGCTGGTTCCCTCAAAGAAATGGTCTCCATGTCACCTACAATTGGTGTTGTACCTTCATAGAATGGCTTGATTTGATGCCCATTGACCTGGAAGGTGTTGTTACTTTGTTCATCTTTTAATTGCACTGCACCATAGGAAAATACGTTAGTGATAACAAAAGGTTCATCCCATCTAGAACGAAGCTTACCTATTATGAGCTTAAGTCGTGAATTGAATAGCAGCACTTTCTGGCTGACTCGTAAGTCTTTCCTCAGGATCTGTTGGTCATGGAATTTCTTGACTTTCTGCTTATAGATCCTGGAATTCTTATATGCTTCCAAGCAGAGTTCATCTAACTCTTGCAGTTGGAATTTTCTCTACTCTCCAACTTGGTCATAGGCCAGATTGCACTGTTTGACAGCCCAGTAAGCTTTGTGCTTTAGCTCCACAAGAAGGTGGCAGGTTTTACCGAAGACAATCCGATAGGGAGACATCCCTAACGGTGTTCGGTATGCAGTTCTGTGTGCCCAAAGAGCGTCCTCAAGGAGTTGACTCCAGTCTTTCTTTCTTGAGTTGGTCATCTTTTGCAACGTTTTCTTAATTTCCTTGTTGAAAACCTCTGCTTGGCCATTTGTCTAGGGGTGATATGCTGTGGCAACTCTATGCACCACCCCATACTTGTGGAGAAGAGAGTCCATGGCTCTATTGCAGAAGTGACTGCCTTGGTCACTTTTGAGCGCTTTTGGCACACCGAACCGACAGAAAATGTTGGACTTCAGAAAGTCCACAACTACTTTTGCATCATTGGTCTTGGTGGCAATGGCTTCTACCCATCTTGAAACATAGTCAACGGCCAGTAGAATATATGAGTAGCCATTGGAGACTGGGAATGGCTGATGAGTCATAAAACACACATCATAAGTGGACCTAAGGAGAGTGCCACTAAGCAACTCATGTACTTAAAAGATGACTGTTAGCTAAGATTCAGATTAAGGGCCTAAAATTAAAGAAAAACATAACCTTGTGTTTATTCAAGGTATTAAGCTAACTAATTCTTTCATTGCAGGACCAGCCAGGCTCACAGCCATCACGAGGAGACTCAACCGATTCCATCTCGGCCAAGCCCAACTCCCAGCAACTCACCAGATAGTAGCCCAACACAAAGGCCAGCCCAGCACCAACATGGAAGCCACGTCACTCCTGGAGAGACCAAGTTCTTTCTAGCGCACTTTGCAAGGGGCAGATTAGGAAACCTACTTTTGTAATTCTGTTAGGCATCGAGGTTCGCGCATTCGTGTATAAATAGGAATAATCATGTACAATTTAGGGGTCTTTGAATTCACTCTCAACACACTCTCATTGTATCCATTCTCTCACTCTCGTTTTCCTTCGTTACGGTGGTGCAAGGTGCTGCTTTGGTGCTTCTCTCGATTGAGTAAATGCAGGTCTGAGACTGGGACATCGAAGTTTGTCAGAGGGGACTGATTAGGCTTTCCAACACACTCTGGGGAATCTAATCCTCAACGCTTAGGCCACTAGAGGTGAACCACCACCATCAACCATGGCGATCGTCGTGGAAGATGGATCCACCTAAATTTAGACTACTGTGTTTGTACTCTGTTTTCTATTAATCAATTTCATTCTGCATTTCTTATCTCAGTTCCTTTCCTCTCCTTTAATTCATGATTTAACTCGCGATTGCAATTAAACATGAACAATGTTAAGCTAAGCCGATCGGAGTTGGTTTAACTAATTTAGTAGGTAATCACTCAACGAACATTGATTGAGAACCTAAAATCAGCTCTGTACTTAATCCCTGCCAACTGATGAGGTAACGATTGCGTAATTCCTTGGTATGGCAATGGACGAACCTTTGGCGATTGTCATAAGAATTCCCAAGGCTGATATGGACTGAGAACTGGGGTGCAGAAATTGGACTAGACTTGAACTAATAGAACTGAATATGAGCACAATTATATCATAATAATAATAATAGTAAAACCAGTAGCATTAGTATATGTTCACTGCATTCATAGTTTTAGTTTACTTTCCGCTTTACTTGCATTTCAATCCCCCTCATTTATTGTTTTTAGTCCGAGACAGTGATAGTCCGTCTCTGTAGCGTCTGTCTGCACTCAGCCGAAACCAAGTCGGATAGGTTTCTACCGAGAGCAACTCGACCAGTGCCGAGGCGAGTCAGTACTCTAAATCTCAGATTCTACGTCATTTCACTTCACATCAAATCACAATTGAGCGACTTGTGTCCTTGAGAAAAATCGACCTAGGGTTGACTATACTATAGTTAGCTTTAGTTATTTGATGCCCGTAAGACGACTAAAAACGAGCTTATCAATGGCCCCATGAAATCAATACCCCAAACATCAAAAACTTCACAAAACAAGATGGGTTACTAGGGCATTTCATGCCTTCTGGTCATGACCATTCTGACTTTCTCGGCATTTGCCGCAGTGGGAGACGAACTGATAAGCATCTTTGAAAATAGTGGGCCAATGGAGCCCGTAATCAAGCACTTTTCTAGCAGTCCGAGTTGATCCATAGTGGCCGCCTCCAAGTGTTGAGTGGCAGAACTGGAGGACTGAATTGATCTCGGTGTCAAGAATGCACCTGCGAATGACTTTATCCCTGTAGAGTCTCCAAAGTTAGGGATCATCCCATATGTAGTATTTGGCATCGCTCTAGAGTTTTTCCTTGTATAGATGGGATGCCTCTAGTTGAAACTGAGATGCTGCCACAAAGCTGTAGATATTTGCAAACCATGGTATAGGCGTGTTGATGTGCAACAATTGCTCGTCTAGGAATTGGTCTTTGATAGGCATTGGTTCGCTTTTTCTTTCAATCCTGCTTAAGTGGTCAGCTATAGAATTCTTAGCACCTTTCTTATCTCTGATCTCTATGTTGAATTCTTGAAGGAGAAGCATCCATCGAATCAATCTTGGTTTGGCATCAGACTTCTTCAACAAGTATCTTAAGGCAGCATGATCGGAGAAGCAACTATTCATGAGCCGAGAAGGTATGAGCAAAATTAGTCCAAGGCAAAAACAATTGCCAAAAGTTCCTTCTCCTTTGTTGTGTAGTTTTGCTGGGCCGGGTCCATAGTATGAGATGCATAGGCAATTACATGCACAGGTTGGCCGACTCTAGCTCTTTAGCCAAGAACAGCCCCTAGTGTTGAGTTGGATGCATCACACATCAACTCAAATGGCAGGTCCCAGTTTGGTGCTCCTAGAATAGGGACGGGTGTGAGTCAGCATTTCATCTCTTGGAATGCTTCGATACAGGGTTGGTCAAATTTGAATTCCACATCACTGCATTCATAGTTTTAGTTTACTTTCCGCTTTACTTGCATTTCAATCCCCCTCATTTATTGTTTTTAGTCCGAGACAGTGATAGTCCGTCTCTGTAGCGTCTGTCTGCACTCAGCCGAAACCAAGTCGGATAGGTTTCTACCGAGAGCAACTCGACCAGTGCCGAGGCGAGTCAGTACTCTAAATCTCAGATTCTACGTCATTTCACTTCACATCAAATCACAATTGAGCGCACTGTGTCCTTGAGAAAAATCGACCTAGGGTTGACTATACTATAGTTAGCTTTAGTTATTTGATGCCCGTAAGACGACTAAAAACGAGCTTATCAATGGCCCCATGAAATCAATACCCCAAACATCAAAAACTTCACAAAACAAGATGGGTTACTAGGGCATTTCATGCCTTCTGGTCATGACCATTCTGACTTTCTGGCATTTGCCGCAGGTGGAGACGAACTGATAAGCATCTTTGAAAATAGTGGGCCAATGGAGCCCGTAATCAAGCACTTTTCTAGCAGTCCGAGTTGATCCATAGTGGCCGCCTCCAAGTGTTGAGTGGCAGAAGTGGAGGACTGAATTGATCTCGGTGTCAAGAATGCACCTGCGAATGACTTTATCCCTGTAGAGTCTCCAAAGTTAGGGATCATCCCATATGTAGTATTTGGCATCGCTCTAGAGTTTTTCCTTGTATAGATGGGATGCCTCTAGTTGAAACTGAGATGCTGCCACAAAGCTGTAGATATTTGCAAACCATGGTATAGGCGTGTTGATGTGCAACAATTGCTCGTCTAGGAATTGGTCTTTGATAGGCATTGGTTCGCTTTTTCTTTCAATCCTGCTTAAGTGGTCAGCTATAGAATTCTTAGCACCTTTCTTATCTCTGATCTCTATGTTGAATTCTTGAAGGAGAAGCATCCATCGAATCAATCTTGGTTTGGCATCAGACTTCTTCAACAAGTATCTTAAGGCAGCATGATCGGAGAAGCAACTATTCATGAGCCGAGAAGGTATGAGCAAAATTAGTCCAAGGCAAAAACAATTGCCAAAAGTTCCTTCTCCTTTGTTGTGTAGTTTTGCTGGGCCGGGTCCATAGTATGAGATGCATAGGCAATTACATGCACAGGTTGGCCGACTCTAGCTCTTTAGCCAAGAACAGCCCCTAGTGCTGAGTTGGATGCATCACACATCAACTCAAATGGCAGGTCCCAGTTTGGTGCTCCTAGAATAGGGACGGGTGTGAGTCAGCATTTCAGCTCTTGGAATGCTTCGATACAGGGTTGGTCAAATTTGAATTCCACATCACTGCATTCATAGTTTTAGTTTACTTTCCGCTTTACTTGCATTTCAATCCCCCTCATTTATTGTTTTTAGTTCGAGACAGTGATAGTCCGTCTCTGTAGCGTCTGTCTGCACTCAGCCGAAACCAAGTCGGATAGGTTTCTACCGAGAGCAACTCGACCAGTGCCGAGGCGAGTCAGTACTCTAAATCTCAGATTCTACGTCATTTCACTTCACATCAAATCACAATTGAGCGCACTGTGTCCTTGAGAAAAATCGACCTAGGGTTGACTATACTATAGTTAGCTTTAGTTATTTGATGCCCGTAAGACGACTAAAAACGAGCTTATCAATGGCCCCATGAAATCAATACCCCAAACATCAAAAACTTCACAAAACAAGATGGGTTACTAGGGCATTTCATGCCTTCTGGTCATGACCATTCTGACTTTTTGGCATTTGCCGCAGGTGGAGATGAACTGATAAGCATCTTTGAAAATAGTGGGCCAATGGAGCCCGTAATCAAGCACTTTTCTAGCAGTCCGAGTTGATCCATAGTGGCTGCCTCCAAGTGTTGAGTGGCAGAATTGGAGGACTGAATTGATCTAGGTGTCAAGAATGCACCTGCGAATGACTTTATCCCTGTAGAGTCTCCAAAGTTAGGGATCATCCCATATGTAGTATTTGGCATCGCTCTAGAGGTTTTCCTTGTATAGATGGGATGCCTCTAGTGGAAACTGAGATGTTGCCACAAAGCTGTAGATATTTGCAAACCATGGTATAGGCGTGTTGATGTGCAACAATTGCTCGTCTAGGAATTGGTCTTTGATAGGCATTGGTTTGCTTTTTCTTTCAATCCTGCTTAAGTGGTTGATGATGCGTATTTTTTAGTCGTTTTACGCGCTTATCAAATAACTAAAGCTAACTATAGTATAGCTAACCCTAGGTCATTCTTCTCAAGGACACAGTGTGTTCAGTTGTGAATTGGTGTAAAGTGAAGTGGAGTAGAATCTGAGATGTAAAGTACTGACTCGTCTCGGCAATGGCCGAGTTACTCTCAACAGAGACTGAACCGAGTCGATCTGACTTAAGAAGCAGTAAACAGGGGGGTTGGAGTGCAAGTAAATCAGAAAGTAAACTAAGACTGTGAATGCAGTAAACATATACTACTGTCACTAATTATCTATTATTATTGTTATATAATTGTGTTCATTTTCAGTTCCATTAGTTCAAGTCCAGTCCAGGTTCCACACTCCAGTTCTCAGTCCATATCAGCCTTTGGTAGTCTTATGACGATCGCCAAACATTCGTCCATTGCCATACCGAGGAATTACGCAATCGCTACCTCATCAGTTGGCAGGGATTAAGTGCAGAGCTGATTTTAGGTTCTCGATTAACTATCGTTAACTGGTTACCTACTGAATTAGTTAAACCAGTTCCAATCGGCTTAGCTTAACATTGTTCATATTCAAATGCAATCGCGATTCAAACATGAATTAAAGAGGAGGAAAGAGAAAGGAGATATGAAATGCAGAATGAAATTGATTAACAGAGACAGAATACAAATACAGTGGTCCTGACTTCAGGTGAATCCATCTTCCACGACGATCGCCATGGTTGATGGTGGTGGTTCACCTCCGTTAGCCTGAGCGCTGAGGATCAGCTCCACCAGAGTGCGTCAGTAGTCTGATCGGTCCCCTCTAGCAGACTTCGGCTTCCCAATCTTAGACCTGCGCTTCCTCAATCGAGAGAAACGCCAATACAGCACCATGCACCACCAGGAATGGAAGGGTGAGGGCGAGGAAATGGAGTAAATGAAGTGTTTTAAGAGTGAATTCAAAGACAGAACGTGTAAAAAGTGCACAGCTCTTCCTATAAATACACGAGCTGTGATATGCTAATCCTAATGAATCCTAACAGAATTACATTGTGAAAGATCCTATTCTACCCCTATGCGGATCTTCTAACGTGACATGGCAGATTTCCTAGGAGTGACATGGCAGCTGAGCTAACGCTGAGATGGCCTCCGAGCTGGATAGCTGACGTGGTCAATACAATTGGGCCTCTCTACTGGGCTGCTGGGCTGCAAGGCATGGGTGGCCGAGACGACTCTGGTCCGGCCGAGATGGAGTCGGACTGACCAGGATGACTTCATATCGGCTGAGACTCCTTTTTTTGACCCTGGTCAACTCGGCTTGACCTGCAGAAGAGGGAGTGACACTTTTATTAGCTAAGAAATCTGATTTAACACAGATTTGTATTTTCTCTGTATTCAAACCCATAGAATGAATCTTAGCTAACAATCCATTCTTAAACACAGAATAGTCTTGCAAACCTCCTTCTTAGGTGTCTAAAAGATGTATAAATTGTGACTCATCACACCCCCACACTTACCCTTTTGCACTTCTGGGCAAAATAAAATGAGAATCAACAAGGGGAAAATTTTTTTTAAAGATAGAAAAGAATTTTTCACTTGGCTTCCTTTAGTTCAACCGAGACAGAGTCGGCACTCATTCACTCTGAGATTGAGATACTCTAACGATCCAGAAATTACTCCTTCCGCGCTCTAGGCAAATTCATGACCTGCAAACAAGAGAAGGTAACCAAGAGTGACAAAGCTCTCTTCTAGGAAAATAACTCCCTCATTTCTCACGTGTTTGGGCTTGTATTTACACTCAACATTCATGGAACTGATATTACCATACTTTGGCAAATCTCTCTTCTTACACCTGCAAAAACACACACAGTTACGATCACTAGGACTTCTTTTCGGTTTGTAGCGAGGCCGGGTCACGGGTAGGATAAAACATGAGAAAATTAGCTTCAGGACCCACGAGGAAGAGAGGGGCAATGGGGAGTAAGCTTTATCAGCCTGAGGGATAACCCAGGATGCTGTCAATTCTCCTTCTTGCTGCTACCAGCTCCTTTTCTTTTCTTTTCTTTTTCTTATTATACACTTTTATGCAGCTATTTCTCTCTTTGTCCGTTTCAGCTCAAATTTTTACTTGCTGCTTCTTCTTTTTCTCTTTTCTTTCTTTCACTCGCTTTTATTCTTTTTCTATCATTTTCAAGCCTTAGAGGGTGCTGAACAACCTTTTGCTTCCTGGAGTTCCCCCACACTTGATCATGACTTACTCCCAAAACAATTCCAAAGCTCCTCTGCTCCCCGAGGGTGAGGTTGATTCATGGTTTTTCTGGCCTTGGCTTATAGTGAACCGTTAGGAAGAATGGTTACATTAGGCTCAAAAGGGGTAAACAACAGACACATTTGTTCAGGTAGGCTTTATTTAGCTCAGGGCTTATAAGAAACATGGCCTAGATCATGTCATTCCTGCATGTGAGAACAGTTGTATCTAGAGAGTTAAGGCAAAATGTAGAATATGCAGTTGTCATGAATGCAAAAATCACACTAGAAAAAGAAGAGAAATGGCAAGATGTAAGCCATCAATGTTTACAAGGCTCAAAATCTCACACAGGTTGTATTTGCTCTGATACAGGGGGTTTCCTTCTTAGATTCTCAATCAACTATTGACTAGAGCACAAAAGTTTCATTCCCCTCAAGCTAGAGAAATCTCTTGCCACAGTTGCAGAGTTACTTCCTACTGACCTATTCAAACTTTCAGAAGCCAGTTCAAGATTCTTTTCAAAACAATTTTTACTTTTTATCGTCCACTTGGAAATTCTGATTAGGAGGAAAGATTAAAGGTAAATGACAAAATTGAACTCTGCCAGGCCGAAGATGTTCCGGATCCGGCCGAGATGGCACAGAACCGGCATGGACTCGGCTTAGGCAGCTTTTATTGAAAAATATTTAAAAATAAAATGAAACGAAGCAACTGAAAGAAAACAACAAAGTGATTAAAACTAACAAAACAAAAATTAAAATTAGTAGAGTTCAGGAGAGTGGGAACAGAGTTAACAGCAGTTGAGATGACTGTATATTTATCCCCCCCCACACTTAAAATCTGCATTGTCCTCAATGCGAGGCAGGATCATCTGGAGATGCTGGTTCCATCAATGATATTATCTCCATGTCATGAGTGATAGGTGCTGGACCTTCATGGAATGGCTTAATCTGATGCCCATTGACCTGGAAGGTGTTGTTGCTGTGTTCATCTTTTAGCTGTACTGCACCATGGGGAAACACATTAGTGATAACAAAAGGCCCATCC
This sequence comes from Mucuna pruriens, assembly GCA_025330945.1. Lineage (NCBI taxonomy): Eukaryota > Viridiplantae > Streptophyta > Magnoliopsida > Fabales > Fabaceae > Mucuna > Mucuna pruriens. Next base: position 1,234,006 of record JAENHJ010000053.1, on the reverse strand, counting down.
CATCTAGAACGTAGTTTACCTGCAATGAGCTTGAGGCGTGAGTTAAACAAGAGGACTTTCTGGCCAACTCGGAATTCTTTTCTCAGGATCTGCTGGTCATGGAATCGCTTGATTTTCTGCTTGTATATCCTGGAGTTTTCATATGCTTCCAAGCGGAGTTCATCTAGCTCTTGCAGCTGAAATTTTCTCTGCTCTCCTGCTTGGTCATAGGCCAGATTGCACTGCTTAACAGCCCAGTATGCTCTGTGTTCTAGCTCCATAGGAAGGTGACAGGCTTTACCGAAAACAATCCTATAGGGAGACATCCCTAAAGGTGTCCGGTATGCAGTTCTATGTGCCCAGAGCATCCTCAGGAGGCGGCTCCAGTCCTTCCTGCTGGGATTGGTCATCTTTTGCAATGTTTTCTTGATTTCCCTGTTGAACACTTCTGCTTGGCCATTTGTTTGGGGGTGGTAGGTAGTAGCAATTCTGTGTGCTACCCCATATTTTTTGAAGAAGGAAGCCATAGCTCTGTTACATGAAGTGACTGCCTTGGTCACTTATGAGTGCTTTAGGCACACCGAACCTGCGAGAAAATATTGGACTTCGTGGAAGTCCGCAACCACTCTTGCATCATTTGTTCTGGTGGCAATGGCTTCCCCATCTTGATACATAATCCACGGCCAGCAGAATGTATGAGTAGCCATTGAGACTGGGAATGGCCCCATGAAATCTATTCCCCACATCAAAGATTTCACAGAATTGGATGGGTTGCTAGGGCATTTCATGCCTTTTGTTCATGGCCACTCCTGCTTTTTTGGCAATTCTCGCTGGTGGAGACAATTCATGCGCGTCCCGAAGATAGTTGGCCAGTAAAGGCCACAGTCTAGTACTTTTCTGGCAGTCCGAGTTGATCCATAGTGACCGCCTCCAGGTGCCGAGTGGTAGAACTGGAGAACCGAATTGAACTCGGCTTCAGGAATGCACCTGCGGATGACCTTGTCACTGCACAGTCTCCAAAGGTAGGGATCATCCCAAATGTAGTATTTGGCATCGCTTCGGAGTTTATCTTTGTATGCCCGAGATACCTCTGGTGGAAACCGAGATGCTGCAACAAAGTTACAAATGTTAGCAAACCATGGTGGAGACGTTTTTATATGTAGCAATTGCTCATCAGGGAACTCGTCTCGGATAGGCATCAGTTCGCTTTCTTTCTCAATTCTGCTCAGATGATCTGCTACAGAATTCTCAGCACCTCTTTTATCTCTGATTTCCAGGTTGAATTCTTGAAGAAGAAGCATCCACCTAATCAGTCTTGGCTTAGCATCAGGCTTCTTCAGCAAGTACCTCAAGGCGGCAAAAACTATTGCCAAGAGAAGGTAGGAACGAAATTTGTCCACGGCAAAAACTATTGCCAAGAGCTCCTTCTCAGTTGTTGTGTAGTTTTGTTGGGCCGGATCCATAGTTCTGGATGCATAGGCCACCACGTGCGCTGGTTGGCCGGCTCGAGCTCTTTGGCCGAGAATGGCTCGTAATGCCGAGTTGGATGCATCACACATTAATTCAAAGGGAAGGTCCCAATCCGGTGCTTGCAAAATAGGGGCGGATGTGAGTCTTCTCTTCAGCTCCTGAAATGCTTCCATACAGGGTCGGTCAAAGTTGAATTCCACATCCTTCTGTAGCAGCTTGGACAGAGGCAAGGCAAGTTTACTGAAATTTTTGATGAATCTCCTGTAAAAGCCTGCGTGTCCGAGGAATGAGCGAACCTCCCGCACAGAAGCGGGGTTTGGAAGGGAAGTAATGATGTCTATCTTTGCTTTGTCTACCTCGATGCCTCTGTTGGAGACCAGGTGTCCCAACACTATTCCTTCAGTCACCATGAAGTGACATTTTTCAAAATTGAGCACGAGGTTTGTGTCAATGCATCTCTTCAACACTCTTGATAGATTACTCAGGCATGCATCAAATGAATCGGCATATACCGTGAAGTCATCCATGAATACCTCCATACAGTCTTGCAGCAAGTCCGAGAAGATGCTCAGCATGCAACGTTGAAATGTGCTCGGGGCGTTGCAAAGGCCAAATGGCATGCGTGTATACGCAAAGGTACCAAATGGGCAGGTGAAGGTTGTCTTATGTTGATCTTCAGGGGCTATATGAATTTGCATGTAGCCTGAGAATCCATCCAAAAAGCAGTAATGGGATTTCCCTGCTAACTTCTCAAGCATTTGGTCAATGAAAGGCAGAGGGAAGTGGTCCTTGCGAGTTGCTTGATTCAATCTTCTGTAGTCAATGCACACTCGCTAGCTGTTCTGAATCCTTGTTGGCACCAGCTCATCCTGCTGATTTTTCATGACAGTCATCCCGGACTTCTTTGGCACCACTTGCACAGGGCTCACCCATTGGCTATCCGAAATGGGGTAGATGATCCCTACAGCAAGGAGCTTTGTGACTTCTTTTTTAACCACGTCCAGGAGTGTCGGATTCAGTCTTCTTTGTGGCTGCCTTATGGGCTTGATTTCCTCCTCCATTAATATTCTATGCATGCAGATGGAGGGGTTTATGCTAGGAAGGTCAGAAAGCTTCCACCCTATTGCCTTCTTATGTTGCCTTAGGACCTCCAGCAATTTGTCTTCTTGCTCTCGGTTGAGATTGCTAGCAATGATAACCGGGAGTTGCTGCGCCTTGTCCAAGTAGGCATATTTCAGATGACTCGGCAATGTTTTTAAATCTATGGGTGGTGACGGTGATGGAGATTTGTCGGTTTCTGAGGTTGGATCCGACTGGCCGACTTGATCTTGATCAGGCACCAGATGTGCCGACATGATTTCGGCCTTTGTCTGCTTCGGCCGGCTCGACTTCATGGTTTTGGCTATTGTCGGAATGGAGTCAGCATTGGCTTTAAGCGTTCCTTCTGAGTCGGATCCGGATGGACTCTTTATTTTTGCTACAGTATGAGTTAGGTCTTCTGTGGCCGAGATGGTCTCGACAAGCTTGTCGGCTTTGACTTCTTTGGCCGAGTTGACTCTGACTTCTTCATTGACTCGGCCTTCTTTGGCCGACTCATTCGTGGCCGTAAAAATTGTCGCTAAGTGTGCAATGGAAGACTTTTTTAAAGCCAGCGACTTTGTTTTCTGCATCATTTGAATACTACGAGTGTTACGTGCTGCAGACTTGGTCTAATAATTCGGACAGTTCCACTTCAAAGGCCAGGTCAGCAACATCACTGTGATTGTCCTCAGAGTTGAGAGGTCTTGTACTCCTTCATAGTCGGCCTCTTCATCTCAGAACTCCCCGGGCAAATGCTTTCATCATCATTTTCAGCAGACTCCTCAATGTTTTCACCACTGCCATTTAGTTGAAGATATTCGTCAACTAGTTCATCAAGTATATCAATGCCAAAGAGAGTGGGTCTTGGGTTGGGTGCTTCATAGCTTCGAAAATGTTGAATTGCACCAAGGCGTCACCGAATTCCATGGAGAGCGTCCCTGCATACACGTCAATCTTTGTTTTGGCTGTCATCAAGAAAGGTCTTCCCAGAATTAAGGTGGATTCCTTCCCGGATGTTTCGTCCTCCATGTCTAGCACGTAAAAATCAGCTGGAAATATTAGTTCATTGACTTGGACGAGAACATCCTCGAGAACTCCCAAGGGCTGGACAATACTCCTATTTGCCAACTGGATGGTCATCCCTGTGGGTTCCAAGTCACCAAAATTCAGGGACCTGTAGATTGATGTGGGCATGACATTAATTGAGGCTCCCAGGTCCAACATGGCATTGGCAAAAGTGCATTCGCCGATGGTGCATGGGACCGAAAAGACTCCAGGGTCTCTGCATTTTTTTGGCAGAGCTAAGGCACTTGAGTGATTGCTCCATTCTGTGTCGAGCCGACACCACACCTCCAGTTTCCTTTACTCCCTTTATTTTTCTCCTTTTTGTGTACACACAATTCCTTGAGGAATTTTGCGTACTTAGGGACCTGTTTAATAGCATCGAGGAGTGGAATATTGATTTCCACCTTGCGGAACATCTTCAACAATTCTTCATCCGACTCGGCTTCCTTGCCGGGTGGTCCGAGATGGAAATGGCAATGGAACAGTTGTCTCTGGCCGAGACTGTAAGTCGGCATTTGACTCGGAGTCGGCTTCCTTCGATCTCGGCACCTGCTCCAATGTAGGTTGAGGTAGTTCTTTTCCACTTCGAAGAGTGACTACACTGGCGTTACTGGCCTGAATTGGAATGGTTTGAGAGGGAAGGTTGCTGGATCCTGCCGCCGCTAATTGGCTTACGGTGTTGGCTAGCTATCCAATCTGCGTTTTGAGGTCCTGGATGGTGGCAGTCATGTTCTGCTGGAACTGTAAATTGCTGGAGCTCACAGATTGTTGGAACTCCAGGTTGCTGGTTGCAAGCTGCTTCATCAGGTCTTCCAGAGATGGAGAGTTGCCTGGAGTAGGCATTCTCTGCTGTTGTTGTTGCTGCTGGAAAGGTGGTGCTTGGTATTGCGGAGCCGGCTGTTGATAACCTGCCTGCCTCTGATAGGTGTTCGGCATGGATCCGAATTGTTGGGTTGCATATGGTCCTTGATTCGGTCCTGGCCGAAATGGCTGTCTTCCCTGTTGCTGGTTATCAAATGGCCGATTCTGATACGGCTGCTTCCCGTACTGAAATCCACCTATGGCTCCAACATTTTCTGGCTGGTCCGACTCGGTTTCTTGGAGAGTGGGGCACATATCAGTGGGGTGCTCCACGGAAGTACATATGCCACATACTTTTGCTGCCATGGCTGGTTGGTGTTGCCCAACAGCAAGCTGTCTCACCAATGATGTTAACTCGGTCAGCTGATTCTCCAACCTCTGATTGGAAGCTGCACCAATTTCAATCACCATCCGTGGTTGATTTGGCCCTCTGATCCCAAACTGTTGTGTATTGCTTGCCATATTAGAAATCAGATGCCTTGCTGCTGCTGGCGTCTTGTCCATCAGGGCTCCACCAGTGGCTGCGTCTATCATGCTTCTGTCCATCAGCGATAATCCTTCATAAAAATACTGGATCAGCAACTGTTCGCTGATCTGATGATGTGGACAGGTGGCACAGAATGCAATTAAACTATAGAATGGCATAATTTGTGACTCATCAATACAGGGTTGGTCAATGGACCCCGTAATCAAGCACTTTTCTAGCAGTCCGAGTTGATCCATAGTGGCCGCCTCCAAGTGTTGAGTGGCAGAACTGGAGGACTGAATTGATCTCGGTGTCAAGAATGCACCTGCGAATGACTTTATCCCTGTAGAGTCTCCAAAGTTAGGGATCATCCCATATGTAGTATTTGGCATCGCTCTAGAGTTTTTCCTTGTATAGATGGGATGCCTCTAGTTGAAACTGAGATGCTGCCACAAAGCTGTAGATATTTGCAAACCATGGTATAGGCGTGTTGATGTGCAACAATTGCTCGTCTAGGAATTGGTCTTTGATAGGCATTGGTTCGATTTTTCTTTCCATCCTGCTTAAGTGGTCAGCTATAGAATTCTTAGCACCGTTCTTATCTCTGATCTCTATGTTGAATTCTTGAAGGAGAAGCATCCATCGAATCAATCTTGGTTTGGCAGCAGGCTTCTTCAACAAGTATCTTAAGGCAGCATGATCGGAGAAGCAACTATTCATGAGCCGAGAAGGTATGAGCAAAATTAGTCCAAGGCAAAAACAATTGCCAAAAGTTCCTTCTCCTTTGTTGTGTAGTTTTGCTCGGCCGGGTCCATAGTATGAGATGCATAGGCAATTACATGCACATGTTGGCCGACTCTAGCTCTTTAGCCAAGAACAGCCCCTAGTGCTGAGTTGGATGCATCACACATCAACTCAAATGCCAGGTCCCAGTTTGGTGCTCCTAGAATAGGGACGGGTGTGAGTCAGCATTTCAGCTCTTGGAATGCTTCGATACAGGGTTGGTCAAATTTGAATTCCACATCACTGCATTCATAGTTTTAGTTTACTTTCCGCTTTACTTGCATTTCAATCCCCCTCATTTATTGTTTTTAGTCCGAGACAGTGATAGTCCGTCTCTGTAGCGTCTGTCTGCACTCAACCGAAACCAAGTCGGATAGGTTTCTACCGAGAGCAACTCGACCAGTGCCGAGGCGAGTCAGTACTCTAAATCTCAGATTCTACGTCATTTCACTTCACATCAAATCACAATTGAGCGCACTGTGTCCTTGAGAAAAATCGACCTAGGGTTGACTATACTATAGTTAGCTTTAGTTATTTGATGCCCGTAAGACGACTAAAAACGAGCTTATCAATGGCCCCATGAAATCAATACCCCAAACATCAAAAACTTCACAAAACAAGATGGGTTACTAGGGCATTTCATGCCTTCTGGTCATGACCATTCTGACTTTCTTGCATTTGCCGCAGGTGGAGACGAACTGATAAGCATCTTTGAAAATAGTGGGCCAATGGAGCCCGTAATCAAGCACTTTTCTAGCAGTCCGAGTTGATCCATAGTGGCCGCCTCCAAGTGTTGAGTGGCAGAACTGGAGGACTGAATTGATCTCGGTGTCAAGAATGCACCTGCGAATGACTTTATCCCTGTAGAGTCTCCAAAGTTAGGGATCATCCCATATGTAGTATTTGGCATCGCTCTAGAGTTTTTCCTTGTATAGATGGGATGCCTCTAGTGGAAACTGAGATGCTGCCACAAAGCTGTAGATATTTGCAAACCATGGTATAGGTGTGTTGATGTGCAACAATTGCTCATCTAGGAATTGGTCTTTGATAGGCATTGGTTCGCTTTTTCTTTCAATCCTGCTTAAGTGGTCAGCTATATAATTCTTAGCACCTTTCTTATCTCTGATCTCTATGTTGAATTCTTGAAGGAGAAGCATCCATCGAATCAATCTTGGTTTGGCATCAGGCTTCTTCAACAAGTATCTTAAGGCAGCATGATCGGAGAAACAACTATTCATGAGCCGAGAAGGTATGAGCAAAATTAGTCCAAGGCAAAAACAATTGCCAAAAGTTCCTTCTCCTTTGTTGTGTAGTTTTGCTGGGCCGGGTCCATAGTATGAGATGCATAGGCAATTACATGCACAGGTTGGCCGACTCTAGCTCTTTAGCCAAGAACAGCCCCTAGTGCTGAATTGGATGCATCACACATCAACTCAAATGGCAGGTCCCAGTTTGGTGCTCGTAGAATAGGGACGGGTGTGAGTCAGCATTTCAGCTCTTGGAATGCTTCGATACAGGGTTGGTCAAATTTGAATTCCACATCACTGCATTCATAGTTTTAGTTTACTTTCCGCTTTACTTGCATTTCAATCCCCCTCATTTATTGTTTTTAGTCCGAGACAGTGATAGTCCGTCTCTGTAGCGTCTGTCTGCACTCAGTAAAACCAAGTCGGATAGGTTTCTACCGAGAGCAACTCGACCAGTGCCGAGGCGAGTCAGTACTCTAAATCTCAGATTCTACGTCATTTCACTTCACATCAAATCACAATTGAGCGCACTGTGTCCTTGAGAAAAATCGACCTAGGGTTGACTATACTATAGTTAGCTTTAGTTATTTGATGCCCGTAAGACGACTAAAAACGAGCTTATCAATGGCCCCATGAAATCAATACCCCAAACATCAAAAACTTCACAAAACAAGATGGGTTACTAGGGCATTTCATGCCTTCTGGTCATGACCATTCTGACTTTCTGGCATTTTCCGCAGGTGGAGACGAACTGATAAGCATCTTTGAAAATAGTGGGCCAATGGAGCCCGTAATCAAGCACTTTTCTAGCAGTCCGAGTTGATCCATAGTGGCCGCCTCCAAGTGTTGAGTGGCAGAACTGGAGGACTGAATTGATCTCGGTGTCAAGAATGCACCTGCGAATGACTTTATCCCTGTAGAGTCTCCAAAGTTAGGGATCATCCCATATGTAGTATTTGGCATCGCTCTAGAGTTTTTCCTTGTATAGATGGGATGCCTCTAGTGGAAACTGAGATGCTGGCACAAAGTTGTAGATATTTGCAAACCATGGTATAGGCGTGTTGATGTGCAACAATTGCTCATCTAGGAATTGGTCTTTGATAGGCATTGGTTCGCTTTTTCTTTCAATCCTGCTTAAGTGGTTAGCTATATAATTCTTAGCACCTTTCTTATCTCTAATCTCTATGTTGAATTCTTGAAGGAGAAGCATCCATCGAATCAATCTTGGTTTGGCATCAGGCTTCTTCAACAAGTATCTTAAGGCAGCATGATCGGAGAAACAACTATTCATGAGCCGAGAAGGTATGAGCAAAATTAGTCCAAGGCAAAAGCAATTGCCAAAAGTTCCTTCTCCTTTGTTGTGTAGTTTTGCTCGGCCGGGTCCATAGTATTAGATGCATAGGCAATTACATGCACAGGTTGGCCGACTCTAGCTCTTTGGCCAAGAACAGCCCCTAGTGCTGAATTGGATGCATCACACATCAACTCAAATGGCAGGTCCCAGTTTGGTGCTCGTAGAATAGGGATGGGTGTGAGTCAGCATTTCAGCTCTTGGAATGCTTCGATACAGGGTTTGTCAAATTTGAATTCCACATCCTTTTGTAGCAGCTTGGTTAGTGGCAGGGCAAGCTTGTTGAAGTTCTTAATGAACCTTCTGTAAAAGCCTGCATGTCCCAAGAAAGAGTGAACTTCCCACACAGAAGCGGGGTTTGGAAAGGAGGATATGATATCTATCTTCGATTTGTCCACTTCAATGCCTCTGTTGGATACTAAGTGGCCCAACATTATTCCCTCAATTACCATGAAATGACACTTTTCAAAATTCAGCACAAAATTTGTGTCAATACATCTCTTCAACACCTTGGATAAGTTGCTCAGGCATGCTTCAAATGAATCAGCATACACGGTGAAGTCATCCATGAATACCTCCATGCAATCCTGTAGTAAGTCTGAGAAGATGCTGATCATACAACGTTGGAACATACTCAAAGCGTTACACAACCCAAATGGCATGCGGGTGTACGCAAAGGTACTGAATGGGCAGGTGAAGGTAGTCTTGTGTTGATCTTTAGGTGCAATATGAATTTGCATGTACCTTGAGAAGCCATCCAAAAAGCAGTAATGGAATTTCCCTGATAGCTTTTCTAGGACTTGATCAATGAAAGGCAAAGGAAAGTGATCCTTGCGAGTTGCCTGGTTTAATCTTCTATAGTCAATACAGACTTGCCAGCTATTCTGAATCCTCATTGGCACCAACTCATCATGTTGGTTCTTCATGACAGTCATCCTGAATTTCTTCGGTACAACTTGCACAGGGCTCACCCATTGGCTATCCGAGATAGGGTAGATGATCCCTACAGCAAGAAGTTTGGTGACTTCCTTTTTCACCACATCCAGGATCGTCGGATTCAGTCTTCTTTGTTGTTGCCTTATAGGCTTGATTTCCTCCTCCATCAATATTCTATGCATGCAGATGGAGGGGTTTATGCCAGGAAGGTCTGAAAGTTTCCACCCGATCGCCTTCTTATGTTGCCTTAGGACATTCAGCAACGTATCTTCTTGCTCTTGACAAAGGTTATTGGCAATAATAACTGGGAGTTGTTGTTCATTGTCCAAGTAGACATATTTCAAATGATTTGGCAATGACTTTAGTTCCATGGGTGGTGGTGTAGATGAAGAATTTTCAGTTGATGACTTCAAATCTGTCTAGCCGACTTAATTTGGACTCGGCACCAGGTGTGCCAACATGATTTCAGCCTTTGGCTGCCTTGGCCGACTCCTCTTGATGGGTTCTGTTCGTGTCGAATTGGAGTCGGCATTGGCTTCTCGTGCAGCTTCGGAGTCGGATCCAGATGGAACAGGGGCTTTAGCTCATGTTTGCTTCTGGTCTTTATTGGTCGACTTCGTTTCGGCAAGCGCGTCGACCTTGTCATTTGACTCTTCGGTCGAGTTGACTTTTGTCGTCTTTTCGTCTCGGCGTCCTCTGGCCGACTTGATTCTGGCCGTAAAGATGGTTGCCAGTTGTGCGGAGAAGGGCTTTTTTGTCTCGGCAACCTCGACTTCTACATTATTTGTACACTCTGGATTCTCCAGGTTGTAGACTTGGTCTAATAATTCAGCCAATTCAACTTCAAACTCCAAGTCAGCAATGTCATTATGGTTGTCCTTAGAGTTGGCAAGATCTTGTACTTCCTTATAGTCGGCCTCTTCTGTTATTGGCCTTATGCAGCTAATCAAATCAATGCTTCCAGCAAAATCTTCTATGTCTTCACTGCAACTGTTCAGCTGAAAATATTCTTCAACTAGTTCTTCGATCAGATCAATGCCAAAGAGGGAATGGTCTTTGGTCGCTTCATGACTTCAAAGATATTAAACTACACTAAGGTGTCACCGAATTCCTTTGAGAGCATCCCGACATGCACATCAATTTTTGTTCTTGCTGTCATGGGGAATGGTCTCCTCAGAATTAAGGTTGATTCCTTCCCGGATGTCTCATCCTCCATATCTAGCACATAAAAATCAGCTAGAAATATTAGCTCATTAACTTGGACAAGAACATCTTCGAGAATGCCCAAGGGTTGAGCAATGCTTCTGTTTGCAAGGTGAATGGTCATCCCTGTTGGTTCAAGATCACCAAAATTTAGGGCTTTGTAGATTGATGTAGGCATGACATTAATTGAGGCTCCCAGGTCCCACATGGCATCGACAAAAGTGCATTCGTCAATGGTGCATGGGACAGAAAAGATTCCCGGATCTCTACATTTCTTTGGCAGTACTTGTGGGGCACCTGCATTGAATTCTTCATTTCTTGTTAAGGCCAACATTACACCTCCAATTTCCCTGCTCCCTTCATCTTTCTCCTTTTTATGCACACATAATTCCTTGAGGAATTTTGCATATTTAGGAATCTGTTTAATAGCATCAAGGAGTGGGATGTTGATTTCCACTTTTCGGAACATCTTCAGTAGTTCTTCATCTGACTCTGGCTTCCTTGCGAGATGGTCCGAGTTGGGAACAGCACTGGGATAGTTTGGTCTTGCTGGGACTATGAGTTGGCGTCCGGTTCAGAGTCGACCTCGGCCGATCTCGGAACTTGCTACGGTGCAGGTTGAGGTAATTCTTTTCCACTTCTCAGAGTGACTGCATTGGCATTTCCTCTCGGATTTGGAATGGTTTGAGAGGGAAGGTTGCTTGATCTGGCCGACTATAATTGGCTCACAATATTGGCTAATTGTCCTATCTATGACTTGAGGTCTTGGATGGTGGCGGTCATATTCTGCTAGAATTGCATGTTGTTGGAGCTCACAGATTGCTAGAACTCCAGATTACTGGTAGCCAGCTGCTTCATTAGCTCCTCAAAAGATGGGGAATTGCCTTGAGGCAACATTCTCTGTTGCTGCTGTTGTTAGAAAGGTGGTGCTTGATATTGCGGAGTCGGCTGTTGATAACCTGCTTGTCTTTGACATGCATTCGGTGTGGACCTGAATTGTTGAGCTGCATAAGGCCCTTGATTCGGTCCTGGCCGAAATGGTTGTCTTTCATGCTGTTGATTATCAAGTGGTCGACTTTGATATGGCTGCTTCCCGTACTGAAATACACCTATGGCTCCAATGTTCTCTGGTTGGTCTAACTCTATTTCTTGTAGCATAGGGAACATATCAGTGGGCTGCTCCATGGAAGTACAAATACCACATACTTTTGCTACCATGGCAGGTTGGTGTTGTCAAACAGCAAGTTGTCTCACCAATGATGTCAATTTGGTCAGCTGATTCTCCAGTCTTTGGTTGGAACCTGCACCGATTTCATTCACCATCCGAGATTGACTCGGCCCTCTGATCCCAAACTGTTGGGTATTGCATGCCATATTGGAGATCATATGCCTTGCTACTGTTGGTGTTTTATTCATCAAAGCTCCTCCTCTGGCGGTGTCAATCATGCTTCTGTCCATCATTGAGAGTCCTCCATAGAAATACTGGATCAGCAACTGCTCGTTGATCTGATGGTGTGGACAGGTGGCGCAGAGTTTATTGAATCTCTCCTAATACTCGTGTAGAGTCTCTCCTGTATGCTACCTGATCCCACATATTTCTTTCCTGATGGTCGTAGTTCTGGACCCCGGAAAGAATTTTTCCAAGAAGATGTGTTTCATGTCACCCCAAGTGTTAAAAAGTGCTGGCTAAAGGTACAGCCAATCCTTTGCAACTTCGTCTAGGGAGAATGGAAACGTCTTCATCTTGATGTTGTCTTCCGGAATCCCCTACGGCCTCATTATGGAACATATCACATGGAATTCTTTTAGATGCTTGTGGGGGTCTTCTCCTATAAGATCATGAAATTTCGGCAGCAAATGAATAAGACCAGATTTTAACTCATAAGTTTGAGCTGGCTCCAACTATGGGTATTGGATGCACCACAGTTGATACACCACATTTGGAGTAGCCAACTCTTTCAATGTTCTGTCATTATTCTCCATTTGTCCTGGCTTTGTAAAAATGTTAGAACTAGCAACAAACTTATCAGTGAAAGACTGGTTAGAGTTAATGACAGAATCAGAACCTCTACTATTATTTACTACTAGATTCCTAGCCTTCCTTAATCTACGTAAGGTTCTCTCTATTTCGGGGTCAAAAGCATATAAAGGGTCAGTGCTACTCCTAGTCATGCATTGTACAAATCATGCAGAAAAATTAGAATTGAATCAGTACTTACAAAAACAGTGAACTACAACTTATCAGTTAATCACCTAATAAAACCGTAGGAATTCAATGTAGAAACAAATATTTTGTTTTTTTTTTTTGGCAGTGAATTCATGCAGAAAAATTAACAAAAACTCAGCATGCTTTATTACTCAAATAGAAAATAGACATATACAATTTCAGACACTCAATAGACTCACTCAACAGGCACACTTTACAGACTTGGGATTCAACTTCACTTAGTTTGGCACACAAAGACACAAAAGAACTTGTGTCACCAGCAACGATGCCAATTTGATAAGGGCGTATTTATTCGTCTCAACGCGCATCAAATAAACTAAAGCTAACTATAGCATAGTTAACCCTAGGTCGAATTTTCTCAAGGACACAATGTGCTCGATTGCGAATTAGTATGAAACAAAATGATGCAGAATCTAAAGTGCAGAGTGTTGACTCATCTCGGTCACTGACCGAGTTGCTCTCGGTAAAGACTAAGCCGATATGGTCTCGGCAGAGACTTATCAAACTCGGACTCGACTGATTGCAGACTTGACGCAACAGAGTTGGATTGACTCTGTTTTAGACTTCGAAAGCAACAAATAGAGGGGTTGAAATGAGAGTAAAGTAAAACAGAAATTAAACTAAACTGTGAATGCAAAGAGAATATACTACTATTACGAATATCACTATTATTATTATTACGATATAACTGTGTTCATGTTCAGTTCCATTAGTCCAAGTCCAATCCAATTTCCTCACTCCAGTTCTCAGTCCATATTAGCCTTGGGAATTCTTATGACAATCGCCAAAGGTTTTTCCATTGCCATACCGAGGAATTACGCAATCGCTACCTCATCAGTTGGCAGGGATTAAGTTTATAGCTAATTTTAGGTTCTCAATTAACATTCATTAAGTGATTACCTACTGAATTAGTTAAATCAGTTGCAATTGGCTTAGCTTAACATTGTTCACGTTCCAAGTGCAATTGCGAGGCAGATTGTGAATTAAAGAAGAGGACAGGAACAAAGATCAGAAATGCAAAATAGAATTTGATTAATAGGAAACAGATTACAAACACAGTGGTCCGAATTCAGGTGGTTCCATCTTCCAGAATGATCGCCATGGTTGATGGTGGTGGTTCACCTTCGATAGCCTGAGCGCTGAGGTTCAGATCCACCAGAGTGCGTTGGAAGTTCCAATAGGTCCCCTCTAACAAACTTTGGCTTCCTAGTCTCAAACTTACACCTCTTCGATCGAGAGAAGCACAATTGCAGCACCGTGTGCCACCGCAAATGGAGAAAATGAGAGCGAGATAATGAAAACAACGAGTATGCATAGAGTTTGAATTCCAAGACTCTCCAAAATGGGCACAGCTTCTCCTATATATACAAGCTATGAGCTAGTATGCTACTCCTAACGAACTCTAACAGAATTACATAATGAATTTCCCATTCTACCTTTGCATAACTTGCGCTGCAGCTACTCTAAGAGTGATGTGGCAGTTGAGTTGGGGCTGAGGTGGCCTCTGAGCTGGATTGCTACTATGGACTACACAATTGGGCCACTCCTTATTGGGTTGCACCTTAGTGGACTGCTGGGCTGCAAGGACTGGCCTGGCCAAGACGGAGTCGGTCTCGGTCGTGGTAGGCTTGGCTCAGTTCTGCAGAAGAAGAGAAGAAAGCTTTTTATTAGCTAAGACCTTCAATTTAACACAGATTTGTATTTTCTCTATTTTTAGGTCCTTAATATGAATCTTAGCTAACAATTAATCCTTAAGCACAAAATAATCCTGCAACACTCTTCTTAGGTCCATAAAAGATGTATAATTTGTGACTCATCAGACAGCCTTAGTCATTGGACTTGTGTCCTTTTGTTAGCAGCCTTATTGTTGCCCTTCTAATATAATTGACAGTAGCTTTAACTGCTGCATTGCTCCATCTCTGCAAGAAAATCTACATAGCCTTATTTGCTACTATGTGTTTATCTTTTTAAGGTATTTACCTTACCACCACATTAGAAGCAAAAATAAAAACTATAGTGAATAGCAACACTAATACCCACTCTAATGAGTCAAACTCAGTTTAGAAACTAAAGAATTACAGAGTATTCAAAGTTCTAATCGCCTCAATGGGAAGAACTATCTCAATTGGTCACCTTGGCTTGGAACATTTGAGAAACTTATTGAATCACCCACTGGACACTTTCAAGTACTCCTCTTTGCATGAATGTCTCATCTTATGTCACCTCTTGGGTAATTGACTTAGGGGAAACAAATCATATGAGCTCTACAACACAATTTTTTCATTCTTATAATCCTTATCCAAGTAATAGGAAAATTATGGTAGCATATGGGTTTGTAGCTACTGTTGCAGAAGTTGGAGACATATACATTAGTTTGACAATTATTTTGAAAGATGTTTCCCATGTGCCAAAATTATCGGTCAATCTTGTTTCTATTAAGAAGCTTACTAATGATCTCAATTGTTATGTTATGTTCTTTCTTTCCTATTGTGTTCTCTCTTCTTAGTTCTTCAAACAAGGACATTGTTTGGTTACACCATCTCCATTTAGGACACTCATCATTCAATATTCTAAAATTGATGTTTCCTCAACTATTTCAAGGATTGGATGTCTGTAAATTTCATTGTGATATATGTGAGTTGGCTAAGCATACTCGTGTACCTTTTCCTTCTAGCAATAAAAGAAGTGTTCATCCTTTTGATTTAGTACATAGTGATGTTTGGAGACCTTTTGTTGTACCTAGTATTTCCAGGGCATGGTGGTTTTTATCAATAATTGATGATTGCACTCTAGTAACATGAATTTTTTTACTCAAACATAAATTTGATGTAAGTGTTATCATTGCTATCTTTCACTCAATGGTTCAAACTCAATTTGAGGCTAAAATTAAAAAATTCAAAACTAATAATGCTAGAGATTACTTTAATCAAATGCTATCTATATGCTTTACTTCACAAGGCATTATCCATAATTCAACATGTGTTAATACACCCTAACAAAATGGGGTAGTAGAGAGAAAGAATGGTCACTTACTGAATACAACCAGTGCTTTATTATTTCAAGGAGACGTGTCCAAATCCTACTAAGGAGAAGTTATGCTTACTGCCTCATATATGATAAACTGACTATTAACATAGATTCTTGACAACAAAAACCCTATTGGAGTTCTCCACAACTTTTATCCTCATTTTAGGACCTATAATGGCTTAATACCTAGGATACTTAGGTGTACAACCTTTGTCCATGCTCAGAAATAGCATAAAGGTAAACTTGATCCACAAGCTATAAAGTTCATCTTCCTTGGCTATTCACCTACTCAAAAGGGGTATAAATGCTACAACCATCATCAAAGAATTAGTATATATCAACAGATGTAACTTTCTTAGAGTACAAACCTTTCTTCTCCAAGTCCTTTCTTTAAAGGGAGATTTCAATGGTGGAAGATAGCTCTTGTGAGTTCATTGAACTTCTAAGACTTCCAGCCCCTATGAGTATTCCCAAAGTCCCTAATTCTAAAGAGGCTCTCAATTCTACTGTAGAAAATTTTGAAGAAACTTCTAATTCTATTGTAAAAATTTTTGAAGAAAATCCTAATTCCACTAAAGAGACTCCAAATATCAATTCTAGTATTAAACCTAAATTAATATTTCCAACTCATGTTTTCTATCAGAAATCGAGAGGTGTTCATCAAATGAATTAGACCTTCCTATTTCTATAAGAAAAGGTATAAAATAGTGTACAAAAAGGTCTCTTTATCGATTACCTCATTATATCTCTCTTAAGAAATTGTCTTCTTATATAAATTTTATCATGATTTTAAATACTATTGCTATTCAAAATATTGTTTCTGAAGCATTGTTAAAAGACGGATGGAAGCAAGCTATGAAAGAGGAAATGAATGGATTAGAGAGGAATAACATATGGGAGATGGTTGATAAGCCGAAAGGAAAAAAATATTGTTGATTACAAGTGGGTATACACTGTGAAATACATGGTAGGTGGCTCCATTGATAAGTATAAAGCAAGGTTAGTCACCAAGGGATACACTCAAACTTATGGTGTAGACTACCAAGAGACTTTCACCCTAGTCGCAAAGATGAACACTATTAGAATTTTGCTAGCATTGACTGCTAATAGAGCATTTTTAAGGAACTTAATAGTGACATCATTTGCTGGACATATTTAACATCATTTTATAGTTAATATTGACACATGGGTTGAATCTTGTTTAATTGGACTTAATTGGGTTTAGTTGCTAATCTTTGCTTATTTTTGGACTTAATTTTCATTATGATTATTTTATCTTGTGCAGGCCATATATGGAGCTATAGACTTCCAAATTGGATAATCTTGGTGGCTATAGAAAGCTAAGATAAATATTTACAAGTTCTCACTTTTGAGCTCAACCCAGTTCGACCATCTTCAATGTCAAAAGTCCACGTGAAGTTGCAATCTTTGCACCCACTTTGTTGGGTTGTCTTTCTTTGTATATTATGTCCTAATTTTGGGCCTTGGTTGGTGGGTCTTTGGGTTGCAAATTGATCTGGCCCATACCACCTTTATTGGAATTTAGAGCATATAATAAATAGTAATTGGTTAGTAGGGTTAGGGGGAGAGACGTTTTTAGATTTTATACACTTAGATTTTGAAGTTTTCTTGGATCACAAGTTTCCTCTCTATTATCTCTCCTCTCTCCTCCTCTAGGTTTTCTTTGTGTTTTGTGCTGAATTTTTTATGATGATTGCCATGGAAGGATAAGTTCTCATATCAATTTTAGGTTCCATGATTGTGGTTAGGTTTGAGTTCTTGAATTCTTTATTATGCAAATTTTGTTATGTTCTTCTTTTCTTTCCAATTCTTGACCCATTTTCATGATTATGATTTCGTTTGAGATTTTGAATTGTGTTAGGTTAGGATTGATTAATCCTAATCTAATAAAGATTAGGTAATTGATTGATAACCTAAAATCAATCAATTATGTGCTTGAATCTATGCTAATTAAGGACTACGATTGTGATCTCAATCTATACGGACAAATGTTAAATGATTATCTAATGAATCTTGAGTTAATATGAATTTGTACCCTTATGTGAACTGTGATAACAAAACTACATGACTAGATCCTTTGATTGGTGTTACATAATTATGTTTTCAATTCTGTTTTGTTTTCTGTGTAATTCTATTTTTTGCATAATTATGTTTTACATACAAACTCCTATTTTTGCATTCGAATTGGTTTATGTTCAACAAGGTTAGGCATTGCATGATTATGTCCTTGAGAGATTCGACCTAGGTTATTCCCTACACTGCAAATAAAAGGAAAATCTAATAGTTTTGGTAGTGTTTTGACAACATTATCAGCTGCCCACTTCAATTGGTAGCTACTACAGTATGATGTGAAGAACATTCCTTCATGGTGATCTAAATAAGGAAATCTATATGAATATTCTCCCCGGATTTGAAGGTGATAAAGGCAGCAAGGTGTGCAAGCTTCAAAAGGCCCTATATAGACTAAAATAGTCACCTAGAGCATAGTTTGGGAGATTTACAAAAGCTATGAAGGAGTTTGCGTACAAGAAAAGCCAAAGGTGACCACACCTCTTTATTAAACACATAGCTACAGGGGGAGTGACTGCACTCTTAGTTTATGTTGTTGGCATTATTATAACAGGAAATGATAAGAAAGAAAAAGGTGATTTGAAGCAGAAATTGATCTGAGAATTTGAGATAAAGGAGTTGGGAAATCTTAAATATTTTCTCGGTATTGAAGTTGCCTATTCAAATGAAGGGATCTTTATATCCCAACAAAAATATGTAACATAATTGCTGGTAGAAATTGGAAAGCTTGGATGCAAACCAACTGCAACCTCTATAGACCCGAATAATAAGTTGGGAGAAGCTCAAGAGGAACTAACCATTGACAAGTAGGTGTATCAAAGATTGGTGGGAAAACTTATTTATCTTGCTTACGATAGACTTGATATAGCATATCTAGTGAATCTGATCAACCAATTTATGTACAACCCAAAAGAATCTCATCTCCAAGTTGCATATAGGGTTTTGCATTATTTAAAAGGTAATCTCAAGAAAGGAATTTTCTTCAAAAGGAATAATATCCTAGCCTTAGAAGCTTATACGGATGCTAACTATGCAAGATCCTTGGCGAATAGAAGATCAACCTCCAGGTGTTGTACCTTCCTTATGGGGAATTTAGTAACATGGAGGAGCAAAAAGCATAATGTAGTAGCAAGGTCATCAGTAGAATTTGAATTCAAAGCAATTGCTCAAGGACTATGTGAACTATTATGGCTGAAAGTTATTCTAGATGGTTTAAGAATCAAATTGAAAGGTCCAATGAAACTCTATTGTGACAAGTTAGCAACCAATATTGCTTAAAATCCTATGTAGCGTGATAGAACAAAGCATATTGAAATTGATAGACATTTCATTAAAGAAAAGTTGGAGGAAGGCCTAGTGCGTATGTCCTATGTTCCATCAACATAATAATTGGTTGATATTCTTACAAAAGGGTTGAACAACTCAACTTTCCATGATCTTATCATCAAGTTGGGAATGGAAGACATCTATTCCTTAGCTTAAGGGGGAGTGTTCAGTAGTGAGTATATGATTATTTCCTATAAATATATTATTAGGGCAATCAACATAAAATCCTTTGAATCAAGAGATTTTTTTTAGAAAGTAATTAGGCATTTTATTTATTCCCTTTTATTAGGATTGATTATGTTTCGTTTTTTACTTTATTAGGATTGATTTTGTTTCCTTTTTTACTTTATTATGGCTGATTTTGTTTCCTTTTTTACTTTATTAGGGTTGATTTTGTTTCCTTTTTTACTTTATTGTATCATGCTATATATTTGAGATACCATCTCATTGAATAATAATAGAAGACAATTATGCTTTCTCCTTTTTCTTAGCATTCTTCATTCTTTTTCGGTGAAGCTTCTACACTTAAGAGGCTTATGATGTCCAAGATTTCAAGGAGATCCTAGGGACTCCATCAAGTGGTATCAAAGCACCTTAAGGTCTGAATTTCATCTCGTTCTTGAAGGGAAACACAAGGAAGCAAGTTCATTATCCATGGCTACACTTGACACCATTTAAGTCTAATTCTCGATAGCTTGTAACTCCTTCCCTTTTGGTCCTTTTCTTTCTTTCTTTCATGTGTTTTGTTCGCCGAACTGAGTAATGTCTATTTGTGATGTTTCCTTCATAAATTTAGTCATATGTGTGGTTCTTTCATGAGGGTTTTCCAATAGATAATCGAAAAACTCCATTGTTAAAGCTTGTTGAGTTCTTAAACCAATGCATGATGTATCTTGTTGTGTAATTGGCCTTTCTTGGTTCTGGTTGGTGTAAAACTATGTGGGGATCTTATTATTGAATATATAAAGGTATTTTAGTGTTTAGAAATGAGTTTTCATGCCTAATTGTTGAAGGAGATACATGTGAGACTATAATGAAAGTGCTGGAAAAATTTTAAGCTGGAAAAAATGTATATTGCAAGAAAACGAATGTTAATGTGGCATAAAAAGTGAGTTAAAAAGTAAAAGAAAGTCACTGAAAAAAATTTCAAAAAGATTGAGTAAAGTTTCTTGAGAAAAAAAGTGTTAGTAGCATTCTAGTTTGTAGTGATTGTGTTGATGTATGCCTATGATCTTGGAAGTTGTATAAAGTAGTATTGGCTGGATATGTTGGATATTAAATACTAAAACCCCTGCATATTCTTGTGCCTAAATCCTTTCTTGAGTCTTTATCTTTTCCATTAATTCCACTTTGAGTTTAGCTTTTTTGTTTTATAATTTTTTTTTGCTTGTCAATTTCTTGGCCTCTTTAAGTTTTGTCATTGAGTTTTCCCCATTAGAAATTCTTAAAAGTCCTATGAGATTTGATGTATTTCACTTGCATCTAAAAGCTTTATTAAAGAGTTAAGTCTTTTTTACAAACCAAAGATAGATAAGAGTGGCAAACGACAAGAGAGTACATTAGAGAAAAAAGCCTCTAAAGTGTGTAAACACGAGTGTGAGAGTAAACATTTAGTGAGTGGTGAGGTTTGTCTTTCTTTTCTTGTATCTTTCATTGCAAATGCAGGTTGTTGGAGGTTTGTGGAGGCTTTGGTGGTGTTGAAGTGAGGGAGAAAAAAGTGAGACGAAAGATGGCAAGTTTAAGCTTCAACATGGAAGATCTTTCTTCTAAATCCAAATTGACGATGGAGTACATGGAGAAACTTGAGGAGAAGATTGAAAAGCTTAGAGGTAGTTTAGAATCTGAGGATTGATTTTCATAGTGTAAATGCAAAAATAAGATCTTAGAGTAAAAAGTAATAAAAAGAAGCAAAGAAATAAAAAAAAATAGTAGCAATAGTGGAGATGATAATGGTGAAAGTTGTAATAGAAGATCTAGTAGATCTCTGATAATGCGGTTGAAACACTATTAAAATCACTAGATTTTCCTTAATTTCGTGGTATATGGGCTAACCTAGGTCCAATCTCTCAAGGACACAATCATGCAATACCTAATCTTGTTGAACATAATCAATTTCAATGCAAAAAGGGGGCTTTGTATGTAAAATACAATTATGTAGAAAACAAAATAAAATTGAAAACAAAATTATGTAACAACAATACAAGGATTCAATCATATAGTTTGTTATCACAATTCTAATAAAGAAGTAAATTCATATCAACCCGAGATTCATTAGATAATCATCTAAAATTCATCCATACAAATTGATATTCAATCACAATCCCTAATTAGCATGGATTCAAACACATAATTGGTTGATTGTAGGTGATCAATCGATTACCTAACCTTAATTAGATTATTAATTAATCCTAACCTAACACAACCCCAAATCTCATACGAAATCATAATCATAAAAACAAATCAAGAATTGGAAAGAAAAAATAGACATAACAAAATTTGCATAATAAAGAATTCAAGAACTCAAACATAACCACAATCATGGAACCTTGAATTGATAAAAAGAGCTTAGCCTTCCATGGCAATAATCATAGAAAACACAACACAAAACACAAAGAAAATATAGAAGAGGAGAGAGGAGAGAGAATAAAGAGGAAACTTGTGATCTAAGAAACCTCATAAATCTAAGTGTATAAAATCTACAAATGTCTCATTACATTCTCTAAATGCCAAGGAAGGTGGTCTGGGCCAAAGGAATTCGCAGCCCAAAGGCCCACCAACCAAGGTCTCAAAGTTGGGCTAGAATATATAAAGAAAGGCCCAACAAAGTGGGTGTAGAGGTCGCAAATTCATGTGGACTTTTGATATCGAAGATGATCGAATTGAGTTGCGCGCAAAAGAGAGAAGTTATAGATCTTTGTCTTATCCTTCCATAACCATCAATATTTCCAATTTGAAGGTCTGTAGCTACAAATATTGCCTATACAAAATAGCAATATCATAATGAAAGTTAAGTCTGAAAATAAGCAAAGATTAGCAATTAAACCCAATTAAGTCCAATAATCCAAGACTTAACCAATGTCTCAATATTAACCATAAAATGATGTAAAAAATGTCCAACATATATCACTATTAAGTGTCTCAAAAATGCTCTATCAAATTTTCACACACTTGAACTTTTGGACTTCGAGCAAAATCGAATAAAAAAATATAAAGTAAAAGGAAATGAAGTAAGTACAAATAAAATGCAGCACTTTCCAATGAATCCTCAAGTTAATAAAAGGAATAAGAGTATAATCATCCTAGAATCAAGGTACCTAACAATCTATGAATTTACTTCTAATATCTAAAGTAAACAAGAGAACAATAAAACTTAAAAGAATAACCCACAAATGATAGAACCCTCTCAAGATACATGCTCTCAATCTATCAAGTGTTTAGGTTTGTGTTTACACTCAAGCAACCTATGCTAACTAGTACTTCCAAGCTTTGACTAGCCTCTAATTCCTACAACTTGAAACACATGGACAAATTATCAAAAGGGCTTTTATTAAGGGTGTAATGTGGCCATGGACAAGGTTGGAGAATATGAGAAGTAATTTAAGCTTACACAACCAAAGAGGGAAGAGAAAGAATGGAGATTAAGTCAATAAGCATTAAGATTATCCCTAAAACAATACAAGTCATGAAAAACAATGCAAAGTAATACAAGACAAGTAAGGTTCACTTTGCCTCCTTTCCTCTTATTTTTTTCATATTCTTTCTTTTTATTTCAATTTTCACTTCCCATTTTGCATCACTACTTTTTTTTTGCAAGGGCGTCTCAACGAGGCAAAGATAAGGCTTTTATTCTATCATATAGGCTCCGGCACAAGCCTAAGAATTGCATGATCTCAACAGGGGTATTGAGCGGATTGACCATTCATTCGGCTGCGCGGAGGCTTTTAGGAATGTCCATAATAGCTTGATTGGCTAACCAAGCCAACTTGATGAATCTTTCCTTCCAAAACCTGGTTTCTTCTCGAGCCTCTTGCGCTGCTTTATGGGCACCATTAGCTATCTTTGTGTACTTGTCCGACTCTCTCCATAGTTCCCAGGCGACGGTTTTGACCTATAGCTCCAAGTCGGCTAACTTCTTTTATTCATTGACAAGCTCCATCAGCCCTTTCCGTCTTTTTGACTCCAGATGCTTGTTGTGGAGCTTGCTCCTAGCCACGTCCGCCTCTAGTAGACTTACCCGCTCTTGAAGCTGGCAGAGCTGGGTTTTGACTTCGACTTCCCTTAACTTGGAGTCATCCAAGACCGCTGTTAGCTCTTCTTTCTCTATCAGAGCTGGGTCCTGCTCCAACTCTCTCAGGTATTTTTCTCGGGCAGCGGCTCGATCCAGCGCTCTTTGTCAAAGAACGCTCTTTGGCTACTTTCCTGACTCATTCGTGGGTTAGGATCGACCTCTCGGCTTCTCTTTAGTGGTCTTTGTGATTCAGTAGACCCTTCTTCTGTGGCGTTCAACTGGGGGTCCTCGAATGTCAAGAGGGTACATTCTATTTTGTGTCAAAGCTAGGACTTGTAACTGGATGAGGCCCCACAGCTCCGTGGTCCCCATTCGGGTCCTCGAATGACAACTTCTTTCCAGGCGCGCCGGATTTTCCTTAAGTATTCTCCATTTTGCCCTCTTAGGCCATGAATGATGAAAGGCGTAAAGGCTTCTTTAGACAGAGGTAAGACCATGGGGTATCTGACCTGTTTGAGTATTAGTTCAGGGTTGCAATTGATGGCTCCTTGGGTACCCATAAGGGAGGTGTTTGAAAATCCTCTACACTTGATGATCACATTCTCCCTTTCGTTCCATTGTGGGTACCAACGAATGGTCTTTTCCATGAGCTCGTCCAAGCAGGTGGCCCACTCCGCTTTCGTCAATGGTTTGATTCAACTCCAGTGATGGTCCTCTATCGAGTAACCCGTCTTCTTCTTGCCGTGAAACAAGTGTGTTGTCATCCACAAGTAGAGTAGGGAGGTGCAGCATCTTAACCCTTTTTCGTTCTTCCTATAGCAGTAGTCCAAGGTGTAGTAAGTGTTGGCCAATACTATTATAATGAGGTTTTCCCCTCGGTTGCGTTTGCCAAGAAAGGCATCTATAGCTGCCAGGTCCACATAATCCTCTATCTGGGGGAAGAGTATTATACCGTAGATTAAAAGCCCATACACGTCTGTAGATACCAGTCAGTCTTCTTTCCTTTGGAGCTGTTGAAGCCTCTCTTCTAAGCTTGCCCTCGGAATGCCTTCCAACCCATTTTGGTTCTTTTTCTATCTCAAGACTTCTGATTCAGGCACTCTAAGAAATTTGGCCACCGAGGCCCACGAAGGGTAATGCCCCCTGGGAAATTAAGGCGGAGACTTTGCTAGGGGCATGCCTAGAAGCCTCTCATACACTTCCACCGTTGGGGTGAGCTGGAAGTCCTTTAAGGTAAAACATATGAGAGGCGGATCGTAGAATTGCTTCAGCGCCAACAATGCTATGGGCTGTACTTTTATGCTTAAGAGACTCAATAGATTGTCGTGTCTTCCTTCAAAGGTCCTCCACCACTGGCCCTTGAGATGACTGCCCTAGTGTTGTAAGGATTGGATGTCAAGCATCTTGGCGGGGATAGGTCGTAGCTTCTGAATATAATAATAGGTTTAGCCTCCCATGTTTTTGAAATGATTCGTGATTAGGTATACTAATGTTATGCATGTTCTGTTTTCCCTTTCCCTTTTCTTTTTCTTTTTGCCCCTTTTTATTGCATGTACTATGTTTTGACTCCGGGAACACGGCAAGCTAGCGTGAGGTTATTTGTTGACGCATGTTGATGGTCCCTGGCCATTTCTAAAGGTGGTTGGGGCCGACCCTAGGTTCTAAGGTCACTAGAGGTCCTTGCCTTGGCTTTACACACATCTCACGATTGGCTACTAGAGCTCAAGGCTCTCTTCGGGGAGTCATTCACAGACAATAGTAAATCCCAAAGTGTGGTTGTCCCCTAAAGGTCATGCCCTAGTTGGATTATCATGGTCACCAATCTAGGGATACACCCAAAAGATGATCACCACTACACATCCGTCACTCGCTTACACACGGGTCCAGGAATAAGACCTTCTCAAAATTTGTTCAGTGGCAAGTGCTAGTAACTTTTGTCCCTGCCCCAACATGCTTCCCAGAACGAACTCAAAGATGCCAGATACTCATTAAATAACAAATACGTCAAAGAAAAGTAAATGGATATGCCCTATGAAGCAATAAAGGTTGCACTATCTTGTAGGTCATCCAAATAGGGCCTGACCCTTGCTCTCGGCAATTTCCCCAGTGGAGTCGCCTTTTGACGCGATCTAGATAGCACCGATTGGTAGATTTGGTGTTTCATAGTCTCTGTCATGTTACGATGAGTCAGCAACAGGTGAGCCATCCCGAGGAGGGTCAGCTTGAATAGAAAGGACTCAAATTGGAGTCGCCACTAGTGCTTGACAGTACACCGGAAACCAAAGGTGGATAAGGCAGGTGCACGAACAGGGATCTAGGAAAGGGATCGGTTATGCATGGAAATGACATATCATCCCATCCGCCTACCATATGGTAGTTACCCTACGACTTGTATAAGCTAGAACAACCTTCATTATTTCAATTTTTATTTGGTTCAAAGCATGATAATGTGGGAGTGTTAGGGATGCAGAACTTGATGAGAGGATGTCTCTCGCTCCTACGTACCCCTTCTAGCCAGGAGAGATCAAAGTTCACGTAGTTCTTGAGGTGAGACGGGTATAGAGTTGGACTTTCCTTTAGGTGTCCTTCTCATAGGTGGAAATGGGTTATTAGATTCAGCATGGAGGGACTTTCCCTTAGGCGTCCACCACAGAGTTCGAACTTTCCGCTAGACTTTCAACTCGAGCAGATTTGGGGTTTGACGTGAGGGACTATCCACTAGGCATTTGCCACGATACAATACTATGTTTGTGAGTGAGCTAGGATGACTCGAACATATGTTCAGTGACTCGGACACGGGTGAAGAAGGTTATGAGACGAAGGATTGTAACTAATTCGATCCTACTCATGGCTAGCTCTGTGCTCGCCATTATTTTGTGACTCATTTGATACTAAGATGGCATGCCCGCCATCCGAAGTGTAATGAGTTCTGGGTGACAATGTTGGACTCTACGGAAGTAAGACAGCTTGCTTGCCATCTAAAGTATAATGGACTCTAGGGTGGAACAAGACACTTCCTATGAATGTGGTTTGGCCGAGAGGCTTACCTAGTATCCAAAGGGGTAATGGGTGTCTGTACTCACGATTGGAAAGCCGTTTGGGATGCCTTTGAGTCACTCGCGCAAAGGTTTTCCAGCAAAATCGCTCAAGGTGCTATATTCCTCAATTTTCGACCTCGATTTCCTCACCCTGGGGGCTTTTATAGCCTTCAAGAAGGGTGACGATGCGCCTGATTTCACCATGTGGTGTTATCCTAGCCCAACGACTCGACCTGTTAGCCTTGGCAATCCCCAGGCTGATACTCGTTGTATACTATGCCCGATCGTGGCACATTGTGTCTTAGAATCATGGTGCATCTCATGGGTAGTGGCTGTCTTGGAATATTCCCCTACTGTGAGTGGCGAGGATTTTTATTTTGTTAGGGACAGTGGGTCCCTTGTCCCCTTGACGTGGTCTCATCAGAGGTTTTGCCCCCTTGGAAAATCTCACGATTCAGGATCTTTGGAGCATGAGGTTATGGCATCCTTTCTACTGTGGTGGCTGGTTCCTTCAATGTTGGGCTAGGCTTCCATATTCAGTCTGTTCTGGGCCCTACAAGGCTACTCGTATCAAATCGGCTTCGAGCCTTTCCTCTTCTTTAAATGGGCTAGATCCCAATTTGTTCTTCTTGTCTTGCCTCCGACTAGGCCTACTCTTAGGATTTTCTCTTCTGTCGGGTTGTTTCCTTTAGGCTGGACAATATTTAGGTCCTACACCACATTTTGCAAAATTTGTTTGATATCCTTATTAAAGACCTCGACCTACCTATTGTTTTGGGGATGATAAGTGGTAGCCATTCTATGCACCACCCCGTACTTCTTAAGTAAGGTGGACATGGTCTTTTTGTAGAAATGGCTCCCTTGATCATTGATGAGAGCTTTAGGTACACCAAACGTGCAAAATATTAGATCTAACAAAATCCACAACAATTTTAGCGTCATTAGTTTTGGTGGCCTTAGTCTTTACCCATTTGGAAACATAATCAACAAGTAAAATATAAGCATAACCACAAGAAATAGGAAATGGACCCATGAAATCGATACCCCAGACATCAAAGACCTTACAAAAAAGAATGGGCTATTGGGGCATCTCATGCCTATGGGTGATGGTCGCTCCTGCTCACAGGTGGTAACGATGTGGTGGGCATCCTTGAAAATGGTGGGCCAATAAAGCCCACTATCTAATACCTTTCAAGTTGTTTGATGTGATCCGTAATGCTCACCTACAGGTGCAAAATGACAAAACTGGAGCATTGATTGGATCTCATGGTTCGGTATACACCTGATCATTGTAAAATTTCCACAAATATGGATCGTCCTACACATAATATTTAGCATCACTTTTAATTTTATCCTTATATGATCTCGATGCCTCTAGGGTAAAATAGATGCAACAAGACAGTTAACAATGTTAACAAACCATGAAGCCAAGCAAATAAGAACAAAATTTATCTAATGCAAAAAGAATAGCTAAAGGCTCCTTCTCAGTAGTTGTGTAATTAGCCTGGGTTGAATCCAATGTGCGAGAGGCTTAAGCTATAACATAGGAACACTTTCCAACTCGTTGACCTAAAATTGCCCTAAGTGCCAAGTTAGATGCATCACACATGAGCTCAAAAGAGAGCTCCCAATCAAGTGCTTGAAGGATGGGAGTGGTGGTAAGTCGCTTCTCAGCTCCTAGAAGGCCTTAATGCATGGCTGATGAAAGACAAAGTCCACATCCTACTGTAAAAGCTTGGACAATGGCAAGGCTATGATGCTAAAATTTTGGATGAACCTCCTACAAAAGCCTGCATGTCCAAGGAAAGAATGAACCTCCTGCACTGATGTGTGGTGAGAAAGAGAAGAAATAATATCAATTTTGGCCTTATCGAGCTCAATATCTCTATGAGACACTAGATGCCTTAAGACTATACCTTTAGTCACCATGAAATGATATTTCTCAAAGTTCAGCATAATAACTCAGAAAAAATACTCACCACACACCTTTGCAAGGTGCTTAGGGTGTTGCACAAGCCAAACGACATCCTAGTGTAGGAAAGGGTGCCAAACAAGAAGGTGAAAGTGGTATTATGTTGATCTACCAGTGCAATATGAAAATCTGCATATAACCTGAAAAGTCATCCAAAAACGATAATGGGATTTACTTGCCAGCCTCCCCAAAACTTGATCGATGAATGGGAGAGGGAAGTGGTCTTTGCGAGTCACTTGGTTTAGCTTCCTATAGTTTATGCGTACTCACCAACTATTTTGAACTCTAGTTGGAACCAACTCATTATTCTAGTTTTTCACTACAGTCATCCTATACTTCTTAGGAACCACCAGTACAGGACTAACCCACTAACTTCCTGATATAGGATAAATGATCCCTATTGCAAGTTGCTTTATAACTTCTTTTTTTACCACATCAAGAATGGTGGGGTTTAGCTGCCTTTATGGCTGCCTCAATGGTCGGGCTTTCTCCTCTAATAGTATCCTATGCATGCATATAGAAGGATTAATCCCTGGGAGGTCAGCTAGAGTCCAACCAATGGCTTTCCTATGCTTCCTTAAGACCTGTAACAACCTCTCCTTTTGTTCAGGTTGGAGTTTGTTGGCTGTGATTACTAGGGGATGTAATGGTTGTACAATAGATGGTTGCACAATGGATGGCAATGGAGGTTGAACTTCTGCAACCTTCATAACTCTTACAACATTCACACCTACAATATCTATAACTCCTACACCTGCATTAATAACACTACTACTTTCTATGCAAATTGGAAACTTAGTTAATCTAGTACAAGTGCAATCACAATCAATAAAATCATCAAAATTAGGGAATTCAAAATGTAGATTTATTGTTTGTTGTTGTTGTAGCTCCTTGCCACTTCTCAAGGTTATGGCACTTAAATTTTTATTGTGGACTAAGAATGGCTTGAGAGAGAATCTGTTCAGAATCTTTAGACTGTAGTTGATTCATAATGGTGGCCAATTGTCCAATCTATGTTTGCAAGTTTTGACTTGTGGAAAACACATTCTCTCGGAATTGAATGTTATTCATGGCCATTTGCTTGACAAAATCCTGCAAGGAACTCTACTGTACAAGCTGCATAGGTTATTATTGTCTAAATAGAGGTTGTGGTTGGTATCTCTAAGGTACATGTTGCATAGGGTGCAAACCATATCTCTAGTTTTGAGTACTGATCATAGGGCTGCCTATACTATTGATCACCTATCATTGTAGCAACTTCAGTAACTGTTTAGTTCAATTTCTTGCAAAATGGGGCACGCATTAGTTGGATGTTCTATAGAAGCACAAATGTCATACACTCTTACTAATGGACTAATGTGTTGTTGTCCAATGGCTAGTTGTCTAACAGGAGAGGTAAGTCCAGTTATCTTATTTTCCAATCTCTTATGGTCAGTAGCAACTACCTCATTCACTACTTTGGATGCAATAAACTCCCTAACACCAAATTGCTGAGAGTTACTTGCAAGATCATGAAACTTAGGCAACAAATGGATTAGTCCATACTTAAGCTCGTATAATTAAGCTTGTTCCAATTCAGGATATTGAATACACCAACATTGACACATAATATCAAGTGTAGCCAACTCCTTCGAGGTCTAGTGGGTGTAATGAAACCAAACAATTTTATTTTGTTTTATTTATTTTTATTTTTATTATATTTTTTAAAATTCTAACACCATAGTGACATTATAGGATGTATTTATGATTTTCTGGAATTTTTGGGTGATAACAATAACAATAAAAATAAATAAATAAATAAAGTCAAAATCAAAATCAAAATCAAAATCAAACTCAAAATATCATAAGATTGGGGAACAACAGCTTGTGTCCCCAACAACGGGGCCAATTTGATAATGTTGTTGAAACACTATCAAAATCACTAGATTTCTCTTAATTTCTTAGTATATGGACTAACCTAGGTCGAATCTCTCAAGGACACAATCATGTAATGCTTAATCTTGTTGAACAGAAACCAACTTGAATGCAAAAAAGAGGGTTTGTATGTAAAATAGAATTATGCAGAAAACAAATAGAATTGAAAATAGAGTTATCTAACATCAATCAAAGGATTCAATCATGTAGTTTGTTATCATGATTCTAATAAAGAAGAAAATTCATATCAACCCAAAATTCATTAGATAATCATCTAAAATTCGTTCATACAGATTGAGATCATAATCGCAGTCCCTAATTAGCATGGATTCAAGCACATAATTGGTTGATTTTAGGTGATCTATTAATTACCTAACCTTAATTAGATTGGGAATAATCAATCCTAACCTAACACAATCCCAAATTTCTTATGTAATCATAATCATGAGAATAGATCAAGAATTAGAAAGAAAAGAAAGACATAATAGAATTTGCATAATAAAGAATTTAAGAACTCAAACCTAACAACAATCATTGAACCTTAAATTGATAAAAGAGCTTAGCCTTCCATGGCAATCATCATAGAAAATTCAGCACAAAACAAAGAGAAAACCTAGAAGAGGAGAGAGGAGAGAGGAGAGAGAATAAGAGGAAACTTGTGATCCAAGAAACCTTCTAAATCTAAGTGTATAAAATCTAAAAACGTCTCCCTTAACCATACTAACCAACTACTATTTATTACATTCTCTAGATGCCAAGGAAGATGGTGTGGGCTAGAGGAATTTGCAGCCCAAAGGCTCACCAACCAGGGTCCCAAAATTGGGCTCAAAGGTTCAACAGAGTGGGTATAGAGACCGCAACTTCATGCAGACTTTTGACACTAAAGACAGTCGAATTGGATTGCACCCAAAAGATAGAAGTTTTAGATCTTTGTCTTATCATTCTTGAGCCACCAAGATTATTCAATTTGAATGTTTGTAGCTTCAGATATGTCCTGTACAAAATAACAACATCATAATGAAAGTTATGTCTAAAAATAAGTAAAGATTAACAACTAAACCTAATTAAGACTCAACCAATGTATCAATATTAACCATAAAATGATGTAACAAATTTCCAACATAAGTCACTATTAAGTGCCTCAAAAATGCTCTATCATTCTCATAGAAGTTAAAAAGTTATAAATACACATGAAAGGACTTATATTGAACCCAAAAAGAGTCCATGGGTTCTCATTATAGGTAAAATTCCATCATTTTCTGATAAAGGTAGAGCTCATGACTATTATGATTGGGAGGTAAAAGTTGAACAAAATCTTGATTGCATTAATTGTGAAGATTTATAAAAGGTCAAGCTAATAGTCTTATCTTTTGAAAGGTATATCTTGATTTGGTGGAATAAGACTTGCAGATTTGGGGGCATGAGGAGAGTATCCATTGAATCATGGGAAAAGTTGAAGAGAGAGACGAGAGAAAGATTTGTGCCTTTGTACTATAAAAAAACTTGTTTGTATAGTTACCAAAAATGTATCAAGGTTATAGATGTGTAGAAGAATTCTTTAAGGAGATGGAAGTGACTATAATTAGAGCTCAAATTATTGAGTCTTAAGAAGCCACAACGACAAGGTTTTTGCATGGTTTGAATAGATACATTCAAGACATTATGGAGTTACATGGTTACTCTTCAATTTTTACAATTGTTCATCAAGCCTTTAAGGTTGAAGCTCAACTTAGGTTGAGCTCCAACTAGAAGGGTAAGAAAAGTAGAGAAGAGAAACTCCTAAGAAGGGACAAAAGTCCTAAGAATAAGAGTGTACCCTTCAAAGGCCACCAAGAAATGGTAAGCAAGGTAAATGCTCCTAACTGTAACACTCATAAATCAAGTAACATTAAATGCTTTAAGTTTTTAGGGAAGGGATACATTGCTTCTCAGTGTCCAAATAAAAGAACAATGATTCTCAAAGATGATGGAGACATTGATAGTGAAATTCCCAAGAAGAAGCTTCAACTTTAGGAAGTGAAGGATACTCAAGTGAAGAAGTTTCATATAAGGGATACCTTTTAATGGTATGAATACTAATGAGTGCATTAATAGAAGATGGCCAATCTCAGAGGGTGAATATCTTTCACTCAAGATGTATCGTAAGCGAGAAATGTTGTTCTCTAATAATAGATGGTGGTAGTAGTGTAAATGTGGCTAGTCTAAGACTAGTGGAAAAACTTTGTTTGCCTACTATTCCCCATCCCAAGCCCTATAAACTTCAATGGCTAAGTGAAAAGGAAGAGATGATGGTTGATAAATAGGTAAATGTTGAACTCAACTTGAGTAAGTACAAGGATGAAATCCTTTGTTATGTTGTACCTATGAAAGCTATCCATATCTTGTTGGGAAGGCCTTGGTAGTTTGACAAAAAAGCTATACATGATGGTGTGACCAAAAAATTCTCCTTTTTCCATAAGGGTCATAAGGTAAAAAGCCCTTAACTCTTAGAGAAGTTATAAAGGATCAACTTAAAATGAAAAAAAAAGACGAAGAGAAAAAAGAAATTGAAAGAGAAAAAATAAAAAAGTGAGAAAACTAAAGAGCAAAAAGATAAGAAAGATTAAAATTAAAATATATTAGTAAGTAGGAAATCTATAAAGAAAGTTCTTCTAAAAAAAAAAACTTTATTCTTCTTTCCTACTAACATGTGTTATGTTGTGAATACTTCTTTAGCTAACATGCCAACAAAATATGAGAAAATGCTTAGACACCAAATAGGCTTCACTCCAAGAATATCCATGACTTCTACAAATAATTTTGTATTTGTTCCAAGAAGCCTTATATCTTGTGCAAATGGCTTGTTTCCTAAAGCTTGTGTTATTTACTTGCATGTTACTTTTAAAATGCTTGGACTTTATGTTATTTTTATGCATGGTCATGAACACTATAAGTTACTTCTTAGTGTTGCATATATAAGTTGTATGGACTATCCTTATGTGTTTGAATGGTATAATCATGGAAGTAATAGGATGATGCATGCCCAAATAAATAAAATATCACATAACAAACTTTGGTTGGTTGAATATATGTGATAAATTCCTAAAATCATATTGAAGCCAAATAAATTCACCTCTTGAAAGACTTAGAGTTATGCGAAAACTATTTAAAAGTAAAAAGGTGAAGAAGCTCAAAATATGGAAAAGAAAAGGATGAAGGTAACTCACCACTCTCTTTTGTGTGAGGAAGATAAGAGTTGTTTTGGATTTGCCACAAGCCTCTTGTAAGCTTAATAAGAACATAAGGTTCTTGTACAAAACAAGAAATGAGAAATTCTCTCACAAGTATCCAAGCAACAATCAATTCTATTATGAACTTAAAGTTATCATACAAAGGGTGGGAAGATGCCTTTATATAGGCTTCCTTCATGCCTAAAGTGTGTTTGGATAGTAGCATAACATATTCTGGTATCCAAACATACTACTAGACTATCTCATCTAGGAATAAGACTATTGTATCCAATACAAGCCAATCAAGTACATAGCTAGTAGTTTGATAATGTTGTCAAAACACTACCAAAATCACTAGATTTCCCTTAATTTTATAGTGCAAGGACTAACCTAGGTCAAATCTCTCAAGGACACAATCATGCAGTACCTAATCTTGTTGAATAGGAACCAAATTAGAATGTAAAAAGGGGGTTTGGATATAGAACATAATTGTGAAAAATTAGAAACTATGCAGAATTAGAATTAAACAAAATAGAATTTATTGTAATCGAATTATGGAACACCAATCCAAGGATCCAATCATGCAGTTCACTTCACGGTTCTAATAAGGAAGGAAATTCATATCAACCCAAGATTCATTAGATAATCATCTAACATTCATCAATACAAATTGAGATCACAATCTCAACCCCTAATAAGCATGGATTCAAGCATATAATTGGTTTATTTAGGTGATCAATCAATTACCTAACATAGCATAATCCAAAACTTCAAGCAAAATCATAATCATAAAAATAGGTCAAGAATTGGAAATGAAAAGACAGTACAATTTACATAAGGAAAGGTTCAAGAACTTAAACTAAACTACAATCCTGGAACCTTGAATTGATAAGAAAGCTTAGCTTTCTATGGTAATCATCACAAAGAATACAGAAAAATCCAAAGAAAAAACAAAATTAAGAAGAGAGAAAACTTGCAATCTAAGTAACCTCCTCCAACCTAGTGTGAAAGGTCCTAAAACTATCCAACTTCTAACTAACTAAAACTAACTCCGACTAACCAACTACGAACTAACTAACTACTAACTAACTAGTACATGCTCTGAATGCTAAGGTAGGTGATCTGTACCAAAGGAATTCACAGCCTAAAGGCCTACCAACCAAAGTCCCACATTGAATACGATTTAACTGGGTTGATCCCAAATGAGAAAAGTTGTAGATCTTTAGTTTATCTTTTCAAAGCCACCAAGATTATCCAATTTAAAGGTCTATAGCTCTAGATATAACCTGCACAAGACAACAACATCATAATAAGTATTAAATATGAAAATAAGCAAACATTCGTAACTAAGCCTAATTAAGTCCAATAACCCAAGACTCAACAAATGTGTAAATATTATCCATAAAACGATGTCAAATATATCCCATACAAGTCACTATTAAGTGCCTAAAAAATCTCTATCATAGTCTTAAGCTAAGATGGCACAAATGAACTCAAAATGAAATTCATATAATATCTTCATGCTTCTAGGAGTTAAGGGGGCAAGATCATACAATGTATAGGACTAGGCTTGGGCTTGGGCTTGGGCTTAAGTTATCTAAGCTCCTGAGAGATTCCACTTTTTGAAGCACTTCTTGTTGTAGTCTTTTTAACTTTCCTCTTGTCAAAGGTCCTTTGTATGCTTAACTATGCTTTGCCTTAAGAGTATTTCATTCAAAGCTACCTAGATTCTTATTAGTATATGTGCATCTTTGGATAAAAGCTTTGATTTATCATGGATTTGTGCTTTGTTAAGAGTATATGCTAGCTTGTATGATAGTAAATGCTTTCTTGAATTGAAGAGTGATATATTTTTTCCATATACAACACCAAAGCATCCCTTACACATGTTTAAGTATCAACTTGATATATTCTTTCCCTATGCATAAGAAAAAGCATAATTAAGCCATCTTGTTAGGTTATGTAGTTGGCTCTCAAGGAGTCATGATAGAAAGAAAGAAGGTCAAGGCCATCCAAAGTTGGTCTACACCTAAATCTGTGAGAAATGTTAAGAGCTTTCATGAGATAGCTAGGTTCTATAGATATTTTGTTGAAGACTTTAACACCCTAGCTGCACCCCTAAATAAAATTGTGAAAAATAATAAAAAGTGGATAGAGTTCTTTAAGGAAGTTATAAGACTTTTTAAAAAAATAGATGAAAGAGATATTGAAAATAATGTGTCTCAACTACACAACAAAGTCCGTTTTATATAGACTTAATGCAATAAATACAAATAACTATAGGAGACAATATCCCAATTTACACGATATGATATACCTAATTAAATAAGGAAAGTAATCATAAAGTATAAAAGAATAATAAATCCTAAGAGATAATCTATGATACTCTAAAATATTCTAAAGTATAAAAGTGATATCATCTGATATTTTTCTAATTTTTCCACACTATTTACATGATATGATATACCTAATTAAATAAGGAAAATAATCATAAAGTATAAAAGAAGAATAAATCCTAAGAGATAATCTAAGATACTCTAAAATATTCTAAAATACAAAAGACTCCCCCTCAAGTTGAAGCTTATTAAGCTTTCAACTTGTTATAAGAAAACAAAATTATTTCCCTACATATAAAGAGAAAACATAAAAAAATTGTTTTGTATCAAAAAACAATAATTTGAAAGACAACTCAAGGATGCTGGAGATGTCAGAGAAAGTTGCTAGAAATATAGCTTAGCCAAAATAGCTAGAATGATCATCAACCAAAGAGAAATTTCTTGGCAAGCAAAGCAAAGTTCAACTTTCTGAAAATCACATTAGGAAGCTTCAAATTAATAATATTGTTAGCAGAAAAAGAGTCACCACTGAAATAAACATTGATGAGAAAGAAGTCACACTTAATATGATTCATGTGTCAGAAAAGAGTCACGGTCATAACAATAACCAATAGGAATTAAGTCACCACTAATATGATTCATATGTGATAAAATAGTCATCACTAAAATGAATGTTAGTGGGAAAGAAGTTATCACTAATATGATT
Organism: Mucuna pruriens; assembly: GCA_025330945.1. Lineage (NCBI taxonomy): Eukaryota > Viridiplantae > Streptophyta > Magnoliopsida > Fabales > Fabaceae > Mucuna > Mucuna pruriens. Next base: position 1,197,491 of record JAENHJ010000053.1, on the reverse strand, counting down.
CGTATATAAGAAAAGATGCAAAGCTAATGAGCAAAAGCTTAACCATTAAGCATAAGTCATAACTCAAGGCTTAACCACTTAACAGAAGCAAACATACTTGACCACCTAAAGGTAGAAACAAACCAAGAACAAATGCTGAACCACCATAAAGCAGAAGCAACAAAGCTTAACCATCAAGTGCAGAAGCCAAACACAATACTTAACCACTCAAGACAAAAACAAAATATATCAATTAGTAATCATTTATGATAGAAACTTAATCCAATGCTTAACCACTACATAGAGTAGCTTTCATCAACGAAAATTACAAGAAATATTTTCTATAAAGGAATGTTCTTCATATATTTTTAGTTTTTGAAGTTTAATTTCGTATTATTTATTATGAAACAATTATATTTATATAAAAAATATTTATCTTGTGTAATACATAGGCTAAAATACTAGTATTAAAACTAAAAATTAATATATTAATAAAAAATAATATAAGATTTAATTTGAGACAATAACATTTGTTAATGATAAACAATAATATAAAAATAAATTAAATAAAAAAATATAATACATGTTTTTGAAAATTTTTTAAATTATATTATTCATTTAATGTAATAAAATATATAATTTTTAATAAAATTATGTACCTATTTTTATAGTTATATTTTACTTTAACAACTCTTATAAGGAGGTTATTTATTAAAAAAAAAAAACTTATTGTTTACCTTTCTGTGCATAAAAATGTCAAGCCCTTGCCGCTTGTAACGTAACAATCCAATTTCGAGCAAGCATTGTCTTTATTTCGGCAATGTGACAGGGTTATGGCCATTAACCAGAGATCAACGTCAAGAGCAAGAAGAGTTAAATTATAGCTAACTTTTTTTCTTTTTAAGTTTCAGAGTTCCTTTCCCTAAAAGCTTATACATGTTCGTGGTGAGTGTCATTTAATTATATATATGACTAACCTTTTCTTTTTGAAGAAAAGGAAAGATTAGTTCTCTTTATTCAAATAATTGAAGGAAGAATAATGAAAAGTTTATTTCCCTTTGTTACATTGATGATAAGATCAGTTGCGTACACGGTCGAAAGTTGAAACTAGAAAGCAATTCACCTAGACACGACAAAACATGGACACTTTTTATTTGGTCTAACCCCAAACTAAATGTATACAAAGGTAGGCGCATTAGCAGAAGAAAAGCCATCGAATTTAAATAGTTATATCTTTCTTTAAACAAATGACCAACAGCCCTATTAATTTCTTTCGTTATCCAGTATCTATTTCAACGTTAATCACGTATTTAATTTTACTTAATAAATAGTTAAAATAAATAAATAAATAAAATTATATACAAGTATTGATGTAGTTAACCACTTATATGATAAAGTTAATCACAGTTAAATATTTTAATAATTTCTTGATATTATTAATTACTTACGAGTTAAAGTTAGTAAATTCCAATAATTTCATTACACGATTCACTACATGTGGATCATTGTTTATAACAATATATTCATTTATTACTATTACTTACGAGGAAAAATTAATCATATTTACACTTAGAATTAATTATGTTATTTTAATAAATATTTTTATAATTGATCATTGTTAAGTGAGATTAATTTAATTATTATTAAATATTTTAATAAACTCAATAAGCACATATTAATAATATTTATATATAATTAAATTCATTTACTTTTGATCAATCATGAAACAAAAATTATATTTATATATGTAATTAATTATGTGCGACACGTGAGGCCAAGCGAATAAATTAAATTTGTACATTACTTCTTTTTCCTTCTTTTTATTTTCTTTCCTTTTTGAGTCATCAATATTTTGTCTTTTATGATTGAAATTAATTCCAAAGATAACAGTGAGCTATGAAATTATTCAACGCAGCCGACAGAGTAATTGTTTTCTTCTTGCCGTTGGAATAAATTAAAATGGAAAACCGTGAGTTGTTACTTTGAGAAGGTTTTTACATTTTCAGCAGAGAGGAAATTGTACATTTCTTTTTTCATGGTGTGTTAAACACCTATTACAAGAAGAAAAACAAAATATTTGGAGCGACTTTTTTTTAATAATAAATGAGTTGATAAAGGTAGACATTTAACAATGATATTGATTATTATTTTATGGCCACCACATAGATTATTGATGGAAAAAATATGTTTTTTTTATGCTAGCATGTTTCATGCAATTAGCAAAATGTTAATTTATGCCAATGATCTTAAAATTGCTGAGAAAAAAGGTTTTTTTATATCAGTGTGTTTAATGTGGTTGCAAAAAGTATCTTTTATGCTAGCATGTACAATGTTGTTAGAAAACATTTTTTTTATAAAATATAACAAAATGTTGAATATGCACACTTAGAAAGTTATATAAAGGTACTCCTATATATGTTTCTGACCTTATATATTATTTTTTATATACCAATTATATATTTTCAATTAATTAGTTATGACTCTATGGATGTTGAAGAAGTTGAAGATTCTTTTTATTTATAGTAGAAGACTATGGATGTAGAGAAAATTGAAGACTCTTTTTGTGGAAAGGTCATAGAAGACTCTATGGATGTAGAGAGAGTTGAAGATTCTTTAGATTTAGAGACAATAAAAACTCCATGGATGTAGAGAGAGTTGAAGACGCTTTACATTTTGATAGAATAGAAAACTTCATAGATATAGAACAAATGGTAGATTTTCTACCTACAACTTATGAATTTGATTTCCATAAATTCTCTAATGAAGAAATAGAAACTTTCAAATATAGTTAAAACATGTAAATATAGCAACAACTTTAGTGGTTATCATAATTAGTTGTGGCAGCAACAAATTAGAAAAATAATAACGATAATCACAATTAGAGCGTAGGTAGTAACAACGACACCAAATATCATTGCAAAACTTTTTGCAATAGTGGTTTTTGTTGCGACTTGTAGCGTCAATTTTGTCGCTAGCAAAAGTTTTTTTCCAACGACATTTGAGATTCCCAATAATAAATGTCATTACAAATAATCATTTTTCTTGTAGTGAACTAATGTCCTTATCCTGAAACATTTAGAATCGTATGAATAATGATTTAATGATTTAATCTAAAATAAGGAACCAATTTTTTGGTGGGTTCGTAATAGTCTAAGATGGTGAATGTATTAATGTTTCTTGCAACAAGTGAGGATTGGGATATTTTAGGTGTTGAACCTCATTTGGTAATGGTTTAGATCCTTGTAGTAGTTTTAACAATATTATTCCACTTGCTGATAAAAAAAAAATATAGGAAAAAGAAACGCTTTTACGTTCGAAATTAAATTGGACAAACAAACGAAAATTTCCTTTATCATTGTCTATTACTTAGAAATAGCTTGTACATTGATGAACGTGTCCCTTGAAATGTTAGATATTATCTTAATATATTTTTTATTTTGATAGTAATCATGATGTGACTTCAGGCTGATAGGAAATAAAAACAACAATACACACAACTAATGTGACAACAACGCAGCGGATATAAATTTATCTTTTTGCAAAAATCTATAAGGAGTAATTACAGATAAAAATGGTAGCAACAATGATAAGAATGACACAAGAGACACCAAAATTTTTAACATGGAAAACCCCCTTAATGTGAGAGGTGAAAACCATGGATTGTCCAAACCAAAGAAATCAATCCACTATCATCAAACAATGGTACAAGAGTGTTCAATCAAGAGCACAAATTCGTGCATACAACCAAGCAACAAAGCTTACAAATGGAGAACAAAAAATGAGGAACAAGAAAGTGAAAAACTCATAAAATCATGCTACTGTGTGAGCATGATTTGTTAGACCACAAACTTCCAAATCAATATCAGAACAGTCAAGATGATGAACTATGTGTACTGAACTTGTTAAAAAATTTTAGCCTGATCCAACGGTTAACAAAGGAGATATCGTGATTTTAACGTGATTGGTCTGTGTAGAGATGAAAACAAAACACTTTTTCTCTCCCTCTTTCTCTTCCCTTTTTTTGGCTGTGAAAATTCACTCTCTTACTTTCCTAATCTGATTATTTCTCCTTTACTAAGAGAGACAATGAGCTTGAAGGTATTGGACTTTTGTCCACATAGTTGGGAGCCCAAAAAACCCAACATATCTCCCCCATCACAACTATGTGGAGGTGATCGTTAGTCCAACAATCTCCCAACAAGCTTCAAACTTCCTTCTTAGCAACGCCCTGGTCATCATATCAACACCATTATCATTAGTATGAACTTTAGCCAACTCCAATAGCTTAACATCCAAAGCATCACGTATCCAATGATACTTCACATCAATATGCTTGGACCTAGAATGAAAAGTTGAATTCTTACCAAGATGATTGTACTTTGACTATCACAAAATAACAAGTACTTGTCCTTATCAAAACCAAGCTCCATACAAGCTCTTTTTGAGCCTGTACACATTGTCTTCCTTTCCACTAACCTAAAAACCATAAGATTGCTTCATGTATATCTCTTCCTCCAAATCACCATGAAGGAAAGTTGTTTTTACATCCATCTGCTCAACCTCCAGATGAAAAATAGCAGTTAAACTCAACACAATTATGATGGATGACATATTCACAATAGGAGAGAAATCTCATTGAAGTCAACACCATTTTTCTGTCTAAAGCCTTTCACTACTAATCTAACTTTATATCTTGGAGATGTAGAATTACTCTCTTACTTTACCCTATAAATCTGCCTATTTTCCAAGACCTTCATGCCTTTAAGCAACTTCACGAAATGATAAGTGTGATTATCATGCAAAGACTTTATTTCATCTTGTATTGCATCCAACCACTTTTGTCTCTCTTCACTCTCCATGGCCTCTTAGTAACACTCAAGTTCTTCTCCATCTATCAAGGTCACATACTCATTAGAAGTATACCCTGTAGATGATTCTCTCTCCCTATTAGATTTCTTGAGTTGAACTAGAGGTGGATTTGGAGCATCACTCAGATTCTCACCTTGTGACATCTCTTGTTCCTCTTTAGCATCATCATTAGGAGGAACATAAAAAACATCTCCAAGCTGCTAATCAACAACATAATCATGTTGCTCACCATTCTAGACATTATTCTCAATAGTATCTAGATCATGTATATGCATCCGAACTGGATCAATTTCACACAAACTATTATCTTTCTCAAGTGTAGTTTTTTTTTTACCTTATCAATGTCTTCAATGGTTTGGTCTTCCATGAATTACACATCATGGGTTCTGACAAGTTTCTTTTTAATAGGATCATATAACTTGTAACCATACTCATCCTAACCATACCCAATGAAGATACACTGCCTAGTCTTCATATCCAACTTGGATTTTTCATCCTTTGGAACATGCATAAAGACCTTACAATTGAAGACTCACCAATGATCATACTTGACATCTTTGCCAAACCATATCTTGTCTGTCACCTCATTATTCAAAGTAACTACAAGATTGAGATTAATAACATGCACTATTGTGTAAAGTGCTTCACCCCAAAAATGCTTAAGAAAATATCCTGTTCATCCTTTTTGCTAAGCCATTCAACTGAGGAGTTTTGCGACAAGTCTTTACATGTTTGATAGCCTACTGTTTGCAATATACATCAAAGGGTCTATACTACTCACCACCATTGTCAAAATGAATACATTTCACCTTCTTTCCTGATTGTCTATCAACCAAAGCCTGGAATTGTTTGAACTTCTCCAACACTTGGTCCTTTTTCTTTAAAGTATAGACCCAAAACTTCCTGGAACAATCATCAATAAAGGTAACAAAATAAGGTGCACCACTAAACGACTTTACCTTCATTAGGCCACAAACATCAGAATGCACCAATTTTAGCAACTTTGACTTCCTTGAGGGGGGATGCTTCTTAAAAGATACTTTAGTTTGTTTACCAGCCATGCAATGGGAACACTTCTCCAACTCTACATTCTTCAATCCTAGAAGCATATCCTTTTTTGCTAAACAATTCAACCTTTTTTCACTGATATGACTAAGCCTTCAGTGCCACAAAGATGCCTCCATATCCATGGCATTCATACTATCTTTAGCAACCAAAGCTTTTGTCCAAAACAATTTAGAAATTTTCTCCCCTCTGGCCACAACCAAGTTACCTTTGGTGAGTTTCCATTTTCCATAACCAAAGTGGTTATCATAAGCACCATCATCAAGCATATGCACAAATATCAAGTTAAGGCGAACATCTAGAGCATGTTTGACTCTTCTAAGCCACAACTGCACTCCCATGTTGGTTTGCAAGAAAACATCACCAACACCAATCACCTTAGCCATACAATCATTATCCACTTTTAACACTCCAAAATCACCTGAGGTGTAAGATATAAAGAACTCCTTCCTTGGTCTAACATGCAATATAGCAGCACTATCAATAATCGACATGTTCTCATCGGATACAAGATTAATCGACTCAAAGTCTCGAAGAATAACAAGATCATCACCTGTAACAATAGTAACCCAATCGTCATCATCATCATGGTCATTCTCTTTTGACTTATCCTTTTTGCCTTTGTTATCCTTTTCCACAAGAAACAATGCTTTTGTATATGCCCTGCTATGTGACAGTAATGACACTCCACATTCTTGTACCTGGACTTGGACTTACTTCTACTCTTTTCTCTTCCCTTTTCCAGACTTCTCCCCTATTTTTAATGACAAGTACCTCAAACCAAGATGAAGAACCTTGTGCCTTCCTTCTCATCTCCTCGTTGAGAACACTATCCTTTGCCATTTGTAAAGAGACAACACCATTAGAGGCTGAATTTGTGATAAAGACCTTAAAAGTCTCCCAAAACTCAGGCAAAGAATTCAAAAGTAACAGTCCCAAAATCTTATCTTCAAACTTGAGGCCCATTCTTGACATCTGATTAAGAATCCTTGAAACTCATTCAAGTGATCTAAAAGGGAAGCGCCTTCCTTGAATTTCAAACTCATAACAGAATTCAACAAAAATAATTTGTTGTTCCCACACTTTGAGGCATACAAAGATTCAATCTTCTCCCACAAATTCCAAGCATGTGTCTCACTTGCAATGTGATTATAAACATCATCATCCAAAAAATGTCGGATAAAATGACATACCTTTTGATGCTTAAAGTCCCATTCTTCATCAGACATGGATTTTGGCTCTTAAGTAGCAAAGACAGAAAGATGTTTTTTCTTCACAAATAATAAATCTTTCATTTTCCTTTTCCACAAGTGATAATTAGTGTCATTCAAACTCAACATTCAATTTGTATTAAGCTTCATTATTCAAGCAAGTAAAATATCCTTTAAACCAAAGAGCTATGATACCACTTTGATAGAAAAAAAAACAATACACAACCAATGTGGCAACAATGTAGTGGATATAAATTCCCCTTATTGCAAGAATCATAAGGAGTAATCACAAATAAAAAAAGGCAGTAACAATGATAAGAATTATACAAGAAACACCAAGATTTTTAACATTGAAAACCCCCTCAATGTGAGAAGTAAAAACCATGAGTGGTCCAGACCAAAGAAATCAATCCACTATTATCAAAAAGGGTTATAAGAGTGTTCAATCAAGAGCACAAATTCGTGCATACAACTAGCCAACACAATCAAGCAATAAATCTTGCAAATGGAAAGCATGAAATGAGGAACAAGAAAGTGAAGAACTCACAAAATTGTGCTACTGTACAAGAATGATATGTTAAACCATAGACCTCCAAATCAATATCTGAATGGTCAAGATGAAGATATATATGTGTTGAACCTGTCATAATTCCTATTTTAGCCCCCTAAATAAGGTCTTAATATGGGTAGACCAGACTCTAAATTGTAGTCAAGAATCTCATATTAGCTAAGATTCAAATTTCCTCAGTTAGGACAAGGAAAATACAAATCCATGCTAATCTATTGATTTTAGCTAACAAATAGATTAGTCTCATTTTTCAGGTTAAATTGGAGTCCAAAACTGTCCCACCCGAGATCGAGACCTAGTCTTCCAAAGCCAATACAACCGAGACTGAATGCATATCGGCCAATAGAAGGCGTTTCCCCCAACTGAAACCAAGATCGAAAGCATCTTGGCACTAAAGACATCCCGGCCGGATGAAACCGTCTCAACCAACTAAAGTCATCCCGGCCGGGTGATGTCGACTACAAACCAAAAACATCTCAAACTTGATGAAGCCGACTCCGATTCCGCGTTGCCAACTCTGAATGGATGCCTTGCATGCTGACTCTAGTTTGCAGACTCTAGCCCAACCAGAAGTGTTCTAGCCGGATGAGGCCGACTCCGTATCCACGTCTCCAACCCGGATGCCAACTCTTGTGAGGTCGATTCTAGGTGCCGCCGCCGATCCGTCCAAATCCATCCCAACAAGCAAAGATCGACTCCACTACAAAAATTCTAGCACGTGTCATTTAGGAAAACCATTAATTAGTTAAATTTGTTATGTTTGTTATGTAGTTAGTTGAGTCTATTAGTTCTGTTACGACAAGACGGTTATTTCCATTAGAAGTTAGTTAGGTTGATGCATGTATAAATAAGGGACATAAAGTTGAGTTCAAGGTTAGCACGAGCTTGGCCAGCTACACAAGACTTACACATACATCTATTTCCACCACAATCATCTTTGTTCCACGGTGCTTCATAAAGTGTCCATTTAGGTTCGAGTGGATACAGGGCCTATGTCTAGGTAATGACTAGTTGCTAAGAGGAGACTGTTAGGGCTTGCTAGCACACTGCATAGTGATTCAACCCATCAATACTTGCTCATCGTAGGTGGAACACTATAGTTACTATTGGCAGTCGTCGTGGGAAGTTGAGACCATCTTTTCCATGAATCTATTACATGTATTGGTACTTTGTTAATCAATAAATGACTATGCTTCTTTTGTACTTGTATGCTTGTAATTCCTATAATTTAATTTGTTCTTGATTTTGTTATGATTGTGCATGATAAGAATAGATCATACCTAGATTAGGGTCTAGCTGGAAACTACCTAGGCAACATTATAGGTAATTATTAGATAATCTACATCAACCAAGGGCATAATCCATGTCACCTTGATGACTCATTTTCCAATCATCTTACGCGCATCAAATAAAACTAAGGCTAACTGCAGAATAGTGAAACCCTAGGTCAAATCTCTCAAGGACACATTGTGTTCAATTATGGCTTAATGTGGAAATCAGAGTTTCACGCAGAAAACGCTAAGTGTGTAGAATGCTGACTTGCTCTCAGTAGAGATGAATTCAATACAGACTCGGCTGAGCTGTATTCAACACTGTCTCGACTAAGCATAGACTCGGACACAGACGAACGCGATAGAGTTGGACTGGACTTGGTCTTGGACTGAGATGCAAGTATTAAAAATGCAGTAAGTAAACTAAGTACAGAATCATTAAATGCAAACTAAGCTACACTAACTACTACACCAACATAGAGACTCAATAAGCAATTCGTTTTTGGTTCTTCCCTCAAGTTTGTGATTCCAAATCAACCTAGACTTCTTACGACGATTGTCGAAGGTTTTTCCATTGCCATACCAAGGATTTACACAACCGCTACCTCATCAATTGGCAGGGAGTATGTATGTGGTTGATTTTAGGTTCTCTTATTGATTACCTAATTAAGTTGTTAAATTGGTTCAACCAGCCTAGTCTAACGTTGATCTACTCTTACAAATGTGCAACCGCAACACAATGAAAGCAAATTAAAAGCAGGATTCACAATCAAAAGATAAGAAATGAAAACCAATTATATTATCGAAACGGAGTATTGATACAAAGAGTTAATTCATGGATTCTGACTTCCACAACGACCGCCATGGAAGAATGGCGATGGTTCACCAACACTGGCTAAACGCTAAGGATTCATTCCACCAGAGTGCATCGGCTATACCAAGCGATCACCTCTGATAACCTCCAGCTTCCCAGTTCCTAGCCTACACCTCCTCGATCAAGAGAGATGCTGCATTGAAGCACCGTGCACCACCGAGAAATGAAGAGCGGGAGCGAAAAGATGAAGTGCAAATGAAATGTATAAAACTCTAAATTCATTAACCAATTAGAACGTTCACTAGCACCCCTATATATACATGAGCTAGGTAGCTTGTGACGCACGCCTAATCCTAACAAACTTCCTAACTGATTTACAGATTCCTAATTGACCTTTCTACCCTTAAATGATCATTCGTGCGTTGCACGCTTCTCCTAGAGTGACGTGGTTGGGAAGGGACTTGTCTTGGCTGAAATAGTTTTGTTGGGCCAAGACATTCCTTGTTGGGCTGTTGGTTGGCCTTGGCTGGCAAGGAGCTAGTCTGGCCGGGACAGCTTCTCTTGGGCCGAGATGCTCATATTACGGTGAGATGTCCTTAGCTTTGACTTGCAAAATAGATCCAATCTTTTATTAGCTAAAACCTTCAAATTAGCACAAATTTATAGTTTTCCTATTTCTAGGTCCATAATTTGAATCTTAACTAAGATGTGATTCTTAGTTACCAAATAGTCTCAATAATGCCCATCTTAAGCCCTTGTGAGGTGTATAAAATACGACTTATAACACCTCGAGGCCATGGTTGTGTAAGCCCTCAATTGGCAATGGACAAATGTTGGTGGTCGTCGTAGGAAAGTGGATTGGTGAGGCATCGCATGTGTACTAGTAATCCAAATCAGAAGCATTACCTTGATCCCATTGTATTTAGTATGATAAATATACATTTTAGTAGATTTAGATTGCCTTATGTTTGTAGTCTTTAGTTTACTTTCCTAGTTAGACAATTTACTTCCCATAAATTTACTTTCAGTACTTTACCTTACACGCAAAACCCCCCAATTTACCTTTAATTGCCGAGTTCGCACTCTATATGTCCCTATTTCACGTATATCTCAACCTTGTTCACTAGAGAATACAAGAACCATGTGTCCTTGAGAAAAATGACCTAGGTTGACCCTGTGCTACCTTAACATAGGAAAAATATAGTATTTTGATAGGAGAAATGACGATTAAATCTTTACCTATCAAATTGGCATCGTTGTCGGGGACACACGTTCTGCATTCCTAGTGTGCCGAGTCTGAATAATAGCCGAACCTGAGTCTATAGAGTGCTTGTTTTTTTTTTCTTTAGTAGTCACATTTGTTTGTTTTTGAGTCTTTTTGTGAGTTAGTAAGGAGTCTGTTTTTTGTTGTAAGTCAGAGTTGAAGTTTGTGTTTTCATGCATGCTGAGACGGTTTTGTGTCAAGTTCAAGTCTATATGTATGCATGCGTATTTTGAGTTTTCAATATTGTAGCAATAATTTTTTATATGTGCCGAAACCGGTGTTCTGAATTTTGCATGTGCTGGATTCGTATGTGTGAGGTCTGTGAATACCAAGTCTATCTTACAGGTATAGCTGGGTACGGGTGAACATGTTCTATGCAGTCAGGCATTTGTGAGTTCCAATTTTAGTGTAATATTGTTTTTCTACCTTGTAGTTTTTGTAGTAATTTTCTTTCCATATCTTGTAAGCGACTGTCTGCATAAATCTTTTTTGTTTTAATTCCTGCATTTTCTGGATAATTGTATTTTAAAATAGCAATAGAATTTGGCATAATTTTCTCTGTACTGTGTATCTGATTTCTGCATACATTTCTTTACTAGGGAGTATATAGTTTTCTGTGTAAGTTTTTGTATCTTTATTTTTGTATTCTACATTCATCTTGTTTGTATAATTCGGTTACTATAAGTTGCACCGTACATTCTTTTTTCTTCTCATGCATTCAATTTTACTGTATATTTTCTACATTGTTATGTAGGATAATCCATTTTTTTCTTTTCTACATATTTTATTTTATTTTATTGTAATAGCATTATATTGTTTTTGTTGTTTTTGTTTGCTTCTGTTAATAATGCAATGTGCATCCCATCTTGATTCTAGTACCGATTTTAAAATCCTCTAATCTCAACCATCCTAATAATTCTTCTATTCTTGGTAATTTTAACCTGGAGGGAATAGGCTATACGTGCTATGATGTCCCAACTGGGATGTTCATGTTATTTCAACTGGGACCAGCCTTGGTCATTTGAATAGTATTACTCTGGACTAACCCATGTGTTACCTGAGTTTTATGATTTTACAAGTAGCGCTCGGTGATAACCTATGGGACCGACTACATCTAGAGTCAAGAAGGAGGCACATGTGCAAGAATGTGGCATGTGCGGTTCTAGAGGACATCCCACCAACGCATGTCCTATTTTGTATGACATTGAACTGCTGCAATCTCAACTGCCACCTTTCCAACAACTGGTTCCGCAACTTGGTAGTGCATCTTTGCTGGAGGAGTTCGTGAAGTTCTAGGAGCACATATGTGCCACACTACAAGATTTTCATACACAAGTTGGAGATTTAACCACTACAAAAAAATCAGCTCTATTCAAAGAGATTTGGACATACTCCTTCTCAAACCAACCCAAGTCCAATAAAGGAAAATGTAAGTGACAAGGAGCTACAACCACTACAGTCCGTTAATTTGTATTATGAATTCTTTGACATTCCAGATTCGGATTTAACTAAGTGTTTTAATTGGTACAAATTAGTAATGCTAGTAATTCAGATGCATGTGCCGGAGTGATAGCTAACTCAGAAGTGGTAGTAGTACAACCTTTAGTAGCCACACATGCAGATGTTGTGCTGGAAGTTTTCGACTTTGTAGAGGATATTTTTGATTCTCCTGATCTGATTGAAGTTTCTAGATCTATGGTGGATGTTGTTGACTCTGCATAGATGGCTGAAGTTGCCGGCTCTGTGGATGATGTTTCTGACTCTACCGAGATGATTGAGGTTCATGCAGCTGTAGTAGATGTTTCTGACTCTGCTGAGATGGCCGAGATTGCCGACTGCATAGAGACTATTGCTGACCCTATCAAGAGGATCGAGGGTGCTAATTTTGTGGTAGATATTTCGGTCAATATGACTAAGATTGCTAACTTCGTAGGTGCTAATACTGATCTTGCTAATGGGGCCAAAGGTGCCGACTCTTTTGCTAATATGTCAGATAATATTGAAAGTGCTGACTCGATAATGGTTATGTCAGACAGTGTTGAGTTGGCTAAAATGGCCACCTTAGTAGTCCATATTTCTAATTTTGCTGAAATCTGACATTTCAGATTCTGTGGCTAACAGGTCCAACCTGACTAACGTTTCAGATTCTGGGACCGAGGTTTTAGACCCTGTTAATAGTTTTTTAACTGATGTACCAGAGTTGTCCGCCTCCTTTGATATTTTTGACCTTGCTAACATGGTTTGTATGGTTGATTTTCCTTTCCTTTGTTTAGCCAACTGTGAGTGTAGGTGTGATGGAGGCACAGAATGCTCCATTTATGGAGAAATTCAAGTTGCTATTACTGGCAAGCCAGTAGGGGAAGAAGCAACAATAGTGACTAGAGCCGAATCTGACAGCAGCAATCCGAGAAGAGCCGAGTTTGACTTATAAAATCAAAAGGAAGCCAGGTCTGACTCTAGAAACCAGGATGAAGCAGAGACCAACTTTAACATCTGGGAGAAAGCTAGAGTCGAGTCCAACAATTGGGAAGGAGTCGATTCCGACTCGAGCTAACAAGAAGAAACCGAGTCCGCTTCCAAGAGCCGAAACCACAAACTAGCCGAAGTTGAGTCAGTTCCCAATTGCTGAGTCCGTCACCATGCAAAAGTCGAGTTTAGTCCTGGTAACCAAGTCCGCAACTAGATAGAAGTCGCGACTCTACCCTGTATCCGACTCTACATGTGGACAATCGGACGACTCTAGGCAAGCCGAGTCAACAAGTAGCAGATCAACCTTCTTCGTTTTGCTAACCAATAGAAGAGCCGGTACCAGTGCCATACATGGTGAAACTGCCCTAGGCCTCAATGCAAATACATGCTGAATTGTCTGAACACTTTGAATTTTCTGCAAATGCTAATTTTAAGAATCCTGTGCATTATGAATATTCTCTTTGTGTTAAAATTAATAATGCTGCTAACGAGAGTGCAAGAGTTCTAGACAATAAAGTTTTTGTGAATGGTGTAGTAGTGTAATCCCCATTAACGTCCAAGGTGCCGCCAAAACATGTTCCAATAAGAACAGTCAACCAGCTCCAGGTAGAAGAGCTGTTACCAAACCTAAAGAAGACAACCAGCTTCTATGGCCACCTAGTCGAGCATTCATCATTCATATCTTTATTGAAGAAGCCAGTAAAAGATATAATGCTAAAAGTATCAAGGTGGAGGAGGAGGAGATTTCCTTAAGCTATCACAAACAAGAGCGGAGCACATATCTTGGAAATTAGATTTTGCATGTACTTCCCACTTTGAGGAAGAAGTTTTTCTTATTTTCTCCCTTCCCGTGTTCATATATGTTTTTCATTAAGGACAATTCCTCATTTAAGTGTGTGTGTGTGGGGGGGGGGGTTAGTTATAGGTGTTTGTTTCTGGTTTTTGTTGCGTCTATTTTTACTGTTTTTGTTTTCCATACATTACTGCTGACCAAGTCCGTGCCGACTCCGACTCTGTTTCTGCCGAGTCTGGGCCGACTCCGACTTTATTGCATTTTTGTTTTTCATTTTGATGTTTGTTTCTTCTTTTGTGATGTTTTTTGTTTTATTTTGTTTTCTCTAGTTGTTTTTCTATTTTTTTATTGCTAAGAAAATATTTTTTCAAAGTTAAATAGATTTCTTTAGGATGAATGAAACATGAAGAAGTAGTGTATAATCCTAGACTAAGAGGTTTTTCAACTTGACATGGAACGAAATTTTTGCATCCTTAAAAATAAGTGACTAAAAAATTAAAGTTGAAACCATTAATGATAGAGAAATAGTTGTTTGAGATTTTTTTGAGCCTTTTATGAAATGGTTTTATGTCTTGCCATTCTCGTCTTTCTTGTGTGATTTTTGCATCGAAGTTGTTAGATTACTCTAGGTTTTTCCTTGACTCTCTTTTATATTGCTTGTTTCACATGCATTAATGACATGATCTAGGCCATCTTTTCTTTACAAGCTACTAGCCAAAATGGGCCTACCTTGCAAAATAAAAATCCCCTGTTACCCTCTTTGAGCCTATACAACCATTTTTTTCTTATGGTAGCTCATTACAAGCCAAAAGCAAAAAAAGCATGATCAAACCTAAATGATAGGGGTCAAAAGAGCTTTGGAATTGTTTTAGGAATAGGTTTCATATAAGTGTGAGGGTAGTACCTCAAGGTTTTGTGAGTATTACACTGAAAGATTGACTAGTACTATGTAAAATGGTGAAAAAGGGATAAAGGAAAGAAAAAAAGGTGTAAAAAGAATTGAAGGATAAATAAAGGAGGAAGCGGCAAAAGCAAAATGGTTGCGAGAAAAATACAACACAAAGCCGTAAGAATACAAAAGAAAAAGAAAGAAAAGAATATAAAAGGAAAGAAAGGAGTCTTATGTGAAATATTTTTGTGGGGTTAGTCTCCATGCTTATAGGACTTATTCCCCATTGCTCCTCTCTCTCCTTTGGTTATTCAAGCTCACTCCACCTCTTATATATCCTACCTTACCCAAGCCACATTACAACCCTAATAAAGTCCTAGTGGTCACTAATTGCATGTGTTTTTAAAATCGTAAAAATTAGAGGCTTGTCAAAAATTGGAAGTGCTAGTTAACATAGGATGTTTTTAGTGTAAACATCGTCCCTAAACACTTGAGAGATTAAGAGAATATACCTTGAGAGAGCTCTATCATTCTTTTTGGTTACACTTTAATTTTTGTTGTTTTCTTGTTCACTTTGGATGTTGGAGAAAGTAATTTCAAAGATTAATTTAGTGCCTTGACTTTGGGGTGAATGTATACTTTGTCTGTTTTGTCAACCTGAAGGTTTCATTTAAAAATGCATTTTATTCACAAATCATTTTTTCCATAAATGATCTATTCTGATTTTGCCCAAGAGTGCAAAAATGTAAGTGTGGGGGTGTGATAATTCCTACTTTAGCCCCCTAAATAAGGTCTTAATATGGGTAGACTAGACTCTAAATTGTAGTTAAGAATCTCATATTAGTTAAGATTCAGATTTCCTCGGTTAGAATAAAGAAAATACAAATCCCTGATAATCTACTGATTTTAGCTAACAAATAGATTAGTCTCATTTTTCAAGTTAAATTGGAGTCCCGAACTGTCCCAGCTGAGATTAAGACCGAGTCTTCCAAAGCCAATACGACCGAGACCGAATGTATCTCAGCCAACCGAAGGCGTTTCAGCTAGCTAAAATCGAGACTGAAGGTGTCCCGACACTGAAGACATCCTGGCCGGATGAAACCGTCTCGACCAACTAAAGCCATCCTAGCCAAGTGAGTCACCTGATGGTGAGCCAGTTTGTTTGAAACCTCTTCTTAGCAAATATAGAGAACAAGAGGAGAACTCGTTGAAGGAGCACCACAAGATCACTAAGAAGAACCTTGAAGATGTTTTGCTACTATCATTGTGCACGAGGTAAGGGGGGAAGTGAGACTGTCTTCTATTTTTTGGTATACTTTATGTGAGACAAGTAGTGGGGTCGTCCTTAAGACCCCATTTATATATGTTTTTTTATGGTTCTTGGTTGTCTCTAAAGGGGATTAAACCCTTGGATTAGTGCTGTGTCTTGATATGAGTAATTGCCATCAATTGCTTGATTTTTGTGGCTCTTGTGTAAGTTAGGGTTCTTGGTTACTTTTGGGGTTTGGTTTGGAGGTTTCATGTGTATGGATGAATTGGATGTGAATTATTGGTGTTTTGCGTATGTTTCTATGTGCTAAACTCATGTGTGTAAATGAACTTAGATTGAGTAAGATTTTCCTATTCAATTTGTGAGATTGTGTCGGGTTTTTGGCAAAATTTGCAAATCGTGAACTGTTGTTCATCGCTCCTTATAGAGTGAGAAATGACTCTCGCTAGGCCGAGCACTTGAGAGTTGTATTGCAAGTCCTCAAGGACAAGCAATTGTATGTAAAAGTGTGACTTTTGGCTAGAAGAGGTATTTTCTTATAGGTCATGTTATATCTTGAGGAGGTATAGTTGTAGATCTCGCTAAGATAGAATTGTGTTAGAATAGGAAGAGCCTAAGTCTGAGTTAGAGATTAGGAGTTTCTTAAGACTAGCTAGGTACTATAAAAGGTTTATAAATGGGGTTGGCTTTTCCCATAACTGGGTTGACCCATAGAGATGAAGTATTTGTGTGAGACTTTGAGTGTGAGACTAGTTTCCTAGAGCTTAAGAGGAAGTTAACATCAGCTCCTATGCTAGTGTTGCCTAACCCGAGTGAACCCTTTGTGGTGTACTATGATGCATCCAAGATAGGTTTAAGAGGAGTGTTTATGCAAGGAGGAAAGGTTTTGGCTTATACTTCTAAATAGCTTAAGACTCATGGTAGGAATTATTCTACTAATGATCTAGAACTGGAAACTATGGTGTTTGTGTTTAAGATGTGGACACACCATCTTTATGAGGCAAGTTTTAAGGTTTTTAGTGACCATAAGAGCTTGAAGTACCTGTTTAACCAAAAAGAGTTGAGCATGAGGCAACAGAGGTGGTTAGAATACCTTAACAATTTTGATTTTACCCTTAGTTACCATCTAGGTAAAACCAATGTAGTGGCTGGTGTCTTGAGTAGGAAATCTTTAAACATGTATCCATTGATGGTTAGAGAGTTAGATCTCATAGAGCAGTTTAAAGACCTTAGTCTAGTTTGTGAGGTGAACCCTAAGAGTGTGAGTTTGGGTATTCTTAAGATAACGATTAGCCTTTTGGATGAGATTCGGGTTTGCCAATAGATAAACCTTTTTCTTGTTAGACAAGTAGAAGCCATAATGCAAGGGAAGGTGAGTATCTTTGAGATAGGAGCAAATAGAGTTATGAGACTTTAATATATAGTTTGTGTTCCTAGTGTTCTAGATATTAGGAAATTGTTCCTATACGAAGGACATAAGAGCAATCTAAGAGTGCACCATAGTGCCACAAAGATGTATAGGATCTTAAGAGGATGTTTTGGTGTCCTAGTATGAAAAAAGAGGTGGTTGGGTTTTTTATGCTTGTCCCGGTTTGACAAAAAGTGAAGATAGAGCATTAAAAGTCATCAAGAATTTTTTGTATGTCCCATGAGACATTGACGATTTGTTCTATTAGAACCTTACTAGTGCTTCAAACTCAATCGCTCCATCATCTTTACTCTAACCCTTCTCTACGGCTTAAGCTAAGGCATGGAGAGCATCGACAATAGCATGGTCATTCCTATTAGCAGCCATTACTTCTTGTGCTAACTAGATGTAGCAAGTAATGCAAACAAACAATATTTATACAAGCATTTCAAATAATATACTAGTAGCACACTCTTATCAGAGTACACACAACAACATAGCAAGCACATAACACACACAAGACCAAATGGATGATGTGTTCTGATACCGCTAAATGTGACACCCTTTACCCCCGATACTTAATAATATAATAGAATGTAATTTAGTGGTAAAGGATTCATAAATTCAAAATTCAAATTGTTAGTAATATGAAAATTTAAAATAAAGCAAAACATACACTCCTAGAGACATTCCAAAGGTCAATTTCTAAACATCATAATATACAAATCGTAATTACAGAAATAAGGTGTTCTGATGTCACATATCCTATCAAAGTATAACCCAAACCAAAATAAAATAAGAACAAACCAAAATAAAATAAGAACAAAAGAAAAATTGCACAATGCTAAAAAGATAGCAGCTGAGGAGCCCTAGCTCAACCCTCACACTCCTACTCATCATCACCTATAGGTGGCATTTAGCCCAAACATAAACAATGCGAACAAAAAGGGAGTGAGAAATACTCCTCACTCACACTCATGGTATGAGCAGACCATGAGTTAGATGCACACATGTGCACACACATTCATGTAATCAATAACTTAACAAACAATCATAACAACATTTAGCAAACAGGGGCAATTAAGTATGCATATGAATGATGTCAGTGAATGCAATTCTAGTACTACTCCGTATGCCATGTGATACCATCTCTAACTCAGGAAGTAGGCTAGGTGCAACCTTGCTAATCTCTTCCTATGTGGTTAGCCATGCCATTCTATCATGATATCCCTCTGGTAGCACATCAAGTACTACTCAATATTACATAGGATTAATCATGGCCACTTGGGACAACATCTGTATTGAGTAGCCCCTAGGAGGTCGATCCATCGACCTTACCAATTGGGTTCGTGTCTACATTCCTTCAACAGCAATTTCTTTACATGATGTAAAATGCTTAAGTTCAATTAGTTTTTTAGTTTCTTTTGCCTCCACTTGAGCTGGTGAGGACCCTTCTCTAGGTACCTCATCCATAACTCATCTTACTCTCACAACATGAGAACCCTTTATGGTACATACAGGATAAATGTCCATCAGAGCCTTTCTCTTCTATCATGGACTAGGACACCCTTCACATTTTTCTTTTACCAATTTTCATGTCATATCATTATTCTCAATTCAATAGGTTGTATCATAATTCTTAATGTAATAGTTAATATCATCGTTCTCAATACAACATGTTATATCATAATTCTCAACACATCACAATATAATCCATCAAATACACAGATTAAAAGAACTACAAACATAGTCAACCATAACATATTTTTATAGCACAGATAGGTCGTACAAGTGTGCTCCCTTCAGTACGAACATGCACAATCGAGCATGCTCCTTTGGTCGCTCCTTTATATATCCCCAAAATGGTCCCATGTGAAGCCTAGACAAAGGGTCCCATAACCCTTGCAGAGGCTTTATATTTTGTGAGAGGATTGAAATTATCTGGGTTCGATACTTTACATCAATCCCAACTTGTTTGGAGACTCTCTTGTCTTTCTTTACTTGGTATCTAACTCCTTATATAGGAGAAGGAGAGAATACACGAGCTCATTGATAGTTAAGAATTTTAGTCGTTATTTCAACTATCAAAATACTAGATTTCCTATGTTTTGGGTAGCATAAGGCAACCTAGGTCGAATCTTTCAAGGACACATGATTCTAGTGTTTTCTAGTGTAAAAGGCTAAAAAGGTGTAGATTTGGGAATGTAAAATACGGACTTAGCGAGGAAAAGGAAAACAGGGGGTTTTAGTAGTGGAAAGTAAAATTGCAGAAAGTAAATGATTAACTATGGAAGTAAAAAGCTACCTATGATTCCTATAATTACTGAAACATATATGTATCATAGCACTATACAAAGTTATCAATTAGATGGCTTTAGTTCTGGTTCCTACTTATGCAAACAATTCCTCACCAACCCAAAAACTAAGACAATCGCCTAACATTCGTTCGTTGCCTACTAAGGGCTTACACAATCGCGACCTCGAGTTTGGCAGGGATTACGCCCATGGCTGATGTAGGTTCTCTAATTGATTACCTATAGTATTGTTAGAGTGGTTCCGATCGACCCCTAAACTAACGTGTTCTATTCCTACCATGCACAATCATGACCCAAGCAAGAACAGATTAAGCTAATAGGAATTACAACATAGAAGTAAAGAAACTCTAACACATTCATTGATTAACCAGTACAGTGATACATGCAAAAGTGTATGATTTATGGAATGTGGACTCAGCTTCCCACAACGATTGCCAATGGTAGTTGCAATGTTCAACCGAAGAAGAACAGAGAGCATGAGAGACGGTACCTTCTAGAGCATGTCGTGAAGACAGACGAATCTGTCCCTCCTAGTTAGTCTATCTCTAGGAACTCTACTTAGCTTGAACTCTGCCCTACGCTCACTTAATCGATTGAGTGTCACTAAAGCACCATTGAAACACTATGGAGTGAAGCGCGAATAGAAGTGTGTACGGCGAGTATGAATACGTAGTGTTGGGCATCACTCTCTATGGATATGGCTATGCTTATGGCTATGGCTATGGCTAACCAATGAAGGAACTATATGTTCTTATTTATACATGTTAGAATACTTAACTCTTTAACAAAATTACCAGAAATAATTGCTGATATAACAGAAATAACTAATTTTCTGACCACTAACTAATTTCCTAAATGACCACGTGCTAATTCACTATTGTCCACGTGCTCGAAATTGTCGAAGTGGAATCGGACCTTAATGCCAGGATGGCTTCGGACAGATGGGAGTTGGCATCTGGAGTCGGCATTCGGTTTGAAGTCAGCATCCGCTTTGGAGTTGGCTTGTAGATAAGACTTGGACACGGAGTCAACTTGTGGATTCGGCTCTATAGGAGTTGGCTACAGAATCAGCATCCAACTGTTAATGATGGAGTCAGCTTCATCCGATCGAGACAGTTCCGGCCTTAGCTGGGATGACTTAGATTTGGCGTCAACTTCATCTGACTGGGATGCTTCCAGCCTTAGTTGGGACGACTTCAATCTGGAGTCGAGTTGACTTCAACTGGACTCCAGTTGACTTGCAAAATGAGACTACTCTTTTGGTTAGCTAAAATAAGCAAATTAGCATAGATTGGTATTTTCCCTATTTAATCCTTGGAAATATGAATCTTAGCCAATACATGATTCTTAACCACAAATTAGAGTCTATTTCACCCATCTTAAGACCTTGTAAGGTGTCTAAAATATGAATTATCAAACCCCCTCCACACACACATTTACTTTTTGCACTCCTGGGCAAAATCAAGAAGAAATCATTCAGGAAATTTTTTTTGAAAAAAAAAAATTGACTGTGAGAGGAAGATGTGTATTTAAATGAAATTATTAAGTGAAAAAATATAGACTAAGCATATATTCATCCCAAATTCAAGATATCCAACAATCTATGAAAGTTTATTCTCCACATCCAAAGTAAATAAGCAACATCTAAATTTCAAAGATCAACCAGAAATGATAGAGTCCTCACTGGGTATATGCTCTCATTCTCTCATATGTTTAGGGGTTTGTGTTTACACTCAAACATCCTATGTTACTAGCACTACCAAGTTTTGACTACCCTCTATACTTTTACAACTTGAATTCACATGCCATAGTGATCAAAAGGACTTTTATTCAGGGTTGTAACGTGGCCAAGGTTAAGGTGGAATATAAGGACGGTAGAGTGAGTTTCAATAACCAAAAGGGAAGAAAGGAGCAATGGGGAGTAAGGCTTATAAACATGGAGATTGACTCCAAGATACTACAAGTCTTTTTATTTTAAATATACATCCAAGGCTCTACTTTTAGCTTTGTATTTTCTTTCTTTTCTCACTTTTACATTTTCCCTTTTGAACTTTTTGCAGCCCTTGGGCTACATTTGCACCCTTTCTGCTTTTTGCCGCCTCTTCTTTTACATCCACCTTTTTTTTTCTTTTTATACCCCTTTCTTTTTTTATTTCCATAGCCCATCTTTTCTTCCAACATACATGAGCCTCACTTGGTACAACTATTTTGAAGTACCTCTTACTTACAATTTCTTAGAGTGTCACCCCTACACTTATTGTGGACCCTACTCCCAAAGCAATTCCAAAGCTCCTTTGACCCCCCAAGGTTGAGGTGGATCATGGTTTTTCAACTATTGGGCTTGTAATAAGCTACCTTATCAAAAAGAAAGGTTTTATAGGCTCAAAAGGGGTTAACAATGGATTCATTGCAAAGTGGGCTTTATTTGGTTAGTAGTTTGCAAGAAGGAAGGCCTAGATCATATCATTACTGCATGTGAGACAAGAAGTATAAAAGAGAGTCAAGAAAAAACTTAGAGTAATCTATCAACATAGATGCAAATGCACACAAGAAAAGAAGAGAATGGCAAGATGAAAGCCATTTATTATTTACAAGGCCCAAAAATCTCACACCATTAATTCCTCTATCACTTAAAGGTTTCATCTTTAAATTTTTTCAGTCACTTATTGTCTAAGGATGCAAAGGTTCTCTTTCATGTCAAGTTCAAAAAATCTCTTACCCGAGACCATGTATTACCTCTTCATGCTTTATTCAACTTAAAAGAATTCATTTAAATTTTTCGAAGGATTTTCTCCGCAATCAGAAAATAGAAAATTCTAAAACAAATAATATAAAAACAAAAAACGGAGAGAATAGAAGGAAACGAAAACAGAAAACAAAGATGGCAAAACAAAACCGACCTGCAAAAAAAACAACACACAACTGGAGTCGGCATGGACCCGGCAAAACGACAAGGAAAACAAAAATGACCGACATGAGACAGAGTCGGCATGGACCCAATCTTAGCATAGGACCAAAGTCGGCATGGACTCGGTAGACACAATACGTGCTTGGAGTCGGGAGTCGGTAAAAATGATAGCACAGAAAATGATACATGCAAAAATTAACAACAAACCAAAACCTATTTCCCAACTACACTACCCCCCCCCCTTAATTGATGCATTGTCCTCAATGCATATGCACATGAGGGGATGTGGAAATTCTTCAAAGCGTGTCTTCGGGAATGACCGATTCCATTAACGAGATGATTTCCACCTTGCTCACTATCGAATTTGGATTCAGATTCAGACCTTCATAATAAGGTTTGATTTGGTACCCATTGACCTTGAATTTCCTATTGTTAGCCTTGTCTCTTAATTCTACTACACCATGGGGAAATACGTTAGTAACAACAAATGGTCCATCCCATCTAGAACGGAGCTTACCAACTATAAGCCTTAATCGAGAATTAAACAAAAGTACCTTCTAGTCGACTTTGAACTCTTTCCTTGGGATCCTATTATCATGAAACTGTTTTACCTGTTCTTTGTAGATCCGAGAGTTCTCATATACTTCCAAGCACAACTCTTCCAGTTCCTGCAATTGCAGTTTCCTTTCTTGGCCATCTTGGTCGTAGGCCATGTTGCACTTCTTAATTGCCCAGTAAGCTCGGTGTTCGATCTCAACCGATAAGTGACAAGCTTTACAAAAGATAATCCGATAGGGAGACATTCCTAACGGGGTCTAGTTTGCTATCATATGGGCCCATAGAGCATCCTCTAAGAGTCGGCTCCAATCACTCTGGCTGAGATTCGCCATCTTTTGCAATAGCTTCTTTATTTCCCTGTTGAATATTTTAGCTTGACCGTTGGTTTAGGGATGATAAGCATTGGAAACTCTGTGCACTACCCCATACTTTTCAAGTAAAGTGGCCATTGCGTGGTTACAAAAATGACTTCCTTGGTCACTAATCAGCGCCTTCGACACACTAAACCTACAAAAAATATTGGATTTCAAGAATTCCACAACAACTTTAGCATCATTAGTTCTGGTGGCCCTAGCCTCCACCCATCTCGAAACATAATCAACGACCAGGAGAATGTAAGAGTTTCCTTGGAAGACGGGGAATGGCCCCATGAAATCAATAACCCATACATAAAAAATTTCACAAAATAAAGTCGGTTGTTGGGGCATTTCATGCCTTTGGTTGATGGCCATTCCTGCCTTCTGACATTGATTGCAGGTCGAGACAAATTCATGTGTGTCTCAGAAAATGGTGGGCCAGTAGAACCTATAGTCTAAGACTTTTTGGGCTATCCTACTCGATCCATAATGTCCACCTCTGGAAGCTAAATGATAGAGA
Organism: Mucuna pruriens; assembly: GCA_025330945.1. NCBI lineage: Eukaryota > Viridiplantae > Streptophyta > Magnoliopsida > Fabales > Fabaceae > Mucuna > Mucuna pruriens. Next base: position 1,172,964 of record JAENHJ010000053.1, on the reverse strand, counting down.
TGGAGGACCGACTGGATCTCAGAATCTAGAATGCAACTGTGCATAATTTAATCATTGCATAGTCTCCACTGGTAAGGATCGTCCCATATATAATATTTGGCATCGCTTTCAAGTCTTGCTTTATAAGCTCTGGATGCTCCTTGAGGATACGTAGACACTACGAGGAAGTTACAGATATCTGCATACCATGGTGTCATATGTTTCAACTGCAATATCTATTCATCGGGGAACTCGTCTCATATCGGTAGAGGGTTGACTTCTCTTTCAAGTCTGTTATAGAATTCTCTACACCCTTCTTGTCTTTGATTTCCACATCGAACTCTTGAAGGAGAAGCATCCACCAAATCAATCTTGGCTTCGTGTCCGGCTTCTTCAGCAGAAATTTCAATGCTGCATGGTCAAAGAAGACTATAATTTTGGAGCCAAGCAAATATGATCAAAATTTGTCTAAGGCAAATACAATTTCCAATAGCTCCTTTTTAGTAATGGTATAGTTGATCTAAACCGGATCCATGTTTCGAGACGCATAAGCGATGACATGCAGTTGCTTGCCAACTCTTTAACCTAGGACAGCTCCTAGCGTAGAGTTTGACGTGTCACACATCAACTCGAATGGATACTCCCAGTTTGGTGATTGGAGAATAGGTGCGGATGTTAGTCTCTTCTTCAGCTCTTGGAAAGCGTCCATGCAGAGCTAGTCAAAGAAAAAATCCACATCCTTCTATAACAGCTTGGATAGGGGAAGGGCGATCTTGCTAAAATTCTTGATAAATCGCCGATATAAATCTACACGTCCAAGAAAAGAGCGAACTTCCTATAGAGAGGTAGGGTTAAATAGAGAAGCTATAATGTCGACTTTCTCCCTGTCGACTTCAATACCTTTACTTGAGACGAGGTGTCCCAAAACAACCCCCTCTGTAACCATGAAATGGCATTTTTCAAAATTCAAAACAAGGTTGGTTTCTATGCATCTATGTAAAACTCAGGGACAAATTATCAAGACATGCGTCAAAGGATTTCGCGTACATCGTGAAATCATCCATGAAGACCTCCATGCACTCCTCCAAGAGATCCGAGAAGATGCTGATCATACACCTCTAGAATGTACTCGGAACATTGCATAGTCCAAATGACATTCTGGTATAGGCGAACGTACCGAAGGGACATGTGAAGGTTGTCTTATGCTGATCCATCAATGCTATATGAGTCTGCATGTACCCTGAAAATCCATCCAAAAAGCAATAATGGAATTTTCTTGCTAACTTTTCTAACACTTGGTCAATAAAAGGCAGAGGGAATTGATCATTGTGAGTCGCCTGGTTAAGTTTTCTGTAGTCGATACAAACTCGCCAGCTGTTTTGAATCCTTGTCGGAACCATCTTGTCCTACCATTCTTCACGACAATCATCTTGGACTTCTTTCGCACTACTAGAACTGGGCTCACCCATTGGCTGTCCTAGATGGGATAAATGATCCTGACTGCAAGTAGTTTTGTGACTTCTTTCTTCATAATGTCCAGAATGGTTGGATTTAGTCTTTGCTGCTGCTGCCTTATAGGTCGGGCTTCCTCCTCTAATAAAATCTTGTGCATGCAAATGAAAGGGTTGATCCTTGGAAAGTCGGCTAATGTCCACCCAATTGCCCTCTTGTGCTTCCTTAATACATTCAACAACTTCTCCTCCTACTCTCCAAGATTGTTGGCTATTATTATTGGAAATTGCTGATGATCATCCAAGTAAGCGTATTTTAAGTGCTCAGGCAATGGCTTCAACTTGGTGAGTGGTGATTGAGGTGGAACAAATTGCTTTGTTGTTGACGAAATCAATTGGCCGACTCTATCTAAATGTGGACCCGGTTGTTTGAAGTTGGACTCGGCCTCTACTTGCTTAAACTCTTGTTGGCTAGAGTCGAATCTGGCTTGTTGATAACGGCTGGAGTCAGTCTCGGCTTCCTCCAGGTTGACCAAATTGGTCTTGGCTTCCTCCAAGTTGACCGAATCAGTCTCGACCTCTTCCTGTCTGTTGAAGTCGGTCTCAACTTCTTCCAGATTGATAGAGTCGGTCTTGACCTCCTCCTACATGTTGGAGTCGATCTCGCTTCCCTTCGTGCCTCTAGAGTCGGACTCGACTTTCTTCTTATCCCTAGAATTGGACTCAGCTCGCTTTATCTTTAAGAATCTATTTCCAGAATCAGACTCGTCTCTCACTAGTGTTGCCACTTGCATTACTCCCGACTTGCTGGTGTTGGCAATTTGAAACTTTGCACATCGGGGGCACTCTGGAACTTCATCGCACCTGCATCTACGGTCACTTACATTAGAAAATTCAAAGACCTTGACTATGTTAGCAAGGTCAGCAATCTTGGCCTTCGAAGTCGGAAAATTTATGTATGTGGGACAAGCTATCAAAGTCGGATATCGCCTCCACAGTGTAGAAACAATTTATTACATTAGAAATTTCAACAAAATTAGATAAGTTGGCACTGCTAGTGCCCATTCGCATGTGTTCTTCAACAAGCTCATCAATGGTGTCAATGCTGAAGATTGAATGGTCTTCGGTGGGGGAGCTTCAATGCTTCAAAAATGTTGAACTGCACTAAATTGTCCTCGAACTCCATTGAGAGGGTCCTGGCATGTACATCAATCTTCGTCCTTGCCTTCATAAAAAATGGTTGTCCTAGAATTAGCGCGGATCCTTTCCCAGACGCCTCGTCCTCCATGTCCAACACATAGAAATCGGTTGGAAAGATCAACTCATTGACTTGGACGAGAACATCTTCGAGAATGCCTAAAGGTTGCACAATGCTCCTGTTGGCTAATTGGATCACCATCCTTGTAGGCTCTAGGTCCCCAAAGTTCAAAGACCTATATACTAATGCTGGCATGACGTTGATTGAAGCTCCTAAATCTAGCATGACATCGATAAAGGTATAGTTGCCAATGGTGCATGGAACCGAGAAGATACCAGGATCTTGATAATTCTTGGCAAGACTCATTGTACTCCGACAGTGGCATCTTCATGTTTGGCCAATGCTAACACGATTCCTTCTATCTCGACTCCTCCTTTCATTTTCTTTCTCTTATGTATGCATAACTCCTTGAGGAACTTAGCGTACTTGGGAACCTGCTTTATTGCGTCGAGGAGCGGGATGTTGATTTCTACCTTCCTGAACAGCTTCAACAAGTCTTCATTGGTCTCAGACCTCCTTGTTGGGACTGTGCGGGTGGGAAAAGGTAGTAGGACGCTTCTAGCTGGTTGTTGTACTCGAGAGTCGACTCCCGGTTCGGACTCGACATCGGCTAGTCTCGACATAGACTAGTCTCAACTTTGGTTGGGGTGCGGACTGATGTGGTAATTCCCTACCACTTCATAGCATTACAATACCTACTCCTCCCCCTTCCGGATTCAAAATTGTCTAGAGGGGATGTTTCCGAAACCGACCGACTGCATCTGACTCACAATGTCTGCTAGTTGTCCTACCTGCATTTTTAAGTCGTGGATTGTGGCAGTTAGATTCTATTGAAACTGCATGTTATATTCACTCATCTGTTTCATCTAGTCTTCCATTGCAGAAGAATTATCTCGTGGCACTTGTTGTGCGGTTGCTGGTGGAATGATGGCGCTTGGTTACACAAAATCGACTATTGTTAGCCGCTCTAACCAAGAACCAGCATGCTCTCAGCTGGTCCAAATTTTTGGACTGCATATTGCCTTTGATTTGGATTCGGTTGATATGGCTACCTCCAAAACTGTTGACTATCATAAGGATGATTTGGATACGGCTCTCTTGCATACTGGTATTCGCCACCTGTCGCTCCAACACATTCAGTGCTACCTGGCTCTGTTTCCTACAATATGGGGCACATGTCTCTTAGGTTCTCCACCGAGGTGCATATTCCACAGACGCATTGTGTACTTTATTGATGCTACCCGACAACAAGCTACCTCACAAGCGATGTTAACTTCGTCAACTGATTCTCCACCCTCAAGTTGTCGAATGGCTCCTTCTCTGGTCCCAAACTGCTACATATTGCTGGCCATGTTCGAGATCAGGTGTCTTGCTGCCGCTGGGGTCTAGCCCATCAATGCTCCCCCACTTGCCGCATCTATCATGTTCATGTCCACCATCATCATCCCTTCATAAAAATATTGCAATAAAAGTTGCTCACTAATCTAATGGTGTAGATACGTTGCACACAGCTTGTTGAATCTCTCCCAATATTCATGTAGTGTCTCCCTGGAGTGTTGCTTGATCCCACAGATTTCCTTCTAGATGGTTATGGTCTTAGATGCCAAGAAGAATTTCTCCAAGAACATGAGCTCATGTCTCCCCATGTGTTGAACATGATTGGTTGTAGGTAAAGCCAATCCTTTGCTGCTCTGTCTAGGGAGAAAGGGAACGTCTTCATCTTGATGTAATCTTCCAGGATCCCTTGCAGCCTCACGTGGAACAAACCACGTGGAACTCCTTCAAGTTCTTATGTGGATCTTCACCTACAAGGCCATGAAATTTAGGCAACAAATGTATGAGTCCAGATTTTAGCTCAAATGATTGAGCCGGCTCCAATTGTGGATACTAGATGCACCAAGGTTGGTACATGTCCAGTGTAGCCAACTCTTACAATGTCCTATTGTTGTTCTCCATCTGCTCTGGCTTGTACAATTAACTATCTGCAATATCAGGCTTCAACTCAAAAGCATCAGATTCAGAAATTGAATTAAAACTACTACTACTACTTCCTATGTTAATGTTTTTAGTTTTTCTTAACCTATTTAATGTTTTATCTATCTTGAGATCTAATGGATGCAACTTACTGGAACTACTCCTAGTCATGCATTCTAAACATTATTATGCAAACAAACTACGTACAAATATACTGTAGAAAAACTACATGCAATATACCAAAAAATTGAGACTCAACATGCATAAGAATTAAAACTCAAACTAGGTAGGCAGAAAAATTTAGACTTGACTCAGTACCAAAACAGACTCACATTCAGTAATCAAAAAGAGACTCATTAATCAATAAAAAAAACAGACTTAACAATTAGTAAAAGGAGAAAAAAAAACAGACTCGGTATACACTAAAGACGAACATGACTACACACTATCAAAATACTAGATTTCCTATGTTTTTGGTAGCATAGGGAAACCTAGGTCGAATCTTTCAAGGACACGTGATTCTAGTGTTTTCTAGTGTAAAAGGTTGAAAAGGTACAGATCTGAAAATGTAAAATGTGGACTGATGAGTCACAAATTATACATCTTTTGGACACCTAAGAAGGGTGTTTGCAAGACTATTTTGTGCTTAAGAACGGACTGTTAGCTAAGATTCATTTTATGGGCTTAAGTATAGAGAAAATACAAATCCGTGTTAATTCAGAAGTCTTAGCTAATAAAAAGTATCACTCCTTCTTCTGCAGGTCAAGCCAAGTTGACCAGGGTCAACAAAAGAGTCTCAGCCAAGATGAAGTCGACCCGACCAGACCGACTCCATCTCAGCCAAGCCAGATTCGTCTCGGCAGCCCATGCCTTGCAGCCCAGCAGCCCAATTGTGCTTGTCCAGGTCAGCTATCCAGCTCAGAGGCCACCTTAGTGCCAGCTCTGCCACCATGTCACTCTTGGAGAATCTGCCACGTCATTTTGGAAGATCTTCACAAGGGTAGAATAGGAAATTCATATTGTAATTCTGTTGGGATATTTTGTAGCGTCATCTACCTACTCAGCTCGTGTATGTATAGGGGGAGCTGTGCACTTTTTTGGGGTCTTGGAATTCACTCTTGATACACTCTCATTATACCCATTCCTTCGCTCTCGTTCTTCAATTCTATGGTGGTGCACGGTGCTGCATTGGCGTTTCTCTCGATCGAGGAAATGCAGGTCTGAGACTGGGAAGCCGAAGTCTGTCAGAGGGGACCGATCAGATTACTAACGCACTCTGGTGGAGCTGATCCTCAACGCTCAGGCTAACGAAGGTGAACCACCACCATCAATCATGGCGATCGTCGTGAAAGATGGATCCACCCGAATCCAGGCCATTGTATTTGTATTCTGTTTTTGTTAAATCAATTTCATTCTGCATTTCTTATCCCCATTCTCTTCCTCTCCTTTAATTCATGATTTAATCCGCAATTGCAATTAAATTGTGAACACTGTTAAGCTAAGCCGATTGGAACTGGTTTAACGAATTTAGTAGGTAATCATTTAACGATTGTTAATCGAGAACCTAAAATCAGCTCTGAACTTAATCCCTGTCAACTGATGAGGTAGCGATTGCATAAATCCTCGGTATGGCAATGGACGAACCTTTGGCGATTTCCATAAGACTCCCCAAGGCTCATATGGACTGAGAACTGGAGTGTGGAACCCGAACTGAACTTGGACTAATAGGACTGAATATGAACACAGTTAAATAATAATAATAGATAACTAGTAGCAGTAGTATATGTTTACTGCATTCATACTCTTAGTTTAATTTCTGCTTTGCTTACATTCAAAATCCCCCTTATTTACTGCCTTCTAAGTCTGAAACAGAGTCAGTCCAACTCTGTTGCATCTGTCTTCGCTCAGCCAAGACCAAGTCGGATCTATCTTTGTCAAGATCATCTCGGCTCAGTCTCTGCCGAGAGAAACTCGGCCAGTTTCCAGGGAGAGTCAACACTTTACATCTCAGATTCTATATTACTTCGCTTCACACTAAGTCACAACTGAGCACACTATGTCCTTGAGAAGAATGACCTAGGGTTGACTATGCTATAGTTAGCTTTAGTTATTTGATAAGCACGTAAAACGACTAAAAATGAGCAATCATCATGGACTCAGCAGGGAAAAGGAAAACGGGGGGGGTTAGCAGTGGAAAGTAAAGCCAATCCTTTGCTGCTCTGTCTAGGGAGAAAGGGAACGACTTCATCTTGATGTAATCTTCCAGGATCCCTTGCAGCCTCACGTGGAACTCCTTCAGGTGCTTATGTGGATCTTCACCTACAAGGCCATGAAATTTAGGCAACAAATGTATGAGTCCAGATTTTAGCTCAAATGATTGAGCTGGCTCCAACTGTGGATACTAGATGGACCAAGGCTGGTACATGTCCAGTGTAGCCAACTCTTTCAACATCCTATTGTTGTTCTCCATCTGCTCTAGCTTGTACAATTAACTATCTACAATATCAGGCTTCAACTCAAAAGCATCAGATTCATAAATTGAATTAAAACTACTACTACTACTTCCTATGTTAATGTTTTTAGTTTTTCTTAACCTATTTAATGTTTTATCTATCTCGAGATCTAATGGACGAAACTTACTAGAACTACTCCTAGTCATGCATTCTAAACATTATTATGCAAACAAACTACGTAAAAATATACTATAGAAAAACTACATGCAATATACCAAAAAATTGAGACTTAACATGCATAAGAATTGAAACTCAAACTAGGTAGGCAGAAAAATTTAGACTTGACTCGGTACCAAAACAGACTCACATTTAGTAATCAAAAAGAGACTCATTAATCAATAAAAAAAATAGACTTAACAGTTAGTAAAAGGAGAAAAAAAAACAGACTCGGTATACACTAAAGACGGACATGACTACAAACTATCAAAATACTAGATTTCCTATGTTTTGGGTAGCATAGGGCAACCTAGGTCGAATCTTTCAAGGACACGTGATTCTAGTGTTTTCTACTGTAAAAGGCTGAAAAGGTGCAGATCTGGGAATGTAAAATGTGGACTCAGCAAGGAAAAGGAAAAGGAAAACGGGGGGGGGGTTAGCAAGTGGAAAGTAAAGTTGCAAAAAGTAAATGATTAACTATGGAAGTAAAAAACTACCTATGATTCCTACAATTACTGAAACATATATTTATCACAGCACTATACAAAGTTATCAATTAGACGATTTTTAGTTGTGATTCCTACTTATGCAAGCAATTCCTCACCAACCCAAAAACCTAAGACAATCGCCTAACATTCATCCGTTGCCTACTGAGGGTTTACACAATCGTGACCTCAAGTTTGGTAGGGATTATGCCTGTGACTGATGTAGGTTCTCTTATCGATTGCCCATAGTATTGTTAGAGTGGTTCCGATCGACCCCTAAACTAACGTGTTCTATTCCTACCATGCACAATCGTGACACAAGCAAGAACAGATTAAGCTAACAGGAATTACAACATAGAAGTAAAGAAACTCTAACTCATTCATTGATTAACCAGTACAGTGATACATGAAAAAGTGTATGATTTGTGGAATGTGGACTCAGCTTCCCACGACGATCGCCAATGGTAGTTGCAACATTCAACTAAAGAAGAACAGAGAGCATGAGAGGTGGTACCTTCTAAAGCATGTCATGGAAACAGACAAATATGTCCTTCCTGGTCAGTCTATCTCTAGCAATTATGCTTAGCTTGAACTCTGCCCTACGCCCACTCAATCGACTAAGCGTCACTAAAGCACCATTGAAACACTGAGGAGTGAAGCGCGAACGGATATGTGTGCGACGAGTATGAATACGTAGTGTTGGACGTCACTTTCTATGGATATGGCTATGGCTATGGCTAACCGATGAACAAACTGTATGTTCTTATTTATACATGTTAGAATACCTAACTCTCTAACAGAATTACCATAAATAATTTCCTAACAAAATAGAAATAACTAATTTTCTAACCACTAACTAATTTCCTAAATGACCACGAGCTAATTCATAATTGTCCATGTGCTCAAAATTGTCGGAGTGGGATCAATCCTTGATGCAAGGATGGCTCCAGACGGATAGGAATCGGCATCTGCAGTCGGCATTCTGTTTGAAGTCGGCATCCACTTTGGATTTTCCTTGTGGATAGGACTCGGACACGGAGTCGGCTCTACAGGAGTTGGCTATGGAGTTGCCATCCGACTACTGATGATGGAGTCGGCTTCATCCAGTTAGGACTACTCCAACCTCAGCTGGGATGACTTTGATCTGGCATCAGCTTCATCCAACCACGATGCTTCCAGCCTCAGCTGGGACAACTTCGATCTGGAGTTGAGTTAACTTTGTTTGGACTATAATAGACATTCAAAATGAGACTACTTGTTTTGTTAGCTAAAATCAACAAATTAGCATAGATTGGTATTTTCGCTATTTAAATCCTTGAAATCTGAATCTTAGTCAATATGTGATTCTTAACCACGAATTAGAGTCTATTTCACCCATCTTAAGACCTTGTAAAGTGTCTAAAATATGAATTATCACTCATATTGCCCAATGTGGACTTAAATTATCCCACTCCTTTAAATAGGAAAAGGAGGTGAGACATGAGCTTTTGTTATTTGTTGAGACTTAAGCTCTAACTAAATTCAAATAGCCTAATTTTCTTATTTTAATTAATTAAAATCCAACAAATATATCTCCCAAAATATTATTTATTTAATTACATAACAATTAAACCAGTTATTGTTAATAATTAATAAAATACAATATTTGCAACCAATAATAAAATAGAATAAAAATTGGGATGTTGCACTGCTCATCAATAGGTATTCTATCTCTCAAAGATAATAACATTTTATATTTTATAAATTTGAACTTAATTATTGTTCCACTTTATTCTTTTACACCTATCCTACTCATCATCAATGTTTTATAACATATTTATTATGTAAATTATTCATTCATTCAGTTTTGCAACTTAGGTTGTTTTCTCACTGTCAGTGGATTCACTCAACGAGAGGAATTATTTTCCTAGCAAATCCTTACCTTATAAAAAGGTATAACTTAGTTATACATATATTTGCTCAGTAAGAGCCTAGCCTTGCTTGACTAATAGAATAAAGATTTCATATTAATTTTTAGTTACTCAATGAGTAAATGTCTCGCTCAACAAGATAAGTCAACAGGCCTCTTATGTCTTGCTTAATAGGGCTAAATCCTTGCTCAACCAAGGGAGGTTTTGCCTAGAAAGTGGAAGGTCTTGCCTAATGTATAAAATCAGAGTGGCTTCTCTCTCTTAACTACATATAATTTTCTTAATCCAAACTTAGAATTTTCCTAGCTAAATGTTGGATTGTCCAACCAAACATTGGATTTGCCCAACCAAACACTAGACTCGCCCAGCCATAATTTAGAATTACCCAACTAGAATTTAGACTCACCCAGGCAGACACTAGACTTGCTCAACCAAACTCAGACTCGCCCAGCCAAACTTTATTGTGTCCATGTGTTCTTGAGCTTTCCCCTAGTGAGAAAGGCTCTCACCTAATGGGAACTCATGTTTTCCTAAAATCTACCTAGAAAGTACAAGGCACTCAGTGAGAGTCTCCTCTTGCCTAGAAAACCTTCAACAAAAACCCAGAAAATGGGCATTCGTCCATCCAAAACCCTTGGACAACAACATGTAAATTACTTAAAATTCATTAAAACTCAATCAAATCATCATATAATTCAACCAATATCTCTAGATAAACATATAATCAAATTCTAAACATAAAAATAACATTAAAACCGACATGCAACCACAATTTCATGTTCAATTCAACAAATTTCTTAAGAACCTCAAAACTCAACAATGGCTATCAAATTTTCAATAGATATCTGTCATGCATTTCTAGGTATTTAAACAACATAATAGCATCACAATGAAAATATTCAATCCATGAAAACACACAAGGTTAAGTTCCCTTACTTGTTGTAGACTTAGGGTTAGAAAACTTTAAGGAAGGAGGTATGAACTTGACAATAATGGAGCTTCTCTTGAGGAGAAAGAAGATGATGAAAATTAGTCATTGGGAGGGTCTATTTTTGGTTTTCCAAAGGTCCCATGTCAGCCATGGTTTGACATTTTATAGGATTTTACGGGCATGCCTTTGTCCAAGGGGTAATACAGTTTTGGTTGACCCTTGGGTAAAAGGGTTTGGAAATCCATTGGACACTAAGGGTTCTATTACCTAGTGTCAAAAGGATGTTGGTCAACTTAATGGTTGTAGGGTTTTAGGATTTCTCTAGAACTTCGATCATCTAAAGTTCCATCTTGAAAAATGTGTCACCATACCGAAATGTGTTTATGGATACTTTATATCATCCCATGGTGACAACTTAACTTGGATAACCCCTTCAAAGGAACACTTACCTCGTTAAGCATGCTTTTGGTCGTTCTAGCCTTTTCTCAGGATTTTCTCGAGAAATGTGCACATAACATTTTCTTAATTCCTTTTCAACAAAACTTTAATTTAATTATTCAATCACTTTTAATTAAACACATTCATAAAAATCTTAATGCTATAGATACTACATCCACTTAACCTCTATCTGAACTTAAACCCAAACAAACCCTCAAAATATCCCTTAAAAATAGAGACCTAAAACCACCTCAACCAAAAAGCCCTTCATTGTCTAATGCATGAACAGATGATGATGAAAGTGATTATGAGACCATAGCCTATCACTTCAAGAAGAGAACTAGCACCAAGACTTTTCACTACTACCTCTCACTAGAAGATGCAAAAGAAGCAAGGAGACTAATGCTCACATTCTTGCATCTGACCTAATAATAGAAACAATTGCTGATCAAGCATCATCCATAGCCACTTAGGTGATGCTTGAACCTTTGACAAAAGGTGTCGAACAAAGAGAACTCAAGAAGGCCTTTGCCTTATCTAAGAGGTAGAAGGAAGAAGTTGCCTTAGTTGAAGCCCTAGTTATTTCTCAAGAGGTCAATCCTCCTGTAGAAGTTGTACCTAAGACCTATTCTTTAGAGGAAATAAAGGAAATGATGGAGATTGTACCCTATTAGACAATTGCATCATCTAAAGCACCTATCGCATAAGCCTCTTCTTAATTTCCGCTAGAATTACAAGTTGAAGTTGAAGCGTAAGATAAGTAACTTGTGTTTGTGGCTACTATATCTACATTTTTGTCTTTTCATTTTGAGTGTTTGACAATCAAACATTTTACACATTTAATTACCATGTGTTCCCATCTTAAATCCTTCCTCTTTCATTTCTCAATAAGATGATCCATACACCAACCTTAGACTATGAATCACATCCTCCTATTTATCTAAGTACCACCTACCTTTCCTAAACAAATATTCTTATATAGAACAACCAATAGACGATTCCCTCCCAATTCTAAAGTATGGATGTAGGAGCCTCCCAAGACCAAGTTTAAACACTATCATCCCCCCTTCACCAATACCTACAATATGATGGAATACATTGCTAAATGTATCCATGAAGGTGTTGGTCCTAAATTCTAAGGACCCTATTCCACTTGGAGGCTACCAATGGACTTAGCATTTCAACCAGAGGAGAGTCCAGAATTCAGCAAATGGAAGTCTACAAACTTTGATAGGGAACTAGAGTGTGTCCTAAATCTTTTCAGGATAGAAAGAAAATGGGTTTGCCACTCCTACTATATGATTGAGCATAGGTGTGCTAGGGTGAGCCATCCCTTTCCCTACATGCTTAGAGATAAGCTTGACAGGGACATTCATTCAACAATAAAACTAAAGCTTGGACTTGAGACTAAGGTGAAATGCCCTATCTAGTATGTTTGCAAAGGGAAGGAGAAAAAGGATTACAAGTCGAAGACTTGGTTTGTAAGTGTTAGATGAATAGCTCTTTCCAAAGAGAAATTTCAAAACCTAAGTGCCAAATAAATAATCACCGCGTCTAAAGCCATTTGTCTGCAACAACTCTTTGTTGCTCTCCAACACACTTCAAATATCACTACAAAAAAATGTTATTTGTAGGGGTTAAAATTACAGTTTCTGGCGGTTAAAACCCCACAAACAGTTTTTTTCCGGGAGTTAAAATAATCGCTGGTTCTGCATACGCCAGATTTTTGGCGGTTTTTATCTAACCCCTGGTTTTTTCGCTAGAAAATAAAAAATATTTATTGGCGTTTTATAACGGCCAAAAAATGAACATCGATATTCTTTCATTTGATATTTTGTGTCGGTTTAAAACCCCCAATAAATGTACCAATTCCTTTTACAATTAACTTATTTTGACGGTTATAAACCGCCCGAAAATGAATTTTTATTTTTTATTAGACATTTAATGGCAGTTTGGAACCACCAAAAAATTGAAGTTTAACTGCCACATATTAGCAAATTATTACTTAAAATTGTCAACAATTAGCTACTTATTATTTTCAACTGTAAAATTCAATGTCAATGGTCAAATTAAAATCTAGAAAATAAAATAATCATATATTGATAATTTAAATTACAAATAAATCTAATTTTTATATCATCCAACTTATAATTCTTTACTCTAAAAAAACATACCTGAAATTCCAATAATAATTTTACGCATTTCTGTTTGCAATATTCTTCGAGATATCTCTTCTGATCAATAGGTTTCTCGTCAGCCCTAAATTCATAATAAAATCAAAAAATAAATGAAATGCAATAAATAGAAGAGAATGCCATAGAAAAGGAAAAATAAAATAAAAAATAGAAGCATAAGAACTCGGCAGAAGCTATTGTCACCAGAATTGTTTTGAAGTACAAAAAATTAAACCAACCAAATTCCAAAAGGCTATACTGCTATTTACTGCAGAATTACTCCTACTTAAACTCATCAAAATCTCTTTTCTGTTTAATCTTTGAAGACTCAATCCTCCTGTCCAATTCAAACTACCGGCTATACAAAAAATTATGCACAGTATTTGAAGTCGCAGAAGAAGGATAGAAAGCAAAAGGCTTTGGTTTTAGAAAAAAATAGGGTTGGATGATAGAAAGCACGATGCCGTTAAAGTTTCCATAAACTCTTATTCTCCTACCACAAAAATCCCAATGAAGTTCATTGTCTAGCCCCTAGCACTTTAAAGTGACATACAACAAACAATAACAGCCCCAGTTGAGGAAGGACCCAAAAGCATATGAAAATCAAGGACTGAAGTTAACATCACTTTCTCCCAAGCATCAAAGCTAATTTAGACCAAAACAGAGAAAATACATGAAAAAAGATAAACAGACTGAGAGAGATATATCACATGCTTCCTCTCCCTACCTAGTAAGCATAAATAGTTAGGCCTTCTCCTTGTCTCTTCTTTCATTTAAACCATTCAATTTTGGCCCTTTTTCTATCTACAACGTTTTGTGTTGTTTATCACACGGTGTAATGCTGCTGGATTGTGTCAATGTCCAGACTTTTCAGCTTCACCACAGACACAACATGTCCCTTAAGTGTGTGGAGCTAATGAAGCCTAGGTGAAAAAGAGACAAATTTTATGTATTAGTTCCACTACAAGACTTTCTCTGAATATAACAAATCATTAATCATTTTTATAGTTATTCATATTGTAATAACCATCAGAGTTGCCTCTTCCGAAGTGAGATTGAATAAAGAAAATAATCACTAATCATTTGTATAGTTATTCATAATTTGTTGTGTGCGTGTAACATTACTGTTGATTTTATCGTTAATGAGTAAGACCCTCTAATTGTTTATTGTAATCTTAGAAGCTAGGCATGTTGTTTCTTACCTTGCAACTTCAGCTCTTCTCTTGGCCTGCTCAACAATCTCAGATAGTTCTCTATAACTGTTCTTCTCATTGAAGATATTAGAAGTTTCTGGTGGTTGAAGTCCATGCAGGGTCCTCTGAGCAAGTGCCCATTGAGCTTCCCTCTCTTCCTTACCATAGTCTTTATTGGTGGTGAAGGCAGTCTGTTACCAACATTATGAAACAAGAGTCACAAATCTGAAACCTATGCATAGAAACAAGTAAAAGTGAACAAATTATGAAATAATACCTTGTTTTCTAGGAGATTCAACCAAACTTTGCCACTCAAGATGTAGCGGATGGCAAACTTCATAAAGTCAAGTGGGACATAGAAGACAACACTATAGAGCCAAATGACTCCTGCCCAACCCCAGCCAATTCCTTTGATCTTTGCAAAGCCCCAGTTGGCATACACTGCTATTATTGTAGCAATCTGCAAGACCATGAGCTCAAAATATCACTCCACCCTTCTCTCATAGTTCTTATAATCAATCAAGTAACATCCTAATTTGATCACATGGAGTATGATCCTTACCAGCTGAGCAACAAAGAAAGCACTCAATAATAGCAATCCAGGGCGTTCAATAAAGGACCAGCTACACGAACGCGTTATGAATATCAAAGCCTGGCTAACTATACTGACTTGTAGATGCAAAGCAGCAGTCATTTCATCTGGACTGTCATGAATTGGCCTAACTCCAAATTTGTTCTTCAATCAAGGGAAAGGTGTCAGACATTTCAGCCAAAACAACAACATTGAAGAGCAATATGAAAGCATTGTAAGGTAGATATTTCTTACAGGGAAGAACCTAGTCTCTTTCATTGCCAAGAAGAATATAACAGTCATCAATGCCAAGTAACCTCCATGCACAATCCCAGTAGCAAATATTTCTTTTAGTTTCCAGCTATTAGGCAAGGGAGATGGCTTAACCATGTTCTTTGAAATTGTCATGATTGTTCCTGGTAGTATGACAAGTATTGTTTTAGATCCCCTTTGTCATTCAACATGAAAAGAGATTTCATGGAATATTCAGAGAAATAAGAACTTTACCATCATTCAGGATGGCAATAATCAAAACCATAAAAGGAGAGAAGTCAAATTTCCAGATCAGTGCAATGAACATGAAGCCAAACTGCATTCAGAAATAGAAAAATCCAAACTAATCAATACAATCATAAAGAATTACTAATAATCTTATATAATCGCATCAACACTCTTTACTTACCACTATTCGGATTGTTATAGATACTGCATAGATTTGAAATGCAAAGAAAATGGTGAAAGCTAATTATGCTTAGCTGAGAGTTCCCCAAGGGAGGGTAAAAGTAACCTTTCCAGAGATTCTGTATCAGATCATAAATTAGGTGACAACTCTGGGAAGAACTCCCCATTGCAAAGCTTCAATTGCCCTAAAGATGACAAGCATCCAATTGTTTATTTTAGAAGGTGGTTTCGCAAGCGAACTCCAATATCACCTCATATTTCTGAAGATAAACATATTAACTCAAATGCATCTTGTTTCATTTCCTTTGATCCTGTGGTTGGTGGGCTTATGGATGTAAAAGAACCAAATGATGGGAGGGTTGAGACAGAGGGGCCATTGTTATTCACACATAATGCTGGAGTATCTAAATTTTTTTTGGATACAGGTTCAACAACATTCAAGTTTGATTTAAACTATCCAATACAGTTGGTGCTGAATGACTTGTTTAAATCAGAGAATTTGTGGTTGCTCCATGCAATTCTGCTACTTCAGTATGGTACAGTTATTACCTTGTGGCCAAGAGTTCATCTAGAAAGGCTGGCCTTATTAAAGATATGGAATTTTTCCTTCCCCTTTCATCAAATTGTGCTCTATCCACAGCCCGATGATTCACATGTAAATCAAACCCCTGAACTTGTGTGAGGGGTTTGCGGACCTTTTCTAGAACGGGGATTGGATCCCTGCATTTAATAACATCCATGGAAAATAAAAATAAAATTAGTTCACCTGTAGATTTTCATCTAATTGCACATTAAAAAATGTCTGTTGCTCACTCTTTTAAGATTGGTTGTGCCTTAACTCTCTCAGCTGGGCCTCTTCTTTATCCATTCTCTGTCTTTCTTCCTGTTCCCTTTGCATTTCTTCCTCATGTCTCACCAGGCTCTCCAATTGGAATGGCTCTGGTCTCGTGCATTGTTTTGGTTCTGGTTTTGGTGGGACCTGCATTTGATATTAATAATAACTAATAATTTTTTCAATTAGCAAATAGAGACACGAAAGACCACCAATTGACAAAATTTTGTACCACAGGATAATCGGTGGTATAAGGGTATGGGCCTTGGGAATCCTTGCGTTTTCCTCTTCCAACTGTTTATGCAGAAGTTCCACGATGAGTTTCTTCTCTTTCTCAGCAGCTCTTTCCTGTCATGGTTAAGAATGTTGGTTAGAAGAACAGAACTAGACCAAAACACTGCATTGCATTAACCTCTTCAACTAAGGGCGGCTTTAGCAACAAACCTCTGTGTGGAGATGAAATGGATTTTGAATAGTCTTTCTTGGAATTCGGTTGGGGTGATGTGCAGGTTCAGACTTCAAAGAAAGCTGCAACCAGAAAAATAAATGAGATAACCAGAAAAAAATGATCACAAAATTTACAATCTTCTTTTTATATTCTCTAGATTACTGAATGTTCTCTTTGAGCAGATACTTCATCATTCTAGACTACCTTGCCAAATAAATCAACCACGGCAGCAGGAGGGGGTGGGATTCTTTCATCTGTGGCAAAGTGAAATTCTTGAGGTTTGGTAACATATTTCTTATTGAAGCTGTATCTGCATTCTGATGGGCCCTAGCCAAAGTTTCCAGATGAAATTCATGAAGAAAATGAAAACAAGATATAATAACATTTGGCACTTGTAAGTATACAAAATATAACCAAATAATAGAGAAGAATCAAAGCCCAAAATGCAATTCAGAAACAGAACTTTAAAATCACAATTCCGAACTCCACAAACCGTAACTCTAATCAACTCGCACATAAAATCATCAAAGCAATTTCATCAGAAACAGATAATTGTCCTAACAAAAAACAACTGATTCACCAAGATCGGGATTCGAATCGAATCATTCGATTCACCTTTTCCAGAGATCGCGCTGAGGCTTGACGGTGACGGATTGCCAGAGGCCGTCCATCTCGATGCAAACGATAGCTCCGAGTCGGCACCGGCGATGACGACAGTGGCGGTTGCAGAGTACTCGAGGTGTTCGAGACATTCACGACCTAGGAGCTTCTTCGCGGATTGATGAACCTCTGAGAGCACCTAACCATCGTCTTTCTGTAAACCAGTAGAAGATTAGCGCAATAATAAATGAGCATAGACTACTAAAAATTATATTTACTTATAAATATTTTTTTATAAATATACAGTAATGATATCATAATGGTAATTATATTAATATTCATAATTTATTTTTTTAATCAATTTTGATATGGTAAAATTAATTTTAATTTTTAAAAAGTCAATTATATATCTCAATATATATAATTTTAATTTTTTTATTAATATTAATTATTAATAAAAGTTATATATATAAATATGATGTTTATAAAAAATAAATATGATTTATTTTTTGACAAGTTAAATTAATAAAAAGATAAAAAAATTAATTAAAAATTACATAATGTAAAACGTAATCAAAACTAAGTATTAAAATAAATAATAATATATATCAATTTAAGATAATGTAAAACTAAAAGAAATAATTAAGATACCATAATATCAATTTGTGCTAGTTATATTGTGTCAGAAATTGTATATTTTTCTGGAGGTTTATGAACACCGTCACAAATTACATTAATTTTTTTTTTAATTTGTGGAGGTTAAAGAGATTGTCAATAATTGTACTATTCTGTGATGGTTTATAATAACCCCCACAAATAAACCCCCACTAAAAATTAAATTTTTTGTAATGTATGTCTCTTAAAGAGAAAGCCATAGGGAACATATATCAAGGTTATACTCCTTGTCATCATCTACTCTTGTGTCCACCATCTTCCTTTAAATCCTTTAACCTCCAAAATTAGATTGTCAAACTTCAAACAAAGTTTTATTACTTAACCCTTACTCCTTTTCCTTTTTCTATGGAGTTGCCTTATTCTATTTTCAGGTTTGAATTGCCTCCACTCTCGGTATCTACTAAAGAACTATGTGAGAAGACTCTTATCTGAGGTTGAATTGCCTCCACTCTTAGTATCTAATAAAGAAGAAGAATTTTTTTTATATTCATTTGAGGTTCTTTAAGTATGAACTTTTTGTTTAAGTATTCATCTAAGAGGGGGTATTTTGTTGTCCGTAAACATTTCTAGATACTTATGTTTCTGTTACTTATAATTATCTTATGAGAACTTGGCTAGCACTAAAAGAAGAATGACAAGGAGACAAGGATAACATGAAAAACACTAAGGAGTCTATAAGAGTCAATCCAAACATGCTTTTCCATATATGCCATATCTTGAGCTACCGACCTCCAAATTTGACAATCTTTATGTCTCTAGAAAGCTAGGACAAAGATCTACAACTTTCCTCTTCTAAGCTCAAACCATTTTTCACTCTGTTAATGCCAAAAGCTCATCCAAAAGTATCAACCCCAAGGATGTAAAGAGGAGAGGACACTACCTAGTCTAGTTCTTGTGTCCAAAAACAACAACATGAAATGCTTCAAGTGCTTAGGCAAGAGGAACATAGCCTCACATCTCCTAACAAAAGGAGCATGATCATGTAGGAAGATGGAACTGTGGACAATGATAGCTGTAGAATAGAATCATCGTCTATAAGCGACTCAGATGCATCCTGTGAGTACTCAACAAATAAGGAGGGAGATTTGTTGATGGTGAGGCGTCTAATGAGTACATAGGTGGGAGAGAATAATAACTCATAAAGAGAGAATACTTTTCACTCATGCTATCATGTTGTAGGTAATCTATGTTCAATCATCATTGATGGTGGAAGTAGTGCCAACGTTGCAAGCTCGAGGTTGGAGGAAAAGCTAAAGATGCCTACCTTGGCACATCCTAAACTGATAAAAACCCAACCAACAAATACAAAGATCCTTTGCATGACACTAGAGGTCTCATGACGAGGTCTAAATCCAAAATGAGGAAGCAATCATTGCAAGGCCTGAGTTTGGGAATTAAGGAAAATTTAAAGCAAAGTGAATCAGAGGTTGCACTTAAATGCGTCACTTTATTACAAGTTGATGAAGAATGGAGCCCATCTTGAAGAACACATAAAGCCCAAAGTCATTGTTATGTAATTTGGGCCGAGTAGTTAATTAGGATCTATTTACATGTATTTTCACATAAATCATTTTTTGATAGCTAGTAGAAAAGGGAAAGTTGGATAACTGGTGGAAAAATAGGAAGGTCATTTATGGTGGAAATAAAAGGTTAGTAGGGAGTTATAGCGGATGAGATTTTATGCCAATTAAATTATTAATGGGCACTAACTGCATGACATTTTTTATCAATTAAAATATTAATGGGAATTAACTCCAAGAGATCTTATGCAAATTAAAATATTAATGGACATTAACTTCAAGGCTGCCTAGCTAAGCCTATAAATAAACTCTTGTAAGCATCCAAAAAGACAGGATTTGGAATTTAATAAAATTTGTGTTTTCTCTTTGTGAGAACTTTTCCTTTGTTCTTAGGATTAAGAACTTTTTTTATAGTGTTGGTTCTACCGGCAGGTCGCGGTTAGGGTCACACTTTGATAACTTTGGTTCTACCGACAAGTCGTGGTTAGGGTCAAGTTCCCTCTTCACCTATTTTCAAGATAGTCCGGTTTAAGATCGTGTCATTTGCTATCAGAGCTTTGGCTCTTGAAATCAGGTGTCTCTATCCTTTGTGTCTTTATCTTTTTCAATTTTTATCAAAAAAAAACAATTTGTTCTTTCTTTTGATATTTCTCCTACTTTGTCATCCTTCCTTTTGCCTCATTATGTTTTGTTTCACTTTTCTATAAAAAAAAAACAATCGTACAAAAAAAAGAATGAAAGAGAAAGGTAAAATAAAAAAGAAAATTGGCTAGAATTCAATTTGTTATTTCACCTTACATATTGTAATAAAAAAAATCTAAACAGAAAAAGTTTGAATTTTTATTATATTTTCCCCCCTTGCATCTACAATATTTTCATTGTACGTGTCAAACAATCCAGAATTCCTTGCTTCTTGTTCTCTAAAGTTATCAAATTATCACATCCTTATTGTTTCTTGCCACGTAGCATCATTCTTAAAGGTTCTTACTTAAGAGCTCATAAGTAAAAGTTGAGTAGTAAAAGACAAGAGTAGTGAGACAAAAAAAAAAACAAATTGAGTGATACACGAGTTGCTACAATATAACTCAAGCATAAACACGTGAGAGAGTGTTTGTGTGACATTTTTTTGTTTCTTTCTAACTTGATTTTTGTAGTATTTTAATCATGAGTAGAGAAGAAGGAGAATGGGATGTTGATCTCAAATTATTCATCAAGACTGTTACAGAATAATTCAAGGCTCTAAATGCAAGATTGAATGATTTACAACCTATATCCAGGTATAGGAGCCCTACTAGTTGACACAATGATGAGGAAGGAGAAGAGGAGTATTCAGATGGAAGATATAATGAAAATGAAAGGAGAAGAAGAGGTGAACCAAGACGTGACAATTACTTGGGTAACATTAAAATGACAATCCCTGCATTTCAAGGAAAGAATGATCCTAAAGTATACTTGGAGTGGGAGAGAAAAGTTGAACATGTGTTTGATTGTTACAACTACTTGGAGGAGAAAAAGGTAAAATTAGCAGTTATTAAATTTATTGACTATGCTAGGAATTAGTGGGATCAATTTGTGATTAATAGATGTAGAAATGGAGAAAGGCCCATTCGTACGTGGAAAGATATGAAGTCTATCATAAGAAGGAGATTTGTACCAAGTCATTACCATAGAGACTTGCACAGAAAATTGCAAAGTTTGACACAAGGTTCTATGAGTGTGGAGGATTACTATAAGGAGATGGTAATAGCCATGACTAGAGCTAATGTGAAGGAAAACCTGAGGTAACTATAGCTAGATTCATTGGAGGTTTAAAGAAAGAGATTGTTGATGTGGTGGAGTTGTAGCATTATATGGAGATAGAGGACTTGTTGCACAAAGTAATTCAAGTGGAGAGGCAATTGAAGTTTAAAAGCTCTTCCAAATTTGCTTCATCTTCTAGCTTTTTATGGAGATCAAATTGAAAGAATAGTACAACTATTAGAAATCCTAAAGATGTGATTGCCAAATATTCAAATGCTCCTCCTAAAGGTAAAATTGACACTGATACGTCCTATAGATCACATGATATCAAGTGTTTTAGGTGTCAAGGAGTTGAACATATTGCTTTTAAATGTCCAAATAAAAGAGCAATGATTATGATGGATAATGGAGAAGTAAAGAGTGAGACTCAAGTGATGATGAAATGCCACCATTGGAGGATTGTAGTGACGTGGAAGTTGCTAAACCTGTAGATGGAGTTGTACTTGATACTAGGCATACTCTTAACATAAAGCCTAAGGAAGATGATGATGTGGAGCCACGTGAGCACATTTCTCATACTAGATGCCTTGTTCAAGGAAAAATATGCAACATGATTCTAGATGGAGGGAGTTGCACCAATGTGGCTAGTACTATCCTAGTGGAGTAAATAAATTTGCAAACTACCATACACCCCAGGCCTTATAAGTTGTAATGGCTTAGTAATATTGGAGAAGTAATGGTTGACAAGCAAGTTTCAGTGCCTTTTTCTATTGAGAATTACAAAGATGAAGTACTATGTGATGTGGTTCTTATGGAGGCAGGGCATATACTTTTGGGCCACCCATGGTAGCTCAACCGCAAGGTGACCCACAATAGGTATACCAAATGTTTGTCTTTTATTTACAATAAGATGAAAATTCCTCTTACTCCATTGTCTCCAAAGCAAGTATGTGAAGACCAAATAAAAATAAGGAAAGTAAGAGAGTGTAAGTTGAGAGAAGAGCAATTGAGCATTCAAGAAAAAGAGAGAAAACGACAAGTCACAGTTACGGTCAAGTTCCCCCTTCACCTATTTTCAAGATGGTCCAGTTTAAGATCGTGTCATAAACCAAACATGCTACAATGGTTGAACAGTGAGGAAGAATTAGTAATTACAAAATAGGTATCCCTGGCCATTACCTTGGATAAGTACAAAGACAAGGTGGTATGTGATGTATGATAACTCGTATTTAGTCGTCTTTACGCGCATCAAATAAACTAAAGCTAACTGTAGTATAGCTAACCCTAGGTCGAATTCTCTCAAGGACATAGTGTATTCTAATATGGCTAGATGTGAAAATCAGAGTTAATGCAGAAAATACTCAAGTGTAGAATGTCGATTTGCTCTCAACAAAGACTGATCTGATCCGGTTTCGGTAGAGACGAATCTAACATGGTCTTGGCTAAGCACAAACTCGGACAGACGTGACGGAGTTGGACTAACTCGATGCAAACTCGGACAGACGCGATAGAGTCGGACTAACTCAGTCTCGGACTAAAATGCAGTAAATAAAGGGGGGGTTTGCATTTGAGTGCAGAGAAATAACTAAGGACTGAAAGTAAACTAAACTATGCTAAGCTAACTATTGTATCAAATCAGAATTTCAACACATAGTCAGTCCTTAATTCCTTACCTAAGATTATACTCCAAATCAACCTAAAACTCTGACAAAGAAACAGTAGATTAAAGCACAGGGATTAAAATCAATGGACAGAATTGCAAACAAGTTGTGTTATTGAAAACAACATTCAATACAAGGTGAGAATTCAGAGGTTCCAAAGATTCCAAAGAATCCGCCTTCCACGACGATCGCCTTGGAAGGATGGTGATGGTTCACCACTGATGGCCAGATGTTGAGGTTTCTACCCGCCAGAGTGCGTCAGCTATACCGAGCGATCACCTCTGACAGCTTCTAGCTTCCCAATTCCTGGTCTTGCACCTCCTCGATCGAGAAAGACACCTTATTGAAGCTTCGTGTACCACCGTGCTAGCTAGGACGAATTGTAATTACTGATGGCGCTAAGTCTAGATTTTGTTGAAATTCCACACTTAAACTTGTGCCTTACGTGTCTTTATAAACATGTAGAGTAGCTGTGGCTAAATCTAAATCTAATCCTACAAAATTGATGATTTCTTGATCCTAGAAGATTTCTAGTTGATAAATCTAATCATACAAAATTGATGATTCCTTGATTCTAGCAAATTTCTAGCTGATAAATCTAATCATTCAAAATTGATGATTCTTTGATTCTAGCTGATAAATCTAATCATTCAAAATCGATGTTTCCTTGTATGCTGGAGTGTTTGTCGCTGCTGATGTCGGTCCTGGCCAGTTGCTCTAGTCGGGACCGCTTCTTATGGACCGAGATACTCTAGGCTTTCAGGCCTGCAAAACAAGTCCAACCTTTTTATCAGTTAAAATACTCGTTTTCATACAGATTTATATTTTTCCTATTTCTAGGCCCATAATTCGAATCTTAACTAAGATAGGGCTCTTCACTAAACAGTCTTAATAATACTCATCTTAAGCCCTTATGAGGTGTATAAAATATGACTTATCAGACCCCTACACTTACACTTTTGCACTCTTAAGCAAAATCAGATTTGATCATTCAAGGAAATTGAAAGAGGAAATATGTTTTCAAATGAATTTTTCAAGTTTGACAAACAGATTAAGCATGTAATCATCCCAGAATCCAGATTTTCAAATAGTCTATGAGAGTTACTTCCTCCACATCCAAAGCAAATAAACAACCTGCAAACATTAAAGAGTAATCGAGAAGTGACTGAGCTCTCTCTCAGGGCATATTCTCTCAATCTCTCAAGTGTTTGGGATAGTGCATACACTCAAACATCCCAAGAAACTGGAACCATCGAACTTTGACTAGCCTCTCCTTCTACATCTTCAAAATCACCTGCAATCATGATCACTAGGACTTCTTGTCGGCTTGTAACGTGGCCAAGGTTAAGGGTAGCATACAGGATGGTAAGTGAATAGCTTTAGTAACCATAGGGAAGAGAGGAGCGAAGGGGAATGAGTTTGCAAGTATGGAGGATATCCCCAGGACACTGCGATCTTATTTGAAAGCATCTTTTGGTCACTTCCTTTTTTCATTTTTCTTTTCTTCTTTTTCTCACTTCTTGTTTTGCAGCGTTGTGCTACATTTTGCTATAGTTTCTAACTTTTTTGGCTGCCTTCCCTTTCTCTGTTTTATCCTGCAATTGTTTTTCTTTCTTTTCTTTTTCAACCCTTTTTTTTAGGATGCACTACTCTCGTTATGTCCCCGGGTGTCTCCCCCCAACACTTGAACGTGGCCCACTCCCAAAACAATTCCAAAGCTCCTCTATCCCCCTAAGGTTGACGTTGATCATGGTTTTTCAGCTTTGGCTTGTAATGAACTGTCATATTAGAGAAATGGTTATTTAGGATCAAAGAGGGTAAGCAAGGGATAAATTTTGCAAGGTAGGTCCATTTGGCTCGGGGCTTAGTAGAAACATGGCCTAGATCATAGCACTCCTGCATGCGAAACAAGATGTATCCAGAGAGTAAAGGCAAAATCTAGAGTAACCAGTCATCATGAATGCAAATATCACACAAGAAAGGAAAGAGTGGCAAGATGTAAAGTCATTATGTATGCAAAGCTCGAAAATTCTCACACGAATGGTTGCTCAATCACTACAGGCTCCTCTTTTGTAATTTTTTCAATACCTCATTGCCAAGATATGCAGAGATTTCACTTCTTGTCATGCTTGAAAATCTTCCCTCTAGGGTCATGCATACCTTTTTCTGTTTCATTTTTCCAAAAGAAATCCATTTAAATCCTTTTTAAAGCATTTTCTCCAGTACTTCACGAATCAAAGATAAGTTAGGAAAAACAAACGAAAATGAAACGAAAACGGGAATCGAAACAGGGCCGAAGTCGGTTTGGATCTGGCCAAGATGGAACCGGAGTCGGCATAGACTCGACTAAAACAACTTAAGAAAATGAATAAAAAATAAACCTGATAGAAAAACAAAATGGAAAACAACAGAAACGGAAGATAGAGGCAAAAGTGGCAAACAAAAAACAGAAAATAAACATGAAATGGGGTCGGCATGGACTCGGTCCTCCCCCCACACTTGAATGATGCATTGTCCCTAATGCATGCCAGGAACATTCGGGGGGTTATGAGGCTTGTTCAAGGGGTGCCATCCGACATGGCCGGGTTCAGCTTTAAGGAAAGTGAATGCAGTGAAGTATCATTAGCTAATCTTGGCGTTAGTTGGCCGACTTGGTTCGATTGCGGCAAATGATAGGCCGAGTCAATCTCGGTTTATTGTGACTGCCACTTGCGATTGTCTAAATCAGACTCAGCCCTAGTGTTCTTGATGAAGTCACCTTCTGCCCATGGTTTTTTTAAAGAAAAGAAAAGAACTTCTCTCTCAAGGTGGAAAGAATGTGTAAAATCTAATATCTAGCATTTTTATGTCGCTCCCTATGGTAATAGCTTGGGGGAGTCTTCTCTTCATCCATCTTGATTAGTCCAATGTGGGATCGTGAAACGAATCTTGCTGCTGGAGCTGGTTGATAATGATTACCATACCTGGATTGTCGACATCTCTTGTAAGTTTTGGACTCGATTGTTGAGCTTGAATTAGCCATTTCGAGGGTAGAGTCGGCTGGTTGGTTGTCCATGTGCAGAGTCGGTAACCAGGAGTACTCTCGACATCTATCCGGTTTTGGCACTGACTACCGAGAACTAACTTGGCTTCTGGCTAGTTGTAAGAGTCGGACTCGGCTTCCATTTCCACGCTTGAGTTGGATTCAGATGGTACCAACTTGCAAATTCTATTGTCCGAGATGGAGTCGGACTTGGCATGTGTCTCTTTGCGCGAGTTGGTTTCGTCTCGTCTCGGCTTTAGTTGGCCGACTTGGTCAGGATTCGGCACTTGGGTTGCCGAGTCGGTCTCAACCTTTAGCTGCTTCTTACTCTGTGTGTCTAAATCAGACTCAGTATCTGTCTTATTGCTCGAGTCACTCTCAGCTCTTGTTGGATCTCGGCAGTTGGGAACTGGATCATTCTCGGCCGTTTACGGTTGCGACTCCAGGAATTGGGCTTAGTGGCCTCTTGATTGTTCAACTTGGAACTGGCTCCTTCTAAGTTTTTGGACTCGGCTATGGCTTCCTCCTGGATGTTAGAGTCGATTGTCACTTCATCCCGGTTTCTAGAGTCTGCAAGATCTGAAATTGCAATCTTATTAACAAGATCCAGACCCTCAACCCCAGAGTCAACACTTTCAGTCATATTAACATTGTCCGACTTATCAACCATAGAATCAGCATCCTCAACCCTTTCAACAACATTAGTGTTAGCATATCCAGGATTAGCAATCTTGGCAGTAGCACACATGGACTCAATAATGTTAGCATCAGCAGCACCTGCAGGATCAGCTATCTCGACCCTAGTAACTTGATCCGAAATCTGGATAAGGGACTCGGTACCCGATGTCATGTCAATAATATCAATAACATTAGCCGTAGAAATTACAATTTTAACCACATTAGTCAGATCGGCAATAGTTGGCACACAATTGCCAATCTCAACCATCGCAATAGAGTTGACAGCAACAACTATGGAGTCAGCAAAGCCCAGCACAACAGTTGTGATCACTAAAGGTTGCATAGCTACCACTTTTGGGTCAGTTATGACTCTTGTACCTACATCTTTATTAACATCATTGCTAATTTTGACACAATTAGCATCGTTTATTACAATGGTACAAGCGTGGTTACAATCAATAGTAGGACTCTCTGAATCTAAAATTTCAAGAAATCCATAAGACACTTGGACGGATTGTTGTGGTGATAGCTCCTTGCCATTCCACTCGGTTATGCCACTCATACTTCCTTCCTATGGATTGGGGATGGTGTGAGATGAACTATATCCAAATCTCTCGTAATGTAGTTGGTTCACGATGGCAGTTAATTCGGTATTGTCAAAAAATGGTGAGTGTTACCTGCAAAATCATTTAACTCAGGCAACATAGTTGTTAGCTCAAATGGATAATCCTTGTATGACCGGGCTCGTTCCCATTCAAGATATCGAGGACACCACGGTTGACACATCATGGCATCAATGTGCAACTGATTCCCTTCTTTATTGGAGCTAGGAGCAGAATTATCCAAATCAGAAGAATTAGGAACAATACTAGTATCAGAATGCACAAGTGTTGTTAATAGGATTAAAAATCAAAAGAAGAAGAAAAAGATAACAGAATCAGAAAAATAGAAAAAAGGCAAGATAACGGAATTGAATAGCAAAGCATTAGGAGAATAACAAAATCAAAAACAAAGAAATAGAAAAATAACAGGGACAAAGATAGAAAAATAGAAAGAAAACAAAAAAAAATAGAAACAGAAAAACAAACGACAAAAGAAATAGAGGCGCAAAAAGGCAGCAGAATAATGAAAAATAACAAAACAATTGTAACTGGTCAGAATGTTACTAAAAAAATTGATGCATAAAAAGAAAAAATCATACAGAGAAATTGCAAAATCAAATATACAGAAAAATCAAAATCAGTTATGCAAAAGAAGTTAGAGTCAGTTTTGCAAATTAGAAAATAGAAAACAAGTAGCTATTAGAAAAAATTCAACTATGCGGAAAAATTAGAGGATGTTTATGCAAAAAAGTAGATATGGTTAATAAAGCACAGATTTTTTTAGATTTAAAAATAGCGGTGAAACTCACGCAACAGAATTCTAACACACTCTCAGCATGCTATATTATTTCAGGATCCAAATAGACACAGACTCCAAACTCAGACTCTAATGACAGACATAGCATTCCAAGGACTCGGGATTCGGCTTAACTCAGTTTTGGCACACAAAGACACAAAAAAACTTATGTCCCTGGCAACAGCGCCAATTTGATAACTCGTATTTAGTCGTCTTTAAGCACATCAAATAAACTAAAGCTAACAATAGTATAACTAATCCTAGGTCGAATTCTCTCAAAGACATAGTGTGTTCTAATATGGCTATATGTGAAAATCAAAGTTAATGCAGAAAATAATCAAGTGTAAAATGTCGGTTTGCTCACGGAAAAGACTGATTTGATCTGGTCTCAGTAGAGACGAATCCGACACAGTCTCGGCTAAGCACAAACTTGGATAGACGCGACGGAGTCAGTCTAACTCAATGCAAACTCGGACAAACACAATAGAGTCGGACTAACTCGGTCTCAGACTAAAATGTAGGAAATAAAGAGGGGGTTTGCGTTTAAGTGCAGAGAAATAACTAAGGATTGAAAGTAAACTAAACTATGCTAAGCTAACTATTGTATCAAATCAGAATTTCAACACACGGTCAGTCCTTAATTCCTTACCTAAGATTATACTCCAAATCAACCTGAAACTCCTATGACAATCGTTGAACGTTTATCCCTTGCCATACCGAGGATTTACACAATCGCTACCTCATCAGTTGGTAAAGAGTATGCATTTGGTTGATTTTAGGTTCTCTTACTTAACAAGGTTATTAAACCAGTTCCAATCGGTCCTAGTCTAACATGATCCACTTCTCACAATGTGCAATCGCGACAAAGAAACAACAGATTAAAGTGTAGGGATTAAAATCAAAGAACAGAATTGCAAACGAGTTGTGTTATTGAAAACAACATTGAATACAAGGTGAGAATCCGCCTTTCACGACAATCGCCTTGGAAGGACGGTGATGGTTCACCACTAATTGTCAGACGTTGAGTTCACTGCCCGCCATAGTGCATTGGCTATACTGAGCGATCACCTCCGCTAGCTTCTAGCTTCCCAATTCCTGGTCCTGCACCTCCTCGATCGAGAGAGACACCTTACTGAAGCTTCATGTACCACCGTGCTAGCTAGGACTAATTGTAATTGCTGATGACGCTAGGTCTAGATTCTGCTGAAATTCCACACTTAAACTCATGCCTTACATGCCTTTATAAACATGCAGGGTAGCTGTGGCTAAATCTAAATCTAATCCTACAAAATCGATGATTCCTTGATCCTAGCAGATTTCTAGTTGATAAATCTAATCATACAAAATTGATGATTCCTTGATTCTAGTAGATTTCTAGCTGATAAATCTAATCATTCAAAATTGATGATTCCTTGATTCTAGCTGATAAATCTAATCATCCAAAATCGATGTTTCCTTGTATGCTGGAGTGTTTGTCGATGTCGGTCTTGGCCAGCTGGTCTGGCCGGGACCACTTCTTCTAGACCGAGATGTTCCTTTAGGACCGAGATACTCTCGGCTTTCAGGCCTGAAAAACAAGTCCAACCTTTTTATTAGTTAAAATCCTCGTTTTTGCACAAATTTATATTTTTCCTATTTCTAGGCCCATAATTCGAATCTTAACTAAGACAAGGCTCTTAATCAATAAACAGTCTTAATAATACCCATCTTAAGCCCTTGTGAGGGGTATAAAATATGACTTATCAATGTAGTACCTTTGGAGGCAACTTATATTCTCCCTGGAAGGCCATGGTAATATGATTGCAAGGTGGCCCATGATAGGGTTACCAAAAAATTCACGTTCGTCAATAGAGGATAGAAGGTTACCTTCAAGCCTCTATCACCTAAAGAGGTGAACGAAGACTAGATAAAGATGAAGTTGATGAGAGAAAAAGAAAAGGAAAACAAACGAAAGAAGAAAGAAAAAAATAAGGGAGAAAAAGAAAAGAGGATGTAGCATCCAAAGCAATAATGCGTCCAAAGGACCTCTGAGTGTCCAAAGAAAAAAATGATGAAAAAAAAAGTGAGGTGGGAAAGGAAGTGCTTGTAACTAGTAGGAGGGTAGTGATGAAGGTGTTGTTGGCACAAAAGGAACCATTATATTTGTTACCAACTAATATGTGTTTTCATTTGTTTGTACAATTCCTTGAACTACCTACAAGTTTCAAATAGGTTTCATCATGGGAGCTACCTTTCCAAACTAAGTTGCATACAATGCTAATTTGAGGGGTTTAGCTAATAAAAAGATGGATTCGTTTTGTAAGCCAAGCGAAGGTTATCTCCGCCCATTGAAAAGCATCTCAGTCTAGGAGAAGTTGTCCCGGCCAGACCAACTCCTTCCCAAACCAGACCGGCTCCTCAGCCTAGTAGCCCAAAAAGGAACGTTAAGACCCAATTGAAAATAATCCAGCCAAGGCACATTCCTTCCCAGCAGAGTCTAGCTCAGTTGCCACGTCACTCTAGGATTTGCACGAAAGATCATTTAGGAGGGTAGAAAGGTCAAATCAGAATCTATAAATCAGTTAGGAAGTTTGTTTGGTCTAGGCGTGCGTCACAAGCTACCCAGCTCGTGTATAGGGTACGCTAGTGCACGTTCAGGAGGTTGTTGAATTCAGATTTTTATTTATTACCATTTACACTTCATCTTCTCGCTCTCTCCTTCATTCTCACGGTGGTGCACGATACCTCACTGGAGTCTCTCTTGGTCGAGGAGGTGCAGGTTAGGGACTAAGAAGCCAAAGGTTATCAGAGGTCATCTCTCGGTATAGCCGACACACTCTGGTGGACTAGATCCTTAGTGTCCTAACTATCAGTGGTGAACCATCATCGTTCTTCCATGGCAATCGTTGTGGAAGACAGGGTCCATGAATTCACTCCCTGTATCTATACTTTGTTTCAATAATACGATTGGTTTGTGCTTCTTATCTCTTGACTGTGAATCCTATTTTTAATCCGCTTTACTATGTCGCAATTATGCATTGTAGAAGTGGATCAACGTTAGACTAGGTCGATCGGAACCGGTTTAATAATTTCATTAGGTAATCGATTCGAGAACCTAACGTCAACCATGTGCTTACTCCCTATCAACTGATGAGGCGGTGATTGTGTAAATCCTTGGTATGACAGTAGACAAATGTTCGGGATTGTCATAAGAACCTTAGGGGGTTGATTTGGAAACGTAATCTTGAGTGCAGAACCGAGAACTAATTACTTGTTGAACTGTATATTGGTGTAGTCATAGTTAGCGTAGTTTAGCTTGCTTTTACTTTTATGCTTGGTTACTGATAAGCGGGTTTTTTTAGTCGTCTTACGTGCATCAAATAAAACTAAAGCTAACTATATTATAGCTAACCTAGGTCGATTCTCTCAAGGACACAGTGTGTTCAGATTGTGCTAAGTGTAAAAATCAGAGTTAATGCAGAAAACGCTAATTGTTGTGAAATGTCGACTTACTGTCGGTCGACTTAGACAGAGCAACGGAGTTGGACTGACTCAGTCTCAGACTCTAGAAAGTAGTAAATAAGGGGGGGTTTGTGTTTAAGTGCAGAAAATAAACTAAGTGCTGAAAGTAAACTAAACTATGTTAAACTACTCTATACTAACTACTGTATCAATTCGGGAATCAAAACACGACAGTTTACTATTCTTACTTAGAATTGTATTCCGAATCAACCTTAGATTCTTACGACGACCGCCGAACATTTGTCCACTGTCATATCGAGGATTTACACAACCGCTACCTCATCAGTTGGCAAAGAGTATACACTTGGTTGATTTTAGGTTCTCTACCTAATTAGATTGTTAAACTAGTTCCAACCGGTCCTAATCTAACGTGATCTATCCCTAATAGTGTGTCACGGCAAAGTTAAGAGTAGAATTAAAGTGCAGGAATTATAAGAAAATTCAGAATCGCAAACCAGTTGTATTTATTGATATACCAAATCGAATACAAAGGTGAGAAATCAGAGTCTCCAAATAGTCCGCCTTCCACGACGACCGCCAATGGAAGAACGGCAGTGATGCACCAATGATGGCCATACGTTGAGGTTTCCATCCAACAGAGTGCGTCGGCTATACCGAGCGATCACCTCTGAAGGCTTCCAGCTTCCCAAATCCTGGTCCTGTACCTCCTCGACCGAGAGAGACACTGTATTGAAGCTTTGTGTACCACTGTACTAGCTTGGAATGTCTGCGATTGCTGACGGCGCTAGCTCTAGATTCTACTGAAAATTCCACACTTGAAGACGTGGCCTGGTGTGCTTATTTATACATAAGCTAGATAAATCTAAATCTAATCCTAATAATAGAAATTCAAATCCTAAAGATTTCAATTCGAATTACAGATTACAATCTCCTCAATCTTAGGAGTTTCCCAGTTTCCTAATTTCTAGCAGAATCATATCTACGTTCCTAGTTACCCAAATTACAAATTCCTTGATCTTAGCAAATCATATCTGCATTACAGATTCCTTAATCTTAGCAAATCATATCTGCATTACAGATTCCTTGATCTTAGCAAATCATATTTGCATTACAGATTCCTTAATCTTAGCAAATCATATCTGTATTACAGATTCCTTAATCTTGACAAATCATATCTGCATTCTTACAGGAGTGATTTTAGGCGAGATTTCCGTCATTGATGTTGGCTTGACTAGGACTGCTAGTCCGGCTGGGTGCTTCCCGTCTTGGGCCGAGATGTTCCCGTTGGGCCGAGGTACTCCCAACATTCAGGCCTGCAAAACAAGTCTTAACCTTTTTGTTAGTTAAAAACCTCATTTTAGCACAGATTTGTATTTCTCCTGTTTTTAGGCCCATAATTCAAATCTTGATTAAGACAAGACTTTTAATCATTAAACATTCTTAACAACACCCATCTTAAGTCCACATAAAGTGTATAAAATATGACTCATCAATTACCTTTTGTTCTTTTACGTTTTCTAATCCAAACCCCCCTGTTTATCGCTTTCAGTCCGAGATCGAGTCTAGTCCGATTCTACACTTAACCGAGACCATGTCAGATCCACCTCTACCGAGACTGGATCAGATCAGTCTTTGCCCAGAGCAAGTCAGTATTCTACACTCTTAGCATTTTTTGCATAAAACTCTTATTTCTACATAAAGCCATAATAGAACACACTGTGTCCTTGAGAGATTCGACCTAAGGTTACGCTATGCTATAGTTAGCCTTAATTTTATTTGATAAACAGAACACGACTAATCACGAGTTATCAACTATTGTCTAATAAATGATATAATTGTTAAGTATAGGCACCCTATTCCTTGTTTGGACAATCTCTTGGACGAACTGCATGGTGCATGTATTTTTTCAAAGATAAACTTGTGAAGCAGATATCACCAAATCCACATGAGGGAAGGTGATGAATGGAAGACAGGCTTCAAAACCAAGTTTTGTCTCTATGAATGGCTCATCATGCCATTTGGGCTAATGAATGCCCCAAGTATGTCCATGAGACTCATGAACTATGTTTTGAGAAGTCTCATTGGACACTACATGGTTATTTATTTTGATGATATCCTGGTTTATTCTACATGTTTGGACGACCATGTGAGACATGTCTAGCAGGTTCTGAAACTACTGAAGGACAAACCCCTATATGTGAACATGGAGAAGTGCACCTTTTACACTCGAGAAGTTGTTTTTTGGTGGCAAGCTTCTACCGATGCTTTTTAGGGACTTTAGCACCATTGCTACCCCCTTAAATGAAATTATAAAAAAGGATTTAGGGTTCAGATGGGAAGAACCCTAGGAACAAGCCTTCCAAACATTGAAGGAAAGGTTGTCCAATGCCCTTATGCTAGCCCTCCCAAATTTCCATAAGACTTTTGAGCTAGAGTTTGATGTGTCCAATGTGGCTGTAAAGGCTATGTTATTATAGGAAGGGTATCTCATTTCCTTCTTCAGTGAGAAACTAAAAGGTGCCTAACTTAATTATTCAACTTATGAGAAAGAGATTAATAGTTGAACCAGCAAGATGTAGAATTGTCTCATTCGGTCTATGATATTCCAAGGGATGCAGGTGCTCCAAAGGATGAAACCTAAGTGCCGAGCCCCTTGTAGGGCAACATAGGCGATAATACTCACTTATAATCGATAATACTCACTTATAATCTGTAGTGGTCCACAGTTATTTGCTTGGGAATTGATAAAAATAACATCAGCTAAAAGTATCAAGCCATAATCCTAACAATAACAGTACAAAATGCATTTAAAGTTATAAACCTTAGTCCATTTAAGAATATCTTGTAGGTCATTTAAATCCTCTTAGCCAAAGAAGGAAGCATCTTCTGTCTCAGTATCGTCAGCATCACTCCTAAAATTTCTATCTTCACAAGGAGAACCCTAAAAACTGCATGAGCAGATGAACAAATTCCCTTCCTACTTGTATAACTACTCAGGATATGCACTTAGTTTTGTGGAAGGGTGGGTTGCGATGGAATTCTTTGACCTCTCAGAGGCTAGCCAAGCAAAAAATTAAATACTTCTTTGTGTATCTCTATGTTTTCCCTTATTTTTATACTACTACTATGATATGGATATTACGAACTTCTTCTCCATACATAGGATAGTGTTTCAGTCCATATGAAAAATAGCATATACTCATCAACTTTTAGCTGTTAATGATTTCTGGCATTTGTGCAGATATGCTTCTAAGTGTCACAAAAAATCAGAGGCCGGAAGGGACATAGTCTATCCTATGAATGCAATTGCATTCCACCCCATGTAAGTGTTTTAGAATTTAGAGTGCTCGTCACCTTCATTACGTCATCTCCTTAAATAACAAGGCACTCTGAAATTGCTTGCTTCATTGTTTCTCTACGACTTACAGTATCAATAGCTGAGCTTGTATCATTCAAGGATCAAGTTGAGAAATATAAATTATTATTAGAAAATTTTCTTGCTTAAGTACATATTGTCATCCAAAATAGAGGGTATAGCTATTTTTCACAGTTTGAGTTTGAATATAAATACATGGAGGTTGTAGATGAGTGTTATGTATTCCAATTATTCAGAAGCTTTAGTAAATTATACTTTCTTGTGTTCCTCCTTTGCTATAATTCCTAAAATTTCAAGAGCTCCAAAGATGAAATGCAGTGATTAAATACCGTTTAAATGAAATTTGAAACTAAATGTTGGTCATTCAAGGAAGCTATACATAGCTTCCTATCATATCCCTAACCAACATTTTCTCTTGGAGGTAGAAAATTCCCAAGGGTTAGATTTGTTACTTGCTGATATGCAGGAGGAAATTAAAAAGGAAAGAAACAGAACCATGCCCCTACATTTACTAAAAACAATATGCCAATAAGTTAAAACAATATAACATTAATAATAATACTTGAGTCTTGACTAGTAACCACATCAAAAATAAAAATTATAACCTTAAATAAAATATTTGAATTTAGTCGACTAGAGGTGATTAAGACAAACAACCATGATGTTTTCTATTTTGTTTTGCAAAGGAAACATTTAACTTATTAACTAAAACTATACAGGAGAGGAAGGAAATAAATATGGAAGAAAGAGAACCAAATATCATGAAATGTCATAAAACAATGTTCATGTTTATATTCGAACTACATCAGTTTTTTTATATAGAATATTAAATAATGGAGTTTTTTTGATACATATATGAGAGTAATTAGATATATTCAGTATTCAGAACAAATCTCACCAACTTGCCTACAAGTTATAATGGCTATAGTACAAAAATAAACTACAGAATATGACTAACCAATTCTGTGACAACCCTGAACCATGTGGGGATGGAGAGTCTTGCTCCTCCTCCCATGACTAGTCCATTGATGAGACAGACCTGATTCCACAACTGTTGAAACAAAATCACTCTAGTAAAGGACACTTAGTAGAAAGACATAAAGATATTAAATTGAGACTTAACCAAACTAACCATAGGCTTTTTATAGGTTGTTATCAAATGGTTCAAAGTAAGTTGTTTCTTGTAAAAGCTAGCAGCATAGGTCCAATGTCCTGCAATGGTTTAACTCACGAAATTTATATGTGGTTAAATATTACAAAGGGATTTAGTTTTTTTATTTAACAACATATATACTCTCAAAATCACTATAAACATAACCTTTAATTCAACATGTTCTTGTAGCATGCATGGATTATTGCTAGTTTTGGACAATATAATTTGTACCTGCAAGTGAAGACGTAATGACTAATAAAATATCACCACCGGAACAAAAAGCTTTTCCATTACCCTAGTTAACACCAGAAAAGAGATGATACTTTCTACCACAATTCAATGATAATGGGAACTAATCATACTTAAATAAATAATGTAATTATTTAGCCAAATAAGCAGTTTATTTCAGAACAAAAGAATCAGCTCAAAAATATAAAAAAAAAATAACTAATAAGAAACTGAAAATTTAATTTCATATGGTCATTCCCCTTATCAATCCAACAAGATTATTAGAAATCTTCCTATGCTGCTTAATTTACCATCAATATCACAAGTTGGACTGAAGGGCCACTCATACAATTCTAAATTCTTTTTTTATTTGGCAAATCTGCAATACAGTAAAAGAAGCCATTGTCATTCTCCAACAACAAAAGAAGCACGTTTTTCTTTTAATTTTATCTTTTTTAACATTGTTTTAAAAGTATTAACGGCAAAATATATATCTTTCGTGGTTCATTCTTGAAGCTAGCATATAAAAAGGGTCATCGTTTAAAAACTAATAAACCAATTGAGATATCAACAATGACAGCTCCATTGATCTTCCTACGACCTTAATTTTAGATTTTAAAACCATTATCACTATGTTAAGTACGTAATTTATATTATAAGACATTTAAGAAATGACTTTATCAACTTACCATTTCACGGTTAAGGTTGTTTAGCTTTTGAGGTCTGTTTAGTATCACTTTCTTCAGACAAGAATTTCTGGTGAAAGGTACCTATAAAGAAAGTCATATAGTAAGGAAATATAGCCATGCAATCAGAGAAGATAAGTAAAGAATTGATATAATTAATTAGTTAAAGTATTCACTTCGTCTCAGTAATCATCCTCATTTTAAGTTTTAAGTTTTGTACAAGCAAATTGTAACATTAATTCTTTCATAGTTTTCTATAACTGTTTATTGCCTCTAGAAAGTTCTTGCTGCAGTTTCAGGTGTAAAAGTTAAAATCAGTGAACTCCATGATAGTAAGTTCATCAAGCTTCTTTCATTACCATTGCCTGTCATATATCATCCATTTATAGTCTATAAAACTTCAGGTGATTTTTCCTGCAAATTATTTTATAATGGTCTCATGTGTCATTTTAGTGGGGCTCTTGCTACTTGTGAATTTATACAGTTCAACAATCATAGGGGCTTTCTCTCAGGGAATTCCAAGTACTCTAAAGAGTTCAAGTGCTACAATTTTGAAAAACTATAAAATTACACCTTAAAAAGGAAAATTCACGGAGGATACACATAAACAAGCAATATGCACCTTATAAATTCATTGAGAAACAAGTACATGCCGCATTCTGGCTGTCCTATCCTTTCAGGGAATTCACCTTTCATCCGTGTAGCAGAAATAGCCTGATAGTATTCAGAGAAAAAACTAATAAGTAACTACATAATTTAATTAATAATGTGTGATCAAAATGAAAAGTACCAACAGTAGACAGCAAGATAGTTTTGACGATGTACAGCACAGTGAAAAGGTTTTTTAAAAATATGGATGAAACAACTAAAAGAAATTTACTCATGAAAAGAGAATGGATGTGTAAAGAAAAACAAAAGCTATACACAAATGTAAGTTATATCCTCTCAAGTGTGTTTATGCATCTTTGTTGTCTACTAATTCACTAACATAATCCAATTGAGTAAATGCAAAAATGATAGCATTCTTAATAGGAATAAACTAAGCAAAGAATGATTGTCGAAAGAAGAACATAAAGGGACAACAACAAATAGTTTCAACTGTTTATTGTTTCCATCACTTTGGGATATTCTATGTAGATAATACAAGTGCTTTGGAATAATCACGAACCCTAATCACAAATTGAAATAACGAAAAACACTATTAGAGGGGAAATTATGGGGGAACCTAGAAATAAAATGAACATCGTTGAACATTACTACACTTTAACGAAGAACGTTGACGATGACGATGATTTTGGACTGTTGACGATCTCTTTTACAAAGAACTTTACTACTCTATCCAACAACGCTAATGCAAGAATAGTGGAAGTGAATATTTGCGAGAATAGTGGAAATGAGGATCTGCGAGAATAATGGAAGTGAAGATCTATCAGTGGAAGTGAGATCTGCGAGTGGAAGGATTGAAACAATGAAAATGGAATCTACAAAAGTGAAGATGGAAGTGAAGGTTTGCGAAAGTGAAGATCTGCAAATGAAAGAATTGAAACGAAAATGGAAGGAACGAAATAACGAAAATGAAGTTGAAACAACATTAAAAAGTACTATTAGAGAGTAGTAAAAAAATTTGTAACTCACAATTTGTGGTGGTTAAAGCATGTATCAAAATTTATAACATTTTGCGGCGGTTTATTGTAGCCTCCACAAATAAATTGCTACTAAAAATCATATTTTTTGTAGTGGTTAGAAATAATAATTAAAATGTAAAGGGTTGTAAGATGAAAAGTTCTGAATTACTATGTATTAAGAGGCATTATTCTTATGTAACCACTAAGTATTTAAAGAGTTATTTTCATTATGTTTATTTAATATGATAATTTAGAAACATAATGGTCATGAATTACTCTATTACAAATAGAGTAGCAACCTATGTCACCACAGTAGCTAAATGAGAATCTGGTTGGTTTGCAGTGAAAAATAGAGTACACTTTTCTTGTCAAAGAATTACACACTAATAAGAAATTCCTAGGGATGATCTTTAACTTCTTTATAACACCGTTTAGTAACTTGTTAAGATCATCATCGCCACAAGGAGTTGACGTTGACCTCATGGAAGTAAGATACTTGGAGTACCTCTTCATGGATTTTTTTTATATAACTCCAATTCCATTACTGATATGTCATTACTTCCCTCGTCCTCCAATAACTTGTAGAAGTCCTGAAATTAACCAAAAATAATAGAACATTTTAGGAGTTATAGTAGTACACACTAAAGCACAATGTGGGTTAGAAAGAGAACTCATTTAGGAATAAAAAAGATGGTGAAAGAAGATCATAGAACCACATTGTTGCTGCTAGCGACAATCACAAACTCAAGTTCACTCCATAAGTTGGTGGCACCAACAAATTTACCATCCTCAAAAATAGGTCCATTAGATAACACAGAAATTGGTCTTTCCGTAGAATGTTACTTTAGTTTTAGCTCTTTAATGCATGTTTGTTTCTAGTTGATCGAGAAGATAACATATTTTACCTGTTTGATTTTTGCAGCCTATTATCGTCAAAACTTACTTGCATGTAATAGAATGGTACAAAAGTAAGGATTAAATATACATACATATATACATGTAAGCACTCACAAAAAAAAGTATATATACACACACAACACATTATTCTTCGTAACCTAAAAATATCTATCATAAGAAGGATATGGAGCACTAGAAACTTGGAAGGTGAGAATGTGTAGAGTATAAACATGCCTAGAAGTTCCTTCTGTAGCACAATAAGAACACAAGAATATGTGTGTAGTCAAAGTTCAGAATCCATGATAATTTAATATATATGTGTTCTCATTTTTTACATTATAAAACCCGTGGCAATCACATCAACTATTCAAGTTATGAAAAATTCATGAATAGATTCATAATAGTTTTCTTTATATGGATTTCAATTTCTCAATACCAACTACATTATTTTATTCTAACATAGCACTTAACAAAACTTGCTACACATGCCACAACACTCAGTTTATGAGAAGTTTTTGGCAATTTCTCAATCTCAACAATGTTACATGTGGTTAGCTAGTTATGTTAGTTTGTTGAATTTAATTAGTTAGATGTGGTAGTTAGTTGAGTTTAGTTAATTGGTTAAGTTTAGTTAATTAGTTAGTTGAGAGTGATTAGCTTCTATTATATTCCTAATACATTAATTTTATCTTTTATCTATTATTCAATCAATCACAATTTATTTATATGATTCTCCTTGGTTCTATTTTGATCTTTATGATATATAGCCACATTATGTTGGTGTTGCTTGTATTTT
Organism: Mucuna pruriens; assembly: GCA_025330945.1. Lineage (NCBI taxonomy): Eukaryota > Viridiplantae > Streptophyta > Magnoliopsida > Fabales > Fabaceae > Mucuna > Mucuna pruriens. Next base: position 1,132,453 of record JAENHJ010000053.1, on the reverse strand, counting down.
TCCTTAACCCATCTCTTCTCAAATGTTTTATATGATATCAGAACTCTCCAATGTGGAGAGTTTTGCTGTCAAAGAAGATGAGATAGTGATAAAAGTTGAAACCGAAGTATCTGAAACAATAATGGAAGAAAAATTTGATAGTATCGGCTGGATCAAGATTAAATTAGAAAAATCAAGAAATACAAATGCTAGGGTGTAAAGTGAAAAAGAACACATAATTTTATACTTAAAAGAAAAGGATTTTTTCATTTCACTACCACTTACCACATCCTTGGTTTCAAAGGTATGATTCTCTTTACTCTCACTTCAAGAGTTTTTTCTACATTTCATCATATATCATGGCAAATAGAATATAAAAAAGAAGAAGGTTAAAAAAAATACACATGATTTCAAGACCGATTTGTGATTTTAGAACATTATCTCTATTGATTATAATAATACCTTTTGGCTCTCAAGCATGTGGATCATTATCTTCTATATTAGAGGAAGTTGTGTTTCATTTTTCTATTTCTTCTTCTTATTTTTGTAATTCAAAAAGGAATTTTTTTTAGTTTTTCTTTTTCTTATTGTTTGTAATTCAAGGTGATTGATATGAGAAGACAAGAAGGATTTGAAGTTGATGAAAAAGCTTATAAATTATAATCACACTTCCAACGCTTTTGCACGCTCTTTGAAAATCTCTTAAGAAACTTTGTTGATTAGCATTATGTTTTAAGTTTTGCTTTAAATTGTATATTTGTTTTTCTTATCAAAGTTAAAGCTCTGTTTTAAACGCTCTATGTTCACTTAGTGAGTTATCTTGTAAAAACTTTTTTTATGCCCTTTTGAAAGCTTGGAGAGGCTTAGTGTTAAATAATACTTTGTGTGCTTGTAATTTGAGTTATACATTACAAATGTGTAATGTCTGAAAGGGATGGGAATACTTGTTGTAAGTCAATAAGACTTAATGGAAAAATTCTTTCGTGAAAGGGACTAGACCTAGCTCTAGGTTGTAGAGTGAACTAGGATAAATACCTTGTGTTGATCTTTCTATCCTTATCCTTTTATCCTATAAACGCACTTTTGGATGCTCAAGTTCAAGCTATTGTTTTGAACTTATACATCATTACAAAAATGTTTTTAAAATATTTAAAATCATACACATACTTCACTCCTTATTGTATGTATCCTGTTTATTTTAAACATGGGGTTTATATCTAGTTTTTTTTAAATGATAATTGATTGGTATTTATAGTTTTAGAAACTAATCTAGGGTATTGTTGTTATTATTTTCCTTTTTGTCAAGTTTTTGGGAGAGGATCGATAATTTAGATTCCCAAGATCTTCTTGTGAATGCATGTTCTGTGGCTCTTCCACATGAGTAGGAATAATAATTCAATCCATATTTTATGAATACTTGTAAAAAAAAGTATTTGTAATGAATAGGGTAAATACTCATTCATTGGAGGAAGGATCTCGAGCAATAATTTACCCGCAAATAATTCTAATGGAGATGACCCGCAAATAGTTCTTTTGGGAGAGGATCGATAATATAGATTTTCAATATCTTCTTGTGAATGGATGTTCTATGGCTCTTCCACACACTACAAAACATTTCAAGTTAGCGACAAACAAAATCGGTCGCTAAATCTAAAAAATCGGTTATTGGATTTGGTCGTTAAATGGCTTAGCGACAGAATTAGCGACCAATATTTGTCTGTCGCAAAAAGCCTAGTCATTAATCAATTTAGCGACCGAATTGACATCACTGGCTAATTGGAGGCCAAAGTTCGGTCCCTATTTTATTTTTTTTTAAATCCAATGGCTAATTTTTATTTTAGTTATTTATATATTAAAATAGGTCGCTAATTCGATTGTTATTTTTAATTTTTATTTTAAATAATTGGTCGCTAAATCGGTTGCTAATTTTTTTTTTAAAGTAGATGGGTGGCAATGGCGGTTGGTTGGTGGTTGGGAAGGAAGGAGGGAGTAAGGGAGAAAGAAAAAGAAAGGGAGAAGGGAGAAGAGAGGGAGGGAGGAGAGAATGGAGTAGAAGGAGGTATTGAATGCAGAAGAGGTGGTAGTGGTGGTGGTGGTGGCGGAGGAGGAGAGGAGGGTGGAGAATAGAGATGAAGGGAGGGGAGGTGACGAAGTTGGTGGCGGAGTGGTGGTGGCGGCTGAGGGAATGAGTGAAAGGTAAAAGATGGAGGTTGAGGAGGAGTGTTTAAATAAAAGGGAGTGGTAAAAAAATGAGAAGGAAAAATTGGAGGGAAAAAATTTTCAAATGAAAATCGGTTGCTAAATCGGTCGCAAAATGCAACATTTTTTCTTTTCTATTCCATCGCCATTTCGGTCGCTAATATATATTTTTTATTCATTTTTTGACGTTTTCAATTTTGGTCGCTAATTGTTTTTTTTATTTTTTATTTTCTGAATTTCAGTCGCTAGATCGGTCGCTATTTCGGTCAATATATATTTTTTATTTATTTATTGATGTTTTCATTTTCAATCGCTAAATCAGTCGTTTTTTATTGTTATTTTCTGAATTTTAGTCGCTAAATCGGTCGCAAAATGTAATCGTTTTTTCTGTCGCTAATATATACTTTTTAAAAAATTTTGACGTTTTTATTTTCGGTTGCTAAATCGGTCGCTAATTTTTTAAAAAAATCTATTCAGTCGCTAATTGTGTCACTATTTAGTAACATCAATCGGTCACTAAATTCAGTTGCTAAAAAATATTTTTCGACATAAGTAGGAATAATAATTCAATCCATATTTTATGAATATTTGTAAAAAAAGTATTTGTAATGAGTAGGGTAAATACTCGTTCATTGGAGGAAGGATATCGAGCTAATAATTTACCCGCAAATAATTCTATTAGAGATGAGTGCAGGTATGTGTAATATAGTACACATATATATATATATGAATTTAATAACCATGCATTAATTTACATTGTCATTCAATCACAAATCATCGTCGATATGACTTTCATAGACACACATGCATATATATATATATATATGAGTTTAATAATCATGTATTAATTTATACTATCATTTAATCACAAATCATCATTGATATGATTTTAAAATAACTATCATAAAAGTTAACAAATTTACCATAATAGTAATTTGTGATTGAATGATTATGTAAAACTATTTTACACTATCAATGCATAACTTATTATCTCTTTCAATAGATAAAATATTACATTTAAAAATTATTATACTAAATGATTATTTTACTAATATTGTATAGCTATGTTTGGATGATTTAAGAATGATTTTTCAATTTAGTTGTCGTAATTTTCTAATTAATATTTTTCATTGATTTATTGAGTTTACACATAAATAAAGTGCGGACAATAGATACAAATATGGATATATAGGTATCTAACATATACAAGAGTTGAGATTAAAATTGCTACTTGCACATATATGAAAGCGGGTATGAGTAATTAATTTTCAAACACATGTACAAGGACAAGTAGTATAGTACTCTAGTCATTAACATCCCTACATGAGTAGGGAATGAGTGTAATAATATTCAGGTTTCTATTGTTTTTAAGTAGTGTAGTTAGATTTTAAAATATTAAATTAGTGTGATTTTCATAAGTGGTACTTAAGAAGTTCATCTTTGTTATATTATTTTATTTTTGGATTTTTTATGTATATTCTACAATTCCCTCATGCAGTTTTAGAGGTGACAAAATAGGTTGTCTAACCCGGTCTAACTCAACGGGTCAAGGAGAGAAAATAGGCTTGTCTAGATTTTATATGGACTACTATTTTGATAGCCTGGCCTAACCCAATGGTTCATCTGCCCGAACTACTTTTCGAGTCTTTATTTTAAAAAAAAAAAAAGGAATACCAAGCTAAATAAATTTAATTGTTTTCAAGTCATTTTTTCGGTTCAGCCTAGTTTGCGTAACCCAATTTTAGGCAAAAAAAAAAAAAATAGTTAAGCCAACCCTTTCAAATTTAGTCATTTTAGAATTTAGTCAGGTAAAGATTTGTACAAATTCAACCCTTTTTTAAGAATTATTTTTTCACATAATTCGAATTAGCGACCTCTCATTTGAGATTATTCTTGTACATATTATTATCTTGCGAATCAGTTCGGTAATCATTAGATTAACTCTTGCGTCACTTTTCGCTATTTACTCACGGCAAGAAACATTCCAAAAATTGTATGAAATTACCATTATAGATTGCTAGAAAATTACTTGCGGAAGAAAAACAAAAGAAAGTCATAGTCATGAAGTACGCCTTATCTCATGTTAGTAATTTTTTAAGTATATTAGTTCGATAATTTGAAAAACAAATTTTACCATATTCCTTGAAAGCCCGTATTATTCCTTTTAAAATACTAACTCTGGCCAGTAAAAACGTTGTCTCACTGGATCAATAATGAAACTGCATTCCAATCAGTGACATATCCCAAGTTAATAAAAAACATATAGACCAATAAAAAAAGAAGTACAATATATACAATTTGGAAAATAAAATAAAAATAGTTCATATTTTGTCAGTGCATTCTTTGTGTCTCTTTATTCAGAGCTTAGCTTTATTTTTTCTTTTTCCCTTTTCCTGTTACCTCATGTACCAGAAAGAAACAGAATAAAATAGTTCATGCACGTTTTACCATTATATTCAACTAGCACATTCAATCTTCAAAGGGTGTGTCTCTTTATTCAGAGCTTGACTTTATTTTTGCTTTTTCCTTTTTATTTTCCCTTGTATGGCAGAAAGAAACAAAGCGTCACCCCTTTGCCCCTAGGACAAATCTCTTGCGTTTTACTCATTCCATATTTGAAGTATTCTATTAATTTGCTAAAATAAAGAAACTGCTTGTTTTATATAGCTGTGCTTGTGGTGGAGTAGCTGTCTCCGTGTTAAATCAGCAAATGACAGTTTAAATTAAGCCAGCTACTATTATACACTGACTAAGCCACATCGTATTTATATTCTGAAAAGAGTTATAATATTCTTGCAATGCCTTTTTACATTTTTTTTTACAATTTATTTTTTTTAAGTAGAACTTCTCATTTTTCTTTCTATTTTCAAGTAAATATTTTTAATTTTAAAGATATATACGTCTATTTAATTAAATTATATTGTATTTTTGTTAAGAAGAAAAAAAAAACATCACAAATTACAAAATATACCTATGATGTAGAGCAAATTAATGTTCAAGATACTATCTTAAGCACCATGCCAATCTCTTTAATGCAAAAGTGAAGTTAAAATTCTCTCAAAAAGTGCTTTCCACCAAGAACTGTCTACGAGAACCCTTTCCCATCGTGATATATAAGGTTGCTGATTTGCTTCTTGATTTTTCTCTACATATGGAGGTGGTGAGAAAAAAAAAAAAAAAAAACAAATCCTTTATCCTAGGAACATAAATTTTTCCATATTTGAATTTCAAGCTTAACACATCACTACAAGAAACGCAAAAAATTAAAAGACAGTTACAAAATATTACGATTTACAAATTTCCATGAAGTTAAATTTCAGATTTTTTAACACGGTGCAGAAACTGGAGAGCTCGGTGAATATTAATCTCTAACAGGCGCCTACTATTTTAGTTCATAGTATATATCTTTGTTTAAGTGACAAAATTGCATTAAAAAATACATATACTAGTATTATTTAACATATTCACTTAGGACTATATTGCAATAAAATTGTTAAATTTATTTGCTACAAAATAAAAAATAAATAAATAAGCAAGATCTGAAAAAAGTAAAAAGTAAAAATTGAGAACGGATTCGAGAGGGATGTTATCAGCTTTTCACTACTCTTCGTTCAATTATTGTTATAAAGTAAAGTGATCTTTTCCTTTTCTCTTAACATGTCCTTACAGAGGCCACGCATCAGAGTTAGAGCGTAAAGGTTGAAGCTTGTAATAAGATTTGGAATGATCTGGCTTCACGTTTTGTGAGTACATTCTTCTAGCAGATTTTAATTACATAGCTTTGTTTTATTTTACTTTATATTTTTTTTTACAACGTACAACAACGAATCACCCTCTCATCTCTTGTGCAAACCACTCTCTTGCAGATTAGTCTTTCCATATTTAAAGCATGCTATCAAACTTAAGCAAGAGAAACTACTTGCTTTCATGTACTTGTGGCTGTGGGGGAGTACTTGTATTCATATTGAAGCTGCAAATGATAGTTTAATGCCTGGTGATACACTGAACTACACAGATACACCAACACTATATTCTAAAAACGGAAAATTTTATCTAAGTTTTAGTCGGACATCTAGTGATGAGAACAATTACTTGGTTGTATGCAAGGCAAATAAGGATGTTGTTTGGATGAGTGATAGAAACCAACCCGTTGACCCAGATTCTTCAGCTCTCTCACTAAACCACTCTGGTGTGCTGAAAATAGAATCTCAACGTCGGAAACCGATAATCCTTTATACTCCACCTCAAGCTATCAACAACACAATGGCCACCTTGTTGGACACAGGCAACTTTGTGCTTCAGCAACTTCACCCCAATGGGACAACCACTCTGTTGTGGCAGAGTTTTGATTATCCCTCTGACACTTTGATCCCCACCATGAAGTTAGGTATTAATCACAAAACAGGCCATCATTGGTTACTGGTTTCATGGTTGACTAAATCACTTGCTACTCCTGGTGCCTTTAGTCTTGAATGGGAACCCATGGGACAAGAATTGATCATAAGGAGACGCGGAAAAGTTTGTTGGCGAAGTGGAAAAATGAGGAACAATAGATTTGAGCATATTTCAGAGGATGCGCAACGCATGTTGAAGTACAACATCGTGTCTAATGGGGATGAAGACTCCTTCTCTTTCACTACTACTAATGAAGAGGCTATACCATGGTGGTTCATATCAGAAATTGGGCAGTTATTTGATGATAAAGGATATGTTTCAAGGGCTGATCTATGTTATGGATATAACAACACTGATGGAGGGTGCCAAAGATGGGAGGATATACCTAAGTGTAGGAATTCTGGTGATGTGTTTCAGAGAAAGATTGGTTACTCCAACTATCAGAATTCAACCGTAGAACCAGATACAAATTATGGGTACAGTGATTGCGAGGCCAGTTGCTGGAGCAATTGTACTTGCACTGGATTCAGACATTTCTATCGTAATGGAACGGGATGTACATTCTTTCATTGGAATTCAGAGGAAGATTATACTTCTGACAGTACTGGTGAAAACATTTACATGCTGGTGAACATATTAACCCAGCATAAGGGTAAGTCTACTATAATGTCATAACTTCCTGACGCACTATTTATTTGAACTACTATCATAGCACAATACTCGTATACGAATTCTTTTTACTTAATTGTACATTTGAATACCGTGTACCATTTTGGTCCTTTTATTCAATTAAGTTTTTTCTATTTTTAGAATTAAATAAATTTCACCTTTTTTATGAATTTTCTTTTACCTGAAGCCCTTATTAGTAATTTTTATCCCAAAAATTGAGACGTTAATAATAAATTTAGGATATGAAATATTTTTAAATGTTTGGAAGTCGGAAATTCAGTGAAAATTTAATAAAATATGAGATTTTATAGGAAAGTGAGATTAAAAGGGGAGATTTTGAGACTTTCTTATTTTGAGTAAAATTTAATGTTTTGGTTAGTAACTCTGGGTAGAATAGAATGGACTACCATTTTATATTACCTTAGTCACATACATCAGGCTTTTCTATCTCCAAAAAGAAAGCAGTCATTTGCTACAACGCTTTACAGTAGTGTTGAAAAATTATAATGCCATAAATTTAATAGTTGATATTTATGTAAACATTCTATGCAGGTACAAAAAAGTGGACATGGATAGGTGCAGTAACAGCAACTGCTCTATTCATAATATGCCTGTTCATTATGTGCCTAGCCTTAAAGAAACGAAAATATGTGCTTCAAGGTAGATACATAAAAAACATTGCAGTACTTTACTAAACACGATATATTGATCAATTTTCTAAAATTCTCATTTTCATCTAAGCAGAGAAGAAAAGGAAAGGAATGGTGATGAAGATGCCACATTTAGCAACATGTAATCGGTCATCTAGTATTGAAGATTTTGAAGTTGATTTAAAGAAGGCACACGACTTAAAAGTGTTCAAGTATACATCAGTTGTGACGGCAACAAATGGGTTCTCATCTGAAAATAAGTTAGGACAAGGAGGCTTTGGACCTGTTTATAAGGTGACTTGAAACCAATGAAGTTGCGCGTTAATAAGTTTGTAGTAGAGTGATGAGTCTTTTTATTGCCATTTCAGGGAATTCTGCCAACAGGGCAAGAGGTTGCTGTAAAAAGACTTTCAAAAACTTCTGGACAAGGAATTGTGGAGTTTAAAAATGAACTAACACTCATATGTGAACTTCAGCACATGAATCTGGTACAACTATTTGGTTGTTGCATTCATGAAGAAGAGAGGATTCTAATTTATGAGTATATGCCAAACAAAAGCTTGGACTTTTATCTATTCGGTGAGAAATATGTTAGAATCTATTTAATTATATGTTGTTTTGGAGAACAAAAACATAAAATTTGTGTTCATTATTATGCAGCAATTGCAATACATATGTAGGGAAACATTTAGCTTTCTCAATTACCATTTTTCAGTAATTGTTGTGGATAATAAATTGACTACATTGACTTGTATTTTCCTAACTAGAACATATTGAGTAAATATCATGGTTTTTTGTAACTAGACAACCATATCAATAAAGAAAAGTTATTTTTGTTTGGTACACTTGTATAGTATCATTCTAACACATATCACTATATTTGCCATTGGGAAGATTGTACTAGAAGCAAATTACTTGATTGGAAGAAGCGCTTCAACATAATAGAAGGAATTTCTCAGGGATTACTCTATCTTCATAAGTACTCAAGACTCAAAGTCATTCACAGAGACTTGAAAGCTAGTAACATTCTTCTTGATGAAAATATGAATCCAAAAATTTCAGATTTTGGAATGGCAAGAATGTTCACGCAACAAGAATCTGCATCAAATACCAACAGGATTGTTGGGACATAGTGAGCTTGCTAAACTCTCTTTTTTCCAAGTGTTGTAGATGACTATATAATTTTCTTTGTTAGGTTATAAATTAATTTTCTTTGCAGTGGTTACATGTCTCCAGAATATGCCATGGAAGGAATTTTCTCTACAAAGTCTGATGTTTACAGCTTTGGAGTGTTACTACTTGAAATTGTTAGTGGAAGAAGAAACACTAGCTTTTATGATGATGACCGCCCATTAAATCTAATAGGACATGTATGTAAAATTATCCACATTGAGTTATTTTTTGGTACACTGTTCCCTGTGTCTAATTTGACTAAAATACCAACAGGCATGGGAGTTATGGAAAGATGGTGTATGTCTACAGTTAGTGGATCAATCACTAAATGAGTCATTTGATCTGGATGAAGTGCAAAGATGCATTCATGTTGGTCTCTTGTGTGTGGAACAATATGCAAATGATCGACCTACAATGACTAACATTATAGCAATGTTGACAAACAAGAGCGCAACAGTTTCCTTACCTCAAAGACCAGCATTCTATGTTGGAAGAAAGACCTTTGGTGAGAAATCATCTTCTAAAGAGTTGTGTACTGATTCTATAATAGAAATTACTGCTTCCTTGGAAATAGAATCAAGTTGAATAATATATAATTAAAAAATTCTTCATATTGACCGTTTTTGTATTGTCTGAAGGGTTAGACAATGAGAAACATTATATAAAACTACTGAGTGTTGTGTAATATTTTAGTTATCCTACAAATGTGACATTTTACCTAGTTATTGTACTGACATCAGTTTTCCCTACTAATATTGTCATACGCTGAAATCGCTCAATCTAATTAGTTACTTTGTAGAAGTCCTAAAAAGAGGCTGTCGTCTTTAAGAAATATGTGCTAAATTGTTGCATACTCTTTGGTAAGTTTATCTAGTCCCAAACAAAAACAAGGACAGAAAAGAAGACAATGATCCGGTAGAACGAGTAAGGATACAGAGCATTTGGCAAAATCCATATCTCTCAAAGTCTCCAACTCTAAAATAGTGAGCTCCAAATATTAAACTGGTGTCTGAATGATTAATGTTATACATTTGAAATTTTTAATCTATTTTTTGGTAAGACTGGTGTCCTGCATAGCACGTCTTTTTTCAACATACAGAAGGGCTTGATACTTATAGAAGAATCCCACCACCTTAATGAACCAGTCCTTAGAATGAAAGTAGTAATTTGATAAGTGCATCATATTTCTGATGAAACACATGGAACACACTATACAAGTTTCCTTTTCGGCCAAAGATCATTCTAATCTAGTCACATGCCCTATATGAGAATTTTTTTTAGTTTTCAAAACTATTTTTGGCTTTCTGTATTCTACAGTAAGTTTTTGGTAAGGACAACTAATTACAACAAATGTAACAATCAATTTTAACAAACTAACTGTTGACTAACATGTTGACGGTCAGTTACATCACTTTTCATATCATTTACTAAAATATTATTGTAGACAGTGGTGCCTATGCTTTAATTCTATATGCGGCCGTTGCTGAACAAATAAATTGTGAAACAATTCATCAGGTCGTAACAACAATTTTTCCAACATAAATCATAATACAATCCCACATTTTGTGCGAAGCAAGCTTTTCAAGTTTCAACCTACAACAAAGTAGATTTCCTCAATAAGGCATCATTGAATTCTACTATGATTCCCTTAAGCGAAAATCATTCTGCAGTTCCGTTTTTACTTTCATTTTGACAACAACTTGCAACTCATCTCCGAATCAATTAAGTTTAAAGCATAGTATCTATAACACACATTATTTGGCTGTTCAGAGAAAATAACAAGTTTAATATGAAACAGTACTCGTAAGTTAACATAAAGGAAAACCATCATGAGTACCTGGATAGATTACATGAGTAACATGAACAATTATCCCGTATATATTGTATTTTCAGATCTTGATTTTACTCAGGAAACAAATATTTCATATAGAACTATTGGAAGACTGTTTAGAAGTTAGTTTCTCCTCAAACATCTTTCTTCCAAAACAGAATTTCTGTGTAATAAATAATGAGAAAAGGAGAAAGAGAAAGATGAGATGAAAAGAGATTGTTTTATTAACCTTGGACAGAATCACCAGAACATGTTAAAGTCTATGTTTATGGAAGCTACGGGTATAGCTAAGGTTTATAGTACTCTAAGATTCAGATCTCACTATCTCAGGCAACCATTTCAATTAACTCAGAAATGGTCAATTTTGAAAATAAAAACAACAACACCCAACCCAGACCATCTCTGACCTCAATGTCAACAGGAAAATTTGTGACTGTATGTAATTTAAACAAACAACTGATGAAGTATTAATGAAGTGTATCAAAAGTTTACCTCATCTTTTATAATTTCCTCTGAATGTGAAGTTGAAATTGATCAAGAAACACAGAACTTCCTGAACTTGTTACTGATGAATGAATATTGCAAATGTCACATTGCTTGAAGTGGAACCCGAAATCTCACCATCCTTTTACTGAAAATATATAGAGAATAGAGAATACAATATAAAAGCACAGTGAGAAATGCAAAATTCACAGGATTCAATAAGAAAATGTGAAAACCTGTGGTATAAAGCAATCTTAGAGAATGCAAAAATCTCACAATAGTAAAATCAATGCTATAAATTGATCTCAGAAATATGAAAACAGTAGAAACACTTGAATTCCTTGAAATGCTATCAGAAGACTTGATTTCAAAAATGTTGTGCTATAAATCGATCTCACTAAATCGTGACTGAAGTGATTGCTAGGTTGTGTGGAAATGTCATTTTAGAAAAATGTTAGAAATTTATAATTCCTATTAATTATTTGGGCATTATATTTTATATACAATTATATCAACTATTTATTTATTTAACTATTATAATATTAAGTGGTCTAATTTGAGTAATTAGACTTCTTAAAAGAATATGATATGTGCTTAATGAATGAATACTTATGTTGGCCCATTAGAGGATAATGGAAACCCTATATGTAGGCTCACACATCAGGTTTATGGTATCCAACACACCAAATCAAAATATAGTTTTTGTTCTCCCCATCAAGAAGAGAAACGAAGGTCCCTAGAGGAACTAAGGCGATTTAGTTGAAGAAGATCACAAACCAACTACTCATGACTGTTAAAGATTTTGCTACATTCTCCCATCAATGGATACAAGTATTTATTGTTGTTATTCTTATTATTGTTGTTATTCTTATTATTATTGTTGTTATTCTTATTATTGTTGTTGTTATTTTTGTTATTCTTATTGTTGTTGTTATTCTTATTATTGTTATTATTGTTGTTATTATTGTTGTTATTCTTATTATTGTTGTTATTCTTTTTGTTATTGTTATTCTTATTATTATTGTTGTTATTCTTTTTGTTATTCTTATTGTCGTTGTTATTTTTATTGTCGTTGTTATTCTTATTATTATTGTTATTGTTATTATTGTTATTCTTATTGTTGTTCTTCTTCTACTTCTTTTTCTTATTATTATTATTATTTTATTATTATTATTATTATTATTATTATTATTATTATTATTATTATTATTATTATTATTATTATTATTATTATTATTATTATTATTATTTTGTGTTCTTTTTAATGTGTTTATATTAATGTTTGTATGTATATTCATACATATGCAAATTGTACTTAGCACAAAGGAAGATACAGTTTGGCTAATTAATAACATACTTGTGATAATAAATATGTGAAAATTATAAAGTTTTATTTTTCATGTAAATAATAGTCGATCGAAAGAAAGATTATTATTTGGCAGAACTAATTGTCAATATTTGATTATTACATAGAGAGCACCACTTATCAATTAATTTTTCTGTTCAAAGACTAAAACTTAATGTTGTATTGGGTATCTTGTAAAGGGTATATTATGTGGTTTATTAGGACATGTCTTGCTATATATTTTGTATCTCTTCTTTCTTTTACACATTATTAACTTTTACTCGCTATTTTGTTGTTGTTACTAGTGTTGTCAATGTATCTCAATGTTGAATGGGACGAATTTTAAGATTTGCAAGAAAGTCGTAGAGATAATTCTTGGTTGTATGGATTTGGATCTGGCACTTGGAATAGAGAAACTCATTCCTACTCTGAAAAACTTTGAAGAGGTTAAAATTGAGAAATGAGAACGCTATAATTGAATGTGTCTTATGATCATAAAGCACTCAATTCCAAAAGCATTTTAGGGCTTTATTTTTTATAGTCAAAATGAAAAATTCTTTGCCAAAAATGAAAAGGCAGAGATGCATAACCTTTTGGCTAAACTCATCTTCTTAAAGTATAAAGGCAAGGGAAATATAAGGGAGTACATAGTGGAGATGTCTAATTTCGCATCAAAACTCAAGTCACTCAAGTTAGGGCTTGGTGAAGAATTGCTCGTGCTCTTGGTTTTAATCTCACTTCCTGAACACTTTGGACAATTAAAAGCAAACCGAAAAATGTCACATCAAGTCATTTTCTCCAACAACTCTGAGCAACGTGCCTTTTGAGGTATAGTAGAGTCAAAACAACTTGCCTAAGTTTCTTAAAAGGGAAATAAGTACAATGTTTTATCATATCAAAGTGACTGGTTGATGAAAGGCATTTAATGCTCGCATTTAATGATCCAATGTCTCTACATACCCTAGAAGAATGTTTAAAATATCACAAGGCAGAACTTTGAACATCCTCAATGATTACATCCTTGAAGAAGTTTGATAAATACCTCAGAGCTAGAAGAACAAAGAAAAAAAAGCAAACAATGCAAGTTACATAACAAGATTTCATTATAATTCATAAAAGATCTCTTTCATTCCTTGTAAAGTCTTAGACTTGCTCTTACTTATTCATACATCTTAACAAATGATAAGAGTCAAACACCTTTAAATATTATCTTGTAAGGAATGTTGAGTCTAGAGAGGCTTGTTGTAGAGAATACTTGGGAGATTGCTTGAAGAGACAACTCAAAGAATACTTGGGTTTTTGCTTGGAGAAGAAAGTGAAAGAATATTTAGGATAAGCCTAGGTAGGCTTATTATGTGGTGTGTTTGTAAGCAAAAGAGCTCTTGATTATAGTGAAAATCTTGGTGGTTTAGCCAAGGACTGGATGTAATCTTTTAACAGGTAAAACAGTATAAAAGTCTAAGTGGGTATCTCTTCTCTATTTCTCTTTATTTTATATTTCCCACCCTACATGAACAAAATGTTTTTAATAGGTTTTTATACAAAAGTTTTTCTTATATCGTCTTATCTCGATAGATTAACATTTTTAAAATATTTGTGGAAATTTTTAAAAAACATAATTCAATCTCTCCCCTTCTTGTGTTCATTTGTTTTAACAAGGGTTTAATAATCTCTCCCTTTTGATGATGACAAACAAACTAGTTACTTGTTTATTTTTTAAAAAACATAAGTCCAAAAAAGAAGTTTGAATAAAATCACTTAAGTAAGTCACACGTGTATTTATCATATCAAATCATGATTTATCAAACATTATGTAACTTAAGACTTATACTAGTCATATTATCATATCATACTATTAGACAATCAAAAGCATACTGTGAGATAGTCAAAGCATATATGTATATTAAACTTGTCAGGATAATCATAAACATATGTGTCGAAAATAAACGTGTCAAAATATCAAAATACTCCCTTTCAGATGAGTATTCTAATTTTATTTATTTTTCTTTTTCTACTTCTCCCCCTTTTTGCATCAGCAAAAAGCTTAACCATCAGAGTCAAAGTTGGAGCTAATTGCAATCTTCTTGGCAACCTTCTTTAGAAATTTCATGTGATCTTTCTGAGTCTTTTCACATAGATTGAGTTCAAGGTCTACTTCACTCTAAGAGTTGAGACCATTTGTTGTAGAGAAACCACTTCAGCTTGTAACTCTTTAGTACAATTTGGGAGTAGAGGTAATTCAAACCTGAAAATTAAGTAAGGCAATTCCACGAAAAATGGAAAAGAAGTAGGGAAAATGTAACAAAACTTTGTTTTGAAGGGGAACGAGTTGATTATGAAAGGTAGGGGAATTAGAGCAGGATGGCAAATAGAGAAATAAATGATGTCCAAGTGGAAGTCCTTGATACATGTTGACTATGGCCTTTTCCTTTAAAGTTAGACCAGAAATGTATTGAAGAGCATCAAAGTGTTATTGCTTGATCTCTTCAAAGGAACATGCTTCAAGAACAAATTCTGTAGGAGAATTGACTTCCTAAGAAATGACTATGGCCTCAGCCAAAACAGCCTCTTTCTTCTACTTCAATCTTTCTTCTTCTTCTTTTTGTCTTTTGGATAAGGCAAGTTCCTTTTCTAGTCTTTTGCGCTTAACATATTTTGTTAATGGTTTTGGCACCTTTGGGGCTCTCTATTTTTTAGGGATATCTTGAGTGTTCTTTTGGGTTTTGGTTCAAATGGAGGTTGGGTACTAGGAGCATCAGAAGATGGTTCATGATGTTTTCTTTTGGGGGTAAGTTTTAGTGGTCTGGATTATTGAACTACAACTAGGGTGTGAGAATGAGGTTGATTTTCTTTAGTGATGGATTGGTCAGCAAAGAAAATAACTAAGGGTTTGCGTGAGATAGTTGGGTAGAGTTTAGCAGCTTTTAGGTTGATAGATGGATCAACAAACGATTCAGTTCTAAAGGCATCTCCCACTCTATCTTCAAGTTGTCAAGGTTTTACTAGTCTCTATGTAAGAAGGAAAGAGCCTGTGCACTTTTATCTTCTTTAGAATCACCATGTTAATTTCAAAACCTAGAGGTTAGACTTTTGATCCATATTTGATGATCTTCATATCACTAAGGATCTTAGTGAACAACATACCATAAGTAATAGGATACCAAACCTTATTAGTGGAGTAGTCTTTTGTGGCTAGAGCTAAGATCCAATTATTCAAAATTAGGTTGGACATATTAATCTTCTCCCCAACTAGTAGAAAGTATAGGCAGAAACAATCATTTGAGGAGATATGGTCCCTTGCTCCTCATCTAGGATTTACTGTATGGAATAGGATGTTGTGGAGAACTCTACACATACATGGGCTTTAGATTGTTGCTTGCCATGTACTTTCTGGCCTCAATCTATCAGACAGAACAAGCCCCCTCATCCCAACAATGCTAAGTCTACTATTTTGGAAGTAAACAACTTCTCCCAATCTTTAGTGAAGATTCTACCCTCCACTTTGTAATCAGTGGCTGTTGCATGCACATCAATGATGATGAAGATAGAGTCATCATCCATCTTTCCAATTATGCCTTAATTTTTCATAATTGCATTAGCCTAGAATTTGGCATATGGTGCATGATACCATGTACATCTGAACTTCAAATAGTTCAGCCATCCAACATATGCAAAATGTGATTTTGCATTGATTCCTCCTATCTCAATATCTAGTAGATTGACCCATTTCCTATGTAGGAAATCTTCAATATGGAAATGCTCCATGTTGTTAGATGAACTTTTGGGTGCCATTGCTTTTGAGTTTTTTTTTTTAGAGTTCGAAAATGGAAGCGAAAGGCTTTTGGTTTTTGAAAGCGGATTATATAGTCTTGGATTTTGAATTCAAAAACTCAAAATGGAAAGAGAAAAATTTCCATTGATAAGACAAGTCAATAAATTTTGAAATCAGTAGCATTGACTAAGAAACATAAAATGAGGAGTTAGTTTTTAGAAACTGAAAAGACTTTTTTTGCAACAAGATCAGACAATTAGTCCAAAAGTCAAACTTATTAAGATCAGATAATGCTTATCAAATGATGTGTATCAGATGATGTTTATTAGATGATGCTTATATGATGCAATAAGATTCTATGATCATGCATCTTTTAATGAGTGCATATGCAGATATAAGCTTTGTGCATATCTCAGCCCATTGGTGATCTTTGTCAATAAACTTGATACCAAAGACACCTCTTTATACATAGTCTTTGAGGAAATGATTCTGCGTATTTCTATATGCTTTACTTTTGTATGTTGAATGAGATTTTTAGAAACGTTTATGGCACTTTTATGGCATTAGTGTTGTCATAATATATGGGAATGTCATGCTCAAAGCTAGAGTAATTTTCTAATTGATATTTTATCCATAAAAGTTGTGAACAACAACTTGCAGCTGAGATGTATTCTACTTCTACTATAAAGAGAGCTATGGAGTTCTACTTCTTACTTGCCCATGATATTAAACAAGGTCCAACAAAATAACATCCTCCACTGGTGCTCTTTCTTTATAAAATATCTCCAACATAGTCTACACCACAATAACCTACTTACCTGAAATCTTGATTTTCTTATAGAACAAACTCAAGTTAATAGTATCAATCAGGTATCTAAAAATCCTTTTAACAACTTGCAAATGTGATTACCTAAAGTCTGATTCAAATTTTGCACATAAACATACAGAGAACATGATATTAGGTCTACTTGGTATAAGATATAGTAATGAGTTAATCATACCTCTATAAATTGTATGATCTACTGGTTTACCATGTTCATCTTTTGACAAAGAGACAAACAGATGCTTAGGTGTACTCATTGGTTTAGCATCATCCATCTTGGACTTCTTGATAAGCTCCTTAGTATATTTTTGTTGATGAATGTATATGCCTTTGTCTTCTTCTTTGACTTGAAGTCCCAAGAAGAACTTGAGTTCTCCCATCATACTCATCTCAAATTCACTTTGCATAAGATTAGAGAAATTCTTGCACAAACATTCATTAGTAGCACCAAATATAATATCACCCACATGTATCTATACTATAATGAGATCTTTGTTTTCTTTTTTTCTAAAAAAGAGTTGTGTCAACCTTGCCTCTAGAAAAGCCATTTGATGTAAGAAAATTTACTAAGTTTGTCATACCAAGTATAAGGTGTTTTCTTAAGACTATACAAAGCCCTTTTTACTTAGGAGATTATTTTACATACACTTTCTCTTCAATGAAACCATTTAAGAAAGCACTTTTTACATTCATTTGAAAAAACAATATTTTTATAAGCATTACAATCAAGTAAAATCCTTATAGCTTCTAGCCTAGATATAGGAGCAAAGGTTTTAGTGAAATCAATACCTTATTGTTGATTGTATCATTGAGCTACTAACCTTGCTTTATTTCGTACCGCTTTATTTCGTACCACTTTATCATCTTCATCTAACTTGTTTCTGAATACCTATCTGGTTTTAATGATGTTTTTGTGATCAGGTTTTGGTACAAGTTTCCATATTATTTATGATAAATTGATGTAGCTCTTCTTCCATAGCAATGATCCAATCATTGTCTTTTAAAGCTTCATCAATGTTCTTGGGAAATTTTTGAAACAGGTGCATAGGATGCTTGGTTTCTGAAGGATGATATAGTCTTTACTCCTTTAGTTCTATCTCTTAAGATAAGATCATGAGGATGGTGAGTTACAAACTTCTAGTCTCTTTGAGGTTGACCATTTATTGTGATTGTCTATTGATCTAGTTCAACCTTTGCATCTGATGGTTCAGGTGCTTTTATGAGCCTAGTTGCATCTATTACCTTATCAAATGATCCAATATTTAGATATGCAAAATCATCTTCAATGTTTGATAATCTTTTATCAAAGGTTAGTTCATCATTAAACTTAACATTTATGGATTCTTCAACTACTAAGGTTATTGAGTTGTGAACTCAATATGCCTTAGATGTATATGAATATCCAAGAAAGATTCCTTCATGAACTTTGGAATCAAATTGTCCAAGTTGATCTTTTGTATTCAAAATATAGCACTTACATCCAAAATGATGGAAGTAAGATATATTGGGTTTTCTTCCTCTCCGTAGTTCATAAAGAGTCTTATTAAGGATAAGTCTTATCAATATTCTATTTTGAACATAAAAAGAAATATTTACACCTATTTCCTAGAAGTGCTTTGGAAAGGAATTTTCACATAGCATGGTCCTAGCCATCTCTTGCAAATTGTTGTTTTTCCTTTCAACTACTCCATTTTGTTGAGGTATTCTTGGTGAAGAGAAGTTATGGAAAATGCCATTCTTTTCATAGAAGGTTTTGAACTCAACATTTTCAAATTCCTTTCCATGATCACTTATTATTACAAAAATGCAAATACCTTTTTCATTTTGAACTCTTTTGCATAATGTTTCAAAGATTTCATAAGACTCGTGTTTATGGCTTAAAATGTATATCCATGTAGATCTAGAATAATCATTTATGATGACAACAAAGCCACACTTTTTACCACCAAAACTTGGAGTTCTTGCAGGTCTAAACAAGTCTAAATGCAACAATTCTAGTGGTCTATAAGCGAAAACAATATTCTTTTTATTTAAAAGAACTTTTGATTTGTTTCCCTTTTTGACATGCATTACAAAGAAGATGAGTTTTCCAAGAAATCTCAAGTAGTGCTTTTACAAAATGTTTTTTGTGTTTTTAAATCTTTTTCAAATTTATGTGCCCAATCTTTTTATGTCAAATTTGTTTCTCATCTTCTTTGGTCATTAAACATGTTACTTTTTGAAGGATATTACATGCCCACCATCACAAAATTGATTTATGCTAAGTAGATTGTATTTAAGTTCATCAACATCCAAAACATTACTAATGATAGGTAAATAATGCTTACCAACTTTACCTATACCAATGATCTTTCTCATTACACTGCCTCCAAAGGATATTGTTCCCTCATGTGGCTTTAGGTCTAGGAACATAGACACATTTCCTATCATGTGAAGTAAGCATCCACTATTCAAGATCTAATGTGAACTCTTTCCTTTGCCTACCAAGGATATCTAAAACAAGGAAATCATGAGATTTTGGTACCCATATATTCTTGGGTCCTTTCTGGTCAGAATTTTTTACTTTATTCCTAAATCTTCTCACAAGAATGCATCTGACTTCAGCATGTCCAATGTACCATATATAGAACATGTTTTGATGGAAGTCTTAGAAGATTTTTCTTTCTTCTTGTCATATCTTATTCTAGATTTATGAAATGGATGTCTTTTTTTTTCAAAAGCATATATAATTTTGACAATCCATTAGAAAATTTGGATAAATTATTTTTCAAACATGCAATCTGAAGGAAAAGATAACACAAAGAAGGGGGTTAAATTGTGTGTGTGATATTTTAAAGCTTTTTGCAAAACTAAAGGGTTTAAAACACGGTTTGATATGATCGTCCAAAGGGAGTGAAAAAATAAAAGAGTGTAGGGTAAGAGAGAAAAATATATAAAGATTATACTGGTTCACTCTTTCAATATAGCTACTTCCAGTCCCTTCAACATGAAGGAATTTCACTAAGTGTACCTGACTTACAAACAAGTATTCTCTACCTCTTTATGTAATCCAACCCTTATAATCTACCTGATTACAAGAAACTCAAGTATTTTTTGACACTTATCCTCTTTAAGCTATCACACTAACTCAGTAGAGTTTTTTACAAAAGAGTAACTAATATAGTAAACGTTTACAATACAAAACACAAACTTTACTTGGCTTCGTAAAGAAAGTTTTACAAGATAGTCATCCAAAGCGTAAAATAATGTTTTTCTTTCATGAGAGAATGTGTTGTAGTTTAGTTTCTCCTTCTTTCGAGCTTGATAGATCCATTTATACAACACTTGAAAATTTAAACGTAGCTTTTTGCATGAGGAATGGTTGGATCTGCATTAAATGCTATTCAATTGCTTTTTGCAGTACTTCTACAAAGACTCCTATCTTCAGAAGACCAAGAAAGGATGTGTCAAGAAAAAGCTATTTTTCTCTAAATTCTACGTGTGCATATTATTGATGAGTAAGAAAGCTTTTATTGGTTCCTTCTTAAAAGAGTCATAATCTGCGCTTCCTTTTATTAAACTTGACTTGTATTATAAAATCTTTATTGTTCTTCTTCTTCAATCTGAAAGCTTAACACGTTCTCAAACAATATATTAGGTAACATTTGAACATTGGATCTAGATCATCAACTCTTTATACGAATGAAAGAGTTCATGAGACAAGATAAACAACACTTTACGCTTTTACGAAAGATTATTGCTTATTAGAATAGTGCAATTGTTCCACTTTCTAGACGATCTCTTCTTTGAACGGAAAGAACATATTATGAATTCACTTAAGGACGGTGAACTCATCATTGGACATCACCCTTCTTTTATGGACATTGGATGAGTCCTTTAGACGTTGAGCTCTCATATTGGATAGTGAATCCTTCTTTGGACGGTGAACATTTCTTTTGGATGGTAAGTTCCCTTTTTGGATTGTGAGTCCCTCTTTGCACAATCACCACATATTTGGATGTTAAGTCCTTCTATGGACCCTTGACTATGTCTTTGGACATTGACACTCCCTTCATTGACATGAGCCTCTTTTTGGATAGTGAGTCCTTCTTTGTGGATGTAGAAGAGCCTAGCCTTCCATTGTAATTGTCACAAAAAATGCAACAAAAATACAAAGCAAAAACCAGAAAAGAGAAGAGAAAACAAAAAGGAAACTTATGATCCAAGAAACCTCCTAAACCAAATGTGAAAAGTCTCCCCAAAAGTGTCTAACGGAATTCTAACTAACTAAAACTAACTATTACATACTCTGAATGCTAGGGAAGGTGGTCTAGACCAGAAAAATTCACATCCCAAAGGCCCACCAACAAAAGTTCCAAAATTGGGCCAAAATATACAAAGAAAGGCCCAATAGAGTGGGTGTAGAGGCCGAAACTTCATGTGGACTTTTGACATTGAAGAATGTCGAACTAGATTGAGCCAAAAATATAAAAGTTGTAGATATTTGTCTTATTTTTCTAGAGCCACCAAGATTGTCTATTTGGAGGTATGTAGCTCTAGATATGGCATGCACGAGACAACAACATCATAATGAGAATTAAATCTAAAAATAAGCAAAGATTAGTAATTAAACTCAATTAAGTCCAATAACCTAAGACTCAATAAATATATCAATATTAACCGTAAAACGATGTCAAATATGTTCAATATAAGTCACTATTGAGTGCCTCAAAAGTTCCCTATTAGTGTTTTATCCTTTCACAATTCATAGGGAGTCTTTTTTAAAATGGGTCTTATATATATTCTATTTTGCAAATAACAGGTTAACAGCTTCTACCTAGAAGTATTTACAAGAGATAAAATCATTCAACATTGTTCTTTCCATCTCCTGAAGAGATCTATTTTTCCTTTAAATAACATCATTCTATTGAGGAGTTCTTGACAAGAAAAACTGTGATGAATTCCATGTTCTTCACAGAACTATTAAAAGTTTTCATTTTCAAATTATCCCCCATGATCACTTTTGATAGAGGCAATATTAAAACCTTTTTCATTTTGAATATGTTTGGAGAATATAAAGAAGACCTTAAAAGACTCATCCTTGTGACCAAGGAACATAACTCATGTCCATCTAGAATAGTCATCAACTATTACGAGTCCATAATGTTTTCCACCTAATAAGACAGTTTTGGTAGGCCTAAACAAATCAATATGTAATAGTTCCAAAGATCTAGAAGTGGAAACAATGTTTTTGGACTAAAAAAAATCGTCTGATTTGTTTCTTTTTCAAAGGCTTGGTAGACCTCTCATTAGGTTATGTTTTTTAGCTTGGATATAAGTCTCAACCTTGCATGACCAAGTTTCTTGTGCCACGTCCAATGATAATTATTTATGAACACCAAACATGTTACATTTTGATTGGTCAGGTCTGTCAAATCAATCATATACGTATTGTTCTATCTCTTAGCAAAAAAATTATAGTATTTGCAGTCCTTAACTATGCATTCTCCCTTGTTAAAGGAAACAACATACTTACTGTCACATAATTGACTTATGCTTAGTAGATTGTGTTTCAATCCTTTAACATATAAAACATTGTCTATGGATGGGAAAGGATATTTACCAACCCTTCCTACGCTAGCTATCTAACCTTTCTTATTACCTCCGAAGGTAATCCATCCTCCTTTCTTTGGCTTGAGGTCTTGGAACATATACTCTTCTCCCGTCAGGTGACGTGAGCACCCACTATCCAAGTACCATGACAAGGGTTTCATTCTAGTTGCTAAACACATGTAACAGGAATAATCATTTATTTAGGTACCCAAATTTTCTTGGGTTCTTTTAGGTTAGTCCTTGAAGGTTTGGACAATCCTTTTGGATGCTCTCAACAGTCATAGGATCTGCATCCAAACTTTCTATAATTTGAACAATGAATATTTAGTTTTTCTTTTATTTCCTTTTCCTTTTCAAAACCTAAGTCGGATTTGTCATGTGGACTTTTGTTGTATTTTAAAAACTTATTTAAATTTTTGTACCGTTGACAAATTTGGCTATACTTTGCCTAAGGTCAATTACTTCTTTCTGAAGTTTAGTTACTTCAGAAATGTTGACTTTACATAAGTCATTGGTTTGTTCTTCTTTCAACTTTTCATTTTCTTTCTTAAAGATATTATTTTCTTTTTCCAAGGATTCAAAATTTTTGGTTAGTTTTGAAATTTCTTTTTAGTTCTTTTTATCCGAGAGAAAGAATTGAAGAATTTAAAAGAAGTTCTTGATAGGCTATTTGTAAATATTCTAAGTTATTGAAATTTACTTCTTCATCATCCTCATCTTTAAATGTTGTGTATGCCATCAAGCATATGCTGGCTTCTTCATCTTTATCTTCTGAAGATGATAGGTCACGATCTTCCCAAGTAGCCATGAGGCTTTTCTTCTTCTCCTTCTCTTCCTCCTTTTCAAGGTTAGGACATTCAGATTGGAAGTGTCCTGGTTTCTTACATTCATAACACACCACCTACATCTTGTCTTTCATTTCCTTGGTGTGCTTCCTAAATTTGTTCTTCCATCTTGATCCTCTCTTGTGCTTCCACATAGATTGGATCTTCCTTGAAATGAAGGAGAGTTCATCCTCATCGAAACAACCTTCGTCTGATGTGTTTCCATATGATTCATCTACCTTGAAGGCTTTGCACGTTGAGCCTTTAGGAGCCTTCTAAGCTTTTAGGGCTATGGACTTTCCTTTTCATTGTCCTTCATCTTTGTTTAGCTCCATATGATGAACTTTGAGCATACCTGGAAGTTCTTCCATGGGAATCTTCTTAAGGTCTTTGGACGCTCTTAAGGCTATGACCTGTGGTCTCCATCTTCTAGGAAAACTTCTCAAAATTTTTGTTATGTGATCGTAATTATCATAAGTTTTTCCTAGTGATCTAAGATTACTAATAATCATTTGTAATCTTCTAAACATTAGATCAATAGTTTCATTATCTTTTATTCTAAACAATTCATATTTGTGTACTAGCATGCTAATTTTAGAGTCTCTTACTTGAGATGTATCTTTGTAAGCTAGAGCAAGAGTGTCCCATATTTCTTTGGACGACTTGCAACTGTGGACTTTCTTATATTCTGATCCTATTAATGCACACATGAGAAAGTTTTTAGCCTTTGAGTTTATAAGATACCTTGTCTTCTATTCTTCATTCCACGAAGATCTTGCAATCTCTACTCCTTCTTTGTTGGTAGGGATATAATTTCCATTTTCAACTACATCCCACATGTCAATGTGACCTGCATCAAAGAATGCCATCATTCTTCGTTTCCAATAGTCATAGTTTTGGCCATTGAACAAAAGAGGTCTTTTCAGTTTCCATAGCTTTCAGGATCATTTCCCTTGCATTGTTAAATGCTCAACCCCATCGAGGATGAGCTCTAATACCAATTGAAGGAAAAGATAACACACAAGAAAGGGGTTGAATTATGTGTATGTGATTTTTAAAAGCTTTTCACAAAACTGAAGGATTTAAAACACAATTTGATATGGTTGTCCCAAGGGAGTGTAGAAATAAAAGAGTGTAAAGTAAGAGAAAAAAATGCACGAAGATTATAATGATTCACTATTTCAACAGAGCTACGTCCAATCCCTTCAACATAAAGGAATTTCACTAAGTCTACCTAACTTACAAACAAGTATTCTCTACTTCTCTAAGTATTACAACCCTTGTAATCTACCTGATTATAAGAAAACCAAATATTCTCTACCTCTCTAGGTATTCTAACCCTTGTAATCTACCTGATTATAAGAAACCAAAGTATTCTTCTACACTTAGCCGCGTCAGGCTATCACACTAACTCAATAGAGATTTTACAAAAAGTAACTCACAAAGTGAACGTTTACAATACATACCACAGACTTTACTTTTCTTCGCAAGTAAGGTTTTACAAGGTAGTCGTCCAAAGAATAAGAGAGTGTTTTTTCTTTCTTGATTCAATGCGTTGTAGTTCAACATCTCCTTCTTTAAAGCTTGATAGATCCCTTTATATGGCACGTAAAACTTTGAGCTTTGCTTTTTATATGAGGAGTGATTGGATCTGCATTAAATGCTACTTGATTGCTTCTTGCAGTACTTCTATAGAGACTCCTCTTTTTCTAAAGACAAAGAAAGGTTGTGTAAGGAAAAAGCTATTTTTCTCTGAATTCTACGTGTTGCCTATTGTTGATGAGTGAGGAATCCTTTGTTGATTTCTTCTGAATGGAGTTGTAATCTAGGCTTAATCTTATCAGACTTGACTTGTATTATAAATCTTTGTTATTCTTCTTCATCAATCTGAAAGCTTAACACTTTCTCAAACAATATATTAGGTAGACACTTAAACATTAGGTCTACATAATAAGCTCTTTATACAAATGAAAGATTTTACAAGACAAGATAAAAAAAACATTTTATGTTTTTACGAGAGATTCTTGCTTATTAGAGTAGTGCAATTGTTCCACTTCTAGGATGATCTCTTCTTTGAACAGCAACAATGTCTTAGGACATTGAGTTCACTTAAGGATGGTGAACTCATCATTGGATGTCACACTTCTTCTATAAAAGTTGAATGAGTCCTTTGGACATTGAGCTCTCATATTGGACAATGAATCCTTCTTTGGATGGTGAACACATCCTTTGGTTGATAAGTCCCCTTTTTGGATGGCGAGTTCCTCTTTGGATGATCACCACATCTTTGGACGCTGAGCTCTTCTATGGACCATTGACTGCGTATTTGGACATTGAGTCCCTCCATAGATGATTAGTCCCTTTTTGGATGGTAAGCCTCTTTTGGACAATGAGTCCTTTATGGACGTAGAATATGTCTTTTGGATGATGAGTCTTGTTATGTACGCTTAAAATTTCCTTTAGACAACAAGTGATTCTATGGATGCTGAGCACGTTTGAGTATGTTTTTTGGATGGTATCTATGGATGATGATTTCCTTATGAACATAGTATATGAACATCTTTTAAAGTTAGTTTTCCTTCAATGGATGTGTCCCAGCCTTTAAGTCCAATAACCTGCAATTCTTCTAAAATCTACAGGACAGTGATTAATCATAATATATACATTTCCATAATGTTTGTTATCATTAAAACACTTAGGTTATTTTAGACGCATAGACTTATGTTCCAACACAATCTCCTTTTTGAGTAATTCAACTTCAAACAATTCCTTTGTTTGATCAAATTTAGGTTGATGACTAAGTTTGTTGAGTACTAGGTTGATTGAGCTAATAAGGTATTTCTTCTACTTTTTACATAGATTTATATTCATTAGACAAAGATTTTATCTCAGGGTTTTTAGGTTCTATATATCTAACATGAGATAGATGTTAACTATCTCATCATCTTTTGAACTACTGTTACGGTTTGGGTCTTCCTAGATAGCTATCAAACTCTTCTTTTTCTTTGGATGCCACCTTTTTATAAGCTTGGGACATTTAGCTTTAATGTAACAAGGCATTTTACATTCAAAGTAGACCACATCCTTTTCTTCTTTTGAGTATTTTTGTATTTATCATTCTTTCCTAAAAAGTATATGGACTCACCTTTCTTTTTCAACATTTGTTTGAAATTACTTGACATTAAAGAGATCTCATCATCTATTGTCTCACTAAATGATTCATTTGAGACATCAAATGCTTTAACTTTGAAGGCTTTAAGACGTTTCTCTTTAGCTTTTATTGAGCTTGGTTCTCCTATATGTTGTGTAAGAGGATCCTTTATAACGATTTTCTCTCTCTTTTGAAGATGTACTTCACAAGCTCTTAAAGGTCCAAGAAGTTTATCAAGAGTTAGGATCTTCATGTTATGTGCCTCTTGAATGGTTTTCCCACACCTTAGGAAGGCTGTCAAGGATCTTCAAATTATTCTATGCTTTGGAGAATTTATGTCCTAGAGAACTTAGACCGTTTAAAATGGTATGGAATCTCCCAAAAGATTTCATTAATGGTTTCTTATTCTTTCATTATGAATATCTCATAATGTCTCATGAGGGTTGCAACTTTTATAAATTAGACATTCTTTGTGCCTTCGTAAGTGATTTGTATAGCATTCCACAAGCCCTTTGTTGTTTTATAATTGCAAAATTTGTTATACTCGGTTCTAGATAAAAACACATGTAATGATATACATTGCTCTGGCATTTAGTTGTAGAGTGTTCTAATCATCTTAAGTATATTATGTTTCTAGTTTGCTTACAACTTTGTCACCACTTGTGAGGATTCTCCAAACATTCTATTGAGTTGATTTGATGTACATCTCCATGTAGTCTCTCTAGTAAGGATAATCTTTTCTTATGAATGCAAGAGGCCTTATCAAAGAGGCCCTTAGGTATGAACTATGCTTCAATATTTATCATTAAGGATCTTATCCTCTAACATGGTGAAGTGCTCAACTCCTAAAAAGCTGAGCTTTGATACCAAATTGTTAGAATAGATGAACACAAGAAGGGGAGAAATTGAATTGTGTTCTTTAAAAATTTTTGCAAATCTATTTCTTTATAAATATGTGCCTATTAAAATCAGACTATTAAAAATTTTGTTTCAAAATATTTCTTAAAGTTAAACAGACCACTATATTGAACTGAGTAGTATGTGTAATACAATTTCTAGTCTTCCTTTTATAAGGTAAACATCTAAGCTTAAAAAAGAGAAATAAGGAAACTATATCAAGAAGATATAGAGAAAATAAAAGTCATATCAGAAAAGATATAGGAAAACAGTAATATATTTAACACTCCCCCTCAAGCTAGAGCATATAAATTATATGCTCCAAGCTTGGAACATATAACTTGTATCTATGGTCCCCTTAAAGATTTAGTGAAAATGCCAGCAAGTTGATTACTCAAGTTGACAAATTCTATACTTATTTCTTTGGCAGGCAACTTCTCCCGTATAAAGTGATAGTCAATCTCAATGTGTTTGGTTCTCTCATGAAATACAGGATTAGAAGCAATGTGAAGAGTCGCGTGATTATAACAATACAGTTTCATTGGTTGGATATCAGCAAATTTCAACTTTTGAATAAGTTGTTTTACCCATATCAATTCAAAAGTTGCTAAAGCCATAGCCCGATATTGTGCTTCAACACTAGAACGAGCAACAATATTTTGCTTCTTACTTTTCCAAGAGACCACATTTCCTACAATAGATATGCAAAAACATGTAGTAGATCGTGTATCAATGGGAGATCCTGCCCAATCAGTATCACAATAACCTGATATATGGGTGTCTCCCTTATCCTTATATAGTAAATAAACCCTATCTAGGTGTCTTCTTAATATATCTAAGGATATGGAGGACTGCTGCCTAGTGATCAACACGAGGTGCTTGCATAAACTGACTTACAACTCCCACTGCAAAGGAGATATCAGGTCTAGTGATAGTGAGGTAAATGAGTTTTCCAACTAATCTTCTATACCTCTTTGGATCAAAGTAAGGTTCGCCATGTTTTACCATTAGCTTCATATTTGGGTCTATGGGACTGTCAACGGGCCTGCAATTACTCATACAAGTCCCTTGCAAGATATCAAGACCTTTATGCCAAGAAAGTACTTTAGATGGCCAAGATCTTTGGCCTGGAAGTGGTTAAATAAGTACTGTTTTAACTGGGAAATTTTGATATCATCATTTCCTGTGATGACAATATCATCCACATACACAACCAAATACACACATTTACTTCACTTCTTGTCATCCCGAAGTTTTGAACTACTTGGCAAAACTTTCCAAACCAAGCTCTTGGGGACTGTTTAAGTCCATACAAGGATCTACGAAGCTTGCATACTAAACCAGACTCCCCCTGAGCAACAAAACGAAGAGGTTGCTCCATGTATATTTCTTCATCCAAGTCACCATGGAGAAAAGCATTTTTGATGTCTAATTGATGAAGAGGCCAGTGACGAATAACAGTCATTGCAAGTAAGAGGCGGATAGTAGTGATTTTAGCCACAAGAGAGAAAGTATCTCCATAATCAAGACCATATACTTGAGTATATCCTTTGGCCACCAACTGGGCTTTGAGGTGATCAATAATGTCATTAGGTGCAACTTTAATAGCAAATACCCACAACTGCCTTCTTGCTTGGGGGAAGAGAAACTAACTCCCAAGTACCACTTTGTTCCAGTGCCTACATTTCAAGTATCATGGCTTGTCACCATCCAGGATGATCAAGTGCTTCACAGAAAAATTTAGGAATAGTAATGGACGAGACAGAGGAAACAAAAGAAAAATACGAAGGAGATAAACGATGATAACTATGGTAAATAGGATGAGGATTACGAGTGAAGCGAATACCTTTTTGAAGAGCAATGGGCCAACCAATGTTAGAATCATGTGAAGATGAGAATGGAAGAGGATCTGGTGTGGGGTCAGTTGAGGATAGCGGACATGAATCAAGTGAATCTTCACATACTAGGATACCTATCTCTTGTGTTCTGCTTTGACATGTAGACATTAAAGGTGGAGATAGTTCAGCTTGAGAATAAACAGAAGAGGAAGGTTGGAGTATGTCTTGATTATGTGTTTCAAGGGATGACGACTTTGTTGGACTAAGATATGGAATTGGTAGTGCCTGTTGGATAGAGTCACAATCATCATTGGTGAAGAACTTAGTTTCGTCAAAGAATGTGTCATCGGTTGACATATATTGTCTTTTTGTAGATGGAGAGTAACATTTGTACCCTTTTTGAAGACGAGAATATCCAAGAAACACATATTTGATTGCTCTTGCAGAAAGTTTATCACGACCTAGAGAGACATCATGAACAAAACATACACAACCAAAGACTTTAAGAGGCACATGATACATTTTATCTTTAGGAAATAAAATTGAATGAGGGATTTGATTCTCAAGTAAAGCAGATGGCATTTAATTTATTAAAAAACAGGCAATAAGAATGGCTTCACTTTAATGATTAGTAGGGACATTTGCACTTAAAAGTAAGGTGCAGGCAATTTCAACCAGATGCCTATTTTTCCTTTCAGCTATACCATTCTGTTGAGGAGTATGAGGGCACGTGGATTCATGTAACATTCCTTTTAAGGGCAGATATGAGTTTAGTTTGGAAGAAAAATATTATTTTGCATTATCACTTCTCAATATTTTAATGGTTTTTCCAAATTGATTTTCCACTTCTTTAGAGAAGGACATTAAGATGGACCAAAGTTCAGATCTTTCTTTCATCAAATAGACCCAAGTACATCGTGAGTATTCATCAATGAATGTAACGAAGTAGTTAAAACCAAAAGATGTTACTCGACTGGGTCCCCAAATATCGGAATGGACAATAGAAAAAGGCAAATTACATCTTTTGTTGACTTGGTTAGGGAAGGTGGATCTGACATGTTTGCCTAATTGACATGACTCACACTCTAAGGTAGACAGTTTATTGAAACTAGGAACCATTAACTTTAGCTTTGCAAGACTAGGGTTCCCTAAAAAATTATGCAAAAGCTTTGGAGATACAGACACAAAACACAACGTAGAGGGATTGTTGGATAAGTAATAAAGTCCTCTTGATTCATGTCCTTTGCCAATCAGTTGGCCCATATTCTGGTCCTGTATAACAAAGGAATCAGCATAAAGGTTACTGAACAATTCAAAGAACGAGTCAATTGACTCAAAGAAATCAAGTTGTAGGGACATTTGGGAATGTACAACACAAAGTTTAAACTAATTGATGAGGATAGAGAAACTTGACCATCTCCCTGAGATACCATTTTGGAACTATTGGCTAATGAAATGAAGTGAGGAAACTTAGGTGAGGAGATAGAGGAGAATACAGACTCATTACCAAAAATGTGATCTAAAGCACCTGGATCGATTATCCGTGGACCTTGCTCCCCATGGACTGGGAAATGCATGCAGTTGAAACACTTGGTGATGTCGATGATTGGGTTTGATTGTTGGACTTGAGCCTTAGGAACTCCTGATACTCTTCATCTAAAATTAATTGAGAACCAGTCCTTCCATTTGAAGGGGTATCACGCAAAGATATATTTGCAGTTTTGTCTGGCCAACCAATCAAATCATAACATCTATTTTGTAGGTGTCCTTTTCCACAATGTGAGCAAATAAGCCTACCACGACCACCTTTACCATTTCGTAATATTCCTCTAGTACCCCAACCGCTTCTTCCTCTACCACGAGAGGCTACCATAGCAGAGTTTTCAACAGCAATACCATCACCTTTTGTTAAGGTAGGAACCTGAAGAAGCTTAGTAACCAGGCTATTCATAGAAGGAATCTGCTCACTTGATAGGATTTGATCCCGAACATGCTCATAGTCAGGATGCAGACTTTGCAGGATTAGAACCATTAGTAGTTTGTCAATTCGCTTTGTTGTTTCCTCAATAGAGTTACACACAAGTAAACCTTTCAATTCTTTAGCAACAGCCCTGGCTTTGGCTATGTGCGACACCATATCATGATTGGTCTATTGAAGGGAAACAATCTTTTAAGTTGAATCAAATAGACGTTGAACATCATTAGTGAAGACATCTCTAGCGTTCATCCAAAAGGAATAGCAGGTCTTGAATGACCTTAAGATTTCTAATAATTCGGGGCTAACAGACTGCCACAAAATGGCACATAATTGATAGTCAAGCTTCAGCCATGGAATTCTGTTTTCTTTTAGTATTTTAGCCTCTTGTTTCTCCAAATGGTCATGAAACCCTTGTCCCAAAAATCACAACTCAACTAATTTTGACCAATCTCTATAATTTTTCCAGTTGAGTTTCTTTGTTGTAATAGTTGTGGTTCCTGAAAAAAGAGATAATAGATCCTTGTGAAAAGAAACTGGCGGTGGCCATTTTCAACTTCAAATAGTGAACAAAGGAGGAGAGGTAACAATTCTAAACACTTGCAATAAAAAAACAGCATCATGGTAACTTAGATCTACCAACTGCAATACTTCCCACTAAATTTTTTGGGAGTTGGAATAGGTAGGATATAAGCCAATGAACAGAACAGTGGGCTTGCAACGGAGAACGACGGTTTGACGGTGACAGACAACAGCGGACAGCGGCGGATAGTGGCAATGACAGCGACAGACGACGACTCTCAATCACTGGATACTGAGACAAAACTTTCCGTCGGCGGTCAGTGGTAGGTGGCGGAAGACGGTGGCAGTCGGCGACAGTCAACAACAGACGGCGGCGATCAATGGTGGCGGCCGGCGGCGGTCGACGGTGGCGGCCAACGGCGGTTAACGGTGGTGGCCGACAACGGACAATGACGATCGGCGGCGGACGCATAGGATACAGGTAGAGCAAAACTCTGCTCTAATACCAAGTTAAACAAACTACTATATTGAATTGAGTATTGTGTGTAATACAATTTCTAATCTTCCTTTTATGAGGTAAACATCTAAGCCTAAAAAAAGGAAATAAGGAAACTATATCAAGAAGATATAAAGAAAATAAAAGTCATATCAGAAAAGATACAGGGAAACAGTAATATATTTAACACTTAAAATGACTCAGACAAAGAAAGATTTAAGAGGATAGACAATGTAATAAAAAGAAATTAGGAAAAGTTAACCACTCAAGGTTTTTATACTAGTTCGTCTATTAAAAGACTACGTCTAATATTTGGCAAAATTACCAAGTTTTTTCACTATAAGCAAGAGCTCTTTTCCTTACAGACAATCCACATGCAAGCCAACCTAAGCTTTTATGCAAGTAGTCTTTCAATTGCCTTTTTAAGTAATCTCCCAACTATTCTTTGTAACAAACCTTGTGACACCCTTTACCCTTGATACTAACAATACTAATAAAATAAACTTAGAACAATTTAAATTTTGAAAACATATGTTGATTGGAAAAGGATTCACAACAATATGGTTATATACTGTAATTGAAAATAAGCATGCATCCCTACTGACACTCTAAAGGCTAATTTGTAATGTTCTAAAACATAAACCAAACTATGTAATATAAAGTAAATGCAAAAAATGTCCTAATGTCACATGTTTTATCAGAGCATAAATCCAAAAATAAAGAAAAAGCAATAAATGAGGAGCCCCAACTCAATCCTCGTGCTCCTACTAAATGTACCTGTAAAGTGGTATTCAGCCTAAACACAGACAACACAACAAAATGGAGTGAGAAATGTACCACACTCAAGCTCATGGTATGGGCACAACGTAAGCAAAATACATACATATTAACAGACAAGAAATAAACAAGTATGTACATGAATGATGACAATGACTCTTAGTATTACTCCATATTTCATGTGGTACCAACTCTGATCTAGGAAATAGACTAGGGCAAACACTATTAATCTTCACCTTTGTGGTTAGTCATACCACGCTAACATGATGTCCCTTTGGTAGCATGTTAGGTACTACTCGGCTTGCATCATTTGACCTGACTCATGTGATCAGTCACTACCATTGGGATCTACGTACCGAGTAACCTACAAAGGTCTAGTGACCTTACAACTCAGGTTTGCATCTACTTCCTTACACATCTGTTTCATGAAATGATACATGAATGCAACTCAATTATATCATTATTTCACTTTCAGCATTGGGTCGATAAGGATTATTCTCACCTCTCATAGGCTTGGCACCTAATCTCTCTGCCCATAACAGATTAATGAGTATCATTCTTGCCTCTCATAAGCTAGGTCACCCACAAGATAAATATCCCTCGAGCCCATTCTTGTCTCTCACACACTAGGCCACCCTTCGAGTACATTTATCCTTATTACTCATTTTTATATCACATCTTATTATCCATAATGCAATTTTAATAATAACAACATTGGTATATTTCGTATAAGCATATTTTAACAAATAAGCAGTAAATTCCAATTGTAATACAAAACTCATACAACACATATAGGGCTGCATAGATGATGAGTCATATTTTAGCCACCTTACAAGGTCTAAAAAGGGGAACAATTGAGATTATCTTGTAACTAAGAAACACAAATTAGCTAAGATTCAGATTATTAGCCTAAAAACAGAGAAAACATATATCAATGCTAATTGAATGATTTTAGCTAACAAATAATCAGCTTAGTTATGCAGGCCCAAAACTAGAATCGAAACTAGCCCAAGCCGAGATGAAATCGCTCCACATGGCCAACTCCAAGCAAGAAGACATGTAAGCAAGTATGGAACTCCAGCACGTGATCTATGAAGAACCAACACGTGGGGAAAACAAACACGTGGAAATTGAGGCAGTTAGATGGTTAAGTCTATTATAGAGTTAGTTAGGGTAATTAGCACGGGACAAATGTTTAACACGTGATTAACCCGTGAATTAGTAGTCAATTTGTTGCTCTCAGCTGAAATGTATATAAAAGAGGCTAAGTATTTCATTCTTAGGTTAGCGAGCTAAGTAAAGCAATCACACACCCGATCCACTACACACACACACTTAGTTCAAGTTCTTTCACTCACGGTGGCGCACGATGCTTCAATGGCATACATCTCGGTTGAATGGATGGAGGTTAGAGACTGAGTAGCCGGAGGTCGCCAGAGGAGATTGTTAGCTTGGCTAACACACTATTAGTGGACTGAACCCTCAGCACTCTAGTCATCTTCGGTGAGCCACCACTATTCTTCCATAGTGGTCGCCGTGGGAAGCAGATTCCATCATCACTCCATGTAATTATGCATCAATGCTTTGTTTGTCCAATAAAATTGGTTGCATGTTTCTATATCTTTTCCATTTGTGATTCTTGCATATTTCATTGCTTAGTACTCCATGCTTGCACGAGGAATAGTAGTTGATAGCATTAGATTACGCCGGTTGGAACCGATCTAACAACTAGTTAGGTAATCACTAAGAAAACCTAAAATCAACTAGGTGCGTAATCCCTGCCCCCTCGAGGCTGTGGTTATGTAAGTCCTCCAAAGGCAAGGGACGAATGTGCAGCGGTTGCCATAGGTCTTTGGGGTTGGTTTGGAGTCATAGTCAGCCATTAAAGAACAGGAACCATTTCGTTGTTCAAACTTGTGTGTTGGTACCATAACTATTGTAGAATATTGTAGCGTAGTTTAGATTACATATACTTTCATACTTAATTTACTTTTGTCTTACTTTCTGCGTTTCACTACAAACCCCTCTATCTCCTGCATTTCAATCTGAGGCCGAGTCTAGTCTGACTTCGTCGCATCTGTCCGTATCCGAGTCCATGCTTAGCCGAGACCGTGTCGGATACAATTCAGCCGAGTTTGTATTGGATCTGTCTCTACCGAGAGCAAGTTGGCATTCAACACATTTAGCGTTTTTTGCATAAAATTTTGATTTCCATACTAAAGCCATAAGAGAAATACTGTGTCCTTGAGAGATTCGACCTAGGGTTACGCTATGCTATAGTTAGCCTTAGCTTTTATTTGATAAATAGAACACGACTAAAACACGAGTTATCAAATTGGCACTATTGTTGGGGGAACATGTTCCTTTGTGCCTTTGTGTGCCAAAATCAGAGTTTACGCCAAATCCCGAGTCTGTAGAATGCTAGGTCTATTTGTTTTAATATACCGAGTCTATTTTTCTTTTTATCTATGAGTCGTTGAGTCTGTATCTATTTTCTTTCGGAATGAGTCTGAATTTTTAAGGCTTGCCAAGTTTGTGTTAAAATTCCTGTTTACGTGTGTTTGCGTGAATTTGTACTATTAAAACAAAGAGGAAGGAAAGTTCTAGAGAAAAAAAAGAGAGAGAAAGAGAGATTACAGTACCTGCCTACATTTTTCTTTGCATAATTTTCTTTTTCTTCTGCATTTTTGATCATTTTTTGCACAATTTTTCTCGTAGCCATTTTCTGTATCGTTTTTATTTCTATATCATCGCATATTTTTTTACTTTGCATAATTCTTCTCTACAACATTGACGTTATTCTTTCCTTTGCATAATTGATTTTGTTGTTGTTTTGCATAATTGACCTTAACCTTTCCCTACATAACTGACATTAACTTCTCTCTGCATAATTGACGTATATTTCCTCTGCATAATTGATTTTACACTCTTATGCATGATTGTTCCTAATAATGCATGACTAGAAGTAATTCTAACAATTGGCATAATCTTGACCCAAAAATAGATAAGACCTTACATAGGTTAAGAAAAATCCAAAAGATCGACATAGGAAGTAGTGATAGTTTTAATTCAATTTCTGATTCTATGAATAACTCATTTGCTACTAACTCTGAATTTTCTGATTGTAGCAACAGTAGTTCTTTCATTAAGTCAGAACCTAATTGTGTTGAGAATAAATTCGAAGAACTGGAGCACATGGAGAATCAAGATCTAACATTAAAAGAGTTGGCCACACTGGTTGTGGTGTACTAACCTTGGTGCATCCAGTATCCGTAACTAGAGCCGATTCAGTCATATGAACTCAATGGTCTTGCAGGTGAAGATCCCTACAAGCACTTAAAAGAATTTCACGTGGTTTTCTCCATGATGAGGCCGCAGGGGATTCTGGAGGATTATATAAAGATGAAAGCGTTTCCATTTTCCCTTGATGGAGCAGCAAAGGATTGGTTGTACCTACAACCAGTTCTTCTCCGCACTTGGGGAGATATGAAGCGCATATTTCTAGAGAAGTTCTTCCTAGCGTCCATAACTGCGACTATCAGGAAGGAGATATGTGGGGTTAGGCAATAATCAGGAGAAACTCTGCACGAATACTAAGAGAGATTCAATAGACTTTGTGCCATGTGTCCACATCACCAAATTAGCGAACAGCTACTGATCCAGTACTTTTATGAGGGACTGATGATGATGGACCAAAGCATGATAGACGTCGTAAGCAGTGGAGCTTTAATGGACAAGACACCAACTGCAGCAAGACAACTGATTTCGAACATGGCAAGCAATACGCAACAATTTGGAACCAAAGGAGTAGGACCGTCACGAGTGGTGAATGAGGCCGGAACAATTGACAATCTGAGATTGAAGAATAAATTGACCAAGTTGATGTCATTGGTGAGGCAGCTCGCTGTCGCCCAGCATCAGAATAATACACCAGGTAGAGTTTGCGGAATATGCACTTCCATGGAGCACCCAACGGATATGTGCCCAACGCTAAAGGAAACCGAGACGGAGTGCGCAAAAGTTGTTGGAGCAATAGGCAAACATCAATACGACAATCAACCATTTCTATGTCAATCATATCAGAGGCAGTCATATCAGAGTTGGCCATATGATAGTCAACAATTTGGGAAGCAACCATACCGACCGAATCCGAGTCAAGGGCAGTATTTGACCCCAAGATTTGGATCCGAGTCGGCCATGCCAATTCCAAGTCAGCACAACTATCAACGGTCGGGTCAAAGATACCAAGCCTCATTTCAACAGCAACAACAACAATAACTACCACCATAGAATAATCCACCGTCCAGGGAAGAGTGGACGTTATTTCAACAAAATTTGAATGCCACGATGCAAGATTTGAAAATGCAAATTGGGAAACTAGCCCGTTCAATGAGTCAGCTACAGTCAGTTGGGTTCGGAAGTCTTCCCTCACAAACCATTCCAAATCCGAACGGGGGGAACGCGAATGTCGTGATGTTAAGAAGTGATAGAGAATTACCACAACAATCGGAACCACAAAATATGCTGGGACCAACTGAGCTTAGTCTGAGTCGGAAGCCAACCCATAAACATAGTAACAGTCTAGATTTATCCCATTGTCATTTCCCGTCCGGACAGCTGTGGCAAGAAAATCTAATGCGGACAAAGACTTGCTAAAGATGTTCAGGAAGGTAGAAATTAATATCCCACTTCTTGATGCCATTAAACTAGTTCCCAAGTATGCCAAATTTCTCAAAGAATTATGCATACACAAGAGCAAGAAGATAAAGAGAGGAGTCAAAACGGGAGGCGTCATGTTAGCATTAGTTCAAAATGAAGGAGCCACAACCAGATCACAATTAGTTTTGCCAAAGAAATATGGAGACCCTAGAATCTTCTCGGTCCCATGCACTATCGGTGGATGCACTTTTGTCGATGCCATGCTGGACCTAGGGGCATTAATCAACAAATCCTTAAATTTCGGAGATCTAGAACCAATGGGAATGGCGATACAACTAGCCAATAGAAGTTTCGTACAACCCTTAGGTATTCTCGAGGATGTTTTAGTCCAGGTCAATGGCTTGATCTTCCCGACTGACTTTTACGTGCTAGACATGGAGGATGAAATGTCGGGGAAGGAATCTGCCTTAATTTTGGGATGCCCATTTTTTATGATCGCAAAGACAAAGATTGATGTGTATGTCGAGACACTCTCAATGGAATTCAGGGACAACCTGGTGCAATTTAATATTTTTGACGCGATGTAGTACCCAATTGAAGACCATTCACTCTTTGGAATTGATGTGATTGACGAGCTAGTTGACGAACAAACGCAACTAGATGCTGATAGTGATGAAATACCATGTTTTGTTGAAATCATAAACATACTTGACTGTGTAGGTTCTGTGGCAGAAACAACCGACTCCATCGAATTGAATAAAGTGTTGAATCTGTTCGAGTCCGAAGAAGCTATTACTAACCTTGCTAACTTGATGGGAATGTTTGAGTTTCTTTATTTATTTGACCAGGTATGCAGGTATGATGAAGAATCGGAGTATATAAATTGTGCACGAGTTCCAGTTTCCACAACCAACAAGCAGATGCAAGCACAAGTGGCAACAGTCACAAAGGCCGAATCAAAATCGACCAATCAAAATTGGAAGCAAATAAAGGTCAAGACTAACTCGGCACACCAAGTGCCAATTTCAAACCAAGTCGATCAACAGAAGCCGAGATCAACCACTAAAACCTTCGCACCACGGGTACCACCAGAAGAGGTCAAGCCATTGCCAAGTCACTTAAAGTATGCCTACTTAGACGATAACCAACAACTCCCAATGATAATTGCCAACAACCTCCACCGGGAGCAGGAGGAGAAACTACTGCAATTCTTAAGGCACCACAAAAAGGCAATAGGGTGGAAACTATCTAACCTTCTAGGAATAAGCCCGACCGATAAGGCAACAACAACGAAGGCTGAATCCGACCATCTAAGAATAAGCCCGACCGATAAGGCAACAACAACGAAGGCTGATCCAACCATCCTGAACGTTGTGAAGAAGGAAGTGACAAAACTACTTTCTGCTGGAATCATCTATCCCATTTTGGATAGTAATTGGGTCAGTCCGGCACAAGTGGTACCAAAGAAGTTTGGGATGACTGTCACTAAGAATTGGCACAACGAGATGGTGCCTACTCGAATTCAGAATAGCTAGCGAGTCTGTATTAACTACAAGAATCTTAATCAAGCGACTCGCAAGGATCACTTTCCTTTGCCTTACATCGATCAAGTCCTAGAAAAGCTAGCTGGAAAGTCCCATTACTGCTTTCTGGATGGTTATTCCCGTTACATGCAGATCCATATCGCACCTAAAGATCAACATAAGACAACCTTCACATGTCCTTTTAGCACATTCACCTATACCTGAATGTCGTTTGGATTATGCAATGCCCCAAGTACATTCCAGAGATGCATGATCAGCATCTTCTCGGATTTGCTGGAGGAGTGTATGGAAGTCTTTATGGACGACTTCACCATTTATGCGAAATCCTTTGATGCATGCCTGGAGAACCTATCCTGGGTATTAACATGATGTAGTGATACGAACCTGGTACTCAACTTTGAAAAATGCACTTCATGGTTGTAGAATGAATTATGTTGGGACTCCTTATCTTGAGTAGAGGGATCGAAGTCGACAAAGCTAAAGTCGACATCATTACTTCCCTACCTAACTCCGCATCTGTGCGGGATGTGCGCTCATTTTTGGGACATGTAGGATTTTATAGGCGATTCATTAAGAACTTCAGCAAGATCACCCTGCTTCTGTCCAAACTACTACAACAAGAGGCGAATTTTGTCTTCGACAAAGCCTGTGTAAAAGCCTTCCAGGAATTAAAGACCAGACTAATGTCCACACTGATTCTTCAACCACCTAATTGGGAGTATCCATTCGAGTTAATGTGTGATGCATCCAACTTGGCACTCGAAGTCGTTCTAGGCCAACGTGCTGGAGTCGGCCAGCCATCACATGTAATAGCTTATGCCTCTCGAACTATGGACCCAGCCCAAAGGAACTATACAACTACGGAGAAGGAGCTATTGGCAATTGTATTTTCCTTGGACAAATTTCATTTGTATCTACTCAGTTCCAAAGTTATAGTTTTCTCTGATCATGCCACATTGAAATTCCTATTGAAGAAGCCGGACGCAAAATCGAGATTGATTCGATGGATGCTGCTCCTTTAGAAATTCGATTTAGAAATTAGAGACAAGAAAGGCGTGAAGAATCCGGTAGCAGATCACTTGAGCCAAATTGAGAGGGAAATCGACTCAATGTCGATTCAAGATGACTTTCGGATGAACAACTCTTGTAGATAGACAAGAGTCAACCATGGTATGCTGACATATGCAATTTCCTTGTCACATCTATTTTTCCACTAGGGGCATCTAGAATAGACAAAGACAAGCTCAAAAGCGAAACTAAATATTATGTATGGGACAATCCATACTTGTGGAGATTTTGCAATGACCAAATAATTCGCAGGTGTATTCTGGATCACGAGATGCAATCGGTCCTTCACTTCTACCATTTAGTAGCTGGAGGCAATCACTACAGATCAACTTGAACAACCCAAAAAGTACTTGAATGTAGGTTTTATTGGCCATCAATTTTCCGAGATGCTCACCAATTCGTCTTGGCCTGCGAAGAGTTTTAGCGAGCAAGAATGGCCATTGGCCGACAACAAGAAATGCCCCAACAACCAATTCAATTTTGTGAAGTCTTCAACGTGTGGGGTATTGATTTCATGGGACCATTCCCAATCTCCGAAGGAAACTCTTACATCCTCCTTGTCGTTGATTACGTCTCAAGATGGGTGGAAGCTAAGGCCACCAAGACAAATGATGCCAAAGTTGTTGTGCGCTTCTTGAAATCCAACATCTTTTGCAGATTTGGTGTGCCGAAAGCACTTATAAGTGACCAAGGAAGTCACTTATGCAATAAAATAATGTCGACACTCCTCGAGAAATATGGGGTTACTCACCGAGTTGCAACAGCCTACCACCCCCAAACCAATGGTCAAGCTGAAGTATTCAATAGGGAAATAAAGAAATTATTGCAAAAGATGGCGAATCCCAACTAGAGCAATTGGAACCAACTCTTGGAAGACACTCTATGGGAGCATAGGACAGCCTATCGGACTCCTCTAGGAATGTCCCCCTACTGGATCATCTTCGGGAAGGCATGCCACTTACTAGTTGAGATTGAGCACCACGCCTATTGGGCAGTCAAGAAGTGCAACATGGCCTACAACCAAGCCAGCCAGGAAAGAAAACTTCAGTTACAAGAACTGGAAGAGTTGCGCTTGGAAGCGTACGAGAATTCCAGGATCTACAAAGCAAAGGTAAAGCAATTTCATGATAACCAGATCCTAAGGAAGGAGTTCAAAGTTGGCCAGAAGGTGCTCCTGTTCCATTCATGCCTAAAGCTCATAGTTGGTAAGCTCTGTTCACGATGGGACGGGCCATTTGTTATTACTAACATTTTCCCTATGGTGCAGTAGAGTTAAAAGACGAGGCTAGCAGTAGGATTTTCCAAGTCAACGGGGCACCAGCTAAAGCATTTTCATGAAGGACCAATGCTAGTGGTGGGCGAGGTGGAGAGTATCTCGCTATGTGAACCAGCCATACCGGAGGATGCATCTTGAAAGACACATTTCCTCATTCCCATTATATTCATGATTATGCATTGAGGACAATGCATCATCTAAGTGTGGGGGGTGTAGTTAATCCCGGTTTGCTTGCTTACCGTTCAATTGTTTGTTTTCTTCGAGTCCATACCGACTCCGACCTCATGTTTTCTTCCTCGTTTTCTGCATTCTCTTTTTTTTGTCTGCGTTTATTTCATTGATTTCTATTTTCGGTTCGAATTTTGTTTCTACTTTCCGCTTTCTGATTGTGAGAAAATTATTTTGCAAAAATCCAAATAGAATTCTTTAAGGTGAACAAAGCATGAAGAAGTAAGGCCTAATCTTGAATAAAAGGTTTTTCAATTGGACATGGAAAGAGAAAAATTCTTCATCTTTAGGAGATAAGTGACTGAAAGAAATTAAAGTTAAAACCATTAGTGATAGAGCAAATTTATCCGTGTGAGAAATTTTTTGAGCCTTGTATATAATAATGGCTTTGCATCTTCTTTCTTGTGTGATTTTTGCACCTATGTGCTAGATTACTCTAGATTTTGCCTTGCCTCTCTTGATACTTCTTGTTTCACATGCATAAGTGATATGATCTAGGCCATTTTTCTTTATAAATTATTAGCCAAATAAGACCTACCTTGCAAATAAATCCTTTGTTTACCCTTTTTGAGCCTATATAACTATTTCTTCGGATATGATAACTCGATACAAGCCCAAAAGCAGAAAAACCATGATTAATCTCAACCTTAGGGGTCAGAGGAGCTTTGGAATTATTTTGGGAGTAGGTTTCATATAAGTGTGGGGGTGGTACCTCAGGACATTGCAAGAGTAGTACATTTGAAGAAATAGTTGTTGAGAAAAAGGGTTGATAAAAAGGAAGAAAGGGGTATGAAAAGAAAAAAAAATGAAGGATGAACCAAAGAAAAGGTAGCAAAAACAAATAGTTGCAAGAGAAAATACAACACAAGGCTGCAAAATAAAAAAGTGAGAAAAAGAAAAAATTACAAAGGGAAAAGTATAGCAGTGAGTAGTACATAAGATGCT
The DNA here is from genome assembly GCA_025330945.1 of Mucuna pruriens. Classification (NCBI taxonomy): domain Eukaryota; kingdom Viridiplantae; phylum Streptophyta; class Magnoliopsida; order Fabales; family Fabaceae; genus Mucuna; species Mucuna pruriens. The sequence continues at coordinate 1,089,342 of JAENHJ010000053.1, read as the reverse complement.
CTTAAAAGACTTGTAGTGTCTTGGGGATAACCTCCATACTCAGACTTATTCCCCATTGCTCCTCTCTCCCCTTTGGTTACTAAGTTCACTTCATCTTTCCATCCTACCTCACCCCTAGCCATTGTTACAAACCCAAACACGTGGAAATTAAGGCAATTAGATGGTTAAGTCTGTTAGAGAGTTAGTTAGGGTAATTAGCACGGGACAAATGTTTAACACGTGATTAAGGTGGAACCCATGAATCAATAGTTAATTCATTGCTCTCAGCTGAAACGTGTATAAAAGAGGTTGGGTAGTTCATTCTTAGGTTAGCGAGCTAAGTAACGCAATCACACACCCGATCCACTACACACACACTTAGTTCAAGTTCTTTCACTCACGGTGGCGCATGGTGCTTCAATGGCATCCATCTTGGTTGAATGGATGCAGGTTAGAGATTGAGTAGTCGGAGGTCGCCAAAGGAGACTGTTTGTTTGGCTAATACACTATTAGTGGACTGAACCCTCAACGCTCTAGTCATCTCCGGTAAGCCACCACTGTTCTTCCATAGTGGTCACCGTGGGAAGCAGATTCCATCATCACTCCATGTAATTATGTATCAATGCTTTGTTTGTCTAATAAAATTGGTTGCATGTTTCTATATATTTTTTGTTTGTGATTCCTGCATATTTCGCTGCTTAGTACTCCATGCTTGCACGAGGAATAGTAGTCGATAATGTTAGATTAGGTTGGTTGGAACCGATCTAACAACTCGTTAGATAATTGTCAAGAAAACCTAAAATCAACCAAGTGTGTAATCCCTGCCCCCTCGAGGTTGCAGTCATGTATGTCCTTCGAAGGCAAGGGACGAATGTGCAGCGGTTGTCGTAGGTCTTTGGGGTTGGTTTGGAGTCATAGTCAGCCATTAAAGAATGAAACTTATTTCATTGTTCAAACTTGTGTGTTGGTACCATAACTATCATAGAATACTGTAGCGTAGTTTATATTACATATACTTTCATACTTAGTTTACTTTTGTCTTACTTTCTGGGTTTAACTACAAATCCCCTATTTCCTACATTTTAGTCCGAGGCCGAGTCTAGTCCAACTTTGTCGCGTCCATCCGTGTCCGAGTCCACGCTTAGCCGAGATCGTGTCGGATACAGCTCAGCCGAGTTTATATTGGATCCGTCTTTATCGAGAGGAAGTTGGCATTCTGCACACTTAGCGTTTTCTGCATAAAATTTTGATTCCACACTAAAGCCATAATAGAACACACTATGTCCTTGAGAGATTTGACCTAGGGTTACACTATGCTATAGTTAGCCTTAGTTTTTATTTGATAAACGAAGCACAACTAAAACACGAGTTATTAACAGGCGTACTCCAATTAGCATGGGCGTGCATAATCTGCACATGCATGCATAGATTTTGCACGGGCTGTTCTTGATGTACATGACCTACACACAAATTCTACATGGGCTGTTCTTCATGTGCACGACCCTGCTCAACAACCTGCTATCAAATTTCTTAAATTTTTGCCCAAACTTTCGAATTTAAAAAGGGGAACCTTTGACTTACTACAATTTGCACACATACACCTAATTACACAATTAGTTTCACAAATATCAAATCCAACTTGTTTAAATGCTCTCTTGCCTTCCCTATTACTTGGTATCTAACTTCTTATATAAGAGGAGGCAATGCATGAACTATATTGCTCGATATGAGGTTTGAGCTATCTCACTCCTTATATAGGAAAATGAGGTAAGCTTATGTTGTACGATGTGGGACTTAAGCTTTTACTTAATTTAATTAATTAAACCCAACATATATTTCTCCTAAAATATTATTTATTTAATTATAAAATAATTAAATCACTTATTAATAATAATTAATAAAATACAATATTTACAAATAATAATAAAATAGAATAAAAACTTTGGTGTTACAAGCCTCTTCATGCTCAAATCACTATACAAAATGAGTGTTTAGAAAAGGGAGACTCTTATCATCTAATAGATGCATATTCATATTAAAGTGAGTATAAGGTTATAAGGTAGAGAGCTTATAAGAATGGTACACTAAAATCACACTTGATTGTTTAGTCTCTCTAAAACTAAGGTATATATAGAACTTCTTGAAAGGATTAACAATTAAGGATTTGAAAAGTTCTTCCCTTTGCAATCCAAATAAGCTTCTTAAGTCTATAGAGATATTTGATCATTTAATGCTTAATGCTTGCATTAAATGTCTTTCATTAACTAGTCACTCATGATATGATAAAGTAGTGTACTTATCTATGCTTTGGGTAAAGTAGCCATGCTATTTTGACTTTGTTTTTCATCAAAAGATATGTTGATCAAAGTTGCTGGAGAATACGACTTGATGTTACATTTTTTTATCACTTTTAAAAAGATTTGTCCTAAAAGCTTATCAATATTTCATATTAAATGATCTAATTACTTATTCATTTAATGAAACACTGCGTTTTAGTCATGTTATTATCTAATGTATAAAGAAATTCGTTATCAAGAATAGACAATGCGTATAAAAGGTATAAGAACATTGTTTGATGAATTAGATGAAAATAAAGTGTGTTGTATTATTTTTAGGAAACATTTTTCATTCTTTTGGAAAAACGTAATAATCTTTATTAATTTGTTTTTAACTTCAAAACTCTTTTGATGGTCTAACAATAATTTATATAGTTAATTAAAATAGAAGTGCAATTTTCACTTTTCGATAAAAGTAAAAATTTGTATGTGGTCAATTAAATATAAAAGAAATAAGGATAGATAAATGTTGAATATCATCATGTGGTAAATACAAAAATATAAATTGTCATGCACCACATGTGATACAAACCATTAGTAGAAATTAAATAAAGTGTATAATCTATAAATAGATATTAAATGGAGAAGTAATCAAAATATAGTGTGAGCATAAAAAGAGTCCACCCAAAATACATTAAAAGATAAACTCCCCAAAATACTTTATACTCCCTAGGCTAGCCCAACTAGTCTCAAACTCTAATACTTGGAGGCCTCAAAGTTAAGGAAGTCACAGATCCATCCATAAAGTATAGTACAATTCCTTCCATGCACTTGATTGGTAATCACCACAATCATCTATATAGAAAATGAGAACATAGGAAGATAAAAACAAAAAAGTAGGCAAAGATGATGCCACCTACAAGTAGCAAAATGTGTTGTTTGGCTCGGTGGGTCAAGGAGAGTTGGTTACCCTAACCCAAATTTCATATGCGTTGGCTTTTTGCTAGCCTAGTTTGGTCCGATGAGTTGGTAATTTCTTTTTACTTAAAAAGAAAATAGAAAAACAAGTTGAACATATAAACAAAGTACTTGGTTACCCTAACCCAAATTTCATATCGTTGGCTTTTTTGCTAGCCTAGTTTGGTCCGATGAGTTGGTAATTTCTTTTTACTTAAAAAGAAAATAGAAAAACAAGTTGAACATATAAACAAAGTACTACAAGAGAATGTATGGATAATAAAAAAGAGTCATGTAACAATACAAACATATATAAATGCATAGACCTAGTATATATATTAATTTCACATCGACATATACAAACATTAGACATTTATGGTAGATAATAGTCATATGAAGTCAATGCAAGCAAAACAAATGCTCAAGAACGAGACAAACTCCATGAAGATTAGTTCTCATTTGAACAATTAACTAATTGTGTCCCCCTAACGAGACAAACACATTAACACTAATCAATGGGAGAAACCATGACTTCGTCAAGATGCAGGTAAGAAGATAGTCACTACCACAACATAAACCCAATACTTGGTGGAATCATGTATCTATACATTTGATACATTATATTTCATAACATATTTTACATGATGTTCATTGTTATTTTGCATGCATTCTCTAATAATTTAGGCTCAATCTTGTATATTTCTCCAAATTTTATATTTTGGACTAGTTACAATGTGAGACATGTTTTTATTTCAGGAACAAACATTCTTTAAACTTTTGATCATTGAAACTTAGAGTAAGAATAATTGGAGCTATCATAACTTATACTTTTGCAATGTGATAGAGATTATCTTGGTGTATATGGAAAGCATGAACAAATCTCCATAATTATCATGAAGAGACTCAGACATGATTCAACACAACCGTGGAGTAAATTAAGTTTGAAGTCAAAATTGATGTTCTGCCAAGACAACCTAATATAGGTGTAGTGTTTTGAGCATATCTCGAGTTGCAAGAAGCAAAACGATGTAAGATCAATGCCTAAATTTCAAGGACCAAATTATCTACAACTTTTATGAAGATACTAAGCGAGAATTCCATGTCTTGACTATAATTTTGGCAATGCATGTGATGCATGCTACAATGCCCTATTTTCTACAAATTAATTCTTTTAATTTGTGTTAGGCTTGAACTTTAGGTATAAATAGACCTTTTAGGGATTGTTTAGTGGTTCCTAACCTTGAAGGGGGAAATGACTTAGGAGTGAAACAATCATCTTTTCTTCTCCTTCTTCTTTCAAGTTTGAATGTTCCTTCTTCTTTACTTTGCTTTCTTCATGTCCCCTCCTTTTAGGATTGAGGCTTAGTCTTTGATAACTTGGATGCTTAATTGAAATATATTGATGTGCTTTAAGTTTCTCCTCTTGATTATTTATTTATTGATTTTCTTTATGCCAAGTAATTGACCATTGTTTTTTTATAACTTTAGACACTTAGAAAGAATTGAAGGTGAACTAACATGTTGGACTTATAGGGAAATAACTTAGGCTTTAAATCATGAAAGTATGTTTAATCCTTTGTGGATCAAATGAATTAATAAAGAACATATTGAACATAACTATCACGAAAGTAGGGGTTAATTCAATTAGACATACTTATGTATGGTGAAAAAGAACAAATGTTACCTTGGGTTAATTGACCTTCAAAGAGAACTAATAAGAGCATTAAGATAAAGAAATTAGTCCAATAAAAAAATATTGTGCGACCTTAATCTTGAAAATTTACTCATTTAATTTTTCCTCATTCTTGATATTCTTTCTTTATTACAATTTGCTTTTACTCTTTATTTTATTATCCATATTCTATTTCCCAATCAAACAATATATCTCGTTTTATCTTCTTGAATCACTATAAGTTGGTAATCATAAAATGTAGTCCTTTTAAATTTGATATTTTATTACTTGATGATAATCACATACTAACATTTTTCTTGCATCAATTTTTGGATATTATTATTGTTCCATTTTGTTTATTAATTTATTTTGTAATTTGATTATGTTGAACAAATATTTATTTATTTATTATTTTATTTTTTTTTCTTCTGTTTTTACTGCTACTTTTTTAGATGAGTTCATAAATGATGCTATAAAGAAACTTATTTCCATGGTTGCTAACTTGGTCATCCTTAGTAAGATGTTGAAAACTCGAATTGCTCAACAAACCACTTCCTCATGTGAACCTCCAAGGGAGCATTGTGATGTTAATGGAGCGGGTGCTTCTCATCTTTTTTAGATTTGTGGATTAAGGGAGGGAGGCATTGAATTTTGGATTCTCAAGTCATAATCATTACCCCACAAGATGAGCAAATGCAAGAGTCTAAGTTTGAAATACTCCTTGAGAACTTCATCTTAACCTAAAATAAGTCCATGAATAACTCCATTAAGGAGTTGACAACTAAGATGAAGAACATGATAGTCCACAACAAGATGTTAGAGACTCGTATTATTCAATATACATGTACTACCTTGAGACTCCTAATGCTCTTAAGGCTATAAGGGAGAAGAATGAAGATGAAGAAATAGAGAAGCCAACCAATCTTAAAAAGAGTGTCGAAATATAATATCACATTCCTTCTCATCATGATTTATTAGAAAAGATAGGGACTATATTTAAAAAAGTGAATATTAAAAAAAAAAACATACTAAAAAAGTTTTCACCGTCAATAAAACTTATACAAACTTAAATAATCATAGTAAAAGATAATAAATTTATACAAGAGAAGGACTATACTTTCTAACTTACTTTGTTCTCTTAACACATTTTTTATTTTTAATTAAAATTTATTAAAAATTATAAAATTATAAATAAAACTTGATTAAATAAAAATTGAAATCACGAAATATAATAATTTATAATAAATTACCTGCAATAATAAATAAAAATGTTTTTAAAAAAATTAAATAGAGATGAGTGTATTAAAAGAATATATTAATAGATTTCTGGTAGATGGACTGTTTTTGAAGATTTCCTTGTTCCATCCAATTCGAAAACCTGGTTCCCGCCGATGTTGAAAGCCGCCAACACTAGGCGCGACACCTGCTTCATCCATCCATCCATCTTTGATCACAATGGAAGACGCAAACGTGGCGACTCTAGCAGACCTCCTCCACCCCCCTCGCCCTCTCACCGCCACCGCCTCTCCCCCATTCCATTCCACGCCCCCGCCGCACCGCTCCACCGACCGCCGCGTCCTCACCGCCCTTCCCCGCCCAACCGTCCTCGTCGGAACCCTAACCCTTCCCACCCACTCCCCTCCCTGCTCCTGCCTCCGCTTCTCCGACGCCTCCGCCACCCTCTGCTGCGACCTCCTCCACTTCCGCCCCGCCGCTCTAAACAAGGAAATCCGCGTCACTTCCTGGAACTTCGTCCCGTTCAAGCGCCATGATGGCGACGTCGGCCACGGCCTCTTGGAGATAATCGATTGGCGTTTCTTCGACCACAACGAAGGGCCACGCCTCGTGGACTCGCTTCCGCTGGCGCCGAATTGCGGCAGACAATCCGGCACCAGCACGAGGAGCGTCCACGGCGTGGTGGAGTCGGTTGGCCCCGTTTCTGTGGTGCCGTGCACCATGGCGGCTAATAGCATTAGCTCCGACCTGAATTCGGGCTCTAAGGTGAACTTGGCAGGGTTTTTGGTGCAATTGTTGTGTTGTGAGTGTAGGTTGTGTGGTTCCAAGGAATATTTAATTGACAAATTGAATGAGAGGAGGGAGGGACACTCTTTTACCAAATTGGAGATTGTGTATTTTTGTGGCAATGCTTCCTCTTGGCACCCTGCGATCACTAAGCTGATTGGTAACCGCGTTGTGGTGTCGGCTTTGAAGAAGAAGATGATTTACGTGACAAAGGAGATGTCTCGCGTGATGTATGTGACTGTGGATGAGTCGGTTCTGCATGTTGGTTCTTGTTCAGAGAAATGCATGCCGAGCTTGAAGAGTGGGATGAAGGGGAAGGGTGAATGTGGTGCCTATACTGGCGTAGTTAAAGGTGTTTACATGCAAGGGATGGTTTTGGAGTTGGACCATGATGTGTGGCTTCTTTTAACTGATCAACTGCATAATTCGATTCATGGTTTGAGAGTTGGCTCAATTGTAAGTGAAGTAAAATTGCTGTTTTCTTGACCCAAGATGTCTTTTGGATTGTAAATGTAGCACCATGTTGAAGAACAGACATCCAATAGGATTTTATCATTTTACCACGTCATTCCATTCATTAATATGATGGGGCAATAGGGTGACTTCATCTTGGATGTTTGTGTAAAATGTTTTACACTGACCTTGCTTATAAATTAAACTCATGTCTTTGCTACCCATTTAGAGTTTCAAGTATTACACCAACAGTCATGACCATTGTGCAGTTATCTGTGAGAAATGTGCATTTTGTGGATCCGAAGTTTTCGTGGACAAAAATTATTATTCTTGGGGCCTGCATCAAGACTAGCATTATTGTGCAATCCTTCTCCCCACTGGAAACTGTGTATGTATTGCTACCATTATTGCACTTGCTTCTGTTAAAATTTGCATCACATGAATGCTCAAAGCACGACAGTCTGTAGACCTTATGTGTAGCCAATGAGCAGTCTTTTATTTTGTTCTATGCATGTTATCACTCTTTACTTTTTCATTGGCAAGATTGGACAAATGCAAACAACTGCATAACTGAAGCCATGCATGGTCATGTTCTGAATTGTTCTACATTTTACATGAATATAATATTAATTGCTCCATGAATACTAAAAACATACTTGGATATGCTTTTCTCTAGTACAAAAGCTGCATATTTTTCAAAAGCTCTCTTAAGAAGACAGCCAAAAATAAAACAACAATTATTTCCTCAAACAAGCTGAACCAATTATGCACTAATTGTTCCTTGAATGTTTCTGACTTATTTGATATTTCCACTTGCCTATACATGTCCTTTGCAGAAAACTGATAATTTAGTTCAGTATTGCAGGTGTAATGTAGTTTTGCCATCTACCGGTATGCTAGGAAAGTTCATTCAGTCGTTACCATTTTCTGCAAGACTCTGGTATTAAATAGTTTGATTTCCTTTTATTGCAATTAATTTGGAACTTAAGAGTTTTAAAGATTGATGGAATATATATTATTCCTTTTTATTATTTTTGCTTGGCAGGGTATTACTTATTGTCTCAAGCTTCCGTAAAATGTTTGCTGGTATCTTATCTGACAAGGAGATTTTGGGATCAAAACATGTAATCTACTTTCTTTGGGTTGAAGAAGTTCTTAGTTTGGCTGAAGCTTTTTGTTCTGTTCCATTTCTAATGAAGTATTTTTGCAAGGTTTTACCAGAAAGAAGGGCTAGTTCAGATGTATGCTAGTTCACTTTTCTCTCCATCTGTGCTTCAAACTCAGGTTTGTTAACAAATTAACAGCTGCGCAAATTTCACTGAAACCAATTTTTTGCTGCCTTTGTTTAGCTATAATGTTTTCCTTTGGTAGCATGGGGCTTTTTTGGGGCTGTGTACACACAACTTGAATGGCTGCGGTAGAGAGCTGCATTGTGGTTTTCTGAAACTGGTATTTTATTTCTTTTTATATTAAATTTTCTTCTGGTACTTTATAAAGTTTGAACCCAATATGGTCTATAGCATACAGTCATTATTTCATCCAAAAAAGAATACAGTGGTTATGTTTTTCTGGAAGGAAATTGTTATTAACCACTGAAGGATATAAACTACTTTATCTTTGTTTTATTACAGGTAATACCAATGTCTATCTTCATCTGTCACTGTATAGACACCTTGCTAAGAATTCTAAAGTCAGAAAATCATTGCAAATTATTGCCTGTTGGCAACCATGTCAGTTTTTTATCACGTGAAGCTAGATATAATGGTAGATCAGTTAGGAGGATTGTTCGAAGTGAAGATATAGGTATTGTTTTGCTTGGATATCTAAAGGTTAGTAGTTCAATTTATCTTTTATTTCAGCATTTGGGAATAAACTGCTCTAATTTATGTGACATATAATGGTTTTCTTTGATCTTTTAAAGATGGAAACAACACAATTTTTTTACAAGAATCTTTGAGATGATCACCATAACTACTGATGTTTAGGTTCTTGTGTTTTTGCTTTGTCTATTCAGATTGATCCATCGACTAGAAGACTGCGTCTGGTTGATGCAACTGGTGGCATTGATATTCTTATACCAGACCTTCCCTTAACATGGAATCCCAATGAAATATATGAGGTATGTTGCTCTTTGCAAGTTTGTGTTTCACAGTCTACCCCTCCATGTTTTAATTTTATGTACTTCTAAAAATAATTGTAGGTTCTCTGATTTTTCACCTATTCAAACCAGATGACTTTTGTAACATTCCTCAAGAAAAGTTAATATGTGATACCATGGATTAAGTGGTGCTTGATCTAAAGTTATGGAGTGCATTAGATATATTGGTAGATAACTCATAAGATTGCTATATTGTAATGTTCATTATCACCACTGGCTTTGTCAACTCTAGTGACCAATTGGCAGATGTCTTCACCAAATCCCTTAGAGGCCATAGAATTAGCTATATATGTAACAGGCTTGGTACATATGATTTATATGATTAAATATTTTGTATTTATTGTATAGCGATTTTATAGGAAAGTCATATCTGGTTTATAGGAACAAAATCATATATGATCCTTTGTATTTATTGTAATAAGCCTATATAAATTAATCCCTGTGGTGTCATTCAAACACACGGTTTCAGCATCTATGCCTTTTGTTTTTCTCTCTTTCAATATGGTATCTAGAGCCTGAAAGAGGCAATATGAGAAACCGTGCCTACTCGGTGGACCCATTGTCCTTGGTGATAATTTTTTTCTTTTCGGTGAAAACCTCCAACAACACTGTTCACAGCCATTTTTTCTAGCAACTGATCCCACAAACTGGGTCACCTCTTGCTGATTTATGCAATGCCGTCAATGGCGTCTGTTGACGAAGTCTCGTGCACCCCTACATGTGCGTGAAAGACACGCCAAACAACAATGGTTGCTAACTCGTGACAGCCTTATTCTAGTTGTTTTTTTCAGCACTATGGTCGCCTCTCCTTGTGCGACATAGGACCTTGGTAACAAGGTTTCTAAAATTGAGATTTTACTTCGGATCGAGAGAGGGTTGAAAATTTGTAACTCGAGGATCATAACTTGGTTTGTAAGATACCTTCCTAAAATATTTATATATAATTTATATCTAATACATACGCACAAAATGTAATATAAATAAAGAAAATAACCTCAATTATAATATTAAACAAACTTAAAAATTCATATTCATAACTAGTTATAACATAAATTCAAATGATTTTATTTTAAAGTATCCAAATAGTTAAATACATACATAACAAAATATAATTTTACAAAACTACAAATAAAAAACCATTTTTTACCAAAAAAATTTATAAAAGCTGATTAGAAGAGCTTCATTTACGTCTATCAACCATAAAAGAAGTTCAACACATTTTCAATTAGTAAAACAATAGTCTTTTCAGTTTTCAGCTTTTTGAGTAGCCTTTTCAGCATTTTCAAAAGCTGTTCCTAATCTTTCTCTCACCCTTAGCAGTTTAGCCATAGAAGGCAAAAAATATATATAGCAAAACAGAGAGATGGGAGTGATTGAGTAAGAGAGACCCAAGTCCCAAACATGACAACAACAATGGTGACCCAAATGCAACGCGGCAACGGTGATGACCCATTGCAGCAGTAGCAGCACAAGGTGGAGCTTTGGTGGTTGTGAAGGAGAGGTCCTGTGATGAAGGATTCAGAGGTCAGAGAAGTCATGAATGGTAGGGAACTTGCTTTCAAAGGAGAAAAATGGGATTTTCTTCACCTCCATGGGATTGATGATTCCACTATTGAACGTGGTAAATTGTGATCCCACTATGATCTCACTCTCCAACAGTCCTAAGCACGATCTAGCTTGCTAGGGGGTGTTTGACACGTAAAATCGTGCTTGGTTTAAGAAGTTTAGCCAAGTTGTTCAAAACTTCGGGATGACAAGAAGTGAAGCAGATCACTCTGTATTTTATTGTAATTCCTCTTCTGATTCCTCTTCTGGTAAATGTGTGTATCTGGATGATATTGTCATCACAAGAAATGATGATATCAAAATTTTCCAGTTAAAGCAGTATTTATTCAGCCCCTTCCAGACCAAAGATCTTGGCCACCTAAAGTACTTTCTTGGCATAGAGGTCGCTCAATCCAAGGAAGGCATTGTTGTCTCTCAGAGAAAATATGCTCTTGATATCTTACAAGAGACTAGTATGAGTAATTGCAGGCTAGTTGACAGTTCCATGGATCCAAATATGAAGCTAATGGTAAAATAGGGTGAACCTTATTCTGATCCCGAGAGGTATAGAAGACTAGTAGGTAAACTCGTTTACCTCACTATCCTGATATCTCCTTTGCAGTGGGAGTTGTAAGTCAGTTTATGCAGGCACCTTGCGTTGATCATTGGGCAGCAGTCCTCCGTATTCTTAGATATATCAAGAAGACACTTGGACAAGGTTTGCTATATGAGGATAAGGGAGACACCCATATATCATGTTCTTGTGATGCCTATTGGGTAGGATCTCCCATTGATAGACGATCTTCTACAGGTTTTTGCATATCTATTGGGGGAAATTTGGTCTCTTGGAAAAGTAAGAAGCAAAATACTGTTGCTCGTTCTAGTGCTGAAGCAGAATATCGGGCTATGGTTTCAGCTACTTGTGAATTGATATGGGTAAAACAACTTATTCAAGAATTGAAATTTGCTGATGTCCAACCAATGAAACTGTATTGTGATAATCAAACGGCTCTTCACATTGTTTCTAATCCTGTATTTCATGAGAGAACCAAACACATTGAGATTGACTGTCACTTTGTACGAGAGAAGTTGTTGGCCAAAGAAATAAGTACAGAATTTGTCAACTCAAGTAATCAACTTGCTAACATTTTCACTAAATCTTTAAGGGGACCACAAATACAAGTTATATGTTCCAAGCTTGGAGCATATGATTTATATGCTCCAGCTTGAGGGGGAGTGTTAAATATATTACCGTTTTCTTGTATCTTTTCTGATATGACTTTTATTTTCTTTGTATTTTCTTGATATAGTTTCCTTATTTCCTTTTTTTAGGTTTAGATGTTTAACCTATAAAAGGGAGATTAGAAATTGTATTACACATACTACTCAGTTCAATATAGTGGTCTGTTTAACTTACATATTCATTAAATTCATCTTTGTTTTCTGTTGTTCAGTCATGTTTTTTAATTTAACTATGTAGAAAGCCCTTAAATCATGTAGAAAATAGTTTACCCTTTGGATTTACAGGTGACGGACTATGATGTTATTGTGGACGGCATAGGTGAACTTGTGGATCAGTTAGAATTGCTTGGGAGCAAGTCATTATCATGCAGAACAATCTTTAATTGCACCAAAGCAGAAAGAGAGTTAATCACATCAATTTTTGTATACTGTCCTTGGAAGAATGCTAAATGCAGAAAAATTCCCCTTAACTCATGTATTAATAGTAAGAATGAAATTGAGACACTAGAACCTGGATCCTACCATTTGCTTAAGGTATCTCACAAATTTCCTCTGCAAGAAAAGGTATGTTATAACTGTATATTTAATCATAAATTATGGTCATTAATTGCATTATGAGCTGCAACTAAATGTTCATTAGAGCAGTTGTATGGTAAAACTAAAAGTGAAGAGTTACAAATAAAAAGATTGTAAGATCAGCTAGTAGGATTAGTATTGATCAGCTTATACTAATGCATTCAACTGTCAGATTTGATATTTCTGGAAGTTTTTTAGTTTCTATGTAATTTTAATATTATTGTTTGGTAGACTGGCAGGTTATTATTTTTTATGTATTTTTGGTTCTTTGTATATAATTAATAGATTAATTAACCTTTCTTGGATGTGATAATTTCCAAAATCCATATTACAGGATCAATTGCCTGCTACTGGTTCAGTCAAAATTCTTTAAATTCTTGTTAAGAAGCAATCTGTTTAAGAAACCTGAAGATTTATGAGAGTTATGCAACTTATATTTGCATTTTCAGAAGTTGATGAAGAATTTTCTTATATTATAGTTTCCTTGATCTAGTAAATGTCAAGTTTTCCCATTCATTCTTAGGAGCACATAACTGAGTTTTCTGATTTATGATGTGTCTAGGGAGATGGAATCCTAAATATTTTGTTAGAAAACTGCTTTAATTGAGGTCACTGCTAACCTCCCTTAATTGTGGCCTATTAGAGTTGGTTGTCGGTATCTTGGAAAGGGCTATTTACAAAGGGGGTGACTAGAAAGGTTGAGTGAAGCATTGTAGAGTGCAAGACCTCAGCTCTTAGCAGGTCAACTAGAGATATGACCAATGTAGTCCGTATAAAGCTTGGGCAATACTCACCTTATAAACTGGATTTATGGGATTAAGTTAGGCTATAAACCAAAATTTCAAGATAGTATTAGAATCTATCCTAGATGCATTGCTGGGACACTTACATTGCCATGCTCCAGGCTAATAATCTTGGGTGTGAGTTGTGTTGGAAAGTTGTTTTAATTGTGGTCACCTTTAGCTTGCCTTAATTGCGACCTATTAGAGTTGGTTACTTGTGTCTCAAAAAAGGCTACTACCTATAGAGGGGTTGTCCTAAAAGGCTGAGTGAAGCTATTGGGATGTCAGCTATATGGTGGTGGTGGTGGGGAGGGGTGAGATCCAACATCAACTAGAGATATGTCCAACCTCCAAGGTATTCCTTATAAAGCTTTGGGCAGTCCTCATCTCAAGTTGGTTTTGTAAGGTTGAGTTAGGCTCTAAGCCTAAATTTTAAGATTTATATAGGACAAAGCATTACCTAACCCTAGATATTAGGTCATAGGTGGATGCTGGGGAAGATTTTTTGCCTCTAGCATGACTCCACATGTGAAAATCTTTGGGCTTGACTTGAAGCAACAAGCATGGGCAAAAACACATACCGACTAAAACCTTATGCTGAGATCATGATTTAACTAGCACATAGGAATTAGGAACTCAAAGATTTGAACTCCTGATCACTTGGTCGAAGAAGTTTTGATATCTTGTCAATTGTGAATTTTTTTGTCTAACAATATCCAAATACCTTAAACCCTATATCTACTTCTTAATCCAATAATGAATTCTAAAACATCAATGCTAGATACAAACAATATTCAAAGATACCAAAAAGCATAACCACTTACCAGTGTACAGAGCTGTTGAGTTGCTTGCAGATCCATACAAAAACTTAATGTAGATAAAGGAGTTTTTTTTGTTTTTTTGTTTTTCTAACTTTCACATGTGTAGCATCACTCATCCTAAAATGTTCAATGTTTGTATAGTATTTACATTGCTTTTCAAGAGTTTTTCACCACTAAGGCCCCTATATAATTTCTTGCAGTATTCTAATAAAACAGGATCCAGCAAGTCAAGTACTTATGCTGAAGCCATTCTTTTGCCATTCAATTTATTGCTTTCTGGCAAGAGTAGAATAACACATCCATGCAATGGTTCTTGGGACAAGACAAAGGAACTTTTGAAATACTGTATCAGTGGTAATAATGAGGATAAAGTTTCCATTAAGAGGCAGAAACTTATTAAGGAATCAGTAAGTTCATCGAAGGATGAATTTCACACTTCCATCTATGAGCTGAGTGCTTGTAATTCTTTCAGGAAATCAGAAGAGAACAAAAAATGTGTCAACTTGAGATCTTCTCACGATGTATCTTGTCTGGTTACTTTTAGAAGCCTTCAAGATGAGAACGTGGTTTGCCCAGCTATCTTGCGCTCTACATCACCTATGAAAGATATGAGTTTTAATTCAAAACCTACTTCTAGGAAAATTTTGCTTGAGTTCTCATCAGATAGATTTTTAGTGCACCAGGTATCTTACTCTCTTTGGCCTGCCAACCAAAGGTAGTAGGTTTTAACTAATTTTATAGAGTGCTTCAATTTGTAGCATGAACCCAAGTATTAATTTACTATCTACTGTATTTCAGTTTTTGCAGATTGGTGGTTATTACATTGTAGATCATAATAGAAAAGACTGCTTCGGCAGTACAAAAGATTCTGACTTTGGTAGCAGTGGCAGTGCTAAATTACTAGTTGATTCTGGAAAACATATCTGGAGCCTTTCATTTGTTTATGATGAGAATCTTTCTGATCAATCAGAATATACATCTGCAAAAGATTCTTTATCTGCTATCATTGATGGAGCTTTGCCTAAAGATCAGATTAAACAACTTCTGCTGAGGTCCAATGATGAACCTTCAGGGGTCTGTTCAGATGTTTGCCTTTATCTCCCCGTCAATCTTGCAGGTGCCTTGGAGGATAATATTATGGAATTGGAAGATAGTCAAAGCTTGCAATTTGCAATATCAGAAGATAATGCTAATGTATCTCTGAGTACTGGATTTCAGAGATCAAACAGCTTGTTCCCTGAGGGCAATTTGATCTCTGTCTCGGGAAATGTGGTTGACATTCATGAATTTGGCTCTGGTTTCTTCAATTCATGCTCAAGTGGTGCAAATCTTGATGCTCTTCAGTTGAAAGGTCCCATTGGGACTAGAAGCAGTTTCTGCATTCACGTATTAGTGCACCACCATATTGTAACTGCAATCCCATTTCACCCTATATTATATTTAGATTCTCTGTGCTTATTTTTGCAACTTAATATTGTTAATTTATTTCTTATTAGGTGAATATTTTTGGTTCTGTAAATAAACATGCTTTCCCTACTGGATTTGGACGTGGTGTGACTGCAACATTTCATCGAATTCTCAATGCAAGGTATGCACTGGATACCTGACAAGAAATAATTGAGCTCCAGTTCTTATTTCACTGCACTGTTACAGAAAGAATAGCAATATTGGCAGTTGTGAACTGTTTTGTGAAAAGAAAATTTCTCGTCAGGACTGAGGTTATTGTGTGTATTTTTTTATGCCAATTTGTCCTGTCTATTCAATATTACTCTTATATTTTCCCATATGCAGTTACATGAAGGGGTTATCCTTCCATTGATTATATGAATTTTGTGTAATTTTTGCAACAAAATTGATTCCTTATCTTTGGTTCTGCAGGGCCCAAAACAAATTTTTATTACTGCCTGTGTCATTTATTGTAATAAAATCGATAAAAGTGTGTGATAAACTATGCAGTGAGAGGTGCTCTTTTTTAAACCCTGCTACAGATGCTGACAATGCATCTCAAGATTCTATCTCTTGTTTGATTTCCCAATTGCCTCAGAACTTGAGCCACAAGCAAATAATGCTTCGATGCAGGGTAAATTGTTTTTATATTTATCTATGAAATATTTGTGCTCTCAGAACTTTATTTTTGCTGCTGTCTTTTATGAACAGGTACTTGCAGTCTTTGTTTTAGTTATAGAGAGGAAGACTGCAAATTTTATTGCAGAAACAAAAGTTAATGCAATAGAGACACTTTTGGACATTCCGCTTGCTTGTTTTTTGTTGGGTAAGTTATTTGTGCTTAAAAATAAAGTTCGGAAGAAAAGTCAACTAAGAACAACTCAATCACTTTCTACGTCCTGCATGTGCATGCATTGTATGTCAAATGTGATTTAACCTGTGTTATATTTTAATCAGTGTTCTATCTTTTATAAATTATTCCTCATAACATGTTTAATTTATTCTGCTCTTTCGTTTGACATATGGATTCCTTGTTCAATTAATGGCCTCATTTATTCACCTGGCAGCATCCTTACACATGATGTTTGTAACGGATTGTGCATTTCCTCGAATTCTTCCTTTTGTCAATAAGTCGTGTTTATATGTTGTGTGGTGGCAAATTTTATAGGAAAGAGAAACTTTATTTAGACTATAGAATTGCACAGGAAGGCGATGTTTGACCTCGGACTATCTATTTGCCATCCAAAAACTAGCTTCTTTTATATGATCCTTGACGTGCAGAACCTTTTTCTCATCTCATGTTTTGGATTTCCACTATTTGCTAGGTTCTCTGTGACCATTTTAGTTTAATGATATTTTCCCTGACATTTCATAATTCATGCAGAAGATGGGTCATCATCATGTTGTTGCTGGGCTAATGCTGAAAGGGCAGCAACCTTGTTGAGACTACGTGAAGAACTCGCCACATCTTATCATCTAAGGAGAATTTTGAAAATTCACAAAAGAATTACTGTGAAAAACCATGGATTATATATTGATTCTCCTTACCAAGATCTTGTTGTTTCTGTTTCTTCTGGTAATGCTCTTTGCAGTTCCGATGAAAACCTCCTCAAGTTGATAATATCCAACGCATGTGTCGGTCGAATATGGGTGAGTTAACATATATGGATCTGAAGTAGTTGGGAAATAATTAGTTTATCATGAAGATTTTGGAGAGTAGAAAAATACAAAATTGAGACCGGTATATTGTGTCAATCTTATCAAAACTAAATTACATTCTTCACAAACAAAATAAAAGTAAAAAAAAAAAACTTCATTTGTAACAATGAAGTAATATTAAGTTCAGTGATATGATTTTGTAGGACTTTTCTGTGATTTGTTGCTCACTGCTTCCTCCCATTGTTTATGGGTTCATTATTTGTACAGAATCATACATTTTCCATCTCGCTTCATCTCATTTTATTTTCTTTGGTCTTAAATATTTGTCTAAATAAAGCTTTTAACCTGATCTGAGCAGAATGTAGTTGCTAGTGGAATGGGTGCAGAGGAAATAAAACAGTTGGAAAAAGAATACCTTGCAGAAATGGTGAATGTGCAAAGCATGCAGAATGTATGGGCCAATGAAGTCTCTTATCCACGCACTCTCGCTGATGCAAGGAATATGATTCAGGAACTTCTGAAAAGTTAATGCTTATGGACAAACTGTTAGGGTACTGAATAGGATTATATACATTTTGTGAATAAGTATAACTAATTTCTATGTAAAATTTAGCAGTAGCATACTGTAATAGGCACAACTGTTGTATTTAGGTAGTGTTTGACCCAATTTCTTTGGGACTTCCCTTCTCTGTAAAAGTAGCTGTACCAAACACATTTTTTGTAAAGCTCAAAAATTAGTTTAATTTTTATAAAGAAAAAGAACAAAAATAATTTTTTTTTAAAAAAAGAAAAGAATAGGTGAAGGAATTTTTAGAAAAGAAAAAACTTGTTTCCCTTTCATGCTGTCTCTCTCGCAGCCCTCCCGTCTCTTGCTCTCTCTCTTCCTGTTCTCCCCCTATTGTCTCTTGGGTCAAGAAATAAACTGTTAAAGTTCTTATTTTGAGCTTTAACTTTAAAATAGATTTAGGTTAAAAAATATATTAACTAAATTTGTCATAAAATCGAAAAATTTGATGATTAAATTATGAAGTTAAAATTTTAAAATCAAATGAATAGAGAAGATCTAGTTTATCACGAAGTTGATAAATTTAAGGATTTATATAAACACTTAAAAATCAAATCAACATCTACAAATTTTTCGAATCAAATCAATACAAGTTGTCACTTACTAGAATGAAATTGTATATCTATTAGATTAGATTAGATTATGTTGAACATGAGTTAAATAAAATAGGAACAGAAGTTGATTACCACTTATACCGGAAGAAAAATCGCAGTAAGAGTTTCGTTTCTGTAGCAAAAATTCGGAGCTCACTGGCTATTTTTATTGGATTTGACTACTTTAAAGTTAGGTAAGAAAAAATCTATTTGTTGATAAAAAAAACTAACTGTTAATATTTCTTCATATTTATAATTGGTTATGTATGAATGCATAATATTAATTAATTTTTTCATCAATAATTAAGATGACCTAGAGTCCATTTGGAAAAATAATTTAATTAATTTTTTTTAATAAGTTACTATTATATACAAATTTATGTTATAGGTAGTAAGCTATTTGTGTTTGGATATACATGTTAATAAGTAAAACAAAATTTTAGTATTTGGATTTATTGTTATATAAACACTTATATGTTATTATCTCATTTTAAAAATTAAAATATAAAGAATCACATCATGGTTTAAGATAAATTAAAATTTTAAGAATAACTAAATATTTATATATTAATGTTATATATATTTATAATATAATATATAAAATATAAATCATTAACCACCATGTACCTATTTTTAATTTTAAAAAAAATATGTAACACATGCATTGAAAAAATCACCAAACACTTATCAATAATTTTAAAATTAAATTATGATTAAAATATAAATTAAGAGGTAAAAATTAAAATTATATATATGATGAAATCATGATGTAAACTAAATTTATAATTCATATAATATAGTTGTAAAAATTTGTAATTATTATAAAAATTCAACCACTATATACTCCATTGTAGAAGGAAACATATAAAAAAATTATTAAAATGTATGAAAGAAATGACTAGTAACATATAAAAATATAAATTTATTTAATTAAATTATATTCTTTTAGTGAGAAAGAAGGAAATATAAAAAATAAAAATAAATATACTAGCAAGAAATAATTATAATTTATTATGTATAAATTAATATTTATATTAATTTAGATGAAGAAATAAAAATTATATATATATATATATATATATATATATATTAAATTATTATCAAAAATCAACAACTATAATCATTATAGAAGGAAACATATAAAATTTACTGGTATCTAATCATTAGAAACTAAAAAAAATATTTAATTTGAGAAAAAGAAAATACACACGCTCTTTCTCTCGTGATTTTCTCTTCACAATAATAACCCTCACTCTATCTCTCTCCCTTTATCAGTTTTCTTTTCTCTTCTTTAAAGATTTCCAAAATTTTCAAGTTTCCATTCAAGCTCTAGCATCCAAAAGTTCTTCAAAAGTAAGTTTTATTCTTCTCCTTTCTTGACTTGTTTCTGATTAGTTGGTAAATTTAACTTCATCATCCTTCTTTCTTTCTCTCATGCATGGTATCAAAATCATATCCCTTTCTTCTAACCATTTTTTTCTTCTTATTTTGCTCATGAAAATATTGTTAGTTGAAACTGCGGTGATTGTCCAAAAGGTTTGGTTCAAGGAGCAAAATTTTATATTTTTCCACCTCCTAAAACTCCATTTTGATATTCTCTTTTGAGCAAGGAAAGCTTTCTTGAGAATCTTCCATTTTTGTGATGTAATGTTGATTCAACATGTGATTTTGGTTATTATTGGTTCAAATACGTGATTGGTTGCATGTTGCAAAGTTGTGTTATTTTGAATTTACTATTAGTTTGACTTTTGCTTGAGCATGTCTTTGGGTTTGTCTGGGTAAACTTCTTTATAAGCATTTATAGGAAGGAAAAATATGAAAACAATGAAATAGGTTTTTGTATTAGCTAAACTTAGTTAATACATAAATTAAAAATCAATCTTTTGAAAATCTAATATCAGAGAGCTTTTACAAATTAGTTTACGCATAAGTTAATTCAACTTATGGAGAAACTTATTTCATTATACCTTCCTATTTTCCCCTTTGCCGCGACCTCTCAGCCCGGGGGACTGTGTCGGCGATGGCCAATGATGGTGAAAGACGGGGGGTGGAGTCCCAAATTCTCTTCAAAGAAGACAAAAAGGGATCAAAGGAGTCGCCATCGACATTTTTATGGAAAACACCAGGAAACCTTCATGATGAATAAGGAAGGTCTAGAACGAGAGTATGGATTCGAGAGTTGGTTACGCATGGAAAATAACATTCCCCATATGTCTGCCCAAAAAGACAGTTACCCTAGCCATAGGCATGGACCTTACTTCAGACACCTCTCTATGATTCTTTATTTTTAACATTATATGACGAATGAAGGATTTTTTTGTTTAGGGAGAAAATAACTTGATAAGAGTGGTCTTTTGCTCCTACGTATCTCCTAAGCAATGGAGAAATCAAAGTTTACATAGTTCTGGGGCAGAGGCTTGGTATATGTTTTGACAGTGATGAACTATCCATTGGCGTCCACCGGTTGTTTGGGTGAAAGGGAAGGGGAAAGACCTAGATACCCTGGGATGGTTTGATGCCGACAGGCTTTCCCTTGGTGCCTGACTTTAGTCACCTTGAATATGAGCTATCTATGCGTACCCCCATGATAGGGGTGATTGGGCAACAATAGGCTTTACATTGGCACCTATGTGAACTAGTGGTGATTAGTAGTTGAAGACAAATCTAAAAATTTGAGTCAGAGCCAAGTGTATTTGTAGATTCTGGTAATGTGTTTGTTCATGCAGGAACCCTATACAAGTGTTGACAAAGACACCGGTTTAAGGGCCAGGATTATATATGACGGGTGATGGCCGACCATACTTCGGCCAGCTTATTTGCGTGATAGTAATGAAACCGAGAACCTTTTAACCAAAAACCAGAGATTCTTGGTATCTACTATTGTGGATGACCAGGAAGATGTGCTCAACTAAGGTGGGGGAGGGAGTGATTAGCAAATGGGAAGTCGAGGCTAGGTCAAGGAATACAAATTCCTAACCCTAGATGGTCATAGGTCACGTAGGTGATTGAGTTTAGAGTTTAACTGTTAATCTTTTTAGGTTATGAGTTAGGTCTTTCAAAGATGTCATATGAACTTGCATGTGTTATTTTTATTTTGGTACTTCAGTGAGTTACTTTTCTTTTGTTGTTGCTTATCTTCTACCAGCTCCTTTCTTTGTGGCGATCACCTCTTGTTCTTTTCTTCTCTTTGCAGAGTGTTGAGGGTGCCCTCTCTCTTTATGTATTCTCTTTTTCCTTATAGGGGAGTCCTAGCTTCCTATTTGGACTTTTCTATTCTATAGCAATTGCTTTCTCTCTCTATGTAACCTTTTCTTCTTTGTAAATGGCTTAATCGTAAGGATTTTTTCTTAAGTCTAAGTGTTTCTGTCTCCACCCTTTTTTTCTCTCTTTCTACAATGGGGCATTTTATAGGCTTGCATGGGGTGTCCACTATCTTCTCAAGGATCTTTGCCATTAATGCGACGACTATCCCCTAAACATATTCAATGCTCTGGTGCTCTTAACAGGGATTTTCCCATTTAATGCAGCGGTTTGACATTAATGGGGTGGTGATCCTTTTTCCTTTTTGTGGCGTGCATGTTCCTCACATTTTCCACTTTCCCCCAAAATAACAGCCTAGGTGAGAGCACAAAGATCCCCATGCTGGTCACCTAAGGAATATAGTGACATGCTTCCTTTCGTCATTCATCTACTATTGCCTGCTCCACTAACTTTCTTTTGGAGAATTCCCAATCCTCCACTATTGATTTCCTACTCTTCCCTATGATCCTAATTTTATTTCTTTTGTCCTTGTTTCCTTCGCGTCTTGGGCTTCAATATAGGTTCATGGCAATTGCGTGAGGCGCCTTACAACAAGTGACCCAATTATCCCTTAAATCGATTTTGGATTTGGACCGTGCACCTTTTTGCCCCCAAGCGCTATTTTGGAATTGGGATTTTGAAACCAGGGTCCAAATTACATCCCCTGACGAATTGCGAAAGATATTTACTACTAGGCTCATGTTGTTTCGATCCAAAATGTAACAACAACATTTTTGGACAAATTGGCCCAATGGTTCTGTCACCTATGATTGGGCCTCTACTGTTAAGACCCCTAATCACACCCTCCTATAAGTATTTATGGAGAAGTTTATCCAAATAAACCCTTAATCTTTTCTCCATAACTCTATGTGGTTGATGAATTTGAGCGTCGTTTGCAATTTTAAAAAATAGACATCTTGGGCAACGAAATAGGAACAATAATCACTTAAAAAATTAAGAAATGACTTCTAAAATTGGATTTGAAGTTGGATCTGACATACTGAAGATGTTACTGACCTTTGAGACTTGTTTTGGTTGTTTCTACTTTTGTGAACATCATTTGAGAAAGAAAAATATATGGTTAAAAACTAGACTTAATAAGTTTCGAAATGATGAGTCATACACCTTTTAATTCATCTAATGAATATGGTAAAAATTGGTTTAGATCGGAACATGTGTAAAATCTTTGATCTAATTGATGTTTTGAACATGGTTTAGTAAAACATAATTTCTCTCTACACCAATCTTATGTGACATGCTGTTTTGGAAAATAGACTTTGGAAGCTATCAAAAGATATGAGAGTTTATAATATTTGGTTTTGATTTGAAAGAGAAATGCCTGCGGTATGTCATGCAAGGAGAAGCGATTATAGCATCGAAAAAAAACAGTCAAAAGAAGGTGCGTGAGATGTTGCCAATGGATGTCGTCAACGACGTTGGACAAATCGGCAAGAGGCTCTGTCTATGGGGTTAGTTGCCGAAGTAAGGTCACCAAAAAGATGGAAATGGAATATGGTGGATGTGGCGGTTGGAAGTCTTTCGCCAGAAAAAAAAAAAGGAAAGGAAGGTAAATATTTTATCACCAAGGATAATGGGTCCACCAAGCAGCACAGTTTCTTAGAATGCCTCTATTAGATTCTACATACCATATTAAAGAGGAGGGAAAATGTTGAAACAGTGTGTTTGAATAACATCATGGAACTTGATTTATATAGGCTTATTACAATAAATACAAATAATAATATATGATTTGCCTATAAAATTGCTATACAATAAATACAAAATATTTGGAACATATTTTCAACAATTACAATTGTGGTATCAAAGCTGATAATATCTTTTGAGAATAAACCAACAGGGAATAGATTTCTTGTGCCTTTCTATGGAGTTATTTCTACGTGAAAATGATTGTTGCTTGCTAAGTCGAATGACTTTCTTGTGTAGCTATCTCCGTAGGGAAATTGTCATTGGTTGCAACTTTTTATGTAATTATTTCCTTGTCAAATAATCATTGTTTGACAGTTTATGCTCATATTTGTTACTCTTCATGAACTATAATCAATTTATACTAATAAGGACTCATGGTTAAACATAATGCTCAATTTGGAGTGCATTGTCAGATGTAGCACAAGTTCTTAATGGAATGGTTATGACTGTGGCTCAACATGAAATAGTTATTTATCAAGTAACTACTACTCTCTGTCAACAAGTGAAGTCATGACATTTAGTTTGGGAAGAAACAAATACTTGATGAGACTATACTTTGGCATAGAGAGATTGTTAGTGACGATGACGTAGAAATAGAACCCACATTGTTAAATCAAAACCTAAGGCAAATGCCTTGGTGGTTACGATTCTCAAAACTACTATCCAATGTTTCAAATGTAAAGGCTCCCACTATGACTCGAAATGACCTCATAAAGAGAGTTTGCTAGGTGCAAAACAAGTTGATACCTTGTTAGGGATTGTCAGAACCTTCTTCGAGAGGATTCTCACGTTAGTATTTATTGAACTATGAAACATATGATAGACAAAGATAGATGGAAACATTAGAGTTAAGACTTTTTTATTGAAGACCCTACTAAAATGGAGTATGCCATGACTAGTCACCCTTCAATTGTACTAATTTTTTAGGTAAAACTATCTTTTGTTTGGTTGATTTTATATTAAAAATCTTTGTTAGTCTCTATTAGTGGATTAAGATCTCTTTGATTTCTCCTTCCAATATTGATGTCTTTTTTGTGTTGTAAAACTACTTTATTTTGGAAATGAGGTGTTATGTTCTTAATTTGTTGAGTTTGATTTATTCTTGTATCAATTTTTTATATATGTTATTTTGTCTCATATGATAATAAACTTCTTTTTGAGCTTGAATTTGATTGTTCTCCCTCGTAACTATCACTTTGTTTAAAAGTCACCCTCTTAATTTGTTTTCTTATGTGATAAGAGCCTAGAATTAGTTGAGAACACTTTTTTCCTTATTTGATTCGATGAACCCTATTATCATTGAAGCTTTCCTAATTTTTCTATGGTGAGTTTTAAATTTTCATATGGACAAAAATTATAACTTTCAAATTATCAATATTCGATTTCTTACCATATTGTCAATATTTTCCAAATAACCTAATGTTGATGTAACTGAACTCTATCTCAAGGATCATCCTGATTTTCTTTGATCTAACTATTTGTTGTTTCAGGTTAGTTAAATTATTATTTTTTTTTGTTTCATTACAAATACAATGACATTCTAACACACATCCATTGTCTTGAAAATTTTAATTCTCTCTTAAGTTAGACAATTTGGAAGCTTTTGTTAAAAATTTGCCTACCTCTCTTAGTATTTGACTTAATCATTTTGTAATTCCCATCTTTGAACTCATTTCAAGATTTTCTAGTATTATTATTCATGATCATTACTATTCTCATTGGGATTGTGTATGTGTTGTCAAAATAACTTCTAAATAAATTTCTTCATGTATATCTGATTCTTCTATAAACTAGTATGATGTTTGTTATGTCATTTTGTAATAGAAACCATCTTCGCAAACAATTTATAAAGTTGTAATGCTTTTCCAACCACTTTATATTGGTCCAAAATTTAAATGTATGTTTTCTACGCCATGTGAAACCCTTGATTCACTTATTTATGGATTTTACTTAAGGGTGTTCATATTCAATATAATCCAAAAATAAAACCGCAAATCAATTCAACAAATAGAAAAATAAAGAAAACCAAAATTTTTAAAATTGTTTTGGACCATTTTCTTGTTCAATTGATCGGATCGAATCAAATTCACGTTTGTAAAATCAAATCAATCTAAATCAAACCAATATATTTTAATATATATAGACTATTATGTGTTTCACATGTGTGTGTATATATATATATATATATATATATATATATATATATATATATATATATATATATATATATATATGTCGAGGATAATTAATGATTAATTAACATGCTTATTTTTTTATCTTTTGTGTTCTTTATTTTTTAAAGATGATAATGTATTTTGTAAATAATGTTCAATAATTAGCAAATTAAATATCAATAAGGATGTATGATAAAAATTGAATCATCCAATCCAATTCAAACCACATATTCTCATATCAGATTACATCAAATTTATTTAGGAAAACAATATAAACTAATCAAACCATATATCATTAGTCTTTTGATTGAGTTTTTTTTTTTTTGCTCAAAATCGAGTTGAATCAATCCACGTACACCCCTAATTTTACTATCATTCAAGTAATGATTTCTCAGTAAAATAATTGAAAAGGAAAAATACCTAGATTTGTCTTTGCACTCTCCAAAGTTCCTTAAAGGAACTAGGATTTGTCTTTAGCTAAGAGACAAAGTATGACTAAGTTAATTCTTAGAATTAACCCAATCGTAGTAATGTTATTATAGGTTATGTTGACATCATCAAAATACATGAAGGAATAATAAATTACACCAAGTTCAAAGTGACAACCATACGATCCCAGCTCCAACATCCAAGAAGGATTTAGTCTTAAAACAAGAACTTTCTACATCAGATGCTTCCCTGTGCATATGGACATATGAAAATATAACAAACACAATTTTTAAAGCACTTGCGAAGACTTTATGTTAGGATTTGTTGGGAAATCATGGTGCATTACTACTTTAGGTGAATTCCTTATTGTTATTAGTTATTACCAGTAGATACAGGTAATAGTATATGAGACCCTATAGGTCAAAGTACAAATAAAGGAGTTGAAAAGGCTAAAGGTCTTTATTCTAAGAGTTACATTTATGACTAGGGTAGGCAAGGTTGTGAAATCCAAAACGAAATATCCGTTTCATTCCCTTAGACTCAATCTATACCTTACAAATTTCTGAAATGAGTTTTATCTTTATCTATTTGGATTTTTTTTAAAGGGTATATAATGCCTAAGTCTAAAATAGGTTTGACATCTTTTTTATTTCTATCATAATTCATGTCCTCATAGATTAAAAGTGTTTATTTTGACAATTATGCTCTTGTCCATAGCTCATTACAAGGGATGACTAGTCAATAGTGTTTAACTTAAGAAGGGCTTAACTGAAGAGGTTGAGTAACACAAAAGAAGGACAATCTTGATTACAACAACAAAAAGACAAGACAACTAGATGAAATTTTGTATGGCGTTTACTTTTTGACAAGAGAAAAGAAAAACACATTTTCATGAATAAATTAATTTAGATCTTTATTGAGATTTAAATAAATTTGAGATAAAAACGTATGGTATCATGTAATGACGATGGATAATTACAGTTTTATCCCGTCCAATAACATTTTCAATTTACACATTTTTCCCTCTTAAGCATTTACCAAAAACCCTTATGGTTTTGTCATTTACACCTCTTCATCTAATTCTACATTTAGAAATACAAGTTCACATCCATTTAATGATGACAAACTTATAAATGAAAGTCAATGCCAAAAGCACTATAATGGAAGTGATCCTTGTTCAACTAAAGATGTGAAAATGTTCACCCCTTTAATATTTTGATGATAACAAAACTTATTGCTTTGATAACCAATCACATCTTTTGTACACAAATTGATGAAGTACACGTATATCTAAAGATCTCTATAAATATTGCTTATTTTTGGAATAGTGTTCAAACATTCGATAATGAAAGTATCCAATGATTATTTGTTACAAAAGATTCCATAAATGATGATAACTTATAATTTGTCTTTCTTATGTTGATACTTGCACTTATATATGTATACTTATTTGTATCTATCTCTCTTAAGAGACTACATGCCTAATATTTTCTAATACACTAACGTTCTTTTCTATCTTGGTGCATTTTCTTCTTATTTGAGGAATAGAAACATTTGTTCTCTTTAAGCTCTATCTCTAAAAAAAAGGAAGTCCATTTATCAATATGTATGTGCCTTTTAGAATTATGAATAAAAGAGTAAACAAACAAGAACTTTCCTATGCATAAAAGTTTCATTGATCAAGTTTAAGGAAAGTGTTAGAGTAACTCCGTTGCACTTTCCTCTCAAACAGAAAAAGACATATAGTGTTAGAGAACACGTGAAGAGAATTTCTTAAGCATTTATTGCTAAGATCATCTCTAACCTAAAATCATCAACAACTATCTTCTCTTCATGCACACATGCACACATACATATTTGATAGGTTTTGGCTAAGTGTGATCTAATAGGTTTTGGCTAAACCTAGATCTCACACTTAGTACAATTGTCAATGCTATGAAGATACAAACAACATTATCATTAAAACAAAGTATATTCGTAAAAAAACTTAAGATAGAAATGAATTGAAAAGAATAAAATGGATAAGATTCAAAAATAGCTTGTCATTGATTTCGTTGAAATTATATAAGACAAAACGAGATTAGCCACAAGCCTCGTGGAGAACTTGATGAGAATTAAGTGTTCTAATCTAAGAACAAGTTGAGAGAACTCTCTTAAATGCTTGTTATGCAAGATATCACAAATGAACCAAAGTTATTACAAATCAATTAGGATCAAGTTTATATATTGATCCTACTTATAAAAAGCATAAAAACTAACAAAATGGAAAGGCCTTGGGCCTTCGAACAAACACAGCCCAAAAAGAAGGCTTCAAGCATGCTGATCAAGAGTGTATTTAAAGGGGGCGTCCAAAGGCGTGTGCGTCCAAAGAGGCCTAGGCGTTGTCCAAAGGCATGTCGTCCAAAGACTCTATATGCATCCAAAGAACTTAAGTGTCATTTAAAGGACCTATTGTCCAAAGGACCCAGGTGTCATCCAAAAGACCTACCATCCAAAGGCTCTAGGTTGAGTCCAAAGGCGTCAAAGGCTTTAGAGGCTAGATGCGTCCAAAGGAACAAGCCAAGTTTCTAATACAAAGGAAAACAAACTAAAAGAAACTATAAAAAGTTCCTACAAGCTACGAAGGAGATGAACTTCCTACTTAAGCCTCTTCAAACTCTCTCTAATCATGAGTACTTGAAGGGCTTTGGTCTCTGTATGCTCAATGTCCTTTCCATGTGCTTCATGCCTTTCTAGATTTACATCCAGCTCCCCTTCTTGAAAAGAATTTGTTCTCAAATTCAAAACTTGAGTCCCTATAAAAGTTCAAGACAAGGATGAGTTATATGTCATGAATAATGGAATTAAAACTTACCCATCAAGAGACTAACTCCATGTTCCTCCTGGATCAAAGATATAAATGGAGGTTCCACCAATGGCCTTTCAAGTGTACCAACAAACAAGGTAACTAAGGCATATATTACGTATAGTATGTTTCGATTGACAATCATACAAAGAATCACACAATAGACAACAACTATTAGATTCGTCCACAACCATCATCCAATGATCTTGATGAAGTCTCTTAGTTATGAATTGAGACCTCAGGTCTTGGGTTTCAAGAAGAACCCATACATCATGTCCAAGGACACAATTCTTACTGCCCTCACCATCGCCACACATGTTCATAGAATTCACAGGTGCTTTACATGGGAAATGCTTCACATTATTGTTCCATCCAATTCTATGTTCAACCTTACTTGGATGCTCATATGTGTAAAAAGTACACAAGGGTTGCACTTACAAAATACATATCAAGTTCCTCGTAATCAAAAGAGTTCACAGAACCCCTTTTTAAATTGAAAGGATGCACAACAAGCTTATCATGCTCATATATAATCAAGTAATGTGCAAGGACTGCATATGAGAAAGACATATCTTCCTTATTTGAATCCAAGAAAAGCACATCAACATCTTGCATGTTAAAATTTCCCAACATGACCACAAACTTGAACACCCACAATGAATTTTCTAAATTAATGCCTTTACTTAATGGCTTATATATAGAACTCCTAGGCATTTCAGTCAAGCAACGCTCCCCTTCACTATGGATGCCACTTTGACAATTTAAATATAAACAGCTATATGATGAAACTTTTTCTCTTGGCCATACAAGGTTCTATCATACCTATTCATATGCAAATGAGGTTGACAATTATATGAAGAAAACTCGTACATCCTCATTAGATCATGTCCTTCCAATTTCAAACTACCTCTAATTTGCTCATGATACAAGATCAGCCAAAAAGTCAAGGAGTCCACTTCAGCTATGGACTACCATCTTGCGTCCAAAGTGGGGTGTGTCTATTTGCACACACAACAACTCAATACTATCATAATTACAACATTCAAGCACACAATTAAAGGATAGTTCAATCAAACCAAATGCATCATGTAGATTTAATTTATAACATCCATACACATGCACAACATACAGTCCAAAAGAGTTAAAAACAACATGCAAAGCCTCAGAATAAACTTTTGACAACATGTCATTCGCACAACACATATGACTTGTTGGAATAAATGCTAAGGCATTCTTAGGAAGCATGGCTGCTTTTGGACGGTGAATTCCAAAAGCTTCCTCAACATGAATATCACTTCCAAATTCCTTCACAACCTGCAACAGTCATGCGAAAATATAAGGCTCATAACTCAAATGAAAGTCATAAGAAGTTAGTACACCACCTTTCTCTTCACTCGCAACACCCCTTTTATTTGGACTCTCATTCACGTCACTCACTTTTTTGGAATGTTTTTCTTTTGGATGCTCATTCACGTCACTTTATTTCTTATTCTCCTCTCTATTTTTTCCAATTTCTTTTCTTTGGACCTTCTCAACATTCTTTTTTCTAACTGTTCCTTTTTCTCTATCAACTCTCTTTCTTTTTTTCACTCTCACCTTTTTCTCCTTAAACTTTTGTTCTCTCTTTTCATTATCTTGAAACACTTCCCTTTCTTTCCTTTTCAACTCTCTTAGTTCCATTTTTAGTTCCTTATATATGTTATTTACACATTGGGAAAGTGCATGTTCTTCTCCATAATAGAAACACTTTATATCCCTACTTTCAAGTGGAAGAGTAAAAGTGGAAGAATTTTCATTAAACTTGACCTTTGAAGGGGAACTCTCCCTCTTAGGCTTGGTCTTCCCAATTGATTTTACCTCTCTCCCATTATTCTTAATCTTGCTTTCAACTTTTATTTCAAGTTTATCACTATACCTCTCTTTTTTGTTTCTTCTTTCATCTTTTCTTTCAACTATATCATCATATTCTTTCTTTCTCATGTCACCCTCCATAATAATTTTTTTCAACCGATGTTGGAATTTTGCACTTAAGTGTGTCCAAAGGAGCTATCCTAGGATTTTCTTCATATGCCCTCATTCTTCTTGGTTCTTCTTCGTGCCTCCTTTCTCACCTAGGTTCCTCCTCTTCATGTCTATTTTCTCTCCTTGGCTTTTCGCTCTTCTCACTTCTATGTGATTTGTGAGACCTATTGAACGGGATGTTGGTCACCTTTTCCTCCTTTACGTCAAACAAAATCTACACTTGTTTAAGATGCTGAAAAATCTATAACAATACGTTAGCAAAAGCAAGGCAAATCTCACCACTCCTAAGTGTATATTCTTTGCACTCGTGTATTCACTCTTAGGGGTTTTTCAATGGTGGCACTCTTGTCTTTTACCACTCTACTCCAAACTACATCTTGAAATAAAACCTAGTTTTTACTAACCAAGTTCTTATATGCTAGTGAAAGACATTGAATCTCACTAACTCTTAAGAATTTAAAAGAACGAAAACCCTATGACAAAACTAAAGAAGCCAACAAAGACAATTAATAAATGTAATAGAAATGAAAGCTTACTCAATTAGAATTCACATAAGACAACACGAAGACTTTACAAAATTAAATGAAACTAAAGAGAGATTAAAAACACATAGAAAATTGACGAAATTTTTTTGTCATCTAAAGCACTAACAGACAAAATTCAGCTTACAATGATGTTTAATTAATGCTGAATTATAGTTAACAAACTAACAAAAATTAACAAATAACATGATGTGGGAATTATAGTTGGTTCTTCAACGACTTTTTGATGCACTTTTTTTTTATACTTCTCTTCTTTTTTATTGTTCCAATGGCTAATTCTCTATGTTTTGTTTTTTGCACTAGTTTTAGGCCACGAATTATTACACCGATTTCACTTAATATTCTTTTCTTTACAATATTTAATCCACAACTGTTTTTCAACAATCACCATAATTTTTCATAAACTTCAATCAATTTTCACAATAATAGAATTCCTCAATCCAAATAGAAATCAAATTGCACCAAATGTTTTCAAACTTTGTTTAGAACGAACCACGGAAAATGACAATTACACTGATTTATTGATTGACAAAAGGTAGGTAAACAAAATCTTAGCTGAAAATTTTAAAACAAATCGATAACTAAAGCAAGATTATGCATTCAAGAATTTACCTCTTGACGCAATTATGATAGATGCAAAATCAAGAATGTTGAGCTTTATTTACAGCACCTTGTGAAGTGTAATACTTTGAATACCACTTGATAGATTTTGGCTAAGCCTAGATCTCACAATTAATACAATTGTCATTGCTACAAAGATACGAACAAGATTATCGTTAAAACAGAGTATATTCGTGGAAAAACTTAAGATAGAAAGGAATTGAAAAGAAGAAAATGGATAAGATTCAGAACTGACTTGCCATTGATTTTGTGAAAATTAGATAAGAGAAAACGAGATTCCCCACAAGCCTCATGAATAACTTGATAAGAATTAAGTATTCTAATACAATAACAAGTCGAGAAAACTCTTTCGAATGTATGTTAAGCAAGATATCACAAATGAACCAAAGTTAGTTATAAATTAGTTAAGATCAGGTTTATATATTGATCCTACTTACAAAAAGGCATAAAAAATAATTAAATGAAAAGGCCTTAGGCGCCTTGGGACAAACGTGGCCCAAAAATAAGGCTTCAAGCACACGAATCAAGAGTGTGTCCAAAGGCGGGTGTGTCCAAAGAACCCAAGTGTCGTCTAAAGGTGGGTGCGTCCAAAGAGGCCTAGGCAGCATGTCGTCTAAAGACTCCATATGCGTCCAAAGAACCCAAGTGTCATCCAATGGACCCATCATCTAAAGGACCCAAGTGTCGTTCAAAGGACCCAAGTGTCGTCCAAAGGACCTGTCATCCAAAGAACCCAAATATCATCCAAAGGACCCAGGTGTCGTCTAAAGGACCTGTCGTCCAAAGGTTCCAGGTGCGTTTAAAGGAGTCAAAGGCTCCAAAGGCTAGATGCTTCCAAAGGAACAAACAAAGGTATCTAATACAAAGGTAAAAAAAAACTAAAGAAACTATACAAAATTTCTACAAGCTACGAAGGAGGTCAACTTCCTCCTTAAGCCTCTTCAAACTCTCTTTAATCATGAGTACTTTAAGGACATTAGTATTTGTAGTGTTCTTTCCATGTGCTTCATGCCTTTCGAGATTTACATCAATATCAACCCTCTAAGAAGAAAGATAAAGTTACATATGTGATATTCATTCAAGCTATTATCATAAGAAATCTTTAGACGCTCTCCTCTTAGCATTTTTTACTCTCTATCTTTATTGAAAAATTGCTTTGTACCAACAAATTTATAACTATTTTAAAAGATTTTATGCTCACTTTGTAAGATTATGTTGTAAATTTTTTATCTCTGTGTGAAAACCTGAAAAGGGTTAGTGTTAAAGAATACTTGGTTTGCTTGTAAGTTGTGTTGTAGATTACAAATGGTTGTGCAGTTTGAAGATGATTGAAAATACTTATTTATAAGTCATGTTGACTTAGTGAAAAATCATTTGGTGGAAGGGATTGGATGTAACTCTAAGTTGTAGAGTGAAGCAAGATAAATATCCTGCGTGATTCCCTCTTTACTTCTCCTTTATCATATTTGTCACATTATTTTATGCTTGGCACTTTGTGCTATTTGTGAACTTATATATTCTTGTGAAAAAAGTTTTTAAGTACTTCAAAATTACGAATGCACAATTTAGTCCATCTTCTTATGTGTATCTTGTTTGCTACAAGTGCATATATATCAAAATAGTCAATGTCTTCTTTTCGTGTAAACTCTTTAACAACTAATCTTTCCTTAAACTTATTAATGGTTCCATCTATCTTCATTTTTCTTTTGAAAATTCATTTATAACCTATTTGTTTGGAACCTAGTGGGAGGTCTACTAATTGCCATATTTTATTCCCGCATATAGAACTTATTTCCTTTTGTATAGCTTCTTTCCAAAAATCGACATCTTAAAATTTTATTGTCTCTTCAACTTTTTTGGATAATTATCTATATTATAGCAATTTGGTCCATAACTATTTATGGACTCTTTTGTTCCATCAATAAGAAACATGAAAAAATTTTGGTCCACTAATTTTCTCCTTTCCAACTCTTATCATTATAGGTTCTAACCTTTCCAATGAATCTCCAATAGAAACATTATTTCTTAGATTATGTGCATTAGAATGAACATGATCCTTAGGCCTTGAAATTGAGTTAAATCTTTCTTCTTGAAAAATTGCATCTCTAGACTCAATTATTTACAAGATATGAGTCATTTGATTCTATAATTGTGAATCTATAAGCTTTGTTATTTTTATCATAGCCTAAAAATACAAATTCAATTCCCTTTTCACCTAATTTCTTTCTTTTTGGTTCAACCTTTACTATTTTCCTACAACCCTAAACTTTCAAGTAGTTGAAATTAGGCTTTTTATTTTTCCAAAACTTATATGGGATTATCTTGTTCCTTTTGTTTGGAACTCTATTGAATATGTGATGTGTCAATCTTGCTTCTCTCCAATATTCTTTTGCTAGATTAGAATAGGATAACATGACATTTACCATTTCTTCTAATCTTGTTATTTTTCTTTCGACTATACCGTTTTGTTGTGACAAATAAGGTATAGTTGTTTGATGAATTATACCAATAGATTTAAAGAATTAAGATTATAGAACTTCCTCCTCTATCACTCCTAATATTTTAATAAAATATTCATGATAAAATTTTAATTGTGATTTTAATAACTCAAATTTATTTAAGACTTCATCTTTTAATACTTTAAATATAAGTAACAATATTTAATACAATCATCTATGAAAATCACAGTATTTTTTATTGACATACAAATTACAAACATATGAATGAGTTAAATATGATTTTTTAATTTGCATACATGTATGTTCAACAAGAAATGTTTTTATTATATAAATCAAACATGAATTTATTATATATTTTTTTTCTAAAATTAACTTGTTTCAATTAAATATGTCATAAATCACTAGACTTGACAATATAAACATAAATAAACTTACTATTATTAAAGCATTGAGTTTGAACATATTCTCAAAGATATCATTTCCTACAAAGAATAAACTTATCTACTTCAAATATACTAAAACTCATACTCATTGAGTAATGGTATAAAAACTAAATTATTTCTTGTACATAGTAGATATAAGTGAGAATAAGTGAGTTAATAATTTGGCAAAAGTAAATTATAGTTTCAATGTCCATTTACCATTGATTTGAATAGTTGAAGCATTTTCCATATATAAAATTATTATATTTTTTCTTCTTGAAGAGATCTTTGATCTTACACAAGATGAGTTACACCAGAGTCATTCCACCATGATCTAATATTTTCAATATGTTGATTTTGAAAATGAATGCAACAAGATTGTCTTTTGTTGTTTTAGTTTCATTTTTTTAAAATCTATATGTTCTTTTTTTAATCTATATATTAAATGTACAGTAATATAATACAAAAATTTATTATTAAAAATTGTGAATAATTAATAATACAAAAATAAAATATTAAATATTTTATAAATTCATTCATTATACAGCGAACTAAATCCAATTTTAGTTAAAAAATGATTTTACAAAACAATTAATATAAACTCTATCTCTAACTTCAAAATTTAAAAATATGTATATATTAAACCTAATAAACTGAGTCAAACCAACCTATTTTTTATTGAGTAGATTTGTTTCAGTTTCAAAGAAAAAAACATTACAGAATTGAATCCATGCATTTTGAATGTTTCTGGATTTTTCTCCTAACCGAGTCAAAATTTTCTCCACTAAACCAAACCAAATCCAACCAGTATCAACAATAGAAAAATTGAAATAAAATACCGCGAAATATAAAATTTGTAAATTCTTTCATTTTCTAACCAACGATAATAACACTATTTTACCTTAAAATTTACCACTCACGTTCGAATTGAATTATTGAATTCAGAAGAAGAAAAAAATGTCATCCATAAATTTAAAGTTTATTTATCCATAAATTTAGAGTTTATTTATCTGACTTTCACAAGAGAACATCGAACTACCATATTTTGAATTTGCTGTTATTTCCGGAGCTGAGCAACAGCGCATCCAACTAAAAAGCTAATGTGATTGGAATTACCAAATTGAAAGGTTTACTTTTTCTTTATCATATTATAAAGAATCGGCATATAGATAAAAAGTCGCACATTTTCCACAAAAGTAGCTTAATAACAGGTATATTGCCAAGGTAAGAATCAAACGCATAAATGAATCTCCAAATTTCCTAAGAAATTAAAACCAAAGTCAAGAAAATCAAACTAAATACCTCTAATAAATCATAATTGAGGATGGTAAGCTATAAGAAAACATATCTACAAATTAACAATTTAGGAAATGCGATAAAATTATGCATAAACATAATTTACTCACTAGTTCCTATGTATTTCAGCACCACTAAGTTGTCAACAAGCTTCCCAGTAAAGTTTATGGCACCCCCGTGCCAGTTCCAGTAAAATGGTGACCTATCACAAGTAAATTTAAATACAAGTCACCCCACGCCTTGTATATATAATAGAAAGGAAGCATGGGAATCAAATATGTGCCTAAACCTGTACAGGCTAACTACTAAAAGTTTATACCAGCCACACAGTAACAAAATAAGCTCCCCTGTCATAAGAAAAAGAAAAGACGAGAGGGAACAGATCAAGCTGAGTATATCATAATACATGGAGAGCCTGTTTGCAAATATATCACAATGCTACACATTGTTATGGCATTATGATAAATATACAAAAGAGGCAGAAACCTCTGCCATAGAAGCAACTTGCACTTCCACTTCAGATTGCTCCAGATATACTCAAGTACAGATGCAAGGTTAATGAGACCTTCAACACAAAAGCCATTATAATTAGGAGAAGTTCTCTCCAATCATCTATCAACTTAGCACAGTCTCTGAGTTCACGTGACCACCACTGCTCTCGGTAGTATAACTGTTAAATCCAACCATGGGCACAGAACGCTGAGCAAAATCTAGTAACAATTTCCTCTGGTGATCATTGGTGTGAGGAAGACTTGCTCGTAAGAGTTCAACAGGCATATCCCTATTAATTGCTTTAGCAGCATCTGATCCAATTACAGCCACATTTGACGTCCCTTGTGTAAGCAGCGATTGCATGATACTTTGGTATTTATTCATGCAATACATTGTGAGAAGGCCAAAAAATTCATCAAATGAGGCCTGCCAAAACGAACGATTGCCTATATAGCTGCAAGTACCATGGGGATCAGTTAGAAGTTCAGTGGCCCTCTCAAGAACAGATACAAAAATACGGGAGGCACCATCTCCAGCAGTGCTTCCAAGGGGGCGTAGAGGAGGCTGCTCTGAGGAACAAACCACTGCTGCAAGACAAGCACCTAGGGCACCAAGATCCATTCCTTGAACACACTGACAAACAACCTTAGCAAGGTTGCTTGTAGTCTCTGCAGCTTCCGGGTCAGAGGGGAGACCACCAAATAAGAATCTCAAATGACGAAAAATGGCCATGCAGACTATCCGCATAAGCTCGCTACCAGGAACAAGTAACTGAAGATACTTTGCTAGGAGTTTACGCCCTTTGGGTACAGATACTAATCTTAAGAAAACAACATCATCCTTAGCACTAAGCCCAACTTTGTGTCCATTCTTTCCCAGTGGATCAACAAGTTGGAGTGATGTTGCTAGTCCTT
This sequence comes from Mucuna pruriens, assembly GCA_025330945.1. Classification (NCBI taxonomy): domain Eukaryota; kingdom Viridiplantae; phylum Streptophyta; class Magnoliopsida; order Fabales; family Fabaceae; genus Mucuna; species Mucuna pruriens. Next base: position 1,051,373 of record JAENHJ010000053.1, on the reverse strand, counting down.
CCAAAAGGACCTTCCGTCTTCGTCTTAATTGAGTTCCACCATCTTGTAGCTGATTACACTGTAGGAAACGATCAATATCCTCTACATCAAGAAGAAGACATAGACCATCCTCAATTGTGACTCTGGCTGCAAACAAAGGCTCCTGTTCAAGGGGCTTCTCTGAAATATTTCGCTCAGAGCTACCACTAATAGAAGAGTTTGACAGATCAACTTCAAGAAGAGCACAAGGCCGACGAATAGCCAAGAACGAAACCCTCCCTAATGCATCAACCTGAAGAAAACCATGTGATTCAGTATTGGCACGGGATCGTGGAGAAAGTTCCTTTATTTGTGTTGGGCAAAATGAATGTTTCAACTTAGCCCCAGATTTTTTAGCTAGACAAGCTTGGTGATAATAGTCATCAACATAGGGATCATTACAATGAGTTACAGCTAGCTGCATTCGAAGAATACTCTCAATTTCATCACTAGTCATATACTTGGACCTAAACTGTAATGAACCACTTTCCTTCTTCTGGCTACTGGCATCTGAACCCTGTTGGGAGAAACGATGACTCTGTTTACCCTTATGAGTTGATTTTGGTCTATGTTCTCTAACATCAGCAAGACCAAGCATATGTTCATATTTGCTAACTATGGATGATCCAGAAGAATGCTGAGGACTAAATAAATGGGATTGGAAACCTGACATGTAGCCTCCCGATTGTTGAACAGGATGATGCAGTCTATGCTGTTGTTGCTGCAATTGGCTCAATAAATGAGGTGATAATGACCCACTATGATGGTGTACTTGTTGCTGCAACATATTACTGAGGAGGTTTGGATGATCTCCAGAATACAACCCTGATTGGTTGACCCAAGGATTCTGCATACGATGATTAACAGGGGAGCCAGTTGTAAATTGGCGTGCATTTCCACTAAACTGTGACTCATTTTTTGATCCACTCAACTGTAGTGCAGAATTGAACAAATGAGCACGATTTTGTGACGGTAAAGCCATATGAGCCCCACCAGCATGAAAAGGAACACTCAAGTGACCTGTACTGTGATTTGGAGAAGACTGTTGGGACCTACCACCAGGGGGAGGATAAGAAGTAAAAGATTTTGGTATCAGAATTGGTTCACTAGAAAAACGAGTAAGCTCCTGTCGCTTGTCAGGGTAAGAAGATGTTCTATACAAGGGCTTTGATTCTTGCAATTGGGGAATGGAGGAATGTGGATGTGATGACCATTTCTTTCCATCCTCAGTAGTTTCACTATCATAAAAATGCTGATCAAACCAATTAGGAACAGGTTCACTAGAGCAATGTTGGAGGTGGTGTTGCAGCTGCCTTTGCTGCTCAGGATATGAAGATGTTCTGTACAAGGGCCTTGAGTCTTGTAGCTGAGCTAGAGAAGAATGGGGATGAGATGACCATCTTTTGCCATCCTGAGACCCTTGCCCTTCACTATCATAAGCATGCTGATCAAACCAATAGGGAATGTCATCCCTTTGTGACCATTCAGAAGCCGAGGAATCTGTATAAAATATCAGAATAAAAATAATTCAGTCAACAGAAATAACATTGCATGGAGAGAAAAGGGGAATGGTGCAACCATGGAGCCAAAATACAAATTTCACTCAACACTAGATATGCATCATCTCATACAAGTCCAACATCATAGTGCTATCTATCAAATAAATTTCCATAAACCTGACTTGTGTTGTTGCTTTGTGTTTCTTACACTATCATTCTTAAAAACCGAATGAATTTTACTCACTCAGACACACTAGACCTTCTGAATAATCACAAAACCAGAGGCAATTCCTTTGATAAATACATATTGCACATCTTTGTGACCTTCCCTATCATTAGTGCAGTTCCTACATGAGCCAAGAAAACAGGCAGCTGAATCTCAACCCAATCACCAAGTTACTAACCTAACATTTCACAGGCCCCTTCTCTAGCTGGTGGAACTTTCTCCACATAAATGATCATTAAGTTAATAATAAGCTTGCAGCAGAAGCTAACACATTCGCTTTGTAATAAATCAATGCATGTACACAACTTAATATTTCTAAATGCATATGCATGTTTGTAAGGTTTTTATTGATGAAGTTGTATAGAGCTTACAAATAGAAAGCAATCAGCACAAGCACCTGGAAAAAAACTCTTGATAAGTAACAGCAGAAAGAAAAAGCTACTACAAAATATTTTGGGATTATTCTGAACATCATGTTCTCAAGCATCAGGTAATTGGTATCATCATAGTAGTTAATCGCAGATAGAGAAGCGGGACGACTGACTCCCAAATTGGGATATCAGGATAACAGATTGCAGGATGACCACTATTCTACTATTTTATATATATACTAAAAAATTATTAATATATATATAAGTCCGAAAACATAAATGTTACTTAAAATTCATCAACTACCAACCATCATCAATAATAAATATTCATAAAATCCTTAAATCTTCTAAAGCATAAACCATAAAGTACTAAGCAGAAATAGATCTGTCGCCGGAGAAGACATAACTCGCCAGATCTGTCACCGAAGAAGACAGAACTTGTCAGATATGTCGCTGCAGAAAACAGAGCTTTCCGGACAAGACAAAAAGTAGCCAAAAAACGTCACGATGGTCACATCAATGGTTGCCAATGGTTGTGCAAGTGGGCTTCGGTGGTTGCGCTGGTGGTCGCGGAGAAGGACAAAAAGACAATAGTACAGAGGAAAGCTAGGTTTTTGGGGAAGAAGGAAAGGGGGTGCGAGACAGCAAAAATGCAGCTACCTTACCTGTTGCGGCCAAGCAAAACACGATTTTGAGATCCCATGCCGCCGCAACCGTGGTCGTGACCGTCATTACCCTAAACTGCGCCACATTGTCAGTGCTGTCGCGCCTCGCTGCAATATCGGCTAGCAACTGCTATTGATAACTATGGCTATCACTATAACCCAAATTTCTTTTGATTTACGACAATTGAATAATTTTCAACTTCGTATTCCAAGGTTGTTTCAACTTTGTATTCCAGGGCTGTGTTTCCCACGGAGAAGACAGAAAATCACCAAGATACAAACATAAAAAATAAGAATATTTTACACATCTTTTTGCTTTATACATTTCCAATTCAGATCAGTTGATGAAACCCATCTTAAAATTATTTCAGTATTTTCTTACTAGTCTCAATGTTGCTGTCAATTTCTTTCTTCCTCCTTTGTTGGGTGAAGCAGTATTGAGTCTATTGACATCAAGAACTAAGACAAACTTTCAAGAAAATTATTAAAAGGGTCCACTAACAAGTGTCCTAAGGGCATTGATTAAGGAACTTGTTAAGGAGCATTTAATACAACCTATGAAATGCTTCCAATTACTTATAAAAACATATATTAAATCGTTTTTGTGTTTTTGATATAATAAATACTCTTTTCCAGTAAAAAAAAAATCTTTCTACTTTTACTTCGTTAAGGGCACTAGTTATCATTTGCCCATAAGAAAATAATGGTACAAACATGTTCTTACTTTGACACCACAAGATTAGTATTTTCCATTACAATTTAAAGCACCAAATAGATAACAATGATCATATTTTCACATATTGAAATTCAATCCTAAGAACTTGAAGTGTTAAAAAATATGCAATTTTACAAAATGATAAATGCAGATAAGTAACATCAGTTAGCTGAATTCATTGCAATTGCTTACTCACTTTCTCTTGATCCCCGTTCACCAATAACTCCTGGGCTTCTTGGTCCATTAACAACCTTGTTTAACTGAAATAAATCAAAAGCTTAATATCCATTTGCATAAAACATAATATATGACAATTAAAAGGAGAATATCATTATTTTCAACACAATAAAGTTGAATCCTAAAATCAATCACTGATTGAAGTCACGCAAAGTGCATGGTAAAGATTAAAAAACTGAAATATTAAAGACAAAATTTATTAGTTATCAAAACATTCAAATAAATTAGAAATACCAAATAAAGCATGCTAATCAGATTAACCATTCCTTTCAAGTTTCAACCTATTCATCTACTTTTCCTTCTTTTATTTTGTTTTATTTCATAAATGAGATGCCAGTATGATTGTCAAAATGACTAAACTTGAACAAAAGGAGATAAAAATATCAAAAATCCTGAGAACAACCTTCAATATTAACATTAGAGGGGTATTTTATTGAAGAAATTTTGGGATTTTGGGTAAAAACAAGGATTCAGCTTGTAGAAAACTCTTTCAAAGTTCATAACCAATGTTGTCAGGATCTCGCAAACTCGTACAATCCTACAAGTTTTGAGTGTTAGGCGAGGCAACTCATAGGGAAGATCACTGCTGGAGCAGATCGGTGTCGGATCATGAGTTTGCTTGTGCAATAGGTTGCCGATACTAAGCGAGCCTCCCCTTGCTAGGGTTAGGCGAATCATTTGGGTTGGAGTTTTACTGATCTATTTTTTCTAAAATGTGTATACCCTCTTTGATAGGATTTCTCTACGTGTAAACCCTCATCCCTGCCCTCCTTCAACAAGAGGGTAACAAAATTGAAAAAGTGAAGTGACGATGATACCCACCTCCACACACCTTCTATGACAATGAAACCTAAACCCACCTCACTTGTGATTGCCCATCGATGCCCTGCTGCGTGTCAACAACTGCATTGGCATCTCTCTTGTTATCTCTTTCCAGTTTTAGTCTTCTCTTCTCTGATCTCCCTGTTCGTTTGCTTGCTGTTCGAATAAAATATAATTTTTTTAAAATATACTCCTATTGTAGCTTTATAATTTTAAAATAATTACATAATAGGCAGAAGGCAATTTTAAGTAAGACTAAAATATAATTTGTTTTATAAGACTAAAATATACTCCTAGTCTAAAATATTTGTTTTAAATATAATTTGTTTTATAATTCCTAGTCTAGCTATATAAGAATAAAATATAATTTCATTTTAATGTTGTGATTTAGAGGTTATTTTCTTTATCAATGGTGTTTTTTACACACATTCCAATCCTAGGTAGGATATGAAGTTTGACAACATTGGATAAAATACTAGAAAGGCTAAAAATAAGGGAGAAAAACGTGCACAGTTGCACACTGTCAGAACCCAGAAGTAAAACACAATAGAAATTGCATAATATTCAAGACAAATGATGTATTACAATAGAAGAAACTGCAATACCCTAGAGCAATGCTCCTTTCCACTACTAACAAAAAAAAGTAGAAACTGTAAAGCTGCCTCTATACCCACTACCCATTCCCCTATAATGGACATACACATGAATAATTAATTCCCTCCACTAATTTCCCCTTCCACTTTACCCTCCTCTGCCTAAGCCTTTTTTCCTTGTTTATATCTCCTACTATAAGTCTTCCAGACCCAAGGCCCATGACTAAGTTGCATTGGGTCAACTACAACCTGAGTCCTAACATTGCCTCCCCCTTCAACAAGAGTCTTGTCCTCAAGGCTTAGAGTTGGAAATTGATGAGTAATCATGAATGCTTCCTCCCATGTAGCTTCGACAATAGGCTTCCCCTGCCATTTGATCAACCAGAAAGGAACTACAACTCTGTTTTGCTATTTTTGTCTAACTAATAGAATCTGTTCAGGAATGACCTCATCAGCCTCATCCACTTCAAAACCAGCAGGCAAGTCAGTAGCTGTTTGATAATTCCCAATAGCCTTCTTAAGTTGAGAAATGTGGAAAATAGGATGGATTTTAGAATGCGTAGGAAGCTTCAATTGATAAGCTACTGCACCAAGCTTTTGCTCAATTTGGTAGGGTCCATAAAACCTAGTTGCCAATTTGGGATTTATTCTTTCGGCCACACTATGCTGTCTATGGGGCCTTAGTTTGAGGAAGACCCAATCTCCCACCTCATAAGATTGAAAACTCCTTTTTGGACGGCATATTTTTTTCGTCTGGCCTTTGGGCCCTTAATAAGTGGTATTTTAGTTGCCTAATTGCTTCATCCCTATCACAAAGTTCTCTTTCCACTCCTTCTACCTTTGCATCTCCCCTTACATGTTGCACAAGTGTTGTTGATTTTTGGCCATACACAGCTTGAAAAGGACTGGCCCTATGGTGGCATGAAAAGTGGTATTATACCACCATTCCGCCCAATGCAAACAATTACTCCAAGTTTTAGGTTGTTCTAAACAAAACCACCGAAGGTAAGTCTCTAGACACGAGTTAATAATTTCGGTTTGCCCATCTATTTCTAGACAATAAGAAGAGCTCATTTTGTGCTTAGTGCCTTGTAACTTGAAAATTTGGGTCCAAAAGTGATTGAGAAAAAGAGGATCTCTATCACTAATAATAGACTTGGGAACACCATGCAATTTTATTATTTCTCGTGAACAATTCTGCAACTACCTTAGTTGTGAATGGATGCTTATGTGGGAGAAAATGAGCATATTTAGACAATCGCCCCACTACCACCAAAACAATATCAAAACCTTTTGATTTTGGAAGTGCAGTAACAAAACCAATGCTTAAATCCTCCCAAATCTGCTCAGGAACATCTAAAGGCTGCAGTAGCCCAGCCGAAGATTTAGCCTGGTATTTTTGCCTTTGGCAGACATCAAATTCTCTTACAAATTCTTGAATGCTTCTCTTCAAAGCACACCAATAAAGATTTTCAGCCAACTACCTATAAGTTTTGTAGTAGCTTGAATGACCCCCTATAGGAGTGCTATGAAACTCATGGAGGCGAATTGGAAGCCACTTAGATTTAGCATAAATGACCAGCATGTTATAATAAAATAAAATACTATGTTGTAGAGATAAACCAGGTCTAGAATCAGGATTCTTCTGCAAATCTAAGATACTTTCTTGCAAGTGAGAGTGATGTTGAATCTCTTCCTGTAGTTGACTTAAGTCCATGAGAATGTAAGATACCGACCTTTCACCATGGGAATGAGAAGCAAGGTAAATATGAAGATTTCATATTCATAAGAATAAAAGATACCTAGGAATCTCTTTTCATAACCTTCTAACAAACTTGGGAATAAATATTCCCACGAATCCCACCTTCATATTCTGGGAATGGAAGATGACACGAGAATAGAAGAAGACTTGAAACAAATGTCCCCTTATGAATGTATGAATTGAGTAATTTTTATCATTTTTTAGAATTTATACATACATAGTATAGATAATATACATATTGTATAAAAAATTTAAGAATAGCAGCCCACTATCTGCTAACACACTATAGCATTTTCAGGGCCTAACAATATTCAAGATTGACAACACTAGTTTATGGCCTCTTTGGTTTTCAGCTCATAGCTATTTAAAGGAGTTGCTCTAATGATTGGGAAGCTTTGCTATCTATCTTTATATTTTACTATAAAATAGTAAAAAGTTATCTATCTAAAGTTGCTCCAATGATTGGGCAGCTTTGCCATCAAATTTTATCTATCTAGCTATTCATATCAGAGAAACCAGTCATTCAACTATCTAAAAATCCCAGTATACAGAGAAAGCATGATATATAATAGTTTCCCAACCTTACCTTTAAAAAAGTGGTAGTGAGATCATCAATATCAGAAAGTGCTCTTATATCCTCTGCCTGCAATGTGGAAATAACAGTTAGTTGGACAAAATTCTAGCATCATATCTACAATATTAATTTGTTATGGTGTCCCACACAACTAGGAATATGGCCAAAATACCCCCTTACAAAACATGGGAAATATTTTCCACTTGAGCTAGTTTTTACGGTCGAATTAGGCCCGGTCAATTTCTAATATAAATTACTCATAAAAGTAAGATAACCATTTTTTTCTTTCAGCAGGGTGCAAAGAAAGCCAAATCATTTTATCATCAAGCAAGACAACACACATGCTTCTCTATCAATTTTGAAAATTCACAAATATCAAGAATTTGAAATTAACTATATAAAATTCAAATATAATGTTTTAGCAATGACTAACTGGTACCACAACTACAAATTCTAATACAATTCAAAATATTTCAGAAAAATAGTCATGAATGGAAAATTTCGTATAAGAAACAAAGTATAATTGCAACATCAAGTGCTAAAGTGGAATATCAAGTCATGGCATCCATCACTAACTAATTTGACTAAAACCATAGTAGTTAATCCTAGATAGCGAAGCAACCGACCCTCAAACAAGGTTAGCGGGATGGCAGATAGTGAGATGAGCGTTATTCTAATATTTTATATAAATACTAAAAAATTATTAATATATATATATAAGCTCAAAAACATAAAAATTACTCCAAATTCATCCACTAACCACCATCATTAATAATAAATATTCATAAAAGTCTTAAACCCTCTAAAGCATAAACCATAAAGTACTAAGTAGACATTAAAATTTAAATAATAAACAAAAACACTAACTTCTTAAATCTTATTAGTAATCTTCTTCATCTTCTTGAAGTTCCATGTAATTGTCTTCATCACTCCCATTAGAACTAGAATTATACTCTTCCTCCCCTTCATCTTGACTTTATTCATCTTCGTCCTCTTCTTCCACCACTTCTTTTCCTTTTTCCTTCCTAGATGTAGATGCAGCAACTACCCTTTGCATTTGTGTTTGCCTCCTAGTGTATTTCAAAGGTTTAGTAGCTGAATTGCACTAGCAACATCTCTCCAAGTCAAATTATCATCATCAAAAACCAATTCATTCTCAACATCTTCACCATCTACATCCAATTCTCCCACTATCCACTCATTGTTATCATCAATGTCATTTAAAACAATAGGATTAATAAGATCACGACACTCATAGCGTTCCTGAAGCGCTTGGTTATATTTAACATAAACCAACTCTTGAAGCTTTTGGTGTTCAAGCCTACTTCTCTTCTTCGAATGAATCTATGATAATTTAACATATTAATTTCAAATTCCATGTTTTATTATTGTTACATTATGTAAAATTCTAAACTCAAATTTAAAACCTTCACTTTCATATTAACTTACATGCTCAAAGGTACTCCAATTATGATCGCATCTCGACAAGCTACAAGTCAAACATAGAACTTTAATAGCAAGATTTTGCAAGTCTAATGTATGTGCTCCATACATCTTCCACCGCTCGACTATAATGCAATTCATATGCATTAGTATCAAATGATCACTCAAATTAGCAATTTGAAACGTAATCAAATATGCAAATTTATATGCGAACTTCCCACTTACCAGGAATCATTGTCATTCTTTTCCTCACTGCTGCAAGATAACCAAACATACCTCCAGCTCTCTTATATATTGGCAACTATTGTGAATTTGGTCTACAAACTAGTTATTTTCACTATACCTGCTAATACATTTGTAAAGGTCTTCTAGCACTTCACTATCCATTTCAATTTTGGATTGCTATAAAACAACTAAGGACTTAGAAAATAACATGCAAAGGGTAGTAAAGTTGGCAATCCTATCTTCAAAATGATTGCAAAGATGTCCTTATACTTATCTGCATTGCCATTAAAAGCTTTTTGAATCGCCTCTTTAACCCTATCCATTGCTTCATAAATGTAACCCATTGCAAGTCTTTTTTCATTATCCACCAACCTCAATACACGTACAATAGGTCTCATAGCTTCAAGGGCGTAGACAACATCATTCCAAAATGAGGGCATGAGAACAATGTCTATTGCTTTCTTCCCTTTGGGATCCTTAACGGCCTTAGAGTCCACCCATTCATCTGAAGTGAACATTCTTCTAAGATTGGCTTTTGCTTGTGCAACCTTTGCAACATAACAAAGGTGATTGCAAATCTTGTAACTCCATGCCTCACTAATTTGGACTTGTTTGTGAACTTCCTCATAGTGTTCAAAGCCAATGAGTGGTTGTAAATGTAGCCTACTAGCTTGATGCCTCATTGTATAACCTTTTTGACTTTGGCAATCTTCCCATTATCTTCTAGCATCAAGTAAAGATAATGGGCAACACATGGCATCCAAAATAATTTTGTTCTAGTGGCTTGTAAGTTTACCTAAAAATTTCAAATCAATTAACTTAAATTTAAATTTAAATTTAAATGAGTAAACACTTAAAAGCTATAATTCTAAAGCAAATGTTCAATAAGAGTTAGACCTACCTACCATAACATAATTACTCTCGTTGTCCGTCACCACTTGAATGATATTTTTTTCTCCAATCTCCTAAACCAAGCTATTTAAAAGTTGATATACTTTGTCCTCGGTTTTCATGAATTCGGATACATCAATACTTTTGCCAAACATTGTTCCCAGTGAACAATTTACCAAAAAATTAATCAATGTCTTATTCTTTCTATCGGTTTAGCCATCTGACATGATTGAGCATCCATATTTCATTTGTTCCTCCTCATGACCCTTCAACAACAAGTCTTTTGTATATTCTAACCCTTTTTTTAAGGAGTGTAACTCTCAATTTATGATAGCTTGGAGGCTTTAAATGTGGACCATGGTTTCCAACAGCCTCAATCATCAATTTAAAACTATTCGATCGCACCACATTAAATGGGATTTCATTCCCATAAAAGAAATGAGCAATGTATTGAATTATCCTTGCTCTTGCGTCCTTCTGAGAAGCATCATTTATGTTTTTTTGTCTATTGTTTTTTCCCTGTTAGATAGTTTCTTCAGGTTTTTTGAAGAAGAGCAAATCAAGGGGGTCCTTAACATTGACTGATTGACATTCTTTTTCTTGGTAGCAGCAGAAGAAACCTCCATTGATGATAATGTAGGCCTTTTTCACTTTTAAGCCTTACAATCTCTTGCACTTCATCATCCTCATCTTCATCCTCTTGCATTCCCTCCATATATATTTCATTTTCTACTTTTTTTTTGTCAAAAGCTGTCTTCAATTCCAACCTAATGTCTTCCGGTATTTTCCTACAAATACCCACATCTCTTCTTATTCCAAGTTTATGTCTTTTGGCTCTAGTAATTCCCTCAATAGATGTTTTTATGCAAAAATCACATTTACACTCTTCCTATTGTTCTTGTCCTTCAAGCTATTCCATTCCACTTCCATGCAATGTCAATATTCAAACCAATGGGCTTGAACATTGCATTTGAAGATCCCACTGATGGTGTAGGTGTACCACTGCTACCAACAACAGCAATGGTTTTTTTCTATTGATCATTGGTTGATTGGGAACCAAATGCCATGATTGACACCTTGACGATTCTGCTAGGCAGAATGAAAAAGATACAAAAGTTAAGAGAAAAAAATATATATTGTTGTTGTCAACAAGAAAGAAAGAGGAATCAGACAAAGAAAAAGGGGAATCAAAGTTAATAAAATAAAATAAGAAAAAGAAAAGAAATTAAAGAAAAACAAAATACTTGAAAGGTTGAAACTTGAAAGTGAAACTTGGAAGGAGCAAGCCAAAAAACAAAGCTCGCCGGAGAAGACAAAAGGTTGCCGAAATATGTCAACGGTGGTCGTGTCGATGTTCGTCAGTGATCACGTAGGTAGCCTTCAATGGTTTTCGAGGAACAACGTCAGTGGTCGCCAGAGAAGGACGAAAGAAAGCTAGGTTTTCGGGGAAGAAGGAAATGGGGCATGGTACAAATCTAAACACTTTTTCAAACCCAAAAATACCCTCACTAACGTTTTAAACGCAAGGGTATTTTCGAATTTTCATTTCCAACTAGCAAAACACACCTACCTTCACTTGTTGCGGCCATGGAAGACACTATTCCAAGATGGCGCTCCACTTCGCACCGCTACGACCCTAAATCGCGCTACACTGTCAGTGCTATCGCACCTCATCATCATGATAGTGGCCACTCCGACCGCTATTGATAACTATGACTAAAACAACTGCTCAAGGAGCTTCTGTTCAAGGAGATCACAAAAATGGCATATGTTTGTGGTAACCATACTGCATTGTATTACACTTCTAATCTTGTTTTCCACGAGAGTACCAAATACAGCAAGGTATTGTTATTTATTAGAGAAATATTCACTATATAAATATAAAATTAGTGTAGTTAAGCCATATGATTTTCACTTTTCAGCATATGCCTCTCTTTTCTCCTATCAACAATCTTCAATATTGTGTCTCAAGTACAACATCACTATACAAAACAGGCATGTATCACCAAAATTTATTAAGAAAAATCATAGAATGAGAAATAAAATTCTTTTTATTTTTCTATTGTCTAAAACAAGAGAAAAGTAAATAAACTAGCAGCTAAACACCAAAAAAGAAAATCTTTTTGATACCACATAAAAGCATTAATGAAAATAAATGCACCACTTGATGATGAAATGAAGAAAACATGTACAGTTAGACTATATGTGCACAAGATCAAAACGTTTATACTTTAAAACATAGTAGCCACAAAATTTGTATTTAGAAAAAAAGTGGTAAGACTGAAAAATAACCTCTTTTTTATTGTGAAAGAAATCTCCCTCATAGAACTCAACAGCAGGTATAGGCACATAGTTATCTTCATCTTCTAACCCCCCCAACTCAACTTCCTGAGCAACATCTTTACCAAAGAATGCATACTGTGATGCATCAAATAGTTCACTTTCTGCATAACAAAAGAAAATGGAATCAGAGACAATTCAGCAGCTTCTTATGACAGTTTTAACATGTAATATACAAGTTGCACATCTAAAAGGGGCCTGCCAATAAGAAAGATAGACTAAACACTAAATAATAAAACAAAACTATTGATGATGATAGGTCAGTAGACTTCAATAAGCATAGAAAAATGGCCTAACAATAGAAATATTTTGAAAAATATGTAAACCCAACAAGTCATCTACACATGCAGACATCGACCCAAATAAGGCTCTAGAATAGAACATTCAATGAGAAGAGATATTTGCAATCTTCAAAGCAGTTATACAATGAAGAAATACTAATATACTTATATAGACTACATTTAGCTACTAAAGCAACCAGCAGCAGCATAAACGAGAAAAATTATAAAATAATTTCACTTCAAACTTTATAATAAGCAGGGCAAGCTTTTCAAAATTAACAAAATACTAAACCCTAGCTCAGACGTTACAAAAACTCATCGTGTTGCTGTGAACTAAAAGTATTTAAAAAAAAAAAGGAAAAAGAACTTCAAACGCAGAGCAAATAATTTAATTTCCCAATGCTTTTCGTGATCAAACTCCTAAGCAGGCCGGATCTACACCCACATCAAAGAACGCAGAATAAGGAAGAAGCGATTGTAGTAACCAGGTAATAAAGAGCGCCAAAAGAATCTTGTCACAAAAATAATAATAACGCAAGGAAAATGAAAACTGAAACTAAAAGTAAAGTAAAATGAATAATGAAAAGCAAAGGAAACCTTTAGAAACGTGTCCGAGTTGTTTGTGATTTTCAGTATTGGGAGCAGCGGCACCAAACCCATCCATGAAGGAAAAGGGGAAGAAGGGAACTCGAACACGCTTCGCGGAGGCGCGTAGAATTGCTCAGAGGTGTGTGGATTAGGACATGGCAGAGATTGAAGATGACGGAATGGGTTTGGATTGAGAGAGAGACGGGGAGAAGAACCCTACCAGAGAGAGAAAGGGTGTGTTATGGTTGAGATAGCGTACCTAATTTTTTTAATTTAACTGAGGGAACATTTTCGGTGTATTTGTTCGGGTGTTTTCTTCGGGAAGGAAATAAGAATAAAAGAAATTATGTTTCTTTATATTTTTATAAATGTTGTCTTTCGAAAATATATTACCCTATTTGTTTCTAATTTATAAAGATGTATTCTATCAGGTCTTTTGTTTAAAAATTTTATCTTTTTTAATTTCTCGTTTATAGAAAAATTCTATATAATATATTTTTATAAATAAAATATTAAAAAAGACTATTTATTTTTAAGAATTAATTTCTTAAAAATAAATATTATCTTATTTATAGAAAATTAAAATATATTTAATTAAAATAAAAAATATATTTTCTCAAATTGTACTGCCTCTTCAATTTTTTATTATTTAGATTGTTTAAATGAATATAGATACATAGAGAAGGAAATTTTAATGTAAAATTGTGATAAAGAATTTTTTTCCCCATCAATCATGAAACGAGGGATTGTGAATTTTTTCTAAACTTTTAAGAATCAAAACAATTTTTTATGACATAAACAATGAAAAATAATGATTAAATTAAGGAAAATTAAAATAATAAAATATTCATATTTATTTAAGTTAAATTTAATTGATTAATTAGTATACAAAATTATAATGTTTTTAATTCACCTAAATAAAGAAATTTTCATCTTTATCTATTTAAATAATGTATTTTCATTTCTTTTTCTTTTTTTACTTCTCAGTCTTACTTTTTTTTCTTTTATTATTATTATTAATATTATTATTATATGTTCTATTATTATTATTATTTAGGTAGAGACATTTTCGGGATGCCATACCAAGTTACAGCTGAGATCGGCAAAATTGATTTGACCTTTTATCAATTCTCGCTTCTGCAGGACCTCCAATTTCCGGGCATATTCTTTTCTCATCGAAGATTATTCTATTAATTATATTATGCTATAATAAGCATGATTCACAGAGTAATAATTATGATTTATCATTAATAATTAATATTTGAAATCATTTTCAAAATAATTTTATTAATAAAATAAGTATTTTGACTATATTCATTATAAATTAAAACATATTTAAAAATTATAATAATTATGTTATTTCCTGAGTAAAAAAAATAGTTAGGTTATTTTAAAAATTAAAAAAAATATTAGGGCCTTATTTGGAAGCTAAAAATGATGTTTTTTTAGAATAGAAGTGATAATTTTTTTAAATATAAAATAATTATATCTACAATTATTTTAAATCTAAACAAATGGATGATTATACATTTTAGATTTTTTTAATAAATAGTTTATTGTCTATAATTTATATATTTGAAAATAGTTTTACAAGATTGAAACTTTCACGTGACAATCTATTAATGCATTTCAAGGTAAAAATCTTGTATATTATCTTTTTATTTTTGTAATTTTGTTAAATTATTTATTAGCACTAATCCAAGAATCAAATAACTAATAATTGTTTATGTTCAATCGAGTCATGATTTGTAATATACGATTTTATCTATTCATTAACATTTGTCAAAGAAAATTGGCAACTATTGATTCATCTATTAATTGATTTTTTAAAATATATTAGGCTCCATTGTTCATTATTTAGTAGAGAATGGGTTGGTTATGGGCTAATTGCTTGGGGTGAAGATTGTATGGTAAATGTGTACATTTTTGTCATCATATTTGTTGGCTTATATGTTTGACATGATGTTATGTCAACAAAGGTCTTCCATATATATATTATCCTTTATCAATGTTGAGATTAAGGTAAGCATTATTCATCATATACCTCTAATATTGGTTTTTTTTTTTTAATATTATAAGGATTCATAGAATCTCAAATTCAATTTCATTTCCAACAGTACTTTCTTCATGATTTCTTACCCATTCTATCTATTAATACATTGCTTAATGACTACAAATTAATAGGTAGAAGAGTGTGTTTTCTACAATGTTACTATAGATGAATGCATTTTGAATTTGAATTATGGCTCCAATGGTAAGTGTTTCCCAACCAACCATGGGAGAGAGAGTCTGTATATATGTGACATTTGTGATTGTCATTGTGTCATTTGCTTTGTCTTCAAAATTAATTTATTGTCTTGTGTCATGTGAAAATGTCTTCTTTGTCAAGTTCATTTGATAGGGTGAACATTGTATATGGTGGGAGAGAATCATGGAGGATTAAAGTGAGAGTGATTCGAATGTTGAATTTGTGTAGCTTGTGTGAACCATCCAAGCCTTTTGGTGTGTAGATGGTCTTCATTGACCTTGAGGTGATATATTTTATTATAATTTCAAGTAAGTCTTAATATTGTTATAATTTCACTCCTTACATTTAGTGCTAAAGACATGTTTTTTTTAATACTAGGGTGGGAAGATACAGGCAAGTATTAGGAAGCCAATGTTGAAATTTTCTCTAATTTGATGGTGAAGTGTACAAGATTTCAAACTTTATTGTGATTGGTAATACATGATCCAATAGAGCTACTTGACATGAATTCAAGATTCTATTTATGGCAAAACAAAGATAATCCCATGTGAGAGTGAGTTAATCATACATTTTGGTCTTTGTGACTACAAAAGATGTTGCAAAAACCAAAGGAGAGTGTGATTTTTAATAAGTAATTTTTTTTACGTAGTTGGGGTTTTATTATCAATGTATTCTTTCTTTTTCATTAACTTTTCCTTTGTGGTGAAGATGTGGTTAGCATACTTACTCTTGTGTCTAAAGAGAAACAATATGCAAAGGAAGGTAGAGTCACAAGAGTTACTGTAACACTTATATTTTTCTTCTATGATTAATAAATTGATTGAAAATAATCACAAGAGATAATTTAATTTAATTCCATGAAAATATTAATTAATAAATATGTGTGATTTTTTGTATAATTTTTAGTAGAAGATTTTACTAAAATCGAGACTACATGTACACTAACAATGTAAGAATACATTGTGATAGTGAGTAAATAGTAAAGAAAATGTAAAGATTTAATTATAATTAGTCCTTACAAATTATAATTAGGTTTATATAATTTTTTTATTTTATCTTGTTATCATTAATTAAAATAGCAATATTTTAATTCAATTCCAAATAGTGCAATTTTGAGAGTTTTTCGGGAGTTGAAATTTTTTTTGATTCATTCTAAACTATTTGTAACTATTCTAAATCATTTTAGTGAGTTATTAATTTAATAATTTATTAATAACAATTGATTTGGTTTAATTATCATTTAATTATATTTTCGTTAAAAAATTTCACCTAAGTAAATAGTATATCTAACCTCCAACAACTCATGTCAACTTTGATCACTTCAAGACTCATTGATCCTTGAATTATGCTCGAATGTAATATGATGATGAGACCAACAATTGAATTTTATTTTTTATTTGAGTTATTATTTGCATTAAATTGGTTCAAAACATAATTGCTATTACAAATGTATTATAACATTTATTGTCTCCTCCATCTAGCATAAAGTTTCAACATTATTTTTCTTGGTAAGTTACTTCATCTCTTACCTTCTAAAACTCTTCTCTTACACTTAAGACCTAAGACTATGTGAGTTCAAAGAAGAAAAAAAAGAGTTTCAAATTTCTACATTTTTCATCGTTCTCAATTTTCTTTTGGTAAGTTTAACTTCACCCTTTTCTTCTCTTTTCTTTGAGAAAATCAAACTTTTCCATTTTCTTACAATTTTCTTTTCTTATTTATTGTTTCTAGTGTTGGTTCAATTGTCTTGCTCAAGAGACTCAATTTATTCTATTTTCTCCTCCTACAAGCTCTCGTTTTAGCATCTCTATGGGTAAGGGAAGCCCTTGTTATTGTCTACTATTTTGATAGAGTAAAAACATTTTTTTTTTGTATAATATTGAAAAATCTATGATATGATTTACTTGGCTTGTTACTGTTGTAAGTCATGAAAATTACCTACATTTGGTATTTATTGTAAATCTTTGAATAAATTTCCTTATTGTTGTTTAGTTGCTCTTGGTGGTTAGATTCTTGGAATTTATATTAATTTGTGGTGGATGTACAATTGAAAATATATTCTATTTTTATTTTTAAATTTTTTTAATTAAAAATATTTGTTTTAGTTGATGAAAGTATTTTGCGGAAAGATTGATGAAGAGCCTATATTGGTGGCATTTGAGTATCAAGAAATTTTTGAAGAAAATTTACATGATTGATAGGGCTTTGTGATAGAGAAAAAGTATGAGATTGCTACAAAAAATCAATTTTGTGAATTAATACTAAATAAATGACAATAAATATGTAAAAACTCTATAAATATCCAACAAATATTGAGAGAAAACATTATAAAGTATTGGCTATTTTGGACTCTTGGTGGACTATTTCGTGGGGTGCTGCACTTGAAGAAAAATGAAGCATTTTTTAAGGTTTAAGATAGGTTGGTTATTGGAAAAATTGGAGTTAATTAAATTAATGGGATAAAAATTGAAATAATGGTAAATTAATCTTATTTTACCTCATTAGCACCTAATAAAAATGGTTTTTAATTAAATAAATTTTTTATAATTTAACGTGAATTTTGTAAAATTAGTGTACAAATAGGCAAAATAGTGATAGTTTTAGCAAAAAATTCAAAATAATTTATCTAAAGGGTAATTTTATAATTTAAATTTTTTATAATTATTAATACATTTATTTTAAGTTAATTATTAATAAAAATAAATATTTAAAATTTATTTAGTATTTTATTAGTGTTTTTTACAAAGAATTGACTAATAATAGTGATTTTAATGAGAAAATACTAAAAATGGACTTTTTACTTAAATAGAATTATTTTTATAAAATAAAAATAATATTTTTACTGGAAACTATCATGAAAAATACAATTTTAATGAATTTTACAAACTTTTATACTTTTAGGATTTAATAATTTATTAAGTTTATATTTAAATTTTTAATGGATTTTAATGGAATCTTTTAATGTCTTATATTTAAATTTATACAATTTATTAAGTTTATTTTAATTTATTTCAAAATTATAGAGTTTAATAATTTTATGAAAAATAAAGATAATTTTAATAAATCATATATTTTATCTAACTTTCAACAAAATTTTTAGTAATTGAGAGGCAATAATTTAAGGTGAATTAGTAGAAATTGAAATACTTAAAATATTTATGTAAAATTAATTAAATTCTTGGTAATTTTTTATAACGTACATTATATGTTATTAAAAAAAATGTTAATCGTTGAAAATGATTTTTGTTATTAAGTAGGAGTTTTTGTGAGATTCTTACTTAACAAAGATTATTATTGAAACATTTGCCCTTGTTTAAAAAAGGTGCCTAATGATAGCTTTTCAGTGCGTTGTTGACTTAACAAAAAACATATAAGTAATTAATAATAATTGTTGTTATTAATTGAATGTGCATATATTTATGCATGAGTCGGTGACTAAGGTAGATGATGATGAACCTCATGTCATGTTGTGAGCAAGCATGTAAGTTAGGGTTACTTGGTGGGACCTTTAATCTAGTGCTGGAAAGGTTGGTGGGGTAGTTTATCAATGGACATTGATGATAAATAGATTGGAAAACACCGCATTGTAGAGAAAGGTCATTACAAACTTTGTGTTGTGGTAAGTCATTACCCATGTATGTCTATCCTGGCAAACCACTACATTTTCGTAGATTGGTTAGCAATGTCCCTTAATGGTTTTTAGCATGTGCTACCCTCTAGATTTTCGAGGTTCATCTCTGATGTTGTACTATGTTAAGGACATGCCAACGATAGTCACTCAATGTTGAAAATCTCCATGGAGTTGAGTTTGCATGCATTCCATGACTATCTTTCATGTGTAATTCATTTGTACAGATATTTGGTTACTAATTATGGTCCTCCTTAGGCTTATTACATGTTGATAAATTCTTAATAAATATTATTCTATTTATCTATTATCTTAAATTTTATAAGCTTACCCTTGTGCTATATCATTTGTAACTACGATGATCGCAACATTACCGGGGGAGAAATTGACAAGCCCGCATTAATGACTTAGACCCTTCATAGTTAAGCATATGTGACTTGCATGTGTTTGTATTTGAGGGCCATTACACACATAAAGACATATAAGATGTTGTTCTAGTCTCTAAGACTCAGTTGCTAGAGAAGTCCAATTAGGTGTTATGAGAGTTATTCTCCTTTTCATCTATAGTTCTTTCTTATCATCCTAATTCACCTTTGATATAGTGTGTAGAGATGACCAGCTAAGGAGTGCGTATGTATATCCCCTTTTATTATATATACTTATAAACAGGTATACATGTGCAAACACACACCTTCCCTTTTGAGATACTTCAACATATCCTATGTATAAGTTGTGGTGCCATAAGGCACAATACTTTACTTCAATTTTTGTTATCTTATTTATGCATGTTACTCAATATATCTCTATCTACTATTGAAGTTTTATGTTGCATATTATTGTTGTTGACGACTAGATCTGAGACTCAATTCCTAGAGAAGTCTAGTTAGGTGCTATGAGAGTCCTTCCCCTTTTCATCTATAGTTCCTCCTTGTCATCCTAATTTGTCTTAGATAGTGTGTAGAGATGACTAGCTAGGGAGTCCATATGTATATCTCGTTTTGTTGTATGTACTTATAAACAGGTACACGTGTGTAGACACACACCTCACTTTTTGAGATACTTCGACATATTCTATGTATGGGTTGTGGTACCATAAGGTACAATACTTTATTTCAATTTTTGTTATCTTATTTATGCATGTTACTCAATATATCTCTATCTACTATTGAAGTTTTAAGTTACACATTATTGTTGTCGACGACTAGATTTGAGAATTAAAATGTGAAAATTTTACTTGTATTTTTATCAACAAATTAATAAAGAGTTCTCATGAAAATTGAATCTTTTTGTAAATAATTGTTAGGTTGTCATATAGCAATAATAGGTTGTTATAGTTTTTATGATAGAGTTGGCATACCACAAGTAATCTTTTATTTTGTCTACAAGTTTTTTGTTTAAAAAATTATAAATTATAAATTATTAAATATATTAACATTTTATTGTTTATTAATCGATTAATATTCAATATCATTTCTGAAATTATGGTTCTAGTACTTATAGGTTAGGGGTAAGGTAAATGACTATGTGGACATGTTCAATGAATTTCTTTTAGCTGGAGTAGACGAGCTTCTTGTTGTTGTATTGCAATTTGCTAGGGTAAAAGCTTACAAAGGTATTTGTTTAATATGAATGTCTTTTTTGTTAGGGTCTTATTTTCTTATCTTTTTAATATTTTTTTTATCTTGGTAAACTATTTTATTAGATATTCTATTTTGCTTAAGCAAGGTAGGAATTCAGAATTAATGAATGCTTTTAGGTGGTTGTGGAACCCTCAAATACTCGAAGTGTTGAAATTTAAGAATGGGTATTTGTTATGTATTTCATCCTTAGTTTATTTCCCTTCTACACCTTCTTGTGATATTAGTTTTATGTAATATATGGATAAAATCTTTTTTATTCTATTTTATCATTCTATCTTCATGTCTTTGTTGGTTTTAGGCATTGGTTTTGATAGTCGATTTTTATTTTATTTTATTTTAATAGTTTTAGGTTGGCCTTGCATGGCATTCACCTGGATGTTCCCATTAATGTCATTAATAAGAACAATCATATTGTTCTATTAAGTGATGAGTTTCTCATTATATACCCAAATAAAACAATAAGAGAGTTGCACATCCTTGAAGAGGTAAGCTTATGTACCATAAGTGTTATTGTTTTTTTATGCATCATAATGACATCCTATTTATTTTATAATTAATTACAAATCTAATGATTTGTAGGAGGGTTTTTTTTATCTCTCTAACAAAAGTTGTAGGTGTTGAAAAAGATGAAAATTGGTGGTATTTGGCATGTTTGGACAACACCACATTAGTCCACCAATAAGAGCGTATGACATTTGTTCTTTTGTAGAACATCCAATTGATGTGTGTCCCATTTTGCAAGAAACTGAACCGAACAGAGCTAAAGTTGCTGCAATGATGGGTGGTCAATAATATAGGCAACCCCATGATTAGTACTCAAACTAGAGATATGGTTCCCACCCTATGCAACATATACCTTAGAGATACCAAGCACCACCTTCATGGACACAACAATAACCTATGTAGCATTTACAGTAGAGTTCCTTGGAGGATTTGGTCAAGCAGATGGCCATAAATAACATTCAATTCCAAGAGAATATGTTTACCACAAGTCAAAACTTGCAAACACAAATTAGATAATTGGCCACCATTGTGAATGAACTACAATCTAAAGGTTCTGAGCAAATTCCCCCTCAAACCATTCTTAGTCCATAAGCAAATGAGTGTCATAACCTTGAGGAGTGGTAAGGAGCCACCTCAACAACAAATAGTAAATTTGCATTATGAATTCCTTGATTTTGATGATTTTACTGATTGTGATTGTATTTGTACTAGATTAATTAAGTTTTTGATTTGCGTAGAAGTTAGTGGTGCTATTAATGCAGTGCAGGAGTTGTAGATATTGCAAGTGCAAATATTGTAAGAGTTGTGGAGGTTGTAGCAATTCAACCTCTATTGCCATCCATTATGCAACCATTATAGCCTTTAATAATCATAAGCAACAAACTCTAAGTTGAGCAAATGGAAATGCTATTGCAAGACTTGAAGAAGCTAGAAGATTTCTATGAATACCCTATCAAGCATTCAACTCTAAGGTTCCCATTGAAAAAGCCACTAGAGGATGTGGCATTGGAATTGTTAAGATGGATGAGGCTCCCTCAAGCAACTATAAATCAAAGTGGAGAAAAGATTTTGGATTCAAAATTTTGCACACATCTTCCACCTTGAGATAGGAGTTTTTTTTATTTCACCTCTTCATTTATTATTCTTGCTTCATGTGTTCTATTTGTGTTGTGTTCCTATATACTTACATTGAAGACAATGCTCACTTTAAGTGTGGAGGGGGACTATTTTTCTGTTTGCTATTTTACTTTGCTATTTTCTATTTTTCTGTTTTTACTATTTTTTTGTTTTTTGTTTTGTTATTTTTTTTGTTATTTTTATGTTTTTACTATTTTTTTATTTTTTATTTTTTTGTTGTTTTTCTATTTTGTTGTTTTTACTCTTTTTCTATTTTTTTCGTTTTTTCTAAGAAAAAAAAGAAAAAATAAATATTTTATAGTTTTGAGTACTTTTTAGTGGATTTCTAGGTTGCATAAATTGTGAATAGTTGTACTATTCTTGATTGAGAGGTTTTACAACTTGATATGGAACCGCTTTTGCATCTTTAGTGTAATAAGTGGCTTGGAAATTAAAGTTTGAATCATTGATGATAGAACATTTATTCATGTGAGATTTTGAGCCTTGTTTGTTGATGGGTTGCATCTTGCCATTCTCTTCCTTCATGTGTGATTTGCACATGTGTTACTAGTTACTCTAGATTTTGCTTTGACTCTCTTTTATGTCTCTTGTCTCACATGCATTGGTGATATGATTTGGGCCTTTTTTTTATAGCTACTAGTCAAATGGACTTACCTTGCATTAAATTCTTTGCTTACCCCTTTTGAATCTATATAACCTTTTCTTTGATATTATAGCTCATTACAAGCCTAAAAGTGAAAAACCATTATCACCCCAACCTTAGGGATTAAAGGAGATTTGGAATTGTTTTGAGAATGAGTTCTAAATAAGTGTGGGGTGATACCCAAGGCTTTGCAAGTGATACCTTGATAATTTGGCTTTTACAAGTGATAATTGTGGTATAGGATTGATTTCTTTTTGAAAAAAAAAGAAAAAGTACACAAATGAAAAAAAAATGCAACAAAAAGTTGTAATGGTGCAAAAAGAGAAGTGAAATTGAAATAAAAAGAAAGAATATTAAAAAAACAAGAGGAAAGGATACAATGTGAACCTTACTTGTATTATTTTTCATTGTTTTTGGTGACTTGTATTGCTTTAGGGATGATCTTCATGCTTATTGACTTATTCCCCATTGCTCCTCTTCCCTCTTTAGTTGTGTAACCTTAAATTACTTGTCATATTCTACCTTGTCCTTGGCCATATTACAACCTTAATAAAAGTCCTTTTGATCATTTGTGCATGTGTTTCAAGTGGTAGAAATTAAGGGCTAGTCAAAGCTTGGTAATACTAGTTAGGATAAGGCGCTTGAGTGTAAACACAACAAACCTAAACATTTGAGAGATTGAAAGTATGTATCTTGAGAGGGTTCTATCATTTGTGGTCATTTTTTAAGTTTAATTATTCTTTTGTTTGCTTTAGATGTTAGAAGTAAATTCATAGATTGTTGGGTACCTTGATTCTAGGATACTTGTACTCTTATTCCTTTTATTAACTTAAGGATTCATTTGAAGGAGCTGCACTTTATTTGTACCTACTTTAGTTCATTTGCTTCATTTCTTTTTATTTTAGATTTTTTGTTATTTGATTTTGCTTGGAGTGCAAAAGTTCAAGTACGGGGGATTTGATAGAGCATTTTTTAGGCACTTAATAGTGACTTATGTTGTACATATTTGACATCATTTTATGATTAATATTGACACATTGATTGAGACTTGGGTTATTGGACTTAATTGACTTTAGTTGCTAATCTTTGCTTACTTTCAGACTTAATTTTCATTATGATGTTTCTATCTTGTGCAAGTCATATCTAGAGCTACAAACCTTCAAATTAGATAATATTGGTGGCTTTGGAAAGATAAGACAATGATCTACAACTTCTCTCTTTTGGGGTTAGCCTAGTTCGATTGTCTTCAGTGTCAAAACTCCATGTGAAGTTTCGACCTCTACACCCATTCTATTAGGCCTTTCTTTGTATATTCTGATCCAATTTCGGGACCTTGGTTGGTGGGTTGTGGGCTACGAATTCCTCTAGCCCGTACTGCCCTCTTTGGCATTTAAAGCATGTAATAAATAGTAGTTTGTTAGGAGGGTTAGGAGAGACGTTTTTAGATTTTACACACTTGGATTTTGGAGGTTTCTTGGATCACAAGTTGCCTCTCTATTCTCTCTCCTCCTTCCTTTTCTAGGTTTTCTTTGTATTTTGTGTTGCATTTTCTCTGACGATTACCATGAAAGGCGAAACTCTTTTATCAATTCAAGGTTCCATGATTGTGGTTAGGTTTGAGTTCTTGAATTCTTTATTATGCAAATTCTGTTATATCTTTCTTTTCTTTCCAATTCTTTTGATCTGTTTTCATGATTATGATTTTGTATGATATTTTGGATTGTGTTAGATTAGAATTGATTAATTCCAATCTAATCAAGGTTAGGTAATCGATTTATCACTTAAAACCAACCATTTATGTTCTTGAATTCATGCTAATTAGGGACTATGATTGTGATATCAATGTGTATGAACAAATTTTAGATGATTATTTAATGAATCTTGGGTTGATATGGATTTGCTTCTTTATTAGAACCTTGATAACAAACTATAAACTACATGATTGTATCCTTGAATTGACGTTACATAATTTTATTTTCAATGCTATTTTGTTTTCTATATAATTCTATTTTTTGCATAATTTTGTTTTACATACAAACCCCCTTTTGCATTCAAATTGGTTTCTGTTCAACAAGGTTAGGCATTGCATGATTGTGTCCTCAAGAGATTCGATCTATATTAGTCTGTATACGACAAAATTAAGGGAAATCTAGTTATTTTGATAGTGTTTTGAGAGAATTATTAATAAGTCATTATTAAGTGTCTCATAAATGCTCTATCGAATTTCTCCACACTTTTGCACTTTGAGAAAAATCAAATAACAAAAAATCTATAATAAAAAGAAATGAAGCAAATGAACTAAAGTAAGTACAAATAAAGTGCAGCTCATTCAAATGAATCCTTAAGTTAATAAAAGGAATAAGAGTACAAACATCCTAATATCAAGGTACAACAATCTATGGATGTAATTCCAACATTTAAAGCAAACAAGAGAACAATAAAAATTAAAGAATGACCCACAAATGATAAAACCTTATTAATATACATACTCTAAATCTTTCAAGTATTTAGGTTTGAGTTTTTGATTCTTTATCTTCCTTATGCAATTTCTACTATTTGTCTTTCTAATTCTTAATTTGTTTGAGTTTTGGATTGTGTTCCATTAGGTAATTGATTGACCTAAAATCAATCAGTTATGATCCTGAATCCATACTAATTTGGGACTATGATTGTTATCTCAACATGCATGGACAAATATTAGATGATTATCTAAAGAAACTTGGGTTGATATCAAATTGCATCCTTCTTAGAACCATGATAATTGATTGCATGATTGAATCCTTGAATTGATATTACACAAATCATTTTATATCCATTATGTTTTGCATAAACTATGTTCTACATAATTCCTGTTCTGCATAATTCTGTAGCATCCAAACCCCCATTTTCACATTCATTTTGGTTTTTGATTAAGAATATTAGGCATAATATGATTGTGTCCTTATGAGATCGACCTAGGTTAGTCCCTACACTACAAAAATTAAAGGAAATCTAGTGATTTGATAGTATATCGACAACATTATCAATGGCTAGGATAGGGAGAAGTTCAAGAGTTGGAATAAGTGTAGGAGGAGGAACAAATGAAATGGGAGTTGGGGAGTGATTTTGGGTTATGGACTTCATTTACCTTTTGGAATGGTAGTAAAAACAATAGGTTTGGACTACTTATCACCATAGGGCTCCTCAACATGTGCTTTCCTTTTGGTCCTCGTCACTAAAGGAACTTCATCAACCTTAGCTTATTTTTCCAAAACTATAGGTGGTCTAGTCTCAGCAACTATATCTTCTTCATGACAAAGCCTTTGGTGGTAGGGCCATGCATTTGGACGCTAGCCTTTTCAACGTGGCAACCAATTCTACCTTTGTTAGCTTGACATCCATTGGAGCTATCACCTTTAAGGTGTCCATCTTCATAGGGAGGATATTACATCTACCAAATCTCTATTTTCTGAAGGAAAATCCATACTTTACCTATTTAGTAGTAGGTAAAGCATAAAAGGCTTCCATCACCTTCTGGTCAAATAATATCTTGTGATGAGGGCTAAGTGCGTCATATGATTCTTTTTTACTCTTTTACCCTTTAGGTTCATGTTGAAGTGTGCATTATCTACTGTGAAATGAACTCATCGTCTATAGCGACCACGAGTCACTTAAGTACTTAAAAGGCCAAACATAAATTAAATAAAAAACATGTCAAATGGGTGGGGTTCCTTGAATAATTTCCATATGTCTTAAAACACAAACAAGGAAAGGCAAATATAGTGGCTAATGCCTTGTCTAAAAGGCATGCCCTACTATCCATGTTGCAAATAAAGCTTTGGGGCTTTGAGAGCCTTAAGGACTTGTATGTGAATGTTGACGATTTCAAAAAGGCCTATAATAGTTGTGTTGTTTCAGCCAATGGAGGCTTCTTTCAGCATAAAGGTTTTCTATTTAAAGAGAAATATTTGTGTGTGCCAAGAAGCTCAATCAGAAAATTGTTAGTTAAAGAGGCACATGAGGGAGGCCTGATAAGCCATTTTGGTGTACAAAAGAGGATAAATGACAATGCATATGTCTTTATATGTGATGCATATGCGAAAATGCACAGTAAAGAGGATGAAGTTAAGGAAGCTACCCTACACTTGAGAATCCAATAACAAAGAGTAATCTCAAGAAGTCTCAAGGAAAGAAGCCACAAGTTTACCATAGTCAAAGGCCAAGAGTAGAACTAAGAAAGGATAAGGTCTTTCCCTTAGAAGGCCATGGTTAAAGAGCTAAAGAAGACTTCAAAGACATAACATCCCTTACACTTAGAGGTCCTATGATTAGGGGAAGACTCAAGAAAATCCAAGAGGAAGTGTACCAAAAAGTTGTCCATGCTTAAGGGTTAAAAGAAAACACTATGAGCACCTAACATAACATAGCACTATGAGCAACCCTTGCACTTGGAGGTCTTATCTAGCATAGTTTTGGTCACTATTTTTCCGTCACAACTTTCGTTCCCGACATGCTTTGCCAAATGAAATGCATCTTGAGCTATAGACCTCCTAATTGGACAAACTTGGTGTCATTGGAAATCTAAGAAAGATATCTACAACTTTGATGTTCAACATTTAACCCAGTTCACACTATTTCAGCTCCAAATATGCTTTTGCAAGTCACATCACGTAAGGGCCATGGGAAGGGCCATGTAGATTTGCGTTTTGTGCCATCCAGCTTGCGTTTAGGCTTGTCGGCCTTGAGCTTCAATTGAGTGACCTTAATTATTAATTAGTATTAGGGACCTTAATTAGGATTAAGGAGGAACTATATAAACCTCCAATGTAATTACTGTAGAAACTTTTTGATGAAATTGAATTTGTGCCTTAACACTTTGAGAGCATTTTCTCTCTACTCTTGTTTTGCACAAGAAAATCAATTCTTATCAAGCTTCCATGATGCTTGTGGTGAATCTCTACAATTCTTATCTAATTCTTAGGAATTAGTGGCGAATCATCTCTTTTTCAATTCATTTTGTACCTTTCTTCTTCCAATTTTTTGGTTCATGTTAGAAATGGCTAATGTTTGGATTCTACTTGAACTAGGTCATGATTGTGGATCCTAGGGTTGCATCATTATGCCCTAAGAATATGGTGACAGTAATACTTTTAATATCTTTGACTTCTCTCTATTTGATGTATGAACGACCCATATTTGCAAGAAGGGTGTTTGCAAGACTATTTTGTGTTTAAGAACATATTGTTAGCTAAGATTCATTTTATGGGCTTAAGTATAGAAAAAATACAAATCTGTGTTAATTCAAAAGTCTTAGCTAATAAAAAGTATCACTCCTTCTTCTGCAGGTCAAGCCGAGTTGACCAGGATCAACAAAAGAGTCTCAGCCGAGATGAAGTCGACCCAGCCAGACCGACTCCATCTCGGCCAAGCCAGATTCGTCTAGGCAACCCATGCCTTGCAGCCCAGCAGCCTAATAAAGAGCGGCCCAATTGTGCTTGTCCAGGTCAGCTATCCAGCTCAAAGGCCACCTCAGCGCCAGCTCAGCCACCATGTCACTCTTGGAGAATCTACCACGTCATTTTGGAAGATCTTCACAAAGGTAGAATAGGAAATTCACATTGTAATTCTGTTAGGATATTTTGTAGCGTTATCTAGCTGCTCAGCTCGTGTATATATAGGAGGAGTTGTGCACTTTTTAGGGGTCTTGGAATTCATTCTTGATACACTCTCATTATACCCATTCCTTCGCTCTCATTCTTCCATTCTATGGTGGTGCACGGTGCTGCATTGGCATTTCTCTTAATCGAGGAAGTGCAGGTTTGAGACTGGGAAGCCGAAGTCTGTTAGAGGGGACCAATCAGATTACTGACGCACTCTGGTGGAGCTGATCCTCAACGCTCAGGCTAACGGAGGTGAACCACCACCATCAACCATGGCAATCGCTGTGGGAGATGGAACCACCTGAATCCAGACCATTGTGTTTGTATTTCATTTTTTGTTAGTTAATTCCAATTCTACAATTCCAAACTTTGTTCCTCTTCTGCTCTTTAATTCATGCTTGAATCGCGATTGCATTTGAACGTGAATAATGTTAAGCTAAGCCGATTGGAACTGGTTTAACTAATTTAGTAGGTAATCATTTAACAATAGTTAATCGAGAACCTAAAATCAGCTCTGAACTTAATCCCTGCCAACTGATGAGGTAGCGATTGTGTAAATCCTCGGTATGGCAAGGGACGAACCTTTGGCGATTGCCATAAGAATACCAAAGGTTGATATGGACTGAGAACTGGAGTGAAGAACTTGGACTGGACTTGATCAATGGGACTGAATACAGAACAGTTATATAATAATAATGATATAGTAAATACAGTAGTATATTCTGCTTGCATTTCATAGCATTAACTTACTTTATGCTATTCTCGTATCCCAATCCCCCTTAATTACTGCTTTCTAAGTCTGAAACAGAGTCAGTCCAACTCTGTTGCGTCTGTCTGCACTCAGCCAAGACCAAGTCAGATTGATCTCTACCTCGGCTCAGTCTCTGCCGAGAGCAACTCGGCTAGTGTCGAGGAGAGTCACTACTCTACATCTCAACTTCTACATCATTTTGCTTCACACCAAATCACAACTGAGCACATTGTGTCCTTGAGAAGAATGACCTAGGGTTGACTATGCTATAGTTAGCTTTAGTTATCGATAAGCGCGTAAAAACGACTAAAAACGAGCAAGTATCAAACGACCCATATTTGAGAACAAATTCTTTTCAAGAAAGAGAGTATGATATGAACAAAGGAGACCTAAAAGAGTCACAAAAGGACATTGTGCAAACTACAAGGGAAGGCCTTCAAGGACCCCAACCAGGGGGCAAATTGAAGAAGCTAAAGGCTGACGTCCAGAAGAACATGTACCTCCTTAGAGGGCAAAGGGTGTCCAAGGCAAGATCTACATTGTTTATGTTGTCCTTGTGTAGTTTAGGAGCTTATGGATGCATGTAACACCTTTGGACATACTTAGCATCTATGAATGCTCAATTTGGACGATGGGCTCCTTTGGAGGAGGGGTGTCCATTGGACAACCTATATGGGTGATGTAGTGAATGTTGAGTCTTATGGACTCTCCCTATGGATGATGGCAGCCTTTGGACGATGGAAGGACCATTTTGGGGAATGCACCTCTTGGGTCTATTGCCTTTGCACGAACATTGCTCAAGGCAACTCTAGACCCTAGTCGAAGCTTGGAAGCCATACATAGCTGCTAAAGCTTCTCACCTTTGGATGCATAACCATTAGGCAGGCCTCTACTAGAAGGTTCATGAGAGTTCACTCATGATTTGCGGCCTAAGGCCCAGTTAGGCTAGTTCAAATGCTTTGCACACATTTTACATGTATATATAACTGATGTTAGGCTCCTTGTATCAACTTTGATTCATTTTTGAATGATATTTGCTTTTCAGCAATTTAGAAAGTGACTCTCATTTGTTCTTGGATTAGAACACTTTATTCTCATCAAGTTCTACATGAGGCTTATGGTGAATCTCGATTCTCTTATCTGATTTTCCCCTGAAAATTAGTGGTGATCCATTTCTAAACTCTTTCCATTTTTCTATTTCAGTTACTCTTATCCTACCTTTAATTTTTGCGATTTACTTTACTTTAATAATTCTTAAAATTCTAAAATCCTTATCCTAATTTTTGTTTTCGGTTATGGCAATTGTAAAGTGTAGAGGATCTGGGTAGAGTCAAGATGATGCACAAGAGTGATTCCAATCAAGAGTAATCCAAATCCTCATTTCTAGAATCCAAATCATATCACTTTTATTGGTTCTCCCTAAAGGAAGTCATGATTTGGTCTTCTTATCAAACTTGACTTGTAATAAACAATTATTTGATGCATCCCTTTATCAATTTGAAACTAACATGTTCTCAAAATAATGTATTAGGTAGATATTTGAATATTGTATCATGATTAAAAGTTTTATATATGAATCAAGGAATCACATTGTTTGATAAGTAATTTAAATATCACTTTACACTTTAACTAAAGATACTTCTTGAATTGAAATTTAAGTTGTTCTATTTTAGACGATCTCTTCTCTTGGACGATAATTTCGTTAATGGATATTGAACTCGCTTATGGATGGTTTACTGTTCTATGGACATTGAGAGCTCCTTTATGGATGTCGAGCTCTTCTATGGAAGTTGATTATGTCTTCTATGAATGTTGAGTACGTCTTTGGATGTTAAACTTTTCTATGGATGTTGACTAGGTCCTTTGGATGACGAGCTCCCTTTGGATGATGAATATGTTTATGGATGATGAGCTCTTTATGGACATAATAGATAAACTTATATTCTAATTATGTTTTCCTTATAAGGACATTCCAATCATTAAATCCAATAAACTGTGGTTCTTTTGAAATCTAGAGAACACTGGTTAAACATAATATATCATCCATTATCCAAAATGTTTGTTATCATCAAAACACTTAGGTCATTTTGGATACATAGACTTATTTTCCAATAATGCTTTTCCAAATTATGTTTTTAAATAGAAAAAGTCTATCTATAAATTAAAGCAAGCACCTCATGCTTGGTATGAGAAATCGAGTTCTTTTCTTATGAGAAACGATTTTGAAAGAAGAAAAGTAGACACTACTCTTTTTTGCAAAAAAACTATAATTCACATTTTATCATTGTGCAAATATATGTGGACAACATTATATTTGGTGCTACTAATGATACTCTATGAAGAGTTCTGATAGAAACCCAACTGACAAAGACAAAGACCATCTGCATGATATTGGAGGTCTCATGACTAAGTTCAAAACCAAAATGAGGAAGCAATCTTTGCAAGGCCCGAGTTTGGGAATTAAGGAAAGTTTAATGCAAAGTGAATCACACCAAAATGGGTCACTTTATTGCAAGTTAATGAAGAATGAAGTCCATCTTAAAGAACACAAATAAAGGCCAATGTTATTGTCATGTAATTTGGGCTAAGTAGTTTAATTAGGATCCATTTACATGTATTTTCACATAATAATTTTGGTAGCTGGTAGGTGGTAGAAAAAAAAATAGAAAAGTTAGTTATAGCAGTTGAAATTTTATGCCAATTAAAATATTAATGAGTTTTAACTTCTGGGCTACCTAGCTAAGCATATAAATAAACTCTTGTAAGCAATTAGAATTCAGAATTTCAATAACATTTGTGTTTTCTTTATTGTGAGAACTTTTCCTTTGTTCTTAGGTTAAAGAACGTTTATAGTGTTGGTTCTATTGGCAGGTCACGGTTAGGGTCACACTTTTGATAACTTTGGTTCTACTAGCAGGTCGCGGTTCGGGTCAAGTTCCCCCTTCACCTATTTTCAAGACGGTCTATTTTTAAGATTGTGTCATTTGGTATCAAAGTTTCGACTCTTGAAATCAAGTATTCTCTATCCTTTGCGTCTTTATCTTTTTCAATTTTTTTATTAAAAAAATCGATTCTTTCTTTTGTTATTACTCCTACTTTGTCATCCTGGTTTACTATATTTGTTCGTGTCTATTCATCTCCCTTTGTTTCCTTCATTGAGTTTTCATTTTCACTTGTTGCCTCATTGTATTTTGTTCCCTTTTTTGTCAAAAAAAAATCGTACAAAAAAAAAACAAAATTGGCTAGTAGTCAACCTATTATTTTGCATTACATACTACAATCCAAAAAAAAAAAATCTGAACAAAAAACAAAAGTTTGAATTTTTGTCATATTTTCCCCTTTGCATCTACAATACCTTCATTGTACATGTCAAACAATCCAGAATTCCTTTCTTCTTGCTAATTCTTGTTCTCTAAAATTATCAAATTATCAAATCCTTATTGTTTTGTTGTTGTGTAACATCATTCTTAAAGGTTCTTACTTAAGAGCTCATAAGGAAAAGTTGAGTGGTAAAAGGCGAGAGTAGTGAGACAAAAAAAAGAGGCCAAATTGAGTGATACATGAGTGACTACAACATAATTCGAGCGTAAACACGTGAGAGAGTGTTTGTGTGAGGATCTTTCTTTTATAACTTGATTTTTACAGTAATTTAATCATGAGTAGAGAAGAAGGAGAATGGGATGTTTATATCAAATTAGTCGTCAAGGGTTTTCAAGAAGAATTCAAAGCCCTACTAGTCAACACAATGATGAAGAAGAAGAAGATTCTGGTTCAGCATCCAAGTTGGTTGCTAAGGTGTTTAACATGTTTAGCAATCCTTTAAAGGAAAGAATGATCCTAAAGTATACTTGGAGTGGGAAAGAAAAGTTGAACATGTGTTTGATTGTCACAACTACTCGAAGGAGAGAAAGGTAAAACTAGTAATTGTTAAATTTACTAACTATGCTAGTATTTGGTGGGATTAATTTGTGATTAACAGGCATAGATATGGAGAAAGGCCTATTTGTACATGGGAAGATATGAAGTCTGTCATAAGAAGAAGATTTGTATCAAACCATTACCATAGGGACTTGCGTAGAAAATTGCAATGTTTAACACAAGGTTCTATGAGTGTGAAGAGTTGCTAAGAGGAGATGAAAGTAGCCATGACTAGAGCCAATGTGAAGGAAGACTGTGAGGTAACTATGGCTAGATTCATTGGAGGCTTAAAGAAAGAGATAGTTGATGTGGTGGAGTTGCAACATTATATGGAGATAGAGGATTTACTGCACAAAGCAATTCAAGTGGAGAAGCAATTGAAGTTTAAAAGATCTTCCAAGTTCGCTTCATCTTTTAGCTCTTCATGGAGATCAAATTGGAAGAACAATAAAGTTGTTACAAACCTAAAAGAAGAGGTGAAGGCCAAATATTCAAATGCTCTTTCTAAAGGTAAAATTGATACTAATACATCCTATAGATCACGTGATATCAAGTGTTTCAAGTGTCAAGGAGTTAGACATATTGCTTCTCAATGTCTAAATAAAAGAGCAATGGATATGTTGAATAATGGAGAAATAGAAAGTGAGAGCTCAAGTGATGATGAAATGCCACCATTGGAGGACTATAGTGACGTGGAAGTTGCTAAATCTGTAAATGGAGATATTCTTGTCACTAGGTGTGCTCTTAGCATACAGCCTAAGGAAGATGGTAACATGGAGCAACGTGAACATAATTTTCATACTAAGTGCCACATAAATGACAAGCTATGTAGCATGAT
This sequence comes from Mucuna pruriens, assembly GCA_025330945.1. Taxonomy (NCBI): domain Eukaryota; kingdom Viridiplantae; phylum Streptophyta; class Magnoliopsida; order Fabales; family Fabaceae; genus Mucuna; species Mucuna pruriens. The sequence continues at coordinate 1,017,177 of JAENHJ010000053.1, read as the reverse complement.
TATTGACAGTGGAAGTTGCACCAATGTGGCTAGTACTATCATAGTGGAGAAAATAAATTTGCAAAATATCAAACACACTAGGCCTTATAAGCTACAGTGGCGTAGTAATATTGGAGAAGTAAAGGTTGACAAGCAAGTTGCAGTGCTTTTTGCTATTGAGAATTACAAAGATGATATACTGTGTGATGTGGTTCTTATGGAGGCAGGGCTATACCTTTGGGCCGCCCATGGTAGCTCGACCGCAAGGTGACCCACAATGGGTATACTAATTGTTTGTCTTTTATTTACAATGAGCTGAAAATTACTCTTATTCCATTGTCTCCAAAGCAAGTATGTGAAGACCAAATAAAAATGAGGAAAGTAAGAGAGTGTAAGTTGAGAGAAGAGCAATTGAGCATTCAAGAAAAAAAGAGAAAATAAAATGAGTGAAAATAACCAGAAGAAGAAAAACATGAAATTGAATGCAGTGAAGAGAAAAGTAAGAAAATGAGTGCATTTGCAAAGAAAAAAGAGGTTGAGAGAGCGTCATTAGCAAAAGAGAAACTACTTGTACTCTTGTACAAGGATGTTTATTTCATTAACGAATTTCATTCTTCTTTTCCTTGTGAAGTTGATTCTTTGTTACAAGAATTCATTGATGTTTTTCCAGATGAAGTGCCTTATGGATTACCTACTTTAAGAGGTATTGAGCATCAAATTGATCTTGTTCTTAGTTGTCCAATTCCATATAGACCAACCTATAGAACAAATCTCGAGGAAACAAAGGAAATTCAAAAGCAAGTGAATGAGTTGCTGCAAAAGGGCTTTGTGAGGAAAAGTCTTAGTCCATGTTTTGTTCCCGTTATCTTGGTTCCAAAGAAAGATGGAACATGGCACATGTGTGTTGACAGTCGGGCCATCAATAAAATCACTATAAAATATAGATATCCAATTCCTAGGTTAGATGATATGCTTGACGAATTGTTTGGTTCTTGTGTGTTTACTAAAATTGATTTGAAGAGTGGATACAACCAAATTTGTATGAAAGAAGGTGTGATGAGTCACATTTTATACACCTTACAAAACCTTAAGATGAATGTTTTTGGGATCATTTAGTGCTTCAAAGTTAAGTATTAGCTAAGATTTATATTATGGACCTAGAAATATGGAAAGTATAAATCTATGCTAACTTGAGGATTTTAGCTAATAAAAGAACCTATTCATTTTTGCAGGTCGGATTGATCTCAGCTCATCAAGAGTCTCGGTCCAGGAGAGTCGTCTTGGCCAGTTGACTCCTTCTCGGCTGGCCGACTCAACGGTCCAGCAGCCTATGAGGAAACAACCCTGCAACCCAATAAGGAGCGACCCAATTACGACATCCACGTTAATGATCCAGCGTAGAGGCCATCTCAGCTCCAGCTCAGTTGCCACGTCCCTCTTGGAGAATCTGCCACATCACTCTAAAGAATCTTCGCAAGGGTAGAATCGACAATTCAACTATAATTCTATTAGGAGTCGTTAGAGTAGCAGGTCATAGCTCGTGTATATATAGGAGGAACTGTGCACTTTTTCGGTGTTTGAAATTCATACTATCCATTTCCATTGTATCCATTCTCTCGCTCTCGTTCTCACATCTATGGTGGCGCACGGTGCTATCAACGGTGCTTTTCTCAATTGAGGAAGTGCAGGTCAGAAACTGAGAAGCCAAATATCGTTAGAGGGGACCACTTGGACTACCAACGCACTCTAGTGGATCCGATCCTCAACGTTCTAGCTAACAGAGGTGAACCATCACCGTTCTTCCATGGTGATTGTTGTAGAAGGAGAAGTCACTGAATTCAGATCCTATGATTGTATTTCATTTTCAATAATATGAGTGTTTTCTAATTCTAATCTCTACTTGCATTCCTAGACTTTAATTCCCTATCTGCGTTGCGATTGCACAAAGTATGGTGAACAATGTTGAACTAAGCCGATTGGAACTAGTTTAACTAATACAATAGGTAATCAACTAGAGAACCTAATTGAGAACCTAAAATCAACTCTGAACTTAATCCCCACCAACTGATGAGGTAGTGATTGTGTAATTCCTCGGTATGGCAATGGACAAACATTTGGCGATTGTCATAAGAGAACCTAAGGTTGATATTGATAGACACGTTTTTAGTCGTCTTAACGGGCATCAAATAACTAAAGCTAACTATAGTATAGTCAACCTTAGGTCGATTCTTCTCAAGGACACAGTATGCTCAAATGTGATTCGGTGTGAAGCGAAATGACGTAGAATCTGAGATGTAGAGTATTGACTTGCCTCGGTAGAGACTGAGCCAAGATGATCTCGGTAGAGATCAATCCGGCTTGGTTTCGGCTGAGTGCAGACAGACGTTACAGAGATGGACTATCTCTGTCTTGGACTGAAAAGCGGTAAACAGGGGGGTTGAAATGCAAGTAAAATAGAAAATAAATTAAACTATGAATGCATTGAATGTATACTAACGCTACTATTTTACTATTATTATTATTATGATATAACTATGTTCATGTTCATTTCTATTAGTCCAAGTCCAGTCCAATGTCCGCACTCCAGTTCTTAGTCCATATCAGCCTAGGGAAGTCTTATGGCAATCGCCAAAGGTTCGTCCATTACCATACTGAGGAATTACACAATCGCTAACTCATTAGTTGGCAGGGATTAAGTTCAGAGCTGATTTTAGGTTCTCGATTAACAATCGTTAATTGATTACCTATTGAATTAGTTAAACCAGTTCCAATCGGCTTAGCTTAACATCGTTCACAATTCAAATGCAATCGCAGATTAAACCATGAATTAAGGGAGAGGAAGAAAACGAAGATGAGAAATGTAGAATGAAATTGATTAGTAGAAAATAGAGTACAAACACAGTGGTCTAAATTCAGGTGGACCCATCTTCCATGACGATCGTCATGGTTGATGGTGGTGGTTCACCTTCAATAGCCTGAGCGCTGAGGATCAGATTCACCAGAGTGTGTTGGGAATCCCAATCAGTCCCCTTTGACAAACTTTGGCTTCCCAGTCTCAAACCTGCATTTCCTCGATCTAGAGAAACACCAAAGCAGCACCGTGCACCACCGTAAACGGAGAGAAACGAGAGTGAGGAAATGGATATAATGAGAGTGTATTGAGAATGAATTCAAAGACCCCTAAAAAGTGCATAGCTCCTCCTATATATACATGAGCTGTGACTTACTATGCCTAACAATTCCTAACAGAATTACAACATGAATTGCCTATTCTACCCTTGTGTAACTTGCGTTGTAAGCTACTCCAGAAGTGACGTGGCAGTTGAGCTGGAGCTGAGTTGGACCGCTGACGTTGATAACGTCTTTGGGCCACACCTTATTGGACTGTTGGGCCGTGAAGCTTGGCCTAATCTGGTTTGGCCGAGATGGAGTTAGTCTTGGCCGAGACGACTTCATCTCGGCCGAGTCTTCTTATAGTGGACCCGAGAACGTCTCAACTGATCCTGCAAGAAAAGAAAAGTTAGCTAAGATCCTCGAATTAGCACAGATTTGCATTTTCTCCATTTTTAGGTCCATAATATGAATCTTAGCTAACACTCAGTTCTTAAGCACAAGATAGTCTTGTGAACCTCCTTCTTAGGTCCATAAAAGATGCATAATCTGTGACTCATCAGATATGGACAGTGACTTGGAGTGAATGAACCAGAGCGGACTTGATTATTGAGACTGAACATGAACATCGTACTAGTAGTAGAGTAGCTTAGTTTAATCACAATTACATTCGTAGTTTACTTCCTATCTTCCACTACTCGCATTCCAACCCCCTATCTCCTGCATTTTAGTCCGAGGCAGAGTCAGTCTAACTCTGTCGCGTCTATCAGCGCTTAGTTGAGACCGTGTCGGATAAGTCTCTATCAAGACCATATCGGACCAGTTTCTGTTGAGAGCAACTCAGCTTCCAGCCAAGAGTGAGTCTACACTCTACACTTGAGTTCCGCGTCACCTAGTTTACACATGGAAGTCACATTTGAGCACACTATGTCCTTGAGAAAATTCGACCTAGGGTTGACTATACTATTGTTAACTTTAGTTTATTTGATGCACATTGAGACGACTAAAAATACGCTTATCAAGTTGATGAATGGAAAACAGCCTTCAAAACAAAATATGATTTGTATGAGTGGTTAGTGATGCCATGTAGCTTAACTAATGCTTCCAACACCTTCATGAGGTTAATGAATCATGTTTTGCATTCTTTCATTGGGAAATTTGTAGTAGTTTATTTTGATGATATTTTGATTTATAGTAAGAGTTTAGGTGAACATGTTGAACATTTGCATGTTGTTCTTAATGTCTTGAGAGAAAATAAATTGTATGAAAATCTCAAAAAGTGTTTATTTTGTCTTGAATCTGTTGTGTTTTTGAGTTTTGTTGTAAGCTCAAAAGGAATAAGTGTGGATGAAGAAAAGGTAAAGGCAATCAAAGAATGGCCGACACTTAAGAATGCAAACAAGAAGGCAAAATTTGTTAGAGAGTTGCATGCCAAAGTTCAAGCTAACATTGAGAAAAGGAATGGACAATATGCAATGCAAGCAAATAAAGGGTATGTTATGACTGTTGAGCTTGGAGATTGTGTTTGGGTTCATAGGAAAAAAGAAAGGTTTCCTACTCAAAGAAAATATAAGTTGCAGCCAAGAGGAGATGGAATTTTTCAAGTGTTAGAAAAGATCAATGACAATACCTACAAGTTGGATTTATCAACTGCATATGGTAATGTAAGTTCTACTTTGAATGTTGCTGATTTATCTTTATTTGTTGTAGGTGAGGAATTTGATTCGAGGCAAATCCTTTTGAAGAGGGAGTGAATGATAGAAACCCAATTGACAAAGACAAAGACCATCTGCATGACTAGGTCAAAAACCAAAATGAGGAAGCAATCTTTGCAAGGCTTGAGTTTGGGAATTAAGGAAAGTTTAAAGCAAAGTGAATCAAAGGCTGCACCAAAATGAGTCACTTTATTGCAAGTTGATGAAGAATGAAGCCTATCTTGAAGAACATAAATAAAGCCCAACGTCATTGTCATGTAATTTGGGCTAAGTAGTTAATTAGGATCCATTTACATGTATTTCCACATAATAATTTTGGTAGCTGGTAAGTGGTAGAAAAAAATAGGAAAGTTAGTTATAGCAGTTGAGATTTTATGGTGGGAGTTATAGCGGTTGAGATTTTATATTGGGGAGTTATAGCGGTTGCGATTTTATATTGGGGAGTTATAGCGATTGAGATTTTATGCCAATTAAAATATTAATGAGTTTTAACTTCCGAGTTGCCTAGATAAGCCTATAAATAAACTCTTGTAAGCAATCATAATTCAGAATTTGAATAACATTTGTGTTTTCTCTATTGTGAGAACTTTTCCTTTGTTCTTAGGTTAAAGAACAGTTATAGTGTTGGTTCTACCGGCAGGTCGCGGTTAGGGTCACGCTTTTGATAACTTTGGTTCTACCGACAGGTCACGATTAGGGTCAAGTTCCCCCTTCACCTATTTTCAAGACGGTCCATTTTAAAGATCGTGTCAAGTTCTCTAAGCTTATGTAGAAAGATTTCGAAATGAGCATGAGGGGAGACTTAAAGTTCTTCCTAGGACTTCAAAATAAACAAGGAGAAGATGGAATCTACATCCATCAAACAAAGTATGTAAAGGAGTTACTCAAGAAATTTAATCTTGAAGACGATAAAAGTATGTATACTCCTATGTACTCAACATCCATCTTAACTTTAGATAAGTAAGATAAAAAGGTAGACCAAACTTCATATAGAGGTATGATTATATCTCTCCTTTATTTAATTGCATCCAGACTTGATATTATGTTTAGTGTATGTCTATATCCATGGTTTCAAGCTAATCCTAGAGAATCATACCTCACTATAGTCAAACGTATTTTCAGATATCTTATAGGTACTACTAATCTTGATCTGTGGTATAAGAAATCCGATGAGTATAGGCTAAAAGGCTATAATGATGCTGATTTTATTGGAGATAAAATTGAAAGAAAAAGCACTAGTGAATGATGTTACTTCATTGGAGCTAATCTAGTATCTTGAGCAAGCAAAAGACAAGGTACTATAGCCCTCTCCAAAGTAGAAGCAAAATACATATAACTACACATTGTTGCTCTTAGCTTCTATGGATCAAACACCAGCTTGAAGACTGACATATTTAAGAGTAACATCTCTTTACTTGGTGATAATACTGCTGCTATTAATCTTTCTAAAAATCCTATTTTGCATCCTAGAGCTAAGCATATTGAAATTAAACATCATTCCATTAGAGATTATGTTTAGAAAGAGATTTTATATTTGAAATTCATCAGCATTGATACACAGCTAGTTGATATCTTTACAAAACCCCTTCCTGAAGATAAGTTAATTAATGTAAGGAATCTTCTTGGTATGATATTCATTATTGAATGAATTTCAAAATCTATGCAACTTATGCATCCATTAGGTCTACGTCCATAATGTTTTCGTCCATACCATACTTGCATATAAGTATCTTTCTCTTTCATTTACTAAGTCAATTATTTTAAACTTCTATTTTGTAAAACGTCTTTTTGATTGTTGTAAAATCTCTAATGGCTATGTTTTCACCGTTAATGTTTTTTATTACCATTAGCTATAATAGGGTTTTCATTAAATTAATTTCTTTCACAAAGTTTTTCATCTCTTATTTGCACTTGCAAACACTGCTTTAAAATCTTTCTTACTCTTTTCTTAATTTCTTGATTTCAGTCAGACCTTCTCTTTACCCTCACAAATGGCCCAAAATGTTGACCCTCGTAACCTTGACCTTCTCGCCACTTCTGTTGAAGACAAAACCTCAAATCCAAATGATATGGTGGTGTATGCATAATATTTCTTTGATACTCTTGCCCTTGTTGAAATGGGGATTGACCTTCTTCAGCCAAGACAAGGGGTGCGTCCATTGCTGATAAGAGAGTTTTGGGCAAACTACATGTTTAAGGATAACACCTTCATTGGAAAGGTCATGAGTATGGAAGTTTGATTGGACATTCCTGTCATTGCCATTGCAACTTGTTGTGAACATATAGGGGAAGGTCTACTAGTTTGGTTGGGAAAGTTCCTATGGTGGCATGCCTACAATTGAAGATGCTCTTCTTAGACCAGATGTAGAAAGGATTTGTGCCTTATACAAGATGCATGACATAACTTATATCTTTTAGTAAATGCTAAATAAGGGGATCCTTCACAAGGTTGGATCGAAGGACCATTTATTTGATGTTTATTTGTTTGCCCTCTTTCACATGGTCACATGACAAAAAATCAATCTCCCAAGTATGCTCTTTGCTCTCTTAATGATGAATTTGAAAGGCAAAAGAGTAAAGAACCATATGACCCACTCAACACTTATCTAAAGGGAAGATTGAACTCCCTAGATTAGGACCCTTCATTTTATTAAGATTATTGATAATCATATAGTTGATTTTGTCAATTGTTTGTTCTTGGTATTCTTTGAAAGGGGTTGAGCTCCCTAGATTATAAGATTATAGTTTCTTATTTATATTATATTTTATTATTTATGGAATGCCTTGTGTGCAATTGGTTGTGTGTATGAAAAACATAGGACAAACCATAGGTTCCCTTTTAGATTCGACATTTTGGGCAAAAATCCAAGAAAATTCGATAGCAAGTTGTCCAGGACGGCCATGCTTAGGAAGAATAGCATGTGCAAATTGTGCATGCCTGTGTAGAGTCATATAGATTGTGCATATCGATGCTAATAGGAGCACGCCCATGCTACCCTATCTGGATTGAACAAATGTTGTGTTATAATTGAATTAACTGCTTATCTATGAACTTGCATTGGTGCAAAATATATTGTTGTTGTAATTGTTGAAAGCATATGAGAAGGACGATATGTGATATATAAAAATGTGTAACGAGTAATAAAGGTAAATGAGAAGGGTGACCTAGTTTGTGAGAGATGAAAATGGTCTCGAAGGACATTTATCTAGTGAGTGACCTACCTTGGAAAGGACAAAATGATAATCACTAATTTGTGATGGGTTGTAGATGAGGTATGTAGGTCTAGAGAGGCGATAATGGTCCTTACAATGCCATAACTTGTAAAAGCCAAATTATCAAGGTATCACTTGCAAAGTCTTGGGATATCACCCCCATACTTATTTAGAACCCATTCTCAAAACATTTCCAAAGCTCCTTTAACCCCTAAGGTTGAAGTTATCATGGGTTTTCACTTTTAGGCTTCTAATAAGCTATAATATCAAAGAAAAGGTTAGATAGGTTGAAAAGGGGTAAACAAGGGATTTTATGCAAGGTAAGTCCATTTGGTCAATGGCTATAAAGAAAGAAGGCCTAAATCATATTACCAATGGATGTGAGACAAGAGGCACAAAAAAAGTCAAGGCAAAACCTAAAGTAACTAGCAATACATGTGCAAATCACATAAGAAAGAAGAAAATAACATGATGCAAGCCATCAACATACAAGGCTCAAAATCTGATAATGATAAATGCTTTATCATCAATTATTCAAACTTTAATTGTCAAGCCACTCATTACACTAAAGATGCCAAAGCTGTTCCATATTAAGTAGTGAATCCTCTCAAGCAAGAATGATACAACTGTTGACAATTTGTACAACCTACAATCCACTAAAAAGGTGTTCAAAACTGCAAATTATTTTTTTTCCTTTTTTTCTTAGCAAAAATGAATTTGACACCAAACAACAAAATTGAAAAAAATAGCAGGAAAATAGCAAAAATAGTAAAAATAGCGGAAAATAGCAAAACATTAAAAATAGAAAAAAGCCAAACCAAATAAAATAGAAAACAGAAAAAACAGTAGAAAAAATATAGTAGTAGAATTATTGCAAAAAATAGAAAAATAGTAAAACAGAAACAACAAAACAACATATAAAATAGAAAGCATAAGAAAAACAACAAAAAGTAAAACAGAAACAGCAAAAGAGAAAACAAAAAACAAAAAAATAGCAAAAATAGAAATAGGAATACAATAATAGAAACAAAAAAAAATAACAAAAAAATAGAAAAACACTCCCACACTTAAAACAAACATTGTCCTCATTGTAAGCATATACAAACACAATACATAGAGAACACATGAAGCAATAACAACAAAGGAGGAGGTGAAATAAAAGAAAACTCCTCTCTTAAGGTGGATAATATATGCAAAATTTGCATCCAAAATCTTTGCTCCACTCCTATCTGTAGTTGCTTTAGGGAGCCTCATCCATCTTAACAATTTCAATGCCACATGCTTTAATGGCTTCTTCAATAGGAACCTCAAAGTAGAATGCTTGATAAGGTGCTTATAGAAATCTACTAGCTTTTTCAAATCTTACAACAACCTCTCCTTTTGCTCAGCTTGGAGTTTGTTGGTTGTGATTACTAGGGGTAGTAATAACTACATAATGGATGATAATGGAGGTTGAAATGCTACAACCACCACAACTCTTGCAATATTCTCACTTGTAGTATGTACAACTCGTGCACCTACATTAATAACACAACTAATTTCTACGCAAATCGGGTACTCAGATAATCCAATACAAGTACAATCACAATCAGTAAAATCATCAAAATTAGGGAATTCAAAATGTAAATTTACTATTTGCTATTATGGTAGCTCCTTGTCACTCCCTAAGGTTATGACACTCATATTTTCTTGTGGACTAAGAATGGTTTGAGAGGAAATTTTTCTAGAACCTTTGGACTATAGTTGATTCATAATGGTCACCACTTATCCAATATGTGTTAGCAAGTCTTGAATTATAGCAGTCACATTTGCTGAAATTGAATGTTGTTTGTAGTCATCTGCTTGACCAAATTGTCTAAGGAATTCTACTGTACAAGCTACATAGGTTGTTGTCGTTGTCTAAATGGAGGTAGTGGTTGGTATCTTTGGTGATTCTGAGGTACATTTTGCATAGGGTGATAACCATATCTCAGGTTTGAGTTCTAATCATAAGGCTGCCTATACTATTGACCACCAATCTTTATAGCAACTTTAGCATTGTTCGGTTCAATTTCTCACATAGTGGGGCACATGTTAGTTGGATGTTCTATAGAAGCACAGATGCCACTCACTCTCACTAATGGACTAATGTAGTGTTGTCTAATGGCTAACTGTCTAACAAGAGAGATCAATTTAGTTATCTTATTTTCCAATCTTTGATTATCAACAATAACTACCTCATTCACTACTCTAGATGCAGTAGACTCTCTAACACCAAATTGTTGAGTGTTACCTGCTATATTATAAATTAACTTTCGTGCATCAGTTGGCGTCTTGTCCATCAAAGCTCTACCACTAGCAGCATCTATCATACACTTGTCCATTAACATCAGCCCCCCATAGAAGTATCGAATCAAAAGTTACTCACTAATTTAGTGATGAGGACAAGTTGCACATAGCTTGTCGAACCTCTCCCAATACTCATATAATGTCTCACCGTGTTGCCTTATGTTGAATATCACTTTCCTGGTTTATGCTATTTTGGAGGCAGGGAAGAACTTTTCTAAGAACATCCGCTTCATGTCTCCCTATGTATTAAACAATGTTGGTTGCAAGTACAACCAGTCCTTGGCAGCTCTATCTAGGGAAAAGGGGCATGCCTTCATCTTGATGTAGTCCTCAAGAATTCCATGTGGCCTTATGGTGGAACACACGACATGGAACTCCTTAAGATGCTTGTGAGGATCTTCACCTACAAGACCAAACTTAGGCAAAAAATGGATTAGTTCATACTTAAAATCATATGATTGAGCTTATTTAAATTCAAGATATCGAATACACCACAATTGTTACATAATATCAGGTGTAGCCAACGCCTGATATTAAGGTCCTATTATCATGAGCCATATTATCCATACTAAATTGGGATGCATCAATACCAAAATCAGAATCAAGATTAGCAATATTAAAATCAAAATAAGCACTATTAGATATGAGAATACCAAGATCATATGCAAAAACACTAATCTTATTACTACTACTATTAACTACTTCACTACTTGTAGGACTTCTTAACAACTTATGAAATGTCCTATCTATTTTTGGATCACAAGTATGCAATTTACCAAGATTACTTCTACTCATATACCACAAAAAAAGATTAATAGAAACAATGACAAAAAATTGTAGAAAATAACAAAATTGATAGAAAACAATAAAATGATAAAAATACCCCTACTATATAGTAAACACTTGCCAAGAAGGGTTTAAGAGGGGTAAAATGATACCAAAAAACCTTTTTAAAAGACTTTCTAACACCATAGTAACATTATATAATGTATTTATGATTTTTTTAAAAATCATGAAAATAAAAAAAATGAAAAAGTGGTCTAAACGATTGAATTTGGAAAAAACATGCACCCTAACCATGTTCGTCCCTTAGATGGTTGCCCCATAGTAATGTTGTTGAATTCAGACCTAAATTCCATCGTCACACACTCTATCTTCTCGCTCACATTTCCATCCTCACGGTGGTGCATGGTGCATTTAGTGGTGTTTCTCTCGATTGAGGAAGCACAGGTCAAGAATTGAGAGGCCAAAGGTTGTTAGAGGGGGCCGCTTGGCTTGCCATCGTACTCTAGTGGACCTGATCCTTAGCGTCTTGGCTATAGGAGATGAACCATCAACATTCGTCCATGACGATCATCATGGAAGATGGATTCACTAAATTCACACCTTGTGTTTGTACTCTATTCTTAATAATATAAGTAGATTCTAATTCCAATCTCTTGTTCATGAATCCTGCATTATAATCTGCTTTGTTGTGTTATGATTGCACATTGTTAAGTGGACAACGTTAGACTAGGTCGATCGGAATCGGTTTAACAACTTTAGTAGGTAATTGATTAGAGGACCTAAAATCAACTATGAATTTAATCCCTGCCAACTGATGAGGTAGCAATGGTGTATATCCTCGGTATGGCAATGGACGAATGTTTGGCGATAGTCATAAGAGAATCTCAGGTTGATATAGAACGTAAGCTAGAGTGAAGGGACTGGAACCGACTTGATTATTGAGACTTAGCATGAATATAGTAGTAGCATTAGAGGTAGCTTAGTTTAGCTTGCATTTACATTTTTACTTAGTTTAATTTTTATCTTATTTTGTCTGCAACAAAACCCCCATATTTCCTGCATTTCAATCCAAGACCGAGTCAGTTCGACTCTGTTGCGTCTGTCTGCGCTTAACCGAGACCGTGTAAGATACCTCTCTGTCGAGAGCATATCAGGCCAGTCTTTGCCAAGAGCAACTCGACACCTAGCCAAGAGTGAGTTTGCAATCTACACTTGAGAGTTTATGCATTATTTTAGTTTTCACACAGAGTCATAATTGAGAGCACTGTGCCCTTGAGAGAATTCGACCTAGGGTTGACTATGCTATAGTTAGTTTTAGTTTATTTGATGTGCATGGAGATGACTAACACGAAGATTATCAAATTGGCGTTGTTGCCGGGGATACAAGTTCCTTTGTGTCTTTGTGTGCCAAAACTGAGTAAAGCCGAATCCCGAGTCTATAGAATGTTGTGTTTGTCAATCGAATCATAGAGTCTAATTTGAGTCCGTGTCTATTTTGATTTGGATCTTGAAATAATATAGCATGCTGAGTGTATGTTAATATCTATGCATAAGTTTCACTGCTAAAATAAACGAACAAAATAATAGCCATTTCAGCATCACTGACTTTATTTTCTTTTCTGCATAATTTTTTTTTCTGACAGCTACTTGTTTTCTGTTTCCTGATTTGCATAATTGACTCTAACTTTTTTGCATAACTGATTTTTTTGTTTACTGTTGCTGATTTGTATAACTAACAATAACTCTTCTGCATAGGTAACTTGCATTTTTCTGCATGATATTGTATGATGCATGACTAGGAGTAGTTCTAACCCATTGTATGATTTAGATCCTGAGATAGAAATAACTTTGCGTAGGTTGAGAAAAGATAGAAATATAGTAGTCAGTAATAGTTCCAATTCTGTTGCTAGTTTTAACAATAGTAGCCCTGTTACTAACACTTCTGATTCTGTTGAATATAGTAGCACTAACAATTTTGCAGAGCTGAAACAGATGGAGAACAATGATCGAACTCTAAAGGAGCTGGCTACACCGAAATAGCTCAAACATACGAACTAAAATCTGGTCTTATACATCTGTTGCCTAAATTTCATGGTCTTGTAGGAGAAGATCCCCACAAGCACTTGAATGAATTCCACGTGGTTTGTTCCACAATGAGGCCGTAGGGGATACCGAAAGATTACATCAAGCTGTGTGCCACATGTCCACATCATCAGATCAATGAGTAATTACTGATCCAGAATTTCTATGAAGGTCTGAGATGATGGACCGAAGCATGATCGATGCTGCTAGTGGAGGAGCATTGATGGATAAGATGCTAGTAGCAGCAAGGCACCTGATCTCCAATATGGCAAGTAATACACAACAATTTGGGATTAGAGGAGCTAGCCAACCCCGAATGGTGAATGAAATTGGTGCAGTGGATAACTTGAGACTGGAAAACCAGTTGACCGAGTTGAAATCATTGGTGAGGAAACTTGTTGGACAACACCAACCAAGCATAGTAGCCAGAGTATGTGGCATATGTACTTTTGTAGAGCACCCTATTGATATGTGCCCCACATTGCAAGAAACCGAGTTGGACTATCCAGAGAGTGTTGGAGTAATAAGTGGTTACCAGTACAGGAAGCAACCGTATCAGGGTCGGTGATGCAACCTAAATCGCGCCGGTGACAATTAGTGGAGGGATAGTCGTTGATACTTCTTCGTGCTTCATCTTGTAATTGGAATGGATTGACTTGAAGAGTGCCGAACATTGGCATTTGCGGATGCACGGTTGGAGGAGTCGAAATCAGCTATGCTAACTCGGGGAGGATTGGTTCAACCAAAGTGACTTGGATGGGAGTCGCCACCAATGTTCAATGGTACACCGGAAACCAGGAATGGATAAGGCGGGGTCTCGAGACATAGAGGTTGGGTAAGGAGTCGGTTACGCATGGGAATGACGTGTCACCCCATCCGCCTACCATCAGGTAGTTACCCTCTGGATAGCATGTTGCATAACCTTCACTGTTTCGGCGGGTGTCACAAGGATATAGGGCAAAAAGGAAGCTCAACTTGACAAGAGTGGGCCTCTTGCTCTTATGTATCTCCTGGCCAGGAAGAAGTCAAAGTTGACGTAGTTCTGGGGAGTCAGGGTAGAGTCGGACTGTTCCTTAGGTGTCCTCCTCGTAGTACATGGTCGACAACAAGGCCTGGATATGAGAGCGAATGGACTTTCCGCTAGGCGTCCATCAAGGTTGGGGGCATAGGGGCCGACCTTTCAATTCGGCGTTCAAATCCTATGGTATAGAGTCGAAACCAGGACTATCCGATGGGCGTCCCTTCTCGATGCCGGGTTGAGTGCTCCTATTGAGCTAACTAGGGAAGGCCTAACAACTTGGGTCAGGTGGGATACATCAGCCATGAAGCTGGAGAATTTGATTGACTTGATTCTCAAGTGTGGGCTTACCATGAACCTGCCATCTGGAGTGTTCTAGTTCGATTTGGTACAAGGTCGGATATGTGACAATTGGCTGAGACAAGGGGTCGAGTTAACCCGGGATGTGGTGTTGGGTAGTATTGACTTAATTTCCATCAGTGGCGGACTACCTGTTTGCCATCTGAAGTATATTAGACTCAACTTGACTCAAGGTGTGCCATGTGACAGTAATTTGGAGTATAGAAATCGAGGGGGCACGGGAATGTAGGGCATGTGCTAGGATTGAAGTTGAGGCCGTCTCAGCTTTGATCAAAGGCGAGCTACGTGCTCACCATCGAGAGTGGGGGAAGATTGTTTGTAGTGGGAGCGAAGTTAGAGTAGGATTGGGATCAGGTCAAGCTTGACTCGATTCCCTATAGAGGTAAGTGATTTGAGACTTATGCGAGGTTGGGATAGGATCGGGGATGGACTAAGGTTGACTTGGTTCTCAACAAAGGTGGACGACTTGTGGCTTAGAGTGAAGTTTGGCCAAGAGAAGAAGTTTACCTAGTATCCGAAGGACTGGTTGAGGCATGTGCTGGCAATGGATTACCTCAAGGTTACGAGTCGTAGCTCGCGTAGCACTCCCGCAACGATTTCGTTCTTCTTTTTTAGTCTTCAATTCTTGGCCACGAGCTATTCGTATTATGGCCTTTTATAGCCTTT
The DNA here is from genome assembly GCA_025330945.1 of Mucuna pruriens. Lineage (NCBI taxonomy): Eukaryota > Viridiplantae > Streptophyta > Magnoliopsida > Fabales > Fabaceae > Mucuna > Mucuna pruriens. The sequence continues at coordinate 1,001,919 of JAENHJ010000053.1, read as the reverse complement.
GGAGAGAGCGCTAAGAGAGCGCATGATCCTACCAAGTGGAAGCATCCCTACCTCCTGATCCAGTTTGTTAGCATTGACGATTCACATGCTTATGCTCGTTGGATCTTGCGCTAGGTCGTGGCATGTTCTCCTGAATTCGCGGTGTGCTTCGCGAGTAATGGCTAACATGGCTCCTTCCCTTGCTACAATTGGTGAGGATTTTATTCTATTGATGGTGGTAGGGCCCTTGGTTAATTGACGTGGCTTCATTGGTAGCCCTTCTTTTCCTTTCAGGAGATTATGCAACTTGGATTGCTCTGATTTTGATGAGGTTGTTACCTTTGTGTTGAGGTGGCAGATCCTTTTTGATTCTGCTGTAATGAGCACTTTCATTGTTGTTGAGGTGGGGCCTCATGTAAGTACTTGGTCGTTTGGGCCACGCTTACCCTGCGCTGGTGTGGTTGTTGGTCTCCTTGGGCCTTGTCCGAGTCGTGGGTCGGTTTATATGTGTCCTTGTTAGTCCTGTCCTGCTGACTACCATTGTATATGCTATGTGCTTCCTTTCATACGTGGCCGAGTTGGTGGTCTTCCTTTCATATGTTGGGTCAGAGAGATTCAGGGTCCCATAGTTGGCCATTTGATAATCAGTAGTTTGGAAAGCAACCATTTCGGCCAGGGCCAAGTCAAGGGCCATATGCAGCTCAACAATTTAGACCTGCCTCAAATGTAGCTCAAGGTCCAATAGGTTATCGACAACCGACTTCGCAATACCAAGCAGCACCGTTCCAACAGCAACAACAACAAAGAATGCCAGCTCAAGGCAACTCACCGTCTTTGGAGGACCTAATGAAGCAATCAATAGCTAGTAACCTGGTGTTCCAACAAACCATGAGCTCCAGCAATATGCAGTTCCTGCAAAATATGAACGCCACCATTCAAGACCTCAAGACACAAATAGGACAGTTAGCCAACACTATGAGCCATTTACAGTTGACCGGATCTAGCAACCTACCCTCATAAACAATTCCAAATCTGAGAGGGAATGCGAGTGCAGTTACTTTGAGAAATGGAAAAGAATTGCCATAGCCAACATCGCAACAGTTGCTGAGATCGACCGATGTTGACTCTGAGTCGAATGTCGACTCTGAGCCGAATGCCGACTCATACGCACTTCAGCAAGACAAAACTGTCCCATTGCCATTTCCAACTCGAACCCTCTCAACAAGAAAGCCTGAATCTGATGAAGAGTTACTGAGGATGTTTCGGAAGGTGGAAATCAACATTCCACTCCTAGATGCAATAAAGCAAATTCCCAAGTATGCAAAATTCCTCAAGGAATTGTGTGTGCATAAGAGGAAGAAGATGAAAAGAGGTGTGGAAGTAGGAGGTATAGTGTTGGCGTTGACCAAAAACGAAGACTTCACTATAAGAGCACAACAAACATTGCCAAAGAAATGCCGAGACCCCAAAATTTTCTCTGTCCCGTGTACTATTGGCGATTGTACCTTTGTTGATGCCATGCTAGACTTAGGAGCTTCAATTAATGTCATGCCAACGTCAATCTACAAATCCTTGAATTTTGGTGATCTAGAACCCATTGGGATGACAATACAGTTGGCAAATAGAAGTGTTGTTCAACCCTTGGGCGTTCTCGAAGATGTATTGGTCCAAATTAATGAGCTGATTTTCCTAATCGACTTCTATGTGCTAAATATGAAGGACGAGACATCTGGGAAGGAATCTACCTTAATCTTGGGGCGACCATTCCTCATGATTGCCAAAACAAAGATTGATGTGCATGTTGGGAAACTCTCGATGGAATTTGGTGACACCCTAGTACAGTTTAATATTTTCGAAGCCATGAAGCACCCCACCGAAAACCATTCACTCTTTGCAACTTTGGAAAATATTCTCTATCTTGTCTTGAGAAAGAACTTATAATTCTTATCAAGTTTCTAAGAGAGTTATGGTGAATCTCATTTCTAAGAGACTTATGGTGAATCTCATTTCTTTTATCTTTTTACACCGTAGGTAAGTGGTGAGTTACTTCCCCTTCCTTCCTATTCCATTTTATACATTTCTTCTTCCTTATTCTTGTCACATATATTTAAGCAATTATGGAGTTTTTTTTGAGATATTTATAAGAAAGTGGATTTAGGTTTGCATAACACATCTACCATAAATGTACGCACTATTAACAACTCACTATTATACATTCCTTTAGGAAATATATGTGTCTACTATTCGAAATTGGATTTTGTACTTGCTTTTCGGAAACCTGACCAATAATAACAATGTCTCTCATTTTTAAATTTTTTTAGATTTTAAAATTGTTAACAAAAGTCGGCTAGGAAAATTTGCACCACTAAATAGTCTCATTTTCTCTTTTTTTTTTGTTTTTTTTATATAAAATCTATTTCTTTTCCTTAAATAGTCAAAAGCAAGTGAGGTTTATATTTAAGTAATTTGTTGAAAAATTGACCCCTATCAAAAGTTGCTGTTTTTTTTAATATAGTATAAAATATATTTATATGTAGGACTAAGATCTAATATTTTAAATTTTTTGGACAAAAATATAAATATATAAAAAATGGTTGTAACTTGTTATATAACTTTTGTAAATTTTAACCCGTATATGAAGAAACTCACCTGCTTTTGCAATTGGCATAAACCTAATCAGAAACGGGGGGCATAGAAGCACCCACCATTTGAAATCGTTCAAAAGAGTTATAATATAATGCATAGAAGAACAGATAACAGTAAGTAACGCACTATTTTGCTTTTCTCCTTCGGTGTGTGTTCCTGCAAGTAAATGGCAAGAGCAGCTTGCAATCATCTTCACTTGCTTCCAAGTTTAGTCCACCCTTTGAAGTCAACCCTCTTCACAAATCACACTCTTTCCTCCACACGCACTCGCTTCTATGGCATTCAACGAAGGTTCTCTTCTTCTTCATCGAAAATAAGCATGAGCCTCAAGGCTGGTATCGTTGGCCTCCCCAACGTGGGCAAGTCCACTCTCTTCAATGCCGTTGTAAGCTACTCCGTCTATCTGTGGGTATTCCTTGAAAGGATTTTTTTTTTTTTTTAACTTTATCCACATTTATTCTACCTCCGATGCAATCCTGTTTAATGTATTGTTGGATACTAAATGTGAGCATACTTGGTTTGTCATTTTGTGAGAGACTAGTCCTTCTGTTAGACCCAATTCTCGTTGGTAAATGAAAGGTCTTTATTCTCTTTGTTTTTCATGCATGCAGTTTATGGGTATTTGGGGGTTTAAGTACTGTTCATAAACTCATCTGGGTCTTTGATGGGTCTGTATTTGAGTATGGTTGTAAGTTAAGTTGCTTAAGTCAAAACCTTTGGGAATTTGAATGGCACTTTTTGAGTCACAAGATTTTGCTTTTGATGGTTTCCGCAATGATGTGAGCTTCCTCGTTTTATGTGATTTATAGAGTGAGTGCTTTTGTTGATTCATGGTTTCTGAAACTCTTTAGATTATGTGTTGATTCAGATTTACTATCAATTTTCGCATTTATTTGTTCCTTGGGGTTGGATGGAGGTGTTTTTGGCGAGGGAGAGTGGTACTTGTTGTGTATTCCAAATGCAATTCTGCATCAGATGTGTGTCTAAATTTCTGTTCATATTTTGTTTTTCTGATAGGGAGCTGAGATCTCCTATTACAAGAGTCTACAGTAAGAGATATAAGAGGGACATAGGGGATGAGGCCCTTGTATAATTGTAACAGAAATAATTAATAACTAACTACAGTTAGTTAGTTATTAGCTGGGTGGGTATTATAAAAAGAGGGCTGAGAGTTAGGAGTAGGTGGAAAAATTAATCATTGTTGTGGAGAGTGCAGGTCTCTCGAAAACCTGTGATTCAGTTTATGTGCAATCAATAGAGAATTCTTCTTTCTTCTTCATTTTCTGATCCAGTTCTTATCAATTTCCTATGTAATAAATTCTTTGTTTCCCAATGAAAACATTCTTCTTTTAGTTACTTAAACCCTAAAATAAATTGAAAAGAGTGCATTATTCAAATAAAATATTGATTTATTGAAAAATGGGATTTTGCTACATTGGTGAAGACAAGATGGCATGGATTAAATTTGTTTATAAGGGGATAATTCAAAGGTTAAGTTTCAATTATTTTTATTTGTTAAAATATAGTTCTCAATTTGAGTAAGTTCTATGAAACATCTTAAATGGAATTCAGTAAGTTTTCAATTGTGGGTTTTTGTTACAGGTCATAGCATGGTGATCAAGTTGAGTCTTGTGTCTGATTTGTATGTATTTAAAATATAATGTGAGAGCACACTAAAAATATTATTAGTTTTTGTGATACTATATTTTTTTGGGAACTTGAAGTCCAAATACAGGTATCTAGTAACAAACAAGGTAAGCATCTGATATTTTGCATTACTGTTTTAACCATGAAAGAAGAAGAACTATTTTTGTGAAAGAAAGCAAGAATGTTTGATTAAAGTGGATGGGGAGTGCTCAATGTCTCAGAATTCTGAGCTTTCCTTGATATTTGGAGATTCATACTTCACAACAACAACAAAATCAAAAGCCTTATCCGAGTAGGTGAGGTTGGCTACATGGATCACATGACACCATTTGGCTAAATTTAAGACTGGAGATTCATACTTTCTGTATTAGAAATAAACTACATTTACTGGGTAAACATTTTGTCATTAATTCTCTGCTCATCAATATTTGATAGTGAATATGTGCTAACTGTAGCTATTACAAAGAGAAATAGATGTGCACATCTTGTTTAAATTCCTTTTTATCTGTCCAAAGATTTGTAGAGTACCAAAGTAATCTATGTCAAGAAATCCTTCTGGCAATACAAACAAAATATATGGTTTACTGTCAGTGTGCAACAACTTCTTGTGTTGAATCTAAGTGCAAAGTTTCCAATGTCTTCCTTATATACTTCTGAATAGACTTTCTTACTTCTGATGAGTGACTTGTATTTGAACACTTAAAGATACCGAAGAATAGAGTACATGTTATGAGATTTGAAATTTACAGCTTTTGGAATGATGACTTGGATTTATTATTCTTAAGAATGTGGGTTTATGCCTAACTCAACCTCACAAAATTGGATTTTAAAGTGAGGGTTATCACCCATTTATATACACTATTCAGGCTATCTCACTAATTAATGTGAAATCTCCAACGACTGGTTTAGGTAAATGGATACTCTACCCTAGAATCAATTCTTAAGTTTCCTCTATGAAATTGCAATGGACAAATATCAACTTTGAATGGCTACCTTTCAAAAATACAAATTTCATTATTATATCAGCATTAAGTTTACAGTAACTACATATGCCTTTTTGTAATCAACTAACTGGCAAAATATTGTGAGGACTGCTTCATTTAGTTTGTTTAATTTCTGTTCAATGTTTTGGCTGATTGTTCTATTGATGTTTTATGTGAAGCCTCAGTTCCCAATGCTATAATAATGTATCAAATAATTAATATAATGGTCTTGTATGTCTAGGTCGAAAATGGAAAGGCTCAAGCTGCTAACTTTCCATTTTGTACAATAGAGCCAAATGTAGGGATTGTTGCTGTTCCAGATTCTCGTCTCCATGTGCTATCTGATCTCAGCAAATCTCAACGAGCAGTTCCAGCATCGATAGAATTTGTAGATATTGCTGGGCTTGTCAAGGGTGCAAGTCAAGGCGAGGTTTTTTTAATTTCTCTTCTCTTTGTTTTTGGCCTCAACAACACTTGTTTTATCTTGTTTAATAACTTCTCATATGTTTTGTGGCTGTAAGTTAGCATATGCATTGCATTGATCTCTATTCTTCAACTGTTGCAGGGGTTGGGTAATAAGTTTTTGTCACATATTCGTGAGGTGGACTCTATACTTCAGGTGTTTATCTATCGTCATTTTCTTGTCATCATGATCTTACATCATTACATCTTTTTGTTTACTCTCTTCCCTTTTTTTTTTAACCAATTTAGTAGCTATGTAAATATTGGCAATCAGAACTTGTTTGGAAACATCTTTGCTAAAATATATGGGGTAGTTTTTATTCCCTTTTCTGATTTAAAATTTCCGTGGATCTATTGATTATCAAATTAGGTTGTACGATGTTTTGAAGACAACGACATTGTTCATGTGAATGGGAAAGTTGATCCCAAGTCTGATATCGATGTTATCAATTTGGAGCTTGTTTTCTCAGATTTAGACCAGGTCAGCTTACTAACTATCATTCTACACCATTTTACTGCTTATGTTTCCTTTGAATGTTAATATCATTCTAAATTGTATTGGTGGTGCATTTGACTTTGATCCTATTTATGATCTATTATTTTGTTTAGATGAAATTATATTATTTCCCTTCTTCTGTTGTGATCAGTGCTTCTCGGTTTTTTGGAGTCTATCTGTGAATGCACAAACACTTGCTATGGATTTATATGACAAAATTGACTGATAAGCTAAGATATTCCTCTTTTTAAGCAATGCAGATTGATAAAAGAATGGATAGACTTAAGAAAGGCAAGGCAAAGGATTCACAATCTAAACTCAAGGTTATAGTCTTTAAATGCTACAATATGTCATCAACTATTGTGTTTATTAGTTGAAATACATTTTTCAATTTGATTTTGAAATTCTTGATTTTAAGGAAGAGGCAGAAAAGTCTGCACTGGAGAAGATTCGTGAGGCACTTCTGGATGGAAAACCTGCACGATCTGTGACCTTAACAGGTTTTGAAAGGGATGCTGTAAAGCATCTCTGCTTGCTCACCATGAAACCTGTTATATATGTGGCAAATGTTGCAGAATCTGATCTAGCTGATCCTGCAAACAATAATTATGTCAAGGGTGTTACAAATGTTGCATCTGAGTTGCAGTCCAGAATTGTAACAATTTCAGCACAGGTATATATTTTGAATGCTTTTGAGTTCATTATACCATTAAATAAATAGTGATGTTACCATAGTTTGTTACTCTTAGTTAATAACTTAAGATAGTTATCCTGCCCTTTTCTTATTTTTAAAATGGTTGTACTGTTGTTTAAGCTTCTTGAGCAAGCTATCTTGCTTTGATAAAAATATCAGAAGTACTGGAAGGTCACACTTCCCCTCCCCTCTTCAATGGTTTCTCCTTTCTCTTCTAGTTTCACATGGTATCTAGAGTGGGAGGGGGACAGGGGTGAGGGTGGGATGGCATCTACACTCACTGCATGTGGTGATCATTTAACTCTTGTCATTCTCCTGAAGTAATAGTCACCTGTGCATGCATGCAACTGTTCCAGCCTCTAAGTTCTTCATCATTCCAGTGGGTTCAACCTCAAGGAGTTGTAGAAGGTTATGACTGGTTTGGATCCAAAAGATTGCCACCAGATATGTTTCTACTTCCAAAGGGAAAATGTTAGAATCCAATTGCAAGGTATAGGACTTGAGCTCCATGTTGAAAGCATGAGATTTTGGTGTGGGGTTTATAAGGCCTTGGACTCTCCAACTATAGACTAGCTTTTTGTGATGTAATTCTTCTAAGGTTCTTATAAATTGATAAGAACCTTAGGAGAATTACACCAACTGCAAACAAGTGGTGTGGATGGTGATGCCAACATTGCAGTGTTCTAATGGAAATTGGTTCATAAATGAATTTTATTAAGAACAATCCTGGACTTTTGAGAGGTCCAAGTCTCTCCCAATTCTTTTACAAATTCCCACACAATGAATGCCCCTCCTCTCAACCCCTGTCTATTTATATACATCATCATTCATCAGCCACTTGACACACTAACTGAATAACCCCTTAATTGACTAACCGACCCCTAACTAACTAATGAATGCCTCAATTAACAAACCTATCAATACTCTCCCCTAAACAACCTTGTCCTCGAGGTGAATAGTTATGGCAGTTGCAAATGAAGCCCATGTCAGTGTTCCATTTGTTTGAACTTTGAAGCATGATGACCAAGCCAACCAAAACATTGCAGCCCAAGATTAACTTTGAATCCTCTTGGATCAAACAAAAATATGTGGGTGCCTCCATTTGTATTTAATGCTCTGTTTCTTGTAGTATTTTGCCCATAAAACAGAGTGTCAATGCTGCTGCAATTTGCTTTGATAAAAATATCAGAAGTACTGGAAGGTCACACTTTCCCTCCCCTCTTCAATGGTTTCTCCTTTCTCTTCTAGTTTCACATGGTATCTAGAGTGGGAGGGGCAGAGGGGGATGGCATCTACACTCATTGCATGTGGTGATCATTTAATTCTTGTCATTCTTCAGAAGTAATGGTCACCTGTGCTGAATTTTGTTGGACCCATTCTACTTATCTTAGAAAATCACTTCCCTTTTCAGAATGTTTATTCTTCTCTTTTAATCAATTGGGCTTTGATCCATGAATATAGAAAAAGATCTCACTCCCTTCTATTTTCTCTCATCCTTTAGCCTCATCTCTGACTAGCATGTTATTGGCCACCATACGAGCACCAAAGTCTTGCAGTCCCAGCAGTGGGAACTTGGCCAACATGTGTAACAACTGTAATAATCCAAACTCCATCACAACTAATGACCCACTAGCTCCCATAGCTGAATGCAAGTAAGGTGGCTCTGATGGTGGTGGTGAGTCAACCTAAATTGGTTCTGGTTTGCTGAAGGTTGCTTCTTCTCCAAAATTGTTCTTGTTTTCCACCTTTCAATGTTCATCTTTGCTTATGTTCAGGTTTTTGATCTGAAATGTTGAGTGGTTGTTGTTTTCTTGCTTCTCCACCCTTAGTTTCTCCCTCTTCCTCACATTTCTTCCGTTCTTCCAGATCTTGCTTCTCTAAGATTTCCGCTCCTCCCAATTCTTGTTTCCTTGTTGTATCTATTTTTGACTTCCTTTTGCCATCAACTTCCCTCTGCTCCATTGGTTCATGTCTGTCTTCCAGAATCCAAATATCTGGATTAAATTCTGGCTGGAACCCTTTGAGCAAAGCCTTCAGAATTGCCACCATAATGCATGTCCTTGCATAGCCTTCCTAACCCTTGGTATCTTTTCTTCCTCAATTATGCCTATGGCCTCAAAATGCTGCTACATGTTAATCAGCCACCAATAGGCTTCTTTTCCTTCAAATTCTGGAATCATCTTAAAGAATTGATATCCATGGCTCCAAGATTGGCGCTCTAATATCAATTGATAGAAACAAAAAGAATTTTATTAAGAACACTCCTAGACTTTCAAGAGAGGTCCAAGTCTCTCCCAATTCCTTTACAAATTCCTACACAATGAATGCCCCTCCTCTCAACTCCTCTGTCTATTTATATACATCATCATTCATCAGCCAATTGATTCACTAACTGAATAACCCCCTAATTGACTAACTAACCCCTAACTAACTAACTAACCCCTCAATTAATAGACCTATCATGTTCATTAGGGTACTGAAAGAGCTAGGGCACAACCAAGCGGCATGGGCATTGATAGGATTCATAATGCAGAGAAAGATGTAATATAGGCGTAGGGGGTTATGAGGCCTTTGGTATTAAAAGTTTATACTAGAAAAAAGAAATATAGGACAAGTGGTAGCAAGGTGAGAGGATAGTATATGTGAGGTGGTGGGGAGTTGGTTAGAGGAGAGAGAATGTGTGGTTAATTGGTTATTAGGAGCTTATGTGGAGCACGATAGGCAGGGAAAACTTTGTGAAACAATGCTGCGCTATTTTGGGCATAGAAGAGGACCCTTTTTATAGGTGCTCTAAGCTCTGGGAATCATTTTAGCTAATTCTATAGTGCTCTATTATCTTGAAATTATCTCTAATTTTATTTTAGCTATCAAGTTTGCTAATAGGTGGAGGCTGCAAAGCATGGTGGGATGTTAGGATCTGATTGCAAGGTATAGTACTTGAGTCCCACATTGGAAGTATATTACTTGTTTAATCTAGTCTTCTATGTGCTTACTAGGGATGTACAAAAGATTACCCGTAATTGAACTTTGGAAATAAGGGGTTTTCGCTTAACTAGAGTATATGCTATTGCAATTTTAGCAATAGTCAAGAGGAATATGACTTGGAAATAAAAATAGGGGATGTCATACCACAAGTTTCTAGGTTTAAATATCTAGGATCAATACTGCAAAATAATGTGGAGATTAATGAGGATGTCACACACAAGATACAAACAAGCGGGATGACTAAAATGGAGAAAGGCATCAGGGGTTATTTGTGATCGCAAAGTACCTACCAAACTTAAAGACAAGTTTTATCATATTGCTATACATCAATTGTACTCTACAGTAGCAAATGTTGGACTTTAAAGGGACAATAAGAGGAAAAGGTGAGAGTAGCAAAAATGAGAATGTTGTGATGGATGTGTGACCATACAAGAAGGAATAAGATACAAAATGAGTTTATATGCAAGATTGGTGTAGCACATAATTAGGAAAAAATGATAGAAAATTGATTAATGGTGGTTTGGATACGTACAAAGAAGGTCACAAGAGGCACTGGTGAGAAGAGTAGATTGTATGGTTTTTAGTTTGTGAAAAGGATGAGAGGGAGACCAAGAAGGAAGTTATCAAGAGGGATCTAGTGGTAAATAATGTATTTGAAGCTTTGGTTTTTAACCTAGTTGAATGACATTGTGTGATCCATATAGCTGACACCACCTAGTGGGATAAGACTTTGTTGTTATTGATCACCTTAAGGCATGACTACTTGCTATAATCAGATTTTTGGCCTTCACTATACTAATACATTCTCTCTTGTAACCAAAATGGGCTATGCTCATCTCATTATCTATGATTGCCATTTGTCATTGGTCTCTTCATCAATTGGATATTAAAAATGCTTTTCTTCATGATAGATTGTAAGAAGTGTACATGGAGCAACAGGTAGTTCACTAATAATTGTATGGTGACTTGATATCTTCGTTGCTATAAGTATGGTTAGTCAATTCTTAACTTTCCTACGTGAGGATCATTGAGATGGGTGATCCATATCCTGAATATATCAAAGGAGCTCCACAGAAAGGCCTTATCTACTAAGATGAGGGTCACACTCAAATTAGTGGATATTTACATGCTGACCAAGCGTATTCTCCTATTTATATGTGATGTTCACAATTGGTCCTTGTCATTAATGAAGCTTTATTTGATAAAATGTTCACAAATGGTAGCTCAGTTCTAACTAGTTCATCTGCATTCTAGGCTCTTTTTGTGAAGAAACTTACTGAATCAAAACTACTTGATTAGTCACAAGGAAGTGTTGATAGAAACTATAACCGAAATTTAAGAATATTATAGTGACAAAAAATATTTAACCCTATTTTTAAAATGGCTGTATACCTGTACAGCTTGCTGAGCAAGCTCTCTTTCTCTGATAAAATTATCAACAGGGTTGTGAGCCTGTTACAGAAGTCACACTTTTACTCATCAATAGGTCCTTTGTCTTCTAGTTGCACATGTAACATTTGGATTATTTGAACTTTTCATGTATTATCACAGGGGAAGTTGTCTAATATCAACTTTTTCTAGAACTGTCTCTTGTCTGTATCATAATCTCTGAAGATTAAAAGAACAATTATTGATATTTTTGTTATACTCACCGGAGCAAATCAAGATGGGTTTATTTGTCCTTGCAGGTTGAGGCAGAGCTTACTGAACTACCAATTGAAGAACGACAAGAATATTTGCAATCTCTTGGTGTTTGTGAAAGTGGTCTTGGGAACCTAATTAGGGCAACTTATGACCTTTTGGGGCTGAGAACTTACTTTACTTCTGGTGAGAAGGTAAGAGAAAAGCTGGAAATTTTTTTAGAGAGAAACAGTTTAGAATATCCTTTTAAACATGTATATAGTTGGTAACAGCATTCAAAGATTTGAATTGCTTGATTATTCTAGTAATTAATAATTAACTTTCCCTAAACTGTAAAAATGTTCACTAAGACATCCTGAATTATAACACCCAAACTTTTCATTGCATATCATATTTCAAGCTCAAAACTGATTTTGTTTTCTAACATGTACACAGGAGACAAAAGCATGGACAATACTTGCAGGTTAGTTTTTATGGGGCTGGATGAGATTTCTACATTGCAGAATACTATAACATTAATTTGACTGGATTTTATCCTTTTCTGAACTCCCTGTTTAAGTAATTGGCGATATAGTAATTTAAACAGGCTATTAAAATGGAGTTTGTTTTATCTCTTGATGGCAATGAACAGATACTGTTTTGCCTTTGTTGACAAATGCCTGTGATAAATGATTATGTGCACCTTTGTTTTGTAAGATTGATTGTTCATTTTTACTATGGAACAAGTAACCTGATTGATTAACCAAATAGAATTTAATAATATAAGGATTCTACTTAGATTGGATTACTTCTCTAAATTGTAAGACTCTTTTGTACTAGGTATGACTGCACCTCAAGCTGCTGGAGTTATTCACTCTGACTTTGAGAAGGGTTTCATTCGAGCAGAGACAGTAAGCACCAAGGATATAATTTTGACATGGCATATATATAATAGCATATGACTTGGCATAGCAAATATTGTAAAATTTAAATGCAAAAAGAAAAAAGTGACAATGTTGATATTCAATATTCTGGATAATGTGGGGGCTACATAGTTGTTAGTTTCTGTCCAAACTTTACGTTAGAATATGTGAAAAATATCTCATAATATTAAATAGTATATATGAGAATATTTTAGAGTATATCAGATTATCTCCTCGATTAGGTTCCCTATTTCTTTGGTTTCTTAGTTTTCCTATTATCTCATTGATTTGTTTCCTTATTTAGTTAGGATTAAATAAGAGTTAGTGCTTTATGATTTAGTATCACACTGTAATACATCACATCACATCAAGTTAATATCAATTTCAGAGTATTTAGTTTCTATTCTCTCCTTTTCCTCCTTCTATACCCAAAATCCTATTTATTTTTACATGGTATCAGAGTGATATGATCCTCTGTGATCATCATTATTCTGTTGGTAAGCTTCCTAAAATCCAGAGCTCTACTTCATTTCTAGTCACTTTGTGCCATTTCATCTTTCCAGTGTTGTTTCTCTCCATTTTCTGACCAGATTTATGCCTGTGCTGCCTCAGTCCTTAAAACCCACCATTGGAAGTGCAAAATCCCGATCTGCCATCCCCTGAAAGACCCCTGCCAAACAGCCCATGGACACATGCAATTTCTGTCCAGCTGTTTCGGCCCAAGTGCCAAATGCTTTCAGCCACACTCTCATTTGCATGCTTCTCATCTCTTTGTTTGCTGTTTTTGGCCATACACACTGTCTGTTACTCCTTGTTCTGTTTTGACTTATTTGATCTTCAAGTCTTCCTTTTATGACATCTCTTGGTTTTGTTTTGCCTTGGTTTGGCTCTAGTTGGTCAACAGTAACTGTTTTGCCCTAATTGTTGTTTGCTATGCCCCTCGTTCGTTTGATGCAGCCCATAGCTTTGGATTGCTGTGCCCCTATTTGGCTATACTGCTAGCTTTGGTTTGCTGCTGTTTGGCTCTCAAGTTTTGACCTAGACAAGGTTGTCAAACTCAGCATCCTATGAAGGATCAGAAGGGGGAAAGACACAAATCATGGGATTACAACACGGATCATAAGATCCTAGTCCTACTAAAAATACAAATTTGAATTTAGACATATTTTCATATAAAGTAATATATATAGTATCAACAAAGCTTGACATAGTTGATAGATAGTTAAGTCCCTTAAGCATATGTTTTGTTGGGAGAGGTAATTTTGAAATCTTTATACCTCGAAAGAGATTAGTCTTCGACTATTGGCTAAGGGATACTGCTAGGCCTATTTTGCAAGTATATAGGAGAAGAGGAAAGAGGAATGATGTGGGGAGAGTTGGAGAGGAAAATGGGCCCAAAGGCAGTGTGGGCCTGATAAAGGCAGAGGTGGAATTTGAAAAAGGAAAAAGATTTGTAACCGAATGGACAGGTGGCAAGCGGGGAGCTGAGGGGTATATCTCTCTTGGTCTCAAGGTTATTGGGAAAGGGTCATCCTATTTTCTGTCATTTCTGTTTTCACCATTTTAAGGAGCTGAGCTCCATTCCATCACTGATTTTTTATTTCATTCTTAATCCATCAATACAATATTATTAGATACAAGTGTAAATGTCTAATAATAATGTTCATGTTGACCACTTGGCAGTTATGGGCAGAAGTTAGGAGTAGAAATGTATTATTAGAATACAACAACAAAGCCTTGTCCCACTAATGTCCTGGGATTTATCTCGACAACTTCCTCTAATGTCCTTCTTGGCCTTCTCTCCTCTTCATAGGACTAAAAATCATACAATCTACTCTTCTCACTAGTACCTCCGGGGGTCTTCTTTGTACATGTCCAAACCACCTTAACTGATTTTCCATTATCTTTTCCTAAATCGTTGTCACAATTCACAACAATATTATTGTATACAACCATTTCATGTTCATGTATTATTATTAGAATGTGATAGAAAATAACTTATCCTGCATAATCTGTTTTGTATTAAAATTAAAAACTGCCTTGACGACGGTTATTCATAGAAAATAACTGATGACAGTCATGTATTAGGGTATATTTGATAGTAGGGTGTGTAATTAGGAGGGGTGTTATTCGCAGTTTGTGGACAGAATACTCTTTGTAGGAAACTTTTGTCTCTAGGACAGCAAGTGTATTGCTGTATTGTATGTGATTTCTGTGTTCAGCATTATATATATATTTTTTAATTGGTGTTCTATAACGCAGAACATCTTAGCAAATAACAAGTTTTGATAAGTTAGAATTTGTTCCAAATATCCTAGAATTGGCTGGGTATTTATTTCTGTTTTATACTACTATAGTATAGACAAAAATGAACGCTAGTTCTGACTGAATTTGGTCAACTGAATCAAGTGAGACCTTAGAATTTATTTATTTTTATTATACTATTGTCTTCATTTTATGAATATGTCAAAGTTTGCATATTGCATTCATTAATCTTCATTAAAAATGTTATTTTAAATTAGGTGTCTTATGATGATTTTGTTGCTGCTGGTTCACTTGCTGCAGCACGAGAGAAAGGACTGGTAAGTTTCTTATATCATTTTAGCATTAGTAAAATGTTTACTTACTGTGTAATTGACTTCTGTTATAAAATTTGATTTAATAATTGCTCATTTGGATTTTTGTTCAACATGACTTAAATTAATTTCTTTAATCAAGGAATTATACTTTTGTTTTCTCCCGTTCCTGTGCCTTTAAGTGATAAGCTGACTGGTACATGGCACATTAATTAGGTTATTCAATACTCTGCATGCCATCCTTGTACCTATGAGGTTGGAACCATTGTTCCAAGATTTCTTTTCTCTTATTTTCTTTCCTCTTATTTTTTTTCATTAAGATATTAAAATCTAAGTGATCACATGGATGCTATTTAATGTTTACGTATCCATAACGGAATGATAGGTTGGGAAGGAAGAGCATGATTCCTTAAATAATCTGTATATGTTGAAATGAAAGGGAGTGTCTATTGCCACTCATGTATTATAGTTCAGCATCCATCATTTCTCTTATCCCTAAACAGGAAAGTAGTTCTCTTTCTCCTGGAATTTTATTCTAAAAATTTATGTTGTTTGCAGTTGAGATCTGAAGGTAAAGACTACGTTGTACAAGAGGGCGATGTCATGTTGTTTCGATTCAATGTTTAGCACAATTTACTGCTCCCAGCTGGTTGTCAGTGGAGAAGTTGAGATATATTTATGACTAAGGTCAGAATTTTTTTTCATCCAATTGGTGATTATAGTTTGGATAAGCATTATTTTGTTTATAGTTTTATGCTCCCAGATAGGAATAAGTGGAGAAGTTGAGACATAATTTATGACTACAGGTCAGAAATTTTTGGCATAATTGATGACTAGAGGTCAGAATATTTTTTCAGCCAATTGCGGGTTATAGTTTGGAGAGATATTGTTTTGTTTTAGTGAGAAAAAAGAAAAATCTCATAGTGCAATACAACAAAAGTGCTTGAATATTTATAATATAATAATAAGGGTGAAAAGTCTCTCCCTTGTATTTGGCTAACAATTTAAAATATAATAAAAAAAATCTTTGCAAGTATACATGCCATGTTCTTGTGTTATACTCCTGATGTACACACACAAGCAGCTCCCTTTACATGCATCTCTTTTTTATTTTTTATTTTTTTTTTATCATTTGGCTTCAACAAGTAATGATTAAATTATACTATTAGTAAATTTGTGCAGATTTTTTAGGTTTAAGAAAGTTGCTAAAATTTGTCACGGCAAAAAATAAATGCTGAAATTTGATCAAAATGTCTGCTAGGCGCAAGACTTTTGATACAGAATCACATGAAAGATTCTTTGGCAAATTTTTCTGATGAGCTCAAGCAGGGTACACTGTCACATTATAGAGTGAATACCCAATTTCATCCGTAAGGTTGTTTGGTAAAGAGGATAGAAATAGAGTGGAGATGAGAGAAATAAAGAAGAGATAAATAAGTAAAAAATAGTGTTTGGTAAGAAAAAAATAAAAGAAAAATAATATTATAAAGTTGTTTGTTAGGAAATAAATAGAAGAATAGAATTTATGTGTATATACATAATTTTTTTTAATTATATATTTAATATATTAAAATAATTAATTATATATAATTTTTTAATTATATATTTAATATATTAAAATGATATATATATAATCGATTAAGAAATATAATTTATTTCTTGCTAATTTTTTCGTTATCAAATTATTATACATGTTTTTTTCTTCGTATTTCATTGATAACAAATAAAGTGTAAAACAATTATTTGACCAAATTTAGAGCATGTTTGTGTTACCGTTCCCAAGCTATGAACGTACCTTTGCAAAATGATTATCCTTATGCGTTAAAACTGTATTGGAACGACCACCACAACAATTTGGACGGCAACCCAAACTTGTTCTTTGTCTCCGAACAAAATGACAACAAATAAACTTCATCTATGGGTTGGATTCAGCGGAAGCGCTTAGTTCTTATAATGTGGCAAACTAAACCTCAAATTTTAGTTAGAAGTTAGTGTTTGACTGTACATGGAACAAAATTGCTTTGATGTTGACGGCAAATAAGAAATTAATCATTTCATCCGTGTCAAGTTAATATTTTTAAGGACCAATTTAGGTATTAACGATTTCTTAGTGATTAAATAGCTATACATTTATTGTTATAGGTACTAAATATATATTGAACTATACAAAAGAAAAAAAAATGAGTGAAGGACTAAATTGTCCTGCGATTATAACTTTGGGGGACTATTTGGTAACTATAGTATGTTTAGGGCCAATTTGAGGCAATTTAAATTTTTTGACTGAATTGAGTGTTTAATGGATCCTTGAGTGACTTATTTATAAGTAGATATTTACTCTTCTACTTATTGATTGTCAAATTCGTGTTTTCGTTAGTGTTTGAATTTTTTCTAAAATAAGCAAATCCAAACATGCGCTAAATCAAAGTTTAAATTTTGATAACTATATTCTTGGTGAAGGAAACTGTATTTTATACATGTAACAGGATCATCATCAGAGTGTGTTATCGATGAGTAGATAGGACACATCATCCACTATCACCTAATCTTGCTTAAGCCTGTAAATATATAATTAAAATCCATATCAGCTTAGCTTCCAAGTCATTAAGTGATTTTTAGTTCAGCAAAGAAGGCAAAAAATAAAAGTATTAAGCATATGAAAAATGGAGAAGATTTTCATTTGCATTGAAGCAAAATCGCTGTGCATGACAAACCAGTGGCCATGTTGCAAAGAACATTCGCAATTTCCTACTTGCAAGTTACAATACAAAATAAAAAAGATGATATTCTCTACAACCTTTTTTATTCGAAGTAGAAAAAAAAACTCTACAAATAATGAAAAAAAAATTCCAATCACTAATTAATTGGTTGCAATCCCAGTCTAGTACATATATTTTCGAGTTGAAGAGAAAAACAAAAATTGGAAAAATTAAAATGCATTTCTTGGTATGTTTAGCAAAATCATTTTGAAAGAATGGAAAAAAAAATGATACAGTGAAACCCTTCTGGCGGTGCAAATAGGTTCTCGTTCGAACAACACTTATGGTTACATCTCATTCCATAGTGATAATTAACAGATTATTTTGATAAAATATAAGGGAAGCAGAAATTTTAACCTTTTTTGTCTAGTAAAATGTGCCTTATCATGTATATGCTAATAAATCTAACTATAAGTTAAATATTTGGTGATATTTTAGTGGCACTTTTTCCGCTTAATGACAGTTGTAATTTTGTTGTCAAACACGGATATTTTGTTTTGAGATTCCTTTAACCTTTTTGTGCAGGACTTGTATTTAATTCCTTTAGTCTCTTATAATGGGAACAAGTCAATTTCATGCAATTAAATTTATATAATACTAGGAAAAAAAGACGCTACGTGGCTCTTTATTTTTAAAATTTAAAGTAAAATAAAGGAAAAATAAAAGGGTGATTTATGAAGTAGTTATAGGAATAAAAAATAAAATAGTAAAAAAGAAAGAGTAAGTTATAGGGATAAAATAGGTATAAAAATGTGTACACAACTTCTATATTTCCTTTATAAATAGTTATAGGTACATGTTCGGAAATACATCAAAATTATGTTTATTTTATGACTAGTAACTCTCATAAGTCTTGTTTGTTTTTTCTTTTGATAAAGAACTTTAATTCTCCTATTATGCTCATTTCAAACTCTTTCTACATAAGCTTTGAAGCACCACATATAATATCATCTATATAAATTTGTACAATAATAAAATGTGATTCACATTTTTTGTGAAATAGAATGGTGTTTACTTTTCCTCTTGAAAAACCAATTTTCATAAGAAAAGAACTTAACTTATCATACCAAGCATGAAGTACTTATTTTAAGCCATATAAGGTTTTTTAAGTTCCAAAACATGGTTTGGAAAATAGTCACTCTCAAAACCAGGTAGTTGTTTCACATAGATTTTTTCATTTACTATTCCATTCAAAAATGCACTTTTTACATCAATTTGGTAGAGTTTCATATTGCTATGAGTAGCAAAGGATAGAAAAATGTGAATGATATCAAGTATACTTTTATAGGTGCAAAAGTTTAAGTGAAATCAATACCTTTTTGTTGTGAATATCAAACTAACCTCACCTTGTTTCTTATAATCATACCATTCTCATAATATTTGTTTCTGAAGACCCATTTTGTTCCAATCATAGACTTGTCTCCAGGTAGAGGTACAAGTTTCCAGACATCATTCTTCTAAAACTAATCTTGCTCTTCTTGCATGACCTTTATCCAACCATTGTCCATAAAAGCTTCATCTATAGTCTTTTTCAAAACAAGTCTTATATATATTTTGTTTTGTAAATAAAATGTTGTAGAAGTATTTGGGTGTGGAATGGTCATTCGACATAGGTCTAACCATCTCTTGAAGAAACCTATTCTTTCTCTCAACAACACCATTTTGTTGTGATGTTCTTGGAGCAGAAAAGTTGTGAAGGATACCATTATCCTTACAGAATTGTTAAAGTTTTCATTTTCAAATTCTCTACCATGGTCACTTCTAATTGAAGTTATATTAATACCCCTTTTTTTAATCCTTTAATAGAATATAGAAAAGACTTTAAAAGACTCAACTTTGTCGATAAGGAACATAATCCATGTCCATCTTGTCTAATAATCTATCACTACTAGTTTATATCTTTTACCACCAACAAAGGCTTTTCTTGTAGGACTAAACATATAAAGATTTAACAAATTTAGAGGTATAGAACTTGAAATAAAGTTTAGACTTAAATGATCCTTTAACTTGTTTCCCTTTCTAACAAGCATCACATAAAATATTTGGTTTGAACACAAGCTTTGAAAGTCTTCTTATGAGGTGATATTTATTTAGCTTTGAGATTAATTTCAAGCTAGCATATCCAAGCTTCTTATGCCATATCCATTGATAATCTTTTATGAACATTAAACACATAACATTTTGAATTGTTAAGTTTTTCAGATTAATCTTATACAAATTATTCTATCTCTTAGCAATAAAAATAAGTGGAATGTTGAACTTGTATAAGATTATTCCATTTATCATAACTTAATCTTGAATTTGTTCATTTACTTCAGAGGTATTGTCTTTAGATGAACTTTAGGCCTTTTCTTCGTTTAAATTCTAATTCTCTTCTCTAAGTGAAATGTTTTCTTTCTGTAAAAACTCAAACTCTTTTGATAATTTTGAAAATATGTTTTTCAAATATTTGTATCCAATAGGGAGAGTTGAAGAATTTGAAAGCATTTCTTGATAAGCTAATTGAAGTTGAGATAAATAATGACAAATTACCCCACTTATCATCTTCATTTTCATCATCTTCTTCATTTTTTGAAGTAGTGTCTACCATGAGACATATGTTTGCTTCTTCTTCCTCTTCTTCCTCTTCTTCTTCCTCCTCCTCCTCCTCTTCTTCCTCCTCTTCCTTCCTCCTCGCCGTCCTCCTTCTCTTCCTCATCATCCTCCTTCTCTTCCTCTTCGTCATCGTCCTCCTCCTCCCTCCTCCTTGATAGAGTATTTTGAGGAACTTAATAGTGACTTATGCTGGATATATTTGACATCATTTTATGGTTAATATTGACATACTTGTTGACTCTTGGGTTATTGAACCTAATTTGGTTTAATTGTTAATCTTTGCTTATTTTCGGATTTAATTCTCATTATGATGCTTCTATCTTGTACACGCCATATCTGAACTACAAAACTCTAAATGAGACAATCTTGGTGACTCTGAAAGCTAAGACAAAGATCTACAACTTTTCTCTTTTGGGTTCCCCAAATCGATTGTCGTCAGTATCAAAAATCCGAAGTTGCGGCCTCTACACCCACTCTATTAGGCCTTTCATTGTATATTCTGGCCCAACTTTGGGACTTTGGTTGGTGGGCCTTTGGGCAGTGAATTCCTCTAGCCCAAACCACATTCCTTGAAATTTAGAGCATGCAATAATTAGTTTTAGTTAGTTAGACATTTTTTGGGACCTTTCACATTTTCAGTTTTAAGAGGTTTCTTGGATTGTAAGTTTCCTCTCTTCTCATTTTTCGTTTTTGCTTTGGATTGTGCTGCGTTTTCTGTGACGAATACCATGAAAGGTCAATATCTCTTATCAATTCAAAGTTCCAAGATTTTAGTTCAATTTGAATTCTTGAATATTTCTATATGCAAATTCTACTATGTTCTTTCCTTTCCAATTCTTGATCAATTTTCATGATTATAATTTCGCTTGAAGTTTTGAATTGTGCTATGTTAGGTAATCAATGGACCACTTTAAATCAACCAATTATATGCTTGAGTCCATGTTTATTAGGGGCTGCGATTGTGATCTCAATTTGTATGGATGAACGTTAGATGATTTTCTAATGAATTTTGGCTTGATATGAATTTACTTCCTTATTAGAATCATGATAATGAACTGCATGATTGGATCCTTGGATTGATTTTCTATAATTCAATTGCATTTTATTTTCACTTTGCACATAATTCTGTTATGCATGATTTTATTTTACAATACAAACCCCCCATTTTCATTCTAATTTGGTTCTTATTCAATAAGATTAGACATTACATGATTGTGACCTAGAGAGGTTCTACCTAGGTTAGTCGCTACACTACAAAATCCTAATCTTGTGATATTTTAACTCATTTAGTGTATAGATTGTTTGTGTGAGTAGTTTTCAATTTCTTTTGTGTTTCAATAATGCCTAGAGGTAGAGTACAAGTAGAAATCATAGAATAAAATACTAGTAGGCAGAAAAAGTGAGTATCTCAAAATTGGCTGAAAATTGACCACATGATAGAAAAAATTCATAGATCAAGGCCACCTATAAGGGATGAACATGTTGGTTTTTTTTTTACCAAATTCCACCGTTTAGAGACCACTTTTTCAATTTTTTTTTCATAATTTTTAAAAAGGTCACAAAAAATCATAAATACATCATATAATATCACTATGGTGTTAGAATTTTTTTTTTAAAATTATTTGGTATCATTTTAGCCCTCCTAGTCCTTTCCTAACAAGTGATAGTAGATTATGTCATTTTACTATTTTTTTTTTGTCAATTCTACTATTTTCTATTTCTTTCTGTCATTGTTTTTGTCAATTCTATTGTTCTCTATTGTTTTTTGTGGGCAGCAATATAGTGGTCAACGATATAGGTAGCCCCATGATCAGTACTCAAACCTGAGATATGGTTCTCACCCTGTGCAAAATGTACCTCAAAATCACCAAAGATACCAACCGCCACCTCCATTTAGACACTAGCAGCCTATACAGTAGAATTCCTTGAATGATTTGGTTAAGCAGATGACCACATGTAACATTCAATTCCAGTAGAACGTATTTGCCACAATTTAGAATTTGCAAATAGAAATTGGCCAATTGGCCACCATTGTGAATCAATTATTGTCCAAAGGTTTTGGACAAATTCCTTCTCAAACCATTATCAGTCCATAAGCGAATGTAAGTGTCGTAACCTTGAGGAGTAGCAAGGAGCTACCACAACAACAAACAGTAAATCTACATTCTGAATTCCTTGATTTTGATGATTTTACTAATTGTGATTGTACTTGCATTGGATTAATTAAGTGTCCTATTTGTGTTGAAATTAGTAGTGCTATTAATACAGGTGCATTAGTTGTAGATATTGTAGGTGTGAATATTGCAAGTGCAAATATTGCAAGAGTTGTAGAGGTTGTAGCAATTAAATCTCCATTGCTATCCATTGTGCAACCATTATAATCCCCAGTAATCACAACCAATAAACTCCAAGATGAGCAAAAAGAGAGGCTGTTGCAAGACTTAAAGAAGTTGGTAGATTTCTATGATCACCTTGTGAAGCATTATACTTTTAGGTTCCTATTGAAGAAGCCACCAGAGGAAGTGGTATTAGAATCGTTAAGATGGATGAGGCTCCCCCAAGCAACTACAAATAGGAGCAGAGCAAAGATATTAGATGTAAAATTTTGCACATTTTTTCTACCTCGAAGAGGAGTTTTATTTCACCAGTTTCCTTTGTGATTATTGCTTCATGTGTTCTCTTTGTGTTGTGTTCCTACTTGCTTACATTGAAGACAATGCTCAATGCTATTTTTAAGTGTGAGGGATGCTTTACTGTTTGTTGTTTTTCTACTTCTGTACAAATTTTGTTATTGTTGATTTTTCTCTGTTTTTTCTGTTTTACTGTTTCTACTACTGTTTTACTGTTTTTGGTGCTATATTTCTATTTTTGCTACTATATTTCTGTTTATGTTTTGTCGTTTTACTATTTCTACTACTATTTTCTGTTTATGCTTTTGTGTTGTAAATAGTTTTGCTTTATTTTGTTTCTATTTCTATTTTTTGTTTTTATTTCTATTTTCTATTGTTGCTTTGATAATTCTATTTAAATTTTGTTTTTTTTTCTATTTTCTATTTTCTTTTTTCGTTTTCTTTTTTTTTTGTTTTCTATTATGTTTTTGTAATAATTTTGTTGATTTTCTATTTTCTATTTTTATAAATAATTTAGCTGTATTTTGTTATTGTTTACTATTTACTATTTTTGTTATGTTATATTTTTTGTTGTTTTTCAATTTTACTGTTGTCAATTTTGTTTTTGCTAAAAAAAGAGGAAAAACATATTTTGTAGTTTTTAGCATTTTTAGTGGATTTCTAGGTTGTGTAAATTGTGAATAGTTGGATTATTCTTGATTGAGAGGTTTCACAACTTGAAATGGAACCATTTTTGCATCCTTAGTGCAATGAGTGACTCGAAAATTAAAGTTTGAATAATTGGTGATAGAGTATTTATCCTTGTGAGATTTTGAGCCTTGTATGTTGATGACTTGCATCTTGCCATTCTCTTTTTTCTCGTGTGATTTGCACATGTGTTGCTAGTTACTCTAGGTTTTGCCTTGACTCTCTTTTATTCCTCTTGTCTCACATGTATTTGTGATATGATTGGACTTCTTTCTTCGTAGTCACTAGTCAAATGGACTTACCTTGCATTAAATCTCTTGCTTATCCCTTTTGAGCCTATCTAACCCTTTCTTTGATATTATAGCTCATTACAAGACTAAAATTGTAAAACCATGATCACCCTAACCTTAGGGACTAAAGAAGCATTGAAATTGTTTTAGGAATGGATTCTAAATAAGTGTGGGGGTGATACCCTAAGGCTTTGCAAGTGGTACCTTGATAGTTTAGGATTTAAGGTTTAGGGTTTGGCTTGTGCAAGTGATAATTGTTGTGTTGTGTTGATTTGTTGTTGAAAAAAGTGCATCAAGGAAAGAAAAAGGCAACAAAAGGTTGAAAGAAAAAAAATGCAACAAAAGGTTGTAGTAGTGCAAAAAAGAGAAGTGAAATTGAAATAGAAAGAAAGAAATAAAAGAGAGAAAATGAGACAAAGTGACCTTACTTGTCTTGTACTATTTTGAATTATTTTTGGTGACTAGTATTATTTTAGAGATGATCTTCATGCTTATTGACTTATTCCCTATTACTTCTCTTATCTCTTTGGTTGTGTAAGCTTAAATCACTTCTCATATCCTACCTTGTCCATGGCCACATTACAACCTTAATTACATCCTTTTGATCATTTGTGCATGTGTTCCAAGTTGTATAAATTAGAGGCTAGTCAAAGCTTGGTAGTTCTAGTTAGTATAGGATGCTTGAGTGTAAACATAAACTTAAACACTTGAGAGATTTATAGTATGTATCTTGAGATGGTTTTATCATTTGTGCGTCATTCTTTAATTTCTATTGTTCTCTTGTTTGCTTTAGATGTTAGAAGTAAATTCATAAATTATTGGGTACTTTGATTCTAGGATGCTTGTACTCTTATTCCTTTTATTAACTTAAGGATTCATTGGAAAGTACTGCATTTATTTGTTGAGTGTTACCTGCCATATAGGAAATTAAATTTCTTACCGTAGTTAAGGTCTTGTCCATCAAAGCTCCACCACTAGTAGCATCTATCATACTCTTGTCCATTAACATCAGCCCCTCATAAAAGTATTGGATCAAAAGTTGCTCATTGATTTGGTGATGAGGACAAGTTGCACATAACTTGTTGAACCTCTCCCATTAGTCAAATAATGTCTCATCATTGTGTTTCCTTATACTACATATCTCTTTCCTTATTGATGTTGTTTTGGAAGAAGGGAAGAACTTTTCTAAGAACATCAACTTCATGCCTCCCCACATATTAAACAATGTTGGTTGTAGGTACAACCAATCCTTGGCAGTTCCATCCAAGGAGAAGGGGAATGCCTTCATCTTGATGTAGTCTTCAGGAATTCTATGTGGCATCATGGTGGAACACACAACATGGAACTCCTTAAGATGCTTGTGAGGATCTTCACTTGTAAGACCATGAAACTTAGGCAAGAAATGGATTAATCCAAACTTAAGCTCATATGATTGAGTTTGTTCCAGTTCAAGATATCGAATAGACCAAGATTGGCGCATAATATCAGGTCTAGCCAACTCCTTCAAGGTCCTATTATTGCCAGCCATATTATCTAGAAAAAATTTGGATATGAAAATACCAAAATCAAAATCAAAATTAGTAGGATCAGAATCAAAATCAGCACTATTAGAGATAAGAACACCAGAATCAAATGCAAAATCACTACTTTTATGACTACTACTATTAGCTACTTCACTACTCTTGGGACTTTTTATCAACCTATGGAATTTCCTATCTATTTATGGATCATAAGCATGAAATTTATCAAGATTACTCCTAGTCATATACCACAAAAACAAATTGACAAAACAATGACAAAAAATAGTAGAATTGACAAAAAACAATAAAATGACAAAAATGCCTCTACTATAGGAAACACTTGTCAAGAAGGGTCTAGGAGGGGTAAAATGATACCAAACAATTTTTAAAAAAATTTCTAACACCATAGTGACATTTATGATGTATTTACAATTTTCTGAAATTTTTTGGTGATTTTAAAAATCATGAAAATAAAAAAAATGAAAAAAGTGGTTTAAACGATTGAATTGGGCAAAAACAAACCCCAGCCCCACCACCACCACCACATGGATGCCCCAAATTTATGAATTTTTCTCCATCACCTAGCCAAGTTTTAGCCAATTTTGAGTTACTCACTTTTTTGCCTACTACTACCACTCACTATACTAGGGTCTCTACTACAACTCCCTAAGGATTTATATTACTACAATTCTACTATGCCTCTTAATGATATTGCAACATAAAAGGAAGTGTAAACTAATCACACAAACAATCTATATATATAAAAAATCAAAATATCACAAGATTATGACACAACACCTTGTGTCCCGACAATGGCGCCAATTTGATAATGTTGTCAAAATCACTAGATTTCCCTTAATTTTTCAGTGTAAGGACTAACCTAGGTCAAATCTCTCATGGTCACAATCATATAATGTTAAATCTTGTTGAATAGGTTCCATATTAGAAAAAAGGGAGTTTATAATGTAACACAAAATCATGCAAAAATTAACATTATATAGAAAATGAAATGTAGAACAAAGTTCATGCAAAACAAAATAAAATAAAAATTTATGTAACATCAATCCAAGGATCTAATCATGTAGTTTTGTTATTACTGTTCACATAAGGGTGCAAATTCATATCAACTCAAGATTCATTACATAATCATATAATATTCATCCCTACAAATTGAGATCACAATCACAATCCCTAATTATGCAATGATTCAAGCGCTTAATTGGTTGATTTAGGTGATCAATTGATTACCTAATATTAATTAGATTGGGATTAATCAATCCTAACCTAACATAATCCAAAACCTCAAGCAAAATCATAATCATGAAAACGGGTCAAGAATTGGAAAGAAAAGAGAGGCATAATAGAATTTACATAATAAAGAATTTAAGAACTCAAACTTAACCACAATCATGGAACCCTGAATTGATAAGAGAGCATAGCCTTCCATGACAATCATCATAGAAAACACAACATAAAACACAAAGAAAGCTAGAAAAGGAGAGAGAATAGAGAGGAAACTTGCGATCTAAGAAACCTCCGAAAACCAAGTGTGTAAAAATCTAAAAATGTCTCTCCTAACCTTACTAATCAACTACTATTTATTACATTCTCTGAATAGAAAGGAAGGTGGTTTGAGCCAGAGGAATTCAGCCAAAAAGCCCACCAACCATGGTCCCAAAATTGGGCTAGAATATACAAAAAAAAGCCCAATAGAGTAGGTGTAGAGGCGGTAAATTCACTTAGAATTTTGACACTAAATATGGTCAAACTGGGTTAAGCCCAAAACATAGAATTTGTAGACCATTGTCTTAGCTTTCCAAAGTCACCAAGATTATCCAATTTGGAGGTCTATAGCTCTAGATATGGTCTGAACAAGATAGCAACATTATAATGAAAATTAAGTCCGAAAATAAGTAAAGATTAGCAACTAAACTCAATTAAGTCCAATTAACTAAGACTCAATCAATGTCTCAATACTAGCCATAAAATTATGTCAAATATGTTCAGCATAAGTCACTATGAAATGGCTCAAAAATTCTCTATAAAAGCGCATTGAAATGCATAAGCTAAGGACAAGCAATTCACTTAGGATGCCAAGGTTGTAAATTAGAAGGTGGTTGATCTTAGTGAAGAAAAAGCTTATTTTAAGAATGAGAAACAGAAATTGCAATAAAACTTGTCCATTGAAGAGATTACAAATATTTCATTGATTTTTATTAATTCTTTCTCTCTCTCTCTATATATATATATATACATATATTATAGTAATTTTAATGTGTATTTATTTAGTAAATAAATTATTAAAGTTTGTGTTTTCCCCTTTTATAAAATATTAGAATTTTGGAAAATTAAGTGTGATGTAAAAGAAGTATTGACATGAACTTTCAAAGTGCTTTAAAATATATAAAATAGTTTTTAGGGGGCTTATGTTGTTTATGCCCTATTTCTATTGGGCTTATCTCACACACCATGACAAAATCTTACATGTATATTTTCTTCTCACATGTGAGGGAGAGTCTTATTATGCTTCTTTTCTTTGTGCCTTCTCTAGAATTGTCACAAGAACCCTGGCACTAGTCACCACTATGTTTGTTTGTTAAAAGTATCATTGTTGGATCTTCTCATTCCTTGTTGCTATAGAATCTTGCTATCAAGGTAAGGAGTGGTAATATCTTGCTCATGGATATAAAAATAGTTGTGGGTAGAGGGGTTGATCCTAAAACCCAAATTGTTTGATTTCTTCTTATTTATTTGTCAATAATTATGAGAGGAAATGAAAATTATCCCCAAATCTTGATTCTTGGGATGAAATCCAAAGGATTAGGTTGTACTTATATTTATGTAAAGTTGAGTTTTCTTTGTGTGATTCATTAAGAGAATGAAATAGTTAGAAGATAATTGAATTTAATTTCAATAGAACATTTAATAATAAGTTGTGGTTGTACGTTTTTCGAAAAAATCTAGAAAAAGATCTGAATAATCTAAGAGTCGGTTATCGAGGCAAGAGATTTTGCTAAAATATGGATGCTTGAGTCAAGGAGCTTCTTGAGTAGTGAATTGTTTTCATCGACACATTCTAAGCACAATTTGGTGAGACAAAAACATCGATTGACCCAATTTTTGAAAAGCGTAAGATCCTTTAACAAGTGGATAAAAAAATTCCTTTTGATCAATGGTTAGTCAAACCCCATTGTCAATTGGACAATAGAATCCTTGTTAACCAATGGGCAACAAAACCCTTGGACCTTTCGTTAAAGAAAACCCTAATACTCATTGGATAAAAGAATGAACCCTAAAACCTATTTAAAGGCCATGCAAGGTTGACTTTCAGACTTCCTCCTAGCCTTTCTTGACCTTCTTCATCTAAAATTTTGTCACCATTGAAGCACCTCCTTGTTGGTTGATCAAGTTCTAAGCCTTATATAAAAGATTCCTTTCCCTTTATCTTCAACAAGTAAGAGAAGCTTACCTCATTTGTTTTCTACAGTTGCATGTGTTAAATTGATGTTTATATATATATTATGGTATGCTTAGAAATGCATGAGTAGGAATTAATATGGAATTTGGAGCTATTTTCTTGAGTTTTAGAGTTTTTTATGAATCTTGGATATGATGATGATTTTAAGTTGAATGTTGTTTTTGGTGATCAATTTAGGTTGTGATGATGTTGTTTTGTTGATCTAGATATATTAAGATGATAATTTGGTTGAGTTTTGATGAAGTTATTTATAATTGCATGACTCTGTTCTAGGGTTTCCCTAGGCAAGCTCATCACTCATTAGGTGAAACCATATTTTCTAGGTTTTTGTTGAGGGTTCACTAAGGAAATCTAGGTAGAATTATGGAAAATTGCAAGTATTTTTTGGGCAGCTTGAAAGCTTGCTATGTGAAAATTAAGAACATATGAACTATATGAGTGCTTATTGAGCGAGTGATGCACTCGTTGGGTAATTCTGGAAAAGTGATGAACTTTGCCAAGTGACTCAAGTGTTTATTGAGTGAGGATCTTGAGAACCCCAAAATTCATAAGTTTGTGGGTGAGTCTTGCATTCACTAAGCAAATAAGTTAGTATTGAGCAAAGAGTTTTTTGTGGCTCCTTTAGTTGAGTGAAAGTATAGTTTCATTGGGCAAATGAGCGAGGATGAGATAGGGAAGCCTATATGGCTTAATCCACTGGGCGAATAGACCTATTCGTTTAGCAACTAAGGGAGTTTATGAAATAGGAGCTTTTTGTGGCTCTTCTAGTTGAGTGAGGAAAGTGCCTCGTTGGGTTGTTGTAAGTTGTTGTGTTGATTGAAAGTTGAATGCTCAATGATGAATGTATGTATAATCTTTATGTTCATGCTTATGTTATGATGTTTATGCTTTTCCATATGCTAATGCTTTGCTTTTGAGATATAAGTGTGTGCTAGTAAGCTTATCCTTGTGTCCTTTTGTATATATGTATGACTACGATGACCTCGAAAGACGTGTTTGTTAGGAGAAGATGCTAGGACCTTCAAGAAGTTGGAACACTCGCCACAAGTCGTGGGGCAAAGTGTATGTGAGCTTGTTTATTCTATGCTTTCAAGAGACCTCAATGAGCCTGAAAGGTTCCTAGAGGATTGATCTAGTGCAATAACACGTTTGATACTAAGGAAAGTTGATAGTGGAGTATTCACCATCCGATATCACATGGCTCACTATCACCTTTTGCACCTCTTTGAGTATCTAGTTGTCAACTCAGGCAATGTGGAGTAGGCCTATGCACCTTACCCACACCCAATTGATCAGGAATAACAATCATCACCCTTCTCATCTAAGACCTAGACCACGTTGTCGTTGAGTTGCACTCAAGGAGACCTGTTAAGATGGAGCTTCATCTTTTGCACCTCCTTCATAATAGTTTTTGTTTTGTTTTCTTTTGCTTTATAATTGTAAGGACCAACTCAAGGTTTTGTTTATGATGTACCTATTTTGCTTTTTGTGATGTATGTTTTGATGGGTAGTTTGATATAAGCTCTTAGCTTTAGTTCTTTTATTTTGTTGATGTAAGTGTCAAGTGGCACATGTAATGTAATTGGGAACCAACTCATGATGATTAATGTATATGATGTTTCTTTTTCCAATTGATGAGTTCACTTATTTGAATCTACATGGATTTGTTGTATAATTAATGTGGTTTATATACATTGTTACAAAAAAGGGAAAACTTATATGCTCTTTTCACATATAAATTAGTACAAGATTTTATTTAAAATTAATTTTTGTGTATTTAGTTTTTGTTATTTAACAATTGTGACAACAAATCGTTACAATTTATATGCTATGTATGGATAAATTGTGATTGTCAAGTGAATTGTGTACCTTGAGTTGTTATATTAAATTCTACTTATGGTGAAACTAATGTGAACTCCTATTGTAAAGAGATTTTTTAATCGAATTAGACTTAGTTCTATTTGTATGAATGTAATCCTAGATGTGATAAACTATTAAATAATTTCATAATTGTATCAAGTTTGTATACTTGATCTAATTAATAAGAACATCAAATTCAATAGTTTGATCAATTAAATTTTATTCTAAAAAATATTAAATGTGTAATTTGTATAACTTTGACACTCCAAAAGTAACTTTAAAAAAATTACTTTTCATCCTTATATATTTTTTTTTTAATCTAATAGTTCTAACAAATAATTTATCTTTTATTATTATTATTATTATTATTATTATTATTATTATTATTATTATTATTATTATTATTATTATTATTATTATATATAGAGGAAGAGATCAAATGATTCTGGTGTAACTTATACCAATTATTATACCATTCAATAACTTCATATAGAACACAAATTTTATCAATTCAACCATTGAATTGAAAGTTCCCTTTACATAGATGATATACACAAATTTTTAGGTTAATCCAAGATTATTTGATACCTCATTCATATTGATCAAAATTAATAGAATATATGTATTTTAAAATATATTAAAATATAAATAATTTAATTTATCTTCTTATTATTGTTCAATTTTAATAAAAAATTATATATATAATCTATGTACAGAAAACTTTCAATCCAAAAATTGGATTGTTAAAATTCACATTTTATATGAAGTTATTGAATTGCATAAATATATATATATAGATATAGATATATATAATACTTAACTAATGTTAAACACTTAATGAATTCATCTAAATCTCCCTCGAAATTTATTCTCAAGAGGAAGGAAAGCGTTATATTGAACTCAACACATCACTTTAGCAAGTTGAAAGTGATGATGAAGTAAAAGACAAACTCAATCCAAGTTGGTATCAATGCTGATTTTGCTCCTTGTGTAAACATAAAAAAATGGTTAGTGTACAATATGTGTAACTTATTATCGATTCTCAATATCATTAGTACGACAGCGGATATGCCATCAATCGGTTTGGTGAGTAAGAAAAGAGCAAGGAATGCGTATGTAAAATGAAAGGTATTCTTCTCTGTCGTCATGTTTAAACATAAGATTATGTTTCCATCTTTAATGTCAACATTAATACGGATAATTACTTATGATTATAATGCCTCCTTACATAGTGAGGAAAACAAATTATGATTAGTAGCAACTTTGCACCAATAATTATGGCTCACGGCTAAGATTAACGGTCTTTAGTGGTAGCTGGTAACATAATTTTTGCTGTCTGGTTTTGATGGTGACCAGCAGGGTTAACGTTTTTCTATAGTTCTTGAGAACCTTGGTTATCAAATTCAGCAATTTTACCTTCACACTTCTTCCATTTTAACTCTACCAACTTCTTAGATATTTATATTTTCTTTTTTACCGTATCATAAGTGTGATATATTCAAAAGTTTTATTAATAATTATTTTTTCTTCAAAAACTTGGTTGATCACTATTTTTAGTAAGGTAGCTCCATTTAATCATATTTACTTTTATTAACAATATTTAAACTCAACCTCTTACTTAAAAATTTTAATTTAATATCATTTTAATCAACGTAATTTGGTAATATTTACAATTTTTCAATGATATATTTCTTTTTTACTTTTATTCTTTTTATTTCTTATTTTCTTTCTCTCTAATTTCTTATTAAAACAGGGCATTAATGATAGAATAAATAATCAAATTTACACTAGTATATATATGGCTGAACATTGTATTTCAAGTAGTTGAAAATGATGTCCATTTGGAAAATGCATTTTCATTACAAGAATTTTTTGATTTTACTACTAATTTTAGCTACCATTTAAATTAGTAGCTAAATCCTAGCTAATTAACTATTAATTAACTAGAATATTATTTTTTCTAGCTAAATTGAAGTTATATTCATTTATTCTTCTTATCACTACAAATTAACTAGGAAATAGCTACAAATTTTAAAAAATTTACTACCAATTAACTAAGATTATTTTCTTAGCTAAGTTGCTATTTATTTCATGCTACCATTCAATATTATAGTAATTTTGTAGCTAATTATTTTTACTAGGAATTAGCTACAAAATAACTATTGATTTTAAAATTAGTCACAAAATTATTTTGTAGCAAATTTTAAATTTTCTAGTAGTATTTTATGAGAAAAAAATATTAATGAATTCGTTGACCATAAAGTTTCTTACGAGGAGTAATAAAAATACATTCTTTTTAAACATATATTTTATTATTGATTAAAATTTATTAAAAAATATAAAATTAAAAAAAAATCATTAAATAAAGAATGAGACTTATCAATTAAAATTCGTAATTTTTAATAAATTTAATCAATAATAAAACATTTGTTAAAAAAATGCGTTGCATACGGGACTTAACGTTAAATTTACTTTCATGATGGTGCTAGGAAAAACAGCAAGTATAGGTATAAAACAACAATTTTATATGTTACCTAACGTTCACAAATTTGACAAATATGAGTTGTTATTAGCAAATAAATATAATGATAATAATGTTTTATAGGTCTAATATTAAAAATAAAGAGAGGTGATTTGTTCCTTGCAGATACCACCAAGTTCAACTAGATAAGATTTTATTAAACCTTGACGTCAAGGATGACAACTTATTTATATCCGCACACATTTACTAATAAGATCCAACATGGGATACATTTAGGAACATTTTTAGTTTCTAGAAATTTGAAATTAGAAAAGTTAGATTTTTTATGTTTGGTATAAAATTTAAAAAAAAAAATTAAGAAACATTACTTTTCAAGAATACATTTGGTCCATGTTTTTTTTTTCAAAATTAATTATTCAGGAAGGTTTAGTTTGAAGAAAATTTTAATGATGTAAAACAAAAAAACCAATTTCTGTATTAGTTCACTCAATATATTTATATAAGTTTTGAAATATTTTCTTACTATGAATAATAAAATATTAATAATAACACCTTACAATTTTGAAATTTATGAAAAATATTTTACCCTGAACTTATCCAAACTTATAATTTGATTAAATTAATTTTTAAAATTATAAAATTAAAAATAAATTAGTTAATTGAAAAGTAAGAAAAATATTAAAAGTAATTATAATCATTTCTCATAATATATAAAAAATGTACATTATAATAGGAAATTATATATAATTATTTTATTTATATACAATAACAAATACATCATTTAATTAAATTATACATCTAAAATAATCTAATTATCTTAATTTAAAATATTCTTGATTGTCTTATTTGTCGTATTTAATATTTTTTATTTTTTTTAGTTACATTAGTACTAAATTAACTAAAGTTAGTGATAATGACTAAAAAAGAACACTAATAAAATTCAAGGATCTAAAAATAACAAAAAATTTTGTAAATATTAAAGTAAAGTACAATTATAATGCAAGAATCTATGACATATTTAAGCCTTAAAATAAGTATCTTGAATGAAAGTATTTTTTTAAGAACTATTTATCAATGAGAATATTTGTAGAAGTTTTTCTTCAACAAAACTGTTTGTAAATTTTTTTTTAATTTTCTATCTCTTTCGATATATTATTTTCATCATTGTTTCTAAATTGAATTTAATATTTTTAAAATAAATAAACTAATCCTGTATTATAATATAAATTATTCATTATAAATCTCAAATACAATTTATATATTTAAAATATATATTAATTAAAAATTTCAATTATAATATAATTGATATATTTAAAAACATTTTTATTACAAATTTTAATTATATAAAATAAATATTTATCCATTACATTATATAAGCTAAAATACTAGTTATAAGTAATTTTATTTTAAAAATGTAAAACATTACCAATTCATTCTTCTAACGATTTTTAATAAAAATTTTTATTTATTAATTTCACAACCATTATCTAAAGATTGTGATTAGGAAAACTATTAGTACTAATTGACCCTACTTCGTCCTGTTGTTTCTTTTGCTTTCATGTTCACGCTATGTGTGTGATGTTGGTACTAACGAGGAAGGTCATAATATCCATGCCCATGCGTAGATAATGAGGATATATATATACACACACGCATATCATTGTATGTGGTTTAGCAAATGTGTATTAGGTGTATATTTGGATAACTTTTTAAAAATATTTATATAAAAATGATAAAATTAATTTATATATAAACTAATCAATAAATTTTTTTTTTATATTAATTTTTTTAACTTATACATAAATTAATTTTAGTTTATAAAATTATTATATTTTTTTTTCTTATTTTCTTCGTATAAATACTAACAGAAAACCAATATTTCCAAGCTTCAATACACCGAAATGGCATTAAGTTGGGACTCATGTTCAATTTTTATAGAAACACACTAACTTCATTCAATTAGTGTACAACATAAGCCACTGGAAAGGTTGTTCGAACTTTGCAAGAAGCTTCTAAGCTCAAACATTTGTATTTTCATTTATTATTACAAAGAGAAAAATCAAGTATAGAACAAATTTCTGTTAGATTACTAAAGCAATAAACAAATTACATGGTTAGTCTAAAAGGGTGAAAACTAAATTGTTTGAAAGGAAATTAATTTATCATCTTGCTGTCATTTGGTAGGTTATGTGATAGTTTTTCTCCATCAAACTTAAGATGAGATATCATTTTCAATAATATATTGCAATTATAGAGGACATGTCAATAAAGAGATTTCCATACTTGAAGAAGATTGCAAGAAATTTATTATAACTTTTTCTCGTTAAAACCAGACAATGTTACAGTCAATGACAGAGCTAACCATAAAAAAATGTCATTGTGTGCGGCATCTTTAAAAAAAACTCAGAAAAAGAAAAATTACTTGAAAAATACTAATTTAAAGTAAGGTTAAATATGTTTTTAGTATTATTATATAAATGAATTTTGATTTTAATCTTGATCTTTATGAAAAAAATTTCTTTCTTTTCTATTTCTATACTTTGAAATAATTATTTTTAATTTCTATAAAATAACAAATTTTTATTTTATTTTATTTTTTTAATTTAAAATAACTATTTTTGTCCTTAATACTCATTTTAAGATAGATAAATAATATTTATTTTATAAATTTTAAAAAAAAATTTAATACTATCACATGCAAACTTGTTATTATAAACACTAATAAATATTATTGAGATGATCACTTGATATTTAGATAAATATACAAGCAGTTAACAAATCTTGTATATAATAGTAAGAAGTTAGCAAAAATAATAATTACAACTTTTTGAAGGATAAAAATAAAAAATTATAATGATTAAAATTAAAATTTATTTATTTTATAAAAATTAAAAATATATTTAAATTTTTAAAATAAAAACAAGAATATCAAGGAACTTAATTTTCTTTGGATAAGATTTTGGGTCGAAGCTCCGTGAATGAGAAAAAAAAAAGGTTCGAAAAGTTATTCCTATTTACAATTTAAAACCACTTAACTCGACTACGTAACTTTTAAATACCAAGGGTCCATGACAAAAAATAAAAAACAAGAGTAAGTTAAAATTGGGACAAAGCAACATCCTTAATTGAAAAAGGGCTTGTCCAATTTGCATTAGGATTATTAGTACCTTAGAAGTTTTAATGATGACTTGTTTATTTATCTAAAAGAAACAAGAATCAGGTATTGACAGAAAACAATAGAAAATATTTCAGTATTTAACTTAAGATTATAAAATACGTTTCCTATTGTTGAAGATAATTGTTAATGCTAAAATTCTTGATCTACTCATATTTCGTTAATCCTTAGCTGGCTCAATATCAACTAGGTACCAAATGTGGAAAACCATGGATTGGACTAAAGGTGACCCACTTGGTGACAAATGAAACCTCATTAAGGTGACCCACTTGGTGACAAATGAAACCTCATTACTTGTTTGACTCTGTTCCGTAGTGTTTGTAAATGCCTCCCATCATAAATTCCTTTGTTTGTGTAATCCAAAAACTTGTTCTGTTATGTGAGACTTACCTGGCAACTATATCTTTATCCACCTAATTGATTATGCAATTTGCACCTATTTTTTCAATTCTAAATTAAAAAAAAAATTCTTTACATGTCTCTAATTAATTTCTAGTGAAGCTCTGTGCATTACTTTTCTCCTAGTTGACTTGGCCCCTCCCTTCCCCTCTGTATGTTAGAATTGTATATATGCCAATAAAACATAGATATTGATGTAAGATGAAAAAAATTATGAATTGTTACACTTTTTTAAAGCACCAAAAAGGGAGGGATACCTATTGGGTTGTCATTCACATATTATTTAGGGCAGTGCATCATCTTTTGTTGATGGGGAAGAAAATGTCTTGATTTAAAGTTGAAGTTACAAGCTGAGTTTTACATGCTACTATATTTCTACTGAGAGATCACTAAATCCAATCTGTATAATCATATGAACAACTTGTAGTTGAATAGTCAACTAATTACTAATTAGAATTTAAATCTTGTAGACTTACATTGAATTTAGCATAAGGTAGAGATGGATATATGTTATCTCAAATAATTAATTGAAGAGCCAGACTTTTCAAAAAGTTGAGCTTTCATTGACTAAAATGATACTTCACAGCATAGTGCAAACATTTAATCTGATTTATTGTTCACTAGAATTAACCCTTTCTTTCTACTTCATTTAAAACTGTAAAGAATGTTAAAATACAAACAACCATTCTGAAACCAGCAATGTTGTGATATAAATTTTAGAAGTGGGCAAAATTTAGTGTTAGTGTTAGTTTTGGGTGAGTTGTGAATGCAACTTGAACAGTGGTATAAATTGCAATAATAGTGCAACTAGTGCAACCTATTGCTCATTCCTACCACTTTTGGCCAGAATAAATTACAGGGTGTTCTAACAAGAACCAAAACTACAAAAGGCCCTCATGTCAGAAAAGAAAAAAGTGAGATGTTTTGGGGACAAATAGTTGCATGCACAACCTTAAGCATCTGCCACATAAGACAGAACACCTAGTCAAGGGTCCATCCCTGTGAGACATTAACCTCATGGCCCCCATTTTCCATTTGTGATGAAACCATCTAGATATTTAGAACGAAGAAACAAAATATCTTTGTGAAATAGCATATTTCAAATACATGTCAGAATAGTGGCTCTTCTTATCTTGAATGTTATCTTGAAGTATTCATGTCATGCAAGGATCTCATTGGTTTGTACATAGAAGTAATAAAGTCGATCATGTAAGTGATAAGAGCTTATTAAATGACCATGTTCCTTGTACCCAATAAAAGACTAGGTTCTCTGAACCGTGTAATCAAACCTGTTTAGTAAATGTTTGCAAAAACTTGCTTATGCACAATAAAAATGAAAAAGACACCAGCACAATGGATAACTCTTACGGTGAAGTTTTCTATATTTCTTTCTTTCTTTTTTATAAGGATGAAAAATACAATTCTGATCTTTACAAAGGATTCCAATGCCAGTAACTTAAAAAAATTACTGAAGAGAAGTCATGATAACGTAGTTGTTCACGTCTGTAACTCGAGGTTACCGATTACAAGGTCACAGAGTGTACATAGTATGAGTTCTTGGATTGTCTTTCACTTCCCATCCCTTCCTTCTCCTTATAGTTCTTGGATTGCCTTTCATTCCCCACCCGTTCCTTCTCTTTATAGTGGCCAAGAAGAAGGGGTCTGGTGGTAGGCTGTGACATTGTCGTCTGATGGGAGTGATATTTGATCCTTATTCTGCTGTAGCGTGTTGCAGGCGAGCTTCTAGGCGTGCGTCTCCTTACTTCTGTGCCTATCAAGCAGTGCTTCCTGCGAGCATTAAATGTTATATGTACTTTCTCGGATGGGTTTGGATGGTCAAGAGGGCCTTCGCCGACCATTACAGTAGTTATTGCATTAAAACAAAATATTGCCATTAAAAAAAGAAATAATACTAATTTATGAATTTAGATTTTTACTTATAAATGCATTAAGATTATTCTAAAATTTAATAACTAAATCTAAATCTGGTGTTAGAACTCCTAATATAAAATTTCTCAGTTCTCAATGCTTTTCCTTCAGTGAATCAATATAATATTAGCTCTCTATCTTTATGACTATTTCACCTGGAAATTGAAATTCAGTAAATCAATTATATGCTACTCAGTTATATTAGGAAAACTGAAACTCATTAAAACAGCAACCATGCTATTGCATTAAGCATGTTTTACAAGCTCTACCTTGACAAATACATCAGTATACTGAATTTTCTCAAGATTGTGTGATGTATCAAGAGTAATTTTTCATTTAAACAAAAAGGAACACCTTTGCCTGTACTATTAAAATTTGTCGAAGTCTATATATGCGAAATTCATATTCGATTTTATTTTTGCTGAATGAAATCATAAACAATAAAACAAATATTTTTCCTTTCTCATTTTATTTATTTATCATTTTTTTATTTAATTCAAACTGCTCCTTTTGGGGTGACACGGGCACTAGTAGTGGGGTTCAAGTCCTTGCTCAGAAGCAGATGGGTTTAGAGAAACAATGGGCTATGTACTAGGGTGCCTAGATCAGTAATGAGTGACAAGAGCTTCAGTTGTGTTTGTGTTGTGTCTGTTTGTCTGTTGTGCTTGCAAGTTAAAACTATTATCCTCAAATTTATTTTAAAGATGACTTGTTTGTGTCACTAAAAATGTTTGGTTGCAAATTGACCCCACAATTCAGCACCGGAAAACAATGACTTTACACCCACTTCTCTTACTAAAAGTACCACATACACTTTTTGTGAGTGTATTTTAAGTCTCTTTGTCCCTCTTTCTTTCTCCTCATCCATTGGTTCCTCTTAATAAACCATCTCCCTCTTTAAATATGAAATAAACACACACACACCAAAAAAAAATCATGAAGAAGATCAATCTATTACTCAGAAAATGCAAGAGTTTGTCAAGGCAGCTAGGAAGATCTTCATCATATAGTAGCCTGAGGTCCAAATCCACCAAGGAAGACATATGGGGTGGACATGGCATGCAAGAAGACGAAAATTGTGAAACTATATTCGTTGGCAGCACAAGGAAACGGTACGTGATAAGCAAGAAGTATTTGAACCATCCTCTTCTGAATGCACTAATCAACAAGTCAAAGCAAAAGGGAAGTGATGAAAGTAGTGTGTTGGTGGTCAACTGTGAGGTGGTTCTCTTTGATCATCTATTGTGGATGCTAGAAAATGCAGATCCCAAGTTTAGTTCTGACTCTTTGGAGGAATTGGCTGAACTCTATGTGTTCTAAGAGTTCTCAAAGGGGCATATTACAAACGCATAAATGTAATTAAGTATGTTGGGTTGTGCCTGCATTCTGCAGAGTGTACTGGTTCAGAGTCCTTTTTGTTTGCTTTATTATAACTTCATCAATTAAATGGTTCTGCAATTGCATAGCTGATTTCTTCTGTTCTAACTCTTTGGATTTTTCAAGAGCCATATATATATATATATATATGCTTTGCTTTTGTTCAAAGTTTTGGATTTTTTTAAAGAGGAAGTTCTATTGCATCGGCTGACCCCACATTTATGTTGCTGCCCCAGCAGTCTTAATGGTATTAGATCCAACAATTGTAGGACCACAAATATATTTTTGATCCTTAATTAGCAATAGGGATTCCAAAAACAATTTCCCCAGTGCAGTCATGTAAGGATTTTTAAGAGCTTTTTTATTTTTATAATCTTTGGGGTAACAGAGCCCAAAACTTTAGTAACTTTAAGTGCTTAGATAGCAAAAAGTCATATGTGCACAATAAACATAAAACTGGTTCTTCCACACATATATATATATGATATTACGTCATTTTTCAATGGATTTGGGAATTTTGTGTTTTGTAAGAAGCTATTAAAGGTAGTATGTGATATGAATAAGAACTAAGGAGGTAAGAAGCTGGGCCATGTTGTCCTCTCCACTTGTAAGTGAGTATGTGACTATTCATTTAACCCCCTTTCCTCGTGACTGATTAACTTAATTTTAACTTGTGTAAAAACAATTCAATGAACTATTATATTTCTGTCATATATTTGCACTAATTTAGAATTTACATGCACTTATTTAGAATTTAATTGGTATATATTGTCACAACCTAATTTGTGACGTTGAGCTAGGTGCGCCGAGACCGATTCGGCCACAAAGGAGTCGCCACCGGCGTTTTTTCCATGGAACGCCAGGAAATCCAGGAAACCTAGGGGAAAGGCTGGTTTGAGAATCAGAGTTGCGGGTTCGGGAGTTCGTTAAACATTGGGAACACAGGGTGCCCCAACATGTCTATCACCTGATAGTTACCCTAGGCTAGCATGAGGGAATAGGGATGGTGCTTGTGTTTGTCTTTTCGGTATGGGTCACGAGAGGGATAAGGTTCAGGTAGGGTGTTTTAGGGTTTTGGGGTTTTGGGGTTTAAGACTTGATAGGAGTGTGTCTCCTGTGCCTACGTACCTCGGCTTTAGAGGAATCAAAGTCAACGTAGTTCTGGCTCAATTACTAGTGGTGAGGGCAGAGCTAACTCGTGCCAGCTGGGTCCTATTGCAGCCGAAAAGGATTCACCTCTGGGGTAGGCGTATTTAAACTGATGGGTCTATCATGTGCCGAGACTGAGTCGGTCACAGCAAGGCCAACCTAGATTTAGTCATGGGGGTGATTATAGAGGCAAGGTGCTTGGTTCTAGTACCCCTTGAGACGGAGAGGCTTCCAAGAACATGTAAAGCTAGCCCAGGGTTAAAAGTCATGCGATGCTAGCCTAGTGCTCAAGAACATATAATGCTAACCTAGTATTCAGAAAAACATAGGGCGCTAACCTGGAGTTAGGAGACTGACCTGGAATTCAGAACTGGAGAGTTTTTCCTTTTGCGTGGCCTGTATTTTCGCTTGTTCCTCAATTTGGACTTGGAGCTCCCACCTTGTTTTCTCTGTGCGATTGTTAGTTTCCTTCGATCTCGTTGCGCCTTTTCTCTCTTTTTTCGCCTGATTCTCTCCAAGATTTTTTCATGCCCCGAGCCCTTCGTTTTTGGGCTTTATATAGGGCTCCAGGGTTGGTAGGGAGCAACCACCCTTGGTCCCACCTAGCTGCAACTGTTAGGCTAGAGATCAAGTCCCCTTCCCTTTAATCCCGGCTTCAGCGCGAGTGTTGGGATTCACCTTGATACTTGGGAGACTTGGTCTCGGCTAGTCGTAACGGCTTGGATGGACTCAGTCCTCGAAAATACTCTCACCGTCTCGACCCAGTCTGAGGTTTAGATTGACTGGGTCTTGAGACTACTTTTTGTGGTCTCGGCCCAGTCTAAGGTTTTGGGCCTATGAGGGGTCAGGACCAATAAAGGTCTGACCCTGAACAGTTTTGGGCGCAATAGGTTTGTTCCAGTGCCGAGTACCTCCTTTCACAATTAGTGAATTTTTTACTGAGGTAGTAGATGGCCTGCTCCTTTTTCCTTGTGGCGTCTTGTTGCCCTAGCATATAACCCATAGATTCTTCCAATACCGTCAAGTAGAGTATCAATGGTCGCCCTGGTGCTGCGGGTACGAGGACCAGGGGTTTTTCCGATACCGCTTAATCTTGTCAAAAGCCTCTTGGCATTCTGTGTCCCATTTCATCTTTTGCTTCTTCCGTAGGAGTTTAAAAATGGGGCTGCAGGTAGTTGTCAACTGGGATATGAATCGGGCTATAAAGTTCACCCGGCCCAAAAATCCCCTGACCTCTGATTCTGTTTTGGGGACCGGCATTTCTTTGATGGCTTTGACCTTGTCTGGATCTACTTCGATGTTGTTCTCATTGACCACAAAGCCGAGTAGCTTACCTGTTTTTATGCCGAAGGTACACTTAGCAGGGTTTAGTCTTAGCTTATACTTTCGGAGCCTCGCAAAGAGTTTCCGTAAGTCTTCTATGTGCTGCTCTAGTGTATTCAACTTTGCAATCATATCGTCCATGTACACCTCAATTTCCTTGTGCATCATATCATGAAACAAGGTTACCATGGCCTGTTGATATGTTGTCCCTGCATTCTTGAGCCCGAATGGAATTACTTTGTAGCAGAAGGTTCCCCACAAAGTGATGAACGTCGTTTTCTCTCGGTCTTCTAGGAGCATCATAATTTGGTTGTAGCCCGAAAATCCATCCATGAAGGAGAAGAATGCGTGTTGTGCGGTGTTGTCTACGAGCACATCAATATGGGGTAGTGGGAAGTTGTCTTTGGGGCTAGCCCTATTCAAATCCCTATAATCCACACACATTTGCACCTTCCCGACTTTCTTGGGCACGGGTACTATGTTTGCTACCCATTGTGGGTAATTTGCCACTTCCAGGAACCCCGCATTCCATTGCT
Source organism: Mucuna pruriens (assembly GCA_025330945.1). Taxonomy (NCBI): domain Eukaryota; kingdom Viridiplantae; phylum Streptophyta; class Magnoliopsida; order Fabales; family Fabaceae; genus Mucuna; species Mucuna pruriens. The sequence continues at coordinate 958,722 of JAENHJ010000053.1, read as the reverse complement.
TTTCCACTTCTTCTTTGATCTTTAGGGCTACTTTTGGCCTCATTCTTTGTAATTGTTGCCTAATCGGGGTGGACCTTGGGAGCAGTGGTAACTTATGCTCTACGATTTCGAGATCTAAGTCGGACATGTCCTGATATGACCAGGCAAAGATGTCCGCGTATTCCTTCAGGAGTTTGATGAGCTTTATTCTTAGGTCAGGGGGTACTTGCTTGCCTATTCGGACTTTCCTCCCTTCTATTCCTTCTTCGAGGTTGATGTTTTCAAGATCCTCCGTCGGGGCTTCGAACTTTGGCTTTTCTCTGTCTATCCACCGTTCTATGTCAGCTAGGGCTTCGGCTTCTGTGCTTGCATCCTCGTCTGGTTTGCTTGGCTGGTCGGGGTCCTCATTCTTGAGGGTTTTGTTACCGGTTGGGCTTATTTTGTTACTTTTACTGGTTTATTAGAGGGGAACTTGTTTCAGTGAGTGCGTGATCGTAAAAGAAAAGAGGAGAAAAAGAAAAAAAAAAAGGAAAAGACACCAAATGGAGGAATATTAAAAAGAGGAAAAATGCATGCTAAAATTTTATTGATTGCCAAGTCATAAGGACAATTTAAAAGATCGAATTACATTTCCAAAGAGCCCTGGTCCGGCAGCGCCTCAGTTGTCCAGTTTGCTAGTTCCTCTTCAGTTGCATACGCCCATCCCATTTGGCGCGTCGGCTTGCCTCCTATCATTGTGATGCTCTCTCAAACGAAGAATTGACCTAGAACGGGCTCCCTTTTGGCAAAGCTTGTACCCCCACCTTGACCGTCTCCTTGATAACCAAGTCCTGATCTGCCTATGTTTTCTTGTATGGAGATCGGGGATGATATACCATTTAGGCGGGGGCCTAATCCCCTACCTGGCTGGTATCCTTCCTTGATCATGAATTGGAGCGCTATATCTTTAGCCGAGGTAGGCGTGGCATTTCTTGACTCAGATCTAGCGGCACCTACTACTTCGAGTGATTTGAAGGAGGCTTCCAGTGCCTCCTCATCCCCCTCAATATATTCTTCGGGTGTAGGGGTGGTTATGACTAGTTCTTTCTCGCCCATGATGCTGATTACCTGGTGGTTGTTGATGAACTTCACTCGTTGGTGTAAGGAAGAGTGTACGGGCGCCCGCGCGTGTATCCAGGGTCTACCGAGGAGGCAGCTATAGGCCGGATGTATATCCATGACCTGAAAAGTGATGTTGAATGTGGCTGGACCGATGAGGATGGGCAGGATGATTTCCCCCATGACTTCCCTTTTGGAACCATCGAAAGCTCGTACCACAAATGAGCTGGCGCTTAGCTGAGCGTCGGTGGAGGTCAATTTTTCTAGTATTGCTTTGGGGAGGACATTTAAGGATGATCCATTGTCGATTAAGACTCGGCAATCATGTAGCCCCCCGTACTTTACTGAAATGTGGAGCGGTCGGTTATACCCTTTCCCCTCAGTTGGCACCTCATCGTTGGAGAAGGCTAGGTGGCCTCTACTAGTTATATTGTTGACCAGACTACCGAATCTTTTCATGGTTATATCTTGGGCTACGTGAGTCCCATTCAATGTTTTCAGGAGAAGATTCCGATGACTCTCAGAGTTGAGGAGTAGAGACAAGAGCGAAATACGCGCCAGAGTTTTATTCATTTGATCGAGGAGCTAGTATTCACTATGCTAGATGATTTTCAGGAATTCTTCTACTTCCCTTCCTGGTCCCGGAGCCTGGGTGTTCCCAGTCGGTGTATTCTCTGTTGCAGGGGTGAGAGTCTCTCTCCTTCGTAGGATCTCTAGAGTATAAATGCGACCGCTCCAGTGACACCCCCTGGTTTCGACGATGTTGGTGATCTCCTTGACGTGACTCTTTTCCCCAGGCACCTCTGATGCTGCCACTATTACCGGGTCATATTGCCATGGTACCGCATGGTTGTCGCGGTATGTTGGTTGAGTGGGGACATTGATAGTAAGGGGCGTGTGTGGCATCTGTATTGGGTCATAGTATATGGTGAGCGGTTTCAGAAATGGAGTCTCATTTGCTCGATAACCACTATTTGTGGCATCCCTTGTTCCAAGGTCTCTTGTTCTATGGGCTCCTGGCTCAAGGTGTTAACAGATGGTCCCCCGTGAGGAGGGAGGGGATTCATATTCATGCTTGGCCCACTTTCCTTGAAATTGAGCTATCCTCCCTCTATGAGGTCTTGCACCTTGTGTTTCAAGGCCCAGCATCTTTTCGTGGAGTGTCCAACGGCCCCTACATGGTAGTCATATTTAGCGTTGGGATCGTAACTCCGGGAGTATGGGGGCTCCATAAGCTTCATCGGGACCACTATGATCATGCGCTTCTACAGTAATTGGGGAAAGAGGGCGGTGTAAGTCATCGGTATGAGGGTAAAGACCCTCCTTGGTCGGGTCGGCCTAGCGTTTTGGGCGTTGGATGAGCCTGTCGCCTCTACCCTATTTTGGTTTGGCGAGTCTGTTGAGACTACCATCCCGGGCTGACTAAGCATAATCTGTGGGGAGCCTGGGCTTCCCCCTTGGTTGTAGGACTTGGATAGGTCGATGATGATCGCGTTGGTCTCTCCTTTCCTCCTTTCCTGTACTCGCTTTCTTCTTGGGCTAGTGAGGTTGTTGGTAATTCGTCCTCGCTTTAGGCCGGACTTGATCCTTTCTCCCACAATTACTAGGTCTGCGAAGTTTGATGCCACACTTCCTATCGCTTTGTCATAGAAAGAGGATGGGAGTGTTTCTATAAACATGGAGACCATTTCCTTTTCGGTCAGTGGCAACTTGACCTGGGCTGCCAATTCGTGCCAACGTTGGGCATAGTCCTTGAATCCTTCAGATTCTGTCTTTGACAAATTCTGGAGCCGGGAACAGTTAGGCGCCATGTCTTAGTTATATTTGTACTGGCGGACGAATGCCTCAACTAGATCCCTCCAAGTCTTTACCCGTCCCTTCTCTAGATTGACGTACTAGTTTAGGACGGCTCTAGTAAGACTATCTTGGAAGCAGTGTACCAGGATTTTATCCTGGTGAATGTAAGCGGTCATTTTCTGGCAGTACATGGCTAGATGTACCCGAGGGCAAGAACTGACTTTATACTTCTCGAATTTGGGGGTCTTGAAGTCTGTTGGAAGTGCTACATCTGACATTAAACAAAGATCAGTGGCGTCCAAGCCATGACCACCAGTACCTTCGATGAGTCGTACTCGTTCTTCTAGGGAGTTAATCTTCTCATCCCCTAAGGGAGTGGCATCTTGAGCTCGAGGGTGGGCCCCATTTGTCCAAGTGTGACCCATCTGTGCACCCATGAGATAGGTGGGCTAAGGCAGGTTCACCGTCGCTTGCGTGGGTTGGGGTGCTGGATGACTTGCCCCTACTTGTTCTTGTCCCTCGACGACCTGTCCAACGGTGGTCGTATTCCAACCCAGTGGCATTCCATACTATGGGGTGAATCCTGAGGGATATGTTGGAGTCCCCAGAGTTACAGCATTAGAGATTGCCCCTGGAATGGGTGTGGTAGCGGTGGCGAGGAGGGCAGTATTTTGTTTGAGGAGCTCGAACATTTTGTTGATCTGCTCTCTCATTTGCCCCATCTCGGCCCTCATCTCCATGTTTTGTTGCTCAAGGTCGTCTATCACCTGCTCCATGTGTCTGGCCCTGAATCGAATATGGTATTGGTGACTAGGCACGGTCGTTCTCCTTTGCCTGGAGTTTCGTCAAACATTATTCTCCCTTTTTTGACTTAGACGTAACGCGAAGTGTAAAAAAAGAGAGAAAGAAAAAGAGGAATATGCATGAGGTATGTTTAGTGTATGATGCATGTTTGGCTACCCTGATCACGGAAATGTCTAGAAGAGAAATGCATAATTCATTAATTACTCAAACAGTCTTAGAAAAACAGTGCATGGTCTCCTCCCTTTTTTAAGGCGGGGTGGCCATGGTTTTTATCTTATCATATAATTCCCTGCAAAGCCCTAAAAATCTTGATATCTCTTTAGGCGTCTTTACAAAGTCTTCCATGCCTTCTACTGCCCGAAGGCTCCTGGGGATATCCCTTAGAGCTTGATTGGCGAGCCATGCCAGCTTGATGAATCTATCCTTCCAAAATGAGATCTCGGTAGCGGTGACCCTTGCCTATTCCTTGGCGCTATCAGCCATATCCTGACATCTACTCTTCCACCCCTCTACTATTCTTTCCAGTTCCTAGATTGTTTCCTGGTATTGGGCTTCGTCCTCTTTCGCTGTTCGGGCCTTGACTAATTCGAGTACGCTCTTACGCCTCTGGTCTATTAGGCATTCTTTGGAGAGGTTGGCCCTTGCAAGTTCCTCTTCTAGCAGATGTATCCTTTCCTGTAGCTGGCGGAACTGTTCCCTTTCCTCCACTTCCCTTATTTTGACGTTGAGCAAGGTCTTTTCCAATTGCTCTTTCTCGATGGCCACCTGGTCACGTTCGACTCTCCTTGTACACATTTCCTTGTCTATGGCTCTTAGGAAACTACCAACCTTCAGGCGGGTTTCTCTTTCCACTCAGGCCCTTTTGGCGATTTCATCGTTCAGTTGCCTTTTGCGGTGAACCTCCTCCATGGCCGTTTCGAGCCTTCTCTTTAAGTCTTTCCCCTCGGCTTCAACCTGTTCCAAGGTAACTTTTAGCTTTCCTACCTCGAGGGTCTCCTGTACTTCATAAGCTTGTGCTTCTGGCTCCTGAGGTAGAATCCTGCCCCATGGCAGTCTTACTAATTTGACCTGATTTTCCAACCAAATTCTGTAGCTTGGGGATATTCCACAACTTCGGGTTCTCTAGGCGGCCCCTTTTCTTACGACATTGCTCCACGCGTGTCGGATCTTCCTATAGTGTGCTCCCTTATGCGCCTCTTGTCCATACAGCACAAAGGGTGTCATGACTTCCTCTAGGGGAGGCCTAATCATAGGATATCCCGCTTGTTGCACTACCAGCTCTGGATTGTAATTGATCGCACCTTAGGTACCTAATAGAGGAACATTCGGGTACCCTCCACACTTAACGATTTCGGACTGTCCTTTCAGATGCTTCATCTAGCTTTCGGACTCAGGCCTCTTTGGTCATGGGGCAGGTCCAACTCCATTTGAAATCCTCTATGGGGCAGGTAGTCTTGTTCTTGCAGTGGAAAAAGTGAGATGTCAACCATAGATACAGCAAAGGGGTGCAACATCTAAGAGTACCCCTTTTCTGTTCACCGAAATGATTGAGGTGTAATAAGTTTTGGCCAGGACAGCCATAGTGGCATTTTCTCCTCTGTATCCGAGGGAAGAGTAGTATTTCGTACAACAACAGCCCGAGGGCATTCATAACTGCAGGCCATTCTTCCTCCTCCTAGAGCTGACATAACCTTTGCTCCAGGTAGACTCTGGGAAGTCCCTCCAGGCCGTTTCAGTTCCTTTTGGCTTTGGCAATTTCTGTCTCGAACACTCTCAGCAACCCAGCTATTGTGGTCCAAGAAGGCGGCTGATCTTGATGGAAGTATTGTGCTGACTTCGCCAATGGTAGCCCCAATAGGCGTTCATACTCCTCTAGAGTAGGAGCTAGCTAGAAATCTCTGAAAGTAAAGCACCGTACTAGTGGATCATAATATTGGACCAGGACTTCGAGTGCTTCCGACTGTGTCTCGATTTCCAAAATACGTAAGAGGTTGCCATGCATTATTTCGTAGGCCTTATGCCATTGTCCTTTCAGACAATTGCCCCAGTAGCGAAGTGATTGAACATCTGGTGCGTTTGCCTGGATAGGATACCTCTGTTTGACTCTAGACTATCATTCTATCCCCATTTTCTGAAATTTCTGTGATCAGTTTGACATACTATGATGCATGACTTATGTAATGCTTCTTTTTTTTTATCCCTCTTTTTTTTTATGTAATGATTATGCAAAGATGAATGACGTGAACGGGTTCAAGATTTTGGGTCGAGATAGTTTTTAGGCCCCTAGGCCCCGGGCCGACTCAAGCTAGACTCAGTCTTATGTTCATTGGCAGACTCGGTTTATGCTAACTAGCCGACTTTATCTCGGATTCCATCGATCGACTCGATCTCAGGGTTACGGGTCAACTCAGGTCGCCTCGGGTTGGCTTAAGCTAGGGTTTGACGCCAGCTAAAGTCTATTTGGTCGACTTGGACTAAGGTTTACTAGTCGTCTTGGGCTAAGGTTTACTTGGCCGACTCGGACTAAGGTTTACTTGGCCGACTCGGGCTAAGGTTTACCTGGCCGACTCTGGTTAAGGTTTACTTGGTAGACATGGGCTAAAGTTTTCTTGGTATACTCGGACTAAGGGTTTATTGGGTGAACTCGGATTATCTAGCCGACTCATTTCTGGGTAAGTCTCAATCGGCTCGGCCAGACAGGTTCCCCATTTCCTTGGGTTCTCGCCATTGGATTACTAATTCCTCACCATGGTTCTTGGGTCTATAGACTCCCCCAAGGAACACTACCACAGACAGGATCAATTTCCCAGAGTATGGTCGTTCCTTGAGGATGTCAGCCCTAGGTGGAACTATCGCAGTCACCAGTACAGAGAACACCTCCAATATGGGTACCACTACACGTTCCGCACTCCTTAACACACAGGCTCGGGAATAGGGCCCCGCTCATGAGTATAATCACACAGTAACAATGACCCCGCAAAAGCCCCGTCTGATCACAATATTATAACGACCTCATGTCGTCTACCCTACGGCCTTCACAGGCGTTGTACAAATAACAAATGCAAATTGAAACGCATGCATCAATCTTCCCTATGCAACTAACCTAGCAGGGCTCAACTCTCAATAAAATTTCCCTAGTGGAGTCGCCATCTATCACAACCTAATTTGTGACGTTAAGCTAGGTGGGCCGAGACCGATTCAACCACAAAGGAGTCACCACCGGCGTTTTTTCCATGGAATGCTAGGAAACCTAGGGGAAAGGCTGGTCTCAAAATCAGAGTTGCGGGTTTGGGAGTTGGTTACACATTGGGAACACAGGGTGCCCCAACATGTCTATCACCTGATAGTTACCCTAGGCTAGCATGAGGGAATAGGGATGGTGCTTGTGTTTGTCTTTTCGATATGGGTCACGAGAGGGATAAGGTTCAGGTATGGTGTTTTAGGGTTTTGGGGTTTAAGACTTGATAGGAGTGTGTCTCCTATGCCTACGTATCTCGGCTTTAGAGGAATCAAAGTCAACGTAGTTCTGGCTCAGTTACTAGTGGTGAGGGCAGAGTTGACTTTCGTGCCAGCTGGGTCCTATTGCAGCTGAAAAGGATTCGACTCTAGGGTAGGCGTATTTAAACTGATAGGTCTATCATGTGCCAAGACTGAGTCGGTCACAGCAAGGCCGGCCTGGATTCGGTCATGGGGGGTGATTAGAGAGGCAAGGTGCTTAGTTCTAGTACCGCTTGAGATGGAGAGGCTTCCAAGAACATGTAAAGCTAGCCCAGGATTAAAAGTCATGCGATGCTAGCCTAGTGCTCAAGAACATATAATGCTAACCTAGTATTCAAAAAAACATGGGGAGCTAACCTGGAGTTGGGAGACTGACTTGGAATTCAGAACTGGAGAGTTTTTCCTTTTGCGTGGCCTGTATTTTCGCTTGTTCCTCAATCTGGACGTGGCTCTCCTGCCTTGTTTTCTTTTTGCGATCGTCAGTTTCCTTCACTCTCGCTGCGCCTTTTCTCTCTTTTTTCGCCTGATTCTCTCCAAGATTTTTTCATGCCCCGAGCCCTTCGTTTTTGGGCTTTATATAGGGCTCCAGGGTTGGTAGGGAGCAACCACGCCTGGTCCCACCTAGTTGTGGCTGTTAGGCTGGAGACCGAGTCCCCTTCCTTTCAATCCTAGCTTTAGCGCAAGTGTTGGGATTCGCCTTGATACTTGGGAGACTTGGTCTCGACTAGTCGTAACGGCTTGGATAGACTCGGACCTCGAAAATACTGTCGTAGTCTCGGCCCAGTCTGAGGTTTGGATTGACTCGATCTTGAGACTACTCTCGTAGTATCGGCTCAGTCCGAGGTTTGGATTGACTCGGTCTTGAGACTACTCTTCGTGGTCTTGGCCCAGTCTAAGGTTTTGGGCCTATAGGTCTGACCCCAGACAGTTTTGGGGTGCAACATATATTATATCATAACTATCAAAGAAATTTAAAATTTATATTTATGAATATTTTGACTCATTATTATATATTTATAAAATAATTTGTAAAAATATTAGTGAACATAAATGTAAAATTACTTTGAAAATATTTACTAATTGAGCTCATAATTTTATATTATGATTATCATGTTTGGATATGTATTTGGTTCATAGTCGTATTTGATTTTGTAGCATTGAACGTGAGTAAAAAGTCCTTTATTGGTTTAATGACCAAAAAGGATTATTGTCACACTTGTACTCCGAGAATATTTAAATTTATAAAAAAAAACAGAGAAAATAATTATTCCTTTATTCATTCAAAACATAAAGAGTTTATGTATACCAAACCAATAGGTGTAAAAATAAACTTAAAACAAAGAGATAAGACTTTAAAGACCATATTTCTAAAATTTAATACAAGGTAAACATAAATAAAAAATAAATCTAGTGCTAATGTCACAATCTATTTGAACAAGGTTCCCTAAAGCAATAAGTAGTGGTGTCTCAATCTTCGAGTTCTAACTTGGCATCATTATTTGTAAGTGGAATTCGGCCCAAACACAAACAATACAATAGAAGAAAGTGAAAAAGATATCCCACTCAAGCTCATAATACGAGTACAATGTAAGTAGCACGCATACCACACCACACAACAAGCAACAACACAATCATAACAATCACACAAAAATGTTTTCTTGGATGCATAAACGATAGCAATGCAACCTAGTCTTTTTTTCATATGCATGTAGTACCAATCTATCATCTAAAATGGGTTGGCAATAACACGACTCAACCTTTTGGTTGACCTATTCCATACTAGCATGATATCATCTAGTAGCACGTCAAGGTCTACTCAGCTTGCATGTATGCTCTGACCCGTGGGATTAGACATGGCTATTAGAGATTAACTACCAAATAGCCCCTAGGCGGTCTAGTAACCTTACCAATTCGGGTTGGTATCCACTTCCCTACACACTTGTCTTATTAAATAATGCATGGCATCTCTTAGCTTATTTTTATTGTTTCACTTTTTGCAAATTGGAATGATAAGGATCATTCTCACCCCTCTAGACCTAGGTACCTCATCCATGACCTACAACAATCAGTGAGTACCATTCTTTCCCCTTTGGACTAGGTCATTCACTTGACAAGTATCGTCCGAGCTCATTTTCACCATCTCTTGGCCTAAGTAACTTGCCAAAACTCATTGTCATCACTTATCTTTGTTTCATGTTCTCAATGTGTATCCTAAATACTATTATAACGTATATGCTTCATCATGACTCGTTATGTCTCTAATTCAACATATCACGACATACACAAACACATTACATAACATAACTTCATATCATTTCATGTGTAAGAACTTAACTTGATTTTACCTTCGGAAAACCAAGACACGTAATCTTTAATCATAAGTAAAAGTCATTAACTTGATCTTCCTTCAAGGAACCAAGACATACAAACTTGGGGTATAGGGAGGGACCCCTTGCATACAAATTTGGGGCCTAGGGGGCCTCTTTACCCACAATTATATTCATACCCTTGAGCGAGACTTCTAACTCCCCTTTACTTGGATTGTTGACTCCAAGTAAAAGCCTTGTTTCTTAGGATCGTCCTTCCCATTGCTTAGGAGTTGTCTTCGAGGGTTCTCCTCCTTGCTCCTCTATAAGGGAATCATTAGCACTTTTTAGAGAACTAACGTGTAATACTAAAAGTTAACGATCATATATTTTTATGGACCTCGTAGTAGGCTGAGTTAGACTATTAAATATTTATCAATTATCAAATATCTCTTATATCTAAAGATAATGTTTTTCAACTATAGATAATATCGTTTTAAATATTGAAATATCTATTAGCTGTATTTGAAAGTTTGTCAAAGACCTGTTAATCATAAAGATAATATAAATATCTTTTTAAATATCTAAAAGTTGTTAATTACATTCAAATTCAAATATGACCTAATCTTTAAGTAATATTTATTATCTAAAAAATACAACCTATTTAATTATTCACAAAATATAATTATTTAAAAGGTGATAAAGCATAGAAACTAATTATTTACTAGGATAATTACAAACAATATAATAATAACACAAAAATCATAATATTACAATTATTGACTATCGTACCCAAAGGGACTTTGGTGGGATGATTCCTTCAATACAAGTTTTATATAACTTGCTTAAGAACCCTCTCTTCCAGTATTCAATAATATTTAAACACTTGTCATGAGTCGCCACGTCAAATAATCACCACTAGATATATGACTTTTTGCAACATTTAAAAAAATGTTAAGAAAACATAAAAAAAAAAAGTTACCTATTAGATTCGGTAACATTTTAACAAATGTTGTATTTGACTTATGTTGCAAAATGTCATTAGCAACATTGGAACGTTACTAAAGATATAAAAAAAATTCTAAAAGAAGTATTGGTAACATTTTTACGATAAAATATTACTAAAAGTGATATATGTAGTAATTATTTGTTTAATATTATACCTAAGTCCTAAGGACTTATTAGCAAGTTTTTTATATTATTTATTTATATTTTTTTAAGTTTTATTTTTTAAATGTTGATGGTGAAAAGCAAAATACACACTTCGCACCTTCTTGATGTGCCTTTATTATGCCTCCTTGCAACTCTCTTATCTTTAACATTTGTGATCGCTTGCTTATCTTTTTATTCGCAATGTTGGAGTTCTGGTGATCAATCTATTGCTCTACTATTTCAATGTCTTTTTCTTGTTTGGTGATTATGGAACATGGTAAATCTAAATTCAATTTTATTCTCTTGTTTTAGTAAATTTCCAATCTTAAAAACCGTACGCGCGCATCAATTTATACTATTAAGATGAATATTTTATTGATTGATGATGTTGTGATGGTACATTATATGTTTTGCTTTAAAACAAAATTTGATTCGAATACATTCTTTAGTTTTTTTTGTCTATTTTATTAGGAGAGGTACCCATTTCGTTAATTTCGATATTAGTATTTGACTATGTGATGAGATATGGTATTGGTACACACAAAATAAATGAACACAACTCTACTCATGTTTACAAGGCTGTTACGCTAGCAATTTTGTGCCATCCACCCAGATGTCATCAGATCTTGTTCTTTACATCAATGATGAGTTTCTCCCTTGACCCAATAAATGGTTTTCTCATCGGGCAAACGATGCTTTATTTTATAGGAAAAGTAATTCTGGACCTTTTTAATTTGGGGTTGTCTAGCTGTGTGTTTTAATTTATTACGTGTAATAAGACTGCGCATAAGGAGAGTTGGGGGATATATACAAATAAGTTTAGTCTTTAATTTCTTATGCTACAATTTTTTTTTTTGCATGATTTGTGTTTAGTGATGCTACAACATTAAAGATCTCTGGTTGACATTGTTAATGTTTTTACGGATTAGGATTGTGTCTTTGCCTCATAATTTAGTTACTAATATTTAAGCAATGATTTAAAAAGGATAAAATTTAGCTTTTTTAAAACCTACATCATTCAACTGTTTTTCTATAAAATAAAACTTCATAAACATATATTTAAAAGATAAAATGTTCACATATCTTAAACTCAACATTTGTAATCTTAGTTTAAAAACTTTTTAAAATGTAATTTATTTGCACTTTAAAGGCCAATCGAAACTATTTAAGTCTCAACAAAACATAAAAATATAATTAAATCAAACGTGTTCAATTCTAATATCACAATCCTATCAAAGCTGACAAAACCCAAACATAAAAGACAGCAACACAAAGGTAACACTTATCATCTTGTGTCTACTCCTCTTTACCTGCAAGTGACATTCAATCCAAATAATAACAAACAAAACATATAAGAGGAGTGAGAATAGTACTATCAGGGAAACCTCACAAGGTCAGGTAGCACACAAACCACCACAATACATAAGATATAATACACCCATCCACAATAAATATTATGCATATGTTATGATAATATGCATCTTATGTTACTCCATATGCATGTGGTACCATCTCAACTCAAAAAAGTAGGCTAGGGAAAACACTGCTAATCTTTATCTTTGCAATTAGTCATACCACACTAGCATGATATCCTTTGGTAGCACGTTAGGATCTATTCAGCTTTTATTGTTTCCCTGACTCATGGGATCAGTCATGACCATTAGGGTTTCCATACCAAGTAGCCCCCAATAGATATAGTGACCTTACCTCTTGACTTATGTCTACTTTGTCTTACACCAATTACGTTATATGATGAATGTCACACAATTCATATTCTTATTAGTTTCTCTTTAAATTGGGTCAATAAGGACCATGCTCACTCGCCACAAGATAGGTACCTCATGTCACAACCCATACAATAAACACCATTCTCGCCCACACATAAGCCTATGTTGCTCATTTGACAAGGGTCATCCAAGTTCCTTTTCTGCCAACTCTTGGCATAGGAAAGTTGTTCGATAACCACTCATCTTTACTCATTTTCTCATATCATTTCTTGTGCTCATCTCTTAATGTAATGACAATATATCTCAATCAGTTCACATCACAACTCAAAAGCATAATATACATAAACTATCAACCACACCTCTCTTAGGATCACACACAAACGGATCTAGTAACTAAGTTCAACTTCCACTTAGCAAGTGTACTCTCTCACTTCGAAAATTAGAGCCATAATGAGCCTTATACACACTTTTGTCCAATGAGACTCCTCGCTCACTCAGCAAATCAAGTCTCTAAGGGTCCTACACTCACCTTTGCTCAACGAAGCACAACCCTCACACATTAAACACTTAAGATAAGGAGTACACACAACTTTCTATTTTTCTCACTCAGCAAAGCCATTTCTCACTTAGCGAGTTAGGGTCATAATACTCCAAGACTTTCCTTTGCTCAACAAAACACCAGCTTGCTCAACTTAACTCTTAATAGAGAGTTCCAACTTCTTTGTCTCACTCGCTTAGTGAGCTCCACTACTTGTCCAACAAGTGGGATCATAGAGAGCCTTGCTCTTAGGTCTTGACACTCTCACTTAGCGAGCCTCATTGCTTGCTTAGTGAGAGAAGCTATAGTGCTTCCAAGGCTTGTACTCGCTCAACAAGCATAACGCTCATCCAATGAATAGGCCTAACAGAGGGGAACTCCTTTATTTGACGTGCTCTTGCTCAGCGAGAGTCATCTTTCGTCCAATGAGGAGTGACGAACAACAATTTGCAACTTTATGTTTTTCTACATAACTCACTCTAATTCTAAAAAATAAACGGGAAAATCCTAATCAATCAAAATTCTTTTGCACACGAGTTTAATACATAAAAACACATAAAACACCATTCAATTTCATTATTACACACAAAAGGCCCAAGTTGAACCCCAAAACCTCAAACCATGAATAGCCATGAGAATAAAGTAATTACAACAATTAACCACACAATTTCACATGAAAATCACATTAAGACATAACATTAATCCAGAGGTTTAATTTCGCTTTAAATACCAGCAAGAAACATACAATAACAAATGTAGATACCCTATTTCGTTCGGGTGGAAAAAGACATTTTCCATTGGGCTAACTTAGCAAAGAATGGTCAAAGATAGCCCAGCTAGAAAAAGAAAAAGGCAGAATATGAGATATAGTCCAACCCACAACTTTGGCTGAAATAGAAAAGAATAGCATCAGAACGTGAAAGAGGCTAAAAAGTGGACTTGTACCTCACTTCCGTCAAACTCCTGCAAATAGCAACAACAACAACACTGGGTAAAGCTCAAGAATAATATCTGAGGAGAAGAGATAATGCATATTGTCCTGTAAAGCGCTTAAGACCTTTTCAAATCACCCAGACTTGACACCATGTGCCATAGGATGTCTTAGCTCTAACGGGAAAGCAGAAGGAATGCAACTATGAAGTCCAGGCCAATTATCCTTGCTAAAAACAAAAAAAAAAGAGGCAGGTGAGCACAGAACAAAAGCGAGTCAGCTTCTGCACATCGATAGGCCGCGACAAAGGGAATGAAGGCAGACACCTTGATGCGTCCCAGGTCTGTTATCCCATCGCGTGACAGGAGATGTCATTGCAAAGTCAACTTAAGATGGGGATGAGATGAAAAATCACGAATTTCCTCAGACAAAAAGAAAAAATCCATACCAAGATAACTAGAAATTGCAACCAATAACAATCCAAATGAACCTAAAAAAATGATAAACACCCAAAAGAAATTGCTTATTTTTCGTCACTACCACCTTTAATGCAAACAAGAGAAGTAAACTCCTTGGAATACCGCGTCATTTAATACATGAAGAAAAGAGTCTTCATCGAAGGATGAGAAGATCCCCGTTGAGATTTTGTAATGATGGTTTTAGAGTAGAGTTTCCTATAAAAGGATTCCAAAAATTTGGAGAAGGGGACGGTTAGCAAGGATTGGGAGAATTGAGAGAAGAAAAAGAAAAGGAAGGGGGTGTGAAATCAAAGGAGCATGACGTTCATGTGAGAGTCCAACTCCACTGACGAAGGTAGCCGTCTTCCAAACCCAATATGAAGGACTAAACGACTTCATCCTTGGATACCAGGTTTGGGGAATTAATTTGTTATTGTGATCATCAGACATCAAAACATAGAGTGTCATTAATCTAGTAGTAGTTGTCTCATTGATACTCAATAATGGAGGGTCATACCGGACCCTCATCATTAATCCTTACTTAAAGTCCAGGTGATCTTTAGTCGGTGTCTTGGCTAGAGTAGGTTAGCTTTTAATTTGCATTGTTTATTTCTTTGCATGCAGAACTATGAAAACTCTAAATTCTCCATGACCTGTAGAGACTCGTAAAAGGAAGAATTGACACTTGTTCATTTACTTGTCCATGTATTCTTTAAATGTACCTTATCCGTATGTAACCATTTTACGAATGATCTGGAGGTCTATTTATGTCATGCACCTAATAGGGTAACCATTTTTGGAATGGACGTATTGAAAATGTCTTTCATGTACGTAAGCGACTCCCACACTCAAACTTTGGTTTTCAGATTCGCCTTATCCAATTTTTAGGTTTCCTAGTGTTTCCCATAAAATGCTAGTGGCGACTCCCTATGTTTTTGGTCTTTTCGAAAATAAGGATGAAAACAAATAATTTTTACTTTACTCGCTATATCGTTGCGATTTAGGTTGCAACAGATGCGACTCCACTGGGAAGTTGTTTTTAGAGAGTCAAGCTTATAGTTAGGTGCATGGCATAAGAGACCTCGTTAGAAATTCTGCGTGTTGCACATACGTATGGTACCTAGGGAGTGGATGTGTATGTTGTGATTGTATGCAACAAGCTTGAACCCTAGGGCAGACCATGCATAAATGATGATTTTCTTGCAGGACAGAAAAGGAGTTAGATAAAAGCACAATGCACGGTACATGAACCGAGTGGGGCCCTATACTCAGGTCCATGAGTGGAGCTTAGGGAGTGGGGATGAGTAACGATAGTCATCTGGGTCTTCCTCCCATTTGAACATCATGAAAGTCCCATCTAGAACGAGATCCTATTGTAAATATGCATATTCGGGATGAACTTCTCACTTATGAAAACTTTGCAATAAAGATATTAAGTTCTGGAGGCCTAAAGTGAGCAAGTAGATCATTCCAACCCAGGCGAGGAACCTCACACACTTAAGGTCAGTAAGCCGGGGTCAGGTCGTCATAGTTCATATGAGTAACCTTTTCTGCATCAATCATATCATACATAGTCAGAACCATAACATGTGCATAGTTTTACTCCACATTCATCCGCCATGCATAATGATAGTTCATTTTAATTATAAATGGTTTTTTACAAAGAAATATGGACCTAGAATCCAAAAGGGAAACTCTGCCCATCAAAGTAAAGACGCCTGGAGCTGAGGTGCTAAGGCGATATGCCAAGATGATCCAAGGAAATGACAGACGCGTTTTTGAAAAGAAGTTTGGCAAGATTCTAGATCTAGCTAAAATGGAGATATAACCCGAAGCTATCTCGGCCTTAGCGCAATTCTATGACCCACCTATGAGAAGCTTTCTCTTCCAAGATTTCCAAATAGCACCTATATTAGAGGAATATGAACATATCTCGGTAGTTTCCTAGAAAATGGACCGCCTTACATATACCAAGGAAATCTCCCATCCTTTGGGAGAATAGCAAGACTGTTGGGGGTCTCAGAAATCGAGATACTCAGAAGAAGGCAGTAGAGGAGAATGTGCATACTAGCCGAGGTGGGAAACCGAGATGGTTTGGCCAAGGTTCTGGGGCTAGTGGTATATAGGATCATTTTGTTGCCACACCTCAACGACTACATTAATCTGGCTGCTACAGATGCTTTCTTGGCCACTTTAGAAGTTGAGAACAAAACATTGAAAGAACAGTACCAAGCTCTTGTATCCCAACATCAACTCTTGAAACACGAGAATATTTTCTGGGAAGATCGCTTCCGGAAAATCATCTGGTTGGCGAACCAGGCCTTGCTGGACATCCCAGATTCACTACAAAAGGCTAATGGAATGGTCGACATTTTCAAAGCTCCTGTTGAAATCACTTCTTTCTTGGACTTGTGTAATGATGCAATACAAAAACTGAAGGCGTTAGTAAGGCAAGAAAGTAATGAATGACCATTTTCTTTGGATCCACTAGATCACGTATTCTAAGAGAAATGAACCATTTATAAATAAAACAACGAAAAAATAACTGCATGGAAAACACAAAAAAAAAAACATGCATGCATCCTAGCTAATAATCATACTGCATTTTGACATTTTAAACATACTAGAAAACACCAAAGAAATAAAGTTGCGCTAAGCCATCCCTACGGCACACAAGGAAAATCAAAAGCAATGGAAGTAGTTGTTGAAGACATAGGACAGCAACATGAAGAAATCAATATGCTGAAGGCCCAAATGGGTAAAATCCTGGAAGTCCTCCAAAGTTTGGAGGCTAGAGTGAACAAGATCAACACTCCTCAATCCACATCTGATCACCCCCGGATTTACACCAAGGCCAAATCCGGGTATGTACCCTTATGGAATGCCTTACATGGGAGAAGAGGAAATCCCATACAATCCTCAAAGGGACACTGAGACAGAAGGAGTGGTCCCTCCCCAGCATACGGCCATCATAGGCCAAGAGTAGGAGACTGCAATAGATGAGGGGTAGGTTCAAAACACGGTCAGTACCGATACGCCGGCCAATGGACCAAATCTGGTCCCCGTCGTGCATGTCAAACGACCAGAAACTCTAGAAAAATGGCAGTTTCTTAAGGAACGGTTACGAGCCATAGAGGGTGCTAGCAAGTATTGATTTGAGGCTGCCGATTTGTGCCTTATACCAGATGTGGTAATTCCTCACAAGTTCAAAGTTCCAGACTTTGATAAATATAAAGGAAATTCTTGCCACAAGAGTCATTTGGTATCATACTACTAAAAGATGGCGGCCCATACCCATGACGATAAACTCCTCGTTCATTCCTCGTTCATTTCTTTCAGCAAAGTCTCATTGGGGCCGCCTATAATTGGTATTTGAACATAGAAAAAGCACAGATTAGAACTTGAGGAGATCTAGTTGAAGCTTTCCTAAGGCAGTATCGGTACAATAAGGAATTAGCCCCTGATAGAACCCAACTCTAGAGAATGACCAAGAAAGACTTGGAGACTTCAAGAAATATGCCCAGAAATGACGAGAGGTAGCAGCCGTAGCAGCCCATGTCCAACCCCTCTCTCGGAAAAAGAAATGGTTACTATGTCTATAGATACTCTCTAACCACCTTTTTATGAGAAAATGGTAGGAAATGTGTCTTCTAATTTTTTAGACTTGGTGGTCATTGGAGAACGAATAGAAGCTAGATTGAGAAGTGGAAAGATTATTCCTTTTGCAAATGGGAATCCCCTGGCCAAGAAAATCAGTGCTGAAAAGAAGAAAGGTGACACTAACGCCATTATGATGACCAAGGTCGGAATCCCTCAACAGACTACCACATGTCGTCTAGTTTTCCTAGCAAACGTGCCAGCTAACTTGACCACCCCATACCATCAACCTTCGTATCAGCTAGGTTACCCACCGGCCAACTTAGCCGGACCAAATTTTGGTACGCCATCACCAGCCACAATCGTACCAGCAGATACCCAGGTTTCGCATTTCAACAATGCGCAACAAAGAAGTAGTCCCAGGGTATTCACACCAATACCCATGGATGTAGAGCTCCTCCCACATTTGATACGCCAATCCCTTATTGCTATGATACCAGTGAAACCATTAACTCCGCCATACCCCAAAAACTACGACCCCAATGCAAAGTGTGAATAGGGCACCCCACGAAAAAATGTTAGGGGTTGAAACATAAGGTCCAAGACCTTATTGATATCGGATGGCTAAACCTTAAAGAAAATGGTCTGAATATCAATAAAAACCCTCTCCCAGAACATGGTAAACAAGCCGTCAATGCGATCATGGAAGAAGGTCGTTTAATAAAAAGTGTGAAGGAAGTCCGAACCCCCATGAAATTTGTTTTTGAAAAGTTGATACAACACAAGTTGGTGAACGTGAAAGCAGATTCAATTGTGTACCCAGGAGGTATAGAAGTCACAAAATTCTAAAACAGATGATGGACGCAGGATTGGTCCAAATAAGTTGTTAAATATATTATCGTTTTTCTGTATCTTTTCTGATATGACTTTTATATTCTCTGTATTTTCTTGATATAGTTTCCTTATTTCCTTTTTATAGGCTTAGATGTTTACCCTATAAAAGGGATATTAGAAATTGTATTATGCACACTACTTAGTTCAATATAGTGGTCTGTTTAACTTGGTATCAAAGTAGAGTTTTGCTCTGCTTGTGTCTTATGCGTCCGTCGCCGATCGCCACCATTGATCGTCGCCGTCTACCGCCGACCACCGCCGTCTGCTGCCATCTACTGCTGACCATCGTTGTCCACCGCTGACCATCACTATCTTCCGCCGCCTGCCGCCGATTGTCGTCGAAAAGTTTTGTCTTAGTATCTAGTGATTGAGAGTTGTCGTTTGCTGCTGTCGTTGCCACTGTCCGCCGCTGTCCGCTGCTGTCTGTCATCATCAGACCGCCGTTCTCCACCATAAGCCTACCGTTCTGTTCGTTGGCTCATCTCCTACCTATTCCAACTCAAAAAAATTTGGTGGGAAGTACTACAACTGTAGATCTAAGTTACCGTACTACTATTTTTTTATTGCAAGTGTTTAGAACTATTACCTCTCCTCCTCTGTTCACTGTTTGAAGGTAAAAATGGCCACTACCAGTTCCACTTGACAAGGATCTACTGATATTGCTGTTGAAAACTCTACTATGGTAGACTCTCGTGGTAGAGGAAGAAGCGGTCGGGGTACTAGAGGAATATTATGAAATGGTAAAGGTGGTCGTGGTAGGCTTATCTGCTTACACTATGGAAAAGGATACCTACAAAATAGATGTTATGATTTGATTGGTTGGCTAGACAAAACTACAAATATATCTTCAAGTGATACCCCTTCAAACGAAAGGACTGGGTCTCAATTAATCTCAGATGAAGAGTATCAGGAATTCCTAAGGCTCAAGTCCAACAATCACACCCAATCATCTGCACCACCAAGTATTTCAACTGCATGCATTTCCCAGTCCATGGGGAGTTAAGGTCCATGGATAATCGATTCAGGTGCTTCAGATCACATTTCCTGTATCTCCTCACTTAAGTTTCCTCACTTCATTTCACTAGCCAATGATTTCAAAATGGTATCTTAGGGAGTTGGTCAAGTTTCTCTATCCTTATCAATTAGTTTAAACTCTATGTTGTACATTCCCAAATGTCCTTACAATTTGATTTCTTTGAGTCAATTGACTCATTCTTTGAATTTTTCAGTAACCTTTTATGCTGATTCCTTTGTTATATAGGATCGGAATACGGGCTAGTTAATTGACAAAGGACATGAATCAAGAGGACTTAATTACTTATCCAACAATCCTTCTACGTTGTGTTTTGCGTCTGTATCTTCAAAGCTTTTGCATAATCATTTAGGGCACCCTAGTCTTGCAAAACTAAAGTTAATGGTTCCTAGTCTCAATAAACTGTCTACCTTAAAGTGTGAGTCCTGTCAATTAGGCAAACATGTTAGATCCACCTTCCGTAACCAAGTCAACAAAAGATGTAATTCGCCTTTTTCTATTGTCCATTCAGATATTTGGAGACCAAGTCGAGTAACACCTTTTGGTTTTAACTACTTCGTCACATTCATTGATGAATACTCACGATGTACTTGGGTCTATTTGATGAAAAAAAGATCTGAACTTTTGTCCATCTCAATGTCCTTATCTAAAGAAGTGGAAAATCAATTTGGAAAAACCATTAAAATATTGAGAAGTGATAATGCAAAATAATATTTTTCTTCCAAACTAAACTCATATCTATCCTCAAAAGGAATCTTACATCAATCCACGTGCCCTTATACTCCTCAACAAAATGGTATAGCTGAAAGGAAAAATAGGCGTCTGGTTGAAATTGTCTGCTCCTTACTTTTAAGTGCAAATGTCCCTACTAATCATTGGGGTGAAGCCATTCTTACTGCATATTTTTTAATAAATCGAATGTCATTTGCTTCACTTAAAAATCAAATCCCTCATTCAATTTTATTTCCTAAAGATAAAATGTATCATGTGCCTCCTAAAGTCTTTGGTTGTGTATGTTTTATTCATGATGTCTCTCCAGGTCGTGATAAACTCTTTGTAAGAGCAATCAAATGTGTGTTTCTTGGATATTCTCGTCTTCAAAAAGGGTACAAATGTTACTCTCCATCTACAAAAAGGCACTATATGTCAGCTGATGTTACATTCTTTGAGGAAACTATGTTCTTAACCAAAGATGATTATGACTCTATCCAACAGGCATTACCAATTCCATATCTTAGTCCAATAGAGTTGTCATCCCTTGAAACACATAATCAAGACATACTTCAACCTTCCTATTCTGTTCATTCTCAAGCTAAACTATCTCCACCTTCAATGTCTACATGTTAAAGCAGGACGCAAGAGATGGGTACCCCAGTATGTGAAGATTCACTTGATTCCTGTCCTCTATCCTCAATTGACCCCACACTAGATCCTCTTCCATCCTCATCTTCCCATGATTCTGACATTGGTTGGCTCATTGCTCTTCAGAAAGGTATTCGCTCCAATCGTAATCCTCATCCTATTTACCTTAGTTATCAACGTTTATCTCCTTCGTATTTTTCTTTTGTTTCCTCTGTCTCGTCCATTACTATTCCTAAATATGTCTGTGAAGCACTTAATCATCCTGGATGGCGACAAGCCATGATAGTTGAAATGCAGGCACTGGAACAAAGTGGTACTTGGGAGTTAGTTTCTCTTCCCTCAAGCAAGAAGGCAGTTGGTTGTAGGTGGGTAATTGCTATTAAAGTTGCACTTAATGGCACAGTTGATCACCTTAAAGCCTGGTTGGTGGCCAAAGGATATACTCAAGTATATGGTCTTGATTATGGAGATACTTTCTCTCCTATGGCTAAAATCACTACTATCTGCCTCTTACTTGCAATGGCTGCTATTCGTCACTGGCCTCTTCATCAATTAGACATCAAAAATGCTTTTCTATATGGTGACTTGGATAAAGAAATATACATGGAGCAACCTCCTAGTTTTGCTGCTCAAGGGGAGTCTGGTGTAGTATGCAAGCTTCGTAGATCCTTGTATGGACTTAAACAGTCCCCAAGAGCTTGGTTTAGGAAGTTTAGCCAAGTTGTTCAAAACTTCGGGATGACAAGAAGTGAAGCAGACCAGCCTATATTTTATTGTCATCCCTCTTCCAGTAAATGTGTATATCTGGTTGTGTATGTGGATGATATTGTCATCACAGGAAATGATGATATCAAAATTTTCCAGTTAAAGAAGTACTTATTCAGCCTAACCACCTGAAGTACTTTCTTGGCATAGAGGTTGCTCAATCCAAGGAAGGCATTGTTATCTATCAGAGAAAATACGCTCTTGATATCTTACAAGAGACTAGTATGAGTAATTGTAGGCCAGTTGACAGTCCCATGGATCCAAATATGAAGTTTATGGTAAAATAGGGTGAACCTTATTTTGATCTAGAGAGGTATAGAAGACTAGTGGGTAAACTCATTTACCTCACTATCACTAGACCTAATATCTCCTTTGCAGTGGGAGTTGTAAGTCAGTTTATGTAGGCACCTTTTGTTGATCATTGGGCAGTAGTCCTCCGTATTCTTAGATATATCAAGAAGACACCTGGATAGGGTTTGCTATATGAGGATAGGGAGACACCCATATATCATGTTATTGTGATGCCAATTGGGTAGAATCTCCCATTGATAGACGATCTACTATAGGTTTTTGCATATCTATTAGGGGAAATGTGGTCTCTTGGAAAAGTAAGAAGCAAAATACTATTGCTCGTTCTAATGCTGAAGCAGAATATCGAGTTATGGCTTCAGCCACTTGTGAATTGATATGGGTAAAACAACTTATTCAAGAATTGAAATTTGTTGATGTCTAACCAATGAAACTATATTGTGATAATCAAGCGACTCTTCACATTGCTTCTAATCTTGTATTTCATGAGATAACCAAACACATTGAAATTGAATGTCACTTTGTATGGGAGAAGTTGTTGGCCAAAGAAATAAGTACAAAATTTGTCAACTCAAGTAATCAACTTGCTGACATTTTCACTAAATCTTTAAGGGGACCACAGATACAAGTTATATGTTCCAAGCTTGGAGCATATAATTTATATGCTCCAGCTTGAGGGGGAGTGTTAAATATATTACCATTTTCTTGTATCTGTTTTGATATGACTTTTATTTTCTCTCTATTTTCTTGATATAGTTTCCTTTTTTTTTTTTTAGGCTTAGATGTTTACCCTATAAAAGGGAGATTAGAAATTGTATTATACACACTACTCAATTCAATATAATGGTCTGTTTAACTTAAGTCAAAGGAATGCAGATGCCTAGGTCGCTATGATCAGGGCTGAAAAAGAGCAAGTAGCGGGCCTAGGCCCATTGTTATTTGTTACGCCCCAGCCAAAGATATGCCTAGACCGTTAGTGATACAAGTGCCAACACCGTTTCCCTACAAAAGCTCCCAAGCTGTCCCTTGGAGATACACCGTTGAGGTCGAGACGACGTCTCCCAATGTAACCAACATCGTTGGAGTCAACGGAGTGACTAGGAGTGGGCGAATGTACGCACCTGAAGACCTGAGAGGATGGAATCTAACCAATGAAAAATAGGTTGCAACTGCCCTTAAAGAAAAAGGCGTCGAGAAGAAGAATGCGGGGAATGAAGAGACGGATGAAAA
This sequence comes from Mucuna pruriens, assembly GCA_025330945.1. Taxonomy (NCBI): domain Eukaryota; kingdom Viridiplantae; phylum Streptophyta; class Magnoliopsida; order Fabales; family Fabaceae; genus Mucuna; species Mucuna pruriens. The sequence goes on along the minus strand of JAENHJ010000053.1, from coordinate 935,244 downwards.
TGATGAGTTCCTCAAATTTATCAATCAAAGTGAATACGAGTTGATGGATCAATTGAAACAGACACCGACCAATATCTCTTTGTTGTCCCTACTGATGAATTCAGAAAGTCACAGGAAGGTGCTGATCAAGGTACTAAACGAAGCCCATGTAAACAAAGATATATCTGTGGATACGCTTGAAGGGATAGTCGACCATATCATGGTCAATAACCACCTTTCTTTTTCGGATGAAGAGATTTTGGTGGAGGGAAGGGGCCATAACGTAGCACTTAATATTTCTATCAAATGCCTTGATCACCTGCTGACCCAAGTGTTGATCGACAATGATTCCTCTCCGAATGTGTTGCCCAAAGCAACGTTAGACAGGCTACCATATGATAAAACTAAGATGAGAAATAGCTCTACCATAGTAAGAGCTTTTGATGGGTCGCGTAGGGAGGTGGTCGGAAAAATTGAGATGCCAGTGCAAATTGGACCTTTTGAATTTCAAATATCCTTTCAAGTCATGGACATCAAACCAACATATAGTTATCTGATTGGCAGGCCTTGGATTCATGCGGCTAGAGTAGTCCCATCCTCTCTACATCAGAAACTTAAATTCATAGTGGGTGACAAGCTGGTCATTATTTCAAGAAAAGAAGATTTGGTGATAACATGCCCGAAACCAGCCGGATACAGTGAAGCTGCAAAAGAAGCCCTAGAGACGGTATTCCAAATGTTGGAAATTGCCAATACTTCCCTTTGCAAAAGATGAGGATGGAAACAACAAGTTGAGCTCTATGAGGGCGGCTGCCAAAATCATGATAAGAAAAGGATATCGAGTGGCAAAAGGCCTCGGGAAAAGGCTGGATAGGATCACAAAGCCAATTCAATTGAAAGGGAACCATGGAAAACAAGGGCTTGGTTACCAGTTTGATAGAAGGGTAGCTCGAAGTCCGATGACTGGAAAGCGGACACGGATCAGCCATTTCCGAGAGCACTTTGTTAGTGGCAGATTCACTAATCAGATTGAAGATGACAATGGCTAAAAGGAAGAAAGCAAGACCAGGGATTATGTACTTCCTCGCTCAAACCAGATCAGCACCACCAACTGGATCGTCCGTGACATTCCTTTAGTTTACCTGTAATGTTATCACTCACCATCCCATGTTGGATATCACCAATGTTACTTTAGTCGAATCAATGAATGTAATGCTTTTTGTCCATAATCTTCCTGTCTCTCCACATTATATTTTTTTCTTTCTTTCACCATTTCCTTTCATATCTAAATCATAAACCATCACCCTAATCAATAATCATCATTAACTGCAGAATCCAAAACCAAACTAAAAATGTTATCTCCAACTATCTCCACGAAAATAAGAGTAACTTAACTCAAGGGAAAGAGGATAGCCAAAGCAATCCAGAGGAATTGAAAAGGCTGATATCCCTAGAGGATAAAGTTCTCCACCCCCACCAAGAAGGGCTAGAAGTGATTAGTCTAGGCATCGGGGAAGAGAAAAGAGAGGTTAAAGTAGGAATAGCTAAGCACCCTGATATCAAGATAGAACTGATCCGACTGTTGAAAGAATATGTGGATGTCTTTGCTTGGTCCTATCAAGATATGTCGGGTTTAGATAATGACATTGTGGAGCACAAAAAATACCTTTGAAACCCAATTATCCCCCTATAAAGCAGAAGCTAAGACGGATGAACCCTGATATCTCTTTGAAGATAAAGGAACAAGTGAAGAAGCAATTGGACGCTGGTTTCTTGACAGTGGCCAAATACCCACAATGGGTAGCCAATATAGTTCCAATCCCAAAGAAAGATGGGAAAGTGAGGATGTGTGTAGATTACCAGGATTTAAATAGGGCTAGTCCCAAAGATGACTTCCTTCTGCCCCACATTGACATCTTAGTAGATAACACCGCTCGGTACGCATGCTTTTCATTCATGGATGGCTTTTCAGGCTATAACGAAATAAAAATGACTCCCGAAGACATCGAAAAAACTACCTTCATTATGCAGTGGGGAACTTTCTATTATAAGGTCATTCCCTTTGGACTTAAGAATGCAGGGGCAACTTACCAATGGGAAATGGTGGCTTTATTCTATGATATGATGCATAGAGAAGTTGAAGTGTACGTAGATGACATGGTTGCTAAGTCTAAAACAGACAAAGCACATCCAAGATTTGAAAAAGTTGTTTGAGAGGTTAAGAAAGTTTCGTCTTCGTCTTAACCCGGCTAAATGTAATTTTGGGGTTAAATCTGGGAAGCTATTGGGTTTCATAGTCAACCATAGGGGAATAGAAGTTGACCTTGACAAAGTAAGGACAATTCAGGAGATGCCAACCCCTCGAACACAGAAAGAAATAAGGGGCTTCTTAGGAAGAATAAATTACATAGCACGGTTTATTTCTCAATTGAAAGCTACTTGCAATCCCATATTCAAACTCTTGAGGAAAAATAGGAAAATAGGATGGGATGAAGTTTTCCAAAAGGCATTTGATAAAATCAAACAGTATTTGAAGGAACTACCTGTTTTAGTGCCGCCTGTGGCTGGAAGACCTCTCATAATGTACCTGACAGTGCTGGAAGAATCAATGGGTTGTGTGTTAAGGCAACATGATGAATCTAGTAAAAGGGAACAAGCCATATATTACCTTAGCAAAAATTTCAATGAATGTGAATGAGGTACTCTTCGTTAGAGCGAACTTGCTGTGCACTAGCCTGGGCGGCCCGAAGACTTCGGTCATATACGTTGTCCCATACAACATGGTTAATCTCCAAAATGGATCCCTTCAAATACATATTTGAGAAGCCAACTTTGAGAGGAAAGATAGCCAAATGGCAAGTGGCCTTGTCTAAATATGACATCTTGCATGTCATGCCATCAAAGGAAGTGCCCTAGCTGAATACTTAGCCCATAATCCCGTGATGGATTATTGACCCATGAGGCATGATTTCCCAGATGAAGACATTTTCTCACTCACCAATGAAATGGAGCAGGAAAGAAGTTGGACCTTATGGTTTGATGGGGCATCTAATGCCTTGGGATATGGTATTGGAGCAGTTCTAATATCTCCCCAAGAACAGTGTTTCCCTTTTACAGCGAGGTTAGGTTTTAGTTGCATCAACAACATGGCGAAATATGAAGCTTCCACAATAAGTATATCCATGGCCTTGGAATACCAAGTTAAGAGCTTAAAAGTCTATGGAGACTCAGCACTAGTCATTTATCAATTATGCGGTGAATAGGAAACAAGGGACACCAAGTTGATTCCTTATTATTCATATATTAAGGAATTAGCTGAGTGTTTTAAAAGTATCACGTTTCACCATACTCCATGGGAAGATAACCAGATGGCTGATGCGTTGGCAACATTGGCTTCTATGTTTAAAATGGATAGGGAAAGCGAAGTTGTAATCCTTCGCATCAGACCTTAGTCGGTCCCTACATATTGCCAAGCATTTGAAGAAGAAGTCCATCAAAAACCTTGGTATCATGACATCAAGGAATATCAAAAATACAAAGAATATCCGCCTAGTATCACTGAGAATAACAAAAGAATGTTGAGAAGGATGGCTAGTGGTTATCTATTGAATGAGGGAGTGTTGTATAAAAGAAGTCCCAACATGATGTTGCTTCAATGCGTCGATGATAAAGAGGAAAAAGAAATATTAGAAGAGATCCATGAGGGAATCTTTGGTACCCACCTAAGTGGGCCCAATATGGCCAAGAAGATCCCAACGGCTAGATATTACTTGGCAAAGATGGAGTCGGACTATTGCAAACATGTGAGGTGATGCCACAAATGTCAGATATATGTTGATCATATTAGAACCCCGCCTGATCCCCTAAACTTTTTATCTACACCGTGGCCTTTTGCCATGTGGGGCATAGATGTGATTGGCCCAATTGACATCATGAAGAGAGAAGGTGAAAGGAAGCGCGAGAGGAGGAAGAACTGGATTCTGTTGGGAGAAGGAAATGAACGAAGAGGGAAAAAACACGACAAGGGGTGATGAAGGGAATTTAAGAGAAATGGGCCGAAGGAAAGGAACAAAGGGCCCAATCCACATCGAAACAAGACAATGGATACCCATGCAAGGCATTAATGGAGAAATGTTGAAATGAAAACAGCACAATAAATGAAAATTGTTCATCATTACGCCATCAAAAAGCAAGAGACGATGCACCTAATAAGTAAGAGCAAGCGTGTACCATCAAGATGCAACTTTTGAGTTACCACAATCCTTCAAGAAGCATTGAAGTTTATTGGGCCTTTGCCCATCTGGACCCTCCACCAATCTTGTCACGAAATAGGCCTGGTATCCATCCATTCTAGTTTGTCCAAAGCTAAATTGGTCCTTAAATCCATTTGGTAAAAACTTCGGCACAACCTCAGAAATAAGTCACCCCGATCCAACATCGGGCAAATGTTGTCCCGACCAATCCAATTCCCACGCCTGACTAGATCTCTGTTGACAGTAAGTTCTTTATTCATGTTTATGTTACTGAGATGAGATCATCTCATTTAACTAAACCTTAATAAAGAGGGGGCAATTGTAGATACCCTATTTCGTTTGGATGGAAAATGACATTTCCCATTGGGCCAACTCAGCAAAGATTGGTCAAAGATAGCCCGGCTAGAAAAAGAAAAAGGTAGAACAGGAGAAATAATCAAACCCACAACTTTGGCTAAAATAGAAAAGAATAGCATCAGAACATGAAAGAAGCTAAAGGGGGACCTACACCTTACTTCCCTCAAACTCCTGCAAATAGCAACAGCAACGACACTAGGTAAAGCTCAAGAATAACATCTAATGAGAAGAGATAATGCACATTGTCCTGTAAAGCGCTTAAGACCTTTTCGAATCACCCAGACTTGACACCATGCGCCATAGGATGTCTTAGCTCTAACGGGAAAAGCAGAAGGAATGTAACTATGAAGTCTAGGCCAACTATCCTTGCGAAAAATGGAAAAAGAGGCAGGTGAGTACAGAACAGAAGTGAGCTCCTGCACATCAATAGGCCGCAACAAAGGGAATGAAGGTGAACACCTCGATGCGCCCTAAGTTTGTTATCCCACCATGTGGCAAGAGATGTCATTGCAAAGTCAACTCAAGATGGGGATGAGTGGTCACTACCACCTTTAATACAAACAAGAGAAGTAAAATCTTGGGAACATCACATTTAATACATGAAGAAAAGAGTCTTCACTGAGGGGTGAGAAGATCCCCGCTAAGATTTTGTAATGATGGTTTTAGGGTAGAGTTGCCTATAAAAGGAGTCTAAAAAATTGGATAAGGGGACGGTTAGAAAGGATTGGGAGAATTGAGAGAAGAAGAAGAAAAGGAAAGGGGTGTGAGATCAAAGGAGCTCGATGTTCATTTGAGAGTCCAACTCCACTGACGAAGGTAGCCGTCTTCCAAACCCAATCTGAAGGACTAAACAACTTCATCCCTAGATACCAGGTTTGGGGAATTAATTTGTGATTACGCTCATCAGACATCAAAACATAGAGCATCATTAGTCTAGCAGTAGTCATCTCATTGATACATAATAATGGAGGGTCATATTGGACCCTCATCGTTAATCCTTACTTAAAGTCAAGCTGATCTTTAGCCGGTGTCTCAGCTAGAGTAGGTTAGCTTTCAATTTGCATTGTTTATTTCTTTGCATGCAAAACTATGGAAACTTCAAATTTTCCATGACCTGTAGAGACCCATAGAAGGAAGAATTGACACTTATCCATTTACTTGTCCGTGTATTCTTTAAATGTACCTTATTCGTAGGTAACCATTTTCCGAATAAATATGAACCATGTATGATCTGGAGGTTTATTTATGTCATGCACCTAATAGGGTAACCATTTTTGGAATGGACGTACTAAAAATATCTTTCATGTACGTAAACGACTCCCGGACTCGAACTTTGGTTTTCAGATTCGCCTTATCCAATTTTTAGGTTTCTTGGTGTTTTCCATAAAATGCCAATGGCGACTCCTTATGTTTTCGGTCTTTTCGAAAACAAGGATGAAAACAAATCTTTTTTACTTTACTCGCCAGATCGTTGTGATTTAGGTTGTGATAACAAATATTAATAAAGGTCTTAGAGAAGACCTAACTACTCATCTTACATAAAGGAAACCCAAATAGTAAGATAGAACTTACTCCCCTTCCTACCTGGAAAAGCATAGATGTAGAAAACTTATTCCTCAAGGTCCTTCTTCTTGTTCCTTGGAAGTTTCCTCGAAAGGTTCTCTTCCTCCACACTTTAGTTTGAAATCACATGTTTAGAAAAATTAACTTCGCAATAGAAGGGTCCTTACGGTTCCTCTAATTGCTCCTAAAGATGAAAAATGTTAAACTATCAAGGGTTCAATATTTTGCATCACACCAAACTTGTTTATTAGAGGCTCTCTTCGCTTCCCTATTGCTTGGTATCTCACTCCTTGTATAGGAAAAGGAGATGACGCATGAGCTTATATTACTCTATATGAGAATTGAGTTATTTCACTCCTTATGTTGCCCGATGTTGGACTTAACTTTTACCATATTTAAATGACCAATTTTTCTTAATTTAATTAATTAAAAACCAATTTAAAATTCAATATATATTTCTCCCAAAATATTATTTATATGATTATAAGGTAATTGAATCACTTATCAATAATTAGTCATTAGTAAAATACAATATTTACAACTAATAATAAAATAGAATAAAAATTACCACTAATTGTAATTTTGTCAATATTTGTTTATTTTCTCTATATTTATTATGAATGAATTTTTATTTATAAATTAATTAATATGTTTATTTGTTTTTGTTGCTGCATTTTTTTTCATAGGTTTATGTACCTTGTCTGATTTACATAATATGAAGATAACTGATATGATTTTAGTGGAAATCAGTACATATGAAAATTTTATAATTAAGTAATTAAAAAATAATAATCTTCTTCAATGTTTTGTTCTTTTCAAGGTCCAAGAAGTAGATATTTTTTCTGCCTAAAAATGATTGACAAAGATAGAATAGAATAGCTTGAGTGGAATGACATTAACACTGCATATACACACATTTCATGCACGCCACATTATACAATTTACAAGGGTAAGAAAAGAATTTGGCTATTTGGTTCGAGGTGTTGGTTACATATTTGATTTTTATTTACATAAATAAAATATAGCAAGAGAAATTAATTTTTATTTTATTTTATAAATACTTATCAGATTTTTTTAAAATTAAATCTTTATAAAAAAATTAGTTATATCATATTCTAATTAAAAGAAATCAAATTAGATTTATTAAATAATTAATATTTCTTTTACGAGTCGCAAATTTACTATTAATTATATATAAGAATAAAGTTTCAGATTTCTACTTACTCAAGAATATCTCCTTACCCTGTTTAAGACACCTTAATCCTTGTAAGATTAGAATAAATTAGTTCTTCATTTGTAGCCTATCCAATACCCTCGTTAGATGTTCATGTTCCAATTAATTATTTTATAAACAACCTTATGATTATCATATATATTGATCGGATGGGGTTTTGGTATGTCCATGATTGCTTCTTTAATTTAATAAGAGTGTCCCCGTTTATGATGGGGTTTTGGTACATCCACGTTTATGAAATTAATTTCCTTTTTAATAGTAATTAAATTAATTACGATACAAGTTACTTTTTTTAATACTATACTTATAAATAGAATATTACAATTATGATAAGATAATAATATATAATATATTGTGATAATCAAATTAATTATGATATTAATTGTTTTTTAATAGTAATTAAATTAATTATGATACACGTTACATTTTTTAATATTATACTTACAAATAAAATATTATGATGAACAGATAATGATATATAATATATTAATAAAATTATTTATGATATTAATTTCTTTTTTTAATGGTAATAAAATTAATTACGATAAATGTTACTATTTTTTAATATTAAACATATGAATAAAATATTATAATTATGATTAAATAATAATGTATAATATAATAATCAAAATAATTATGACATTAATTATATTTTTAATAAGAAATAAATTAATTAAGATATAATTTACCCTTTTATAATATTATACTTATAAATAAAATATTATAACGATGATCAAATAATAATGTTCAATATAATATTATAATACGTGTAAAAAGTCCACACCAATAAAAGAATGAAGCCACGCTAAAAATTATAGAGTATAGAAGTTATATTTAAAATTTTATATATATACTTTTGAGAATATTAGTGGCTAATTCGAGAGTTTTCCAAAAGCTGTAATCTTTTGTCTAATGAGTTTTCCTAAATCTGTAATTTTTTGTCCAATGAGTGTCTTTATACCTTCCAATTTTTAACTAAATATTATATGGACATAACGAGGATAATAAGGATATATTAATCACTTATTTTTTTTCAAATTCAGATTACATATATTAATGACACTTCCAAATAAAAAATACAATGTCATTACGAATGGAACCAAAAATATAAAAAAAAAAAAATCATTACATATATGATTAGCATTACTTATTTAAAGAATGTCGCAATTGAAAAAAATATATAGTCAACAAGAAGAAAAGGAAAGAAAACAAAAGTGCATATCAATTAATGTAATAATTTCACAAGTTGATAACACCTTAGGATCTTCTTGAATCAAAAGTTTTTCAAAAACTCCAAAAAAGGAGTTAGTTGAGAACCATATGTAAAGGAATAAAGGAGAAGGAAACAAGGAAAATGTGAAAAAGAAAGAAATGAATTATGCTTGTCACTTACTCATGGAAATGAGGAAGATAAGAGTGTGTGTGATTTGCCATAAGTCTCTTGAAAGCTTAATAAAAATTAAAAGGCTCTTGCACAAAACAAGATAGAGAGGAATCTCTCAAAGATTGCAAAGCAACTAAATTTTCATTCATTCAAAGTTACTTTTACAATGGATGGAGGAGGCCTTATATAGGCTTGGTTACTCAGGCCTAAGGGTCATGTTTGGACATAGGATTAAGTGCTCTTCCATGCAAGGAAGCATCTATTATAACTAGCCAATCAAGCTAAGACTATACATGTTAAGTAGCAAACCAAACAGGCATTTAAGCCTTAATGTACTAAAGAGGCTTAAGCTAATGAGCTACAAATGAAATCCAAATGAAATACATATGCTTCTAAGGAGTTATTAAGGTACAAGTCCATACAGAGTATAAGGCTGGGCTTGGCCTTGAGGCTACAAAGCTCCTAAGCATTCCTATCTTTTGAAACACCTCTTATTGTAATCTCTTTAGTCTTCCTCTTGCCATTGTGCCTTTAAGTGCTTGAGTATCCTTTGTCTCTTTATCCTCTTAGAGATCTTCTTTAGTGCTAGTCAAGTTCTCATCAGGCTCCCATTCTTGAAAAGAATTTTTCCTCAAATTCAACTATTGAGTTCTTGAAAAGAAGACAAATCAATCACATGGAAAGTATGACTACCTTATAAGATTAAGGCATATCCAAGATATAGGCATTGTCATTTATTTTCTTTTACTTCGAAAGGACTATCTCCCCTTGGGAGTAGCTTAGATTTTCTTAAGTTGGGAAACCTCTCATTCCTTAAGTGAATCAAAACTAGGTCACTTTCCTCAAAGACTTTTTTGTATTTTATCTTTGTTAGCCTTCTTAGCATATTGTTCAACCTTTTTTCTCAATATAAGAATGGGCCTTAGCATGCAATTCTTTAACAAATTGAGCTTTGGAGACTCCATCACAATTAAGCATAGCAGTTATATTAGGAAAAAGTTACAAATCCAAGGGGGTTAAGGGGTTAAAACCATAAACCAATTCAAAGGGGGAGTCGGATGTAGTAGTATTAACTACCCTATTATAACTAAACTCTACGTGTGGTATTCATTCCTCCCAAGTTTTTAGACTTTTTCCTTCAAAACACCTTAGTAGTTTGGATAAGGTTTTATTATTCACCTCAATTTTTCCATCCATTTAAGGATGACAAGCAGTCGAGAAAAGTAGCTTGGTGTCAAGCTGACTTCAAAGTGTCCTCCAAAAGTGACTGAAAAACTTGGAGTCCCTATTAGAAACTATGGTCTTAGGAAGACCATGTAGTCTAACCACTTCCTTGAAAAATAGATTAATCACTATACAAGCATCATCTACCTTGTGGCAAGGTATGAAATGGTGACAAGGATTTGGTTGACACTAAAAAAAGAATGACAAGGGGACAAGGTGAACATGAAGAAACTAAGGAGTCTAGAAGAGTTAGTTCGAATAAGCTTTGTCATATTGGCTATATCTAAAGCTAAAGACCTTTAAATTGGAAAATCTTGGTATATTTGAAAAGATAAGAGAAAGATCTACAATTTTCCTCTTGTGAGCTTAAACCCATTCACACTTCTTTAGTTCCAAAACTCATCCAAAAGTAGAATTATTGCAAGGCTTTAGCCTTGCGTAGCTATGTATTGATTTGGCTTGTAGCTAATCTAGCTTAGGATAGCTTAGTCTAGTAGCTTGTTTGGATATCAATATATGTCATGCTATCATCTAAACACCCTTAGGCCTGAGGGAAGCCTATATAAAGGCCCCTTCCCCCTTGTATCCATAACCTTGAGTTCATTTTGAATAGAATTAATATGTTGCTTGGCAAATTGTGAAAGAATTTCTCAACTTCTTGTTTTTGTACAAGAGCCTTATTTTCTTATCAAGCTTTTAAGAGGCTTGTGGCGAATCCCAAACAACTTTTATCTTCCTCACACAAGAGAGAGTGGAGAGTCCTTTCATCCCTTTCTTTCCGCACATTTTTAGCTTCTTCACCCTTTATTCTCAAGTAGTTTTCACATAACTCTAGTCTTCCAAGTGGTGAATATCTTAAGGCTTTAAGTGATTCCTAGAATCCATCCAATGGGCCATCCTAGAAAACCTATCTACAACCACAAAAATAGATTTTTTTTCCACTTTTTAGACTTAGGCAAGCCTAAAATAAAATCCATAGAAAGATTTACCCAAGGGATAGAAGGAATAGGAAGAGGTGTGTAAGATCCATGGGGTTAACCTTAGCTTTGGCTGACTTGCAAAAGCACCTATCACAAATGTGATACACATTCTTTTTCATGTGGGGCCAAAAGAAGTGCTCTAGTAATGTCTTATAGGTTTTATACTCCCTAAAGTGACCCATGAGGCCACCTTCATGTGCCTCTTTGACTAGCAATTCCCTAATGGAACTTTTGGGCACATATACCTTTTTATCCTTAAAGAGAAAACCATCGTGCCTGTAGAAACCTCCATTGTTTGCATTAGCACAAAGTTCATAATTTTCTTTGAATTATTCATCCTTAAGGTAAAGCTTTTTAATGTTCTTAAACCAAGAAGCTTAGTTTCAAGCATGGAAAGTAAGAAGTGCCTCCTAGATAAGGCATCAACCACTACATTGGATTTTCTTTGTTTATGTTTGATAACATAGGGGAATTGTTCAAGGAACACTACCCACTTGGCATGTGCTTTATTCCGCTTGTTTTGGCCTCTCAGATGTTTGAGGGGCCTTGATAAGCATATTTTTAGTCATCTCAATGCACATCAAATAAACTAAAGTTAACCATAGTACAGTCAACCCTAGGTCGAATTCTCTCAAGGACATAATATGCTCAATTATGACTTTAATGTGAAAACTAGGTGATACAGAACTCAAATGTAGAATGCAAACTCACTTTCGGTTGGAGGCCGAGTTGCTCTCGACAAAGATTGGTCCGATATGGTCTTCGGTAGAGACTTATCTGACACGGTCTCGGCTAAGTGCTGACAAATGCAACAGAGTCAAACTAACTCTATTTTGGACTAAAATGTAGAAAACAAGGGGTTTTGAAGTGCAAGTAATGAAAGAAAGGAAGTAAACTAAGAAAGTACATGCAATTAAACTGAGTTATTCTACTGCTATTACTGTGTTCATGTTCAATCTCAATAATCAAGTCCGTTCTAGTTCAATCACTCTAGTTCACAGTCCATGTCAACCTTAGATTCTCTTATGATGATCGTTAAATGTTCTTCCGCTGCCATACTGATGATTTACACAATCGCTACCATATCAGTTGGCAGGGATTAAGTCCAGAGTTGATTTTAGGTTCTCAATTAGGTCCTCTAGTTGATTACCTACTGAATCAGTTAAACCAGTTCCAATCGGCTTAGTTCAACATTGTTCACGTCACCTTGTGCAATCGCAATGTAGATAGTGAATTAAAGTGTAAGAGTGCGAATGGAGATTAGAATCAGAAAATACTCATATTATTAAGAACGGAATACAAACATAGGGTATGAATTTAGTGGATCCATCTTGCACGATGATCGCCATGGTCGAACGGTGATGGTTCACCTCCGTTAGCCAGAACATCGTGGATCGGATCCACCAGAGTGCGTTGGTAATCCAATCGGTCTCCTCTGACGATCTTCGGCTTCTCGGTTTCTAACCCGTGCTTCCTCAATCGAGAGATTCATCGTTCAGAGCACCGTACACCACCGTGAGTGTAGGAAACGAGAGGGAGAGAATGAAAAAATGAAGGAAATGGAAAGTATGAATTCAACAACCTTTAACGCGCCCAGTTCCTACTATATATACACGAGCTGGATCTTTGCTAAACATGCATATGCTAATGAGCTCCTAACTGCATTACAGAGTGAATTTCCTACTTTACCCTTGCGTAGCCTGCATTGCAAGCCTCTCCACAAGTGACGTGGCAGCAGAGCTGGATCGGTGTTGACCTGAACTGCCAATGTGGACAGTGTGCTTGGCTGCTCCTTATTGGGCTACTGGACTTGCAGAGCTGTCCGGTTCTAGGTCGAGGCAGTCTGGCCGGGACGACTCTCCTGCGCCAAGGCTTCTCATGATGGGCCGAGGTCATTCATGCTGATCCTGCAAGAAAGAAGAATGAGTCTTTAATTAGTCAAGATTCTTAGATTAACACAGATATATGATTTCTCTATTTTTAAGTCCATAATATGAATTTCAGCTAGAACTCCATTCTTAGACCTTAGTTGATTCCAAAAGCACCTATCTTAGGTCCCTATAGGGTGAAAAAACATGATTTGTCAGACCCTTACACTTACACTTTTGCACTCTTGGGCAAAATAAGAGTTCAACACAAGGGAGATTTTTAAAAGAGAAGAGAATTTTTCAAATAAATTTCTTAATCTCTGAATGGACATAGAGTCAACATTCCTTCGCCCCAAGAGTTGAGATACTCAAGCAATCTACGAAAACTACTCTTCCCACATCTGCAAACAACAAAGGACGACCGAGAGTGACAGAGTTCTCTCTTAGGAAAATATTCTCTCAGCCTCTCAAGTGTTTGGGCTTGTATATACACTTAACATCCCATGTAGCTGGTATTACCAAACTTTGACTAGCCTCTCCTACCTGCAAAAACACATTCAATTATGATCACTAGGACTTCTTTTTGGCTTGTAATGAGGTTAGGGTCAAGGGTAGGATATAAGAGGGAAAGTGAGTTTAGTAACCATAGGGAAGAGAGGAGCAATGGGGAGTTAGCCTCATCAGTATGAGGGACATCCCAAGACACTGTGATATTTTTCTTTATTCTGAAAACCTTCCTTGCTCGCTTCTTTTATTTCCCTTTTCATCTTTTTCTTTACTTCTTTTTACTATTGTGTTGTAGCTTGTTCTGAGTTTTTATAGTTTTTGACTTTTGGCTGCTTTTTCATTTTTTCCTTTTGTTTCCCGCCACTTATTTCTTTTCATTTTCCTTTTTCAACCCCTCAACGTCACTATGCTTGCTTTGCCCCCTGGTGCTTCCCCCACACTTGTTTATGACTTACTCCCAAAACAATTCCAAAGCTCCTCTGCTTCCTAAGGTTGAGGGTTAATCATGGTTCTTTCCAGCTTTGGCTTGTAATGGGTTGTTACAAAAGAATGGTCATTCAGGCTTAAAGGGGTAAACAAGAGATGGAATTTTACATGGTAGGTCTATTTGGCTTGGGGCTTCTTTGAAACATGGCCTAGATCATCTCATCCCTGCATGCGAAACCAGGTATGTTTAGAGAGTCAAGGCAAAATCTAGAATACACGGTTAGCATGGATGCAAAAATCACACAAGAAAGAGAGAATGGCATGACGAAAAGCCATCTATATGTACATAGGCTAAAAAATTCTCACACGGTTACTTACTATGTGTGACATCCTTTTACCCCGAATACTTAAATTAAAATAATAATAAAAAAAAAAAAGACAAGGTAATAGATAAAACCAAGGAAACTCAATTCGTATTAAGGATAAAAGGTTCACATGGTCATTATCATGTTCAAACATTAAGTACACATAAAAAAATTATCCCATAAATTATTAATGTTGATCTAAACACGTCATTCATGTGTTTGACACATATTTCAAATATATAAATCACTTTCATTTCTGTATACATTTAGCGAGTTATTGATATGCCCATCATTTAAAAATATTTAAGATGCAAAAGTACGTAGGAAAAGACATAGAACCACTATTCTAAATCCCAAGCCCCGATGTCACACAAATCAGAGCAAGACCCCACCTTTTCAAAACTCGGCACCACGAGTGCCCTCAACATTACCTAAAAGAAAACCACAAGAGAGTACGGTGAGAAATGACATTCAATCATATATAAATGCAGATAGTACCCCAAATCCCACCCATTACCGTACCCAATTACTAATAGTTAGCAAATACTCATATATCAATCACACATTCCATTCAAGTTTACAAAATGCACATGCTCGCACAATGCATATGCTCATCACCACATCTAAGAGTCTCGATTCGGAACTCCACACCATGGACGAACCTCCTTGATGAGTCATAAAATACACATCTTAAGTGGACCTAAGAAGAGTGCCATTAAGCAACTCATGAACTTAAAAGATGATTGTTAGCTAAGATCCAGATTAAGGGGCCTAGAAATAGAGAAAAGCACAATCTGTGTTAATTCAAGGCATTAAGCTAACTATTCCTTCATTGTAGGTCCAGCCAAACTCACAGCCTGCCTCTAGAAGCCCAAGCCGAGAGCCTCTCAACCAGGCCGAGACTCGGCCCATGCAAGCCAATAGCACAATCAGGAGTTAGGTCCAAGTGGCGCTCCACGTCAGCGATATAGAGCCACCTCGGCACCAGCTCAAGCGCCACATCATCTCCTGGAGTAGCTTGCAACGCAAGTCACAGCAAGGGTAGAATAGGGATTTCACTTGTAGTTCTGTTAAGTTAGCTTAGCTTCTCGTATAAATAAGCGGAACTCTGAACGATTAGGGGTCTTTGGCATTCACATTTTCCCGCTTCCATTATCTTCATTTTCTCATTCTTCATCTCCTACGCTCAAGGTGGTGCACGGTGCTGTTAATGGCATTTCTCTCGATCGAGGAAGTGCAAGCTAGGAACTGAGAAGTTGAAGGTTACCAGAGGAGACCGATTGGAGCACCAACGCACTCCGGTGGACCTGATCCTCGGCGTCCTAGCTAGCAGAGGTGGATCATCGCCGTCGGCCATAGCGATTGCCGTGGAAGATGGAATCACTGAATCCAGGCCCTGTGTTTGTATTTCGTTTTCAATAATATAAGTGTTTTCTGAATTTTGATCTCTGTTGCATTCCTAATATCTAGTTCAATTACTGTGTAGCGATTGCACATAGTAACATGAACAATGTTGAACTAAGCTGATTGAAACTGGTTTAACTAATTCAGTAGATAATCACTTAACGATTGTTGAATGAGAATCTAAAATCAGCTTGAATGTAATCCCTGCCAACTGATGAGGTAACGATTGTGTAAATCCTCAGTGTGGCAATGGACAAACCTTTGGTGATTGCCATAAGAACTCCCAAGGCTGATACGGACTGTAACTGGAGTGATTGAACCAGAAGGACCTTGATTGTTGGAACTAAAACATGAACAAAGTAATAGTAGTAGCACTAGGAGTAGCGTAATTGCATTCGCATTGTAGTTAATTTCTATTTCGATTTCGATTACATTTCAACCCCCTCATTTACCGTTTCCAAGTCTGAGACAGAGATAGTCCATCTCTGTAGCGTCTGTCTGCACTTAGCCGAGACCAAGCCGGATTGTCTCTGCCGAGATCAACTCGGCTCAGTCTCTGCCGAGAGTGACTCGGCCGGTGCCGAGGTGAGTCAGTACTTTACACTTAGATTTTGCTTCTGTTTACTCCACATTGAAACACACATAGAACGCATTGTGTCCTTGAGAAGAATGACCTAGGGTTGACTATGCTATAGTTAGCTTTAGTTATTTGATAAGCGCGTAAAACGACTAAAAAACGATCAATCATCACTCCTCAATCCCCTTACTTATCACTAATGATGGCCACATCGTTAAACACCCTATATGGCCGGTGTGTCGCACAGTTAAACACCATCTATGGCCCGTGCGAAGACATTCTACACAACCGTTAAACACCACCTATGGCCGGCGTGTAGTAGGGTTAAACACCACCTATGGCCCATGCGTATGAATGTCCCCCATCATTAGTCCACCCTGTTAAACACCACATATGGCCAGGGTATTATAGCCACGTCTAGCTTCTCATGCATCTCATGCATCTCATGTCCATGCTCAATGCATTCTCATCCACATGTTCATTCTCATGATTCATACATCATTTACACAGTCCATAATCATGCCAAAATCATATCAATTTAGCCATCATTACCATAAATCATTTATAAGAACGCAAAGAAACGCACATAAAACACCATTGGATTCCACCCAATTTCACCATTACACACAAGAGTCCCAAATTGAACCTCAACCATGAATAACCATAAACAACCACGAGAATCAAGTAATTAAGACGATTAACCATACAATTTCAAATGAAAATCATATTCAGGCAAAATGTTAATCCAAGAATTTAATCCCCTTCAATTGCCATAAGATACCACACATGAACAATTATTAATAAAGGCCCTAGGGAAGACCCTACTGCTCTTTCTTATGTAAATGAAACCCAAATAGTGAGATAGAACTAACATCTCTACATACTTGGAAGCATAATGAAGAAAACATGTTCATCAAAGTCGTTCTTCTTGGTTCTTTGGGATTCCCTCTATATGTTCTCCTTCACACTAAAGGCAACTAATTACATTATCAATTAAGTCAACCAAAACCACGGTACACATTGACAAATCTTTTCTACCGATTAAAACATTTTTAGGACATAATAACCAAACAAATTTGAGAATTTAGATCCTAGAGGGACTTAGGGATTGCTCTCACTACCCGTACACCCCCGCATTCACATATAACCAAACCCATCTCCCCTTACCATAGATGCGAAGAACAGCGAGGATCTGATGCGGCTCCAGGACGATCTAAACACCCTAGCTCCTCCTCCTTGCAGGTCTGCGTTCTCTCTCCTCTAGGTTTGGTTGTCTGATGCGCAAAACACCAATTAGGGTAAACTGATTAACCCGTGTCTAATATTCTAACTGTGTCGGGTCAACCTTGACCCGCCCGTCAGCCTCCCCCGTTAATTCGGTTAATTAAATTAATAAATGAAAATAATTCAAATTAATACCTCATCAGTTTATAAAACCATCAGCTCCTCCATTAAAATAAAATTAAATGTAAATATTTAAATACTAAATTAATTTTCTGTCATCATTAAGAATGATAACAATAATAATAACATTTCAGTTTCAAAATGCAATTATTTAATAAAATAATTTCCTACAGCAATTAATAATTAAAATAAAATTGATAATAATAATAATGATGTAATTTATTTTCTAAAAAAATAATTAAATAATTTTTAGGATGTTACAATTCCCTCCTCCTACAAGAAAATTCGTCCTCGAATTTTCCTAAAACGAATAGGTCCGGATTATGACTCCCCATCTTCTCCTCAAGCTCCCAAGTAGCACTTTCCGATGTAGCTCCACCCTAAATTACCTTAACTAAAGGAATTTTCTTACCTCGAAGTTGTTTCACCATTCGATCCTCAACTCTCACCGAAACAAACAAGTAGAATATGTTTTTGCATATAAGTCAAAGGAAGCATGTTTAAGGAAAAAGAAAAGCTCAACTACAGTTCTGTGAAAAGACTATCTTGGGCATTTAATGCAAAGATACTCCTCTCTCTTCATGCATAACTACCTTCTTCATGCTTATATATCCGCCTTGAAGAAAAAAGACACAACAATACAAGAAAACACTCATATGAGAATCAAGTTTGTAAACAAAGAGCAAGTGATCAATGCCTTCAGACGATGTTTCTGAAAAGCCTTCTAAAAGTTTTTCTAAGGGATATAGCTCTAATCTTATCTTGTATTTTATTTTCTAAGCAAAGTTTAAGCTTTATTTTAAACTACTGTAAGCTCTCTTAGTGAGTAAAATCTTTGTAACTCTCTTTGTTTTTTGAGATAGCCTAAAAATGTTAAATGTTAAAGAATACTTAGATTGTTTGTAATTAGGGTGATAACAAGTGTTGTATATCCTAAAAAAGGTTTGAGAATACTTGGTTGTAAAGTCTTGTTTGACTTAATGGAAAATCTTTTGTGTTGAAGGGACTAGACATAGCTCTTATTGAAGAGTGAACCAAGATAAATTTTTGTGTTGCTTTTCTCTTCCTTATCTCTATTTTTGTTTCTATACACTTTGGATGATCCCCTTTGGACAACATTTTTAACTTATAACTACCTTACATTTTCAAAAAGTGCTTAAAAGTCAACATACAATTCACCCTCCTTCTTGTATGATTCATGTTTCCTTTAGTTGGTATAAGAGCTTGTCCTCTATGGGTTAGGCATCTAACAATGTAAAGGAAAAGATCTTACATAGCACTATGGAGAACAAAGGACATGTTTTCAACAAACCTTCTCTATTCAAAGGATAGAACTACAACTATTGGAAACAAAGAATTATAGCAATCCTTTTTCATTGAAAAAAACTTTCTCCATTCAAATTATAACAGCAATTGTCAATATATGTAAACCCTAGAACATAAATTTGAATTGTTATACATATATTATCTAATGGGGTATCTTATCCATATATCTATATATATAGATAGCTAATTATATAGATCAATACATGTTTATAAATACAAGCCTTATTACTTACACACTCTAGTTGTATTCTCCAAAAAAAAAATAGTTAAAAATATCTCTCTTTGCAAATTCAAATTCTTTTTTGAACAATGAAGAAGGTTAAGTGTTAAAAAAATAAATTCTATATTGTTTTGGATTATTAGATTAGATCCTTATCTCATTGAGCAGAACAAATCCTAAATTATTTTTTATGGTATGCAATTGTATTGGAATATGTAATATCATAATAATGATACAACTGGAATGCATTCATTGTCACTTAGCCTTTTTAGGTTATCACAGAAATAAAGAGTTTTACAAAAGAGATAACTCACTAAGTGAGTATAGAACAGTTCAAAATCGAGTTTAAACTTTGCTAACCAAAGCAAATACAAATTTAGAGTAGAGCTATACCACTTAAAAAACTTTTACAAAATTTTCAAAAATGTTGTCTAAAGGCATTGGCACTTGCTTTTCTATTTCTTTTTAGATCGTATATGTTCGTTCTATTTTCTTCCTTTCTTCTTCAAGGAGAATATATATAAGTGAAGAAAAGAGTCACTGTTCTCCATGAAAAGAGAGGAGTATCCTTGCATTAAATGCTAAAGGTAGTCTTTTTGTAGAGTTGTTAAAATCTTTTGTCTTTTTCTGAGGATAGAGAAAAGGTGTAGTAGAAAGGCTATTTTCTCTTTCCTTAAATGTAATTCCTTTGTAAAAGCTTTGATCAAAACACTTAATTATGAGAGTTGACTTGTTTCTTTAGAGCTTGATAAATAAAAATTCCTTCTCCTAAAACAAAGCACCACAACAATAGTAGCAATCATACAAAGAAATTGAACGTTCAAAAACGTTCTCAATAAATTATAAAGTTCTAACTTATACGAGATATCAAATATATAAGTTAAAATGCAATTTACAAGGTAATATTAATGTTAAAAATGAAATGTCCCTTTTTATATGTTTGGACGAAGTTCTTCCATTGGACAGTGAGGTTGTTTGGACGGTGTTGACAAACTTTGTTCAAAACGAGTCCTTTTGGATCCATACACTTTTATTTTATGTTATGATGACTTGTTGTACTTCTAAAAATAACTGAGTGCTAACATAAAGATATTAGTCAATAGTCATAATGTTTATTATCATCAAAACATAATAGTCTTTTGGATGCATATTGAAACTTTCTCCAATAGGATTATTACACTAGTTGGTTCCAAATCACCAAGTTTCAATAATTTGTATACTAATGAAGGCATGAAATTAATTAAGGTGTGTCGCAACCTGGATCGCAATGCGAGCTGGTGAAAAATAGAAAATTTGGAATCTGAGTCCCTTCTAGGGAAGGAACAAGGATTGCAGAGTCGCCATCAACATTTTTATAGGAAATGGCAGGAAACCTTGATTTGGATAAGGCAGGTCTGGAAATCATAGTCTGGTTTCGAGAGTCGGTTACGCATTGGGATTACTAGAATCCCACCACGTCTATCAAAGATAGTTACCCTAACTAGATGCATGAAATGAGATAACTTCTACGTTATGGTTTATGCCTTTCTAAAAGATGGAGTATTTTACAAGGAATAGATGTAGGAGGTTTTTAGAGGTTTTTGGATGAATAACTTGACAAGAGTTGCCTCTTGCTCCTATGTGTATCCTACTGCAATAAAGAAATCAAAGTTTACGTAGTTCTTGAGGCATGGGTGGTCAGATGGAGAGAGGGCCGAGACCGACTCGGCCCGTAGAAGTGGACGAGTGCCAAGATGGAGTCGGCTAGTTGAAGTGGAAGGTGACGAGATGGAGTTGGCCAATTGGAATGGGACGGTGCTGAGACGGAGTCGACCAGTTGGAATGGAAAGGTGCCGAGATGGAGTCGGCCAGTTGGAATGGAAAAGATGCCAAGACGGAGTCGGCTAGTTGGAATGGAAGAGGGCCAGGCCAGAGTCAGCCAAGTTATGTGGAAGGGGGCCAATACGGAGTTGGCCAGGTGGAACGGAAAGGAGCAGAGACAGAGTCGGCCAGGTGGAATGGAAAAGAGCTGAAACGAAGTCGGCCAAGTGGAATGGAAAAGAGCCGAGACGAAGTTGGCCAGGTGGATTGGAAGGGATGGACTATCCGTTGGCATCCATGGAGTTAAAAGAAAAGTGAACTATCCATTGGCGTCTAAAGAGATTGGATGGAAATGTACTTTCCCTTGGTGTCCAAAGAGGTTAGAAAAAAAGTGGACTATCCATTGGCGCCTAGAGAGAGTTGGGAAAAAGTGTAGCTTAGAAGCTTAAGATTAGATGCTAAGAGGGGGCTGAGATGGACTCGGTCCCATTGGTGTGAGCCAGTCTCGTGGGAGCCAGCTCTTAGTCAATCCCGGTTCCAGTCACATAAGAGTCGGTCTCGGAATCGGCATATAGCTTGGAAATGGCTACATGGGGCCGGTTCGGAGTCGACCCTAGAATACAGTACTCTACTGGGCTGTACAAGGGAGTATATTGGCTTGGAGCTTAAGGCCACTAAAGTGGGTAGATGCAGAAGGAGGTTTCAAAATTACTTACCTTGTATTTAGGGAGCCCAAGTTTGTTGCGGAGTGGTTGAACTTCTTCTGAAGAACCTCTACAACCTCCTTCTTTTGCTACTAGCTCTTCCCTTTGTTTATGAACGCTTAAACTCGAATGAGGATTTTCAGAATCAATATGCCCAAAGGTTCCCCTGGTTCCCCAAGTTTTTCGACCTCTTCCTCTACCAAAAATCCTAAAGACCCCTTCTCCATTCAAGCCTCGATCCTTTAATAGGTGCACCTCTCACCCTCAGGTCACCATCACGGATCTTCAAGGAGATCTCCATCATTAATACATTGATGTTGGCTTCCTAGGTTCTGGCCCCAAAGTTGCTTCTGTGTTTCTATTTTTGCACCGTGGCAAAGCTAAAGGTGGCTTCTTGTAGAAACCAATGCCTACCAGGAACTCCTCCCTATTGCCGTCTCTTGGCTTTTCTTGCAATGGCAAGTTTTGGGGAGGCTTCTTGCATAAGCCACTGCTTGCCATGCGCATCTGTCCGAGGCAGAAGATGACACGCATGACCTGTTGATGCCTTTTCCCTTTTTCTTTTTGTCTTTTCTACTGCCTCCACTGCTTTTTCTGCTTTCTTCCTTTTTTATCTATTGCTTTCTTCCTCTTTTATCTGCTACCTCCGCTCCCCTTTTCTATTTTTCTTTTTTGTTTTTTTTTGTCCATCCAGTCACACAGATCGGACAAAATTGGGGCACAACAAGGTGCCTAAGTCTAACATAGCATCTACAAATGTACACTTCCCTAAGGTACACAAAATAGTGAAAGGTTTATAGAATAGTAAAAGTGCTAGGATCTCTACAATTGGCATAGTAGGCTGAATAAGAGCAAGAGTAAATTCACTCGTGATTACTACAAAAACATTTCTCCTTATCTTCACATCACTCTTCAACTTCCTCTTAGGTATGCATAATTCCTTAAGGAACTTTACATACTTGGAAATTCGTTTGATGGCATTAAGGAGATAGATATTGATTTCCACCTTTCTAAATGTTTCTAGCAACTCATCATCCATCTCAAGTTTTCTTGCTTGGAATGTTCTGCATGGGAAGGGCAGTGTGATTATTTTGGCTAAAGTTTGTTGTTGTATAATTAAATCTGCATCAGCCTCATTGTCGAATGTTGCAACATTGGATGTTGTTGGCTGTTGTGATGCTAACTCCTTGTCACTCCTCAAAGTTATAACACTCACATTTCCTTTTGGATTGTGATAAGTCATATTTTATACACTTCAAAGTTATGACACTCACATACACCCTTGTAACAATACTTTGTTTTAGCAATAACAAAAGGTTTGTGTTTCCTTATCTCTTGCTTACAAATCATGTGATTCATCTACTCTTGCTTGTGTCGTGATTGTGCATTTGTAAGAATGGATGACGTTACGTTAGGTCGATCGGAACTGATCTAACAACTTAACTACGTAATCGATAAAAGAACCTAAATTCAACCACATGCATACTCTCTGCCAACGGATGAGGTAGCGATTGTGTAAATCCTTGGTCGGTAATGGACGAACATTCAGCGATTGTCGTAAGAATTCTAGGTTGGTTTGGAATCATAATCTTGAGAAGAGAATCGAGAATCAATTGCTTGTTGAACCTTTGTGTTGGTATAATAAATATCCGAGTGTAGCTTAGTTGTATTTACTTTTGTTACTTAGTTTCCTTTCTATTATATTCTATGCCTCCGCAACAAAAACCCCCCATTTACATTCAGCTGAGTCAG
Organism: Mucuna pruriens; assembly: GCA_025330945.1. Taxonomy (NCBI): domain Eukaryota; kingdom Viridiplantae; phylum Streptophyta; class Magnoliopsida; order Fabales; family Fabaceae; genus Mucuna; species Mucuna pruriens. The sequence continues at coordinate 911,917 of JAENHJ010000053.1, read as the reverse complement.
TCATCTTAGTCCGGACCGAGTCTAAGCCGCCTCTATCCGAGACCGACTCTATCCGAGTCCAGTCTGAGTCTAGCATCTCTGTCCGAGTCCAGTCCGACTCCCGTCTGAGTCCAAGTCGTCTCAATTCGAGATAGAGTCGGCATTCCACGTGCCCTCAATATTTTTCATAAAACTCTTATTTCCATATTAAGTCATAGTAAAACACATTGTGTCCTTGAGAAGAATGACCTAGGGTTGCACTATGCTATAATTAGCTCTAGTTTTATTTGATAAAGCCACCACGACAAAAAAGCGATTATCAAATTGGCACCATTGCTAGGGACATAAGTTCCTTTGTGTCTTTGTGTGCCAAATCTGAGTTTATGCCGAATCTCGAGTTTGTAGAATGCTAGGTCTGTTTGTTTTGGTATACCGAGTCTATTTTTCCTTTGATTTACTTTCCTGAGTTCTTATCTGTTCTGTTTTCTTTTTGTTGAGTCTAAATTTTACAGCATGATGAATCTGTGTTAGGATTTTTGTTTGTGTTCGTTGTGTGTTTGCATGAGTTTGTACGGTTAGAAAAAAAATTGCAGAATTTGCTTAATTTTTTTTCTGTTTATGTATCTGTTATTTTTCTATTTTTCTGTTTTTGATTTTATTATTTTTCTGTTTTTTGTTTTTGATTCTGTTATTTTTCTGATTCTTTTCTATTTTAATTCTATTATCTTTCTATTTTTCTATTTTTCTGATTCTGTTATCTTTTTGTTTTTCGTTTTGGTTTTTAATTCTATTAATAACACATGTGCATCCTGATACGAGTACCGATCCTAATTCTTCTAATCTTGATAGTTTTGATACTGGTAATGTAATTCTTTTGATCTTGGTAATTTTGATCCTGGTTCTGCTAGGGATTTTGCTGTTCGAACCGGAGGGAATAAGTGCACATTGATGCTATGATGTATCAACCGTGGCATCCTCGATATCCCAAATAGGAACGAGTCCGGTCATATGAGCGGTTTTAACCTGAGCTAACACATGTGTTGCCTGAGTTTCATAATTTTGCAGATAACACTCCGAACTTTGACATTAGGGGATCTACTGCATCTAGAGGAATGAATGGGATAATTGTTGTTAACAATCCAAGATTGGAAAGAAACATAGATAGATGCGGCATGTGTGGTTCTATAGGCATCCAACCAATGATTGTCCAATTTTGCAAGAACCACCACTTCCATTTAGACCACAGCAAATGGCCAGGAACAACATGCAATTCCCACAAAAGGAGAGTTCCTTAGGAAACTGGACCAAACAGATAACCACAAGCAACATGGAATTCCAAGAAGATTTGTGTACCACATTGCAAGATTTGCAAAAACAAATTGCAGAATTAACCGCTACCATAAATCAGCTACATTCCTAGAGATTTGGACGTAGTCCTTCTGAAACCATCCCCAGTCGACAGGAAGAAACTATGAGTGACACAACTGTGAAGAGAGGTAAAGAGCTACAACAACAACAATCAGTAAAAGTGTAGTATGGATTTTCTAAAATTCCAGATTTGGAGAGTTCTACTATTGATTGTGATTACACTTGTACTGATGTAACGAAGTATGCCAATTGTGTAGAAATTAGTCAAGATGTTCATGCAGATGCAGGTGCAAGAGTTATAACTAACTCAGAGGTGGTAGCAGTGCAACCTTTAGTAGTCACAAATGATGTGCCAGACTTTGCCGACTCCATGAGTGTTGTTGTCTACTCTACAGAGATGGCCGAGATTGCCAACTATGTAGATGATGTTTCTGACTATGTGGAGATGGTTAAGGGTTCTGATTGTGTAGAAACTGTTTCTGATCTGGCTAATGAGGTGGCTGAGGTTGTCAATCCCGTGACGCTTATACCGTACCTTATTGATAGGCCAAAATTGCTGATTCCGCAAGTGCTGATGCTGACATTACTGATCCCATGTGTGTTGATGCCAAGATTGCTAATCCCAGATATGCTGTCAATGACCTTACTGAACGGGCCGAGGATGTAGATTCTATGGTTGATAAGTGGGACAATGTTAATATGACTAAAAGTGTCAACTCTATGGTTCATATGTCGAACCATGTGAATGTGTATGAGATCGCCAACTCTATGGTTGAGGGTCTAGATCTTGATGAAAATATTAAAGTTTTGGATCTTGCCAATATGATTGAGGCTTCAGATTATGGGACTGGGGTTTCAGAATCTGTTAATAATTTTTTGGCTCGCGTATTGGATCTCTCTAACTCCAAAGATGATATCGTTGACCTTGCCAACTTGGACCACAATTCTAAATTTGCTAATTTAATCGACCAAGTACACAAGTACATTGAGGAACTAGAGTGCTCAGAGCATGCAGAGTCCATGTTGTCGGGACCGAAAAGTCGTTACCAACACAAGTGGCAACAATTTCAATTATCGAATTTGATTCGATCAATCAAGGCCAAGACCCAGCAAGAGCCGAGTCCGACTTGAACATGCAGCCGAGAGTCGAATCCAACTCAGACAATAGAAAGAAGAAGCAATCTAAATCCGACTCAAGCATGGAAATCAAAGTCGAGTTCGACTCTCACAACTAGCCAGAAGCGGAGTTTGTTCTCGGTAACCAAAGCAAAAAGCAAACAGAAGCTGAGTCTATTCGTGGTGACCAAGTCTGTGACCATGCAAAAGTCGAGACCGGCTCGAATGGCCAAAATTGATATCAAGCGAAAGCCGAGTTAGTTCTCGATAGCCAATGCTGAAACCAGACAGATGTCGAGAATATACCCTGTAGCTGACTCTGCTATCGGAGAACCGAGACGACACATGGATAGCCGACTCTACACTTGGCAAGTCGAATCCAATCTCGGCAGCCGAGTGCAAATTTTGCAACAGTTGTAAGCAATACAAATACTGCGGAAGGTGTAGCACAGAATTCCCCATTGACATTTGGGGTGCTGCCATTACATGTTCTGGTAATCATGGTCAACCAGTTCCAAGTTGAGCAGTAGAAAGAACCATTCCAAGATCTAAAGAAACCGAGAAGCTTCTATGGCCACTTGGTCAAGCTTTCACCATTAAGATTTTTGTTCCAAGAGCCATCGAAAGATATTATATTGAACTTATCAAGATGGATGAGGAGAAAGCTCCCCAAGCTATTACCAACAAGAGCGGAGTACAAATGCTAGATATCAAATTTTGCACATACTTCTCGCCCTGAGGAAGAATTTTTCCATATTGCCCCTATCCCTTATATGCATATAAATTTTGCATTAAGGACAATGCATCATCTAAGTGTGGGGGAAGGGCATACTTTGTGTGTGTGTGTGTGTGTTGCATGTAGTTAATTTTGTTTTCTATATTATTTTAATTTTCGTTCTTGTTTGTTTTTAATTATGATTTTTCTGCTGAGTTTGGGCCAACTTCGGGTCCATTTCTATAGGAGCCGGGCCGAGTCCGGCTTCTATTTCTATTTTTTATTTTTTCTTTTCGATTTTTTTTCACTTTGCCTTGTTTCTTTAATTATTTTTCTTTTTGTTTTCTGATCCTGATTGCAGAGAAAAGGGAGAAAAATTCTTTGAAAAAATTGTAATGGATTTCTCTAGGATGAATGAAACAAGAGGAGGCGGTGCAAAATCACAGATAAAAGGTTTTTCAAACTTGACAGGGAGTGAAAATTGTGCATCTTTAGGCAGCAAGTGACTGAAAAACTGAAAGGATGGACCATCGGTGACAAAGCAATTTATTCGAGAGAAATTTTGAGCCTTGTATATAATGATGGCTTTACATCTTGCCATTCTCTTCTTTTTTGTGTGATTTTTGCATCCATGTTGCTATGTTACTCTAGATTTTGCCTTGACTCTCTGAATATATCTTGTTTCACATGCATGAGTGATATGATCTAGGACATTTTTCTTTACGAGCTACTAGCCAAATGGACCTACCATGCAAATTGAATCCCTTGTTCACCCTCTTTGAGCCTATGTAACCAATTTTTCTTATATGACAGCTCATTACAAGTCCAAAAGCCGAAAAACCATGATCAACCTCAACTTTAGGGGTCAGAGGAGCTTTGGAATTGTTTTAGGAATAGGTCTCACATAAGTGTGGGGGTGACACTCATAGACATTGCGAGAGTGGTACATTTAGAAAAGTAGCAATATAGTGACAAGGGTTAACAAAAAGAAAAGAAAGGGGTCTGAAAAGAAAAAATGCAGGATGAATCAAAAGAAAAGAAAAAGGTAGCAAAAGCAAAAAAAAAAGAGTTGCAAAAGAAAATGCAACACAAAGCTGCAAAATAAAAAGTGAGAAGAGAAAGAGAAAACACAAAGGGAAAAGTAGAGTAGTGAATAAAGACACTTCCAAAAGACTTGTAGTGTCCAAGGGGATAGTCTCCATGCTTACGAATTCATTCCCCATTGCTCCTCTCTCCCCTGTGGTTATCAAAGCTCTCTTTACCATCCTGTATCCTACCCCTAACCCTGGCCATGTTACAAGCCTAAAAGCAAGTCCTATTGATCACTACTGCATGTGTTTTTGAAGGTGTAGAAGGAGAGGCTAGTCAAAGCTTGGTAGTACCAGCTAACATAGGATGTTTGAGTGTATATACAACCTCATACACTTGAGGGATTGAGAGAATATGCCATGAGAGAGCTCTGCCACTTCTCGGTCACTATTTAAGGTTTGCAGGTTGCTCGTTTGCTTTGGATGTGGAGTCGGTAACTTTCATAGATTGTTTGAATACCTTGATTCTTGGATGAATTCATGCTAAATCTGTTTTGTCAAACTTGAGAAATTCATTTTTAGATTCTTCTCACAATAATTTTTCTCTTTCATTTTCTTGATGATCAATTCTAATTTTTCCCAAGAGTGCAAAGTTGGAAGTGTGTGGGTGTGATAAGTCATATTTTATACATCTTACAAGGGCTTAAGATGGGTATTATTGAGACTATTTGGCAACTAAGAATCACATCTTAGCTAGGATTCATATTATTGGCCTAGAAATAGGGAAAATATAAATTTGTGCTAATTTGGGGATTTTAGCTAATAAAAGATTGGATTCTTTTTGCAACTCAATTCTAGGAGCGTCTCGGCCCAATAAAAGCACCTCGACCTAGGAAGAGATGTCCCGACTTGGCAAGACCCTTCTCAATCGAGTCCAGCTTTAGAGTCTAAGCCACTCCAGAGGCGCATATGAGCATGTAATCATTAGGCAGATGATAGGATAAATTAGGAAATGTAATTATGTTAGTAGTTAGTTAGGAGAGGCGTGCATAGCAAGGAACCATGCATGTGTATAAAAAGGGACGCAAGAGCTTGTGTAAAATGGTTGTTGAATTTAGAAAATCACTCATCTCATGCACACCTCACACTCTCGCTCTTGTTCCATTCCCTCGGTGGTGCATGGTGCTTTAGTAAGGCATCTCGTCGGTCGAGGAGGTGTAGGTCTAGAGCTTGGGAAGATGGAGGTTATCAGAGGAGATCGCTCAATATAGCTGATGCACTCTAGTGGACTGAATCCTCAGTCCTCTAGCCATCTCTGGTGAACCATCGCCACTCTTCCATGGCAATCGTTATGGAAAGTGGAGTCCCCAAACTCATACACCCTTGTAACAATACTCTGTTTCAGCAATAACAATTGGTTTGCATTTCCTTATCTCTTGCTTACGAATCCTGTCATTAATCTAATTTTACTTGTGTCGCGATTGTGCATTTGTAAGAATGGATCACGTTAGGTTAGGTCGATCAGAACTAATCTAACAACTTAACTAGGTAATCGATAAGAGAACCTAAAATCAACCACGTGCATACTCCCTGCCAATTGATGAGGTAGCGATTGTTTAAATCCTTGGTTGGCAACAGACAAACGTTCAATGATTGTTGTAAGAATTCTAGGTTGGTTTGGAATCATAATCTTTAGAAGAGAATCGAGAACCGATTGCTTGTTGAACCTTTGTGTTGGTACAATAAATATCCAAGTGTAGCTTAGTCGCATTTACTTTCGTTGCTTAGTTTACTTTCTATTATATTCTATGCTTCCGTAACCAAACCCCCCGTTTACATTCAATCGAGTCAATCGTCTTAGTCTGAACCGAGTCTGAGCCGCCTTTATCTGAGATTGGTTCTGTCTAAGTCCATTTCGACTCCAGTCTGAGTCATCTCAATCCGTGACAAAGTCGGCATTCCACGTGCCCTCAGTATTTTGCATAAAACTCTTATTTCCACATTTAGTCATAATAGAACACATTGTGTCCTTAAGAAGAATGACCTAGGGTTGCACTATGCTATAGTTAGCTCTAGTTTTATTTGATAAAGCCACCACGACAAAAAAGCGGTTATCAAATTGACAACTATATGGGAAGATATCTATGCAAAACCATTTTGTTGCAACTGGTTCACAATGGTAGCTAATTGTCCAATTTGAGTTTGCAATTCAAGAATGGTGGTCGTCACATTTTGTTGGAACTAGATGTTACTTGTAGCCAGTTTCTCGACCAAATCCTTCAAAGAAGGTGTAATATTATTCTGCAAAGATTGCATGAACTTTGTTGTCTAAATAGAGGTGCTTGATACTTTGGACCAACAAATTGGTATCTCTATTGTTATTGAGTTATATTTTGTTGCATATTACCCTGCATAAGACCAAAGCGATATCTTTTATTCAAGTATTATTGTTGTGGTTGTACATAATGTTAATCGTTATATTGTTGATAAGTGATTATTCAAGCAACTTTAGCACTTCGATCAATGTCTTGCAAAGTTGGGCAAGTATTAGTTGGATATTCTACAGAGGAACATATGCCACACACTATAGCTAGTGGACTAGTATGGTGTTCCAATAACTAATTGTCTAATAAGAGATGTCAATTCAATTATCTTGTTTTCCAGTCTTTGATTATCAGCAGCAATAGTGACCTCATTTACTCATTTGGATATGGTAACCCCTTTAACACCAAATTGATGAATGTTACCTGCTATATTGGAAATCAAATTTCTGGAAATAGCTAGTGTCTTGTCCATTAAAGCTTCACCACTAGCAACACTAAACATACTTCTATCAATTAGCATAAGTCCTTCATAAAAATATTGGATCAAAAGTTGCTCACGATTTGATGATAAGGACAAGTTGCATACAATTTGTTGAAGCTCTCCTAGTACTCATATAGGGTCTCTTTGGACTATTGCCTTATACCACATATCTCCTTCTTGGTGGATATTGTTTTGGAGGTAGGAAAGAACTTATCTAAGAATGTCCTCTTCATATCACCCTGTCGCAACCAATTTTGTGACGAAGCGAAAAGGAAAAATTTAAGGGGTAGGCCAAAATCAATTCGGCCTAGGGAGGAGTCGCCACCAGCGTTTTGATTAGGAACGCTGGAAAACCGAGAAAGGGAAGGATAAGGTTGGTCTTTGAACCAAGTGGGTTCGGAAGTTGGTTACACACCAGGGGCACAGGGTGCCCCCAGCATGTCTATTACCTAACAGTTACCTAAGACTAGCTGGTTTACTAGGTTTCGGTGTGGGTAGAGATGGTAATGCCATGCAATAGTTCATGCCATAAAAATTGTGCAATAAAAGAGTGTCATACATACGCAGATTGTGAAATGAGACCACTACTAAAAATACTATGGAATCTTATGTATGGGGGATGGTTTGGTTTGGGGGAATAGACTTGCGAGGAGTGTGCCTCCTCTGCCTACGTACCTCGAGTACGAGGATTCAAAGTCCATGTAGTTTTGGCTTAGGTTCCTAGGCTAGGCTAAGCCAATGGCCGAGATGAACTCGGCCATGACCGACATGAACTCGGCCATGACCGACATGTGGGAGGAGGGTTTGGACAAGGGAAGGTCGAGATCAACTCGGCCTCGGGGGAAGCCGAGATGGTCTCGGCTCAATGGAAGGGGTGAGAGAGAACGGGAAGAAACCAGGAAGTTTTAAGTAGATTGATTCCTACGAGGCTTAACTAGTCAGTTCTCTAATTCATTAATTGCAGTTCAACCTATGAGTCCAAACTACCATCCAATTAGAAGGGAGAAAAGAGTTTACCTGTTTCCTGTTGTGTCGTCTTCTCTTCTCTGTCCAAGTTTGTTCTCTCTTGATGTTCCTAGTGTTTTCGTAGTGCTCCAATTCTCTCGTGCTTTTTGGTGAAAAATTGTTCGACCCCCGCTTATTCGCGGCAAGGCCTTATATAGGTTGTGGTTGAGATGGGAGTGTATCTATTCCCATCTCCAGGAGATTTTATTGTTTCCGGTTGTTACCGATAACATATAGAATCTTCAGGATTTTATCGTTATTGGTTAAGGGAAAGTCAACTGTGGTTGTTTGTTGATAACGTATAGAATCTTCAGGATTTTATCATTATCGGTTAAGGGAAAGCCAACTGTGGTTGTTTGTTGATAACGTATAGAATCTTCAGGATTTTATCGTTATTGGTTAAGGGAAAGTCAACTGTGGTTATTTGAATAGAATCTTCAGGATTTTATCGTTATCGATTAAGGGAAAGTCAACTGTGGTTGTTTGGGCCAGACAATTTTGGGGTGCTACAGTTGCCCCCTCTTTATTTGTGTTCATCAAGGATGCCCCCTGATGAGCATAAATAAAGAATCAAAGGTGTGGTTCTAGGTTGGTTTCTATGCTTAGGCTGATTTGGATGAGGTTTTATCCTAGAGTTTTAATGACCTGATGTTTTAAACTTAAACTAAGGTTACTGACCCTATATGGCCAGCTAGATCTTGAACTTGGTAGCTGATAACTTGAATTTGATAGCTAATGCCTGATGTATTAAACTTGATAGCTGATGAATGAGATCACTAGCTCTACTCAGGGCGGCCAGCGATGTCTTGAATCTGATGACTAATAAATTGATATCTAATCATTGACTCTACTCGGGGCGGCCAATGATGTCTTGAACTTGATAACTGATGACTGATGAATTGATATTTGATCATTGACTCTACTCGGGGCAGCCAATGATGTCTTGAACTTGATAACTGATGATTGATGAATTGATATATGATCATTGACTCTACTCGGGGCAGCCAATGATGTCTTGAACTTGATAACTGATGACTGATGAATTGATCTCTGATCATTGACTCTACTCGGGGCGGCCAATGATGTCTTGAACTTGATAACTGATGACTAATGAATTGATATCTGATCATTGACTCTACTCGGGGCGGCCAATGATGTCTTGAACTTGATAACTGATGAATGCCTTCATGTCGGATTATGATGGCTTGTTAGTCTAAGTCTTCTTTTCTTTGTTGAACCATGGTAGAGCTATTGACCGAGACGAATTGGTCTCGGAGTGATGTCATGGGTGTTTTGGCCGAGACGAATTCATCTCAGATTGATGTAAGCTTCTTGGCCGAGACGAGTTGGATTCGGAGTCCTGCGTGCGTGCCAGCTGAGACGAGTTCTTCTCGGGGGGGTGGCCGAGACGAGATCGTCTCGGTCATGCTGAGATGGGACGACTTCGCTTTTATTTTTTTATTTAATTATTTATTTATTTGTTTATTTATTTTATTTGATTTGGAATTGAAACATCGCATTTGAGGAGTTATTTGGTGTAATGCTATGCTTAAGTCAATGGGTTTATAACGTGAACTAGATAGGCTGTAAATTCTTTGGTTTAAGTTACAGGTCTTAGAACGTTTCATGTGAGGTAGGTTCTGTAGAAGTCTTTTTGAGTTACCTTCCTTGGGTTTTTTTATAAATTTTCTAAGCCTTGAAGCCTTTGGAATTTTCCTAAGTTCTAAACTGAAATAACTAAGTTAGCTTTAAAAATTTTCTAAGTCTTTTAGACCGAAATGGAGTCTTCTTCCCCAAAGGGGTCAGACTGGCTGAAATGGAGTCGGTCCTTGGAAGAGGCTGATTTGGCCGACATGAAATCGGCCTCTTAACGCAACCAGTCTGACCGAGATGGAATCGGTTTTGAGGTTGGCCGAGATGGAACCGATTTTCTGGATGACCGAGATGGAACCGGTTTTGGGAATGATTTGAACTAGAACTAGAGCTGGCTTGTTGGACGAGTTAGGCTTCATGGATAGAACATTTTGACGGAGTCCGCGTTAACGAGATAGCGAAGGTCCCGCCCTTCAATGTCAGTTAAGATTAAAGCTCCTTCTGAGAAGGCGTGCTTCACAATGTAGGGTCCTTCGTAGTTGGGCGCCCATTTTCCTCTCTGGTTCTTGACATTTGGTAGTATCTTCTTGAGTACCATATCTCCTTCTCTGAAGGTACGAGGCTTGGTCTTCTTGTCGAGAGCGTTCTTGATTCTTCTTTCGTAGAGTTGACCATGATAGAGGGCCATTAGGCGTTTTCGTCGATCATATTTAATTGATCGAGTCTTTGTTGAATCCATTCTGCTTCGTCCAATTCTACTTCTGCTAAAACTCTGAGGGAAGGTATTTCAACTTCCACTAGGAGTATTGCTTCCATTCCGTATACCAAAGAATAAGCGGTTGTCCCCGTGCATGTGCGAACTGAGGTGCGGTAGCCATGTAAGGCGTAAGGTAACATTTCGTGCCAATCTTTGTAGGTAATCACCATCTTCTGTACTATCTTCTTGATGTTTTTATTGGCTGCTTCTACGGCTCCGTTCATCTTGGGGCGATAGGGCCTGGAGTTGTGGTGGCGGATTTGAAATTGCTCACATAACTCAGTCATCATCTTGTTGTTCAAGTTGGTTTCGTTGTCTGTGACGATATGGGCTAGGAGACCATATCGGCATATGATGTCTTTCTTGATGAATCGTACTACCGTGTTGCGTGTAACAGTAGAATAGGAGGAGGCTTCGATCCATTTGGTGAAGTAGTCGATAGCCACTAGGATGAATTTGTGTCCGTTTGAAGCTTTAGGCTCGATGGGTCCGATCACGTCTATGCCCCACATAGAAAAGGGCCACGAGGAAGTGAGATTGTGTAGAGCGGAAAAAGCTAAGTGGGTGCGATCGGCGTAGGTTTGACATTTGGTACATCTCTTCACGTGTTGATGACAGTCAGATTCCATCTTGGTCCAGTAATATCCTATTCGGAGGATTTTGCGGGCCAGGGCATGGCCGTTGGCATGTGTACCGAAGGTTCCTTCGTGAACTTCTTCTATTATCTGTTTAGCTTCCCGTTGGTCTACACATCGTAGAAGTGTCATATCTGCACTTCTTTTGTACAATGTGGGTCCGCTCAAGAGGAATTCTGCAGCTAACCTTCTGAGTGTTCTCTTACTGTTTTTTGATGCCCCTTCCGGGTATTCTCCTTTCTCTGGGTATCTCTTTATTTCCCCATACCATGGTTCTGAGTTTGTTTCTTCTGGTTCTATATTCAGGTACTGACAGTAAGCTATGCGGGATTATTGCTGAACATGGATGGTTAGCTCTTGACCTTCATTTACTTGGACCATGGCTAATAGGGTTGCGAGAGCGTCAGCCATTTGGTTTTCTTCTCGGGGGACATGGTGAAAAGTGACTGTATCGAATGAGTCCATTAGTTCCCTTATGTGTTCATGGTAAGGCACCAACTTAGCATCTCGAGTTTCCCATTCGCCGCGAAGTTGATAGATGACCAAGGCTGAATCTCCGAAGACTTTGAGTTGCTTAGCCTGATGATCTGCTGCCATTAAGAGTCCCATAGTGCAAGCTTCGTACTCTGCCATATTGTTGGTACAGTCAAACCCTAGCTTAGCTAAAAAGGGGAAGCACTAAACTTTAGGTGAGACTAGGACAACTCCTATTCCATTTCCTAGTATGTTAGAGGCTCCATCGAACCACATTCTCCATTCTTCATCCTTAGTCTCAGTGGTTGTCATGACGTGTTCATCAGGGAACTCATGAAGTAGGGGTTGGAAATCTTCCAGAAGGTGATACGCCAGATGCTCTGCTAAGACACTTCCTTTAATAGCTTTCTGACTTGTGTAGACTATAACGTATTCTAATAAGGCCATTTGCCACCTTGCGATTCGTCCTGTTAATGCGGGCTTCTCGAATATGTACTTGATGGGTCCGTCTTTGCTATTAGCCAAACAGTGTGGGCTAGCATATACTGCCCGAGCCTCTTGGTGGCCCAAACCAAGGCGCAGCAGGTTCGTTCTAATGCTGAGTACCTTTGCTCGCAGTCCGTGAACTTTTTGCTAAGGTAGTAAATAGCATGCTCCTTCTTTCTGGTGTCATCTTGTTGGCCCAGCATACAACCTATGGATTCTTCTAATACGATCAAGTATAGAATTAAAGGTCTACCTGGGACTGTTGGGACAAGGACCGGTGGATTTTCTAAGTATCTCTTAATCTTTTCGAAGGCTTGCTGGCATTCGAAGTTCCAACTGAGTTCATGCTTTTTGCGGAGAAGTTTGAAGATAGGACTGCATGTGGCTGTTAATTGAGAGATGAACCGAGCTATGAAGTTCACCCGCCCTAAGAATCCTCGAACTTCTGCTTCTATCCTGGGAGTTGGCATCTCTCTGATGGCTTTAACTTTGTCTGGATCGACCTCTATGCCCTTCTCATTTACTATGAAGTCGAGCAATTTCCCCGTCTTTACTCCGAAGGTGCATTTGGCCGGGTTGAGTCTTAACCTATACTTGCGAAGTCTAGTGAACAGCTTTCGCAAGTCCTCGATGTGTTGCTCTAGGGTCTTGGACTTTGCAATCATGTCATCCATGTATACTTCAATCTCCTTGTGCATCATGTCATGGAACAGTGTTACCATGGCCCTTTGATATGTTGCCCCCACGTTCTTAAGCCCGAAGGGCATCAGTTTGTAGCAGAAAGTGCCCCATAATGTGATGAAGGTTATTTTTTCTAAGTCCTCTTGAGCCATGAGGATTTGGTTGTATCCTAAGAAACCATCCATGAAGGAGAAGAATGCATGTTGAGCGGTGTTATCAACGAGCGTGTCGATGTGGGGCAAAGGGAAGTTGTCTTTAGGGCTGGCACAGTAGATCCCTGTAGTCGACACACATACGAACCTTTTCGTTTTTCTTTGGTACAGGTACAATATTTGCCACCCATTGTGGATATTTTGCGATTACGAGGAATCCTCTTTAATTTTTAAGGCTACTTCGAGTTTCATTCTTCTTAATTGTTGACGGACCGGGATGCAGTTAGGAAGTCAAGGTAACTTGTGTTCTACGATCTCTCGGTCTAATCCCGGCATGTCTTGGTAGGACCAGGCGAATACGTCGGCGTATTCCTTCAAGAGTTCAATCAAGCGTGATCTTGGTTCTGGTGGCATTAGCCTACCCACCTTTACTTCTTTCTGTTCTATTTCGCCTCCCAAGTTTATATTTTCAAGTTCCTCTACAAACGGTTGGAATTTTGGTTTATCTCATTCCATGCGCTTCTCGATCTCCATTAGTGCTTCTGCTTCCGCGTCTGTGTCTTTGATTGGTTCGTTAGTTAGATCGGGGTCTTCGAGCGTAGATTCTGTATTGTTTGAAGGCCCGCTATTATTGTTTATAAGAAGACACTTATTAAACACTGCTTCAAGCTTCCAGTTGGCCAGGGGCTCCTTCGTGATGTAGACTTCTCCTTGGGGCCTGATCGGGTCATCTCTAATGGTTGCAATGATTTCTGACTCGAAAAACGTGGTGTTTGGCTTAAAGAATTCTGATAGTATGAGCCCCAGGTCCTCTTCAGGATCTTCTCCTTTCTGGTATCCGAGTCCGGCTTTTCCTTTGTTTTCTGAGATCTGGATCGGGGTGGGTATTCCGTCTAGGCGAGGTCCTAGTCCTTTGCCGGGTAGGTATCCATCCTTCATCATGACTCGGAGGGCCATTCCTTCTGTAGCGGGTGGTGGCAAAAGCGTCTCTTCTTCTGGAAGGGAATAAAACTTTTGTGCCCAAGTCAGTAATTGACTGAAAAAACTGAAAAGGAAACCCTCTGTGATAGAGCAAAAATACAACCTGTGTGAGATTTTGAGCCTTTGTAAATATTGATGGCTTACATCTTGCCATTTCTCTTCTTCTTCTAATGTGATTTTTGCATTCATATTAACTGCATATTCTACATTTTTCCTTAACTCTCTGGATACAACTGTTCTCACATGCAAGAATGACATGATCTTGGCCATGTTTCTTATAAGCCTTGAGCCAAATAAAGCCTACCTGAACAAATGTGTCTATTGTTTACCCCTTTTGAGCCTAATATAACCATTCTTCCTGACAGCTCACTACAAGCCAAGGCCAGAAAAACCATGAATCAACCTCACCCTCGGGGAGCAGAGGAGCTTTGGAATTGTTTTGGGAGTAAGTCATGATCAAGTGTGGGGGAACTCCAGGAAGCAAAAAGTTGTTTAGCACCCTCCAAGGCTCGAAAATGCAAGAAAAAGAATATGAGCGAGTGAAAGAAAGAAAAAGAAAAAGAGGAAGCAGCAGTTGTAAATCTTAGCTGAAGCGGACAAAGAAAGAAAACAGCTGCATAAATTTGTATAGTAAGAAAAAGAAAAGGAAGTGAGCTGGTAGCAGCAAAAGAAGGAAATGACAGCATCCTGGGTTATCCCTCAGGCTGATAAAGCTTACTCCCCATTGCTCCTCTCTTCCCCATGGGTCTTGAGCCAGTTTTCCCATGTTTTATCCTACCCGTGACCCAGCCTCGCTACAAGCCGAAAAGAAGTCCTAGTGATCACAACTGTGTGTGTTTTTGCAGGTGTAAGAAGAGATCTTTGTCAAGGTGTGGTAATTTCAGTTCCATAAATGTTGAGTGTAAATACAAACTCAAACATGTGAGAAGTGAGGGAGCGATTTGCCTAAACAAGAGCTCTGTCACTCTTGGTTACCTTCTCCTGTTTGCAGGTCATGAATTTGCCTAGAGCGCGGAAGGAGTAATTTTCATATTGTTAGAGTATCTCAATCTCAGGGTGAACGAGTGCCGACTCTGTCTCAGTTGAACTGAAGGAAGCCAAGTGAAAAAAAAAATTCTTTTCTATCTTTGAAATTTTCCCCTTGGTGATTTTCATTTTGTTTTGCCCAGGAGTGCAAAAAGGTAAGTGTGGGGGTGTGATGAGTCACAAATTGTACATCTTTTAGACACCTAAGAAGGGTGTTCGCAAGACTATTCTGTGCTTAAGAATGGATATAGGTAGTGTAGTAGTAGTTTTTCTAGAGAGGAATTTTGGTAATTTGACAGACAAGCATCTCTAATTGGGCTGAATTTGGATAGGAGGTAGGAAAAATTAATACAACAAGGCTACCTATAAGGGACAAATATGGTGGTATAGGTCATTTTTGCCAAATTTCACCATTTAGATCACTTATTCAATTTTTAAAAATTTTCATGATTTATAAAATCACTAAAAATTTCTTAGAAATAATAAATACATATTAGAATGTTATTGTGGTGATAGAATTCTTTAAAAAAAAATTTGTGCCATTTTCCCACTTCTAGATCATTCTTGCTAATGTATGCTAAAGTAGGTTAGTTTATCATTTTGTATGTTTTGTTTGTGTTGTGTATGAGTAGGTTTGATCTTGGTAAATTATATGCTTTTAATCAAGAAATTCATAAGACATTTATAAGTTTATAACAAATCATGGAAGTAGTGAAGTAGTTCATAATAGTGTAGTTGATAATAGTCATATTACTTTTTATTTTGATTTTAGTGTTTCTGATTTTACTCTTTCTAATTCTAATTTTACTGTTTCTAATTCTTATTTTAGTGTTTTTGTAGCTTAGTTTAGTCATGATAATATAACTAACAATAACAAGTCTTTGAATAGGTTGGCTACACTTGATGTTGTGTATCAACCTTGGTATATCCAATATCTTGAGTTAGAGCAAACACAACCTTATGAGCTTAAGTCTAGACTAATCCACTTGTTGTCTAAGTTTCATGGTCTTACAAGTAAAGATCCTCACAAACATCTTAAAGAGTTCAATGTGGTATGTTCTACCATGTGACCTTATGAAATTTCTTAGGATTATATAAAAATGAAAGCATTCCCCCTTCTCCCTAGATGGAACAACAAATGACTAGTTGGAACTGCCAAAAAGTAGGAGTGGCCATGAACAGAAGGCATGAAATGCCCCAGCAACCCATCCAGTTCTGTGAAATTTTTTATGTCTGGGGAATAGATTTCATAGGGCCATTCCCGGTCTCCAATGGATATTCATACATTCTGCTGGCCGTGGATTATGTATCAAGGTGGGTAGAGGCCATTGCCACCAGAACCAATGACGCAAGAGTAGTTGTGGACTTCTTGAAGTCCAATATTTTTTGCAGGTTTGGTGTGCCGAAAGCGCTCATAAGTATATAAAAAATCACTAGATTTTTCTGAGTTTTGTAGAGTAGAGACTAACCTAGTTCATACTTCACAAGGACACAATCTCAAATATTGGGACATAGTACTTTGTGTCCTTGATAACAATGCCAATTTGATAAAGTTGTCACGACACTACAAAAAGACCACTAGATTTTGCTGAGTTTTGTAGAGTAGAAACTAACCTAGTTCATACTTCACAAGGACACAATTTCAAATTATCAAATCTGATTGCACAATAAGTAAACGGAGTTGTAAAAAGAGAAACAAAAACGCAATGTTGACAAAATGCAAAATTAAAACAATAGCAGAATTCAGAATTTAGAAATATAAATCATTAATCTGACGATCCATTCCATGTGGTAGGATTATCACGGTTCCAAGAAAGAATCCATATCAACCAAATTTAATTAAATAATCATCCAATATTCAAGCATGAAAACTAAAACCATAATTGAAATCCCTGATGAACGTGACTTCAAGCACAAGAAAACGATTGATTTAGGCGATTGATCGATTACCTAACCTCAATTAGATTGGATCAATCAATCCTAACCTAACTCAGTTTGATATCTCAAATTGCAACCAATTTCATGAAAACAAAAATCAAATTTGGAAAGAAAACGAGGAATCATAGCAAAATTTCCGAAAGAGAAAATAGGAACAAAAGATCCTCACTGTATTTGTGAAACCTTGAATTGATTTAAAATCTTAGCCTTCCATGATAATCACCATTTAAGATTCACAATGAGAACGAAAATACACAAGCATAAAAGAACTAAGAAGAAAGACGAAGAGCAAAAACTTGTAATCGAAGAAACTCTAATCTCAAAACTTTTCAAAGAAAAAATGTGTAACTATTTTATAACTAAATCCCTAACCAATACTATAATCAGAACAAAAACTAAGGTAAACTAAATCATGGATTTGGGCCCAAGGGCCCACCTAATAAATTTCCTAAATTGGTCCTAATTTATAAAGGTAGCCCAAAAGAGGGGGTGTAGAGGCAAAGACTTAAAACAACTTTTTGACCCTAAAGGAGCATGAATTGGGTTGAGCCTATTAGAGAAACAATTGTAGATCTGTGTTATCTTTCTAGAGATAAATATATTACCCAAATAAAAGTTATGTAGCTCCATTTACAACTTGTATAAGATAGAAACATCATAATGAGAAGTAAATTCAAAAAATAAGTAAAGACTAGCAACTAAGCCCAATTATGTCCAATAACCCAAGACTTGAGAAATGTATCAATATTAGACATAAAAATATGCCAAATAGGTTCAACTTGAGTCACAATTTAGTGCCTCAAAAGTGCTTTATCATCCACCTAATTATTTTTCTAAAAAAAATTGAGCCCAAATGGCTCTTTTCTTAATTTAATTTATTAAAACCCAATTTAAATCCAACATCTATTTTCCCAAATGAATATTTATTTAATTAGTAACAAGTATAAATTAATCAATCAAGTTTTAATAATGATAATAAGGAAGAGACATATATTTCAAAAAATAATAATAAAATACAAACTAGGATATTACACTAAAGGATAAGTCCATCAACCATCACTGGCTAGGACTCCTAGAAAAGGGAGAGTAATAAGAGGTGTCCTCATCACTCTCATCATCGCGCACCTTTTCGCAATGATATATATGTTCAAAAAAAAAGACTATAAACCAAACATCCAAAAATATGTTAACAAGATAACATGGACAGGGATAAAGAGATCAATACCAAGTATTTATCTTGATTCACTTTATACCTTAGAAGCTATGTCCAATCCCTTCTATTGAAGGATTTTTCACTAAGCCTCACTGACTTACAACAAGTATTCTCAACCTCTTCATACTTTACAACCACTTGTAATCTAAAACCTAGATTACAAGCATACCAAGTATTCGTTAACATTAAGCTTCTTCAAGCTTTCACAAGAGTGAAAAAAAAGTTTTTTTTTTATAAGATAACTCACTAAGTTAGCATAAAGTTTTTTAAACAGGGCTTTAACTTTTTTAAACACAACAAATATACAATTTAAAACATAGCTAAAAACACCATGCTTAACAACAAAGTGTTTTTGAGAGATTTTCATGGAGCATCTGACAACGTGTTTGTAACTTGAGCTTTTTCGAATGCTTCATGTAATCTTTCTTCATATATATATATATATATATATATATATATATATATAATGTTGAGAAGATGATCATTTTTTGTCTTCTAAGACAAGAGTATCTTGGCAATAAATTTCTAAAATGTCTTTTGCATGAAGGACTCTCTAACATTGTTTATTTTCTTATGAGAAGAGAGAAAAGTTTGAGTATAGCTTTGCAAAGTTCTTTCTTTAAACATGATTAGATAGGGTATAAGTAGAGAAAGTTCCTTCCACTTGTTAGCTATTCTCTGTGAGTTTCTACTTAGTGCACAAAATTATCAATGTTGACTTCCTTTTCATATCTTAAAGAACATTGACTCTTTCTCGAAAATAGAGTAAGCAATACAAAATACAGTAAAGTGGAAATAAATTTTAGTGTAATAGCAATATCACATGTATATATAAGAGATAAGCATCAAGGAATATATGTGTGTGTGTATATGTATGTGTGTGTGTATATGTATGTGTGTGTATATGGATGTGTAAGTGTGAGTCTATTTTAAACGAATATAAGGTATAATAATTTTGTTTTATAGACACCTTCATATGGATGCTTTTCATAAACCATGTGTTTGGACGCTTTCCAAACATAAGTATTACTTGCTTATGCTTGAGATGAATTGAGTGTTTTATGAGATTCTATACACATAACAAAAGATTAGTTATCACTCTTTATCAAGTTGAATATTTTAGTAATTCCAATTTGGATATTGCAAGTCTTATATAACTTGCCACTAACAATGCAAGAGGTAGCTTGGTAGAACCAAACAACTTTAAGGAAACAATGTAGAACCTAAAATGGAAAAAAGGAATATACCAAAAGTTGAATGCCTTGATTGGAAATAATACTTAGAGTCTTATACAATTACAAAAAGGAAAGAAAGCAATAGGATCAAAGTGGGTTTTTAAGACAAAGTACAATCTTGCTAGGCTCATGGCAAAGGGCTATAGTTAAGTAGAGGATTTGGATTACAATGAGATGTTTGCACCTATAGTCAAGCTTACAATCATAAAATATCTCATTGCAATATCTACCATTAAAGGATGGGAGCTACATCAACTTGATGTAAATAATGCATCCTCAAAGAAGGCTTAGATGAGAATGTCTATATGAAAATACCCCAATGATTAATCAAGCAAGCATCAAGGAAATATTGGTTTGCAAAGCTTGCTAAAACATTATTGAAATATGGGTTTCAAGCATAGTATTTCATAATGTCGAAAAGAGATAGTGAAATAGTGGTACTAGCATATGTTGATGATCTAATTGTTGTAGGAAATGATAAAGAAGAGTGTAAGTTGTAACACATTAAAGAGTATTACCTTAATAAATATTTAACTTTGTGGAATCACTAAAACTTAACATGCATTTCAATTAACCTTAAAATTTTATACAAACACTCGTTAAAGGGTACCCATAGTACCATACAAATGCATAAAGAGATAAACATAAAACATAAGGACTCAGACCTATACAAATGCATAAAGAGATAAACATAAAACATAAGGACTCAGGCCTCGCGCAAAAGGTTATTAACTATTATATAACTAAGGTCCTAAATATAAAACTATATGCAATAAAGGTAAAACATAAGATTTTCTTTCTTCTTGTTTCAATCCATTCTTAGTCTAAAACATTTAGATTAATCTAATGAAATAAAGTCTCAATGGGTTTCCTAGGGACAAACATAACATAACCTCATGCGTAAATAGTTATAAACATGACATACTCAACATCTCATTCGTTACACATAATAATGACATTAAAATATATAACCTTCTTAATCACTCATAATATCTCAAACATGTCAACTTACTTTGATCATAGATCCTTATAAAACACTTCAACATTACATAACAAACATTATTGTATCTTTCTTTTTCTTTACTTTTCTTTTCCGTCTCTCTAGCCAATTTGAGCTCACAATCTCAAGTGACATCTTCCTTGATTTTGTCATACATCCATTCGGAATTGAAAGGTTTACCACCCTTCATTGTCTAAGTAATGACATATACCACTCTTTTAGGATCGAAAGAGACAAATATCTATCCATGTCCAAAGGGCATTGAGTCTTTGATAAGCGGGTTTTTAGTCGTCTTACGCGCATCAAATAAAACTAAAGCTAACTATAGTATAGCTAACCCTAGGTCGATTCTGTCAAGGATATAGTGTGTTAAATTGTGGCTAAGTGTAGAAATTACAGTTTTGCAGAAATGCTAAGTGTTGTGAAATGCCGACTTGACCTCGGCGACACTAAGGCCGACTTGCTCTCAGCAATCCAGTCTCGGCTAACAGGGAACCGATATGGTTTTGGCCAAAAGCGATTTAGACGCGACGGAATTGACTGACTTCGGTCTCGGACTTTGGGAAGCAGTAAATAGGGGGATTTGTGTTTAAGTGCAAGAAAATAAACTAAGTGCTGAAAGTAAACTAAACTAACTAATCTACTGTACTGATTCGAAAATCAGAAACACATCACAGCTTACCATTCTTACTGGGAGTTATATTCCGAATCAACCTTAAATTCTTACGACGACCGCCGAACGTTTGTCTACTGCCATACCGAGGATTTACAGAACCGTTACCTCATCAGTTGGCAAAGAGTATGTACTTGGTTGATTTTAGGTTCTCTACCAAATCAGATTGTTAAACTAGTTCCAACCGGTCCTAATCTAACGTGATCTACTCCTAACAGTGTGTCACGACAAAATTAAGAGTAGGATTAAAGCACAGGAATTATAAAGAAATTCAGAATTGCAAACCAGCTGTATTTATTTATATACCAAACCAAATACAAAGGTGAGAATTAGAGTTTCCAGACAATCTGCCTTCCACGACGACCGCCAATGGAAGAACGGCAATGATGCACCAATGGTGGCCAGACGTTGAGGTTTCCGTCCAACAGAGTGCGTCGGCTATACCGAGCGATCACCTTTGAAGGCTTCCAGCTTCCCATATCCTGGTCCTGTACCTCCTCGACCGAGAGAGACATCGTACTGAAGCTTCGTGTACCACTGTACTAGCTTGGAGTGTCTACGATTACTGATGGCGCTAGCTTTAGATTCTGCTGAAAATTCCACACTTGAAGACGTGGCCTGGTGTGCTTATTTATACACAAGTTGGATAAATCTAAATCTAATCCTAATAACAGAACTTCAAATCCTAAAGATTCCAATTCGAATTACAGATTACAATCTCCTCCATCTTAGGAGTTTCCCAGTTTCATAATTTCTAGCAGAATCATATCTGCATTCCTAGTTACCCGAATTACAGATTCCTTGATCTTAGCAAATCATATCTGCATTACAGATTCCTTGATCTTAGCAATTCATATCTGCATCTTAACAAATCATATCTACATCTTAACAAATCATATTTGCATCTTAACAAATCATATCTGCATTAGATTCCTTGATCTTAGCAAATCATATCTGCATCTTAACAAACCATATATGCATCTTAACAAATCATATTTGCATCTTAACAAATCATATATGCATCTTGCTGGGGTGATTTTAGGCAAGATTTTTGTCACTGATGTTGGCTTGACCGGGAGCGCTAGACTGGCCGGGATGTTCCCAGCTTAGGTCGAGATGACTTGGGCCGAGATGGCTTGGCATTTAGGCCTGCAAAAAAAGTCTTAACCTTTTTGTTAGTTAAAAACCTCATTTTAGCACAGATTTGTATTTCTCCTGTTTTTAGGCCCATAATTCAAATCTTGATTAAGACAGGACTTTTAATCATTAAACATTCTTAACAACACCCATCTTAAGCCCATATAAAGTGTATAAAATATGACTCATCAGTCTTATTACCCTTTTGTCATCCTTTAGGGATTGAAGGGTTTAATATTTTTCCTTGTCCAAAGATGACTAAGCTCTCTCAAGACATATTCTCTCAATCTCTCAAGTGTTTAGGTATGTATATACACTCAAACATCCTATGTCAACTAGCACTGCCAAGCTTCGACTATCCTCTCCTTTCACACCTTCAACAACACATGCATAAATGATCAATAGGACTTTTTGGGCTTGTAACGTAGCCAGGGTAAGGTAGGTTTCAGGATGGTTAAGAGAGCTTTAATAGCCAGAGGGACAAGAGGAGCAGTGGGGAATGAATCTGTAAGCACAGAGATTATCTCCTTTGGACATTACCAGTTACTTGGAAGCATCTTTGTTCACTGTCCTACTTTTCCATTTGTATTTTTCTTTCTTTTTCTCACTTTTCATGTCTTGCAGCTTTTGTTGTTGCAATCTCACTTGCAATCTTTTCTTTTTGTTTCTGCTACTTATTCTTTCTTTTCGTATCCTTTTTCTTTTCTTTTCCTTAACCCTTTCCTATTCTTCCAACTATACCACTCTCGTAATGCCTCTAGGTGTCACCCCCACACTTATTCAAGATCTATTCCCAAAACAATTTCAAAGCTCCTTCATTCCCTAAGGTTCGGGTTGATTATTGTTTTTCTGGCTTTAGGCTTGTAATGAGCTGTCATATCAAGGAAAGGTTATAGGCTCGACAGGGTAACCAAAGGAATTATTCACAAGGTAGGCTTTATTTGGCTAAGTAGCTGTAAAGAAAGATGGCCTAGATCATATCATTCCTGCATGTGAAGTAAGTTATATCCAGAGAATCAAGGCAAAACCCAGAGTAACCACCAACATGGATGCAATAATCACACAAGAAATGAAAGAATGGCGAGATACAAAGCCATTCATGCAAGGCTCAAAAGTTCTCACACAGTTAATTGCTTTGTCACTAATGGCTCATCTTTTTAGTTTTTTTCACTTGCTACTGCCTAAGGACGCAAAAATTTCACTCCCTGTCAGGTTTAAAAATCTCTCATCCAGGGTCATGCACTGCCTCATGCTGTTTCATCTTACTCAGGGAGATTCAAGAATTTTTTCAAAATAGTTTTCTCAGTAATTGTCAATCCAAAATCAGAAATCAGCTAGGAAAACAAAAATGCAAACTAAAATTTGAACAAAAATAGTAGAATCAAAATAAAAAGGAAAGGAACAAAATAGAACAGGAACGAAATAACAAAACAAAACCAAATAAACCATCACCCTTCCTACGAAACACTCCCCCACACTTAAATGATGGATTGTCCTCAATGCATAACAGGACTATGGAGGAGGTTTTTATGGTCGTGTTGCTCAGGTCATGCTGGCCACCATGGCCGGTTCTGATAGGGAGATGTTTTCCACTTCACCGACTGTTGCTGTGGGGCTTTCATGGAAGATTTTGGGCTGCTGCCCGTTGACTTGGAAGGTGTTTCTTGTGAGTTGGTCCTGTAATTCTCTTGCACCATAGGGCAAAACTTTAGTGATAATGAATGGACCATCCCACTTGGAATGGAGCTTACCGGCGATGAGCCTTAATCGTGATTTGAACAGGAGCACTTTCTGGCCGACGTGAAACTCTTTTTTTAAAATTTGGCGGTCATGGAATTGTTTGACTCGCTGCTTGTAAATGCGGGAGTTCTCGTAGGCTTCCAGGCGAAGTTCCTCCAATTCTTTTAGTTGGAGTTTCCTTTCTTCCCCAGCTTGGTCGTAGGCCATGTTGCACTTCTTGACTGCCCAGTAAGCTCGGTGTTATAGTTTGATAGGTAGGTGACAAGCTTTGCCGAAAACAATCTGGTAGGGAGACATTCCCAACGGAGTTCGCTATGCTGTCCGATGTGCCCAAAGCACGTCTGATGATGCGTTTTTTCTAGTCGTTTTTGAACGCTTATCAAATAACTAAAGTTAACTATAGCATAGCCAACCCTAGGTCATTCTTCTCAAGGACACAGTGTGCTCAGTTGTGATTTAGTGTGAAGTAAAATGCTATCGAATCTAAGCAGTAAAGTTTTAACTGACTCTTCTCGGTGCTGGCCGAGTCGCTCTTGGCAGAGACAGAGTCGAGATGATCTCGGCAGAGACGATCCGGCTTGGTCTCGGCTGAGTGCAGACAGACTCTACAGAGATGGACTATCTCTGTCTCAGACTTAGAAAGCAGTAAATAGGGGGGTTGGAGTGCAAGTAAAGCAGAAAGTAAACTAAGACTAAGAAGGCAGTAAACATATACTACTGTTACTAGTTATCTATTATTATTATTATTATATAACTGTGTTCATATTCAATCTCATTAATCCAAGTTCAGTCCAGGTTCCACACTTCAGTTCTCAGTCCATATCAGCCTCCATGGTTCTTATGGCAATCGCCAAAGGTTCGTCCATTGCCATACCGAGGATTTATGCAATCGCTACCTCATCAGTTGGTAGGGATTAAGTTCAGAGCTGATTTTAGGTTCTCAGTTAAAAATCGCCAAATGATTACCTACTACATTAGTCAAACCAGTTCCAATCGGCTTAGCTTAACATTGTTCACAATTTAATTGCAATCGCGGATTAAATCATGAATTAAAGTAGAGGAAGAGAATGGAGATAAGAGTTGCAGAATGAAATTGATTAACAGAAATAGAATACAAATACAGTGGTTTTGAATTCAGATGAATCCATCTTCCACGACGATCGCCATGGTTGATGGTGGTGGTTCACCTCTGTTAGCCTGAACGCTGAGGATCAGCTCCACCAGAGTGCGTCAGTAGTCTGATCGGTCCCCTCTGGCAGACTTCGGCTTCCCAGTCTCAGACCTGCACTTCCTCAATTGAGAGAAACGCCAATGAGCACCGTGCACCACCGTGAAAACGGAGAGAGCGAGAGCAAGAAAAATGGGTATAGTGAGTATGGAATTAAAGTGAATTCAAAGACAGAACGTGTAAAAAGTGCACAGCTCCTCCTATATATACACGAGCTGTGATATGCTAATCCTAACGAATCTTAACAGAATTACACTGTGAAGATCCTATTCTACCCCTATGCAGATCTTCTAACGTGACATGGCAGATTTCCTAGGAGTGACATGGCAGCTGAGCTGACGCTGAGATGGCCTCCGAGCTGGATAGCTGATGTGGTCAATACAATTGGGCCTCTCTACTGGGATGCTGGGCTGTAAGGCATGCACTGCCGGACGACTGTTCTGGCCGAGATGGAGCCTGGCCTGACCGACAACTTCATCTCTACTGAGACTCCTTTGTTGACCCTGATCAACTCGGCTTGACCTGCAGAAGAAGGAGTGATACTTTTTATTAGCTAACAAATCTGAATTAACACAGAATTGTATTTTCTCTATATTCAAGCCCATAAAATGAATCTTAGCTAACAATCCATTCTTAAGCACAAAATAGTCTTGCAAACATCCTTCTTAGGTGTCTAAAAGATGTATAAATTGTGACTCATCACACCCCCACACTTACCCTTTTGCACTCTTGGGAAAAATAAAATGAAAATCAACAAGAGAAGTTTTTAAAGATAGAAAAGAATTTTTCACTTGGCTTCTTTTAGTTCAACCGAGACAGAGTCGACACTCCTTCACCTTGGGATCAAGATACTCCAACAATCTGAAAATTACTCCTTCTGCGCCTAGGCGGATTCATGACCTACAAACCAGAGAAGGTAACCAAGAGTGACAGAGCTTTTACTTAGACAGATCACCTCCTTACTTCTCTCGTGCTTGGGCTTGTATTTACACTCAACATTCATGAAGCTGAAATTACCACACCTTGACAAAGCTCTCCTTTTTACACCTGCAAAAACACACACAGTTATGATCACTAGGACTTCTTTTCGGCTTGTAGCGAGGCTGGGTCATAGGTAGGATAAAATATGGGAAGACTGGTTTTAGGACCCATGAGGCAAAGAGGAGCAATGGGGAGATAGCTTTTATCAGCCTGAGGGTAACCCAGGATGCTGCCAATTTCTCCTTCTTGCTGCTACCTGCTCATTTCCTTTTCTTTTCCTTATTACACACATTTATGCAGCTGTTTTCTTTCTTTATTCGTTTCAGCTCAGATTTTCAGCTGTTGCTCCACTTTTTCCTTTTCTTTCTTTCACTCGCTTTTATCCTTTTATTGCTCTTTGAGCCTCGGATTGTGCTGAACAACTTTTTGCTTCCTGGAGTTCCCCCATACTTGATCATGACTTACTCCCAAAACAATTCCAAAGCTCCTCTACTCCCACAGGGTGAGGTTAATTCATGGTTTTTCTGGCCTTGGCTTGTAGTGAGCTGTCAGCAAGAATGGTTAGATTAGGCTCAAAGGGGGAAAGCAACAGACACATTTGTTCAAGTAGGCTTTATTTGGCTCATGGCTCATAAGAAACATGGCCTAGATCATGTCATTCCTGTATGTGAGAACAGTTGTATCCAGAGAGTTGAGGCAAAATGTAGAATATACAGTTATCATGAATGCAAAAATCACACTAGAAAAAGAAGAGAAATGGCAGGATGTAAGCCATCAATATTTACAAGGTTCAAAATCTCACACAGATTGTATCTGCTCTGACACAGGGGGTTTCCTTTTTAGATTCTTAGTCAACTACTGACTAGAGCACAAAAGTTTCATTCCCCTCAAGCTAGAGAAATCTCTTGCCAAAGTTGCAGAGTTACTCCTACTGTCTTTTTCAAACCTACAGAAGTCAATTCAAGATTCTTTTCAAAACAATTTTATTTTTGACAATCCACTTTGAAATTCTGTTTAGGAGGAAAGCTTGAAAGTAAATGATAGAATTGAAACTCTGCCAGGCCGAAGATGTTCCGGATCCGACCGAAATGGCGCAGAACCGGCATGGACTCGTCTTGGGCAGCTTTTATTGAAAAACATGACAGATTTTAAAAATAAAATGAAACAACGAAATTGAAGGAAAACAACAAAGTGATTAAAACTAACAAAACAAAAAAATTAAAATTAGCAGAGTTCAGGAGGATGGGAATAGAAATAAAACACAGCAATTGAAATAACTGTATATTTATCCCTCCCCCACACTTAAAATCTGCATTGTCCTCAATGCGAGGCAGGGTCATCTGGTGATGCTGGTTCCATCAATGATATTATCTCTATGTCATGAGTGATAGGCGTTGGACCATCATGGAATGGCTTAATCTGATGCCCATTGACCTGGAAGGTGTTGTTACTGTGTTCATCTTTTAGTTGTACTGCACCATGGGAAAACACATTAGTGATAACAAAAGGCCCATCCCATCTAGAACGTAGTTTACCTGCAATGAGCTTGAGGCGTGAGTTAAACAAGAGGACTTTCTGGCCAACTCGGAATTCTTTTCTCAGGATCTGCTGGTCATGGAATCGCTTGATTTTCTGCTTGTAGATCCTAGAGTTTTCATATGCTTCCAAGCGGAGTTCATCTAACTCTTGCAGCTGAAATTTTCTCTGCTTTCTTGCTTGGTCATAGGCCAGATTGCACTGCTTGACAGCCCAGTATGCTCTGTGTTCTAACTCCACAGGAAGGTGACAGGCTTTACCGAAAACAATCCTATAGGGACACATCCCTAAAGGTGTCCGGTATGCAGTTCTATGTGCCCAGAGAGCATCCTCAAGGAGGTGGCTCCAGTCCTTCCTGTTGGGATTGGTCATCTTTTGCAATGTTTTCTTGATTTCCCTGTTGAACACTTCTGCTTGGCCATTTGTTTGGGAGTGGTAGGCAGTAGCAATTCTGTATGCTACTCCATATTTTTGAAGAAGGGAAGCCATGGCTCTGTTACAGAAGTGACTGCCTTGGTCACTTATGAGCGTTTTTGGCACACCGAACCTGCAGAAAATATTGGACTTTAGAAAGTCCGCAACCACTCTTGCATCATTTGTTTTGGTGGCAATGGCTTCTACCCATCTTGATACATAATCTACGGCCAGCAGAATGTATGAGTAGCCATTGGAGACTGGGAATGGCCCCATGAAATCTATTCCCCAGACATCAAAGATTTCACAAAATTGGATGGGTTGCTGGGGCATTTCATGCCTTCTGTTCATGGCCACTCCTGTTTTTTGGTAGATCTCGCAGGTGGAGACGAATTCATGCGCGTCCCTAAAGATAGTTGGCCAATAGAGGCCACAGTCTAGTACTTTCCTAGCAGTCCGAGTGGATCCATAATGACCGCCTCCAGGTGCTAAGTGACAGAACTAGAGGACCGAGTTGGTCTCGGCATCAGGAATGCACCTGCAGATGACTTTGTCACTGCCTAATCTCCAAAGGTAGGAATCATCCCAAATGTAGTATTTGGCATCGCTTCGGAGTTTATCTTTGTATGCCCGAGATGCCTCTGGTGGAAACCGAGATGCTGCCACAAAATTACAAATGTCAGCAAACCATGGTGGAGACGAATTTATGTTCAACAGTGCTCATCCGAAACTCATCTCGGATAGGCATCGGTTCGCTTTTTTTTCAATTCTGCTCAGTGATCAGCTATAGAATTCTCAGCACCTCTTTTATCTCTAATTTCTATGTTGAATTCTTGAAGGAGAAGCATCCACCGAATCAGTCTTGGCTTGGCATCAGGCTTCTTCAACAAGTATCTCAAAGCCGCATGATCGAGAAACACAATGATCCTTGAGCCGAGAAGGTATGGGCGGAATTTGTCCAGGCAAACACAATTGCTAATAGTTCCTTCTCGCTTGTTGTGTAATTCTGCTGGGCTGGGTCCATAGTTCGAGATGCATAGGCAATTACCTGCACTGGGAGGCCGGTTCAGCTCTCTCGGCCGAGAATAGCTCCTAATGCCGAATTGATGCATCACACATTAGTTCAAATGGCAGGTCCCAGTTTGGTGCTTGCAGAATGGGGGCGGATGTGAGTCTGTTTTTCAGCTCCTGAAATGCTTCAATACAGGGCTGGTCAAAGTTGAATTCCACATCCTTCTGTAGCAGCCTGGACAGAGGCAGGGCAAGTTTGCTAAAATTCTTGATGAATCTTCTGTAAAAGCCTGCGTGTCCTAGAAATGAGCGAACCTTCCTCACGGAAGAGGGGTTTGGAAGGGATGATACGATATCTATCTTAGCCTTATCCACTTCAATACCTCTGTTGGATACTAGGTGGCCCAACACTATTCCTTCAGTCACCATGAAGTGACATTTTTCAAAGTTGAGCACGAGATTTGTGTCAATGCATCTCTTCAACACCCTTGATAGATTATTCAGGAATGCTTCAAATGAGTCAGCATACACCGTGAAATCATCCATGAATAGCTCCATGCAGTCTTGCAGCAAGTCCGAGAAGATGCTCATCATGCAACGTTGAAATGTACTCGGAGCATTGCAGAGGCCAAATGGCATGCGTGTGTACGCAAAGGTACCAAATGGGCAGGTGAAGGTTGTCTTATGCTGGTCTTCAGGCGCAATATGTATCTGCATGTAGCCTGAGAATCCATCAAGAAAGAAGTAATGGGATCTCCCTGCTAATTTTTCAAGCATTTGGTCAATGAAAGGCAGAGGAAAGTGATCCTTGCGAGTTGCTTGGTTTAATCTTCTGTAGTCGATGCACACTCGCCACTGTTCAATCCTTGTTGGTACCAGCTCATCCTACTGATTTTCATGACAGTCATCCCTGACTTCTTTGGCACCACTTGCACAGGGCTCACCCATTGGCTAACCGAGATGGGGTAGATGATCCCCCCGCAGCAAGGAGCTTTGTGACTTCTTTTTTAACCACGCCCAGAGTGCTCTGATTCAGTCTTCTTTGCGGCTGCCTTATGGGCTTGATTTCCTCCTCCATTAATATTCTGTGCATGCAAATGGAGGGGTTTATGCCAAGAAGGTCTGCTAGCTTCCACCCTATTGCCTTCTTATGTTGCCTGAGAACCTCCAACAACTTGTCTTCTTGTTCTTGGTCGAGATTGCTAGCAATAATAACCGGGAGTTGTTGTCCCTTGTTCAGGTAGGCATATTTCAGGTGACTCGGCAATGTTTTTAATTCTATGGGTGGTGGCGGTGATGGAGATTTGTCAGTTTCTGAGGTTGGATCCGACTGGCCGACTTGATCTGGATCCGGCATCAGGTGTGCCGACATTATTTCGGCCTTTGGTTTACTTGGCCGGCTTGGCTTCGCGACTTTGGTTGTTGTCAAAATGGAGTCGGCCTTGGCTTCTAACGCTCCTTCAGAGTCGGAACCGGATGGAACAATGAATTCTACCTCAGCCTGTGTCTGGTCTGCAGTTGCCGAGTTGGTCTCGGCAAATGTGTCGGCCTTGCTATTTGACTCTTCGGTTGAGTTGACTTTCATTTCTTTCTTGACTCGGCCTCCTCTGGACGACTCATTCTTGGCCGTAAAAATTGTCGCTAAGTGTGCAATGGAAGACTTTTCAGCTTCAGCGACTTTGTTTTCTGCATCATTTGTATACTCTGAGTGTTCTGTGCTGCAGACTCGGTCTAACAATTCGGACAGTTCCACTTCAAAGGCCAAGTCAGCAACATCACTATGATTGTCGTCAGAGTTGGAGAGGTCTTGTACTTCTTCATAGTCGGCCTCTTCATCTGTAACTCCTGGGCAGCTGCTTTCATCATCATTCTCAGCAGACTCCTTAATGTTTTCACCACTGCCATTTAGTTGAAGATATTCTTCAACTAGTTCATCAAGTATATCAATGCCAAAGAGAGAGTGGTCTTCGGTTAGGTGCTTCATAGCTTCAAAAATATTGAATTGCACCAAGGCGTCACCGAATTCCATGGAGAGCGTCCCTGCATACACATCAATCTTTGTTCTGGCTGTCATCAAGAAAGGTCTTCGCATAATTAAGGTGGATTCCTTTCCGGATGTTTCGTCCTCCATGTCTAGCACGTAAAAATCAGCTGGAAATATTAGTTCATTGACTTGGACGAGAACATCCTCGAGAACTCCCAGGGGCTAAACAATACTCCT
The DNA here is from genome assembly GCA_025330945.1 of Mucuna pruriens. NCBI lineage: Eukaryota > Viridiplantae > Streptophyta > Magnoliopsida > Fabales > Fabaceae > Mucuna > Mucuna pruriens. The sequence goes on along the minus strand of JAENHJ010000053.1, from coordinate 880,789 downwards.
GTTTGCCAGCTGAATGGTCATCCTTGTGGGTTCCAAGTCACCAAAATTCAGGGACCTGTAGATTGATGTGGGCATGACATTAATTGAGACTCCCAGGTCCAACATGGCATTGGCAAAAGTGCATTCGCCAATGGTGCATGGGACCGAAAAGACTCCAGGGTCTCTGCATTTTTTTGGCAAAGTTGAGGCACTTGCAGTGATTGCTCTATTCTGTGTCAGAGCCGACACCACACCTCCAATTTCCTTACTCCCCTTTATTTTTCTCCTTTTGTGTACACACAGTTCCTTAAGGAATTTTGCGTACTTGGGGACCTGTTTAATAGCATCGAGGAGTGGAATATTGATTTCCACCTTGCGGAACATCTTCAACAGTTCTTCATCCGACTCTGGCTTCCTTGCCGAAGTGGTCCGAGATGGAAATGGCAGTGGGACAATTGTCTCTGGCCGAGATTGCAAGTCGACATTTGGCTCAGAGTCGGCGTCAGCTGGTCTCGGCAACTGTTGCAGTGTAGGTTGAGATAATTCTTTCCCACTTCGAAGAGTGACTACACTGGCATTCCCCCTCGGATTTGGAATGGTTTGAGAGGGTAGGTTGCTGGATCCTGCCGACTGTAGTTGACTTACAGTATTGGCTAACTGACCAATCTGCGTTTTGAGGTCCTGGATGGTGGCGGTCATGTTCTGCTGGAATTGTAAATTGCTGGAGCTCACTGATTGTTGGAACTCCAGGTTGCTGGTTGCAAGCTGCTTCATCAGGTCTCCAAAGATGGAGAGTTGCCTTGAGCAAGCACTCTCTGCTGTTGTTGCTGTTGCTGTTGTTGGAAAGGTGGTGCTTGGTAGTACGAAGTCGGCTGTTGATAACAAGCCTGCCTCGGTGTGGATCCGAATTGTTGAGCTGCATATGGTCCCTGATTCGGTCCTGGCCGAAATGGCTGTCTTCCATGCTGCTGGCCATCAATTGGCCGATTCTGATACGGTTGCTTCCCGTACTGAAATCCACCTATGGCTCCAACATTCTCTGGTTGGTCCGACTCGGTTTCTTGGAGAGTGGGGCACATATCAGTGGGGTGCTCCACGGAAGTACATATGCCACATACTTTCGCTGCCATGGCTGGTTGGTGTTGCCCAACAGCAAGCTGTCTCACCAATGATGTCAATTCAGTCAGCTGATTCTCTAACCTCTGATTGGAAGCTGCACCGATTTCATTCACCATCCGTGGTTGATTTGGCCCTCTGATCCCAAACTGTTGTGTATTGCTTGCCATATTAGAGATCAGATGTCTTGCTGCTGCTGGCGTTTTGTCCATCAGGGCTCCGCCACTGGCTACGTCTATCATGCTTCTGTCCATCAGCGATAATCCTTCATAAAAATACTGGATCAGCAAATGTTCACTGATCTGGTGATGTGGACAGGTGGCATAGAGATTGTTGAACCTCTCCCAGTACTCGTGCAGTGTTTCTCCTGCATGCTGCCTTATCCCACATATTTCCTTTCTGATGGACGCAGTGCGGGACGCCGGAAAGAACTTCTCCAGGAAGGTGCGTTTCATGTCTCCCCAAGTGTTGAAAAGCACTGGCTGAAGATACAGCCAATCCTTCGCTGCTCCATCCAAGGAGAATGGAAACGCCTTCATTTTGATGTAGTCCTCTGATATCCCCTGCGGCCTCATTGTAGAACAGACCACATGGAATTCTTTCAGGTGTTTGTGGGGGTCTTCTCCTGCAAGACCATGAAACTTAGGCAACAGGTGTATCAGACCAGACTTTAATTCATATGTTTGAGCTGGCTCCAACTGTGGGTATTGGATACACCAAGGTTGATACGCCACGTCTGGAGTAGCTAATTCCTTCAGCGTCCTATCGTTATTCTCCATTCGTCCTGATCCTGCAAAAACGTCAGAACTAGAAACAAAACTGTCAGTGTAGAACTGGTTAGAGTCAGCTACAGAATCTATATTAATACTAGTATTTACTGCAGCGTTCCTAATTTTTCGTAATCTACGTAAGGTTAATTCTATCTCTGGGTCAAAAGCATACAATGGGTCAGTACTACTCCTAGTCATGCATTGTACATATTATGCAGAAAAATCAGAATTAGAAATAGTACTTGAAATAGTAAGTACAGAATTGGAAACTACAACTATCAGTTACTAACTAATGGAACTACAGAATGGCATACAGAAAGAATGCAATTAAACTAGCAAGAATGCAAAACAGAAAAACTAGCTGGATGCAAGAATGCAATGCAGAAAGAAGGATGCAGTAGTGAATACAAAACAGAATGCCAATTCTACGTAGCTACAGAAATGAATGTTTGATTTCTTTCCCTCTTTTTTTTAGCGGTGAATTCACGCAGAGAAACAAATAATAGTCAACATGCTCTTTATTTAGGATCCATAAACAAAACAGACAGACATAGACAAGTTCAAAAGACTCAAGACTGACTTGACAGACACACTTTACAGACTCGGAATTCGACCTCACTTAACTTGGCACACAAAGACACAAAAGAACTTGTGTCCCCGGCAACGGCGCCAATTTGATGATGCGTGTTTTTCTAGTCGTTTTGAACGCTTATCAAATAACTAAAGTTAACTATAGCATAGCCAACCCTAGGTCATTCTTCTCAAGGACACAGTGTGCTCAGTTGTGATTTAGTCTGAAGTAAAATGCTATCGAATCTAAGCAGTAAAGTTTTAACTGACTGTTCTTGGTGTTGGCCGAGTTGCTCTTGCCAGAGACAGAGCCGAGATGATCTCGGCAGAGACGATCCGGCTTGGTCTCGGCTGAGTGCAGACAGACGCTACAGAGATGGACTATCTCTGTCTCAGACTTAGAAAGCAGTAAATAGGGGGGTTGGAGTGCAAGTAAAGCAGAAAGTAAACTAAGACTAAGAAGGCAGTAAACATATACTACTGTTACTAGTTATCTATTATTATTATTATTATATAACTGTGTTCATATTCAATCCCATTAATCCAAGTTCAGTCCAGGTTCCACACTTCAGTTCTCAGTCCATATCAGCCTCCATGGTTCTTATGGCAATCGCCAAAGGTTCGTCCATTGCCATACCGAGGATTTATGCAATCGCTACCTCATCAGTTGGCAGGGATTAAGTTCAGAGCTAATTTTAGGTTCTCAGTTAACAATCGCCAAATGATTACCTACTACATTAGTCAAACCAGTTCCAATCGGCTTAGCTTAACATTGTTCACAATTTAATTGCAATCGCGGACTAAATCATGAATTAAAGTAGAGGAAGAGAATGGAGATAAGAGTTGCAGAATGAAATTGATTAACAGAAATAGAATACAAATACAGTGGTGAAGATCCTATTCTACCCCTATGCAGATCTTCTAACGTGACATGGCAGATTTTCTAGGAGTGACATGGCAGCTGAGCTGACGCTGAGATGGCCTCCGAGCTGGATAACTGATGTGGTCAATACAATTGGGCCTCTCTATTGGGCTGCTGGGCTGCAAGGCATGGACTGCCGGGACAACTCTGGTTCGGCCGAGATGGAGTCGGTCTGATCGGGACAACTTCATCTCGGCTGAGACTCCTTTGTTGACCCTGATCAACTCAGCTTGACCTGCAGAAGAAAGAGTGATACTTTTTATTAGCTAACAAATCTGAATTAACACAGATTTGTATTTTCTCTATATTCAAGCCCATAAAATGAATCTTAGCTAACAATCCATTCTTAAGCACAAAATAGTCTTGCAAACATCCTTCTTAGGTGTCTAAAAGATGTATAAATTGTGACTTATCAGCGTCCTCAAGGTGGCGGCTCCAATCCTTCCGGTTCGGGTTGGTCAGCTTCTACAAAATCTTCTTGATTTCTCTGTTGAATACTTCAACTTGGCCATTTGTTTGGGGGTGGTATGCTGTTGCAATCCGATGCGCCACCCCATACTTTTCTAATAGGGAGGACATGGCTCGGTTACAGAAGTGACATCCTTGGTCACTGATCAGAGCTTTTGGCACGCCAAACCTGCAAAAAATGTTAGACTTAAGAAAATTCACAACTACCTTGGCATCATTGGTCTTGGTGGCCACTGCTTCCACCCATCTTGACATGTAGTCCACGGCCAGCAGAATGTATGAGTATCCATTGGAGACGGGGAACGGTCCCATGAAGTCAATTCCCCAAACGTCGAAAACTTCACAAAATAGGATTGGTTGTTGGGGCATCTCATGCCGGCGACTCATGGCCGTTCCTGCTCGTTGGCATTGTTCACAGGTCAATACAAAGTGGTGGGCGTCTCAGAAAATGGTGGGCCAGTAAAACCCACAATCTAGTACCTTTCGGGCTGTCCGAGTTGATCCATGATGGTCGCCTCCGGCTGCTGCATGACAAAAGTGGAGGACTGAGCTGATCTCGGAGTCCGGAATGCACCTACGAATGACATGGTCGCTGCCGCGCTTCCAAAGATACGGGTCATCCCATATATAATACTTGGCATCACTTTTAATTTTCTCTTTATACAACCGGGATGCCTCTGGTGGAAATTGGGATGCAACGATAAAATTGCATATGTCGACGAACCATGGTGTAGATGTGTCCATGTGCAGCAGTTGTTCATCCGGAAAGTCGTCTCAGATTGGCACTAGGTCAGGTTCACATTCAATCCGACTCAGGTGGTCAGCTACTACATTGTCAGCACCCTTCTTGTCTCTGATTTCTAGGTCAAATTCCTGCAAGAAAAGCATCCATCGAATGAGTCATGGCTTGGCGTCTGGCTTCTTCAATAGGTATTTCAAGGCTGCATGATCAGAGAATATGATGACTCTAAAGCCAAGCAGATATAAGCGAAATTTTTCCAAGGCAAATACTATTGCCAGTAGCTTTTTCTCTGTAGTCGTATAGTTTATCTGGGCCTGCTCCATGGTTCGAGATGCATAGGCGATTACGTGTGCCGGCCCGCCGACTCCGTCTCGCTGGCCGAGAACGGCTCCAAGGGCCGAGTTGGATGCATCGAACATCAGCTCGAACGGGAGCTCCCAGTTAGGTGCTTGAAGGATTGGTGTGAATGTCAATCTGGTCTTCAACTCCTCAAAGGCTTGTATGCATTCTTTGTTGAAGACAAACTCCACATCCTTTTGCAGTAGTTTGGACAGTGGTAAGGCAGTCTTGCTGAAGTTCTTGATGAAACGCCTATAAAACCCTGCATGTCCTAAAAATGAATGAACCTCCCACACAATAGCGGGGTTAGGGAGAGATGTAATGATGTCAATCTTAGCTTTGTCAACCTCGATCCCTCGACTTGATACTAGGTGGGCGAGCACAATCCCCTCTGCTACCATGAAGTGGCATTTTTCAATGTTCAATACCAGGTCGGTTTCTATGCATCACTTCAGCACTCGGGCCAGATTTCCCAGACATGCATCAAAAGTGTCTGCGTACACCGTGAAATCGTCCATGAACACCTCTATGCAATCCTCTAGTAAATCTGAGAAGATGCTCAGCATGCATCTCTGGTACGTGCTTGGGGCATTACATAGTCCAAACGGCATCCTAGTGTAAGCAAATGTGCCGAAAGGACAGGTGAAGGTTATTTTGTGTTGATCTTTAGGTGCGATGTGTATCTGCATGTATCCGGAATATCCGTCTAGGAAGCAGTAATGGGACTTCCCAGCCAGCTTCTCTAAGACTTGGTCTAAAGAATAGCAAAGGGAAATGGTCTTTGCGGGTTGCTTGATTCAGCTTCCTGTAGTCAATGCACACTCGCCAACTGTTCTGAACCCATGTTGGTACTAGTTCATCATTCTGGTTCTTCATCACGATCATCCCAGATTTCTTGGGTACTACCTGCACTAGACTGACCCAGCTGCTATCTGAAATTGGATAAATGATTCCAGTAGCAAGTAGCTTAGTCACTTCTTTCTTTACCACATCCAAGATGGTTGGGTTCAATCTCCTTTGTTGTTTCCTCACGGGGCGTGCTTCTTCCTCCATCAAGATTCTGTGCATGCAGATTGAGGGATTTATTCCTGGGAGATCAGATAATTTCCACCCTATGGCCTTCTTGTGTTGCTTGAGGGCTTGTAACAATTTCTCCTCCTGTTCTTGGTGAAGGTTGCTGGCGATTATGACCGGGAATTGTTGTTCATCACCTAGGTAGGCGTACTTTAGATGGTTCGGCAATGGCTTCAACTCAGTGGGTGGTTCTGGTGGCGAGACCTCTCCTATTGGTCTGGAAACTGTTTGGCCGACTTGGTTGGAGTCGGGTAACTAGGTTGTCGGCATGATTCCGGCCTCTGATTGCTCCTTATGCTGATTGGCTGACTCTGTTTCCGCTTTGATTCCGGCTTGCTTCCCGTCCTCTTTGGCCGCATTGGTGTCGGCTTCTGTGACCGACGTGCTTTCGGTCTTCGTCCAGTCTCGGCTTATGTTGGCCGACTCGTCCTCAACAGAAGTGTCTGCTTGCATGTATTCCTTGACGAGTTCATCGATCAAGTCAATGCCAAAGAGTGAGGTCTCCTCCACAGGGTGTTTCATGGCTTCGAAAATGTTGAACTGCACCAGAGTGTCACCAAACTCCATTGAGAGTGTCCCGGCATGCACATCAATCTTGGTCTTGGCGGTCATCAGGAATGGTCGTCCTAGGATCAAGGTAGACCCTTTCCCTGGCGTCTCGTCCTCCATATCCAGCACGTAGAAGTCGGTTGGGAAAATTAGTTCATCAACTTGGACCAAGACATCTTCAAGAACGCCTAAGGGCTGGACGACACTTATGTTTGCCAACTGTATGGCCATCCCGGTGGGTTCCAGATCGCCACAATTCAAGGACTTGTAAATTGGCGTCGACATGACGTTTATTGAAGCTCCTAAGTCCAGCATGGCATCGACAAAGGTACAGTCGCCAATGGTGCATGGGACTGAGAAGATTCAGGGGTCCCGGCATTTCTTTGGCAAGGCTTGTCTCGTGCCGGCAGTGAGGTCATCGTTTCTGGTTAGTGCCGACACTATCCCTCCTAGTTCCACTCCTCCTTTCATCTTCTTCCTCTTGTGCACACACAATTCCTTAAGGAATTTTGCGTACTTAGGTATTTGCTTTATGGCATCCAGGAGGGGAATGTTGATCTCTACCTTCCGGAACATCTTCAATAGCTCTTCATCAGATTCAGGCTTCCTTGTTGAGAGTGACCTACTTGGAAAAGGGGCTGGGACTGGACTAGCCTATCGTGATGGTTGTGAGTTGTCATCCGAATTCGACTCGGTGCTGGTGGGTCTCAATTTTTGCTGCGGTGTTGCTTGTAATTCCTTACCACTTCTCAATGATACTACACTCGCATTCCCTCTCGGATTTGGAATTGTTTGTGAGGGGAGATTTCTGGATCCGGCCGACTGTAACTGACTTACAGAGTTGGCTAGTTGGCCCACTTGCGTCTTGAGATCTTGGATAGTGGCTTTCATATTTTGTTGGAATTGCAAGTTACAAGAGCTTATGGTCTGTTGGAACTCCAGGTTGCTTGCTGCTATCTGCTTCACCAAATCCTCCAAGGAAGATGAATTACCTAGTGGTGGTGTATTTTGCTATTGTTGTTGGAACGGGGGCATCTGGTGTCTCGGATTCGACTCTTGATAGCTTGCCTTGACTCTGTGGCATGCTCCGATTTGAACTGAATCCTTGAGCTACATACGGCCCTTGGTATGGTGGCCGTCCGTATTGTTGGCCTTCAAATAGCCGGTTTGCGTACGACTGCTTCCCGTACTGGTAACCACCTATTGCTCCAACACTTTCGGGATGGTCCGTCTCGGTTTCTTGCAATGTGGGGCACATGTCAGTAGGGTGCTCCACTGAAGTACATATACCACATGCTTTTACTACTACGATGGGTTGGTGTTGGCCGATGGCAAGCTGTCTCACCAGTGATGTCAGCTCGGTCAACTGGTTTTCCAATCTCGAATTATCAATCGTACCGATTTCATTCACCATTCTGGGTGCTATGGTTCCTCAGGTCCCAAACTGTTGCGTGTTGCTGCCCATGTTCGAGATCAGATGTCGTGCTGCTGTCGGCGTCTTATCCATCAATGCTCCTCCACTTGCAACATCAATCATACTTCAGTCCACTATCATCAACCCTTCATAGAAATATTGAATCAGTAACTGCTCACTGATCTGGTGGTGTGGACATGTGGCACAAAGTTTGTTGAACCTCTCCCAGTATTCATGCAGCGTCTCGCCAGAGTGTTGCCTGATCCCACAAATCTCCTTCCTTATGGTCGTTGTTCTAGACGCTGGGAAGAATTTCTCTAGGAACATGCACTTCATTTCCCCCCAGGTATTGAAGAGAATCGGCTGCAGATACAACCAATCTTTTGCAGCTCCATCCAGGGAAAATGGGAACGCTTTCATTTTAACGTGGTCTTCCGGTATCCCCTGCGTCCTCATCGTGGAACAAACCACGTGGAATTCTTTTAAGTGCTTGTGAGGATCTTCACCTGCAAGACCATGAAACTTAGGTAACAGATGAATCAGACTGGACTTCAATTCGTAACTATGAGCTGGCTCCAGTGGTGGGCATTGAATGCACCATGGTTGATACACCATGTCTGGTGTGGCCAACTCCTTTAGAGTTCTATCATTATTCTCCATTGTTCTTGCCTCTTGGTGCTCAAAGGGAATAGATTCGTCAGTAGTAAAATTACTATTCTCAGAATTCCAAATAGAATTAGAACTACTGTTATCAAGTGTTATAGTACGCCTAGCTTTCCTTAAATGGTGCAAAGTTCTTTCTATCTCAGGATCAAAGGCATGCAATGGTTCAGAACTACTTCTAGTCATACATCATTAGTTCATGCAAGAAAAATAAGGTGCAAAACAAAATGCAAAAAAATAAAATGTGGCAAAGATAAGGTGCAGTAAAAGAACAGACTCGGTATACCTAGACAACTTAGACAAAAGATAGACCTTATAATTCAAAAACAAACGCAGCATTCCATAGACTCGGAATTCGGCTTAGACTCAGTTTTGGCACACAAAGACACAAAAGAACATGTGTCCCCGGCAACGGCGCCAATTTGATAAGCGGGTTTTTAGTCGTCTTACGCACATCAAATAAAACTAAAGCTAACTATAGTATAGCTAACCCTAGGTCGATTCTCTCAAGGACACAGTGTGTTAAATTGTGGCTAAGTGTAGAAATTAGAGTTTTGCAGAAATGCTAAGTGTTGTGAAATGCCGACTTGACCTCAGGGACACTAAGGCCGACTCGCTCTCGGCAATCCGGTCTCGGCAAACAGGGAACCAATATGGTTTTGGCCAAAAGCGATTTAGACGCGACGGAGCCGGACTGACTCGGTCTCGGACTTAGGGAAGCAGTAAATAGGGGGATTTGTGTTTAACTGCAAGAAAATAAACTAAGTGCTGAAAGTAAACTAAACTAACTAATCTACTGTATTGATTCGGGAATCAGAAACACATCACAGCTTACCATTCTTACTAGGAGTTATATTCTGAATCAATCTTAAATTCTTACGACGACCGCCAAACGTTTGTCTACTGCCATACCGAGGATTTACACAACCGTTACCTCATCAGTTGGCAAAGAGTATGTACTTGGTTGATTTTAGGTTCTCTACCTAATCAGATTGTTAAACTAGTTCCAACAGGTCCTAATCTAACGTGATCTACTCCTAACAATGTGTCACGACAAAATTAAGAGTAGGATTAAAGCGCAGGAATTATAAAGAAATTCAGAATTGCAAACCAGCTGTATTTATTGATATACCAAACCGAATACAAAGGTGAGAATTAGAGTTTCCAGACAGTCCGCCTTCCACGACAACCGCCAATGGAAGAACGGCAATGATGCACCAATGGTGGCCAGACGTTGAGGTTTCCGTCCAACAGAGTGCGTCGGCTATACCGAGCGATCACCTCTGAAGGCTTCCAGCTTCCCAAATCCTGGCCATGTACCTCCTCGATCGAGAGAGACACCGTATTGAAGCTTCGTGTACCACTGTACTAGCTTGGAGTGTCTGCGATTGCTGACGGCGCTAGCTCTAGATTCTGCTAAAATTTTCACACTTGAAGACGTGGCCTGGTGTGCTTATTTATACACAAGCTAGATAAATCTAAATCTAATCCTAATAACAGAAATTCAAATCCTAAAGATTCCAATTCGAATTACAAATTACAATCTCCTCAAGGAGTTTCTCAGTTTCCTAATTTCTAGCAGATCATATTTGCATTCCTAGTTACCCGAATTACAGATTCCTTGATCTTAGTAAATCATATCTGCATTACAGATTCCTTGATCTTAGCAAATCATATCTACATCTTAACAAATCATATATGCATCTTAACAAATCATATTTGCATCTTAACAAATCATATCTGCATTACAGATTCCTTGATCTTAGCAAATCATATATGCATCTTAACAAACCATATCTGCATCTTAACAAATCATATTTGCATCTTAACAAATCATATATGCATCTTGCTGGGGTGATTTTAGGCAAGATTTTTGTCACTGATGTTGGCTTGACCGGGAGCGCTGGACTGGCCGGGATGTCCCTAGCTTGGGCCGAGATGACTTGGGCCGAGATGACTTGGGCCGAGATGGCTTGGCATTCAGACCTGCAAAACAAGTCTTAACCTTTTTGTTAGTTAAAAACCTCATTTTAGCACAGATTTGTATTTCTCCTGTTTTTAGGCCCATAATTCAAATCTTGATTAAGACAAGACTTTTAATCATTAAACATTCTTAACAACACTCATCTTAAACCCACATAAAGTGTATAAAATATGACTCATTAGTCTTATTACCCTTTTGTCATCCTTTAGGGATTGAAGGGTTTAATATTTTTCCTTGTCCAAAGATGACTTGTCATCCTTTGAGAATCGAAGGGGTTACTACCATTTCTTGTCCAAAGTAGACCTTTCAACATTAGACATACTCATCATCCTTTGGGAATTGAAGGGATTGCTACTATTCCCTATCCAAAAGAGACCCTCCACATCATGTACAATCATATTATTGATATTCATTTAGGAAGTCATATAGCAAACATGTATACTAAGTGTGTCACTTAGACACACATATGATCACATTTAGCACATTATAGCATAAACATAGCCTAAGCACGACTTAAGCATAATTGAGCTTCGCAAACCAAGTCTAAAACATAAAACTAAAGCTCAAGCACAATCATGCTTCATGGAGAATGATTGTGCTTAAGTTTTGTAAATCATAATGCACGATTCTATGATTGTGAAGACCTCTTTTGGCTTCCTACCTTAGCCATATAATGGAATCTTTACCCCCAACCCCTTTTCATACAACATCATGTAATTAACATACAAAACTCCTCTTTAAAGTCTAATATGGCATAATCATTCAATTATTATAATAGACAATGTAGATCAACAATTATGGGATAGAAAGAGTAAATGCCTAAGAGACATATAAGAGAAATTAATACAATTACTAGGTAGGGAAAGCATGCAATGGGTTGCACTCACCTAGAGATAATTGATAGTTTGTTAATAGAATGCGTAGGTTCTCTATTTGTCTTATTTCTTCTCTTTTCTTCTTAGCTTCTCTAAGCTTAAAAGTTCATTTCCCTTATCTCAATACTAATTATTAATTAAATCCTTTCTAATTATTAAAATGTTCCTTTAACTAATATTATTAAATCTAATTTTGTAAAATGTTACGTGAGTAGTTTAAGAAATACCTCCAAAGCTACTTCCATGTCAAAGACTTAGGATCACTTCATTACTTTCTTGGTTTAGAGGTCAAGAGAAGTGAAAAGGGGCTCACTTGAGACAACAAAAATATGGAAAAGATATAATTGCAAAAATAGGTTTGGAAGAGGAAAACACACTAAGGCACAGCTTGGGCTCTCAACAGATATTGGAGAGCCATTGGATGATGTAATATCTTATAGGGTCTAATTGGAATATTATTATATTTAACTTTGATTAAACCTGACTTATCCTATGAAATCCACCTACTAAGCCAATACTTAAAGGATCCACAAAAACCGCACATGGAAATGGCAAAATGGCTCGTTCGATTCTTAACCAAAGAACCAAGTTAGGGAGTTTTCTATCCTTCTAATTATAGCTTGGTCTTGAAAGCTTATCATGATGCTGAATGGGGAACTTGTTTCGCAACTAGGAGATCTACAACAAAGTTTGTGACATTTCTTGGTAATCCCCTTTAACTTGGAAATCGAAGAAACAACCTACCGCGGCAATATCTGTAGAAGACAAGTATAGGGCAATGACTATGACAACAAAAGGGATCATTTGGCTGATAGTATACTTAAGGATATGTTTTCCATTATTCTTAGACCAATTGATATATTTTGTTATAATAAGTCCACTATAAACATTGTTACAAACCCCATGTTTCACAAAAGAACTAGGCACATATAATTGGATTATAACTTTGTTCATGAAAAGGTTTAATCCAAGGTTCCCAATTTGACTTTTGCCCATTCCATCAACAATTAGCATATATCTTCACTAAAGGAACCAGCCAAGATCATTTTAGAAACATTTTATGAAAACTTTGAATTGTAACTCAAACTTATCAAGTAGAAAATGTAAGTAAAATAACAGGTGTTGCGCTGCAATGGAAAATTAACCCCGCTGGGCTTGGACCACCTTGGATAAGAGCTAATGCAATGTTCTGAAAAGGATATATTCTGTATTTGAGGACAGAAGACCTCCTGAGATGGAAGAGATTGAGGGAATTTGGGACAAAATTCTCGTTGTATTCCATTAGTAATTACATGACTTTATAGCAGTAGCAGTAACAAAATGTGATATGCAATCACAACATGATACTAACAATGTCAACAAACTATTCTAGAACCTACAAAGTCACACTACCTTGGGCCTAATGTCTAAATGCGAATAAGATTGGGTTGGGCTTGTGCATAACAAGCTACAACCACCAAATTTGCATTGAGTATTGAATGCTCCACGGCTTTGCTTTGTGGTCGGATTCTTAGCTAAGCTCAAGCTTCAATGATTATACATTATAATTATAATTAGATAGTTTATAATTAAAATTAAACTTCATTAAAGCAGGAAGCGTTCCAGTAGGAAGCATCTCCCACCCATTATTAGAAATGTGTTATTTTTTTTTTGAAAAAAAATTTGTAGGAATTTTCTAGAAAATTTTCTTATAGAAAAAATCTTTAAAAAATTCCTGCGACATTTTCTGTAGAATATTTGCAAATTTTGATGTGATTATATTAATTACATAATTTTTTTGCAAATAATAATCTCTAAAAAATATTGTGGGAACTGCAAGAATTTGTTGTGAATTTTGTTGTGAAAATATATATTATGTGATTATTTCTTGCAGACTAAAATTGTAGGAAATTTATTATGAATCTTTTTGTTTTATGCAAATTTTCTTACAAATTTATTTTCATAGGAAAATTTTATTTTATTTTAATAGATTGTAGAAAAATCACATATTCATGTGAATTTTTTTATGATTTATCTACGGATATTTTCCCCCACAAGAAATGTTTCCATTATTATTGTTGTTTGGGTATGGGGGAATTACATACACTATGTTTCACATCTCATTTTAGTTGATTTCTACTTCTTTATACTAACTCAAAAACTTATTTGACCTTTTATAAGTGTTTGGCAAATAGTTTTTTTTAGTAACTTGTAGCATTTTTTTTGGCTAGGTTGGGCATGCCATTTTAGTTAGCTTCTAACAATTTTAACTGGGTGAAAATTTTGTTTGACCTTATTAGTAGTATTTGGTAAACAAATTTTTTTAAGAGCTTGTAGCATTTTTTGATACTACTTCAAATAATATTTGTTAAAATGCTAACTTCTAGCTTTTTATATTTATTTCTCTTTAATCCCTAATATATTTATTAAATTTCTTTTTTATCCTTTTCTATATAAGGCAAGAATTTATTTTTTATTTTTCTTCTTTTACTCATAAATATACTTGGCAAAATAGATCTTTCTTGATGGACCAACCTAAATAGCCTGCTAATTAGGTCAAGATGGGCCTTTAAAAGAGTATTGGGCCAAGGCAAGGCTAGCCTATACATTATTGGACTGACTCAATAGAAAAATTAAAAATAAAAATGTCTACTAGGTAGTAGCATATAGTAAATCAATAGCTCAATAAGTAAGTAGTCCAATAGATACTAAATAACTCAATAACTCTCATAATATGTTGTTCCTCCAAATAGACCAAACTCAAAACAACAAAATCATGAAATCTAATTGATATTTTTTATACAAAAAATTATTATTCAAATAATAATTAAAAACTTACTTCATTAACATGACTTAATTTTAAAAATATAACAATTTTTAATTTTATGTTTTTGGATCAAGAATTTTTTGTTTATTTTTATTCAAAGCTAATTTATCACAATGACTAGTGACCTGACAAAAGCCCAAGTGGGCCTAAACAATAGCAGCCTGAAGTATAGGCCAAGTCGAGCTAGCTTGATTACCTTTTGGCTTGCATGCTAGACTATGCTGGACAAGACCCCGTTTTACCAACTCTACTCACAAGGTATGTCTTTATTATTTTTATCCTTTTTTTTCACGTAAGGAAGATATATACTATTTTTTTACCTTTTTATTGCATAATATATTGACAGTGATAAAAAAATAAGTTTATTTTATTTTATTTTATTTTTATTTTTATTTTTAGATATTTTATATCACACTATTTATTTAACCATTATACTATTTATGATATTTATTTTATTATTTCAATATTATACTTCATGGTATTGAAATTGATAGATTATATGTTTATTTTTTATATTTTTTAAATATTTTTTATAGTATAATGTTTATTTTAATCTTTATACTATTTATATTATTTATTCTATTATTTTTAACATTATACTTCAATATATTGTTTTGGTACAAATATTTCAAGAAATTTTAATCACTAGACTTATTAGTATATCTTGGACCCTCAAAGTTTTTATTTAAAGAAAATTTTGAAGTTCAAAATCAAACATAAAAAGTTTTAAATGAAAATAAAACTATGTTTTCATGCAAAGACACTTTATAAAGATGCAAATATGTTTTGCATGTATCATTTGTTCCATCAGAGGATACTAGTAACGATGTGGACATATGCATCGTCTATCGAAACATAAATATGATCTTTTATTAACAGATGATAGCTTACACTTAAAAATGCAACGTTTCATTACATATTTCTCTAAGAAATATTAGTATTTTTACAAGCATTTTCAGGACATATCTTTCTTAAGCAAATGAAATGTGTTACATCAAGTCATTTTTCCCAAGAACTTTAAACAACAAAACTTTTCAGAAATAGTAGAGTCAAAACTGCATGGTTAAAGTTACCTAAAAGGGAGATAAGCATAATGTTTTTATCATATTAAGAGTGACTAGTTGGTGAAGGACATGTATTGCTAGCATCTTTTAAATACCTAAAAGGGTCCAACATCTTTACATTTCTTAGAAGAAAGATTCAAATTCGCAAGGAACAACTTAGAAGACCCTCAATGGATACATCTTTTAAGAAGTTCTACAAAAACCTTGATGATAGAAGAACAAAAAACAACATACAAGACAAATGTTTTTCACGAAACATTCTCTTGAGCTTTCAGTGAACATTTATTTTTTCTGTTGTTTGTAAAGTTACTAACACAACCTTAATGTTCATATGTCATAAAACAATATACGAGTTAGACCCTTTCAAACATCTTGTAAAGAGTGTTGAGCCTAAAGAGGTTGTTGTAAAGAATACTAGGTAGATTGCTTGAAGAAGCAATTCAAAGATGATGAAATCCTAGGATCCACAAACATGACCTAGCTCATGTAGAATCCAAACATTAGCCATTTCTAACATGAACAGAAAAATTGGAAGAAGAAAGGTACAAAAAGGATTGAGGAAGAGATTATTTGCCACTAATTCCTAAGAATTAGATAAAAATTTTAGAGATTCGCTACAAGCATCATGAAAGCTTGATGAGAATTGATTTCCTTGTGCAAGACAAGAGTAAAGAGAAATTTCTAAGACAAATTCAATTTAATCAAAAAAAATTTACATTAACTATATTGTAAGTTTATATAGTTCCTCTTTAATCCTAATTAAGGTCACTTAACTGAAGCCTAAAGCCTAACAAGCTTAAACGCGAGCTAGATGGCCTAAAACGCAAACCTACATGGCCCTTCCCATCGCCCTTGTGTGACGTGACTTTTGGAAGCACTTTTGGAGATGAAATAGTTCTATATGGTTTGAGAAAGTTATAGATCTCTTTCTTATCTTTCCAACGACACCAAGTTTGTCTAATTTAGAGGTCTGTAGCTCTAGATACGTTTGATTTGACAAAGCACATTAGGGAAGGAAGTTGTGACGGAAAATTAGCAACATAAACTATGCTAGCTAGGAAAATAGTCCTAAAATGGGCTTTGGTCCAAGGCTAAGCTATCATAATAAAAATGTACTCAAAGTATTATGAAAATAAATGGAAAATAAGGTCACTTTAGCCTTAAACAAGACCACCTTGGTAGCTGGAAAAATTATACAAGTTAGGTGCTCATAGTGCTTCCTTTTGACCCTTAAGCATGATCAACTTTTTGGTGCACTTCCTCTTAGGTTCTCTTGAGTCTTCCCCTAATCATAGGACCTCCAAGTGCAGGGGTTGTTAAGTCTTTGAAGTCTTCTTCAGCTCTTTGACCATGGTCTTCTAAGGGAAAGACCTTATCCTCTCTTGCTTCTCCTTTTGGCCTTGGACTATGGTCAATTGGTAGCTTCTTAGAATTCTTGAGTTTGCCCTTTGTTATTGGACTCTCAAGTGTAGGGTAACATCCTTAAATTTGTCCTCTTTGTTGTGCATTTTCGCATATGCATCATCCTTCCCTTCTTGAAGAGAATTTGACCTCAAATTTAGTACTTGAGTATTTACAAGAATCAAAGACAAGGATGAGTCACATAAAAGGTTAGTGGACAGATAATGGAAGTCAAGGAAGATTAATTTCCAACTCCTCTCGGGTCAAACACAAGTGTAAAGAATCCATCACCCATCTTTTTCCATACAATATATAGTATAAAAGGCAACATCTCAAGAATAGGTGGGACAATTTTAATGCATTCATCATACTTTTTATTTGCATCTTACTCAATATAAAGTTCTAAGAAATGCTTATGCAATGCATTCCAATATTTCTGAAAGTCCAATAGCTCCATTAAGTTCCTACCATGATCTTCTTCACATAAAGCATAAAGTAATAACAACTTGGGCTCACAAAAAGTTGCATCTCTAGTTACATGTTCCCCAAGCCTATGAAATTCTCCTTGGATATCAAGACAATTCACTTCAACCCTTTGTAAGTCACAAGAATGTACAATACTATTTTCAACATCAAGAGATGGCATGTCAAGTCTATCATTCTCAAACAAATGTAAGCAATGTTTAGAGGCTGCATATGAACAAGATATATTTTTCCTATATAATTCAAAGGAATGCTCAACAACAATATCTTTACACAATTTGAAATTCTCAAACAATACCAAGAATTCAACAACTCTCAATGAATTTCCAAAATGAATGCCTCCACTCTAAAAGATTTATGCAAACAATTCCTAGGCATTTCACAATAGGATTCACCCATAATCACATGGAGTTCATTTCAGCCATAGGTTCCCAACTGAATGCAACTTTCAAAGTTAATGCACCCTTAAGTTTTTCACTAAAATAAGCAATATGGTGCCTCTCTTGGAGTAACATGACTCCTATATCAACACTAGAGGCATCACACTCCAATTTAAAAGATTTTGAAAATTTTGGAAATGCTAAAATTGGAATTTGAGTAAGCCTTTCATTTAAAGCTTGGAAGGCTCTCTCTTAGCTCTCTTCCCATTTAAATTTGGCACTTTTTTTGACAATTTCATTCAAGGGGTTGCAAGGGTTCTAAAATCCAACACAATAGGCACTGCTACTACTACCACAATGACCACTAATACTAGCATTGGGATCCATTATTACCATCACTCATTGGCACTATTGCCACCATTAACACCATCACCGCAGCATTGAGCATCACTCTCATTAACATTGCTATCACTAGCTTAGTGCCAAAACTAAAGGGGCTACATTTTTGTAACCCACTAGGCTGGGCCAAATTGCCCGCTACTTTTTCCCTATTTTTAATATAATTTCTAAAAAAAACAAGTGCAAGCCAAAATAGACTTGATGCATTTCGAGCCAATAATTTTTTGGTCCAACCTAACTCATTAGGCTTGTCAAACCAAGTCAAATTGGTCCAGTTCCATTTGGGCCACATTTTTTAGAACTTAGGACAACTTAACCCTTCAAGCTACCAAGCTATGTCTATTTTGTCAACTCTAACTACCACCATCATTAGGCTTGTCAAACCAAGTCAAACTAATCCAGTTCCATTTGGGCCACATTTTTTAGAACTTAGGACAACTTAATCCTTCAAGCTACCAATTTATGTCTATTTTGTCAACTCTAACTATCACCATCATTACCATTATTACCAATACGTAAACATATCCTTAAACTAATTTTAAAAGATAGAAAAATTTTAAAATAAATTTATTTTAAAACTAAAAATTAATTTCTAAAAAAACTAAAACTAAAAACTAATTTTAATTTTTAAAAATTTTGAAATTTACAACTAAAAACCACTTCAAACAAATTCTAAATTACACTTTTATTCCCCTTATAATTTTAAATCCACTAATTAATCCTCTAATTTTTACTTCCTCAATTTAAATTTTTTAATTTTTAAAATTGTACTGATGTTTCCATAGACACTTTGAATTATAACTTTTTCCATGACCTGACATTAATTAGGTGACTAGGTCAATAAAATTTAACGATATTTTAGATTGAATAGATTCTTAAATGTATTTTAATTAAAAAGTAAACATAAAGAGAATGGACAATATCATCAGAATCGCTAACCCCACGATCTTCTTGCATTTGAGATCTTCAACACATGGCAACAAAATCATCGTGACCCAACCCCTGTGCTACCATTGTGAAGAATCGCCGTGGAACCAAGTCCTAAGCCACCAGAGCCTCTGATTTGCTTCTTGTAGGGATGCGTCATGCGATGCAGGTTGGTTTCAGTGGAGACAATGGGCATCTAATTATGTTTATTTGTTTGAATAAACAGGAAGGTGGTATTATTTATTATACAGCCAAGGGCCCAAGTTTATTGAAAAATGCACCATAATCAATTTTAGTTCTGTTGTTTCTTAACTAAATTTTCATTTTTGCCACTTTGCTAAAAATCTTCTGTAGATCCATCTTATGCATAGTTGACTCTTTGCACTTGAAGTAGGCTGAAAGAGCTTCAGTTCGAGCAAAACCTATTATCTTGTTATGAACTCATGGAAAAGTTACTGCAGCATTCAGTATCCTGTTCAAGGGGTGTAAAGACTAAAAGTAGGGTGAGCCACTTGCGGTTGATTTGGTATATTTGAATTTTAAAATTAGATTTGATATATTTTAAAAATAAATTTGAGTTAGATTTTGAATCAATTCAAAGAATAGAGTTTCGTTTCGTAAAGTAATGAAAAAAAAGTATTGAATCAATTGAACAAGCAGATATAAAAGGAGATCAAATACAAATTGTAGTACATATCGATAGAAAAGAAATTGTCTGTGTTCAGTGGATCAGAGATGATAGGTTCCTCTTTAAACTAGAATTAAAATTGAAAGTCGATTTGATATTATATTTTTTAAAAAAAATATAATTTTTTCAATAATTATATAATAATAAAATTTTTATTTAATAAATATTATTTTGTATAACATACTATTAAATTTATAATAAAATTATTTATTTTAAGATGTATATTACAAAATATATTTAATTTAATTTTTATATTTTTTTATTCTTCGATTTAAATATATTTAATGTTAAAATTAATACGTTATACTACATAATCGCGTCGAATAGACTTTATTCTATATTTTTAAAATTGATTAAGTCAGGTTTGAATATAAATAAATCATCTGATCAAATTTTTGAAGAATAAAATAACAAAGATGAACCCAACTCGATCGGTCCCTTCCTCAACTCTAACTAAAAAGTAGTTCCTTAAATGTAAAAACCAGATCGAATGTTGGATTTAATAAATAATATCGTATCAAAAATAATAACAAATTTGAAAAGGATTTAATTGAAATATCGAATAAGAGGATGTATGACCCTGAAACTGATTGTAAATTACCACCATTTTATAAAACTGATTGTAATTATAATTTACTTGTGATTAAAAGTTATTTATATTTCAAAATCCGTTTTAAATAACAGGTTATGCTTGAGTTGTTTCTTTTATAGATTTGGTTTTGGGATTAAAATTCCCTTGCAGACTTGAGGCAGAACCAAGCACACTGAATCGTAAAAAATTGACCAAAAGATAACTGCAAAAAATTGACCAAAACTGAGCTACAATGATAAATTGAAGCTTAAATTATAAAATACTCCATTGCTGAGGAAGGGTATTGGTAATCTATTGTAAACAAGTTCTTCCCACAAACTGCAAAACCCTTTCCAAAAGTTAAACACAACTCCTCTTTTGCTTCAATCAGGGTATTCTTCTCATTATAATTTAATTGATAAGAGGCTTTGGAGGAAAATCTGTGTGCATGAGTTTAGGCAATGTCCAGTCATTGAAACACAAGCACTTGCTTCTTGAGATTATCAAACCTAATAGTGAAGAGCATTCTATTGTGATGGTTCTGTTTCAAAAAATAGTTCACTCTATGGAGATTGGGAAATTCACCAAAATATTCAGATCTGCTCTCCACTAAGACCCAGGTGCTCAGTATCATCAAGCAACACCACACGCACCAACCAGCTCGTAGAACCAAGTCAACCAGCACACTCTATCGTTAAAACATTTTTGTGAGAATCACTGACTTAGTAAATTGTAATAATTGATTAAATTAATCTCAAAAATTAATAATGTAATAAAATTATCATTAAAATTACATATTGTCAATTAAATTAATCTTTAAAAATGTAATGAATGGTGAGATTGATATATGAAATTAGTTCATAAAATTATAATAGATTGTCAAGTCTCTAAAATTAAAAGAAGGTTAATTATAATTTTTACCTTCTAACTTTTATATTTTGTCTTTTTTTTTAAATATTTATAACTATCAAAATTATTATTTATTAAATATTTTTATTTTAATTATATAAATTTATTTATTTAATTATATAAAATTATTTATTATTTATAAATTATTTATACATTTGTTACTCTTTTATTTGCATAATAGTTATTTAAAAATATAAATATTTAATAAATAAATTTATAAAATATTATATAATTTAACCAATAAATTATTTTATAATTTAATAAATAAATATACAATTTATAAATTTATATAATTAAAATATTTAAAAATAAATTTAACATTTTATCTTTTAATATTTTTATATAATAAATATAAAATATTTAAGGAAAGTAAAGTACAATTAACAAATTCAATAATTATATATAAAATATATTTTTATATATAAATTAAACAAGTAAAATATGTGAAAAAATTATGTAAAATTTGTAAAATTTTAAAGCAAAAAAATAAAAATATAATTTTAAAGACTAAATTGATTGTCAATTTATTATTTTAGGAATATTTTATTATTTTATTTATTTAAAAAATTAATTTAATGATTTATTACAATTTAAGAAACTAATTGAGTGATGATATATAATTTCAGAAACTAATTTATAATTTTATTAATTTAAAAATTAATTGACTAATTAATACTATCTCAAAAACTAAATTAATCATTCATTACACAAATTTTAGTCGCTCGTCTTTATTTTTATTTTACAACAGTAGTATTCTCATCTAACAATGCTTTGAAGTGTAGATGAGTGTTTTGGGATATAGGAAATATGGGACAAACAAATTGCACAATAATCACATCCACATGTTCTTTATGTCTTGTATTTAATAAAAATGCATTGCATCACATTATCTACTCTGCAGCAGAAAATTTAATACTTAATAAATTTTAGAGCAATAATATTAGTTACTCGTTATTTTTTTTTCTTTTTGATTTCTCTCTAGGTATTGCTTAGCATCTTAGGTGTCTAGATATATTCCCACTGCTACAACACCTAACTAATATGTCCCGTCATGGTCAAAGATATAATACAAACAATCATGATATAAAATCGTGTAATTTTAAAACTTAAAAAAATTAAAATTATAAAATTAAAAATTAAGAAACTAAAATTATATATTAAAATTATAGGAAAAAATGAAATATAGTCTAGTTAAAAATAACTTCACATCATGATATAAGTTATTTATTATAAATCTAAAATATAATTTATATATTTAAAGATATTTTATTATGAATTTTAGTTATCATACGATTGATGATATTTTTCGTCTCTAAAAAATTATCGAATCTTGGTTTTAGTCCTAATTTTAAAATATTGCTTACATTGCCTTTCTTGAAATATCCAAAATTTGGTTCTATAAAAGGAGAGAGTGTTAAATTTAAGAGGTAAAGTTTGAGTATTTAAAAAATAATACATGGACGATTTTTTTAATTACAATTAAATTAATATACCGTAGACTAATAATTTACCAATTTAATTACGGATTAGATTTTAAAAATCGCTGCAAACAACTGCCAGCCAGACAAGATCGATAGATAATTGAACTAGGGTGGTTGAAAAATAGAAATTACATGTTTCCGAACGGGAAGATCAAGACCGTTGAAATATCAAACGGTTAGAATTACTTTACAAAACGACGTAGTATACAGGTGGACCATCAAGAACACGTTAGAGTGCTTCAACTAGAAGTCGCCACGTGGCGTTAAGAAAAGTCCAAGGCACGAAGCAACGTTTCCCACGCCACCAGCATGACTGAACCAGTTTCCTGAATAAAAAGCGAAAGAAACTGCCAAAAATAAACGTCCTCACCTCGCACATGCCTACGCTAGCATCACCCTTTGTACCGTTCTCCCACAACCCTGCCACGCACGTGTATCCTTCGTGGGCCCCAGTAATTAATAAAAGTTTCTTATGAAAAATTAATTTCTAATAAAATACTTTATTTCCTAATTTTTTTGTCTTATAATACATGTACTTGGCATGATATAATAGATTTCTTTTTGAATTTAGATACCTCTAATTAAGAGATAAAGATTAGTTTTTTTAAGTATTAAAATTTATTTAAAAAATTAAATTTCAATAAATATTTTTCCGTACATATAAATATAAAAATTAAATTTCTACGAACATGCTTAAAAAATAAAATTACCTATATTTATTATAATATAATAATAGACATATACAGTTAATATTAGTTAACATAAATCATAATTATTTGTATTTTTTACTTAAAATGTCAAAAGTTAAACTAGATTTTAAATATAAAAAATCATATTAAATAAAAAAATTATCATTTAATAAATTTATAATTTTGATAAAATTTACATTATTTTTAGTGATAGATATTTTATACATATTTACATAAGTGAAAAAAATACAATTTTAATATGAGAATTTTTATAAAATAATTATTATAAAACAAATTTATCATATATACAAGTTATAATTAAATACATATTTAGATTTAAAAAAGAAAAGACAATTAATTATACAAGGTAAGTGCGAGGGAGAGAGAGAAAAGTTGTGCAGTGTTACAGTGCAGAAATTGGAAAGTGGATCTATTTTTGGACTCTAGTGTGCCAACGTTACCCCCATTACACATAGTCGGCAGGTATTACGTGGCAGTTACAGATCTGTCAGCTATTTACAAATTTCAAATCATCCTATTTATCATTTTTATTTTTTGGTTCTTGTAATTAATATTTTAATTATATTAGTAAAAAATTTAAAATATTTTTATTAAAAGTTGAATTAATTTTTTAAACATATTATTTAATAATTAATAATATTTTATTAAAAGTTGAATTAATGTTTTAAACATATTAGTTAAGAATTAATAATATTTTTTATTAAAAATCACATTAATAATATATGTATTGATAATTATTTGATATTATATATAAATTATAATATCTGATAAGTTTGTTATTTATTATAATAATTATTTTAAACATTTATAATAATTTAAATTAATTGTTAATATATTTTTTATATGAATAATATATAACTCTTAATTTATAATAACATATTAATAATATAAAATTATTTTATAATATTATTTATTTATAAGTTTTATATAGGATAAATTTGTTAAATTTTATAATAATTATTTTATAAATCATATTTAAAATAATTTGTAATTAATTCATTGTATAATTTTTTTGTGTTATATGAAAATTTTTAAAAAAAAGTTATACATTAATGATGTAAAATACTTCTTATAAGTTTATTAACTTTTACATTTACTGTTTTATAATATTATTAATAATTATTTGATATTAAATAATAATATAAAATCATTTTATATTGTCAATATATATTACTAAATTTAAATATTAGACTTAATATATAAATAAAAATTTAATAAAAGTACTTTTAATGAATTAATACCAACTCGTTAATATTTGTAATTCGCATACCGACACTTTTTTGGTTATTTTCCAACAATGTATTTTATGTATTTAAAGATTCTGATTACGAAAAGATTATTGCAAAATTAATCACTACTTATTTTAAGTCACAAAATTAATTCTCATGTTTTAATAAAAACACATACATTTTAATACAACGGTAATGGTCATTCATAATTCATGAATCTGTAAAACTATTTTATATAATTAATATATTATCTATTTTTTAATATAAACAATTAATTATATTAATTTACGCATACATCTCATCGGGTCAAAGTTAATCTCACTAAAATAAGTTCAAACAAACTAAACAAACACTTAATTTAATTCCTTATCATATTAACTAGAGTATATTACTCAAATTAATGTTTTGTAAGAATCCACCTTTTAAAACAATCTTAAAAATTAAATGTTAACACTTATCTTTTTATTTTAGTTGGATATTATAACTTTTCTAACAATGTACTTTTATGTATTTTAAAGATTTTGAATATGAAAATATTATTACATTTTAAAGTTATAAGATTAATTCTTATGCATTTCTATAAAAACACGTTTTAATATGAATATACGCTTGAATCACATTTATCAATTTAAAATTATTCTAATACACACACAGTAAAATACACGACCACGTTGATTCATTTTCAAAATAGTGAAGTCAAGTGTTACTAAAATTAGAACTAATCGTGGTTTAAAGGCAATTTTAATAGCGTGAATCTCTCGAACACCAATTTAATGCTTCAAAATCTTCTAATGACCAAATTGTTAAGAAAAAAAGGGGAGAGTATTATTCAAGAGTTATAGCCATGACAGGATGAAATTTAGGTGGGTTAGGAACTTGGCACTCCATAAATAGACAGTATCTTACAATAAAACAAACATGCACATTTTTTCTCTCTTTTTTCATACACTAAATTAAAACAGTTAATATTTAATAATAATATAAATAAAATATAATAAAGTGTGGACGGAACCAAATCCTGAATGAACCCCACCATCCAGCCTTGCTGCCACCCTTTTGCATGCTTTTGTTCATTTCTCTCTGACACCCATTCATTCATTCTTCCCATTCACTCACATCTATCTATCTATCTATCTCTCCCTTCTCCATATCCTCAACCAAAATCCAACCCCCCCCACAAGCAAAGGCCTATAACATAACACCTCACCATAGTCATAGATCTTCAAACATCAACAACAAGAAGAAAAACATAGAAGAAAGAAACACCCAAAACAAGAAGAAAAACCAAAAGATATGGCTGTTGAAGCTCGTCACCTTAACCTCTTCCCTTCCCAACTCATACCCAACCGGTACATCTCTCTCATCTTTTCTTTCTTTCTTTCTTTCTCTATTGTTGTTCTTATTATTATTGGTGTTGAATTTTTATTTTTATTTATATGAATCTGCAGAGAAATCTTAACGAACCCATTGGACGCCACCATCATGAACATGTACGCCCCACAAACGGGCAATTACTCGATGCTGCCGCTCTCCGACACCACCACCGCGTCGGAAACCTTCCTCCCGGCGGTGCCACCGCCGTACATCTCCCTCTCTCAGAAAATCGCTGCCTTGAAATCCTGCAACAGCACCCTCACCCACACTAACAACAACGTTGTTTCCGCTCCTAGAAAACGTTCCAGAGACTCGATCCAAGATAACAACTACCATTTTCCTTCTTATCCTCACAAAAACACCGACACTTTCTCCTTTCTCGGCGAAGACCTTTCCTTCCATATCCACCGCCAACAACTTGATCTCCACACCCTCGTGAATCAACATGTAACTCCCTTGCCTTAATCTAATTTCTTGAAATTCCAAAATTTCCCCAACAAATCCACCATTTTTCCCCCAACAAATTTCAAAATTTTGAACACCGGTTTATCTTTTTAATCTATTAACATCCACGATTTTTATCCTATCAATTACTTCTTCCTACGCTTAAAATTCGGTAAAGAAATTGATTAGTACAATTAATATTTTAAATTTCATATCTATTATAAGTTCAATTTTATGATTAATAAACTAGAGAATTTTTAGCCTTTTTTAATTTTTATTTAAATAATTTATTTTCTGACTTTTTTTTAATCTTTTGATTTATATAGTAAGAAAATTTACATTATATCATTAAATTTACTATTTGTTCAAAAATTAGTATGTAATTCTCATTTATTTTTATATTAATTAAATTCTTTGATTTATATTATTTTTATTTTTTCTTTCTATAATAAATGTTTAGGAAAAATATTTAATTTGTATTGATACTTGAAATGATACTTTTATCCTCTGATTGACATTGCATTCAAAGTTCTAAGTGTATTTGTATTAATTTTTACTTAATTTATTTTCTGATTTTCTTTTAATTCATTGATTTGTACAGATGGAGAAGGTGATGATAGAATTGGAAGAGAAGCGGAAGAGGCAAGCGAAGAAGCTGATGGATGTTATTGAAGTGGAAATGATAAAAAGACTGAAAGCAAAAGAGGAAGAAATTTTGAAGATTGAGAGATTGAACTGGGCGTTAGAAGAGAAAGTGAGATCATTATCGATCGAGAATCAGATATGGCGAGACCTGGCTCAGACCAACGAGGCCACCGCCAATGCCCTCCGCAGCAACCTCGAGCAGGTGCTGGCGCAGGTTGGAGACGCCGCGGTGGCGGAGGACGTCGAGTCGTGCTGTGGAAGCAGCAACGAGGGGTGGCGCACGATAGCCACAGGGTTGCAGGATAAGGAAAGAGAAGTAGGCACCAGTGGAATAAAAAAAGAAAATAATAATGATAATAATAATAATAACAACAAAAAAAGCGGTGGTGGGAACGAGAGGAGATTGTGCAGAAAGTGTGGGAAGGAGGAATCCTGCGTGCTAATCTTACCATGCAGGCACCTATGCGTCTGCAAGGTTTGCGGGTCTAGTCTGCACGCTTGTCCTGTGTGTAAATCCTTTAAAAATGCCAGCGTCCATGTTAACATCTGATCAATTATGCACTCTTAATTAGATAAGCCAAAATGGAAAGTAGAAACAAAAATTGTTCATTTTTAATTTAATTCAGTTCTTTTTGTAAAAAAAAAAAACTCGTCTTCTTCTTCTTGTTCTGCGGGTCTCCTAAGAGTAGCACACTAGAAAGGATTTTAGCTGAATTCAAGAAAGTTTGCGCAGCAAAAATTTTGGGTTTATTTTCTATTAATTGTTGGATGAAAATTGAATGAGGGAGTGGATTTTTGTAACTGTGGATGTAGTTTTCACGTATTTGGATGAGAAGTCATGAAGAGGGGAAAGGAAAATGGATAAAACAACTTAACTCAGTTCTTTAATGTTTTTCTGGTTCAAATTTTAAATTTTAAGACCAGCTATTAAGCTCTTTCTATAAAAAAACAAAACAGAACCTTTTTTTTATTATTATTTATGAAAGTTTCCGGAGATTTTAGACTAGAATCAGAGCATGCATGTAGGTTGAATAAGTGCTTATAAAATATTTGCATATTATTTAGTAACAAATTTTTTATTTCCACAAATATTCAAATTTATGTCTTCATATTACAACTTGACCAATTTGATTTATAAAAGCAAAGAACCTTCTAATTAAGGGCAGTTGTCCAGATAGTTTGAAGATATAGTTATATTTTTCATAAAGATTATCATTTTGTTTTTTCATTAAAAGTAAATAAGTTATTTGCTATAAAAAATTGCAATTATTATATAATAAGATTATTGATTTTTATCATATTTATTTACTAGTTATAATAATTCTAATTTTATTAGTTGATATTATAATTTCTTTACTCTATTATTATATAAAAATTAAATTATTTAAGTAAAAATATCTTAGAGTCAAACATTTTTTGCAAAATTATCTCGGGGCTCTTCTAACTTAATTGATACTTAAATATAATAAATAATATAATATAATATAAAAAGAGGTAAAGTGGAGTTTATTTTTCATATTATAATATATAAATATAATTAACTTTTCTTTTATGCTTCGGATATTAAATCAGAACTTGTTAAGGTATACTTGACCAGTTAAATTTTTGTTTAAAAATTAAATTATCAATAAATTTATACTAAAAATATGGTGAGTCAAAACAAAAGAAAAGTGTAATGTTTTCATTTTTTTCTTCAAAATCTATTTTGGGGTGGGAGCGAGGCATTTTAGGCAAGGTATGTAGGAAAGGGGTAAAAAAGTAAAAATGAAGGCATGTGGGGTCCACTGCGCACCTACCCGACAGGTAGTGATAGTAGCCCAATAGAGAAACTAGGTACTACTGAGGCTGAGCGTGAAAGTGGAGCGTGGGAGAACGCGCGTGAAGTCAACGAGTACCTGAAAACGAAAGGTGTGCAGCAAAATCTGACACGTAGGACGCGCGCAAATGTCGCTGTTGGATGCAGAGTGCCTGCAACGGCCATTTCTCTCTCTTCTTTTATGCACGACCACAGTGTTTTAGACCCACCCTGGGCCCAAAACCCTATAAGCGCAAAACGACACCAAAACTGGTTGTTGGGTACACTCTGCCAAAAATTTTCTGAAATTTATTTTTCTTTTATTTTAATTAAAAAAAGATGCACAGGTGTCTGGGAATCTGCAAAGGTTAATTATTACAATAGCGATACATTTGATTGCCGATTACGTGCAGAAAACGACGGCGTTTTCCTGGTGCATGGTTTTTGGAGGCAGTACAAATTGTTGTGTTCGTATACGAGAAGCAGGTAGATAATGGATCGTGTCAAATAGCCACTGTTAGTGGTACCACACCATATTTTACGGCAATACGGTCGCCTATTTTTAAATACAAATTAAATAAAATAAAGATATTTTTTTAGTTATTATTAATTTATTATCATTTTGTACATTATTTTGTTATTTATTACTCCTTTGAATATAAAACATATCAATATTAATCCTAAATACAAATAAATTTTCATTATATAGAATTATTTTTAAAATATTTTTTATTTATTAAGAATATTTTAATGA
Organism: Mucuna pruriens; assembly: GCA_025330945.1. Classification (NCBI taxonomy): domain Eukaryota; kingdom Viridiplantae; phylum Streptophyta; class Magnoliopsida; order Fabales; family Fabaceae; genus Mucuna; species Mucuna pruriens. Next base: position 851,264 of record JAENHJ010000053.1, on the reverse strand, counting down.
AATCGTTCTTGGTATAAAATTTTAATAAAACGTAAGGTAGAAAAATTCTTTTTTAAATAAAAATAATAAAATTAAATGATATTAATTTTTTAAGTAACGTGATATCTTTTTATATTTGAGACCGAAAAAATACCATTTTATTAATTTTTTTGTTAAAAATAATCACACAAACCGATATGTAATGAAAATTTAAAATTCATAATATTTATTTCATATTTTAAAAAGTTATCAATTATCTCTTTTATTTATATATATATTAAATTTATTTTTATAATAATGATAATTTATGATTAAATAACTGTATAAAATTATTTTATATTTTTTTAGTAGTTAAACTAAAAAAATAATACTATACCTCAACAAATCTTAAAAAACATCTGATTCACTCATAAACTCACAAGATCATTAATTTACTTGGCCAGTTCGATCAATAATTGCAAAACTAAATTTATTATTACAATGTAGTTAAGGTTAAAAATTGGTGCAGGAAATTATATATATATATATTTCACCCTTTTCTGAATTTCGTCATTAAATTTTTTATATAAGATTTATAAAATTATAAGTTTAGAGGTTAAAATAAGAAAAATATATAAATAAAATTTACAAAATTTTAAAATTATGAATTTTTTTATTTTAAAAATTAATTTGACTAATCATTATATTTTGAATACTAAATTAATAGATAATTACAATTTTAATAATAATCATTTTAATATTTTATTTATTTTAGATATTAATTTGATTGTTTATTGTAATTTTAATAATTAAATTAAATAATAATATATAATTAGAAGAACTATTTTATTATTTTAGAAATTAATTTGACTAATTATTATAATTTTAGAAATTAAATTTATAATTTACTTTAATAAAAAAAATAGATCTGGTTAGAATACTGATTAACAAATTAATAAATAATATTTAATAAAAAATTATATAGAATTTATATAAAAATTTATGAAAGAGTATATTATTACATTTTAATAAAAATTAATTTTTAATTTCTTAATCTGTGCGGTTAGTATTTTCTAAAATTAATAATAATAAATTAGTGTGAACGAGGTTGAGTTGTACCGTACGGAATAAGAGGATGGTCCCTTTTTTTTTCTTTTTTTTATTCTAAGAGGATGGTCCTTTGACTAATTATTAATGCGTGGGTACAAATAAGATCCGGTGGTTGGGATTTCACACCCGGTTAAAAAATAGTAAGGCTGGCATGGCAGGCAGACTCAGTCCTCCATACTATTATTACATTATTACTTTTTTTTTTTTAACTTCATTTCTCTATGCTGCTCTTCTTTGTCTGCTTCTAAATTTCCAAGTTTCCACTTCAATGTTCAATAACCAATAACCAAAGTAATTTTAAGCTCGTAAAACGAAAAACATAAAACATAAAAAATAAACATTAAGATGATATATATAGAGATATAGAGAGATTAGTCAAATATTTTGTTTAAGTTATTTTTTAATATAATTATGTTATGGGATTACAAAGTGAATATGTTGAATTCTTTTTATGTATTTTTTTCAAATATATATATATATATATATACATGTTCTTTTCTTTCTCTTATCAGACTCTACTTTCTTGTCTCATAATTATCTAACATACTAGACAAAAAGATAAAATGGGTCAGAAATAAAACAATGCGTTTCAGACCCCACCCTATAGTATGTTAGTTACTTTCCGTCAATGTCAGGTGGTCTCGTACAATGTAATAAATGTGAGAATATGGACTACATGGATCCACATCCGGTCGTCTAGGCCGACTAGTACACAGCCCCTCAATCGTCGATAGTAGGGAGTAAGCTTTGTCTTCGTGCAAGCCAAAGAAGTCAAGCGTCTCAAGCTTATGGGATGTCTTTTGTACCGACTGAGTCACATTTAATTTCTTGCAGTTTGTCAGTCAGCCGAGCTTGCGTCATAGGGCTCACCCTGCTTATCAGAAAGGGGAAAAGGTTCAACCTATGTCACCTTTCCTTAGTGGAAAATGCCTTGTTACATGTGTTCACATCATTATGGTATGCAAAGTTTGTTTCCCCTTTCCACCTCTAGATACTGTTCATTGTCACATGACGCTTCATTATTATCCGTTGGATATAACAACTTCCCGTACCCCCTTCTTTTGATTGATTTGACAGGTTTTTCGACGTTTTGGCTTAAAGCTCTTCATCTCCTGTCTTTCACCCTATGACGAATCATCAGCTTCTCTATGCTCTTGCCTCCTACACGTCAATGCCTCTTGCTTCCAACATTTTCCCTAGCTCTTCAATGGTGAAACGAGATAATTCTTTTTTCATTACGCTAGGTTTTTCCTTGGGCTCTCCTTCTTTAAGGATGTCCCTTTTGGCTTGGGCCTGTTTTCTAACCCTTGTGTGATTTTTGTTGCAAGAGGTACCTCTGATGGGCCATCTGCTTCTTGCATTACTGACAATGAGGCGACCGTAAGCCCCTCTGTGTGGGAGAAGGCTTTCCTTTTAGCAACCTGTATCGAGCTTTCGAGGAAAGTGATTTTTCAAGTGAGGACTCAGATAAAGAAGGCCATATTGAACGGCCTTTTAAGGGGGTCGATGAAAGTGTTACTAGGATTTTCTCTATATATACTAAACCCAGTTCTCTTGTTGGTATGGCTGAAGCCATATGTTGGTGAGGGCCTTGGTCCCTACAGGTTTCCCTATCGGTCGGACGAACCCGTCTGCGAGGGGCCTATGAATGAGGGAGAGCCCTTCTTTTACCTGTATGAAACCCTGCCGCTCAAATTGGGAATTTGGCTACCCTTCACCCAATTCGAACAGGCTATCCTCTACACTCTCAGTATCGCCCCCACCCAACTTCATCCTAACAGTTGGGCATTCGTTCGAGCATTTGAGCTTCTGAGTGAAGATATGTAGCGAGCACCCTCCTTAGGTTTTTTTTTTTTTTTTTTCTCTTCATCGGTCAAAAAAGGTGGGGTGGTCATCATTGAGTAGCCAACCGAGATGGAAGCTATTAAAGCCCTTTTGTAAAAGTTACAAGTTTTTTAAGGATCGGTCCTTTCGTGTCTGTCTGGGTGAGGTTGGCCCCAACCTTTTGGTGGACTCCTCCAACAACCCCTTCTTCCCTCTTCATTGGACTTGTCAGCTGGCTGTATCCGTAACAGTTGAGGAAGAGGATTTAGAAGAATGAGAACTTGAATTTATGAAGGAACTCCAGCGATTGCCGACTTGATCAAGAAGGGTGATCGGTCTTCCATTTTCTTTCTTTAACCTTTGTATTAACTGGTCTCACTAACTTCATTGCTTCCTTTTGCAGGTTATACACCCCTCTAGAACTTAAGGCCTTGAGGAAAAAGGCGGTTTCTCATTCTCCAGCTCTTGCCGCTACTCCCTTTCCTGCTTCTTCTACTCAAGCTACAACTCTATCTCTAACACCAACACTCCTTGCTCAACCTATTGTTGAGGCTCACACCGAACAACTTGTCACAGTGGAAGATGCTTTGGCTCGGCCTCCCACTCCTTCAATGGTCATACCAGATTCCCCACCGACTCCCCTAGCTGAAGCTGCTTCCAGCCTTGAACCTGTTGTCAAAAAACAGGCACAGGAGGTAGTCGATGGTCAAGATCGGCAAGTAAGAATGAAAACTGCTTCTCACGTAGTGGCTGCTGCTGGTGCTTCTACCTCCAATCCTTCAGAAGATTGGGTAGCTGTGTTGGCTAGTAGACCTTCCAGCCCCTCTATCTAGGCTCATAACTACCCCTTAGTGGATGTTGTTGACAACCATTTGGCAATCTGCTCCAATTTGACAAAGGTGGGCACCCTTGGAATATTTAGCGTCTTCTAAGCACTTTAGAATTATGCTAGATATTCCTTGGTGCTTTCCTGTGTGGCCGAAGGGAAATTTGGGAGTTTGGAAGCTCACAATAAGGAGATGGCTAAAACTATTGAAAAATTCCACGAGGACAATTTGAAGTTGGCCGCCTCGCTCCACGATGTTGAAGAAAAGCTGAACTATTATAAAGAATCCATTGAAAATTTGTAAAATCAACTAAAAGTTACAGTGTGTTAAGCTAAAGACCACTTGTTGGTCAAACAAGAATCAGAGCATGTTCAAGGTCTCCTAACTGCTCAAGCCCTAGACGTAGAAAAATAGCAATTGGAAGCCGACAAACATAAATTGGAAACTGATGTTGAGAAGTTAGCTACTACTAAACAGGAGTTGCAGCACTCAGAGATTGAAGTGGCTCAGTTAAGGGTGGAGAAGTTGAAGGTAGAAGCACTGATTAAGGAAAAAGATATAGTCCTGGTCGAGCAAGGCCTTACCATAGTCGATCAACTTGGTTTTGCTTATGCATTGGAGCAGGTTACTTTTCTGCACCCCTCATAGATGTTTCTGAAGCCAACCCTTTCAAAGAAGTGGTCGACGACTGTTTAACAAAGGTCAGCACTCCCCCCAAGTCGGCAACACCCTAGTTGCTTATCTTTTGTACACATTTTGTTGTGGTGCCAGATTGTTTATGTATTTTTCTTTTATTCCGCTTATCCTTAATGTACTCCAGGTGTGTTTTCCCCCACATGCGCACGTATTTTTCTATTCTTTTTTAACTTTAGCATATTTGGAACGTGTTTTCGTTTGCCTACTACCTCTTGACACACAAGTCCACATTATTTTACCACTTTTTTGAGTGATCGCTCCATAGTTATGATTTATTAATCATCTATTGCCCCTTTGTTATGATTACCAATTTTTGGCTGTTTTCATAACTTAGGTGCTTGTCTAAATAATCGCTTTACTCACCTTAATCTCCTAAGGTTGGATGCCTCCCACCAGTTTTAATGTCTTGGGAGGTTATTGACCAATTGCCTCTCTAGGGTCTTGTTGCACTGGGTAGTCATCGACCGACTACCTCTAAAGGATCTTTATGTCCTAGACAATCATCGATCGATTGCCTCTCATGGGTCTTGGTGCCCTAGGTAGTCTTCGACCGATTGCCTCTCATGGAACTTGGTGCCCCGAGCAGTCCTTGACCGACTGCCTCTTACAAGTCTTGGTGCCCCAGGCATCGACCGGTTGCCTCTTATGGGTCTTCATGCCTTGGGCAGTCATCGACCGACTGCCTCTCATGGGTTTTCAAGCCCCGGGCAGTCATCAACCGACTGCCTCTTACAAGTCTTAGTGCCCCGAGCAGTCATTGTTCGACTGCCTCTCACGGGTCTTAGTGCCTGATAAGTCATATTTTATACACCTCACAGGAACTTAAGATGGATACTTTTGAGATTATTTGGTACTTAAGAATCACATCTTAGCTAAAACTCAGATTATGGACCTAGAATTAGGGAAAATATAAATTTGTGCTAATTTGGGAATTTTAGCTAATAAAAGATTGCATTCATTTTGCAGGCCAAGTAAAGACATCTCGGTCCATCAAAGAAGAGTCTCGGCCCAGGAGAAGCCATCCCAGCCTGACTGACTCCCTCCCAAGTCGGTCGACTCTACAGCCCAGCAGCCTAAAGGAGCAAAGCAGCCAAGTGTAGTGGCCTAAAGGCTAAAATCACTACTATCCGCCTCTTACTTGCAATGGCTGCTATTCGTCACTGACCTCTTCATCAATTAGACATCAAAAATGCTTTTCTACATGGTGACTTGGATGAAGAAATATACATGGAGCAACCTCCTGGTTTTGTTGCTCAGGGGGAGTCTGGGTTAGTATGAAAGCTCCATAGATCCTTGTATGGACTTAAACAGTCTCCGAGAGCTTGGTTTGGGAAGTTTAGCCAAGTTGTTCAAAACTTCGGGATGACAAGAAGTGAAGCAGATCACTCTATATTTTATTGGCATTCCTCTTCTGCTAAATGTGTGTATCTGGTTGTATATGTGGATGATATTGTCATAACAGGAAATGATGATATCAAAATTTTCCAGTTAAAGTAGTACTTATTCAGCCACTTTCAGACCAAAGATCTTGGCCACTTGAAGTACTTTCTTGGCATAGAGACCGCTCAATCCAAGGAAGGCATTGTTATCTTTCAAAGAAAATATGCTCTTGATATCTTACAAGAGACTAGTATGAGTAATTGCAAGCCAGTTGACAGTCCCATGGATCCAAATATGAAGCTAATGGTAAAACAGGGTGAACCTTATTCTGATCAAGAGAGGTATAGAAGACTAATGGGTAAACTCATTTACCTCACTATCACTAGACCTGATATCTCCTTTGTAGTGGGAGTTGTAAGTCAGTTTATGCAGGCACCTTGCGTTGATCATTGGACAGCAGTCCTCTATATTCTTAAATATATCAAGAAGACACCTGGACAGGGTTTGCTATATGAGGATAAAGGAGACACTCATATATCATGTTATTGTGATGCCGATTGACGAGGATCTCCCATTGATAGACGATCTACTACAGGTTTTTTCATATCTATTGGGGGAAATATGGTCTCTTGGAAAAGTAAGAAGCAAAATAATGTTGCTCGTTCTAGTGCTGAAGCAGAATATAGGGCTATGGCTTCAGCCACTTGTGAATTGATATGGGTAAAACAACTTATTCAAGAATTGAAATTTACTTATGTCCAACCAATGAAACTGTATTGTGATAATCAAGCGGCTCTTCACATTGCTTCTAATCCTGTATTTCATGAGAGAACCAAACACATTGAGATTGACTGTCACTTTATACGAGAGAAGTTGCTGGCCAAAGAAATAAGTACAGAATTTGTCAACTCAAGTAATCAACTTGCTGATATTTTCACTAAGTCTTTAAGGGGATCACAGATACAAGTTATATGTTCCAAGCTTGGAGCATATAATTTATACGCTCAAGCCCGATGGGGAGTGTTAAATATATTACTGATTTCCTGTATATTTTCTGATATGATTTTTATTTGGTATGTATTTTCTTGATATAGTTTCCATATTTCCTTTTCTAGGCTTAGATGTTTACCCTATAAAAGGGGGATTAGAAATTGTATTATTCACACCACTCAGTTTAATATATTTTGTCCATTTAACTGACACCATGTATCCAATAGAGGCATCGAGGTTGACAAATCAAAGATTGATATCATCACCTCTCTTCCAAACCCTGCTTCTGTGCGGGAGGTTTGTTTATTCTTAGGACATGCAGGGTTCTGCAAAAGATTTATCAAGAATTTTAGCAAAATTGCCCTACCACTGTCCAACCTGCTATAGAAGGATGTGGAATTTAAATTTGACTATCCCTGTGACGAAGTATTCTAGGAGTTGAAGAATCGCCTCACATCCGCGCCTATTCTCCAAGCACCCAATTGGGACTATCCATTCGAGCTTATGTGTGATGCCTTCAATTCAACATTGGGAGCCATCTTAGGCCAAAGAGCTGAAGCCGGCAAACCAGTGCATGTGATTGCATATGCGTCCTGAACAATGGACCCGACCCAGTTGAATTACAAAACAACTGAAAAGGAGCTACCGGTAATTGTGTTTGCCTTGGACAAGTTCCGTTCATATCTACTTGGATCCAAAATCATTGTTTTCTCTGGCCATGCTGCCTTGAAATTCCTGTTAAAGACGCCGGATGCAAAGCCGTGACTAATTCGGTGGATGCTTCTTCTCCAAGAATTTAACATAGAGATCAAAGACAAGAAAAGTGCTGAGAATTTAGTAGTAGACCATTTGAGCCAGATCGAGAGGGAGTGTGACCCGATGCCAATTCAAGATGAATTTCCTAACGAGCAACTGTTGCAAATAAATAGGCCCATACCATGGTTTGCAGACACCTGCAATTTTGTTGTCGCATGTCAGTTTCCACCAGAGGCATCCCGAATATACAAAGAGAGACTTAAAAGTGATGCCAAGTATTACATATGGGATGATCCTTACCTTTGGAGACTATGTAATGATCAAGTTATACGCAGGTGCATTCCGGACGCCGAGATCAAATTGGTCCTCCAATTTTTTCATGCAACATCTGGAGGCGGCCATTATGGATCTACTCGAATGGCCCATAAAGTACTTGATTGCGGGTTCTATTGGCCCACCATTTTCAGAGATGCTTACCAATTCGTCTCCACCTGCGAAAAATGTCAAAAAAGGAATGACCATAAGCAGAAAGCACGAAATGCCCCAGCAACCCATCTTGTTCTATGAAGTCTTTGACGAATTGATTTCATGGAACCATTCCTTTCTCCAATGGATATTCATACATTCTGCCTGCCATCGATTATGTATCGCGATGGGTAGAGGCCATAGTCACCAAGACCAATGATGCCAAAGTTGTAGTGGATTTCCTGAAATCCAACATTTTCTGTCGGTTTGGTGTGCCAAAAGCTCTCATGAGTGACCAAGATAGTCACTTTTGCAACAGAGCCATGTCCGCCTTACTCCACAAGTATGAGATGGTGCATAGAGTTTCCACAGCATACTGTCGCAACCAAAGGCGCGATGGCGAACTAGAGAGTGTTGTATGCACCCGTTTTTATCCCTACAACGGAAAGATAAAAACAAAAGGGGGAGTCGCCACCTATGTTTTATTGGGAACATAGGAAAAACCCAAAAAGGGATAAGGCAAAAATAAGTCTTCAGAGTTTGAGCTCAGGAATTGTTTACGCATAAGAGATTCGAGACCTCGAATACGTCTCCCACAAAGACAGTTACCCTACTAGATGCATGGTGTACAAGAATTTTTCATGTTATGTGACTTTTGTTAGTGTTAAAGCATACGTCCCTAAAACTATATACATAAAAAAACATAACTTGACTAGAGTCTTATCCCTATACGTCTTCAAAATATGCAAGGATTTTGAGATTTACATAGCCATTCACGTATGATAATGAGAGACTAAATTAAGGTAGATTTCTCAAGAGTCAAGATTCCGACTTTTGATTATCTCGTGATTTTCATTCAAGTTTATGAGGTGAGGTGCAGTTTGATATTCAAACACTTGTTACACTTATTTTTTACATGCAGAGAGATCCTCATATTTTGAGGATGCTAACACTTCTATTGTTTCATGGTTGTGATCATAAACTCAAGAGACTTTTACCAACCTGGTATCTAAGGATGACAGACTGAATCTTTCGAAGGGTGACTTGAGTGCCTTCATTCCCGTGTGAAAATGATTCTCCTCCATCTTCTTCTTCTTCCATTTTTTTCCAACCCCTTCTTTTGTGCCTTAAATGCCCTTTTATAGGCGGTCATTCCTCCAAGATCATCATTATCACTGCCTAGGTGCAGGCTTCCTTTTCCCTCCGCAAACACCTCTTTCCCTTGATCATTTAGTGATGCGATGTTCCTAGGAGTTTACCATCTCTCATGGGTTTTGAATGTGATGTAGACCATTCTTCCTTTTCCGAGTTGACCTTGCACTGATGCTTTTTGTCATTCAGCGGAGTGACAGTCCTGTGGAGTCAGGCATCTGAACTCCATTCTTTATGTCGAGGCTCTGCTGAGGACAGCCTGGCTTCTCAACTTACCCACGTGGTCTTCCTTTCCTTTCTTTGCCAAGAACGATCTGTCTGAGATTTCTGTGACATTCTTTTTGCCTTTCCCTTCTAGTGCTACATGTTTCATTTTTTTATTAGTGAATCTTAGTCCATTCTGAAAAGCCTGATTTATGCAGGGGTATTACATATCATGTCTCTTGACATGAAATGTTCCTGGGATTTCCTTGAAGCCATTACTATTCTCTTTTTTTAGGATTCACATGCTAAAACGCTCAGACTCCTTTCTTGGCTTTTCTTGGGTTTTACCATCAACCCTTTTCCCTTTTTACCATCACGGGAGATCCGCTCCTTCCCTTCCTAATTGCCTCTCTTTTCTTTTCAACTTCACTTCCTTGACTATTTTGGCAGAATGACCAACCCAGACGGAATGGGGTGTCCACACATACCCATACAAATGACCAAGCTAAAGTATTCAACAGGAAAATCAAGAAAACATTGCAAAAGATGGTCAATCCCAACCAGACGGACTGGAGCCGACTCCTTGAGGACGCTCTATGGGCACATAGAACTGCATATCGGACTCCGTTGGGGATGTCTCCCTACCAGATTGTCTTCGGTAAAGCCTATCATCTACCGGTTTAAATAGAACATCGAGCTTACTAGGTTGTCAAGCAATGCAACCTAGCCTATGACCAAGCTGGAAAACAAAGGAAGCTCCAACTACAAGAACTGGACGAGCTCTGCCTGGAAGCCTATGAGAACTCCAGGATCTATAAGCAGAAGGTCAAGCAATTTCATGATCAACAGATCCTGAGGAAGGAGTTCCGAGTCAGCCAGAAAGTTCTTCTGCTTAATTCACGTTTAAAGCTCATTGCAGGTAAGCTCCGTTCTAGATGTGATGGACCATTTGTTATCACTAATGTTTTCCCCTATGGTGAAGCGGAATTGAAAGATGAAAACACAAACAACACCTTCTAGGTCAATAGGCATCAGATCAAACTATTCCATGAAGGTCCAGCATCAACAGTGGGCGAGATGGAGAACATCTCTCTAATGGAACCGGCCCCGCTGGGTGACATACCTTGAGAATGCCTCAGGGTCCCCTTTATATTCATGTCATGCATTGAGGACAATGCATCATTCAATTGTAGGTGGAAGGATGTAGCCATCCAAGGCTCGCTCAATTCTGTTATAATTTGTTTTGATTAAACTCTATATCGGTTCCAATTTGCAGCTTAAGTTTTGTTTTTCTTTCTTGAATTTAGTTTATTTTTCAATTGTGTCTTATTTTCATTTTGATTAAGTTTGATTTTTTCATTTTCAAAATAAAAACTGCTAACCGAGTCTACGTCAACTTCGGTTCCATCTCGGTCGGATCCGGACCGACTTCAGTTCTCTTTCAATTTCTATTTTGATTTTTGATTTCGTTTTGTTTTTTCCTTAACTGCATTTTGATTTTTGATTGCTGAGAAAAATGATTTGGAAAAGAATTTGAATGAATTTCTTTAGGATTGGATGAAACGACATGAGGCAGTGCATAACCCTGGAGGAAAGATTTTTCAAACTTGACAAGGAGTGAAATTTTGTACACTCGTAGGCAATAAGTGATTAAAAAACTGGAAAAGATAAACCATTAGTGGCAGAGCAATTATCCGTGTGAGAATTTTTGAGCCTTGTATATATAAATGGCTTTACATCTTGCCATTCTCTTCCCCCTTGTGTGATGTTTGCATCCATGATAACTGTGTACTCTAAATTTTGCCTTTACTCTCTAGATATACCTGGTTTCACATGCAGGAATGATATGATCTAGGCCATGTTTCTAACAAAGCCAAGAGCCAAATAGACCTACCTTGCAAAAATAAATCCCTTGTTTACCCTCCTTGGGCCTGAATAACCATTTTTTCCATATGATAGCTTACTACAAGCCAAAGTTGGAAAACCATGATCAACCACAACCTTGGGGGATAGAGGAGCTTTAGAATTGTTTTGGGAGTGGGTCTTGTTCAAGTGTGGGGGAGACACCCGGGGGACACAGCAAGAGTAGTGTATCTAGAAAAGGGTTGAAAAAGAAAAGAACGAAAACAATTACAAGGATGAAACAAAGAAAAGGAAAGAAGCCAAAAGTTAGAAGTTGCAACAAAAATGCAACACAAAGCTGCAAAATACAAAGTGGGAAAAAGAAGAAAAGAAAAGTACAAAGGGAAAGAAAAGAAGTGAGCAATGATGTTCTCAAATAAGAATCGCAGGTCCTAGGGGATACCCTCTATGCTTGCAAACTCATTCCCCATTGCTCCTCTCCTCCCCATGGTTAGCAACTTATTTCTCCATCCTGTATCCTACCTTTACCCCTGGCCACATTACCAGCCGAAAAGAAAGTCCTAGTGATAATAATTGCATGTGTTTTTGAAGGTGTAAAAGGAGAGGCCAGTCAAGGTCTGGTAGTGCCAGTTACATGGGATGTTTGAGTGTACATACAAGCCCAAACACTTGAGAGACTGAGAAGATATTCCTTGAGAGAGCTCGGTCACTTCTTAGTTATTCTTTCATGTTGCAGGTTGCTTATTTGCCTTGGATGTGGAAAAAGTAATTTTCATAGATTGCTTGAATGTCTTGATCCCGGGATGAATGTGTGCCAACTCTGTTTTGTTAAGTCTAAGGAATTCAATTAAAAATTTATCTTCTTTTTTTGAAAACCCCCTTGATGATCAAATTTAATTTTGCCCAGGAGTACAAAAGTGTAAGTGTGAGGTCTGATAAGTCATATTTTATACACCTCACAGGGACATAAAATGGATACTTTTGAGATTATCTAGTACTTAAGAATCACATCTTAGCTAAGATTCAAATTATGGACCTAGAATTAGGGAAAAAATAAATTTGTGCTAATTTGGGAATTTTAGCTAATAAAAGATTGGATTCATTTTGCAGGCTAAGTAAAGTACATCTCGGCCCATCAAAGAAGAGTCTTGGCCCAAGAGAAGCCATCCCGGCCAAATCAACTCCCTCTCAGACCGATAGACTCTGCAGCCCAACAACCTAAAGGAGCAAAGCGACCCAAGTGCATTGGTCCAATCAAATCAACTCAACCAACCCAGGCACTCTCATTGCAGCCTTATCCAGCTTAGCTGCCACGTCACTCTTCGAAAAAGCTTGCGATGCAAGGAAGATCATTAGAGGGGTAGAATAGGCAATTAAGAACTTGTAATTCTGTTAGGGAAGTTAATTAGGGTTTAACATACATCACAAGGAATTCACTCTTGTATATATAGGATCCTCATGCACGTTTTATGGGCGTTGGAATTCAGACCTAATTCCATATTCATTTACACTCCATTCTCTCACTCTTACGTCTAACACACACGGTGATGCACGGTGCTTAGCGGCATCTCTCTCGATCAAGGAGGTGTAGGTCAGGAACTGGGAAGCTAAAGGTCGTCAGAGGGGACCGATTGGTTACAATGCATTCTGATGGACCTGATCCTCAGCGTCTTGACTATTGGCGGTGAACCATCGCCGCTCTTCCATGACGATCGTTGTGGAAGACGGAACCATTGAATTCACGCCTTGTATTTGCACTCTGTTTCTGATAATACAAGTAGTTTCTATCGCTTATCTCTTAATTATGAATCCTGCATTTTAATATGTCTTGTTGTGTTGTGATTGCACATTGAGTAAATCAACGTTAAACTAGGTCGATTGTAGTCATGCATCTCTATTTATACATGCATTCAACTAACTAACTCTATAACCGAAATAACTGAAATAACAGAATTTCAGCCTGACTTAATCGAAATAACAACAATAACTACTCTAACTACTTTCCTAATGACCACGTGCTAAATTACATTTGTGGACATGTTTGAATCTTGCCGAAGTGGATTTGGTCCTTCTGATGCCGGGATGGATCCGAATATATGGGAGTCTGTATCTGATTTTGAGATCGGCAGCCAGTTGGAATCGGCATCTGCGTTGAAGTCGGTATCCGGATAGGACTTGAAGTCGGAGTCGACTTTACAGGTAGAGCTACCCTTCAACTACTGATGATAGAGTCGATCTCCCGGAGCCGGCTTCATCCGACCGGGACGCATCCGGTCTCTATTAGGATGACTTCATTATGACCGGGACAGAGTCGGCTTGGAGGGTTTTCGTCTTGGCCGAGATGATTTCCTTGTTGAATCAACTTTGTCCAGCTTTCTCTTTTGCCCTACAAAAACAAAACTTCTCTTTTTGTTAGCTAAAATCAGTAACTTAGACTAGATTTGTATTTTCCTTAGTTTAACCTTGAAAATCTAAATCTTAACCAATACATGATTCTTAACTCCAATTTATGATCTATTCTACCTATCTTAAGACCTTGTACGGATATAAACTATGCATCATTAATGTACATAGGTATTGTTCGATTTAATAACTTGATCAATTAGAACTAAACTAAAGAAAAAAAATTTAGGTTGGTTTAGTTTATCGATTTGCTTCATACTTTGAAATTATAAACTCGATGATATTGATTTAAGTATCAAATTTAAACATGTAGAATCTAAACCTATATTATTTTAAAATTTTAAAATTTTGTATGTTGTGTAATTTTATAGTTATAATATTTTATATCATGTAATTTTATAATTTTATAATTTTTATGTTATGTAATTCTATAATTCTAAATTTTTAGATTATTTATTAAAATTTTCACTTTATTATGATTTTTTTTATTTTTTATTAGGTGAGATGAGAAATTCACATGAATTAACCTAAATGTAATTAGATTGATTTAACTTGGATTATTATGTTATTCTTAAAAATCTTAATCCAACCCAAAATCAATTAACGTGCATGATCCCTTAATATTTGTTAAAATTCATGGTAAATTAAACAAATGTAGAAAGAATCTATCGTTGTTATCTGATTCAATTCCGGCCTGTTCCTTAGATTTTTTAAGCCTTTATAGTTAGAAATGATTTTTTATTATTGTTTATATTCTTAATTTAACTTCATTTAATTATAAATAAAGTAGAGTATCGATAAACAACACACAATACATACAATAAACATTTAAATAAATAAAAATTCACATACAAATTATCATAGAATATATAAATTTTTTTCTCAACTAAAAATTTAAACTCCTAATGAAAGAGAGGCAATTTCCGTGGCAAGTTAGACAAACCACTTGATTCAGCTATTTAGCTTATCAACAACAACAATTAGATGAATTCGTGATTCATTTATTATCCAATTTTTAAAGCATTGCTTGTAAATTATAATCATGTAGCAAAATAAGTCTCGTGCCATATACGTGTAATGCAAGTGGGCCAAAAGAAATTTGCGCATTCATTTCGATTCATAGGCATAGAGAAAAAGGCAGCCCCAAGAAAAGCACATGTTTGTTGATTTGATTCACTTGGGAAAGGTCCCACATAGTTTTACAAAAAGGACAACACAAAATAATAGGGGATTTTGTTTGTGTGGGGAAAGGATCTTAGGCATTCCCATGGACCCCACAGGATCAGGACCATCTGTCCCTTTATGACCGGCATGCCCTCCACAACACGTGAATCTGATTCCACCCCGTGACCCACCCCTTAATCTTTTCAACTTCATTATTATTACCGACAACTTTTCTTTATCATCATAAATTATTTTTAATTAATCGTGAATCAACCAATTAAAGTTTCATCAACTTATCCTTTGTTTTCTTCTGTAAGCACAATTTCAAATAATAACTGTAAAGACTGGTCCAGTTTATTAATAATACAAAAAATTCATAAATGAACTTTAAAAATGTCAAAAGGACTTTTATAAGATCTAACTTCACTAAAATGTTGTTTTTAATGATTAATAAAAAGTAAAGGATATTCATTTTATAATTTGAATCATTTGTAACATTTGAGTATTAATTTGCTGTCTCAAATAAAGGATAATGATAATTTGTTAATACATGAAAATTTTCAATAGAGAGATAAGTGATTATGGCCATTGAGTAGAATTAGACTTTTATCAACCGGTCGAGGATGAAAAAAATGTCAGCAGCAACATAAAACTTTTACACATTTTTTTATATATTATTTAATAATTAACACATAGAATAGCTAAAAGATTTAGTTTCATATTTTTAACGTGACTTGTACAAAATTCGTTTAATATAAAACATGTTTAAAAATACATAAAAATGATTAATATGATCTATATACAAATTCGTCCTATTAGGTTTAATATTCATTCTCACTATATTAGTATTACTTCTAGTTTCTCACTATTCGCCCTCCAAACCTTTTTATTTAACAAAATTTTACTCAAATTAAAAGAAGAAATTTCAATCTGTAATAATTATATTAATAAGTTAATAGTTTAAAAAGAATCAATTTTTTACACAATCTATCTTTTACATACGGCCATTAACTAAAATAGGTATAGTCCACTAATATTGGATTTTGTAGCTTTTATTATGATGAAAGTCTTTTCTTTTCAAATATATAGACAACTGGTATTATTGTGAAGAGAATCACGTTTTCTTTCCTCAATTTCTCTGCGCCACCCACCTCTATAGGGATCACGCTCTGCCCATGAAATTGACTAATTATTCTTTTTTTTTTTTTTTTGAATTATAGGTAGATGGTGGAAGCATTTAATTGGATCACCTCTCCACCAGTGCTTGGGGTGAAAATATTGACTGATTCAATTAGTGATCATGATGCCCCAAATGAATGATCTATAACTTTTTCTATGTACTATCAAACTGCCTTGTGGAATTTGAATGTCCTAATAATCTTGCCATGTTAAATATCATACTCTACTTTGAAGGTGAATTTTAGTTCCCACAATTTTTATTGGAAATTTTAATTTGCACTATCTACCTTGGAGTCGAGAGATCTTTGTCTCATTAGGTCATATGCTTGTCTTCTAATTGCTTAGAAAGGGAGTATTGATTATTTTTTATTTTTGCAGAATAAGGAAGTAATGAAATAGAACACTAAAAAAATTGCTTTTAATTTATATATATACACACATGAAGATAAATTTATTTATTTAAAAATTATTTTAAAAAATTATTTTCTATCTTTATCATTTATTTTTTTTAATTTAATAGTATGAAAATGATGAATAATTTTTTTAAAATTATTTTTAGAATAAGTATATTTTCTTTTCTCTTTAGATATATATATATATATAAAAAGATAGAGAATATTTTTTATCATAAAAAATACATATAATTTTTTTTAAATGGTCATCTAATAATCAATTTTTAATGTAATTATATATAGTTATATGATTTAAATTTATAATTTTTATATTATAAAAATATAAATTATTCTCATATATATATATATATATAATAGTCACATTTATATAAAGTAAAAGTTGATAAATTTAAATGTTATTTTTTTTCTATGTTTTAAACGTTAAGTATCATTGATTATAATGATGTTTTAAAGTAGTTTGAGTCATTATTATCACCCAAATGGGTTAATATGAATTTTAATTTTATTTTCAAACTATTGCTTTGTTACTACTCATTACACAATTTATTTATATATGAATTTGACCTAAAATTTTGACACTAGTACACTTATTTATATTAAAATGATCTAAATATAAATAAACAACGTAAAGAATGTATCAAGAAAAAAAGGAAGGGTGAAGAACACCTAAATGTATAGATATAAGTAAATAAATATTATTTCTTTATAATTTTACTCTATTTATTTTCCTAAACTTATTTTTGCATCAATGAATCTTCAAAAGTTTGGGTTAAAATAAAAAAAAACGTTAAATTCTTTTTTTTTTTATCTTTATTTAATCTAAGTAAAGTTAATTATAAATTTATTAATAATAGTTTGAACCGTGATTATACTATAAGACCAATTATAGTTGAGAAACGTTAAATGAATAATAGTAATCGATTAGAAGGGATATGGAAGTGTAACTTGCAAGTGAGAAGGACGGCTGAATGAACACCGATTGAGTACAATCCCTTATATGGTGCATCCAAATTGATGAATGGGACCCCTTTAATACCGTCATGAGATTGAATAGATGGTGATGGTGTAACACATAATTAATTTAAGAAACAAACATTATAGACCTTATTTTTCTGATTAAAGAAAAGGCCGCAACTTCGAAAAATAAAATAAAATAAAGGGTCTTTAAAGAGATAATTGGGATTGTCAAAGAGTGCTTTCAAGTACTTGAGTTTGTCAAATGGCACATCTCATGAAGGTGTTTTTGGTTGAGTGGCGATTTGCAACGTTGGAATCCCCCAAATATTTTAAGCTTTGAAATGACATTACACAAATCATCAACATCATCCAATCACACGCATAGTATTAATATTAAACATGAATAATATCATTACCAAAGTGAAAGACAAACCAACACTAACCCACTCTGCCCCATGTCTCCTTTTTAAGAAAGAGACGTGTGAATAAACTAACCCACTTTCACTCCTATTTGGTCTCTTTTTCTCATAGAATCACACATCCATTTCATGTGGGGTCACAACCTTTCCTCTCCCACCTTCTCCATCTTCTCCTCCCAATGACATTCATTTGGATAAGTAAATTGTTCATTAAACATCATTATCTATCCACACATAGGTCTAGTTAATTACAGCATTGAAAATATCAAAGGGGACTTCATACGCACCTGGCCTCACCTATTATGAGAATGACACTTAACCTAATGACATTTATTTTTCTGTTCTCAAGGAGCTAAAAGAAAAGGAAAGCTTTCTAAGTATTATTTATTAAAAACAATTTCATGTGGATAATAAAATTTGAACTCATATATTTATAAAATATTAACATTATCCTTGTCAACTTACCCATCTTTGTTAGCAAAAACCTTCTAAGTATCTAGGTGCATGCTTGCTTGTTGGTTGCTTTCTCTATGTTTATGGCTAAAAATGTGTAAATGTGTTAAACTTGGTGCAAAAGGGTTAGGGATGTGTGTCACGTAAGTTGTCTATATCGGTGATTACATATTCCAAAATTTCAGTTGAAGGTTCGGGTGGACCTGCTCCTAGTATTTGGATAGAACAAAGCAAATAATATGGGTCTAATTAAAGAAGGCACGAGGGTCCATGATGGGGACCCTAACTTTCTTACCTTGTGAAAGGGGCACTCATGTTAGTCCATCATCTTAGAATTGATTTTGTTGCTTCCTTTTGTTCTATCTTAATACATGCTTCCATCTTTAAAAAGGAGGGCCCCACTACTACTATTCTCCCATATCACAAGTCGCTTGAGGAGAAAAAGAAATGATTAGACCCTGGGGTTAGATAGAAGTTGAAATGAAGATGATGGCACCCAAAGTAGCATCTTTAACTCTTTCTTCAAAATAAATGTGAATCACAAAGTCCAAAGGTGCCACAGTGAAAAGATGTTGAGAAATTCAAAGAATGCAATTCTTGCTTTCAATCGCCAATCAAATATTACTAATTGAGGTTGGCCTAATCTTAAATCACATTTCCTTGTGAAATTGATGCCAATGGTCATATTCACTAGTCATATCTTTAAGGTTCACTCTCCTTAATTTCTTTTATCGGATGCCTGAGAAAAAAATAATTTAATTTTTATACATAGTGCACGTACAAATTTTTATTTTATAATTTAACAAAAATTAAGATAAATGTAATTTTAAAAATGATTATTATAAAATAAAAAATTATATATAATTTATTATAAAATAATAAATTTATACTATTAATACATATACCATTCACTCAAATAATTTATATTTGCGTAAAGTTACAACTAGAAGCGAATATAAAATTCCTTTGTAAACGTAAAAGATACTTCACACCTATTTATGAATATAAAAAATTAATTAATTAAAATGTTTATAGAAAATTGTTCGTTTTTCTGTTTTATCTTCCATTTGTTTTCAATGGACATGTCATGAAAAAGAAACAAATCAAGCTTGACGCTGCCGTAATACATATTGTCAATTTCCTCTATTTATTTTTATCTTTTGGACAATTATGCATTGCTTTGGAATGATGCAACCCTATTGCCAAGATGCTAACGTTTATATATCTTTTTTTCTTTTCCACATCGTTTGATTCTCGATTCAATTTGTAAGGATAATGAGAGGGACATATTTTGTTTTTTAGAAAAAGGTATGGTGGGTCAAGAAACCCACAAACTCCCAAAAGAAAGAGGGCATAAACCATTCACCTAGAAATCATATCTCACGCAATGAAATTTACTTTATGGGGGAATTTCAATGACCTGCCATGAATCTACTTTATAAGAATGGATTTGGTTTGATGGGTGCAGTGAGGCTAAAGATAGGGACATTATTTATTGCAATTTTGAAGGCACAAACACCCCCACTATGGATGAAACATGGGAAAGAGAAACCAAAGAAAATAAGAAAAAAAAGACTATAAAGGAGGAACATTTGCAGCTATTCTTTTTCTCTGGCCTTTAGACAGATTGGAGTGTTCAAGTGTAAACATCAGCCTCCCCACTAAACATAATATCTATGTGTCAAGGGCTTATAGTCTTACTCATCCCATTAATCGATTCTTTAGGGATTGTGATTGCAAACCCAACTTCCCCATCTTGGGTAAAATGATTATGCTTTAGCCATCCTCCCTCTCCCTTTTCTTGTGAGTGGGGACATTGTCTAAAAGTATTTTAATAGTAACTTCTTGTCTACATTAGGCACTCCTACAAAAACTAATCTCTAAACCCACTTATTCTCTTTGGTCGAGATAAGTGCGCACTCATCATGTCCAGAGTCTTAGTAGGGAGTGTATTTTAATTTGTAGTGTGTGAAGACTAATATACTGTATTAGTTACTAAAATGATAAATATAAAAGGAGGAGAGAGAATTATTAAATATAAAATGAGATTTATAAAAATGATTATTTTTAATAAATTTTAGCTAATCATAAAAAAAATGTGTTGCTCTTAATCCAGAGAAATAGGTGTGTTGTACTCATACAATAATAATTTTCCACATTGATGGAAACACACAAGATAATCTAGGAGGAGTTGTGGGTTATGAAAGTCTTATATCTAATTCTTTAGGTTTATGGCATAAAAAGTTTTGATAATTTAAGGGCTAAATTATTTGGATTACTAAAAAGATTAGAGTTCGTACGAGGTATAATCATAGAGATGTGGTTTTTCATATTTTTTTTATGTATTTTTTGTTAATTAAAATCAAGGTTGATCCTTGTCATAGATATGTGACAATAATTGTATCTATTAATAATTTCCTTCGTTTTTGGAAGATTGACCTCTGTCACTCTTTGTGTGAAGGTAACAATTGTGTTGATTATATGGCTAAGCTTGGTCCTAATTTGAGAATGACATTTCAAGTAATATACCATGTTCTAAAGAGATTTTGACCTTTTCTCTTAGTTGATGCTATCAGAACTAGTTTTCTAAGATGGTAGTTCTTTCTCTTCTTTTTTTTTTTCCTTTTCTTTATTCCATGTACCAAAAAATAAAAAGTGTGTTGCTAGTATTAAAGTTAATTTATAAATATAAATTAATTTAGTGTTTGATATTATAAAAAAGTAATTTAAAGTTATAATTTTGATAATTATCAATCATGAAATTAATATTTGTGAGCACTTAATTTTGTCCTACCTAAAGTTAGTTCAATATATAAAAACAAAAAAAAATAGCAAATTTAAAAAGGTAGGACGTCCAAACCTTTTGGATTTCAAAACCAAATTTATAGCCTTTAGACGAGCAAACTCTCTTATTGTGCGTCCAAAGCAGGACGTCCAAAATCAAATCTACAACCTTTGGATGAGCAAGATCCTCTACTATGCGTCCAAAGCAACTTCCCCAGATAAGCTTCCTCCGTTGTGCGTCCAAAGTAGGAGGCTCATTTCTCTTTGGGTCAGCATTCTCTGTTATGCATCCAAAGTAGAAGCCTAGTCCTCCCTAGACCAGCTTCCTCCACTATGCATCCAAAGCCAAAGCCCAATTCCTTCTCTTGCTAAGTAGCTAATATTGTGTCAAGCTTTGCAACTCTACTTTGCACCTGCTCATCATCGGTAAAGCCAACCAATCACGAAGGAGAAACAGGCAAGTGGACGAACGTGCATCCAAAAGTAGTTGAATTGCTTTGCGGATCTGCTACACCTAAGCAACTCTACAACGTGACAGAAGTAAGAAAAGGAAGCTCTATCTGCTATGTGTTGTAGCCGTGCGTCCAAAGGAGATGCATCTCCTCTTCCTTCCCGCTTCTCTGAATTGCTTTGCTTCTTGTTTCAATCTCTGCAAATTGTGGCTATGCTCTATTTTCTAAAATGTTTTTCTAAATGACCAACTTGCAAGGAAAAGCAGCTAAGTTGAATTAAAAAATGAATTTGTGAATGCTTATAAATGGGATGTGAACCAAAACCAAAGGGGGATCTTTTTTGCGAGCTTGAGAGAAAAATGGAGAAAGAAAACACAGAAAAATAGAGCACGACTATAAACTAAAAAGGAACTAGGGAGGAACGAGAGTGTTCATCCATGAGTAATTGAAGAAGAAAAGAACTAAAAAAGAAGAAAGAGAAGGATCATCTCTCTTGAGAAGAAAGGAGGGAGGTGTAGTGGAAACTCAAAGAGTTGAGCCATCCAAAAGGAAGCTATGCAGGTATCACTTATTTCATTAAATTTGAATTTTGTTTATCTAGACGATCCATATGTGACTTGTAAATATTTGAATCCTTAGACATCCTTGCGATGTAAACATCTTTGGACATTGGAGCATCTTTTGGACGTTCCCGTTTAGGTTGTTCCTTATCTCCATTTAAATGTTTTGCTTGCTAGCCCAGCATCCCTTTGGTTGTTGGGCTCTTTTGGATGCCCATATGGACAGTCCCTACAATTCCATTTTATTTGCTTGTTGGCTCAGCCTCCCGTTAGACGTTGAGGTCTTTTGGATGCTCGCTTGGGCAGCTCCTCCTTCTCCCCTTTTCTTCTTTGCTGTTATCTATTCACCAAAGCTCTTTAGTCGCAGAGCTTTGGATGACTCTTTTGCCTTTTCTCATTGCTGTTAACTATCCGTCCAAGCTCTTTGGACATAGACCTTGGACAACTCTTCGACCTTTTCTCATTGCTATTATCTATTCGTCCAAGCTTTTTGCACATGGAACCTGAAACATCTTTTTTGTCTTTGTTGTTATCAATTACTATCATTTGGTTCGTCCAAGCTCTTTGGACGTAGAGCCTTGAACGACTCTTCTGCCCTTCTCGTTATTGCTAGTTATTACTGTCATTTGATTTGTCCAAGCTCTTTGGATGCAGAGCCTTGGTCAGCTCTTTTGCCTTTTCCCATTACTATTATCCAATACTGCTCGTCCATGCTTTTGGATATAAAGAGCCAACGAGTGACTCCATTTTTCATTTTTTCTTTCGTTCAATACTATTTGTAGAGAGCCAACTAATAACTCCTTTCCTTTTTCTATTATCAATTACTGCTAGTCCCTCCATGTTTTTTGCTTTCCATTATCTTCATCCATACATTTAGACTCAAAGAGCTAACGAGTGGCTCTATTTCATTTTTTCTATTTTCCACTATCCGTGTTCATACTTTTGGACACAATGAGCCAACGAGTGGATTCTCTTTCATTTGTTATGTTTTCCACTATTTGTGTTCATACTTTTGGATGTAGTGAGCCAACGAGTGGCTCCTCTTCCATTTTTTTTTTCTATTTTCCACTATCTTTGTTCATACGTTTGGACGTAATGAGCCAATGGGTGGCTCCTCTTTCATTTTTCTGTTTTCCACAATCTGTGTTCATATGTTTGAACGTAGTGAGCCAACGAGTGTCTCCTCTTCCATTTTTTTTATGTTTTCCACTATTCATGTTCATGCCTTTGGATGTAAGGAGCCAATGAGTGACTCATCTTCCATTTTTTTCTGTTTTCCACTATTTGTATTCATATGTTTGGACATAGTGAGCCAATGAGTGACTCTTTTTTCACTTTTTCTGTTTTCCACCATCTGCATCCATACCTTTCGACACAGGGAGCCAACGAGTGCCTCCTCTTCCATTTGTTCTATTTCCACTACCTGCTGTCATATATTTGGACATAGAGAGCCAACAAGTGGCTTCTTTTCCACCTTTATTTTTTGTTTTCTTATTGTCATACGTTTGAAGGGCTCATTTCCTTTTCCTTTTTATGATATTTATAACTACCCATTCATGCCTTTGGACATAGAAAGCCAATGAGTGGCTCATTTCCTTTCAATTTTTTACTACTGCATCAATGCCTTTGGATGTAAAAAGCCAATGAGTTACTCCTTTTCTTCTATTTTTCGTTTCCTGTTATCTATTTTTCTGTTCGTCCGTACTTTTGGATCTAGGATTCATTAAGTGGCTTCCTTTCCCTTTCTTCTACATTGCTGCTATATGCTATTTAGCTTGTTATTCCAACCTTGCTTTGGACGTAGGGGTTATTTAGACACCATTTGGGCAATCCATCCATTTCCAACATTCTGCTTGTAAACCTAGCCTCTCTTTGAATGCTAAGGTCCTTTGGACGCCCTTAGGTACTTCCTCCATTTCCAACATTTTGCTTGCAGACCTAGTCTCCGTTTAGACGTTGAGGTCCTTTGGACGCCCTTGGTTAGTCCTTCCATTCTGCTTGCAGACCTAACCTCCCTTTGGACATTAAGGTCCTTTGGACACCCTTGGGAAATTCTTCCATTCTGCTTGCAAACCCAACCTCCCTTTGGACGTTGAGGTCTTTTGGACGCCCTTGGGCACTCCCTCCATTTCCAACATTATACTTGCAGACCTAGTCTCTCTTTGGATGTTGAGGTCTTTTGAACGCCTCTGGACAACCCTTCCATTTCCACTTTTTTACTTGCTACTCGCCTCTAGGTGTGGGAATCTCTAGATAAACCTCCTTCCTTCTTTTTGTTATTCGTTGCCATTGGACACAGGAATATTAGAATTACTCTTTGTCTTTTCTTTATGTACTTTGCTACTCAATATTGCCATATAACCTTATTACAGTACATCCACGCTCTTTGGACAAAGGAACTACTAGGTGATCCTTTTTCCTTTCCTCTTTTGTCCGTTATTTGTCTTACACCAATGTTCACACTCGCAAGAGTTTCCAAACATTTCCTTTTCTCCTTTCTACTATCTGGTGTGTCTTTCCTTTTCATTCATTCACAACCCAAGATAGCCTTACTTTGGGTGCAAAGACTCTTTGGATGATGGAGCATTTGGATGGCTTCCGAGTCCTTTGGATATTGCTCCCCTTTAGACACTCATTCTAGACAATGGAGCCTTTGACATGTTCTCGGGTCCTTTCGGGGCATCTCAACAAGTGAAAACCCCCTTTCAATCAAAACTAAGTAATGATTTAGTTTAAAACTACACCTATGCCAATCTCTGGATATATGAACTGTAACAGTTTGAAATCCCAAAGACCAATAAAAATCAAAATTAACACATAAACATTTTCTACTCAATAAGAACTACATTTCTTCATTGCACCTAGGAGATACATAGGAGTATGAGAACACTCTTATTGAGTCCAAAATACTAAAAATAATAAACATTCCTTTTATGATAATAAACCTAATGTTATTTGCAGTAATTTCTTCATTTTAAGGTGAGATAAATATTTTGAAAGTCATAAATAACTTGTTTGATTAATTAAAGGTAACCGTTTGTAATGGACGTTGTATGATGCTAATATCTTCCTTGCACGTAATGGACTTTAAATATGATTTGCAGCTCATCCTTTTCTTTCCAAGATTTTTTCGGTGTTTTCCTTAATATACATTGGTGGCAACTCCATCTCTATTCTATTTATCTATCTCTACTCTATCCCAACTTATCCCAAT
Organism: Mucuna pruriens; assembly: GCA_025330945.1. Lineage (NCBI taxonomy): Eukaryota > Viridiplantae > Streptophyta > Magnoliopsida > Fabales > Fabaceae > Mucuna > Mucuna pruriens. Next base: position 826,041 of record JAENHJ010000053.1, on the reverse strand, counting down.
CTCCAATTTTCTTTAATCAATATTTAAAACATCTGTTTATTAATTTTCTTTTTTGCCATCCCTACCACAACCTTCGTTTCGACAATATTACTAGGTAATTAAATATTTGAAATTATAAAATTATTCAATAATTTAGAGTAAATTATACTTTCTCTTGCGAGATATGTGAGTATTACATTAATTTTTCCTCTTATGTTAAATTTACTCTATTTTTCCTTGACAAATTCAAGTACATGATATTTTATTCTACTTTAAAATTTTCTATTAAAATTTTATTAACTTCTGATAAAAAAATTATTACCAAAATATTTTTTTTACATTATTATCTCCCCAGAGATACAAGTATTAAATCCCCCTTCTTGTATTAAAATATACATCCTTGATAGATACAAATATATTATACTTTACTTTATTTTAAATTTTTTTTTGTTAAAGATGATTTTATGACACTTTTCTTTTCTTATTTTAGTTAAAATATACATTTTTTTAATAAATGAAAATACACCACACTTTTTTCATATTTTATATTTTCTATAAAACTAATAATTTCTATTAAAGAATAATTTTTTGATCAAAAACCATTTATTAATATATTTGTGCATTTTTTCTAAAAAAAATATGTTAGTAAATTATTTGATTTTTATAATATATTTTTAGTCATAATTTTTTTTATTGAACATTATTTCTAGTCTTTTATATACTACTTAAAAAAAACAAATTTAATTAGATGCTTTGTGACATCTAACATGCCGTAATTTCCAAGTTTTGTTTGTTTATTTTTGTATAGCTTTAAGTAAAAATATACCACAAAAGTCAAACTTTTTAATTGAGTTGATAGTTTAGAACTTTGGGAGGCAAATGGTAAAATAAAACTTAAACTAGAGAGAAAAAAAATTTAGAAAATTAAATGAGAAAAAACAAAATAAAAAATAATTAGAATAAAAAGTTGGAAACTAATAAAACACAGACCAAAAAAAAGAGGACAAGGAGAGAAAATCAGGAACATGCCAGGAGCAATGTTAGGGAAGTGAAAGATAACTTGATAAATTAAGAGTATTTTAATATATATTTTAATTAAAAATTTATTTTTAAAATATTTTAATATTCTTTAATGGTATTAATTGATAAAAAAAATAAAATCAACTATATATTTTAACATAAAATAAACGACAATCACAAATTTTTTTTAGGAGAAGAATGTAATTTATTGATCTTTTAAAGAATATTTTTTAACGATATTAAATTAAATGAATTAAATTATATATCTTAACATAAAAATAATACAATACTCACATATTTCAAGAAATAAAATATAATTTATTTTATTATTTCTAAATTTCACAATAGTTATCGATTCAGATCATATGACAACTATTAGTTGATTGTCCTTGTGTTAGAAACTAAATTAACTGGTGTAAAACAAAATTAAGGATTAAATTAGCCTATTGACATTAAAGTTGAGGATTATAACAATCAATAGTTATAAAAAGTTAGAGGTTAAATTGGAAAATAAATCCTTAATAAAATGACTAAAGGAAATTTTATATATAGTTTTAGAGATTAAAATGAGTGTTGATATAATTTGAGATTGCAACAAGAAAAATGTGAATTAGAATTTGTTATAAAAAAAGTTAATATTAATAGCTATTTTTGTGTAGTTCAAGCAATGATCTCGAGATCATCCTTAAAAAAAGTTACAACAAATATACATTTGTATTGACTAGTAAAAAATTGTTTCTTATTAGCATCGATCAAACATACTTAAAATCAAACTAACTAAAACGACAACAAACAAAACTTTATCGCTTCGCAATGGCTTCACTCCCCTTGCCTTCTTTTTTTTTCATTAGCTCCCACTCCTTGTTGCCCAACTCTTAGCCACCCTACAACACACAAAAATAAAGAATTTTTTTTTATTTTTTTATTTTTTCAAGTTGTAGAAACTCTTCTAGATCTAACGTTGACAAGTTTGAAAACATTGCTCATAATAACGATGACCTCTCCCTTTCGCCACCTGCAGTAGCATCGCTACATTGGAGGTTTGGGAGCCACTAATCGACAGTCTTAGTCCAAGAATGTGTTTGAGAAGAACACCTTTGCGTAACCCATCGAGAACAAATATATGTTTAAGACTTCAGAGAGAAGGGAAAAAAATAGAGGGAAAAGAAGAGATCAAATTGTTGAAGGAGAAAGGGAGACCTGAGAAGAGTTTCATTTTCATGCTCAGATGTAAAACTAGTGTCCACTAGACTAGGTAGATGGTAACGCTAACACTACTCATAAAATATTATTACTTAAAAGAAAAGTATTAATTAACATGGGTAAGGATGATGTTAATAATTTTTTTGAAAAAAATAATATTAGTATCGATCATGATTGATGCCAATTGAAAAAATAAAAAAAGACATTCACGAAAAATATATTAGTATTTTATCTAGAGTCGATTAACTAATATTGTTTAATATTGATAATAAAGTTGACATTAACCAATGAATCCTAATATGTATTTTTCTTGTAGCAAAATAATTGGATTATTCCCTCTAAAGAAATGAGTGAATTGAGTTGGCCATGGATAAAATATTTGAAGTTACTTTAGTAAATTATCTTGTTTCAAGAGTCTCATTGACATAGATATGTATTATGTTACCCTACTCACATATATGCACAGGGAGAAAATAAAAAGATTAAAAGGAATTTTAGAAAAGGATTCATTTATTTTAAGAGTAAATCTTAAATATTTTATTTTAAAAATTAACTATCAAATTATGTAATATGATTTTGATAATTATAAATATTAAATTTTAGAAAAATTAAAATTTCATAAATATATAATTTTGTAGCTAATATTTATCTATTTTTAAAATATAAATTAGAATAAAATGAATTCATAAAATATCAAATAAATTTTAAATTATATGAGCATTTGTAAACTTAATCTATTTAATGTCAAGTTTCATTTCAAAGGTTAAGAAAATTTATTTACAGTTAAACATTCTTAAAATAATAGATATATTCCCAAGAATTTTCCTCCCATTAGGGCCATTACTCTTTTTGCAAGTCACGCTTTCTGATGGTTAGTCATGTTCATCTTGGAGAGAATTGAGATTGACATTACAGAGAATCGTCCAGCTACCACTTTAAGACAAAATATAAGAGAGAAAATATATTTGGTATTATCATCAATATGGGAGTGCATCATATTGTGCTGTCCACAACTCTTGTTGCAAATGAGGAACATTAGGCCCACCTTTGTAATGGACCATAAATTTTTGTTGTTGTAGTAGAAACTTCAATCGGATGAGCATGATTCTGTTGCTTTCTCACTGGTTTTTCAATTATCACTTTCAAGTTTCTATTTCTTCGCTTTTATTTCTTGAAATATAAGGAAGAAGTTAAAGCCACAGGCCATGAGGTTTACTGCATTATGCTAGCCAAGAGCATGTGCACTTTCAGTTTTACTTTTTCTTCCTGGCGTTTTTAAAAGATAGGTGAAGTGTTTACACACCTCACACTCGACTTCTCAATTTTCACTCCACTATTAGCGAATTCAATCAATTCCTAATTCAATAATTTAGTAGTGGAGGATCAATGGAAAACATCAAAAGATGTCATCATATGCTATATCATGGTCATTCATTCAATTCAGACTTGGATCCCATGTACACTATTCTTGGGCCCGTGGACTAAAATGGTAACAAGTAACATGTTTTATGTTCCAATATTCTACCTTAACAGCTTTATGAAAATATAGTGTTAATACTTTTTGGGTCATCATGTTATAGGCACAAAGTCATCACCCGCATTTGTTAATAACTAATTTTTATAGAGAAATCTGGTTAACCACTTTTAGTTAAATCTCTATTTTCAATTATTTTTTTTATCCACAAGTCGATACCATTCAAACCAATATAATGTTTGTGTACACCCTTAGTTTTTTAAGTATAAATTGTAAGTATTTTTTTACTATAGTCAATCTTGTTTAAGTTAGGGAAGACAAGACTATTATGAATTCCTTCAAACATTTAACACAGTTACATATCCAAAGATGACCTTGAATTTAACCTTGATAATATATATTTTTTAATTTTTTCCATTGAATTGGCAGGGGCCCAACAATAGGGGAAAGATATTTCAGAATTATTTATATCTGCAATAACACACCATTTTGGAATTGCCATTTTGCTCAACCTACGTATTTTCAATTTCCACCACTTTTATGGACCCATAATTAAGGTCTAGTCTAGCAACTACCCACATGTCACTTGATACTTGTAATGATATTGCAGCAACCTAAAAGGTTAGTTCATGTACTTGCATATCAGAGTCTCTAAATCTGACAAAATGAAGAGGGCCACACTGAAAAAGGAGGGCATGTGTGTGATTAAATGTGTTGGGCCTAAACGACACTAAGGTCCACTTGAATGACAATAACAACCTGACCCCTTTGATCAAGCAATGCCCTTATTTTAACAAGATGGTAACTCTTGTTGGGTTGTAACGGAATATTAGACTGTGACTGTACAGCTGAGACCTGTCCCCACCTTACCTGGTCATATAGCAGAAAGTGTAATGAGGTCTACACTCTCCATGTGGCTATCATTCACTGATGTAATGTGGGTGATATCCCAGCAATTAATGGTGGCACGTACGCATTCAATTGAATGAAAATGCAGATAATTGTTGCTGCCCTTTTCCTTCTCTACGAATCATTTATTGTCACAAATTGACAAATATTTGGAAATTAATTTTAGACTCAGAGATTATTGGAGTAAATTTTATTATTTTTAATCATTTTTGTACATACAACTGGAAATTGAATTCTGATTACCCTACTTAAAGAAAGATACTAACTACCTATACCAAAAAAATAAACAAACTTAGAAGGCCTGTTAGAGAGAGAAATGTATTCTTTATTTGGAATATAATAAATGGATTAAAAATTTAATCATGATAAATATTTACATGCTAAAATTATGTAGAGCTCTTTCTAATAAAATGGCAAAGGGGATAGAAACTTAAAGAAGGCGTATAAGAGCTCCAATTATAAATGGATTAGATTTCTCCTTATATATTTTTAAATAAATTCTTTTCCTTATGAGAAAAGTGTATAAGATATACATTTTGAATGAGACCAATCTAGAATTGAATTCATATCTTCGTTAGTAAATAATCTATAAATATTCATTAAGTTTTTGAGTCTATGAGATTCACAATTCACCTAAATTTGCATGTAGTAACAAATACTTAAATGAGTAATAAAATGATGTTACAGTTCATGCATGTATCTCACCTAACGTTAAAGATAACCGTACAGTACATGTGTGAAAATACTTAGGACAAAACAAACTGATAATAAAATACTAAGTAGTGGTTCAATTAGTGATGCAAATGATGAATCATTGGGATGTTGACAAAGACACCATTGTTTGATAGTAGTTTTGACGAAAAATCTGAAAACATTGGGCATGTGAAGCAGACAAGCATGCCACAAAAGCATACAAGAATACATAATACACACGTAGATACAACCAATATGAGGTAACGTCTAAATGTGCCTCTTTCAGTTACATGTCCTAGCGATTTAATTGCTCTCAAACATGAAAGTGGCAGTAAGTGAACTTTAATGAGTAACTTTTATTCTTACAGCGTTTTGTTTTTTATAATTAAAAGCCAAACCAATCACCCAAAAAAAAACAAAAAAAGAAAACTCATCTTATTATTTATGTCTAAGTAATTTATTCATATGCCCTTAAGATTAATTATTTGCCAAATTAGTTTACCCTGGCCTTATATAACATTGTCTTGTCATCGTTTAGGATTTGAGCATTTGTGAAGTTGAAGACTCTAATTAATTAGTTAAATGAATTTTGATTGAGGGAAGAAGAATAGAAAGCAAGTTTTCTCTGTCCAACTACAGTTAATAGGATTTTGATTGAATATTAATTTTGGGGGCCATTGATGTGCACACCATAGAAGGCGTTGTACGTAGAAAGAAAAGAACCACTTGGTTTCATTGTGAGTGAATCAAAGAGTGAAGTGGAAGCTTGTTTCTGTCTTTTTGGCATATCTTTCTCATTGACAGTATATGAATTTAATTTAGGTTAAATTAATATGTCGATTTTATAGTTTTTTTTTTAGTTTTTAATTAGTTTTGAATTTTTAATTAGTTCCTTGTTATTAAAAAGACTTTAGAAATGTCATTATAATTTAAAAATTTTGTAATTAAATCTTCACAAATTAATATCATCATAATTTTATTAGTTTAGGTTGATTAAATATTATAATATGATAATTTTTTATTATATTAACGTGATATTTTAATATGATAATTATTCTTTTATTTTTATTTTTAAAGGTTTCTAAATCCTTAATTTTATTTTAGTAGATCCTAAAAAAAAAATAATACTTTATTGTGTACACATGAAGAAGAAGTCATATCTTCATACTTGACATTTTTGCATAAAGAAAAACAAGAAAAAATAGAGGTAAATAATAAAAAAAAAATTGTTTTAAATTTCATTCTATTATCTTGTTTTTGGATAATTAAAAAAGGAAAAAAAAAAATTTTTCTTGAAACTTTATATTCTTGTTATAGTATTTTATAATGAAGGAAAATTATAAATTTTCATATAATTCTAGCTACTACTTTGTAAACAACGAAAAATATAATTTTTTCAAACACCAATTATTCAAGTATTTACTCTATACAATTGAAAAAATATATATAATTTTTCAATTTGAAATGATACGCCGGTATGTAATGCAAGTTACACTTGAAATTTTTCTAATTTAGAAAGAGTGAATACTTAGAAAAAATTCTTCTATATTTTTACTAACAGTGAAAATTAGGATTTTAAAAATAAAAAAAAATAAAAAAGATGAAAATAGAAAAAGTAAGTATTATATTAAAATACTATATCATTATAATAAAAAATTAATTAACATGTACGTCATAATATTTGATCATCATAAATTAATGAAATTACAACTATGATAATGAGCAGAGGATATATTAATAGAATTTTTAAATTATAAGCACATTCTAAAAGTATTTTTATCTATATACTTAATTAAAAACTTGATCAGGAAACTATAAAAATCTGCTGATTAATTTTACCTTTAATTTAATACTTTAATTTTATGTTTACAGCGGTTTTGGCTTATATGAAAATAAACAAACCTGCATCTCATAATTTTATCATAATCTTGTTACATTCTTGTTACATATATATGTCTAACTGATTTTATTCATAAAATTTATTCCAAGCAATTAACCATAAAGATATATAGTTTACAGTATAATTTTACCTCTTGAAACGAAGAAGTATCAGTAAAAGCAAAAAATATTTTCTAGAAGACTAATTTTAATTACAAGAAGTTTGATTGAGGGAAGGAAGAATCAAAAGAGCAAAAGTGTGTTCAAACCAACTACAATTATATCATCTTGTTTGAACAACATCAATTTTAGGGGCCACTGATGATGTGCACACCAAAAAAGTCACGGCAGATAGAAAATTAAGAACAACTTTGGTTTTATACTTTAATTGTTAGCAAATCAAAGAGTGAAGTGGAAGCTTGCTTTTGTTTTCATAATGGCAAGGAAAGCACTCTGCATGTGTTATAGGTAACCTTTCATAGGAGGGAATCAAGTTCTTATTACTCTTACCTGTATTTCTTTTATTCATGAATTTGGATTTGAAAGAGAAAGATGCAAAAATAAATACAATAAAATCATCTTTATTTGTGTAAGGTTTGTTAAACATGCTTTTGTATTTTCTTATATAACATGAGTGGGAAGGAATATGAGAGGATTTTAATTCCATTTTTTTTATAAGGTCTATAAGAAGTTTTAAACCCTTTATTTCTCCCTAAACTATAATTTTTCATGTCCCGAATGATATCTTTTTTTTTTTGTTAAATTACTTTGCAAGGTCATTTAATTTCACTGGATTTTAAATAAGCTCATATAGTTTAATAATTGTTTAACGAGGTACCTACACTTCTAAAAAATTTCAAATAAGTCTTTATTTAATATTTCTTAATAACAATTAAGAGTTAATTAATTTTTAAGTTATAAAATAAGTTTTTATACGTTATTACCGAACCGTATATAACTAATAGAAAATTGTTTTAGTTTAACTATTAATTTTGAGTTGAAATTCTAAATACATAAAATTTTATTACTCTTATATATTTCTAATCAGCTCGTCCAATATATTGTTTTTAATAGAAAATTTCAATGGTGTTGTATCCAAAAAAATAAATCTCAGTTTAAAAAAATTAATCATTAGTGAGTATGGATTTATTTTAAAAAAAACTATAATAGCTTCGAAAACGTATTTTAAACCATTGAGACTGATTTCAGAAGTTAGTTATAATTATGAGGATTTGAATATTTATTTTTTTTATACTTATTACAAGTCATTGTCAAGTAAAATGATTCGGAGACAAACCATAATTCTCCAGTACATTTGCTGTTTGCTGTCTAGGCTGTTTGTTGATATAGATATGTGATCAATTTGGTGAGGTCCACTTTTGGAAGGCACACTTGGTGATGCCGGAGGAGCGTTGAACATCTGTATATGATTTAATATATTGTACAAATTAGACATATCATATCACAATGTAACTATATATATATATATATATAACCTTAATTGATGGATGGATAAAGAGGTATGAAGATTTTTTACTATGGAAAATGCTAAATGTCAGCGCATTGGTTACTTTTATATTTAATCACTCTTTGAGTTTTGTCAAATATAAAGAAATTATTTACTGTTTTTTTTTAAATACGAATATTTTCTTATAATTCATGCAAATCATCCTTAGTGCAATTTTGCACTGTTCTTTATACTCTAAGATACTTTTGATGGAAGAAAAAGAGAAAGAGAAAGAAAAGTATAAACATAATAAATCAACACCATGTTATATAGGTGTAAAATATTTATGAAAAAAATGGATAATTTTTAGTAGAATTTTATTTTAATTATATTTTTATTCATAAAATTTAAATTTAAAATAAAAAATATAACTTCATTAGACTAACTTAATACTAATATATAATAAATAATATAATATAATAAAAATGCATTAAATATATATTTATAATGTAAGATTATTCATTTTATTATTCTCGATGAGTTGAATTAGATAGATTGTGATTTCGGATTACAAGTGCTTTTTATAAAATGAAATTTTTATCAAGTCAAGAATATTTATAATATAAAGTTGGTTTTTAATGATTTTTTTATCATACAGGAAATTTAAATTTGAAATCTTATTTAAAAGAAATTATATATATATATATATATATATATATATATATATATATATATATATATAATTTGAATTAACCATGCGTGGGTAATTTAACTAGTTTGTATATATTTTTTATGAAAATCATTTTTAATAATAAAAACAATTTTATCTTTAAAAACAGTTTAATTACTTTCTCATAAGGTCAAAAAGGTAATTAAAAATTAAAATACTATATCACAAAAGTTTTTCTTTTTTATAATTTTTTTTTCCAAATTATACAAGGGTCCCACAGAACTGAAAGGTCAATTCATTAGTGGAATGGGGTGTATCCACTCAATTTTAACGGTGCACAATAATGCAAATGAATGGATATATACCAGGTTAAAAAAAAAGAAGAAAGAAAAAAGAGATTTAAGGATATAGAAATTCCTTTATTCTATGAAGTATCATATCAGAATCCAATTAAAGTGGAAGAATTTGAATGACCACAAATCCACCAAAGGGGAGAACATGCCGGAGTCCCAAGTTCATAGCAATAATCAGATTCGCCTAGCTTTTCAATCAATGTTCTACAAATAATATTCCAAAGTGGAAGAACCTTATTATATAGTCATATTCTTACACCTTTTCTGGTTGATATTTCTTCTTTAAGCATTACCCTCTTCCGTTTTGTAAAAGAAAAAAAATATGACATTCATATGGGATGTAGAGGTCAAAAGAGAGATATAAAAGAAAAAAGGGAGAGAACGTGAAAGATATTATAAGTAATATAATGTAATAAAAAAAAGAGAAATATAAAAAAAATAAATAAAGTGAAGGAATAGTAGACATACTGTGTAATTATATGAATGTCATCGTTGTTTACAAAAAAGAAGAAGAAAAGAAGAGCAAAAGAGAAATAAAAATAAAGGCAATAGATTTCACTGAATCAAGTTAGTAAGATTTTAATTACCTACTTTTGAGTGTTTCACTAAAGTGATTAATTTGCCTCAAATACGCTTTAAGAGGAAATACATCTATTGAATTTTTACAAAGTGTCCCACTTATTTAATATTTTAAAAAATATATATAAATTGTTCATATGACAAGGCCATCTCTAATTTAGCACATTTATTTGGTAGATTCTTAAATTTTTTTTTTTTTGAGTTTTATTATATCACGTTAGATTCAAGAACCTTACAAAAATCACTTAAATGTTAAAGTTTTTAATTGATTTCTTAACATTTTTATTAAATTTTTTAAACACTTTAAGAACCTATAAAACATAATTGTTTATACAAACAATTGTTTTTTTATAAGAGTCCAAGTTTTTTCTTCAATGATTAAGAATTTTAAGAATTTTCAAGTACTAAGTTTACCAATCTCATTAGAGATGTTCTCAATAAGTTTTATTTATAAGTAACTTTTTTTTTTTAAATTTAAGCATCTCAATATTCTTCTCATCCATAACTTTAAAATAAATTATTAAATGACCTCTCACCAATTACATTCTTATATTTTATTAATAATTTATTTATTAAATTATAACAATCTTATTTATAAAATAGAGTCATTCATATATAAAACAACTAGAATCAACCTAATAGTGAGAGATTTGGATAATATATAGATGATCTTAAGTTTAGACTTTTATGTCGTTATTATAATTTTTACTTTAAAAAATTATAAAAAAATATGTTATTTAATTTATTTGTACTATTTTTTTTACTAATACGAAATAAAAATTTGAAAAATATAAACATAGCATTTTTATAAATTTAAAATGATGAGATGTGTTCCCGTTAGAAGTCATTAGATTGTAAGAAAATGAAAGGTGATGATGAGGAGTAATTCTCTTAAAGTAACTTTTAGAGTAACTGAATCTCTCTTCATATTTAAATATATATATATATATATATATATTTGAATATGAAGAGGGATCCCTTAGTCCAAGAGTTACTCCTCATCTTCAATATTCATTTTATCTTTATCTAACGGATAAGATGTGTTATCTATTAAAGTCATTAAATTGCAAAAAAAATATAGGATAAGAATAACTATTTTATAGTTACGCTCTTAAAAGTAAGTATATCCCTTCTCTTTTTATATATATATATATATATATATATATATATATATATATATAATATTATAAGTACTTAATGCTTAAATAAGTAACTGATACTTAGAACGTGACACATGTATTTCAATAGACTTTTTTTTTTCATAAGTTCCAATCATAATAACCTTAATACTACTAAATAAGAATTAGGGTTACGATTATCGTAAGATATACTATCTTTATCTTATTGTTTTGATATGCAATAGGGTTACAGAGTCAGCAACGTGCCCTTTTACGTGTCCTTCCAAACATATATATCAGTCCCCCCTCTCTCTCCTATCAGGCTCTACTTTCCGTCCCCTTAACTTTCTAACGTACGAGACAAAAAGACAAAATGGACTAGGGATAAGCCAAGGACAAAACAATGCATTTCAAACTTCGTCCCCTGGTGCATCAGTTACTTTTCACCCATGATAGATGGTTCCATGTAGGGTAATAAATGTTGTAGTACGAACATGCTCGTGCCTACACTTGGTCGTCCAAGCCGACTAGGTGAAGTAATCCATTGCCATCAGAGGGAACGAGCCTAAAATGTCAACCCTCCACATGTAGAATGGCCATGGGAATGTCATTGAATGGAGTTGTTCTGGTGGTGTCTTGTGCCAATCAGCATAACATTAACATTTGTCACATTTTTTGACGAATGCCAAGCTATCCCTCTTAAAGGTCGACTAGTAGAATCTCGTGTGTGCAATTTTGCCGACTAGGGCTCTTCCCCCAATGTGACTTCCACATGCCCCCTTATGGACCTCCTTAATGGCTCGCTTTGCTTCAACCTCCCCTAAACACCACAGTAGAGGAAAAGAAAAACCTCGCTTATATAGTTGGCCAGCGATTAAGATGTATTTAGCCGCCCCCCTTTTGATTCTCCTTGCCTCTTGAGGATCATTCGACGTTTATTGGGTCATGCCAAGATGATTGCCAGTCATTGCTCAGTATCACCGACTCTTCTACAGTAGGTCGTCCTCGCGACTCTTGGATGACGGTTTTGTTGAGTCCTCCTTTTTGCGTGCTTGCAGTTTTGCCAGCAAGTTCGCCCTTTCATTTTGCTCTCGAGGGACATGCAGTAGGGTGAATTTCTCCAACGTCTTGGCCTGCTCCTTGACCACACCCAGATATTGAATCAGCTGGAGGTCCCTTACATAATACTCGTCGTTGACCTGCCTTGTGGCTAGTTGGGAGTCGCTCTTTATTGTCAACCTTGCCGCCCCACAGTGGGCGCCAATGTTTTGGTCTACAATAGGGTTATAGAGTCAGCAACGTGCCCCTCTACGTTGTGTGCGCGCACACACACACATCAGCCCTTCTCTCTCCTATCAGGCTCTACTTTCTTGTTCCTTAACTTCCTAACGTACTAGACAAAAAGACAAAATGAACCGAGGACAAGCTAAGGACAGAACAATGCGTTTCAAAATTATATATTAATTATTAATAATTTTATCTACACACATATCAGCCCCTCTCTCTTCTATCAGGCTTTACTTTTCCTGTTCTTTAACTTCCTAACGTACTAGACAAAAAGAAAAAATGAACCAAGGACAAGTTAGGGACAAAACAACACGTTTCAGAATTATATATTTATTAATAATTTTATCTTTTCTTATAAAAATTAAAAAATAATTAAATATTAATTATTAAGTAAAAATAATTAAATACAACAACTATTAAGTAAATCTTTAGCACGGAAGGATCTATTTCACCGTAAAATGGCTAAGGAGGATATCATATGGCACCTAATGACTGCTTATATTCACATGTTATGGTTGCGTCGGGATAGCTAGGATTCTTACGGCAAAGTAGGTATTTAATTGACTTAGATTTTGTAGATGAAGAGGGTACTGATTATTAATGTGTTAGCTTTGACGCTAAGACCCACTAGAAAGTACTTTTGAGGTCTGCTTTATTGTTCGAGTAAATAAATGACTTTACTAGTCAGAGATGGTGTTCTTGAATTTATTTTTTGAATGAAATTTTATTTTGGACCTGCTCATAATGCAAGACCTGAAAAATACCCAGAAGAACGATATTAATGCTTGACTTATACACGATCATGAAAATGTCAACAGCAATTATTACTGCTACAGCTCTTTCACCCGTGGAATGGTTTGCCCAACACCCAACCTGCCATTTTCAACTTTGCGTCTTTATGAATCCATTATTGCGTCCCCTTTTTTGGTGCAATTAAACACAGGGAAGATGGTCAATATTCAATCCTTATTTGAAATTCAATGAGAGTACTTTCAACATGTCATCATACTATTTACATGGGCAGTGATATGTCCAACTTGTTATTTTCAACTGCGTTGATTTGTGAAAAAAAAAAAAACAAAAAATAAAATAGAATTTTCATACAATTCTTAGTTTATAAACTAATTTTTTAAAATTAAATTTATTCTAAATTTACATTTTAAGAAAATGTCATAGTCTATTTTACTATATTATCAACCTACTAAGTTTAATACACTTAATTATATAAGTATTTTTATTTTTTAATATAATTTTTTATACTAAAAATCATATTTAAATTCATAATATTAATTAAGGAACATATATAATTATTTTTGTACAAATACATTGTTTCTTCGTCAAGTTGTCTATTCTTTAATCTAGTCATCGTCGTGACTATATTTATTATTTTTAGTAATATTTATCATAAAAATACTGTCAATACTTTTTTAAATATTTTTTATACTTTTAATAACACAAAATTTTATTAATGATATTTTGTAATATGATTTAAATATAATATTTATTAAAATATTTTAAAAATTAATAAGTAACATTTTTTTATATTTTCGTAAGATTTTTTAAGGGTGGCTAAAAGTAATATATATTGTTGGGAAAGTCGTGTATATAGTGAGTGAAGTATTCGATGGTAGTGGATAGTTAAGGTGTTGGTCCCAATCCTTACTATGAATGGGTAGAATAACAATATGTAAAAGGAGTATCTATTTGGTAATGTTGGAAATGTTTTATTGATAACCCTAGGATATAGGTGAGTAACACATGATATATTGATATTTGAATCTTAATGGAATGTGACTCATAGTCATGATCAGCGCAAGTATGAGTAATCTTAATGAAGGTGGACCCCTTAATTAGTTCAGCTTATCTCAACCACGTACATTAGGTTAGACCAATTATTATATTTTAGAAAATAAATTAGGCAGTTTTTTTTTTATAAAAGTCTGTTTAGTTAAAATTTAAATTATTTAAAAAATATTTTATACTTAACAAGAGAACTTATTTAAGTAAATTTAATTAATAACTTTTTGTTATTATTATTATTATATTTACCTTTATATATATATATATATATATACCTTTCTAGATAATAACCATGTTGACCTCTATCAAACCTATAAATAAGCTTAGAAATTTTATTATAGAATAGATTTTTAAATAAATTACATGACATTCGTTTTACGTTTATATCATTTAAATAAATAAAATTAAACTCTTATAAAGTTTGACTTATTTATTTTCACTCATGACTCATGTCTTGATTAGTAATGATTTTTATTTTTATAGTTTATAATTTATTTTATATAAAAATTTTCTTTATTGACCTATTTTATATAAATCTTTAAAATTGATTTATTTTAAGATATACCAAAAAATCTCAAAATTTTAATATAAAATAAGAATTTAAGTAAGTTGATAAATCAAATTAAACTTAAAAAATTAAAATAAACTTTAAAAAATTATGATAGATAATAAGATACACTTAAACTTTACATTTTTTTTTAATATTCAAACTTATTTAAATAAAGTCTCATTCACCCTCTCCGTGTGCTTACTCCCTGAATATTCTGATTTAAGTCTTAGGGATCCTTTGGTTCATATAGGAATACCATATGATGTAGGCTTGAATAGTGTAATGGACTTGGCCCAAAAACACTGGTAGGTTGGGCCATTCTTAGACTTTGTTCTAGATACTTAGTTGGGTTAAAGTGGGGTTGCCTTGAAATAATATTTGAGCTTGATTGATATATATATATATATATATATATATATATATATATATATATATATATATATATATATATATATATATATATATATAAATATAAAGGTTCTTAAAGTCAAAATATATCCAAACATATTAATCAAGTTGTGAGTTTTTTTTTTTATTTCTTACAATTATCTTTCATATAAGGTAATTACATTGGATGTATGATTGGGACTAAACGCAAGGAGGAAATGGAACCATGATTTTTCATTTTGTGAAGGACTAAACTTTGTGGGTTTTGTTTAAACTTATTGCTCTCTAAGAACTCTATTTATTGAATCTTTACTAATATAATCTTAATATTAAACATTTTCAAAATATTAAATACACCCTTTTTTTTTCACGTAACGTTTTCTGTTTCAATATTTTTTAACGAGCGGCCTAGGATGCAAATTATTGCATCTCATAGCAGTGAATAAAATTTTCACCGACAGATGCAGGGATTGCATTCTGCATACCAGAGGTAGTAGGTGCAAGACATGAATGAAAAATGAAGACAACTTCAACACAAGGTATCATAATTAAGTACTCCAAGCTATTATTGGTTGGAATTAATAACTACTTGTATCCTTTTAACAAAAATATTAAAAGTTTGAATCTTTGTATTGGGTATGAAAAAAACTATGCTAGAAGAAAAATATTAGTTTAATGAGGTTGCAGTCAGTCTCCAGACACATATTTCATAAATAAATAAAAATTAAGTATACCGAGATAATACTAGATAATTCGACTAAAATTATGCAATAAAAAAGAGAGCATGACCTAAGAACAATAATTATAATCACTCTATTTCTTAAAATATACTCTAATTTTCTATTTTTGTACAAAATAAAAAATAATAAAATTTCTATCGAAAAAAATCTTGTTTAAGTAATCTTATAATTAGGTTTTGAACTTAACTCAACCCCGTATAATCAACTTATAAGATACTGAGTGATCTAATAACAATTTAATAATGAGTAGCTCAATAAACCTAACAATAATAATTAAAATAATAGGTTTTGATATCATCTTATAATTTAGATTTAAACTTTACTATATCACAAAAAATTGATTTTTAAAGTAAAAATTAAATTATCTTTATTTATATATTTTATTTTTGTTATATCAATCATCAATATAAGATTTTGAATGATATGAATAAAAATAATCTCCCTTTAAATATTTAATATAACTACATTTCTAGAATTCAAACCAATATCATGTTAAATTGAGATAATATCGTGTGTTGACACATTTTGGTCGGTTAAAATGCACATTAACTCTTCTTACCTTAGAGTCAACAACTCTCGTTATTAATACCATTTGGTGGAGATGTACGTCATTGTGAAATCGAAAGTTCAGAAGCACGGTTTTGTTTTATTTTATTTCTTTGTGGGGGTCCCAAATTCAAGTGCACTACAGCATGTAATTGGGCCAACAAATCAGAGATTGTCTATCCATAAAATGTTACTACAATTATATTGTTTCTCTCACACACGTTCAAATCACACCAAAAAGTAAGGAGCTTTTATTTTCATATCAATTCACTGAGGAAACATTGAGTACAGTAGTAGCTAGTACTTGTAAATAGTCCTTTTCAAGATTCCAGAGATTGGGAACATGGGTCTCCAGCAAGTGGCCCCAATAGTATCTCTGCATATATGAAAACCGATCGATGTGTAACGAGATAATGCTGTGACAACTGCATAATCACATAGCTTCATAGTGTGCAGAAACAGTACATATCTAAAACGATAGCTTCAACGATTTGAGTAGCTGATAATGTAAATAAAAATCATTATAATTAAGTTTGGAACATTGCGGAGACACTGTAACCATTGTAGTTAATGTAGTGGTGAGAAAATCGAAGTTTAAGGGTGCCTTTGATTTCTATTTTCAAAAATTGATTTTAATTTTTTAAATGTACTTAACTAACAAGATTTTCTAGGTGCAAGACACATCATAGAATATGAAATTGAGGGAGAGGTTGAACAAGATGAACAGAAGAAGATTGAAAAATATCTCCTAGACTTTTAATTTTTAAAACACTTGTTTTAGAAATGATTTTTAAAATTTCATAGATTTTGAATGAGAAATTGATAGGTGAATACTGTGAATTTGTTTAGAAAACAGTTTTTAAAAACAAAAAGTGAAAAGGGAATCAAACATGCCAATTATTATCTCAAGTGAGACTTATATAAGAATCTCATATAAAAAGAAATGAAAAACAAAGAATTCAATATATATTTACTGGAGCATTGCTCACGATTTCAGCCTGAACTCACAACTCAACAAGCACGAGAGTGACGAGATCAATATGTAATAGAAATGGATGGGGTGAGGGGGAGGTTTTGCTTGTATACAAACAAATATAAATGTATAAGGGGGAATGTAAGTAATAAAGTGGAAATAAAATTTATAGATACAAACAACAAAATGTCTATAAAAAGACAGATCTACGACTGTAGATCTTAGATTAATGCTCTTTTGTTCACAATTTTTGTAATAGTGAGAGGCAAAAGAGATGGGAGCGAATAAACCCAAAATTACAAGCTTTTTATGAGCTACCAAATTAGGAAACATTGGAATTTGTTAATAATCCAATTAGTAATGCAAAACAAAAATTGTAAATCTATTATTATGGATTTAGACAGTTAGATAAACTTTTTTTTATGAATACAAGAAAAAAAAAATAAAGAGATAAAATGAATCAAATTTCTTTTATAAATTAAAATCAATATGTACTTTTTAGCTTTTAGAAAATTAAATGAGAATTTTTATAAGAATTGTACTGGCCGGCCACTTGGCCTTGATCCACTACACCTGTGTCCCAACCCAGCAAGGTCTAGAAGGAAGGGAGTTCAAGCAAGCAAGGAGGAGCATTCGTGGGATCGACCCAATAAGCCAACACACTCCTAGAGGCTCATCACACATATAAGAGACTCTTAAGGTGGTTACAAGTTAGTTACTAGGCGGTTAGGAGGTTGCTTGCTCAGCAAGTCACCCTCAAACCAGCCCCACAATGTATAAATACCCCAATGCCCTTAATCCTGGGGTTGATCCAGAAAAACTTACCAACGACTTTCAACGACTTGTACTCTTAGACAAGAACAGTGGCGCCCACCGTGGGACCTTGATGAAACTTTTCCCGATGCCTCAAGATTAGGAGACCGACCTTGGAGCTCAAGAGTAGGGAAGAAGGAAGATCAACAACCATGCTGGTGACATGCAACCAAGCTGCCAATTCTTCCAATGGGGAGGAGGAGGATACGTTACAAAGGCTATTACGAGCAGTGACATCCTTGCAAGTACGCAGCGATGAACAGACCCGACTGAATGCGGAGGCGGAGCAGTGACAGATGGAGGCGGAGGAGAGGCATAGTGATACGATCTTAAAATTGAACATCTTGAAAGCAGGCAAAAGGAGGAACTTGACCCTAACCGCAACCTGCCGGTAGAACCAAAGTTATCAAAAGTGTGACTCTAACCGTGACCTGCCGGTAGAACCAACACTATAAAAGTTCTTTAACCTAAGAATAAAGGAAAGTGCTCACAAAGAAACAAAAATTTTATTTAAATTATAAATTCTATCTTGCTGAATGGTGACAAGAGTTTATTTATAGGCTTAATTAGGTAGCTCTAAAATTAATGACCATTAATATTTTAATATGCATAAAATCTCATGGATTTAATGCCCATTAATACTTTAATTGGCATAAAATCCCATCGGCTAGAACTCCCCACTAACCTTTTATTTTCATCATTAATGACCTTCCTATTTTTTCACCAGCTATCAAACTTTCCCTTTTTTTTTTGCCAACTATCAAAAAATGACTTATGCAAAATTACATGTAAATGGATCCTATTTAACTAGTCGACCCAAATTACATGACAATGACTTTGGGTTTTATATGTATTCTTCAAGATGGGCTCCATCATCATCAACTTGTAATAAAGTGACCCATTTTGGTGTAACTTCTGATTCACTTTGTTCTAAATTTTTCGTAATTTCCAAACTTAAGTCTGGCAAATATTGCTTTATTATTTTGGTTTTGGGCCTGGTGATGGGACCTCCAGCGTCACGCAAATTATCTTTGGCTTTGTTGGTTGAGTTTTTATCATTCCTTCCCTCTTCCAAAGGATTCGTCCTCGAATCAAATTCTTCACCTACAACAAATAAAGATAAATCAGCAACGTTCAAGGTAGCACTTACATTATCATATGTAGTTGATAAATCCAGCTTGTAGGTATTGTCATTGATCCTTTCTAACACTTGAAATGTTCCATATCCTCTTGGTTGCAATTTGTATTTTCTTTGAGTAGGGAACCTTTCATTTCGCCTATGAACCCAAACGCAATCTCCAGGCTTAAAAGTCATAACACACCATTTATTTTCTTGGCTTGCATATTGCTCATTCCTCTTCTCAATATTAGCTCGAACTTTGACATGCAACTCTCTAACAAATTTTGCCTTATGCTTTCTTCTAGACAATGCACCTTTCTTGTACTTGTTCACATAAGGAAACATCTCTATGAACTCCAGGCACTTGACATGTCTCTTTTGAAGCTTACCTTGAGATTTTAGAAACAAAGCATACAACTCCTTGTCATAGGTAGAATAGTTCAATGCAGCCCCACTTTTCTCACTAAAATATGCAATTGGTTTAGATTCCTGCATCAATACAGCTTCTATTCCAATACTAGAAGCATCACATTCAATTTCAAAAGTGTTATCAAAATTAGGCAAACAAAGCACAAGTGCATTGGTCAACTTATCGTTCAACAAATTGAAAGCTTTCTCATGCAAATCATCCCACTTGAACACATCATCATTTTTAAAAAGCTCATTTAAAGGTGCAGCAATAGAACTAAAATTCTTCACAAACCTCCTATAAAAACTTGCTAAACCATGAAAACTTCTTACCTCGTTTGTATTCTTAGGTGTAGGCCATTCTCTAATTGCCTTTACCTTTTCTGCATCCACACTTATTCCCTTTGAGCTTACAACAAAACCCAAAAACACAACAGATTCAAGGTAAAATGAATAGTTTTTTATATTTCCATACAATTTATTTTCTCTCAAGACATTAAGAACAACATGCAAATATTCAACATGTTTATCTAAAGTCTTGCTATAAATCAAAATAGCATCAAAATATACTACTACAAATTTCCCAATGAAAGAACGCAATACATGATTCATTAACCTCATGAAGGTGCTAGGAGCATTAGTTAAGCCAAATGATACCACTAACCACTCATATAAACCATATTTTGTTTTGAAAGTTATTTTCCATTCATCACCTTCTTTCATACAAATTTGATTGTATCCACTCTTCAAATCAATTTTAGTAAACACACAATAACCAAAAAATTCATCAAGCATATATGTTCCATCTTTCTTTGGAACCAAGATAACAGGAACAAAACATGGACTAAGACTTTCCCTTACAAAGTCCTTTTGTAGCAACTCATTCACTTGCTTTTGAATTTCCTTTGTTTCCTTGGGATTTGTTCTATAGGCTGGTCTGTGTGGAATTGGACAACCAGGAATGAGGTCAACTTGATGCTCAATACCTTTTAGAGAAGGTAATCCATGAGGCACTTCATTTGAAAAAACATCAGTGAATTCCTGTAACAAAGAATCAATTTCACAAGGAAAAGAAGGATGAAATTCGTCAGTGAAATAAACATCCTTGTACAAGAGTACAAGTAGTTTCTCCTTTGCTAATAACACACTCAATTTCATGTTTTTCTTTCTTCTGCTTATTTTCACTCATATTTTCTTTTCTCTCTTTTTCTAGAATGCTCAATTGCTATTCTCTCAACTTACACTCTCTTACTTTCCTCATTTTTATTTGGCCTTCACATACTTTGTTTGGAGACAATGGAGTAAGAGTAATTTTCAGCTCATTGTAAATAAAAGGCAAACAATTGGTATACTCCTTGTGGGTCACCTTATGGTCGAGCTGCCATGGGCGGCCCAAAAGTATATGCCCTGCCTCTATAAGAACCACATCACACAGTACTTCATCTTTGTAAGGCACTGAAACTTGCTTGTCAACATTTACTTCTCCAATATTACTAAGCCATTGCAGTTTATAAGGCTTAGGGTGTTTGGTAGTTTGCAAATTTATTTTCTCCACAAGGATAGTACTAGCCACATTGGTGCATCTCCCTCCATCTGGAATCATGCTACACACTTTTCCTTGAACAAGGCACCTAGTATGAGAAATATGCTCACGTGACTCCACATCACCATCTTCCTTAGGTTGTAAGCTAAGAGCAGGCTGATAAGCGGGTTTTTAGTCGTCTTACGCGCATCAAATAAAACTAAAGCTAACTATAGTATAGCTAACCCTAGGTTGATTCTCTCAAGGACACAGTGTGTTAAATTGTGGCTAAGTGTAGAAATTAGAGTTTTGTAGAAATGCTAAGTGTTGTGAAATGCTGACTTGACCTCGGCGACACTAAGGCCGACTCGCTCTCGGCAATCTGGTCTCGGCTAACAGGGAACCGATATGGTTTCGGCCAAAAGCGATTTGGACGCGACGGAGTCGGACTGACTCGGTCTTGGACTTGGGAAGTAGTAAATAAGGGGGTTTGTGTTTAAGTGCAAGAAAATAAACTAAGTGTTGAAAGTAAACTAAACTAACTAATCTACTGTACTGATTCGGGAATCAGAAACACATCACAGCTTACCATTCTTACTGGGAGTTATATTCCGAATCAACCTTAAATTCTTATGACGACCGCCGAACGTTTGTCTACTGCCATACCGAGGATTTACATAACCGTTACCTCATCAGTTGGCAAAGAGTATGTACTTGGTTGATTTTAGGTTCTCTACCTAATCAGATTGTTAAACTAGTTCCAACCGGTTCTAATCTAACGTGATCTACTCCTAACAATGTGTCACGGCAAAATTAAGAGTAGGATTAAAGCGCAAGAATTATAAAGAAATTTAGAATTGCAAACCAGCTGTATTTATTGATATACCAAACCGAATACAAAGGTGAGAATCAGAGTTTCTAGACAGTCCGCCTTCCACGACGACCGCCAATGGAAGAACAGCAATGATGCACCAATGGTGGCCAGATGTTGAGGTTTTCCTCCAATAGAGTGCGTCGGCTATACCGAGCGATCACCTCTGAAGGCTTCCAGCTTCCCAAATCCCGGTCCTGTACCTCCTCGACCGAGAGAGACACCGTATTGAAGCTTCGTGTACCATTGTACTAGCTTGGAGTGTCTACGATTGCTGACGGTGCTAGCTCTAGATTCTGCTGAAAATTCCACACTTGAAGACGTGGCCTGGTGTGCTTATTTATACACAAGTTGGATAAATCTAAATCTAATCCTAATAACAGAAATTCAAATCCTAAAGATTCCAATTCGAATTACAAATTACAATCTCCTCAATCTTAGGAGTTTCCCAGTTTCCTAATTTCTAGCAGAATCATATATGCATTCCTAGTTACCCGAATTACAGATTCCTTGATCTTAGCAAATCATTTATGCATTACAGATTCCTTGATCTTAGCAAATCATATATGCATCTTAACAAATCATATTTTCATCTTAACAAATCATATCTGCATTACAGATTCCTTGATCTTAGCAAATCATATCTGCATCTTAACAAACCATATCTGCATCTTAACAAATCATATCTGCATCTTAACAAATCATATCTGCATCTTGCCAGGGTGATTTTAGGCAAGATTTTTGTCACTGATGTTGGCTTGATCGGGAGCATTGGACTGGCTGGGATGTTCTCGGCTTGGGCCGAGATGACTTGGGCCAAGATGGTTTGGCATTCAGGCCTGCAAAATAAGTCTTAACCTTTTTGTTAGTTAAAAATCTTATTTTAGAATGTACTTGTATTTCTCCTATTTTCAGGCCCATAATTCAAATATCAGTTAACGCAAGACTCTTAATCATTAAATATTCTTAACAACACCCATCTTAAGCCCTCGTGAGGTGTATAAAATACGACTTATCAGACCCCCACACTTACACTTTTGGACTCCTGGGTAAAATCAGATTCGAGCATTCAAGGAAATTGAAAGAGGAAATATGTTTTTCAAATAAACTCCTCAAGTTTAACAAAACAGCTTAAGCATGCATTCATCCTAGAATCCAGGCATTCAAACAATCTATGAGAGTTACTTTCTCCACATCCAAAAACAAATAAGCAACCTGCAAACATTAAGAGTAACCGAGAAGTGACTAAGCTCTCTCAAGACATATTCTCTTAGTCTCTCAAGTGTTTAGGTTTGTATATACACTCAAACATCCTATGTCAACTAGCATTGCCAAGCTTTGACTATCCTCTCCTTTCACACCTTCAAACACACATGCATAATGATCAATAGGACTTTTCGGGCTTGTAACGTGGCAGGGTAAGGTAGGATTACAGAATGATTAAGTGAGCTTTAATAGCCAGAGGGACAAGAGGAGTAGCGGGGAATGAATCTATAAGCACAGAGATTATCTCCTTTGGACATTACCAGTTTCTTGGAAGCATCTTTGTTCACTGTCCTACTTTTCCATTTGTATTTTTCTTTCTTTTTCTCACTTTTCCTGTCTTGCAGCTTTTGTTGTTGCAATCTCACTTGCAATCTTTTCTTTTTGTTTCCGCTACTTATTCTTTCTTTTCGTATCCTTTTTCTTTTCTTTTCCTTAACCCTTTCCTGTTCTTCCAACTATACCACTCTCGTAATGCCTCTAGGTGTCAGCCCCCCACTTATTCAAGATCTATTCCCAAAACAATTCCAAAGCTCCTCCGTTCCATAAGGTTCGAGTTGATTATGGTTTTTCTGGCTTTAGGCTTGTAATGAGCTGTCATATCAAGGAACGGTTATAGGCTCGACGGGGTAACCAAAGGAATTATTCACAAGGTAGGCTTTATTTGGCTAAGTAGCTGTAAAGAAAGATGGCCTAGGTCATATCATTCCTGCATGTGAAGTAAGTTATATCCAGAGAATCAAGACAAAACCTAGAGTAACCAGCAACATGGATGCAATAATCACACAAGAAATGAAAGAATGGTGAGATACAAAGCCATTCATGCAAGGCTCAAAAGTTCTCACACGGTTAATTGCTTTGCCACTAATGGCTCATCTTTTTAGTTTTTTTCACTTTTTACTGCCTAAGGACGCAAAAATTTCACTCCCTGTCAGGTTTAAGAATCTCTCATCCAGGGTCATGCACTGCCTCATGCTGTTTCATCTTACTCAAGGAAATTCAATTTTTTTTTTCAAAATAGTTTTCTTAGTAATTGTTAATCCGAAATCAGAAATCAGCTAGGAAAACAAAAATGCAAACTAAAATTTGAATAAAAATAGTAGAATCAAAATAAAAAGAAAAGGAACAAAATAGAACAGGAAAGAAATAACGAAATAACAAAACAAAACCAAACAAACCATCACCCTTCCTACAGAACACTCCCCCACACTTAAATGATGCATTGTCCTCAATGCATAACAGGACTATGGAGGAGGTTTTTATGGTCGTGTTGCTCAGGTCATGCCGGCCACCATGGCCGGTTCTGCTAGGGAGATGCTTTCCACTTCGCCGACTATTGCTGTGGGGCTTTTATGGAAGATTTTGAGCTGCTGCCCGTTGACTTGGAAGGTGTTTCTTGTGAGTTTGTCCTATAATTCTACTGCACCATAGGGCAAAACTTTAGTGATAATGAATGGATCGTCCCACTTGGAACGAAGCTAACTGGCGATGAGCCTTAATCGTTCTTTGAACAGGAGCACTTTCTGGTCGACGTGAAACTCTTTTCTTAAAATTTGGTGGTCATGGAATTATTTGACTCGCTGCTTGCAAATGCGGGAGTTCTCGTAGGCTTCCAGGCGAAGTTCCTCCAATTCTTGTAGTTGGAGTTTCCTTTCTTCCCCAGCTTGGTCGTAGGCCATGTTGCACTTCTTGACTGCCCAGTAAGCTCGGTGTTCTAGTTCGACAGGTAGGTGACAAGCTTTGCCAAAAACAATCCGGTAGGGAGACATTCCCAATGGAGTTCGGTATGCTGTTCGATGTGCCCAAAGCGCGTCCTTAAGGTGGCGACTCTAATCCTTTTGGTTCGGGTTGGTCAGCTTCTGCAAAATCTTCTTGATTTCTCTGTTGAATACTTCAGCTTGGCCATTTGTTTGGGGGTGGTATGCTGTGGCAATCCGATGTGCCACGCCATACTTTTCTAATAGGGAGGACATGGCTCGGTTACAGAAGTGACTTCCTTGGTCACTGATCAGAGCTTTTGGCACGCCAAACCTGCAGAAAATGTTAGACTTAAGAAAATTCACAACTACCTTGGCATCATTGGTCGTGGTGGCCACTGCTTCCACCCATCTTGACATGTAGTCCACGGCCAGCAGAATGTATGAGTATCCATTGGAGATGGGGAACGGTCCCATGAAATCAATTCCCCAAACGTCGAAAACTTCGCAAAATAGGATTGGTTATTGGGGCATCTCATGCTGGCGACTCATGGCCGTTCCTGCTCGTTGGCATTGTTCACAGGTCGATGCGAAGTGGTGGGCATCTCGGAAAATGGTGGGCCAGTAAAACCCACAATCTAGTACCTTTCGTGTTGTTCGAGTTGATCCATGATGGCCGCCTCCGGCTGCTGCATGACAAAAGTGGAGGAATGAGCTGATCTCGGAGTCCGGAATGCACCTACGAATGACATGGTCGCTGCCGCGCTTCCAAAGATACGGGTCATCCCATATATAGTACTTGGCATCACTTTTAATTTTCTCTTTATACAACCGAGATGCCTCTGGTGGAACTGGGATGCAAGGATAAAATTGCATATGTCAACAAACCATGGTGTAGATGTGTCCATGCGCAGCAGTTGTTCATCCTGAAAGTCGTATCGGATTGGCACTGGGTCAGGTTCACGTTCAATCCGACTCAGGTGGTCGGCTACTGCATTGTCGGCACCCTTCTTGTCTCTAATTTCTAGGTCAAATTCTTGCAAGAGAAGCATCCATCGAATGTGTCGTGGCTTGGCGTCTGGCTTCTTCAGTAGGTATTTCAAGGCTGCATGATCAGAGAATATGATGACTCTAGAGCCAAGCAGATATGAGCGAAATTTGTCCAAGGCGAATACTATTGCCAGTAGCTCTTTCTCTGTAGTCGTATAGTTTATCTGGGCCTAGTCCATGGTTCGAGATGCATAGGCGATTACGTGTGCCGGCCTGCCGACTCCGTCTCGCTGGCCGTGAACGGCTCCAAGGGCCGAGTTGGATGCATCGCACATAAGCTCGAATGGGAGCTCCTAGTTAGGTGCTTGGAGGATTGGTGTGGATGTCAATCTGGTCTTCAACTCCTCAAAGGCTTGTATGCATTCTTTGTTGAAGACAAACTCCACATCCTTTTGCAGTAGTTTGGATAGTGGTAAGGCGGTCTTGCTGAAGTTCTTGATGAAACGCCTATAAAATCCTGCATGTCCTAAAAATGTACAAACCTCACGCACAGAAGCGGGGTTAGGGAGAGATGTAATGATGTCAATCTTGGCTTTGTCAACCTCGATCCCTCGACTTGATACTAGGTGGCCGAGCACAATCCCCTATGCTACCATGAAGTGGCATTTTTCAAAGTTCAGTACCAGATCGGTTTCTATGCATCGCTTCAGCACTCGGGCCAGATTTCCCAGACATGCATCGAAAGTGTCTGCGTACACCGTGAAATCGTCCATGAACACGTTGATGAGTCATAATTTATACATCTTTTAGATACCTAAGAAGGAGGTTTACAAGACTATCTTGTGCTTAAGAGTGGATTGTTAGCTAAGATTCATTCTATGGGTTCGATTACAGAGGAAATACATATCTGTGTTAATTTAGATTCCTTAGCTAATAATAGTGTCACTCCTTCTTCTGCAGGTCAAGCCGAGTTGACCAGGATCAACAAAAGGAGTCTCAGCCGAGATGAAGTCATCCTGGCCAGTCAGGCTCCATCTCGTAGGACAGAGTCGTCTCGGAACCCATGCCTTGCAGCCCATCAGCCCAGCAGAGAGGCCCAATTGTATTGACCACATCAGCTATCCAGCTTGGAGGCCATCTCAGCGTCAGCTCAAATGCCATGTCACTCCTAGGAAATCTGCCATGTCACGTTAGAAGATCTGCATAGGGGTATAATAGGATCTGCACAGTGTAATTCTGTTAGGATTCGTTAGGATTAGCATATCACAGCTCGTGTATTTATAGGAAGAGCTGTGCACTTTTTACGCGTTCGGTCTTTGAATTCACTCAAATTCCATACTCACCGTATCCATTTTTCTCGCTCTCGCTCTCTCCGTTTTCACGGTGGTGCACGGTGCTCATTGGCGTTTCTCTCGATTGAGGAAGTGCAGGTCTGAGACTGGGAAGCCGAAGTCTGTCAGAGGGGACCGATCAGACTACTGACGCACTCTGGTGGAACTGATCCTCAGCGTTCAGGCTAACGGAGGTGAACCACCACCATCAACCATGGCGATCGTCGTGGAAGATGGATTCATCTGAAGTCAGAACCACTGTATTTGTATTCTGTTTCTATTAATCGATTTCACTCTGCATTTCATATCTCCTTTCTCTTCCCTCTTCCTTAATTCATGTTTGAAGCGCGATTGCATTTGAATATGAACAATGTTAAGCTAAGCCGATCGGAACTGGTTTAACTAATTCAGTAGGTAATCAGTTAACGATAGTTAATCAAGAACCTAAAATCAGCTCTGCACCTAATCCCTGCCAACTGATGAGGTAGCGATTGCATAATTCCTCGGTATGGCAATGGACGAATGTTTGGCGATTGTCATAAGACTACCAAAGGCTGATATGGACTGAGAACTGGAGTGTGGAACCTGAACTGGACTTGAACTAATGGAACTGAACATGAACACAGTTATATAATAATAACAATAGTAAGTAACAATAGTATATGTTTACTGCATTCATAGTCTTAGTTTACTTTCTGCTTTACTTGCACTCCAACCCCCCTCATTTACTGCCTTTAAGTCTGAGACAGAGGTAGTCCACCTCTGTAGCGTCTATCTGCACTCAACCAAGATCAAGCAGGATCGTCTCTGTTGAGGTCGACTCGGCTCAGTCTCTATTGAGAGCAACTCGGCCATTGCCGAGACGAGTCGGTACTTTACATCTCAGATTCTACTCCACTTCACTCTACACCAATTCACAACTGAGCACACTGTGTCCTTGAGAAGAATGACCTAGGGTTAGCTATACTATAGTTAGCTTTAGTTATTTGATAAGCGCGTTAAAACGACTGTAAAAGCACACATCATCACACTTCCATGAAATCCTCTAGTAAATCTGAGAAGATGCTCAATATGCATCTTTGGAACGTGCTTGGGGCATTGCATAGTCCAAACGACATCCTAGTGTAAGCAAATGTGCCGAAAGGATAGGTGAAGGTTGTTTTGTGTTGATCTTCAAGTGCGATGTGTATCTGCATGTATCCTGAATATCCGTCTAGGAAGCAGTAATGGGACTTCCCGTCCAGCTTCTCCAAGACTTGGTCTAAGAATGGCAAAGGGAAATGGTCTTTGCGGGTTGCTTGATTCAGCTTCCTATACTCAATGCACACTCGCCAACTGTTCTGAACCCGTGTTGGTACTAGTTCATCATTCTGGTTCTTCATCACGGTCATCCCAGATTTCTTCGGTACTACCTGCATTGGACTGACCCAGCTGTTATCTGAAATTGGATAAATGATTCCAGTTGCAAGTAGCTTAGTCACTTCTTTCTTTACCACATCCAGGATGGTTGGGTTCAGTCTCCTTTGTTGTTGCCTCACGGGGCGTGCTTCTTCCTCCATCAAGATTTTGTGCATGCAGATGGAGGGATTTATTCCTGGGAGGTCAGATAATTTCCACCCTGTGGCCTTCTTGTGTTGCTTGAGGAATTGTAACAATTTTTCCTCCTGTTCCTGGTGCAGGTTGCTGGCAATTATGACCGGGAATTGTTGTTCATCACCTAGGTAGGCGTACTTCAGATAGTTCGGCAATGGCTTCAACTCAGTGTGTGGTTTCGGTGGTGAGACCTCACTTATTGGTCTGGAAACTATTTGGCTGACTTGGTTGGAGTCGGGTAATTGGGTTGTCGGCATGATTCTGGCCCCTGCTTGTTCCTTATGCTGATTGGCTGACTCCGTTTTGACTTTGATTCCGGCTTGCTTCCAATCCTTTTTGCCTGCATTGGTGTCGGCTTTCGTGACCGACGTGCTTTCGGTCTTCGTCCAGTCTCGGCTTATGTTGGTCGACTCGTTCTCAACAGAAGTGTCCGCTTGCTTGTATTCCTTGACGAGTTCATCGATCAAGTGAGTGCCAAAGAGTGAGGTGTCCTCCACAGGGTGCTTCATGGCTTTGAAAATGTTGAACTGCACCAGAGTATCACCAAACTCCATTGAGAGTGTCCCAGCATGCACATCAATCTTGGTCTTGGCGATCATTAGGAATGGTCGTCCTAGGATCAAGGTAGACCCTTTCCTTGGCGTCTCGTCCTCCATATCCAACACGTAGAAGTCGGCTGGGAAAATTAGTTCATCAACTTGGACCAAGACATCTTCAAGAACACCTAAGGGCTGGACGACGCTTCTGTTTGCCAACTATATGGTCATCCCGGTGGGTTCCAGATATCCATAATTCAAGGACTTGTAGATTGACGTCGGCATGACGTTTATTGAAGCTTCTAAGTCCAGCATGGCATCGGCAAAGGTACAATCGCCAATGGTGCATGAGACCGAGAAGATTCCGGGGTCTCGGCATTTATTTGGCAAGGCTTGTCTCATGCCGGCAGTGAGATCATCGTTTCTGGTTAGTGCCGACACTATCCCTCCTAGTTCCACTCCTCCTTTCATCTTCTTCCTCTTGTGCACACACAATTTCTTAAGGAATTTTGCGTACTTAGGTATTTGCTTTATGGCATCCAGGAGGGGAATGTTGATCTTTACCTTTCGGAACATCTTCAATAGCTCTTCATCAAATTCAGGCTTCCTTGCTGAGAGTGTCTTACTTGGAAAAGGGGCTGGGACTGGACTAGCCTGCCGTGATGGTTGTTAGTTGGCATCCGAATTTGACTCGGTGCTGGTGGGTCTCGGTTTTTGCTGCGGTGCTGCTTGTAATTCCTTACCACTTCTCAATGATACTATGCTTGCATTCCCTCTCGGATTTGGAATTGTTTGTGAGGGGAGATTCTCGGATTCGGCTGATTGTAACTGACTTACAGAGTTAGCCAGCTGGCCCACTTGCGTCTTGAGATCTTGGATAGTGGCGTTCATATTTTGTTGGAATTGCAAGTTACTAGAGCTCATGGTCTGTTGGAACTCCATGTTGCTTGCTGCTATCTGCTTCACCAAATCCTCCAAAGATGATGAGTTACCTGATGGTGGTGTTTTTTTCTATTGTTGTTGGAACGAGGGCATTTGGTGTCTCGGATTCGACTATTTATAGCTGCCTTGACTCTGTGGCATGGTCCGATTTGAACCGAATCCTTGAGCTGTATACGACCCTTGGTATGGTGGTCGTCCGTATTGTTGGCCTTCAAATAGCCCGTTTGCATACGGCTGCTTCCCGTACTGGTAACCACCTATTGCTCCAACACTTTCGGGATGGTCCGGCTCGGTTTCTTGCAATGTGGGGCACATGTCAGTAGGGTGCTCCACTGAAGTACATATACCACATGCTTTTACTGCTGCGATGGGTTGGTGTTGGCCGATGGCAAGCTGTCTCACCAGTGATGTCAGCTCGGTCAACTGGTTTTCCAATCTCGGATTATCAATCGTACCGATTTCATTCACCATTTTGGGTGCTATGGTTCCTTTGGTCCCGAACTGTTGCGTGTTGCAGGCCATGTTCGAGATCATATGTCTTGCTACGGTCGGCATCTTATCCATCAATGCTCCTCCACTTGCAGCGTCAATCATACTTCAGTCCATCATCATCAACCCTTCATAGAAATATTGAATCAGTAACTGCTCACTGATCTGGTGGTGTGGACATGTGGCACAAAGTTTGTTGAGCCTCTCCCAATATTCATGCAGCGTCTCGCCAGAGTGTTGCCTGATCCCACAAATCTCCTTCCTCATGGTCACTGTTCTGGACGTTGGGAAGAATTTCTCCAGGAACATGCACTTCATATCCCCCCAAGTATTGAAGAGAACCAGCTGCAGATACAACCAATCTTTTGCAGCTCCATCCAGGGAAAATGGGAACGCTTTCATTTTAACGTGGTCTTCCGATATCCCCTGCGGCCTCATCGTGGAACAAACCATGAAACTTAGGTAACAGATGAATCAGACTGGACTTCAATTTGTAACTTTGAGCTGGCTCCAGTGGTGGGCATTGAATCCACCATGGTTGATACACCATGTCTGGTGTGGCCAACTCCTTCAGAGTTCTATCATTATTCTCCATTGTTCCTGCCTCTTGGTGCTCAAAGGGAATAGATTTGTCAGTAGTAAAATTACTATTCTCAGAATTCCAAATAGAATTAGAACTACTGCTATCAAGTGTTATAGTACGCCTAGCTTTCCTTAAACGATGCAAAGTTCTTTCTATCTCAGGATCAAAAGCATGCAATGGTTCAGAACTACTTCTAGTCATACATCATTAGTTCATGCAAGAAAAATAAGGTGCAAAACAAAATGCCGAAAAATAAAATGTGGCAAAGATAAGGTGCAGTAAAAGAACAGACTCGGTATACCTAGACAACTTAGACAAAAGACAGACCTTATAATTCAAAAACAAACGCAGCATTCCATAGACTCGGGATTCGGCTTAGACTTAGTTTTGGCACATAAAGACACAAAAGAACTTGTGTCCCCGGCAACGGCGCCAATTTGATAAGCGGGTTTTTAGTCGTCTTACGCGCATCAAATAAAACTAAAGCTAACTATAGTATAGCTAACCCTAGGCCGATTCTCTCAAGGACACAGTGTGTTAAATTGTGGCTAAGTGTAGAAATTAGAGTTTTGTAGAAATGCTAAGTGTTGTGAAATGCCGACTTGACCTCGGTGACACTAAGGCCGACTCGCTCTCGGCAATCCGGTCTCGGCTAACAGGGAACCGATATGGTTTCGGCCAAAAGCGATTTGGATGCGACGGAGTCGGACTGACTCGGTCTTGGACTTGGGAAGCAGTAAATAAGGGGGTTTGTGTTTAAGTGCACGAAAATAAACTAAGTGCTGAAAGTAAACTAAACTAACTAATCTATTGTACTGATTCGGGAATCAGAAACACATCACAGCTTACCATTCTTACTGGGAGTTATATTCCGAATCAACCTTAGATTCTTATGACGACCGCCGAACATTTGTCTACTGCCATACCGAGGATTTACACAACCGTTACCTCATCAGTTGGCAAAGAGTATGTACTTGGTTGATTTTAGGTTCTCTACCTAATCAGATTGTTAAACTAGTTCCAACCGGTTCTAATCTAACGCGATCTACTCCTAACAGTGTGTCACGGCAAAATTAAGAGTAGGATTAAAGCGTAGGAATTATAAAGAAATTTAGAATTGCAAACCACCTGTATTTGTTGATATACCAAACCGAATACAAAGGTGAGAATCAAAGTTTCTAGACAGTCCGCCTTCCACGACGACCGCCAATGGAAGAACAGTAATGATGCACCAATGGTGGCTAGACGTTGAGGTTTTCGTCCAATAGAGCGTGTCGGCTATACCGAGCGATCACCTCTGAAGGCTTCTAGCTTCCCAAATCGTGGTCCTGTACCTCCTCGACCGAAAGAGACACCGTATTGAAGCTTCGTGTACCATTGTACTAGCTTGGAGTGTCTGCGATTGCTGACGGCGCTAGCTCTAGATTCTGCTGAAAATTCCACACTTGAAGACGTGGCCTGGTGTGCTTATTTATACACAAGTTGGATAAATCTAAATCTAATCCTAATAACAGAAATTCAAATCCTAAAGATTCCAATTCGAATTACAGATTACAATCTCCTCAATCTTAGGAGTTTCCCAGTTTCCTAATTTCTAGCATAATCATATATGCATTCCTAGTTACCTGAATTACAGATTCCTTGATCTTAGCAAATCATATCTGCATCTTAACAAATCATATTTGCATCTTAACAAATCATATTTGCATCTTAACAAATCATATATGCATTACAAATTCCTTGATCTTAGCAAATCATATCTGCATCTTAACAAACCATATATGCATCTTAACAAATCATATTTGCATCTTAGCAAATCATACTTGCATCTTAACAAATCATATCTGCATCTTAACAAATCATATCTGCATCTTGCCGGGGTGATTTTAGGCAAGATTTTCGTCACTGATGTTGGCTTGACCGGGAGCGTTGGACTGGCCGGAATGTTCTCAGCTTGGGCCGAGATGACTTGGGCCAAGATGGTTTGGCATTCAGGCCTGCAAAATAAGTCTTAACCTTTTTGTTAGTTAAAAATCTTATTTTAGAATGTACTTGTATTTCTCCTATTTTCAGGCCCATAATTCAAATCTCAGTTAACACAAAACTCTTAATCATTAAATATTCTTAACAACACCCATCTTAAGCCCTTTTGAGGTGTATAAAATACGACTTATCACAGGCCTAGTATCAAGTACAACTCCATCTATAGGTTCAGCAACTTCCACGTCACTACAATCCTCCAATGGTGGCATTTCATCATCACTTGAGCTCTCACTCTCTACTTCTCCATTATCCATCATAATCATTGATCTTTTATTTGGACATTGAGAAGCAATATGTTCAACTTCTTGACACCTGAAACACTTGATATCATGTGATCTATAGGATGTATCAATGTCAATTTTACCTTTAGGAGGAGCATTTGAATATTTGACAACCATATCTTCTTTAGGATTTGTAATAACTATACTATTCTTCCAATTTGATCTCCATGAATAGCTAGAAGATGAAGAAAATTTGGAAGAGCTTTTAGACTTCAATTGCCTCTCTACTTGAATTGCTTTGTGCAACAAGTCCTCTATCTCCATATAATGCTGCAACTCCACCACATTAGCAATCTTTTTCTTTAAACCTCCAATAAATCTAGCCATAATTACCTCATGATTTTCCTTCACATTGGCTTTAGTCATGACTATTTCCATCTCCTTATAGTAATCCTCCACACTCATAGAACCTTGAGTCAAATTTTGCAATTTTCTGTGCAAGTCCCTATGGTAATGACTTGGTACAAATCTCCTTCTCATAATAGACTTCATATATTCCCATGTACGAATGAGTCTTCTTTCTCCATTTCTATACCTGTTAATCACAAACTGATCCCACCAAATACTAGCATAGTCAGTAAATTTAACAACTACTAATTTTACCTTTTTCTCCTCCGAGTAGTTGTGACAATCAAACACATGTTCAAATTTTCTCTCCCACTCCAAGTACAATTCAGGATCATTCTTCCCTTGGAATGCAGGGACTGTCATCTTAATATTACCCGAGTAATTGTCACGTCTTGGTTCACCTCTTCTTCTCCTTTCATTTTCATTATATCTTCCATTTGAATACTCCTCTTCTTCTTCCTCATCATTGTGTTGACTTGTAGGGCTCCTATACCTGGGTATAGGTTGTAAATCATCCAACTTGGCATTTACAGCTTTAAATTGTTCTTGAAAAACCTTGATGAATAATTTGAGATCAACATCCCATTCTCCTTCTCTACTCATGATTAAAATACTGCAAAAATCAATTTAGAAAGAAACAAAAAATCCTCACACAAGCACTCTCTCACGTGTTTACGCTCGAATTATGTTGTAATCACTCGTGTATCACTCAATTTGGCTTTTTTTTGTCTCACCACTCTTGCCTTTTACCACTCAACTTTTCCTTATGAGCTCTTAAGTAAGAACCTTCAAGAATGATGGTATGCAAGAAGAAACAATAAAGATTTGGTAATTTGATGACTTTAGAGAACAAGAATTAGCAAGAAGCAAGGAATTCCAGATTGTTTAACACGTACAATGAAAGTAATGTAGATGCAAGGGGCGAAATGTGACAAAAATTCGAACTTTTCTGTTTAGTTTTTTTTATTTTTTGCAATATGTAAGGCAAAATAACAGATTTACTACTAGTCTTTTCTTTTTGCTCTTTTTTTCACCTTTCTCTTTCGTTCTTTTTTTTGTGTGTGATTGTTTTTTTTTGTTTTTTTTATAGAAAAAAGGAAACAAAACACAATGAGACAAAAGGAAAGATGACAAACTTAATGAAGTAAACAAAGGGAGATGAATAGACACGAATAAATAGAATAAATCAGGATGACAAAGTATGGGAAATATCAAAAGAAAAAACATATTTTTTTTTATAATAAACTGAAAAAGATAGAGACACAAAGGATAAAGAACACTTGATTTCAAGAGCCGAAGCTCTGATACCAAATGACACGATCTTAAAATTGGACCATCTTGAAAGCAGGCAAAAGGAGGAACTTGATCCTGACCGCGACCTGCCGGTAGAATCAAAGTTATCAAAAGTGTGACTCTAACCGCGACTTGCCGGTAGAACCAAAGTTATCAAAAGTGTGACCCTAACCGCGACCTGCCGGTAGAACCAACACTATAAAAGTTCTTTAATCTAAGAACAAAGGAAAGTGCTCACAAAGAAACATAAATTTTATTCAAATTATAAATTCTGTCTTGTTGAATGATTACAAGAGTTTATTTATAGGCTTAACTAGGTAGCTCTGAAATTAATTCCCATTAATATTTTAATATGCATAAAATCTCATGGATTTAATGCCCATTAATACTTTAATTGGCATAAAATCCCATTTTCATCATTAATGACCTTCCTATTTTTCCACCAGCTATCAAACTTTTCCTTTTTCTGCCAACTATCAAAAAATGACTTATGCAAAATTACATGTAAATGGATCCTATTTAACTACTCGACCCAACTTACATGACAATGACTTTGGGCTTTATATGTATTCTTCAAGATGGGTTCCATCATCATCAACTTGTAATAAAGTGACCCATTTTGGTGTAGCCTCTGATTCACTTTGCTCTAAACTTTCCGTAATTTCCAAACCCAAGTCTGGCAAAGATTGCTTTATTATTTTGGTTTTGGGCCTGGTCATGGGACCTCTAACGTCACGCAAATTATCTTTGGCTTTGTTGGTTGGGTTTCTATCACATAGGAAGGCCGAGGTGAGACATATGGATGATTTGAAGGCGGCTAATGAACAGGAGGAAGAGCTTCGCCATCAATTGGTAGCAATGAAGGCTACAGTAGAGAAGGTGGGAGGAGTAGCGACCCCATCGTCGGCCCCAAGTTCCCAAGCCTTTTGGGCCCAACCTTTCAGTGAAGAGATTGACAAGACTGCCATCCCCTCGAATTTTTGCGAAGTGGTGATTGAGCCGTTTGACAGGACACAGGACCCCCCCACACACCTCCAAGCCTTCCAGATCCAGATGTACATCAGTAGAGGCAACGACCGACTAGGTGCAAGTTATTCCCAGGGACCCTACGAGGTGTAGCCATGAATTGGCTAGCCACACTCCTACCTCGATCCATAAGATCCTTCAATGACATCGCAACCTGTTTCGCCTTCGAATTCATAGCAAACAAGATAAAACGCTTGGAAGTGGTCGACCTCTTCGACATTTGACAGAACAAAAATTGTAAATCTATTATTATGGATTTAGACGGTTAGATAAACTTTTTTATGAATACAAGAAAAAAAATAGAGATAAAATGAATCAATCTTCTTTTATAAATTAAAATTAATATGTGTATTTAGCTTTTAGAAAATTAAATGAGAATTTTTATAAGAGCTAAGGTGAAAAAAATATCATTTTAAATTATGAAAAATATTTAAATCATTTTAAAAGTTCTTATTAATTCGCCTCTCAAGCAATTTGGATTCCCTTTCATGTGTTAAAACTGGCTTTGCTTTCATAATTCACATCATGCAACTAAAGTTAGTCTTGGAATGACATTGTCCAAAAATTTTGCTTAACTAGCAGCTACACGCTATTCTGAGATATACTCTATATATGTTGACACAGGGTATTAGATGATTAGGCTACAATTTTCAACATTATATTTTTGGTAGTTGCACTAATATGACGCTATTAAAATGTGGTTTGTAACGCTCAATTCTTATTTTATTTTATTTATTTTGTAATTATTTTTATTAAATAAGTGAATGCTTAAATTATATTTTATCACTAATTAAATAAATTGTACTTTCAGAAAAATAGGTGTTGGTTTATTAAAATAAATTTTTTTGAGTTAAAATTAAATATTTTATTTTAAATATAATTAACAATTTTTGAATATTTACAATATATTATCTTTATATTTAATATATATTTAACAACTTTCAAATATAATTAACAACTTTTGGATATTTAAAGGATATTATTTAAATATCTAACAAGATATTTAAAAGATATCTTTATATTTAACAAATATTTAATAGCATTTGAATATTTAATAATGAATACTTTACGAACTAGCGTGGTTCATTAAAAAAAAATATAAAAACTAATGCAACTTTGTATTCATAGAGAATAGGGAAGGAAAACCCTCAGAAAGAACAATAAAGTAAAGAGAAGGAGAATCATAAGGGACACCGTTTCAACTTGGAATTTTGTATTATAGGTAAGAAAGTTTGACTCTAAAACCCAATTTGTTGTGTTTGGTTGTCTCTAAAGGGAAAACTAAGCTCTATCAATTAGTTGTGTGAATTAATATAGATTTTGATGAATTGATTGTGTTTTGAGTTTACGGTTGTGATTGTGTTTTGAATATGTTTTTATCATGTTGAGAAATTATGAATGTGTTATATTGAAAACTTGTTGTATTAGATTGAGAATTTGTTGTGTTATATTGAGAAATTGTGAACATGGGTTGAGAATTAGGTAATGGAGATGAGTGTCATTCTGCTGAGTGACCTAACTTATAAGATGACAAGGATGAGCATAGGGATACTTGTCAAGTGAGTGACCTAGCCTATGAGTTGACAATGATGAGTATATGTGACATTTGTCAAGTGAGTGACCTAGCCTATAAGAGGTAAGAATGACACTTGTTGATTGAGAATGGTTGAGAGATGAGTTGCTTATGAGAGGTGAGCATGACTATCATTCGCCTAATTTTAATAAGTAGTAAAGAGAATTGTGTGACATGTATCATATAATGCATTAAGGTGGAAGAGAGTAGATGTGAACCCGAGTGATAATGTCACTAGACCTCCTATGGGCTACTTTGTACAAAAACCCCAATGGTCATGACTAATCCCACGAATTAAGGTACACGATGCAAGTTGAGTAGTAGTTAATGTGTTACTAAAGAAAATCATTCTAGTGTAATATGCTAACCAAAGACAATTAAGTAGTTGTTGCCTCTAAACTGCTTTTGAAGTTAGATTAGTACTACATTGCATATATAGTAGAAAATAAGAGTGCATCACAAGCATATCATATGCATTGTGGAGTATTTTGTGATTGATATAGTGCTGCGTGTTTTGAGTGTTTCTGCCTAACTTTACATTCATATCACAAGCTTGTAGTGAAATGTATTTCCGCTATTGTTTTCTTTATTGTTCTATTGAGTTGATTGCAATACAAGTGATTTAGAATAGGAGCATGAAGGTTGAGTTAGGGCTTTACTTTGCTACTTTGTTTTTACTATCGGGTTATGATGCTCTAATAGGATGGAACATCGGGACAAAACTTTTCTAATAAGGGATAATACTAATTATGTTTTTACTTATATTGTTATTTTATTTCTTTTAGTTAGTACTTGAACTGTCATTAAGATATTTTAATTTAGGATATTTTATTGAACAAATGGAACATGTTAGATGTGAATCCTTTACCATAGTATTGATTTAAAAATTTAAATTACTCAATATTTTATTAGTCAATATTGATTTAAAAATTTAAATTACTCAATGTTTTATTAGTCAATATTCATATAAATAAATATTGTTAAAGATGTCAAATAATTTAACTACTTATTTAATTTCTGTACTTGCACTATTTTTTATGTTTTGAGGGGTTTTTATATTTAGAAATTACTCATTTTAGTTTTTATATGAACACTTTTAATTACAATTTGGTTCCTTTTGTAAAGTGTTCCTTAACATTGTTCGGTAAAACTTACTGCATTATCAACTTAAGTGGTTAAGCCTACATTCATTCTATATATGCATTGATATATTATATGTATAGTTACATGTTAAGAAAATGGGAGGCCTAACACCTCAATCGCCTACATTTTTACATGTCCTGATAAGGGGTGAAAAGGGACGAGAATATGACACTAATAAGGTTGGCTTTAGTGTAAAGTGACGAGAATGTGACGAACCAAAGTTTCAACGGATACATTTGGGAAACAAAAAAAAAAAAAAAAAACAATCTGGC
Organism: Mucuna pruriens; assembly: GCA_025330945.1. NCBI lineage: Eukaryota > Viridiplantae > Streptophyta > Magnoliopsida > Fabales > Fabaceae > Mucuna > Mucuna pruriens. The sequence continues at coordinate 786,298 of JAENHJ010000053.1, read as the reverse complement.
CATATCTTTGGTTATTAATGGGTTTTGCTACACTTTCTGCGTGTTTTCCTTTTTTCGAAACCCAGTTGATATTTCCCTTTGGCTTCTCCTTCCCTCTTCCACTTGTGTTGTATAGTGGTGATATTATCATTAGCAGCCTGTGTTTTTTCCATGTCAGAATCATTTCTTTTATTTGCAATACTTTCAAAGTAAGTCATGTGGTACTTATGTTAAGAGGCTCTCTTACTTAATAGACTAGTCTTTTCGGTTGAACTCTCCTTTTATGCTTAAGTCATAATAACAATTAGTGCTTCCATTAAGAGTTACGAAAATGGCTACATGTTGTAAACATCATAAATATCTCATTAGGATGTTATGGATATCTCATGAAGATATCATGAATATCTCATTTTATTTTTATGATTATCTTTTCTCTTTTATGTTATCATGTATCTTTTATGTTATCTTCTTATTTTTTAGTGGTTTCGCTTTTACCCTATAAAAGAGAGATTAGAAATTGTATTATTTCCTTAATCAATATACATTTTCATTTCTTTCGATTTGGTATTAGAGCTCCCGATCTTGGGAGCTTTATTTCCACTACTCCACTTTGATGAGTTGATATCCTATGAGAGACCTATACACTGACATCAGTACAAAAAGACTTGTTGGAGTCTTCTCTATCCTTACCAAGGGTTTGTTTCAACAGGTCACATACGATCTACGATAATGGAAAAAGACAAAGCCATCACCTTGAAGAAGTAACATCCACCGGGTGAGTCTCTGCTTCGCATCTAGCTTCTTCAAAAGATACTTCAACGCTGCATGATCAGAGAAAACTATAACTTTGGTGCCATGTAAATATGACCTAAACTTGTCTAAGGCAAAAATGATTGCCAAAAGCTCCTTTTTGGTAGTTGTATAGTTGACTTTGGTTGGGTCCATTGTTCGGGATGCATAGGCAATAATGTGCAGTTGCTTGTTGACTCGCTATTCTAGGATGGCTACTAGCACGAAGTTGGAGGCATCACATATTAACTTGAAAAGAAGCTCCTAGATTAGTGCTTGGAGGATAGGCGTGGTCGTAAGCCTTCTTTTCAACTCCTGAAATGCATCCACATAGGGCTGGTCAAAGACAAAGTCCACATCCTTCTGTAGCAGCTTGGACAACGGTAGGGCGATCTTGTTGAAATCCTTGATAAATCGTCTGTAAAATCCTGCATGACCAAGAAATGAACGAACCTCTCGCACAGAGGATGGGTTAGAAAGAGAGGATATAACATCTATTTTTGCTTTATCAACCTTGATACCTCTAGCTGAAACGAGGTGTCCCAAAACGATACCTTCAGAAACCATAAAATGACACTTTTCAAAATTTTAAACTAGGTTACTATCTATACATCTAAGCAAAACTTTGGAGAGGTTGTCCAAGCAAGCTTCGAATGATTCTGCATAAACCGTGAAGTCATCCATGAAGACCTCTATGCATTACTCCAAAATGTCCGAGAAGATGTTGATCATGCATCTCTGGAAAGTTATTGAGGCATTGTAGAGATTAAATGGCATCCTTGTATACGTGAATGTTCCAAACGGACATGTGAAGGTTGTCTTGTGTTGATCCATGGGTGCTATGTGAATTTGCATATAACCTGAAAAACCATCTAGAAAACTAAAATGGGACTTCCCTGTTAATTTTTCTAATACTTGGTCAATAAATGGCAGAGGGAAATGATCCTTGAGAGTCGCTTGATTCAACTTCCTATAATCAATGCAAACTCGCCAACTATTCTAAATCCTGGCCGACACCATCTCGTCTTGCCGGGTCTTTATGACTGTCATTCCAGATTTCTTCGGTACTACTTGAACCGCACTTACCCATTGGCTATCCGAGATGGGGTAAATGATCCTGGCTACAAGTAGCTTGGTGACTTCCTTCTTAACCACGTTGATAGTTCTAAGGATTGGTCGTTATTTCCTTTATCAAAATATTAGATTTTCCTAAGCTAAAGTAGCACAGGGTCAACCTAGGTCATTCTTCTCAAGGACACTTTTGTTGCTACATTCCTAAGGTTTAGGATTTGACAAATATCATGAAACTGGTTATGTAGGATGCATACTCAACATGAAATTGTAAAAGGGGTTTTTGATAGAAAATATAAAGTTTGCAAGGAATGTAAAGATCTAACTAAAGAACGTAAAGATTAAAGGCTAAGATTATTTAAGATTATTCAGACGATTATGACATATTTATCTGTTCACTTATCAATTGTTGATTTTAATCCTAATGCTTACTATGTTACTGATTCCTCACCAATCCACTACCTATGACGATCGTCGAACATTGTCCCTTGCTAATTGAGGACTTAAATGATCGCTGCCTCGAGTTTGGTAGGGAATACGCGCTTAAATGATATAGATTATCTAGAATTTATCTATTTTGTTGTTAGAATGGTTCCAATCGGCCCCTAAACTAACGTGCTCTAATTCTTACTAAACACAATCGTGGAAAAGATTATGCTATAGAAATCCAACATAGTAACAACACAATTACAACCATTCTAATGGTGAGTGGATCAACTTCCCGCGATAATCGCCATAGTAGTTGTAGTGTTCCACATCTGATGGCCAGGAACTGAGGGGTTGAATCACTAAGATGTGTGTCAGCATGCCCTGACAGTCTCTTCTTAGCAACAGGCTGCTACTCAGACACAGGTCTTGCAACCACTCGGTTGACTGGGCACTCCTTTAGGCACTGTGGAACAAAGAGGAAGGGATTGATCTTAGGTTGGGACCAAAGTGTGTACGTGATAGGCTAAGTGTGTGTGTGTATCACTTGCTTTTCTCGCTAACCAATGAACGTTGACATGCATCTCTACTTATACATACATTCCTAACTAACTCTATAACTGTTTTAACTGAAATAACGGAATTAACATAATTAACCACTTGATCTAACAAAGTTACCAGAAAGAACAACCCTAACTACTTTCCTAACTCCCACCTACTTAATTACATTTTACACGTGCTTGAATCTTGCTTTGATGGAGTCGGCCTTCTAGAGCCGCGATGGATCCAATTCTGGATGGGAATCTACATTTGGTTCTTGGATGGGGAGTCGGCGTCTACGTTGAGGTCGGCATCTGGGTCTGAAGTCGGCAAGCGGCTCCCGGTTCGGTCTCGAAGTCGACCTTTGGAGTCGGCTCTACAGGAGTCGGCATCCTGACTACCGATGATAGAGTCGACATCACAGAGGCGGTTTCATCCAGCCGGGACACATCCAGTCTCTTTGAGATGACTTCTTCTAATCGGGATGGAGTCGGGCTGGGGGGTTTCATCTTTGTCGAGACGACTTCCTCATTGAATCGACTTCGTCCGGTCTCCTCTTTGCCATGCAAAACATGACTTGATATTTTTATTTAGCTAAAATCAGTGAATTAGCCTAGGTTTGTATTTTCCTTAGTTTATCCTTGGAAATCTAAATCTTAACTAATACATGATTCTTAGCCATAATTTATATTCTATTTCACCCATCTCAAAGACCTACTAAGGTGTATAAATTGTGTACTATCAAACCCCCACACTTACATTTTGCACTCTTGGGAAAAATCAAAGTTTTAGTTAGGAAAGTTTGAAAACAAAACAACCAAACAAAACAACCAAACAAAACAACAAACAAACAACTAATAGATTGCGAGAGGTAACTGTGAAATTTAAATGAATTCATCAAGAGATAAAGCAGAAGTATACTTTTATCCCGCTTCCAGACCTCCAACCAATTATGAAAATCTTTTCTCCACATCTGATTTAAATAAGTAACATCAAAATTTTCCAAGCCTCAACTGAATATTGACAAAATTCCCACCAGATATTCTCTCTTTCTCTTAAGTGTTTAGGGCTTGTGTTTACACTCAAGCATCCTATGTTACTAGAACTTCCATTTGACTAGCCTCTCTATTTTTACCGGTTTAAACATGCATGCTCTAATGATCATTAGGACTTTCATTTGGATTGTAACGTGGTTAGGGTAAAGGTGGGATCTAAGGAAGGTAAGTGAGTTTTATAAGTATGGAGAATTAACTCCAAGATACTACAAGTCTTGCTTTACGATACCCATCCGGCTTTTACTTTTTAGCCTTTATTTTTTCTTTTTCTCACCTTTTGGGTCTCCTTCTCTTTTGAACTTTCTACGGCATTTTGGGCTTTACTTTTGGAACCCTTTTACTTTGTTGTCGCCTCTTATTCGTCCACTATTTTTCTTTTCCAACCCTTCTTTTTCTTTTATTCTTCACAACCCATTCCTTTCTTCCTTCCCGGCCATGGGCCTCACTTCGGTATGCTTTATTTTTTCATACCTTTTTACTTGCAAATCCCTTAGTGTCCCTCCCCAACACTTATTGTAGATCTTACTCCCAAAACAATTTCAATGCTCCTTTGACCCCCCACAAGGAAAGGGTGAATCATGGTTTTTTCCAACTATTGGCTTATAATGAGCTATTAATCCAATAAGAAGGTTACAGGCTCAACGGGGTTAACAAGGGTTTTATGTTGTAAGGTGGGCTTATTTGGCTAGTGGTTTCATATAAGAAAGAGACCTAGATCATCTCATCATTGCATGTAAGTCAAACAGTATATAAAGAGTCAAGGCAAAACCTAGAGTAATCTAACAACATAGATGCAAATTCACTCAAGAAAAGAAAAAAATGGCAAGATGAAAACCATTTGTATGAACATGCCTCAAAACCTCACTGGGTTGAATTTCTCTATCACTTCCAGTGTTTAACTTAGAAAATTTTCAATCACTTATTCTTTAAGGATGCAATGGTTCTCTTTTCATGTCTAGTTGAAAAATTCTTTTACCTAAGACTATGTATTGCCTATTCATGCTTTATTCTACCTAAAGAAATTCATCTAAGTTTTCAAAGAAACCTCTTCTCAACAATCAGACACAACAAAAACAAAAAACAACTTAATAGAAACAAAACACAGAAAAATGAATCAAAACAACACACAACTGAGTTGGCGTCAACTCAACAAACTCGAAACAAAACGACAGACCAAGATAGAGTCGGCATGGACCCGGTCTTCGACTGGAAACTGAGTCAGCTCAAACTCAATTGAAAAACTTGGATTCGGGGATTCGGGGACTTCTTTTGGTAGGTCCTCGAGAATGACCAGCTCTATCAATGTGATGATTTCCACCTCGTCCATGTTTAAACTCAGATTCGAACCTTTTTGGTAGGGCTTTAGTTGGTGCCTAATGACCTTAAATGTGTTGTTATTTGCTTCATCTCTTACTTCTACTGTGCCATAAGGAAAAACATTAGTTACAATAAATGACCCGTCCCACCTGGAACAAAGCTTAACGACAATGAGTTTTAACCAGGAATTGAATAGAAGTACCTTTTGGCCGACACTGAACTCTTTTCTTAGTATCCTACTATTATGAAACCTTTTTACCTTTTCTTTGTAGATCCTCGAGTTCTCGTATGCCTCCAAGCGTATCTCTTCCAGCTCCTGCAACTGTAGTTTCCGCTCTCCGCCAACTTGGTCATATGCCATATTGCACTTCTTAATCGCCCAATAAGTTCGATACTCTATTTCCACCGGTAAATGACAAGCCTTACAGAAGACAATCTGATAGGGAGACATCCCTAGCGGAGTTCGATAAGCGGTTCTATGTGACTACAAAGAGTCCTCCAAGATTTGGCTCTAGTCGTTCCGATGTGGATTGGCCATCTTCTGTAACAACTTCTTGATTTCCCTATTGAAGACTTTGACTTGATCGTTAGTTTGAGGGTGATATGCAATGGTGACTCGGTGCACCACTCCATACTTTTCAAATAGTGTGGCCATGGCACGGTTGCAGAAGTGACTTCCTTGGTCACTGATTAGCGCCTTCGACACACCAAACCTGCAAAAGATGTTAGATTTCACAAAATCCACAACAATTTTAGCATCATTGGTTTTAGTGGCCTTAGCCTCTACCCATTTTGAAACATAGTCAACGACTAGTAGAATATAAGAATTTTCGTAGGAGATAGGGAATGGCTCTATGAAGTTGATACCCCATACGTCAGAGATCTCGCAAAACAACATAGGTTGCTAGGGCATCTCATTCCTTCTGCTTATAGTCACTTCGACTTTTTGACATTGTTCGCAGGCCGAGACAAAGGTATGAGTGTCTCGAAAAATGGTGGGCCAGTATAGCCCACAATCGAGAACTTTTCGAGATGTCCTCATTGATCCGTAATGGCCTCCTTTGGCTGTCATATGACAAAAGTTGAGGACTGACTTGATCTCAGATTCCGGAATAGACCTGTGTGTGACCTGGTTGTTACAAAGTCTCCACAAATACGAGTTGTCCCACACATAGTACTTAGCATCACTTGCAAGTTTGTCCTTAGCAGCTTGGGATGCTCCTATCGGATATGTGGATGCGACGAGGTAGTTGCAAATGTTTGCATACCATGGTGATGCATGAGTCATCTACAAAATATACTCGTCCGAGAACTCGTCTCGAATTGGTATCGGATCGACTTCTCTCTCCAACCGGCTCAAGTGGTCCGCTACAACATTCTCCACACCCTTCTTGTCCTTGATCTCTACGTCGAACTCTTGAAGAAGCAGTATCCACTAGATCAATCTCGGCTTTGCATCTGGCTTCTTCAAGAGGTACTTCAACGCTGCATGATCAGAAAAAACTACAATTTTGAAGCCAAGTAAGTATAACCTAAACTTGTCTAAGGCAAACACTATTGCCAAAAGCTCCTTTTCAATGGTTGTGTAGTTGACTTGGGCTGCATCCATCGTATGAGATGCGTAAGCAATTACGTGCGGCTTCTTGCCGACTCACTGGCCTAAGACTATTCCTAGCGTGGAGTTGGAGGCGTCGCACATTAGCTCGAACTGAAATGGCCAATTTGATGCTTGGAGGATGGGCATGGACGTGAGTCTTCTCTTTAATTCTTGAAATGCGTCCACATAGGGCTGGTCAAAGACAAAGTCGACGTCCTTCTATAGCAGCTTGGACAGTGGCAGGGTGATCTTATTGAAGTCTTTGATAAATCGCCTGTAAAAACCTGCATGACCAAGAAATGAATGAACCTCCCGCATAGGCGGGGTTAGGGCAAAAAGAAATAACATCTATATTGGCCTTATCGACCTCGATACCTCTAGTTGAGACAAGGTGTCCTATAACGATACATTCAGTAACCATAAAATGGCATTTTTCAAGGTTGTCTAGGCAAGCTTCAAATGATTTTGCATAGACTGTTAAGTCGTCCATGAAAACCACCATGCAGTCCTCTAAAAGATCCGAGAAGATGCTGATCATGCATCTTTGGAAAATGCTCGGAGCTTTGCAAAGTCCAAATGACATCCTTGTATATGCAAACGTTCTGAATGAGCATGTGAAGGTAGTCTTATGTTGATCCACAGGTGCTATATGAATCTGCATATAACCTGAAAAACCATCCAAAAAAAAATGGGATTTACCTACTAATTTTTCTAACACTTGGTCGACAAACAACAATAGAAAGTGGTCCTTGCGAGTTACTTGATTCAATTTTTTATAATCGATGCAGACTCGCCAACTATTCTGAATCCTGGCCATCACCATCTTGTCTTGTCGATTCCTGATGATTGTCATCCCGGACTTCTTAGGCATTACTTAAACCGAACACACCCATTGGCTATCCGAGATGGGATAAATGATCCCGGCTGCAAGTAGCTTTGTAACTTCCTTTTTGACGACGTCCAGTAGAGTCAGATTCAATTTCTGCTGCTATTGTCTAACCGTTCGGACATCCTCCTCTAATAGAATTTTATGCATGCAAATGGAGGGGTTGATCCCTAGAAGGTCGGCTAGTGTCTAGCCGATTTCTTTCTTGTGCTTCCAGAGTACTTCTAGAAACTTCTCCACTTGTTCTCTATTGAGATTATTAGCTATGATTGATGAGTCATAAGTTATACATCTTTTAGACACCTAAGAAGGATGTTTGCACGACTATTTTGTGCTTAAGAATGGATTGTTAGCTAAGATTCATTTTATGGGCTTAAATATAGAGAAAATACAAATCTGTGTTAATTCAGATTTCTTAGCTAATAAAAGTATCACTCCTTCTTCTGTAGGTCAAGCCAAGTTGACCAGGGTCAACAAAGGAGTCTCAGCCGAGATGAAGTCATCCCGGCCAGTCCGACTCCATCTCGGCCGAACTAGAGTCGTCTCGGCAATCCATGCCTTGCAGCCCAGCAGCCCAGTGAAGAGTGGCCCAATTGTATTGACCACATCAGCTGTCCAGCTCGGAGGCCACCTCAGTGTCAGCATAGCTGCCATGTCACTCCGAGGAAATCTGCCATGTCACGTTAGAAGATCTGCATAGGGGTAGAATAGGATCTTCACAATGTAATTCTGTTAGGATTCGTTAGGATTAGCATATCACAGCTCATGTATATATAGGAGGAGCTGTGCACTTTTTACATGTCTTTGAATTCACTTTAATTCCATACTCACTATACCCACTTTCGCGCTCTCGCTCTCTCCATTTTTCACGGTGGTGCACGGTGCTTATTGGCGTTTTTCTCGATTGAGGAAGTGCAGGTCTGAGACTGGGAAGCCGAAGTCTGCCAGAAGGGACCAATCAGACTACTGATGCATTCTGGTGGAGCTGATCCTCAGCGTTCAGGCTAATGGAGGTGAACCACCACCATCAACCATGGCGATCGTCGTGAAAGATGGATTCATCTGAATTCAGAACCACTCTATTTGTATTCTATTTCTGTTAATCAATTTCATTCTGCAATCCTTATCCCCCTTCTCTTCCTCTACTTTAATTCATGATTTAATCCGCGATTGCAATTGAATTGTGAACAATGTTAAGCTAAGCCGATTGGAACTGGTTTAACTAATTCAGTAGGCAAGCCTTTAACGATTGTTAATTGAGAACCTAAAAATCAGCTTTGAACTTAATCCCTGTCAATTGATGAGGTAGCGATTGCATAAATCCTCGGTATGGCAATGGACGAACCTTTGGCGATTGCCATAAGACTTCCCAAGGTTGATATGGACTGAGAACTGGAGTGTGGAACCTGGACTGAACTTGGATTAATGGGACTGAATATGAACACAGTTATACAATAATAATAATAATAGATAACTAGTAACAGTAGTGTATGTTTACTGCATTCATAATCTTAGTTTACTTTTTGCTTTACTTGCATTACGAATTCCCCTGTTTACTGATTTTTAGTCTGAGATAGAGATAGTCCATCTCTGTAGAGCCTGTCTGCACTCAACCGAGCTCAAGCCAGATTGTCTCTGCCGAGATCATCTAGGCTCTGTCTCTACCGAGAGCGACTCGGCCAGTGCCGAGGAGGGTCAACACTTTATATCTCAAATTCTACGTCACTTCGCTTAACACCAAATCACAACCGAACGCACTGTGTCCTTAAGAAGAATGACCTAGGGTTGGCTATGCTATAGTTAGCTTTAGTTATTTGATATGCGTTCATACGACTGCAAAAGAAAACAACTATCAAATTGGCGTCGTTGCCGGGGACACAAGTTCTTTTGTGTCTTTGTGTGCCAAGATAAGTGAGGTCGAATACCGAGTTTGTGAAGTGTGTCTGTCAAGTCAGTCTTGAGTCTTTTAAATTTGTCTGTGTCTGTTTGTTTACTTTTGGATTCTGAATAAAAAGCATGCTGAGTATTATTTGTTTTTCTGCATGAAATCACTGCTAAAAAAAACATTGGGGATCGGAAATCAAACATTTATTTCTGTAAGCATTAGCATTCGGCTCTGCATTCATTGCATCTTTCTTTTTGCATTGCATTCTTGATTTGATTGCATCGTTGCACTACCATTCTGTAATTTCAATTATGCATTTACTATCATAAGCATTGTTTTCAATTCTGATTTTTCTGCATAATATGTACAATGCATGACTAGGAGTAGTACTGACCCATTGTATGCTTTTGACCCAGAGATAGAATTAACCTTACGTAGATTATGCAAAATTAGGAACGCTGTAGTAAATACTAGTATTAATATAGATTATGTAGCTGACTCTAACCAGTTTTACACTAACAATTTTGTTTCTAGTTCTGACGTTTTTGCAGGATCAGGACGAATGGAGAATAACGATAGGACGCTGAAGGAATTAGGTACTCCAGACGTGGTGTATCAACCTTGGTGCATTCAATACCCACAGGTGGAGCCAACTCAAACATATGAGTTAAAGTCTGGTCTTTTACACTGTTGCCTAAGTTTCATGGTCTTGCAGGAGAAGACCCCCACAAGCATTTAAAAGAATTCCATGTGGTTTGCTCCACAATGAGGTCGTAGGGGATATCGGAGGACTATATCAAAATGAAGGCATTCCCATTCTCCCTGGATGGAGCAGCAAAGGATTGGCTGTATCTTCAGCCAGTGCTTTTCAACACTTGGGGAGACATGAAACGCACTTTCCTGGAGAAGTTCTTTCCGGCATCCCGCACTGCGTCCATCAGAAAGGAAATATGTGGGATAAGGCAGCATACAGGAGAAACACTGCACAAGTACTGGGAGAGGTTCAACAAACTCTGTGCCACCTGTCCACATCATCAGATCAGCGAACAGTTGCTGATCCAGTATTTCTATGAAGGATTATCGCTGATGGACAGAAGCATGATAGATGCAGCCAGTGGTGGAGCTCTGATGGACAAAACACCAGCAGCAGCACGGCATCTGATCTCCAATATGGCAAGCAATACACAGCAGTTTGGGATCAAAGGGCCAAATCAACCACGGGTAGTCAATGAAATCAGCGCAGCTTCCAATCAGAGGTTAGAGAATCAGCTGACTGAATTGACATCATTGGTGAGACAGCTTGTTGTTGAGCAACACCAACCAGCCATGGCAGCGAAAGTATGTGGCATATGTACTTCCGTGGAGCACCCCACTGATATGTGCCCCACTCTCCAAGAAACCAAGTCGGACCAACCAGAGAATGTTGGAGCAATAGGTGGACTTCATTACGGGAAGCAGCTGTATTAGAATCGGCCATTGGATAACCAGCAACATGGGAGACAACCATTTCGGCCAGGACTGAATTAAGGACCATATGCAACTCAACAATTCGGATCCACGCCGAACACCTATCAGAGGCAAGCAGGTTATCAACAGCCGACTCCGCACTACCAAGCACCACCTTTCCAACAACAACAACAACAACAACAACAGAGAATGCCTACACAAGGCAACTCTCCATCCCTGGAAGAACTGATGAAGCAGCTTGCAACCAGCAACCTGGAGTTCCAACAATCAGTGAGCTCCAGCAATTTACAATTCCAGCAGAAGATGACCGCCACCATCCAGGACCTCAAAACGCAGATTGGTTAGTTAGCCAATACTGTAAGTCAATTACAGTCGGCAGGATCCAGCAACTTCCCCTCTCAAACCATTCCAAATCCGAGGGGAAATGCCAGTGTAGTGACTCTGCGAAGTGGAAAAGAATTACCTCAACCTACACTGCCGCAGTTGCCGAGACCAGCTAAGGCCGACTTCAAGCCAAATGCCGACTTGCAGTCTCGGCCAGAGACAACTGTCCCACTGCCATTTCCATCTCGGACCACTTCGGCAAGGAAGCCAGAGTCGGATGAAGAATTGTTGAAGATGTTCCGCAAGGTGGAAATCAATATTCCACTCCTCGATGCTATTAGACAGGTCCCTAAGTACACAAAATTCCTTAAGGAATTATGTGTACACAAAAGGAGAAAAATAAAGGGGAGCATGGAAATTAGAGGTGTGGTGTCGGCTCTGACACAGAATGAAGCAGTCACTATAGGTGCTTCCACTTTTCCAAAGAAATGTAGAGACCCTGGAGTCTTTTCAGTCCCATGCACCATCGGTGAATGCACTTTTGCCAATGCCATGCTGGACCTGGGAGCCTCAATTAATGTCATGCCCACATCAATCTACAGGTCCCTGAATTTTGGTGACTTGGAACCCACAGGGATGACCATTCAGCTGGCAAACAGGAGTATTGTCCAGCCCCTGGGAGTTCTTGAGGATGTTCTCATCCAAGTCAATGAACTAATATTTCCAGCTGATTTTTACGTGCTAGACATGGAGGACGAAACATCCGGGAAGGAATCCACCTTAAATCGGGGAAGACCTTTCTTGATGACAGCCAGAACATAGATTGTTGTGCATGTAGGGACGCTCTCCATGGAATTCGGTGACGCCTTGGTGCAATTCAATATTTTCGAAGCTATGAAGCACCCAACCGAAGACCACTCTCTCTTTGGCATTGATATACTTGATGAACTAGTTGAAGAATATCTACAACTAAATGGCAGTAGTGAAAACATTGAGGAGTCTGCTGAGAATGCTGATGAAAGCAGCTGCCCAGGAGTTACAGATGAAGAGGCCGACTATGAAGAAGTACAAGACCTCTCCAACTTTGAGGAAAATCATAGTGATATTGCTGACTTGGCCTTTGAAGTGGAATTGTCCGAATTGTTAGACCAAGTCTACAGCACAGAACACTTAGAGTATACAAATGATGTAGAAAACAAAGTCGCTGAAGATGAAAAGTCTTCCATTGCACACTTAGCGACAATTTTTACGGCCGAGAATGAGTTGGCCAGAGGAGGCTGAGTCAAGGAAGAAATGAAAGTCAACTCAGCCGAAGAGTCAAATGACAAGGCCGACACATTTGCCGAGACAGGCTCGGCAACTGCAGACCAAAGACAGGCTGAGGTAGAATTCATTGTTCCATCTGGATCCGACTCTGAAGGAGCGTTAGAAGCCAAGGCTAACTCCATTTTGACAAGAACTAAAGTCGCGAAGCCGAGCCGGCCGAGTAAGCCAAAGGCCGAAATAATGTTGGCACACCTGGTGCTGGATCCAAATCAAGTCGGCCAATCGGATCGAACCTCAGAAACTGACAAATCTCCATCACTGCCACCACCCATAGAATTAAAAACATTGCCGAGTCACCTGAAATATGTATACCTGGACAAGGAACAACAACTCCCAGTTATTATTGCTAGCAATCTCAACCAAGAACAAGAAGACAAGTTGTTGGAGGTTCTCAGGAAACATAAGAAGGCAATAGGGTGGAAGCTAGCAGACCTTCCTGGCATAAACCCCTCCATTTGCATGCACAGAATATTAATGGAGGAGGAAATCAAGCCCATAAGGCAGCCGCAAAGAAGACTGAATCCAACACTCCTGGACGTGGTTAAAAAGGAGGTCACCAAACTCCTTGCTGCAGGGATCATCTACCCCATCTCGGATAGCCACTGGGTGAGCCCTGTGCAAGTGGTGCCGAAGAAGTCCGGGATGACAGTCATGAAAAACCAGCAAGATGAGCTGGTACCAACAAGGATTCAGAACAGCTGGCGAGTGTGCATTGACTACAGAAGATTGAATCAAGCAACTCGCAAGGATCATTTTCCTCTGCCGGTCATTGACCAAATGCTTGAAAAATTAACAGGGAAATCCCACTATTGTTTCCTGGACGGATTTTCAGGCTACATGCAGATACATATTGCGCCTGAAGACCAGCATAAGATAACCTTCACTTGCCCATTTGGTACCTTTGCGTATACACGCATGCCATTTGGCCTCTGCAATGCTCCGAGTACATTTCAACGTTGCATGATGAGCATCTTCTTGGACTTGCTGCAGGACTGCATGGAGGTATTCATGGACGACTTCACGGTGTACACTAACTCATTTGAAGCATGCCGGAATAATCTATCAAGAGTGTTGAAGAGATGCATTGACATAAACCTCGTGCTCAATTTTGAAAAATGTCACTTCATGGTGACTGAAGGCATAGTGTTGGGCCATCTGGTATCCAACAGAGGTATTGAAGTGGATAAGGCTAAGATAGACATTATAGCATCCCTTCCAAACCCCTCTTCTGTGAGGGAGGTTCGCTCATTTCTAGGACACGCAGGCTTTTACAGGAGATTCATCCAGAATTTTAGTAAACTTGCCCTGCCTCTTTCCAAGCTGCTATAGAAGGATATGGAATTCAACTTTGACCAGCCCTGTATAGAAGCATTTTAGTAGCTGAAAAATAGACTTACATCCGCTCCTATCCTGTAAGCACTAAACTCGGACCTACCATTTGAACTGATGTGTGATGCATCCGATTCGGCATTAGGAGCTGTTCTCGGCCAGAGAGTTGGAGCCGGCACCCCTGTGCATGTAATTGTGTATGCATCTCGAACTATGGATTCGGCCAACAGAATTACACAACAACTGAGAAGGAACTGTTGGCAATTGTGTTTGCCTTGGACAAATTCCGCCCATACCATCTCGGTTCAAAGATCATTGTGTTCTCTAATCATACTACTTTGAGATACTTGTTAAAGAAGACTGATGCCAAGCCAAGACTAATTCGGTGGATGCTTCTCTTTCAAGAATTCAACATAGAAATCAGAGATAAAAGAGGTGTTGAGAACTCTGTAGCTGATCACCTAAGCAGAATTGAAAGAGAAAGCGAACCAATACCTATCCGAGACGAATTTCCAGATGAGCACTTGTTGCATATAAGAACGTCTCCACCATGGTTTGCTGACATTTGTAATTTTGTGGCAGCATCTCGATTTCCACCAGAGGCATCTCGGGCATACAAAGATAAACTCCGAAGCGATGCCAAATACTACATTTGGGATGATCCCTACATTTGGAGACTATGCAGTGACACCGCAGTGCATTCCCTGAAGTTGAGAGAAACTCGGTCCTCCAGTTCTGTCACTCGACACTTGGAGGCGGCCATTATGGATCAACTTGGACTGCTAGGAAAGTGCTTGACTGTGGCCTTTACTGGCCAACTATCTTCAGGGACGCGCATGAATTCGTCTCCACCTGCGAGAACTGCCAAAAAGCAGGAGTGGCCATGAACAAAAGGCATGAAATGCCCCAGTAACCCATCCAATTCTGTGAAATTTTTTATGTCTGGGGAATAGACTTCATGGGGCCATTCCCAGTCTCCAATGGCTACACATACATTCTGCTGGCCGTGGATTATGTATCAAGATGGGTAGAAGCCATTGCCACCTGGACCAATGATGCAAGAGTGGTTGTGGACTTTCTGAAGTCCAATATTTTCTGCAGGTTCGGTGTGCCAAAAGCGCTCATAAGTGACCAAGGCAGTCAATTCTGTAACAGAGCCATGGCCTCCCTTCTTCAAAAATATGGAGTAGCACACAGAATTGCTACTACCTACCACCCCCAAACAAATGGCCAAGCAGAAGTGTTCAACAGGGAAATCAAGAAAACATTGCAAAAGATGACCAATCCCAGCAGGAAGGACTAGAGCCGCCTCTTTGAGGATGCTCTCTAGGCACATAGAACTGCATACCGGACACCTTTAGGGATGTCTCCCTATAGGATTGTTTTCGGTAAAGCTTGTCACCTTCCTGTGGAGCTAGAACACAGAGCATACTGGGCTGTTAAGCAGTGTAATCTGGCCTATGACCAAGCAGGAGAGCAGAGAAAACTTCAGCTGCAAGAGTTAGATGAACTCCGCCTGGAGGCATATGAAAACTCTAGGATCGACAAGCAGAAAATCAAGCGATTCCATGACCAGCAGATCCTGAGAAAAGAATTCCGAGTTGGCCAGAAAGTCCTCCTGTTTAACTCACACCTTAAGCTCATTGCAAGTAAACTACGTTCTAGATAGGATGGGCCTTTTGTTATCACTAATGTGTTTCCCCATGGTGCAGTACAGCTAAAAGATGAACACAGTAACAACACCTTCCAAGTCAATGGGCATCAGATTAAGCCATTCCATGAAGGTCCAGCGCCAATCACTCATGACATGATGGAACCAGCATCATCAGATGACCCTGCCTCGCATTGAGGACAATGCAAATTTTAAGTGTAGGGGGGGGATAAATATATAGTCATTTCAATTGCGTTGTTGTGCCTTATTTCTATCCCCATCCTCCTGAACTCTGCTAATTTTAAATTTTTGATTTCCTTCAATTGCGTTGTCTCATTTTATTTTTAAAATCTGTCATGTTTTTCAATAAAAGCTTCCCAAGCCAAGTCCATTCCGGTTCTGTGCCATCTCGACCGAATCCGGAACGTCTTCGGTCGGGCATAGTTTCAAGTCTGTCATTTACTTTCAAGCTTTCCTCCTAAGCAGAATTTCAAAGTGGATTGTCAAAAGTAAAATTATTTTGAAAAGAATCTTGACTGGCTTCTGAAAGTTTGAATAAGTCAGTAGGAAGTAACTCTGCAACTGTGGCAAGAGATTTCTATAGCTTGAGGGGAATGAAGCTTTTGTGCTCTAGTCAGTAGTTGACTGAGAATCTAAAAAGGAAACCCCCTTGTGACAGAGAAAATTCAACCTGTGTGAGATTTTGAGCCTTGTAAATATTGATGGCTTACATCTTGCCATTTCTCTTCTTGTTCTAGTGTGATTTTTGCATTCATGATAACTGAATATTCTACATTTTGCCTCAACTCTCTGGACACAACTGTTCTCTCATGCAGGAATGACATGATCTAGGCCTGTTTCTTATGAGCCCTAAGCCAAATAAAGCCTACCTGAACAAATGTATCTGTTGCTTTTCCCCATTTGAGCCTAATCTAACCATTCTTTCTGACAGCTCACTACAGGCCAAGGCCAGAAAAACTATGAATTAACCTCACCCTAGGGGAGCAGAGGAGCTTTGGAATTGTTTTGAGAGTAAGTCATGATCAAGTATGGGGGAACTCCAGGAAGCAAAAACTTGTTCAGCTCAATTCGAGGCTCAAAGAGCAATAAAAGGATAAAAGCGAGTGAAAGATAGAAAAAGAAAAGTGGTGCAGCAGCTGGAAATCTAAGCTGAAACAAATAAAGAAAGAAAACAGCTGCATAAATGTGTATAATAAGAAAAGAAAAGGAAATGAGCAGGTAGCAGCAAGAAGGAGAAATTGGCAGCATCCTGGGTTACCCTCAGGCTGATAAAAGCTATCTCCCCATTGCTCCTCTCTTCCTCTTGGGTCCTGAAACTAGTCTTCCCATATTTTATGTTACCTATGACCCAGCCTAGCTGCAAGCCAAAAAGAAGTCCTAGTGATCATAACTGTGTGTTTTTCCAGGTGTAAAAAGAGAGCTTTGTCAAGGTGTGGTAATTTCAGTTCCATGAATGCTGAGTGTAAATACAAGCCCAAGAACGAGAGAAGTGAGGAAATAATTTGCTTAAATAAAAGCTCCGTCACTCTTGGTTGCCTTCTCTGGGTTGCAGGTCACGAATCCGCCTAGGCACAGAAGGAATAATTTTCAGATCGTTAGAGTATCTTGACCCCAAGGTGAAGGAGTGTCGACTCTGTCTCGGCTGAACTAAAAGAAGCCAAGTGAAAAATTCTTTTCTATCTTTAAAAACTTCCCTTGTTGATTTTCATTTTATTTTGTCCAGGAGTGCAAAAGGGTAAGTGTGGGGGTGTGATGAGTCATAAGTTATACATCTTTTAGACACCTAAGAAGGATGTTTGCACGACTATTTTGTGCTTAAGAATGAATTGTTAGCTAAGATTCATTTTATGGGCTTAAATATAGAGAAAATACAAATCTATGTTAATTCAGATTTCTTAGCTAATAAAAGTATCACTCATTCTTCTACAGGTCAAGCCGAGTTGACCAGGGTCAACAAAGGAGTCTCAGCCGAGATGAAGTCATCCCGGCCAGTCCGACTCCATCTCGGCTGAACCAGAGTCGTCTCGGCAGTCCATGCCTTACAGCCCAGCAGCCCAGTGAAGAGTGGCCCAATTGTATTGACCACATCAGCTGTCCAGCTCAGATGCCACCTCAGCGTCAGCATAGCTGCCATGTCACTCCGAGGAAATCTGCCATGTCACATTAGAAGATCTGCATAGGGGTAGAATAGGATCTTCACAATGTAATTCTATTAGGATTCGTTAGGATTAGCATATCACAGCTCATGTATATATAGGAGGAGCTGTGCACTTTTTACATGTCTTTGAATTCACTTTAATTCCATACTCACTATACCCACTTTCCCGCTCTCGCTCTCTCCATTTTTCACGGTGGTGCACGGTGCTTATTGGCGTTTTTCTCGATTGAGGAAGTGCAGGTTTGAGACTGGGAAGCCGAAGTCTGCCAGAGGGGACCGAGCAGACTACTGACGCACTCTGGTGGAGCTGATCCTCAACGTTCAGGCTAATGGAGGTGAACCACCACCATCAACCATGACGATCGTCATGAAAGATGGATTCATCTGAATTCAGAACCACTCTATTTGTATTCTATTTCTGTTAATCAATTTCATTCTGCAATCCTTATCCCCCTTCTCTTCCTCTACTTTAATTCATGATTTAATCCGCGATTGCAATTGAATTGTGAACAATGTTAAGCTAAGCCGATTGGAACTGGTTTAACTAATTCAGTAGGTAAGCCTTTAACGATTGTTAATCGAGAACCTAAAAATCAGCTTTGAACTTAAACCCTGCCAACTAATGAGGTAGCGATTGCATAAATCCTCGGATGGCAATGGAACGAACCTTTGGCGATTGCCATAAGACTTCCCAAGGTTGATATGGACTGAGAACTGGAATGTGGAACCTGGATTGAACTTGGATTAATGGGACTGAATATGAACACAGTTATACAATAATAATAATAATAGATAACTAGTAACAGTAGTATATGCTTACTGCATTCATAATCTTAGTTTACTTTCTGCTTTACTTGCATTACGAATCCCCCTATTTACTGATTTTTAGTCTGAGACAGAGATAGTCCATCTTTGTAGCGTCTGTCTGCACTCAGCCGAGCTCAAGCCAGATTGTCTCTGCTGAGATCATCTAGGCTCTGTCTCTACCGAGAGCGACTCGGCCAGTGCCGAGGAGGGTCAACACTTTACATCTCAAATTCTACGTCACTTCGCTTAACATCAAATCACAACCGAACGCACTGTGTCCTTGAGAAGAATGACCTAGGGTTGGCTATGCTATAGTTAACTTTAGTTATTTGATAAGCATTCATACGATTGCAAAACAAAAACAGCTATCAATGATCATCGGAAATTTTTGGTTATCCCCCAAGTAAGCATACTTGAGATGCTTGGGCAATGGCTTTAACTCAATTGTTAAAGGTTGAGGTGAAACATATTTTTCTTGAGTTGATCGAATCGGTTGGTCGACTCTGTCCGAAAGTGGATTCGGATGTCTAGAGTCAAACTCGACCTCTGTTTGCTGGGACTACTTCCGGCTTGAATTGGATCCAGCTTCCTGTTGGTTGTGGGGAGCGATCTTGGCTCCTTCTGGGTTGATCGATTCGGTCTCGGCCGACTCCTGCATGTTGGAGTCGGTCTCGGCTTTTGTCTTATCCTTAGAGTCGAACTCAACCCGGTCAGCCTCTCGGAACTTGATCCTGGAATCGGACTCGACACTTATTAAGTTTTTTGCTCTTTTTACTCCCGGCTTGCTGGTACCGACAACAGGAAACTTAGCGTGTTGGGAGTTTCCCAGGACTTCGTCAATCCTGCAATGAATCAAATTAGAAATAGAGTCCCCAGAATAAGAAAATGTAATGCGTTGGATAGGATTTCAAAATCGGTTTTTGTCGCCATAGTACAGAAACAATTAATTACATCAGAAATGTTAACAAAATCAGCTAAATTAGCACTGCTAGTGCCTAATCGAAAATATTCTTCCATGAGCCCATCAATGGTGTTTATGCTGAAGATGGAATGATCTTCGGTGGGGTGCTTCAGTGCTTCAAAGATATTGAACTTCACGTAAGTATCCCTGAACTCCATTGAAAGGGTCCCGGTATGATGTCGATCTTCGACTTTGCTGTCATAAAAAATGGTTGTCCCAATATTGGTGTGGATCCTTCCCTGGATGCTTCATCCTCCATATCCAGCACATAAAAATCTGCTGGGAAAACTAACTCGTTGACTTGGACGAGTACGTCTTTGAGAAAACTAAGGGGTTGCGCAACACTTTGGTTGGCGAGTTGGATCTCCATCCCTGTTGGCTTCAGATCCCCAAGATTGAGTGATGAGTCACAATTTATACATCTTTTAGACACCTAAGAAGGAGGTTTGCAAGACTATTCTGTGCTTAAGAATGGATTGTTAGCTAAGATTCATTCTATGGGTTTGAATACAGAGAAAATACAAATCTGTGTTAATTCAGATTTCTTAGCTAATAAAAGTGTCACTCCTTCTTCTGCAGGTCAAGCCGAGTTGACCAGGGTCAACAAAAGGAGTCTCAGCCGAGATGAAGTCATCCTGGCCAGTCCGACTCCATCTCGGCAGGACCAGAGTCGTCTCGGCAACCCATGCCTTGCAGCCCAGTAGAGAGGGCCAATTGTATTGACAACATCAGCTATCCAGCTCAGAGGCCATCTCAGCGTCAACTCAAATGCCATGTCATTCCTAGGAAATCTGCCATGTCACGTTAGAAGATCTGCATAGGGGTAGAATAGGATCTTCACAGTGTAATTCTGTTAGGATTCGTTAGGATTAGCATATCACAGCTCGTGTATATATAGGAAGAGCTGTGCACTTTTTACTCCTTCTGTCTTTGAATTCACTCTTAATACACTTCATTTACTCCATCTCCTCGCTCTCATCCTTCCATTCCTGGTGGTGCACGGTGCTGCATTGGCGTTTCTCTCGATTGAGGAAGTGCAGGTCTGAGACTGGGAAGCCGAAGTCTGCTAGAGGGGACCGATCAGACTACTAACGCACTCTGGTGGAGCTGATCCTTAGCGCTCAGGCTAACGGAGATGAACCACCACCATCAACCATGGCGATCGTCGTGGAAGATGGATTCACCCGAATTCAGGACCACTGTATTTGTATTCCATTTCTGTTAATCAATTTCATTCTGCAACTCTTATCTCCATTCTCTTCCTCTACTCTAATTCATGATTTGATCCGCGATTGCAATTAAATTGTGAACAATGTTAAGCCAAGCCGATTAGAACTGGTTTAACTAATTTAGTAGGTAATCAATTGGCGATTGTTAACTGAGAACCTAAAATCAGCTCTGAACTTAATCCCTGCCAACTGATGAGGTAGCGATTGCATAAATCCTCGGTATGGCAATGGACGAACCTTTGGCGATTGCCATAAGACTTCCCAAGGCTGATATGGATTGAGAACTGGAGTGTGGAGCCTGGACTGAACTTGGATTAATGGGACCGAATATGAGCATAGTTAAATAATAATAATAATAGATAACTAGTAACAGTAGTATATGTTTATCGCATTCATAGTCGTAGTCTATCTTCTGCATTACTTGCATTCCCAACCCCCTGTTTACTGCTTTTTAGTCTGAGATAGAGATAGTCCATCTCTATAGCGTCTGTCTGCACTCAGCCGAGACCAAGCCGGATTGTCTCACTCGAGGTCGACTCGGTTCAGTCTCTGTTGAGAGCTACTCGGCCAGTGCCGAGGAGAGTCAGTACTTTACATCTCAGATTCTACGTCACTTCACTTAACACCAATTCACAACTGAACACACTGTGTCCTTGAGAAGAATGACCTAGGGTTAGCTATGCTATAGTTAGCTTTAGTTATTTGATAAGCACGTAAAACGACTGTAAAAACGCCCATCATCATTGAGCGACTTGTATATTGATGTTGGCATTACGTTGATCGAGGCTCCAAGGTCTTGCATGGCATTGGTGAATGTACGCCTCCCCAATGGGGCTTAGAACTGCGAATATGCTTGGATATGGGCATTGCTTGGGCAGAATTCGTTGAATTCCGGCTCTAGTATCTTCATGTTGTACTAACGACAACACAACTCCTCCCGTCTCGATAGTCCCCTTCATCTTCTTTCTTCAATGGACGCAGAGTTCCGTAAGGAACTTAGCATATTTGGAAATTTGTTTTATGGCATCGAGTAGCAGAATATTGATCTCCACCTTCCTGAATAGTTTAACAAGTCTTCATCGATCTTAGATCTCTTAGCCGAAACTGCTTGGTTGGGGAATCACAGTGGAACACTCTTGGCCAGTTGCTACATCTGGGAGTCGACTCCCAATTCAGACTCGATTCCGGCTGATCCTAGACTCGGCTGAGGCTCGTCTGGCTATGGTAATTCTCTACCGCTTCGTAGCCACACCATGCCGACTCCTCCCCCTTTCGAATTCAGAATCGTCTGGGGGGGGATAGTTTTAAAACTGGCCGATTGCATTTGGCTCACCGTGTTGGCCAATTGTCCCACCTACATTTTTAAATCATGTATAGTTGTAGTTATGTTTTGCTGAAATTGTAAATTACATTCTGATATTTGTTTCACTAAGTCTTCTAATGAGGAAGAATTTTGTTGGGGTGGCAAAAGTTGTTGCGATTGTTAGCGGAATACGGGTGCTTGGTATCTTGGTCCTTGCTATTGATAATTAGTTTGATTTGAAACCGGCGTTCCCCCGGCTTGTCCAAATTGTGGTGCTACATGTGGCCCTTGATTCGGATTCGGCTGGTACGGTTGCCTCCAAAATTGCTGATTATCGAACTACTAGTTTGAATACGGTTGTCTTCCGAATTGGTGTCCACCTCCTAGCGCTCCAACGGATTCTATATTCTCTAACTCATCCTCTTGTAAAGTGGGGCACATGTCGATAGGGTGCTCCACTAAAGTGCATATTCCACACATATATTACGCAGCTTGTTGACGCAGCAAGTTGCCTCACCAGGGACGTGAGCTTTGTCAGCTGGTTCTCCAACCTTATGTTGTCGAAGGTTCTAACCTCGCTTACTGCCCTTGGACCCCGTGAGCTTTATCCATCAAGGCTCCCCCACTCGCTACATCAATCATGTTCCGGTCCATCATCAACAATCCTTCATAGAAGTAATGTAACAACAATTGTTCGCTAAATTGGTGGTGCGGACATGTGGCACATAACTTATTAAATCTTTCCCAATACTCGAGTAACGTTTCCCCTGAATGTTACCAGATTCCACAGATCTCCTTCCGAATGGTCGCTATTCTGGACGCAAGCAAAAACTTCTCAAGGAACATCTGCTTCATCTCCCCCAGGTAGTGAACATCATTGGCTGTAGATACAACCAGTCTTTCGCCACTCCATCAAGAGAGAACGGGAATGCCTCCATCTTTATGTAATCCTCCGGGATCCCTTACAGTCTCGTGGAGCAAACCACGTGGAATTCCTTTAAGTGCTTATGTAGGTCTTCACTTGCAAAACCATTAAACTTAGGCAACAAGTGTATGAACCTGTTTGGGCCGATTCTAGCTGCGAATACTGTATGCACCATGGCTGGTACAATACGTTTGGCGTCGCTAACCCTTCAACGTTCTATTTTTATTGTTTTCCATTGGGTTCTGCTCGTACAATAGATTATTTGAAAAATCAAGCTTCATTTCAAAATTGTCAATCTCGGTTATAGAGCTAATACTATCGCTAGTATGTCCTACATGCATGTTTTTGGATTTTTTTGATCCTATTCAAAGTTTTCTCTATCTTAAGATCGAAAGGATGCAAACTACCAGAACTCCTTTTCCTAGTCATGAATGCTACTATCTCACTTACAACGGCTAAGTGCAGTTATAATGCAGAAAAATCACATGCACAAAACAAGGAAAACGCCAAATTTTCCCTGAAAACCTAATCACAACCTATAATACCAAAATATATGCAACTATTGATTACAAGTTTATAGAGAAAAATAATGCGGAGTTCCGCCTAAATGACTAACATGACAAATATGCGAGAAGACACATACATGCAAAATATCAGAAAAATAATAAAAAGAAAGAAACGCAAGATTTCACGAAAAATGATGCAACAAATTCCAAAAATACAAAAGGCTTTATTACAGGAAATTATTTACTGAATACAGTCAAAGATATTATAACAAAATGGAACTCAGAGATGTCAGCTGCACAGAATGTGACATACTCGGACTTAGGCTAACATGTGAAATGGACTCGGCCTAGACTAACCTTACACTTAGAAAATTCTAGCATATACAAAATCTAGTCTAAACAATCCCGGCGCATATAGCAATTATTACAACAAAACAGGAAATCATCATGCAAACAAACCCGGACTTAGCAACAACACAAACCCGGCATGCATAAAAACAACAATTTTGACTCGATCAGAAACAAAATAAATACTCGCTATAGATAGATAGACTCGACAATTATTAAAACAACAGACTCAGCACAAAATAACAAAAACAAACTCAACTTAAAGTAATAGAAAAATAGACTTAAACACAATATGACAAAAAACAGACTTGGCTAGTAATAAAAAGAAACTATCAGCATTACAAAAATTCAAAACAGATAAGGCAGTTATCACAAAAAAATTTCGGTAATAACAACTAAACTTCAGCAAAAACTTTATCATGCAAAAAGAAAGAAAAACAGATTTTTCAACAAGAAAGACTTATAGTAAAAATATAATCAGTTAATCAAGAAGAATAAGATAGATTCGGTATACCTAAAGACAATTATCCTATTGACTCAGGTTCGATTCTCTATCAGACTTGGCACACTTAGGAACACAAAACGTGTGTCCCCAACAACAACACCAATTTGATAGTTCTAAGGATTGGTCATTATTTCCTCTATCAAAATATTAGATTTTCCTAAGCTAAAGTAGCACAGGGTAAACCTAGGTCATTCTTCTCAAGGACACTTTTGTTCCTATATTCCTAAGGTTCGGGATTTGACAAAGATCACAAAACTGGTTATGTACGATGCATACTCAACATAAAATTGTAAAAGGGGTTTTTGACAGAAAATATAAAGTTTGCAAGGAATGTAAAGATCTAACTAAACAACGTAAAGATTAAAGGCTAAGATTATTTAAGATTATTCAGACGATTATGACATATTTATCTATTCACAATCCTGAGTTATCAATTTCTGATTTTAATCCTAATGCTTACTATGTCACTGATTCCTCACCAATCCGCTACCTACGACGATTATCGAACATTCGTCCCTTGCTAACTGAGGACTTAAATGACCGCTCCCTCGAGTTTGGCAGGGAATATGCGCTTGATTGATTTAGATTATCTAGAGTTTATCTATTTTGTTGTTAGAATGGTTTCGATTGGCCCCTAAACTAACGTGCTCTAATTCTTACTAAACACAATCGTGAATACGCAAGGAAAAGATTATGCTATAGAAATCAAACATAGTAACTATTAAATATATTACCGATTTCCTGTATCTTTTTCTGATATGACTTTTATTAGCTCTGTATCTTCTTGATATAGTTTCCTTATTTCCTTGATATAGTTTCCTTATTTCCTTTTTTTAGGCTTAGATGTTTACCCTATAAAAAGGAGATTAGAAATTGTATTATGTACACCACTCAGTTCAATATATTTTGTTTATTTAACTTGGTATCAGAGCAGAGCTTTGCTCTGCCTGTGCCCACAACCGAGGGCCGTCGTCTGGGGTGCCACCGCCGCCGTTTGCCGCCACCGTCTGCCGCTGCCGTCGCCGCTGCTGCCGCCATCTGTCGTTGCCGCCACTGCTGCCCGCCATTGTCTACCACTATTTGTCGTCATCGTTCTGTTCGTCGGCCTCTTTCCTACCTACTCCAACGTTCAGAACCTTGGTTGGAAATATTGTAGGTGATAGATCTGAGTTAACGTGCTACTGTTTACAAAAAAAAAAAAAAAAAAATACCAGTGTTAGAATTGTTTGAGGTTGAAAATGGCCACTGCTAGCTCACTTTCTCAAGGATCCATTATCTCTTTTTCGGGAACCCCAACTATCACAGCGGAGAAACTCAACTGGAAAAATTATAGAGTTGAGTTGTGGTTTTTGGGACAAGGATTTCATGACCATTTGGAGAAACAAGAGGCTGAAATACCAGAAGAAAACAGAGCTTCATGGCTGAAGCTTGACTGTCAACTATGTGCTATTTTGTGGCAGTCCGTTAGCCCTGAATTATTAGAAATCTTAAGGTCGTTCAAGACCTGCTATTCTTTCTGGACGAACGCAAAAGATATTTTTGCTAATGATGTTCAACGTCTATTTGACTCAACTCAAAAGATTGTTTCTCTTCAACAGACCAACCATGATATGGTGTCACACAAAGCCAAAGCTAGGGTTGTTGCTGAAGAATTGAAAGGTTTACTGGTGTGTAATTCTGTTGAAGAAACAGCAAAGCGAATTGACAAACTTCTAATGGTTCTAATCCTACGAAGCCTGCACCCTGACTATGAGCGTGTTCGGGATCAAATCTTGTCAAGCGAACAGATTCCCTCTATGAATAGCCTGGTTACTAGGCTTCTTCGGGTTCCTACCATAACGAAAGGTAATGGTATTGCTGCTGAAAACTCTGCTATGATAGCCTCTCGTAGAGGAAAAATTGGTCGTGGTACTAGAGGAATGTCACGAAATGTTAAAGGTGGTCGGGGTAAGCTTATTTGCTCACATTGTGGAAAAGAAGGACACCTACAAAATAGATGTTATGATTTGATTGGTTGGCCAGACAAAACTGCAAATATATTTTCGAGCGATATCCCTTCAAATGAAAGGACTGGTTCTCAATTAATCTCAGATGAAGAGTATCAAGAATTCCTAAAGTTCAAGTCCAACGACCATGCCCAATCATCTGTGTCACCAAGTATTTCAACTGCCTGCATTTCTCATTCCATGGGGAGTCAAGGTCCATGGATAATTGACTCAGGTACTTCTTATCACATTTCTGGTAATGACTCTATGTTCTCTTCTATTTCCCCACCTAAGTTTCCTCACCTCATTTCATTAGCCAATGGTTCCAAAATGGTATCTCAAGGAGTTGGTCAAGTTTCTCTATCCTCATCAATTAGTTTAAACTCTATGTTGTATATTCCCAAATGTCCCTACAATTTGATTTCTTTGAGTCAATTGACTCGTTCTTTGAATTGTTCAGTAACCTTTTATGCTGTTTCCTTTATTATACAGGACCGAAGTACGGGCCAGCTGATTGGCAAAGGACATGAATCAAGAGGGCTTTATTACTTATCCAACAATCCCTCTACGTTATGTTTTGCATCTGAATCTCCAAAGCTTTTGCATTATCGTTTAGGGCACCCTAGTCTTGCAAAGCTAAAGTTAATGGTTCCTAGTCTCAATAAACTGTCTACCTTAGAATGTGAGTCCTGTCAATTAGGCAAACATGTCAGATCCACCTTCCCAAACCAAGTCAACAAAAGATGTAATTCGCCTTTCTCTATTGTCCATTCAGATATTTGGGGACCAAGTCGAGTAACATCTTTTGGTTTTAACTATTTCGTCACATTCATTGATGAATACTCACGATGTACTTGGGTCTATTTGATGAAAGAAAGATATGAACTTTTGTCCATCCTAATGTCCTTCTCTAAAGAAGTGGAAAATCAATTTGGAAAAACCAATAAAATATTGAGAAGTGATAATGCAAAAGAATATTTTTCTTCCGAACTAAACTCATATTTGTCCTCAAAAGGAATCTTACATCAATCCACGTGTCCTCATACTCCTCAACAGAATGGTATAGCTGAAAGGAAAAATAGGCATCTGGTTGAAACTGCCCGCACCTTACTTTTAAGTGCAAATGTCCCTACTAATCATTGCGGTGAAGCCATTCTTACTGCCTGTTTTTTAATAAATCGAATGCCATCTGTTTCACTTGAGAATCAAATCCCTCACTCAATTTTATTCCCTAAAGATAAAATGTATCATGTGCCTCCTAAAGTCTTTGGTTGTGTATGTTTTGTTCATAATGTCTCTCTAGGTCGTGATAAACTCTCTGCAAGAGCAATCAAATGTGTGTTCCTTGGATATTCTCGTCTTCAAAAAGGGTACAGATGTTACTCTCCATCTACAAAAAGACACTATATATCAGCTGATGTTACATTCTTTGAGGAAACTATGTTCTTCACCAAAGATGATTGTGGTTCTATCCAACAGGCACTACCAATTCCATATCTTAGTCCACCAGAGTCGTCATCCCTTGAGACACACAATCAAGACATACTCCAACCTTCCTCTTCTGTTCATTCTCAAGTTGAACTATCTCCTCCTTCAATGTCTACTTGTCAAAGCAGGACACAAGAGATGGGTACCCTAGTATGTGAAGATTTACTTGATTCATGTCCTTTACCCTCAACTGACCCCACACCGGATCCTCTTCCATCCTCACCTTCCCATGATTCTGACATTGGTTGGCCCATTGCTCTTCGGAAAGGTATTCGCTCCACTCGTAATCCTCATCCTATTTACCTTAGTTATCATCGTTTATCTCCTTCGTATTTTTCTTTTGTTTCCTCTGTCTTGTACATTACTATTCCTAAATGTGTCTATGAAGCACTTAATCATCCTGGATGGCGACAAGCCATGATTGTCGAAATGCAAGCGTTGGAACAAAGTGGTACTTGGGAGTTAGTTCCTCTTCCCTCAGGTAAGAAGGCAGTTGGTTGTAGGTGGGTATTTGCTATTAAAGTCGCACCTAACGGCACAGTTGATTGCCTCAAAGCCCGATTGGTGGCAAAAGGGTATACTCAAGTATATGGTCTTGATTATGGAGATACTTTCTCTCCTGTGGCTAAAATCACTACTATCCGCCTCTTACTTGCAATGGCTGCTATTCGTCACTGGCCTCTTCATCAATTAGACATAAAAAATGCTTTTCTACATGGTGACTTGGATGAAGAAATATACATGGAGCAACCTCCTGGTTTTGTTGCTCAGGGGGAGTCTCGGTTAGTATGCAAGCTCCGTAGATCCTTGTATGGACTTAAACAGTCCCCGAGAGCTTGGTTTGGGAAGTTTAGCCAAGTTGTTCAAAACTTTGGGATGACAAGAAGTGAAGCAGATCACTCTATATTTTATTGTCATTCCTCTTCTGCTAAATGTGTGTACCTGGTTGTATATGTGGATGATATTGTCATAATAGGAAATGATGATATCAAAATTTCCTAGTTAAAGCAGTACTTATTCAGCCACTTCCAGACCAAAGATCTTGGCCACCTGAAGTACTTTCTTGGCATAGAGGTCACTCAATCCAAGGAAGGCATTGTTATCTCTCAGAGAAAATATGCTCTTGATATCTTACAAGAGACTAGTATGAGTAATTGCAGGCCAGTTGATAGTCCCCTGGATCCAAATATGAAACTAATGGTAAAACAGGGTGAACCTTATTCTGATCTAGAGAGGTATAGAAGACTAGTGGGTAAACTCATTTACCTCACTATCACTAGACCTGATATCTCCTTTGCAGTAGGAGTTGTAAGTCAGTTTATGTAGGCACCTTGCGTTGATCATTGGACAGCATTCCTCCGTATTCTTAAATATATCAAGAAGACACCTGGACAGGGTTTGCTATATGAGGATAAGGGAAACACCCATATATCATGTTATTGTGATGCCGATTGGGCAGGATCTCCCATTGATAGACGATCTACTACAGGTTTTTGCATATCTATTGAGGGAAATGTGGTCTCTTGGAAAAGTAAGAAGCAAAATACTATTGCTCGTTCTAGTGCTGAAGCAGAATATCAGGCTATGGCTTCAGCCACTTGTGAATTGATATGTGTAAAACAACTTATTCAAGAATTGAAATTCACTGATGTCCAACCAATGAAATTGTATTGTGATAATCAAGCGGCTCTTCACATTGCTTCTAATCATGTATTTCATGAGAGAACCAAACACATTGAGATTGATTGTCACTTTATACGGGAGAAGTTGCTGGCCAAAGAAATAAGTACAGAATTTGTCAACTCAAGTAATCAACTTGCTGACATTTTCACTAAGTCTTTAAGGGGACCACAGATACAAGTTATATGTTCCAAGCTTGGAGCATATAATTTATATGCTCCAGCTTGAGGGGGAGTGTTAAATATATTACCGATTTCCTGTATCTTTTTTTGATATGACTTTTATTTGCTCTGTATCTTCTTGATATAGTTTCCTTATTTCCTTGATATAGTTTCCTTATTTCCTTTTTTTAGGCTTAGATGTTTACCCTATAAAAGGGAGATTAGAAATTGTATTATGTACACCACTCAGTTCAATATATTTTGTTTATTTAACTCAACATAATTACAACCATTCATTGATTTAACCTGGAACGTGATACAGGGAAAAGCAAAGTTCTTGATGGTGAGTGGATCAACTTCCCGTGACAATTGCTACAATAGTTGTAGTGTTCCACCTCCGACGGTCAGGTACTAAGGGGTTGAATTACTAAGCAGTGTGTCAGCGTGTCCTGACAATCTCCTCTTAGAAACTAGTCACTACCCAGACACAGGTCCTACACCCACTCGATCGATTGGGCACTCCTTCAGGCACCATGGAACAAAGGGGAAAGGATTGATCTTAGGTTGGGAACGAAGTGTGTACATGATAGGCTATGTGTGTGTGTGTGTACCGCTTGCTTTTCTCGCTAACCAATGAACGTTGACATGCATCTCTACTTATACATGCATTCCTAACTAACTCTATAACCGTTTTAACTGAAATAACAATATTAACAGAATTAACCACCTGATATAACAGAATTACTAGAAATAACAACCCTAACTAGTTTCCTAACTCCCTCGTGCTCAATTACATTCTACACGTGCTTGAATCTTACTTTTGGTGGAGTCAGCCTTCTAGAGACCAGATGGATCTGATTCGAGATGGGAATCGGCATTCGGTTCTTGGATGGGGAGTCAGCGTTTGCCTTGAGGTCGGCATCCGGGACTGGAGTCAACAAGCAGCTTCTAATTCGATCTCGAAGTCGACCTTCGGAGTCAACTCTACAAGAGTCGGCATCCTGACTGCTGATGATAGAGTCAGCATCACAGAGTTGGCTTCATCTGGCCAGGACGCATCTGGTCTCTCTGGGATGACTTCTTCTAACCGGGACAGAGTTGGCCTGGAGGGTTTTGTCTTGGCCAAGACGACTTCCACGTCAAGTTGACTTCGTCTAGTCTTCTCTTTGACCTGCAAAACAAGACTTGATATTTTTGTTTAGCTAAAATCAGTGAATTAGCCTAAGTTTGTATTTTCCTTATTTTATCCTTGGAAACCTAAATCTTAGCTAATACATGATTCTTAACCACAATTTATATTCTATTTCACCCATCTCAAAGACCTACTAAGGGGTATAAAGTGTGTACTATCACACATCCAGGATGGTTGGATTCAGTCTTCTTTGTTGTTGCCAAATTAGATGGGCATCCTTCTCTAATAGAATTTTGTGCATGCAAATGGAGGTGTTGATCCCTGGAAGGTC
Organism: Mucuna pruriens; assembly: GCA_025330945.1. Classification (NCBI taxonomy): domain Eukaryota; kingdom Viridiplantae; phylum Streptophyta; class Magnoliopsida; order Fabales; family Fabaceae; genus Mucuna; species Mucuna pruriens. The sequence continues at coordinate 755,116 of JAENHJ010000053.1, read as the reverse complement.
AACGAGAGTCCAGCCGATTGCTTTGTTGTGCTTCCTGAATACTTGTAACTTCTCCTCCCGTTCTCCACTAAGATTATTGGCTATGATCACTAGAAATAGTTGATGACCCAGCATACTTGAGATGTTTGGGCAATGGCTTTAACTCGGTATTTGGTGGTTGAGGTGAAATATCTTTTTATTCAGTTGATGGAGTCGGTTGGCCGACTCTGTTTGAATGCAGACTCGGTCGTCCAGAGTTGGACTCGGCCTATGTTTGCTAGGACTCTTTCTGGCTCGAGCCGGATTCGACTTCTAGTTGGTTGTTGGAAACGGTCTTGGCTCCCTCCGGGTTGACGAATTCGGTCTCGGCTGACTCCAGCCTGTTGGAGTCAATCTCGGCTGACTCCGTACTTCTAGAATCAGACTCAACTTTCTTCTTCCCTTCGGAGTCGGACTCGGCCCTGTCGGCCCTTCGAAATTTGATCCCAGAATCGGACTCAACAATTATTAATGTTGCTACTCTTGTTACTCCCGGCTTGCTGGTGCCGGCAACTGGAAACTTAGCATATTTGGATTTTCCCAGGACTTCATCACTCCTGTAGTGAATTAAATCAGATATAAAGTCCTCAAAATAAGAAAAATGTAATATGTGTCATAAGATTTCAGAATTGGCTTATGCCGCCACAGTACAAAAACAACTGATTACATTAGAAATCTCAACAAAATCAAATAAGTTAGCATTGCCAGTACCCATTCGAAAATAGTCTTCAACGAGCCCATCAATGGCGTTAATGCTGAAGATAGAATGGTCTTCAGCGGGGTGCTTCAATGCTTCAAAGATATTGAATTTCACAAAAGTATCCTAAACTCCATTAAGAGGTCCCAACATGAACGTCAATCTTCGTCCTTGCCGTCATAAAAAAGGGTCGTCCCAAAATTAGAGCGGATCCTTCCCTAGATTGTTCATCCTCCATGTCCAGCACATAGAAATCAGCTGGGAAGATCAACTTGTTCACCTGGACGAGAACCCCTAGGGGTTGCACAACACTCTTGTTGGCAAGTTGAATCTCCATCCCTATCGGCTCTAGATCCCCAAGGTTGAGCGACTTATATATTAATGCTAGCATTATGTTGATCGAGGCTTCGAGGTCCAACATGGCATCGGTGAATGTACGATCATCAATGGTGCATGGAATGATGAATATGCCTGGGTTATGACATTTTTTGGCAAAATTCATTGAAGTTCAGCACTAGAATCTTCATGCTTAACTAGCGCTAACACGATTCCTCCTGTCTCGACTGCTCCCTTCATCTTCTTCCTTTTGTGAACGCAGAGTTCCTTGAGGAACTTAACATACTTAGGGATTTGTTTGATTGCATTGAGAAGTGGGATGTTGATTTCCACCTTCCTGAACAACTTCAGCAAATCTTCATCGATCTCGGATCTCCTTGTCAAGACTATTCAGTTGGGGAATGGCAATGGAACACTTCGGACTGGTTGTTGTACTCGAGAGTCGGCTCCTGGTTTAGTCCTGGCTTCGACTAGTCTCGGGCTCGGCTGAGGCTCATCCAGTTGTGGTAATTCTCTACCACTTCGTAGTTGTGCCATGCTGACTCCTCCCCCTTTCGGATTCAGAATCGTTTGGGAGGGGATGCTTCTGGAGCCGACCGACTGCATCTGACTCACTATGTCAGCCAGCTGTCACCTACATTTTTAAATCATGTATAGTCATAGTTATATTTTGTTGAAATTGCAAGTTACATTCTGACATTTGTTTCACTAAGTCTTCCATTGAGGAAGAATTTTGTTGAGGTGGCATTTGTTGTTGCGGTTGTTAGCGGAATGCGGGTGCCTGGTATCTCGGTCTCTGTTATTGATAATTGCCTTATTTCGAACCAGCATGCCCCCTGGCTGGTCCAAATCTAAGTTTTGTATGCTGCCCTTGATTCGGATTCGGCTGGTACGACTGCCTCTAGAATTGCTGATTATCAAACTGCCAGTTCGGATACAGCTTCCTTCCATATTGGTATCCGCCTCCTAGCGCTCCAACGCATTCTGTATGTTCTAACTCATCCTCCTGCAAAGTGGGGCACATATCGGTAGGGTGCTCCATTGAAGTACAGATTCCACACACTCGTTGTGCGGCTTGTTGATGCTGGCCGACAGCAAGTTGCCTCACAAGGGATGTAAGTTTTGTCAACTGGTTCTCCAAACACAAGTTGTCAAAGGTACCAACTTCACTCACTACCCTCGAGGTACCGACTCCTCCTCGGATCCCGAATTGTTGTGTGTTACTTGCCATGTTTGAGATTAAGTGTCGTGCTGCCACTAGGGTTTCATCCATCAGGGCTCCCCCACTTGCTGCATCAACCATGTTCTCATCCATCATCAGCAAGCCCTCATAGAAGTACTGTAATAAGAGCTTTTCGCTGATTTGGTGGTGTGGACACATGGCGCACAACTTGTTAAACCTTTCCCAATACTCGTGTAACGTTTCCCCTGAATGTTACCAGATTCCACAGATCTCCTTCCTGATGGTCGTTGTCCTAGACGTCAGGAAGAACTTTTTGAGGAATGATCGCTTCATGTCTTCGCAAGTGTTGAACGTGACCGGCTACAAATACAACCAGTCTTTCACTGCTCCATGAAGAGAGAACGAAAGCGCCTTCATCTTTATGTAGTCTTTTGGGATCCATTGCGGTCTCATCGTTGAGCAAACCACGTGGAACTCCTTTAAATGCTTATGTGGGTCTTCACTTGCAAGGCCATGGAACCTAGGTAACAGGTGTATGAGTCCTGACTTCAATTCGTGTGATTGGGCTAGCTCCAATTGCGGATACTAGATGCACCATGACTGGTACAACACATCCGACTTCATCATCTCCTTCAATGTCCTATTATTGTTTTCCATTGGTTCCAACTCGTACAAGGGATTATCTAAAAAATCAAGCTTAATTTCAAAATTGTTATTCTCGAATATAGAGCTAAAACTACCACTACTATGTCCTACATGCATGTTTTTGGATTTCCTGATCATGTTCAAGGTCTTTTTCTATCTCAAGATCAAATGGATGCAGACTACCAGAACTCCTTTTCCTAGTCATGCATGCTACTATCTAACATACAACGGCTATATGCAGTTAAAATGCAGACAAGTCACATGTATAGAACAAGGGAAAACACCAAATTTTCGCTAAAAACTTAATCACCCTACAATACCAAAATATATGCAGAAATTGATTACAAATTTACAAATAATGATTATGCAGAGTTCCACCTAAACGACTAAAATGACAGTTATGCAAGAAGACATATAGATGCAGAATAACAGAGAACATCAATGTATGTGGAAAGAAAATGCAAAATTTCAAGAAAAATCATGCAACAAATAGCAAAAATACAAAAGACTTTATTACAAAAAAAAAATTATCTATAGCATACAATCAAAGAAATTCACACAAAAACTTCAAAATTACTAAACAAGACTATAGCAAAAATGGGAACTCAAAAATGTTGGCTGCACAAAATGTGACAGACTTGGACTCGGCTAAACATGCAATACAGACTCAGCCTAAACTGACCTTACACAAGCAGATCCTAGCACATGTAAAATCTAGTATAGATAGTCTTAGCATATATAGCAATTATTACAACAAAAATAGAACTCAAAACACGCATGCATAGAGACCCAATCTAAATAACAACACGGATCCTGTGCATAAAAAAACAACAATTTTGACTTGACTTTTGACAAAAAATAGTAAAATACAGACTGATAGCAATACAACAGACTCGAAAATTACAAAAGAAAACAAACTCAAACACAAAATAATAGGAAATAGACTCGACTAGTAATAAAAAGAATACTACCATCATTACAGAAATCAAAACAGATAAGGCAGTTGTTACATAAACAAACTCGGTAACAAAAACTAACTTAACTTACAATTAATTTAGCAAAAACCTTATCATGCAAAAAGAAAGAAAAATAGAATTTTTTTTCAAGTAGAACAGAAAAGACTTATAGTTAGTGTAAAAGAAAAATTTAATCAATAAAGAAAAACAAAACAGACTTGATCTACCTAAAGACAAGCATCCTACTAACTCAAGTTCGACTCTTTATCAAACTTAGCACACTTAGGAACACAGAACGTGTGTCCCGACAATGGCGCCAATTTGATAAGCATTGAGTTAGTCGTCACTTCTCCTATCAAAATACTAGATTATCCTAAGCTAAAGTAGCATAGGGTCAACCTAGGTCATTCTTCTCAAGGACACTTTGGTTCTAATATTTCTAAGGTGCAAGGCTAGTAAAGATTACAAAACTGACTATGTAGGATGCAGACTCTTGCAGGAAATGTAAATGGGGTTTTTTTTACAAGTAAATTACAAGAAATGTAAAGGTTATCTACAGTGTTAACAAAAAAGTAAAGAATTACAGTCTAAGTATAGAATTACAAAATACATTATCTAACGTATATTTATCTAACATATATTTATCTAACATATATTTATTATATCGGATACAATGAGATCAAAGAAATGGTTCTGTTTTAGATTCCTAACATGCAAGTATTTCCTCGCCAACCTATTTCCTAAGGCAATCGCCTAATGTTCGTCCGTTACCTACTGAGGGCTTACGCAACCGCGACCTCGAGTTAGTAGGGATTAAGCTCGTGGTTGACGTAGATTATCTAAAGATTATCTATATTATTACCTAGGTAGTTTCCAGCTAGATCCTAATATAGGCGTGATCTATTCTTAACATGCAAAAACATAATAAATCAAGAACAGATCGAATTTCCAAGAATTACAAGCATATAAGTGTAAAGAAACATATGCATTCAATAATTAGTCAAAATATTGATACAAAAGTGGGTTCAATGGAAAAGATGGTGATCAGCTTCCTACGACAACCGTCAGTAGTAGCTGTAGTGTTCCACCTACAATGACCGGGGTATGGAGGGTTTAAATCACCAAGTAGTGTGCCAGCACGTCCTGACAGTCCCCTTTTGGTAACCAGCTGTAATACTCAGCCACTGGTCCTGCGCTCCCTCGAGCCTGAGCGAACACCGTACTGAAGTACCATGGAACAAAGAAGGATGATGTGAAAGTACGAAGGTGAACGATGAAGTGTGAATGTGTATTGGCAAGGTTCTTGCTAATCTTAGAACGTGGCCATACATTCCTATTTATACATGCAACAACTAACTACTCTATAACCATAATAACTATTTTAACAGATTTTACCACCTAATCTAAAAAGTTTGTCGAGTCTTTTCATTGTGATGTTTGTTAGATTTCAAAACGTCATCGTGCAACATTTTCTCCTAGTAATAATAAAAGTCTTGTTCTGTTTGACCTTATCCACTTTCATGTATAGGGGTTGGCTAGCAGCTTTATATTTATGGCTATGTGGTTTGTATCATTTATTGATGATTGTACCCGTGTGACATGGATATTTCTTATGAAAAGTAAAAATTTGAGGTTTGAAAAAATTTATTGATCTTTTCCACCTTGTTAAACACTAATTTGCTAAATTATTAAAAGATTATGGTACAAAATATGTAAATCATGACTTTTCCAAGTTTCTTAAAGATAATGCTGTGATTCATGAACTAACATGTATGAATACTCCCCAACAAAATGGTGTTATAGAAAGAAAAAATTGTCATCTCCTTGAGGTTGCTAGAGCCCTCCTCTTCCAATTTTTTTTCCCCAAGGTCTATCGAGGAAAACTTATCCTAACCGCCACCTATCTCATCAACAGGTTACCAATTTGTATCTTAAATGGTATTAGTCCAATTAAACATATGCTATCCTTTTTCTCCTTCTTCTTCCCTAATGTTAAGCATACCAAATCTATCTTTAGGTATGTTGCCTTTGTTCATTCTAACAATCCACACCATGGGAAGTTAGATCCCAGAGTTAGTAAATGTGTTTTCATTGGTTATCCCTCAAATGAAAGGAGTTTAAGTGTTATCACCTTCTGAATCATTGGGTTTTTGTCTCAATGGATGTTAATTTTCATGAAACAAAGTCATTCTTTGTTAACCCTCCACTTTAGGGGTAGAGTTATCTATAAGTTGAGTTTGTAATCTAGTCATTACCTTTTCCTAGTTAGGATGTCCAAGTTTAAGAAGTCAACCCTAAAGAACTTATCGTTGGAAAATCCCACAATGAAGCGAGAGAGGAAAACTAATACTATGGAAAGAAATATCAAAGGCTCACTTTGGTCCCACAACAATTCTAATTATTCGAGCCAAAGGTAAGTATCTCCTAAAATCCCACTGAGGAGGTTATTGTTTACATACCTATTAGTATCCTTGAGAGTCTCACTAAGGTGGTTATTGATGACATGCTTATTGCTTTAAGGAAAGGGAAACGATCATGTGTCAAATATCTTATATCTCAATTTGTTTTTACTAACCATCTTTCTCTATAACGTTGGAGTTTTATTGTAGCTATTGATGCAATCAGAACACCTATATTCATCTAGGAAGCTCTGAAAGATGGAGAATTGGGTTTAAGCCAAGAATGAAAAAATGAAGGTGTTAAAGAAAAACTCAACCTAGGAGATTGTTGACAAATCCAAAGAGAAAAAGGTTGTATAAGTGGCATGATCATTACAGGTGATGATGAGATTAAAAAACTAACTCTAAAAGAGAAGCTAGCAACACAATTTGAAATGAAGGAGTTAAAAAAGTTGAAATACTTCCTGAGGATAAAGGTTTACCTATTCCAAACAAGGTATCTTTGTCTTCCAAAGGAAGTATGCACTCGATCTTATTAAAGAAATTGGGATGCAAGACCTTAGCAGTGCTTATTGAGTAGAACCATATGATTGGGTGTGAATAAAGTTCAACCATAGAGAAGTTCCAATATCAGAGATTGCTAGGGAAATTGATGTACTTATCCCACACTAGGCTAGATTTTGCCTATGTTGTTAGTGCGGTCAGCCAATTTTTGCATGTTCTTAGGGAGAGGCACCTTCAGGCAATTGAAAAGATCCTCTAATATTTGAAGGCAAGTCCAGGTAAAAGACTGTTGTTATATATATATATAAATGCAGATTATACATGATTAGTTGTAGATAGAAGATCCACTTTCGAGTATTGCATGTTTCTAGGAGGAAATATGATAACATAGAGGAGTAAAAAGCGAAATGTAGTTGCTCGGTCTAGCATAGAAACAAAATTTTGAGCCATGGCATATGATACATGTGAAGGATTATGGATGAAGATTATTCTTGATGACCTCAAAGAAAAATATAAAGAACCTATGAAGTTGTTTTGTGACAACAACTTAGCTATTAGTATTATCCATAATCCATACCAACATGACAAAACACTTCTTTAAGGAGAAGTTGGACAATGGACTTATAGTCACCACATATGTTCCTGTGAGGCTCCAAGTGGTAGATGTTTTCACCATAGGACTTCCTATAGCTAGGTTTTAGGAACCCAAAGCAAGTTGGGAATGATTGATATTCATTTACTAGCTTGAGGGGGAGAATGTTATAAATATCATAAATATTTCATTAGGATATCATGAATATTCAATGAGGATATCATGAATATCTCATTTTCTCTTTATGGTTATCTTTCTCTTTTATGTTTTTAAGTATCTTTTATGTTATCTTCTTATCTTTTACCAGTTCATTTTTATTCTATAAAAGGGAGATTAGAAATTATATTATTGGCTCAACCAATACACATTTTCTTTTCTTCCAATTTTATTTCTAGACTGGATTAAGGTGCAATATTAAATACCAATATGTGAGTGAAGGCTACCACCGGATCAATGTCGATAGAGTGAAAGTTGCTGTAGACATAAGCCCTTAAAGGGGGTGACAATATTAGAAGTCCCACATTAAGTAAAAAATGAAGTTTGATATGGTATAAGTCAAAAAGCTTTCACACTTAATAAACTAGTCTTTTAGGTTGAGCTTTCGTTTTGTGCTTAAGTCCTAACAACCTCACAACTTTTGGTAACTTTGGGTTATTCGTTACACGGTGGTCCTTGTTGGATGCTATTTCTAATTTTATTTTTAACGCCTTCTATTTTATATATCTTCAGATCTTTGAGATGGTGAGAAAAGTGATTCTGATTAATGATAGACGAAGTGAAGTGTTCTCATCCAAGATGATTTTTAAGACTTGCGAATGTTATCATCCTTTAACTGTTTTGTTAAATGGATTTCAACTTGAATTTTTCGTACAAGGTTACAATGGCATCGCCACAAGTGCTCTCACGGGTGAGAATCTAGAGTGTGTATATTTTGTCTTAGAAGGCTATTTGAGTTGAAACCCTTGGAAAAAAGAATCAAACTACGATCCATTTTCATACACCATTGCATTTGCTGCTACGAAGGGATAATCAATTTTGCGGACACTTTATTAACAGAATTGAAGTGGGGTTGAGTCATAGCCACGCGAGATGATAGTCGAATCCTATGGTATTTATCAATTATCTTTGCAAGACAGAGGTTTAAGGTGTAAAACTGGATTATGGGTGATTTCCATTATCTAGCACAATTTTTATATTTTAGTTTTTACACTTAAAAATTATCCATTTTAGATCATACACTTAAAAATTACCCATTTTAGTTCATATACTTTAAAATTATTTGTTTTCGTTCGTATTATACATTCTTTTAATCTATTTTAGACTCTACCATCCTAAATTTTATTGGGACTAAAACAAGTTAAAAAAGTATATAAATAAAGACTAAAATGGATTAAAAAAAATATATGTGTAGAGAGTAAACAAAGTAGTTTTTAGATATAAAAGTTAAAAAGTATATAAGTATAGAGTCCAAAAAGATCCATTAAACTTTTAAAAAAACCTACTCCACTCCATCGTATAAGTTGTATTTTGTAAATATAACTTCACTCTGCTGTTTTGGCAAATTTTTTTGTGCATATTTCAAAGACTATAGATACTTTCCTTTAGTTGACCAATAAATTATAAATACTAATATTCACTTTATGGGTAATATTGTATGGATAAGACTTATTATTTAATATCTAGGAATTTTTTAATTATTAAATAACCTATAGGATTTTTTTTTTTGTTACCCATTCCATCTACACTTGTATAATTTTTAATGTTTAAATTGAATTTTAAAATATTGAAATAAATCTAGAAGAAATTTTTTACAATTATAAAATTTAAAATATCATTAAAAATAAATTTTTATCCCTCCAAATGTTTTGAAGCATATAAAAATTTTAGACCTTAGTCTTTACATTTTAATGAAAACACGTATTTCTATTTCTAATAAAAGACTAAAACTACGTAACTTTTAGTAAATATAAACACTAAAATCATAAAAATTTTATAGGAATTAAAATTAACCTTTCAAAATATTTTGAGAGACTATGAATATATCTTAGCAATGTTGAAAGTAAATTAGTCCATTTTGGTTTAAAAAAACCTGTGAAGCATCTTGGTCACAATATTAGATGGCAGTGCTTCTTGCATGTCCCTTGTTGGATCTTCAAGTGAATTATTGGTCTTGTAAAGGGTCCAACCCTTGTGTTAAATTAGGCTTGTAGATAAAAATCGACATAACCAAAACCTATAATATTTCACAAGACCCTAAACCCTAACAAAACATTTTCACAAGGAAGTGGTTTCCTATAAACTCCTAATATAAATAGTTTTAACAAGCTTAAAACAGATACATACAACGCAGATATACGATCGTTACTTCATCTGGCTTGTTCAGATAATCTTTCTGAAAACCAATTCATATTAGATATTCAAGTACCAGGTACAGTTTCTCACCATTGTGTTTTGCAACCATCTGGGCCAATACTGTATAACCATCTGGGCCAGATCCTCAACATCATGCTTGACATATTGTGTTTTGCAACCATGATTCTTGCTTAGCATAGACCTCCATGTACACATAGCTAGAATGCATAGTATACAAGTGGAAAACATTTTTAATTAGGTAGAAATTCAATGATTTATTCCTTTTTATTATCGCTGTAACTCTATAAATTTATTAGTAATCATCTTATGTAAATTTAATTAGCATTCATATAATGATCTAATAGATACAAGTATGTGATAGATGAAGCATTTTACATAGCATCCCAAGTGGTATGAAGGTACTTCAGAAATCAATCATATGTATCTAGATTTTGTTAATAGGAGCCGCCCAAGAAAGGTTATATTTTCATCTAATCTTAAGCTTTCCACTTGCATTTTCTGGAATTTAATCAAATTCTTGATCATACTGAATCACTAATCAATAGAGAAAAATACTATCATGGATCCATTCACTAAGGCTTTGCCTTCTTTGATAATTTAACCATTTAATGCAAACATAAGCTTCAATCTATATCTTGAGGAATCTTTCCCATATTGATGACAAAGGTAAGCTTCACATACATTAAGTATGATAATGATTTATGAACATGTATAGTGGAGGAAAAATGTTACATCAAGAACAACTGCCACACCAGAACTGATGGTTAAGTCAGCATGATAAACATGTGGGAAAGCATTTAGAACAATCACTGCACCAAAAACACTCTGATGGCTGCTCTAGATCACTTCAAGGGATTATAGGTCCTTAGCCTGTTGGCCACCACAATGCATTAAGAGGAGAACATGCAAGGTAAGATCCCATCAAAGGATTTGTCTACATCTAGTGCCAAAATCTCAAGCACCTTCAGATTAAGGTATTACAAAGCTCACTAGAGCATTGGAAGCATATATGATACTCTGTAAATCCTCCCATCCCTCCCTTGCCCCCTCCTTTGATAAACTCCTAAATGCCATTTCTTTTTCATTATGCTGAAAAAGACCTTAGGAGGAGGAATGGTTAAATTATTTGTGGGCATATATATTGACCTAACTCTGCATTGACGGCTAAAGTACCAAGAACTGTGAGCATCTGAATTTTACATGATACAACTTTTCTGAATGGCTTCAATATTGACATCTGCAAGGAGTGAACAATGAAAATAAACTATTTTGATGAAGTCAACTTTCACTTCTGATCACAGCCTTTCTAGTTGTAACCAATATTCCCAATCCAACAACAAATTTTATGCAAAAGTATCAGGAGATTGTACTTCCATGGTTTTTCTTCAAGTAAGGAATGATATCCTTACTACTGCATATTTTTTCATGATAAATTTCCTTATCCTTTTTCAATTAAGAGGTGCAGTACCCGTAGCACTGAAAAATCAATCAAATTCAACTTCTAAACAACCATAGGTAAAGAATTCTTGTTGTCATACAGATCAATATTTGCTCTACCACAGAGTGCCATAAATTTATCATAAAATTGTAACAAAGGACACTTATCTATCAAGTTGGAACCAAGGTATCCATCTTTGATGAAGACAGTACTCCTTACACCTTTATTAGTGAGGTAAAATATCCCTTGATGCTTTATCAAGCAAAGCAGTAACTGAGATGGCAAACGACACTGTGCATGAAATGCATCCAATTGTGCAGATGTCATCCTCTTCTCCATGGTCAAGCTGAGGAGCTCATGAATCACTGCCACAACTCGTTTTTGAGCTTTTGGATCAGCAGCATCGAGCCTCCTCGCATTCAAATAAGGAGAAGGAAACTCCAACTTCTGCCACCTTTCAAGATGCTCAAGGTAACCAACATTTGGCCTAAAACCAGCAGGAAAATTCATCTTGAATGCAAATGGACCAAGATAATTCCCATCTCTTGAAATCTTCACCTTTCTCCTATCTCCATTTGCTTTCAGGTTCACAACTCCTTCCTGTGCCAACCTAATTTGTGTTTGAATTAACTCATTGTATTAAAATAATTTATAATCAAAATCTCACTTCCCATGTCAGTGCTAAGGAACACTTTTCAATGAAAAATAATCATCTTTTCTTCATATGCTTTTTAGAAAGCTGCAAAATTAAAATAAATTAAAATTATTATTCAAAATGAGCTAATTTTTTTTACGAATAACTAGCAACTTAGATGAATAAAAGAATTTTTTTTTTACTAAACATCAATAGGATCCCTAATATTATGAAAAATAATAGTCTTTAATTTTGATAATAGTCAATTAACTTGGTTCTTGAAATAGTGCCACCAATAAATTTGATCTCTAATATTCTTTTCTATGTAAATCTGAGGCATCTTGTAACTGAAATTGAGAAACTAATCCCACAAGGCAATAAGATCTATTTAGGAGGCTGATCTCTCCCAACGTATGTTTTTTCATACACACGGAACTAGAGATTACACTCTTGACCATAAGCTTAACAGGCATATTTATTTGACAATCATACCACACCATGATGGTGGTCTCTAATATAATTAAATCAGCAATTTACACCCTGGTTAAGGACCAAATTCAGTGACGGGTACTAAAGATAAGAATCATGGACTACATTACTTTTTCACAATGTGAAGAACGAATTGACTCATAAACACCAAAGTCAACAACTAAATTAACTTTTTTGTAGTGCCAAGATCGAATTAACCAGTACAGTAGAGTCAATTTCAGGGACAATTGATATTTTACTCACATTTTTTTCCTTGAAAATTAAAGGAATCCAAAAATGTACAACTTAGAAAAGACAATCGAATAAACCATTAATTTGGTTCATTAAGTATAACTCTATCTCCTAATCAGTCCTTAAAATAAAAAAAATTATATAAGTAGTCCTTGTAGTATTGAATATACATCAATTTAGTTTCTGAGTTTATATATTTTTTAAAGGATTTTTCAATTCATTGTAACATGATTTCTAATACTTGAGAAATTACTATATAATTTCGTTACATTAGAGACTATTTAGGAAAAGAGTAATACCTTGAAAGGATGAAGATGATGGTTTATTAGAGGAAAATCCAATAATTGGATTTAGCAAATTCCAATTTCCAAGACATGTAAACAGGTAACTATAACAAAGTACGTGTATGGTTCTACGTCCAAACATGAAGACTTGAGCTAAAAACGTGGAAATCAAAAGCTATTAGGAGTAACTTTTGCCTTGAACATGAAAAATGGATATGGTTTTTATTTTGATGTGATGCAGTTCAAAACATGCTAAAAAACGATTATTTCCTTAGATTGAACCCAAACACGTACCTATCCTCTCTAGCAGTGACAGCCAAAGTGGAATCCCAATCTTCTAGCACAAGACAATCCCTTCCACCGAAACGCCTAACCGAGAAAAAGTGCGGGTACTTGGCAACCAAACACTCCTTAAAATCCGAGGGCAGGCCCAACTCTGGCCCAACAAGCTCCACCGTTTGGAGCGGCACCCTGCAATCCACGCACAGCATGAGCAGCTTCCGCAGGCTAGTAACCAAGAGGGGTTCCATGGAGGCTCGGGCGTGGGCCTCTTCCTGGGCCAGGCTGTGGGCGCGGGCCGTGAGGGAGACGGAAGGGGGCGTCCCGGCGACGCGGAAGACGGAGGGGTATTTCTCAATGAGGCCCATGAAGGCCCATTTGCGGACGAAGCCAACGTTCTTCTCGAGGTCGCGGAGGAAGAGGGGTTGGGATTGGATGAGGGAGGTGAGGTGGAGAATCATCGAGGGCTTCTTGCGAAGCTCCATTACTCTGTCGAGTTCGAGGACTCTGTGGTACGTTTTCTTCTTCGGCCTTCTTCCGCCGCTGGATTTGTGTCTCATGAAGAATCGCGCGTTTTTTAAGGGGCAGAACGGGATAGCTAGGCGAAGCAGCATTGAGGGGAAGAAGAAATTTGAATCACCAGGTACAGGGAGGGCTTTCGAGTCCAGCAATGCAGTGCAGGGGGAGAAGTTAAGGTGGTTTGTTACATATTGGGGGAAAAAAAAAGGTTTAATACATTAGTTTTTTTTTAATTTTTGAGAATTTTTAATTAGATCTTTAAATTAAATAAATTTATAATTAGATCTTTAATTTTTTTATAATTTTTGTAATAAGATCTATAAAATTAGATTATAACAGTTTAAAATGGTCAGAAAAATAATAATTTATAGAATTTTACTAATTTTAAAACCTCAATTACAAAAATTATATAGGATCAAAGAATGAATTATAGTTTTTTATTTATAAATTTTCAAATAGTTCAACAATTTATTAATGTATTAAGCATAAAAAAAAAAGAATTGATTTTTTAATAATTGATTTTTATGAAAAATTCTTTAAAATAATCCTTATTTTAATCATATTTTAGATATTTTTAAAATTTGTGATTATTTTAAAAAATTGAAACAAATATTTGAAAAAAAAAATTAAAATAATATTTTTTTCCAAAAAGAAATTGTAACATTAATAGGAAACCTTAATGGGTTTTGATTAATGAAACGACTTGTAACAGATATAACCTGTAAACACCACAAAAATACATCATAATGCCAAAGGTTAATTTTAGTAAGATCTTGAATTAATTTAATTTTGAAAATAACAAGTAAAATTTTTTATTTTTGTGATAGCGACAACAAAAAAACATAAAACATTTGAATAAAGTACAATATCATTGAACATAAGCATGCATCACAGACACATATATATATATATATTGGAAACATGATTACATCAACTTTTGGATTACAAAGGAATGCCACATGGCACATGTACATCAATATAAAACATAAGAACAACATAATTGAAGCCTAGGATTACAAACAGACTGCCTAAAACATCTAGGGTACAACTAAAATGAGATAATGATAAAACAAAACAACCTGCCAAGAGCTAATCTTTAGAAGCAATGGAAACAACAAATCTTTAGAAGCAATGGAAACAACAACAATTGGTTCACTGAGGTGGTGACGGTGCAAATGAAAAAGCCCCAACATAACCTCCAACTCCCAAGGGTGCAATCCAAAAACGATGTGGACGAGGCTTGAATCTATTAGGATCACAAAAGTCATCTTTACAAGTCGACACAGGTCATGTTGGTAAGATGACCCTACATTGCCTAGACCAATAGGAATATCTCCACGAAGCTAAAGAATGTGACGGTAAAACTCACTACTACTGCAAGTGTGTACTTCATGATCACCTCTCCCTTGTACCATATATGTTAATGATCTTGGTGAATCCTCCATAAAAGACCAAGGTACACTTACATCATCAAAAGACCTAAAAACCTCAATCCTCTAAGTGGCATTGACATCTACTCCTACGAATACATCATTCGTATCACCGTCATACACATACAACTAGGGGTGTCTAAAAAAACTAAACTAAATCAAATTATATGAGAACAAAACTGAATTAAAAAAATAGTTCGTCTGAACCGAACTAAACTCAAAAATAGTTCACTCGAATTGAATTGAATTATTTTCTCAAATTCGAACATAACTATTCTCTGAATCAAACTAAACTATTTTTTTATACTAATTTGTAGAAGAAAGATTGAAAGATTTTTGTTTTACCCTTTTATAAAAATAGTTCATTTTTTATAGTTCATTTCTCAAACAATTCTAATTCTTTATAAAAATACTTCAATTTTTATAGTTTAGTTCAGTTTCATTCTTCAACAATTTAATTTTTCGTTCTTCAATAATTTAGTTTGATTCTTCTTTTTTTTTACCCACCCCTACATACAACACAAACATAAGGATAAGTTACTACAAAAATATCCTTATATCTTAGTAATAACATGATAAAACATATACATGCATCACATAACATCGAATCTTCATAAATATTTCATTCCTTGACAATGACTCTTAACTCTCAACAATTATAAATTAGCATTACGACATTATTTTCAGCATTCTAACAACTCACACGAATACCATGGGTAGTAGCTTACCATGGTTTCAAGCTTGCAAGCATAGGGACCTCTTGTGGAATTCGCTTATCCATCAATCCCCAAGGCCACTCGACTTCACATTTCCTTTCCAACATTGGTTGTAGATCCCATAAATTCCATGGTGGTTCAACAATTTATGTACCTACTCGATAATAACGTCCTTAAAGGGACTTAACAACAATAATTGTGACTCCTAGGTCACTTCCAATATCCTTGAACATGAATACTACCACCATGTATCAATCATCTCAGCATGGTCACCTTTAAATCAAGTTGATACCACCACAATAGGGAATGGTCCACCAACCGTTTCCACAATAGTAAGGTTAACAACTTACTCTTCAATATCAACAACATGTGTTCTACCTTTCAAGGATAGGAAAATCACAATTCTTATGAATATTAACATTCCACTTTAAGCTTTTATACCGTCCTACCTAATCCAATCTTTTGCAACAATTAAACAAGTCTTTTAAAAGGATATAGTCATTCAAAAGGTTCAGCTTTCCAACTTAACAAGTTTTCTCACTACCACTGGATTTTCCTAGTAAGTTCGATCTCTTGCTAAGTGAATCCTACCCATAGAGAAGGTACTCTCTTCAGTGTGTTCACTTACTCACTAAGAGTTTAGCCTTACCTGGTGATAATGTTGTCACAACACTATCAAAACTACTAGATTCCCCCCTTAACTTTGTACAATAGAGGCTATCTAGGTCATACTTCTCAAAGACACAAACTTATAGTGTCCAATCTTATTGTATAGTAATTAAGGGAGTTTGTATGCATAGAAACAGAAATGCAATTTCGATAGAATCAAATAGGATTGAAAATAGTAGTAGAATTTAGAATTCAAAAACGGAAATCACTAATTCAAGGATCCAAACTATGCAGTAGAATTATCACGATTCCAATGAGATGTGAATTCATATATCAACCCGAATTCAATTAGACAATCATCTAACATTCATGCACTAAAATTGAAATCACAATCACAACTCCTAATTAATGTGGATTCACGCATAAGCAAATGGTTGATTTAGGAGATCAACCGATTACCTAACCTCAATTAGATTGAATTAATCAATCCTAACCTAACATAGTTGAAAATCTCAAGTGAAATTAATATCATGAAAACATATTAGGATTTAGAAACAAAATAGATAAGTGTAGTAGAATTCTTGAAAGAGAATTACGAACTCTATTTCTAATCGCAATCGTGGGAACCTTGAATTGATTAGGAGGTTAGCCTTCCATGGAAATCACCATCGAAACTTCACAACAAGAAGGAAAACATAAAAGCATAATAGAATTGAGAAGAGAGATGAGAGAAAACTTATAATCCAAGAAATCTCCAAGAAACTCTAATCCAAAAACTACCCAAAAAATGTGTAACTCTTTTTTAACTAACTAACTAACTAATCCTATAATCAAAATAACAACTAAGGTAATCACAATCAAGGAATTTCGTGGGCCTAAAGGCCCACCCAATAAAGTCCTTGAATTGGGCTTGATTTACAATGGTAGCCCAAAAGAGTGGGACGTAGAGGCAAAACTTCAAATAGCTTTTTGACCCTGAAGGAGTGTGAATTAAGATAAGCTTATGAGAGAAATAATTTTATATCTTTGTATTATCTTTCTAAATTCACCAAGATTGTCCAAATCAAAGTTTTGTAACTCCATTTATAGCTTGCACAAGACAAAAACATCATAATGAGAGGTGAATATGAAAATAAACAAAGATTAGCAACTAAGCCCAATTAGGTCCAAAACTCAACAAATATGTCAATATTAAGCACAAAAATATGTCAAATATGTCCAACATAAGTCATAATTTAGTGCCTGAAAAGTGCTCTATCACCTAGTGAATGGAGTCATAAAAAGCTCTTGCTATGTTTAGTCACCCAATGAATCCATCATTTGCCTAGTGAGCCAAGCCATAGTTTAATTCCTAAAACCTCACATGTTTCACCCAACGAAGGTCCATCCTTTCCCAACCAAAGGAGTCATAAAGAGCATCCTCTAAAACTCACCATGCATTCGCCTAGTGAGTAGGATAACTCACTTGGAAATTGAAGTCACAAAGAATTCACATTCTCAACTTCGCCTAACTTGCATAGTGAAGACATTCCTTTGCTTAGCGAGAAGAGTCAAAAAGAGCCCCCCTAAGCTCTTGTTTAGTGCATTCAACAAACCTAGGTTTTCTCACTAAGTTTATACAAAGATGAGAACAAGTAGAATGCGTTTCTACATACCAAGAGAATGAAACATGTTTAAGGAAAGAAAAAAAAATAACTTTTCTGTTGCACCTTTTCTTTGTCCTCGAAGAAGACAAAACTTCTAAAGCAGCTTTGCAAAAATATCATCTTTAGCATTTAATGCAAAGATCTTTTTCTCTTTCTCCATACAAGATCAATAACTCTCTCACATATTTATATATATCCATCCTTGAAGATGAAGATGTAGACACGAGCATCAAAAGCAAGAAACAAATATAAAAGAAAAGTTGCAACACCTTTGGATGGCGTTTTGAAAATTTTGTAAAAAGCTTTCTTAGTTTACAACTTTGTTCTAAACTTGTATTTACGTTACTAAGCAAAGTTTTTCATTGAATTGTTATATGCTCACCTAGTGAGTTATCTTCCTTTGTAAAACTCTTAAGTTTTATGATAGCCTAAAGAGGCGAAGTGATAAAAAATACTTGGATTTCTTGTAATCATGGTGATCACAAGTGTTGTATAAGATAAAAAGGTTTTGAGAATACTTGGTTGTAAAGCTGTGTTGACTTAGTGGAAAATCCTTCGGGTTGAAGAAATTGAACGTAGCTCTTGTGAAAGAGTGAACTAAGATAAAACCTTACATTGATCTCTCTATCCCTTTCTCCATTTTGTGTCTGCATTCTTCAAATGGTTTATTCTAAAATTGTGTTTTTGAACTTATATATGCTAAACATTTTCAAAAAATACACAAAAATCACACACATAATTCAACCCCCTTCTTGTGTGATTCTTATTTCCTTTAGGCTTTGCCTAGTGAATAAGGTACTATGTTCTTGAGGTTTCACCTAGTGAGTGAGGTACTTGCCTAGTAAAAACTCATAATTTTTTAGAAACAACCTAGAAATGAAAGGTCACTTAATGATAATCTCCCCTCGCTTAGCAAACCTTCATAAAAAATCTAGAAAAAAAGGGATTCAGCCAGCGAGTCTAGGATTCACCCAACGAGTCTAGGACTCACCTAGTGAAACCCTACAACATACAATTCGTCCAAAAATAATCAAAACTTCACAAAGTCTACATGCAGTCCAACCAACAACTCAATAATAACATAAAATCAATATCCCATGTGAAAATAACAACAAATTTAGCATGCAACCATAGAATCATCATCAATCCAACATTTTCATAAAAGTTTAAAAAACTTACAAAAATGGCTACCCCCCTGAACAGTTCATACTTATGCATTTATACATATACAACATCATATTAACAACATACTAAAGTTCCACGAGAAAACACACAAGAAAAGGGATTAAATTGTATGCAATTTTTAAAGCACATTTTAAAGCCTTTTTTTTTTTTTTGCAAAAGATATGTTTGTAAAAGAAACTTAAAAAAATCATCCAAAACACTGATAATCCAAAAGCATTAATCACAGCATAAAAAAACAACTTTGTAAAGAATGTCCCAAAAGAAACTTTTTTGAGAACACAAGTTAACAAAACTTAAAAAGGAAAAGGGATAGAGATATCAACACTTGATATTTTTATACTAGTTCACTCTATAATGAAGGCTACATCCAGTCCCTTCAACCTTCAAGGATTTTCTACTAAGTGACTCTTGACTAACAAAACACAAGTATTCTTTACCTTACAAACACTTGTAATCAACAACCTTGATTACAAGGAACACATGTATTCTTTGTCACTTAGCCTCTTAAGGTTATCACAAAAACAACAAAGGATTTTACAAACAGAACTCACAAAGTGGGTGTAAGGTGAAAAACTTATCTACTTCTTTGTGAAAACAAAGCTTAAGATATATAATGAAAAGTAGAGTTTTACAAACAACTGTAATAGAGTTGGAATCTTTCAAGACTAAGATAAGAAAATAGAGCAAAGTCTAAAAATGTCTTTTTTACTATAAAATCTCTCTTTTTCTTGCACACAAGATTATTCTCTTTTCTTTTACAATGCTTTTTTTCTTAGGAGCTCTCTTTTTCTTTTGAATATTTTAGTATATGGATCTCTCTATGTAGCTCTTTTTCTTTTCAATTTGCTTGCTCTTTCAAGATAAGAAATTCTATGCTCTTTTGAGGTGCTTTGCACTTTTTTTTGTTAGTTGTCTATATTTGTCACATTCGTCCTCTCTTTCATTTGTGATTATATATTCAAACTTGTATATTTAAGACTTAGATATAACCATTATTGGAAAGCATCTTCTAGGATAGTTGGCAAAGCAGACATATTTTGTAATTCGTACAAAACGGTTTGCAAGAGTGGAGAGAATGTTCTCTTGTCCTTTTTGAAGATGCAATAGAAAGCATGTAAAAGGTTTGTTTTTTTGTGCACATGGCTTGAATAGCTCAGCGTTTGAAGAATCTTCTTAGAGTTCGAAACCTAGATTGAGAACCTTTCGTGAAACTTAGTGCAATTAGTTTCATGAGTAATAAATAAATAATAAAAGAATAAATAAAGTAAGAATGCTTATTCCTAATAATAGAACGTTTTGGACATTTTCTTATAGAAAATTGTAAATGCTTCTTATTATAGACGATCTTTGCTTCATAAGCTAGTAATCTTTATGGACCCTTTCTTATATCATTTTTTTTTTTATATATTTTAGTTTTCTTGAAAGAGTTATATACTTATACCTTAATTAGTCACATAAGACATTAAATCATTTTATTTGTTATCACTAAAACACTTGAGATGTTTGGATGCTTTCTAGGCATTTTGTTCCAATAATCTCCCCCTTTTTTATGATGACAAATACTAAGATAAGAAAAGCATAATGATATATAACGTTGTAAGATCATAAAGTTATATAAGTTAGAACATATAAATAGATTAAAGCATACAATGTATATAAGAGCTGTAAGTAGCAATTAGCAGTATCAAAGTAAGTAGATATAAGACAAATGTATACAAAAAATAAAGAAAATCTCTCCCGCAGTTTATAGATGGTAAAACTTAGAGATAGATGAAGAACTTTTGATATATTTATAGATTTGTCTTTTTCTACAACCCATTCTCTTCTTATCATTTTCTCCATTTTTTATCATCAAACAAAAAGTGAGAAAAGAACATCATTGTCAAAAGCAAAAAATAGTTTAAAAAAATAAAAACAAGAGAAGAAAACAAAAAAGGTTCAAGCAATAGGTGGAAGGAGTGAAGGGGTTCCAAAAAGTGTTGTGAAAAAAGCCTTTTAATCATCACTTCCATTTCAAAAAACGTTGGTCTATAGAGGCTTAGGTTGCTTTAGGAATTATTGGTGTTTATAAGGTAGGAGTGGATTGTTATGGTGGTTTTGGTGTGTAGACAAAGAGAGGCTTGGAGGATATGATGATCAGTGAGGTTGAAGGTTCAAGTGAGGCAGGTTTAGGTTGAGAGATAATAATAATTTATATGGGTGATGGTGAAGGTAGAGTGGGAGGGGTAGGTAGGGCTAGAAGGGATCTTGAACCATAATAGTTCACAAGTAAAGGATCCATGTAGAACTTGAAAAACTTTTCCCACGAGTATGGATGCGTCAACTTTATAGCTTTCAATCCCAACAAAGTAGCTACCATAAAATAAACTATGGCAATTTCACTGCTAGTGAATGCATTCTCTTTAGGATAAGGAGTCTTGAGAGGCATTGTAAGTCAATCGTCGAAGTGAAACAAAGGTGTGATTTTGATGAAGGTAACATAATTGGATGTTATAGGTCTATCAATTTTCTCCTCTTCAATCAGGTGTCTAACTAAAGTCTGATGACTAATAATTCATAACTCCTTCCATACTTTAGATGCTTCATCTTGATCTTAGGCATTATGTAGATTTTTCTCATCAACAACAGGACATTATCCAGTAGACAGTGGTGCAGTCCTACAAGGCATCTTAATCTTCAATCTCTTTGTTTTCTCTTCTTTGTATTTGTTCAAGTCCAAAATATTTGTTTATATCATTTATACTCTAATACATGCTTATGTTTTGATACTATATTCCTTATCATATGCTTTGATATATATTGTTTATGCTTTGATAATTACATTCTTGCGTGTGTGTGATATCGATGGTGTTAGGGGAGATGTCGATGATGGTAGTGGTGGTGCTGATAAGGGTGGGGGGTGGGGGTGGGATGGTAATAGTGACGATAGAGTTGTAGTGATGGTACCAATGAAAATGATGGTAGTAATATTGTCAATGCTAATAGTGAGTGGTGAGATACTAGAAGTAATAATGATAGTGTTGATAGGAATAGTGATAACATTGCAATTGTATCGATGGTTATGGTGATAATGGTGGGAGGTGACAATAGTGTTGGTATAATAGTGATGGTAGCAGTGACTAAGAACAATAATAAAAATAATCAAAGTCAAATGTAGTGAGAATATTTTTTTTTTTAAATTAAACCAAATTTACAAAAAAAAAAAAATATTTACATGGTCGAAAAACTCTCAGAGAAAACTCTTGAAATTGTGTTAAAAACCCCAGGCCCTAACATAGTAGATTGGGCAACCACCGTTTCAAAAAACATTCAATATAGTACTAAATAATTTGTTTCTTGTATTCTTCCTATTATTAATTACAGGAAAATGTTAAGAAACTAATTTTTTTTTTTTTTTTGCGTACTATATAAGTTCAGCTTATACAATCACCATGGAATTTCAACCAATAATCGCCTTGAAAATATCTATACGTATTCAACTTAGTAGGACGAGTATTATAGGTTTAAAGCGTCAAAACTTATTTGCAAGCGAAACAAATGAAGATAGTGTGGTTAACATATCAGAACAGGATGAAATGGGTTTTGTTCTATATATTTGATGAATTTTACAAATATAACATAATAGAATATGGGATTTAAAAGAAATGGTATAGTTTGATGTTTTAGAGAAATGGGAAAATCTGAAACGAGCTTTCGACCTATTGAAGAGAACAGTCAAGAATATATCAACTTCATCTTTCACCCTAAATGTAAAGGCAAAACTCAGCATCTAAATCTATACTAATGATAGAAAGTGAAATGTGCACTCACAAAAAGTACACCATCAAAGAAAATCTATTCGGGCATAGCTGGGGTGAAAGGCATGATCAATAAATAAAGCCTTGAGTGACCAGAAAAGGAAGCTACTTGGCCTTCTTAAGAAGATCAGAGGTTCGAAACTCCGCATCATCTCTGATGAAACTCCACCAAATGTAAGTTAGAGGAATGGTGGTGGAATGCCAAATAGCATGTGCATCGAAAAGTCCTTGATATGGAGGGAAATCATAGATTTCTAGGAGCATTGCAAGGCCACCAGCAGTAACAACCAGCCAGAGCTTCCAACGTGAAGGATGGTTACTAACACCAGCCCAAACTGCCCACATGGCAAGTTGTGCAACAGCCATTACCACACAAACTATCATATTCCATCCTACAGTTTAGATTGAGAGTGTTATCAAAATCACCACAAGAGGAGAAAATTAAACGAATGAACAGAAATGACAGACATAATGAAGAAAAATACAAGTCAAAACTTGTCTCTCTCGCACTAGGATACTTGCAGTAAAACCATAACTTCAATTTTGTTAATACGTAGCTATTCAAACCAAATCCAATCTTTGCACCCATCAAAAGTAAGTCTCATTGCCACTGCCCGCTACAGGATCTGCCATAGCAGAGCAGTTTGGTGTAGCAGCTATAGCGGACCAAATAGCGGCTGTAGCAGCAACAATTTTCAAAAATGATAAAGGAGAAGACTTGGATTTAGAAAATGATAAGTGATTCCTATCTAGGAAACTTTTGATTTACTTCGCATGTTATGACTTTATATTGTTAAACTTAATGTCATTAATTTTGAGTAATTTTTATCATTTTTCAGAATTTTATGTATATGGAATACATAATATAAACTAAATAAAAAATTTCAAAATAGTGGCTATAACGCTATAGCATTTTTGGTGCCAGCCCCTATGTGCTGCTATCTGGGATTTAGAACATTGGTTGATCCTACATTCAACTCTCAGTCTATGCAATAATAATATAAAGATTGCATAACAGGACATACCATAATCTAGTAAATAGAAGTTGATGTACATCACATGGGTGGTCACAAAAGCGATCAATGGAGCAGCAACCATAACTCTGGTAGCCTCATCTCTAACACTGAAGGTTCGTAAGATGGCTAAAATGAGGGAGTATCCAAGGAGAACCACTGCAGATGAGTAGTCCAGTTTCTCTGTTAGATCAACATCTCTGCAGTACAATAGAACACATAAACAATGAAATTTTAAGCTTAAAGAAAAGAAAAGAAAAAAATGAAAAAGAACTTACGATGAAAGAAAAATTTTAAATACCTAAATTGCTACATTCAACAATGAATGAGACATGTTTTATTTCTTTTTTACAGTTATACTGAGATTTTTAAACAAGACAGGTAATTTCTTGAAAACAATAGGAGCATCAACATAATTTAGAACAATATCAGAATTAGCCATGGTAGTTGAATCAGAATTCAGATCTTGAATCAGAGGGTCTATTTTTTGAATCATGAATTGAATTGTAATGTGAATCGTAAGATTCATGTTCAATAATAAAACATAACATATATAACTAATAAAGACATATAAAAGCACAAATTTATGATTAGTAATTAATAAACATAAAAGTAGAACCATTTTAAACACATATTTAATCCAAATTAAAATTACAGAATACATAAATATAAATATATTTTAATAAAAGATGTGTAATTGGTATGTCAGTAGTGGACCATACCCAGAACAGCAAAAGAATGCTGAAATTGTGGTAGTATTTGATGGGCCTAAATGTCAGAACTTATTTTGAAAATTTTTACACTTAGGAAGGGAATAAATTAAAGGGTTTTACTTATAAAGATAAATTATAATTGTGTGACACGTATGCTAGCCACATTCATACTTCAAAAATTAAATGCTCTGAAATACACAGTTCCTGTGCTACATGCTGGTCAGAAAAGTCCTGCAATTCATGGTGTAATTCAAGCACCAAAACAATTCGCATCGCCAGCTGCTTGTATTGAATCATATGTATCATATCATGAATTGTATGATACTGATAATAATGGAATTAGCTTTAATTAAAACCAATTATATATATTATGGACTGCCCAAAATGAATTTTACGAGGGTCTTAATTTTCAAAGCAAAAACAGCCTTCATAAGTGTTAATGTGTCTTAGAAAGGGACAGTGTACTAGAAATATTCTTATACTAAAAATTAACATAAAGTTTCTGCATTAACATTTCGTATGCATATATTGTGATTCAATTTGTTCACATCTTTTGCCAGGTGATTCAGACTTCAATATAAGAACTAAGAAGTATCACTTTACTAACAAACAACAATACCAGACAATTGACACAACCTAAAACCAATCACTCTTTAAGGTTAAATAGCAAGGTATTCATTTACAGAATAACCAAATCAGAATGACGTTGTTAAACCAAAATATTTAGAATCAGTTTAAAATAGTGAGAATATCTGTATAAGTAACTTACCGACTGTGGAAAACAGCACTCCAGAGCCAGGAGTTTAGTGATAAGAGCCCATACATATGCCACAAACCAGCATACTCATAATATGCCTTCTTTCCATCTTTTAGAGGCAATTTATAGTATATAAGAATGAAAAAGGAGACCCAACCATGAAAGTGCATTGCAAGATTGAGACATGAAAAAGCCACAGAAGCAGGTTCCTGTTTACAAGGATAAATGGAAGTTTATTAGACAAGGGGATTTGAGGTTATTGGATGCCAACACAAAATGAAAAACATAAGGGTATAGCTCCTTTGCTAACATACCTGCATCCCATATATACGACTGAATGGCCATTTGCCATGATATTTAACAGGGCCAAGGTTATGTGACTCCCTTTCTTTCTCTCTATCAAGCATGCAGTAGTACCGGCAGTCACTTTGACAATCCCATTTTTTCCATTGTAAATAGAGTGGTTCTTGTTGCATGTACCACGGACGATCAATAAGTTCTCCATCCGAAGAAAGTTTACAGCTCGGAAAGCATCTTTGTCCAACACATCCAGTTTCCTGACATTGTGTTACGCAACCCCTGATATCCAATGCAAAACAAGAAATAAAAAATAAACCTAACAAAATCCAACAAAATATTCTACTTAAATCATAAAGGAATTAACAACTTCAAAAATTTGGATGCAATGAAGATTTTCTATGTACTATAATAAGAAAAAATGAAAAAAGGAACAAGAGGGAATAACAACTTATCCTATTTGATTATTCTATCACTTTACTCATTCAATGCATGTACTTTATTTAGCTATTTAATTGCATTGTTTCCATTCTTCTAAAATAAAGACTTCACAAATTCAGATATAACTAATAATTTTGTTTTAAATACTTGTGGTTAAGTTGTTTTTGTCTATTTCTAGTTTAAAATCTTTACATTGAACACTATATCATCTATATGATATATTTGAAGTATTTTTTCATTGTCTGTGAATCTTACAATTCGATACAAATTATGATTCACGATTCAAAAATTAGCTCAGCAATTCACAATTCAAATCTCGATTTGACAACCTTATAATAAGCAAAAGCAAAAAAAGGAACAAGAGGTAATAAGCGATGAAAACCAGTGCAAAAGACACCACTATTAATGGTTGTATCTAAATTTTAGTTCTTGATAGAAGAGTTTAATTAAGAGGAAAATTCTACCTAGTGATGGGGTCTGGTTGTTATTGTTGATGTTGTTATATCTGAAACTTGGTAAGAGACTATTTAAAAGTGTAAATAGAAAACATTTTCTCACTCCAAACGACCCCTAAAATTTCCTTGTAAGATTCCCAACATTACCACTAGTAATGTATTTTCACAACATATCAAATAGATGTAGCATTTTGGAAAGCTACTTCATGGGAAAGATAGGAAAAAATACCTATAACGCGGATCAGCATCACCGGCACTTGCATCGATTACCTCCACAGACCAAGAAAGCACCAAAAGGAAAGCACAAACACAACCATCTAACATCTGATTACATAAACAGTTAAAGCACAAAGGTCACACATCTACATCAGCAAAATTATGCAAATGCTACCACAGTGGTAGTGTGGTACATGAACATCTTCCGCCCAAATAATTTTTCTTCAAACATTGATAAATAAATATAGACAAAAGAAAGAAGGGGAAAAAAAAGAGAACAAATATTTACACAAAATCTAAGATGTAGAGAGACAATAAGATCTTCAAAATCAAGACCCACATCTCAAATCTCGTGGAAAGGGAACCTTCACCGTTGCAATAGATCGGAAGCAAGGTAGTAAAAATCTCGATCTGAATCGTAAAATAGTACGATTGCGATTTTACTACCTATTCACCAGTCAAATCACGGGCAGGATTGCCTTATGGGCACAACGTGTTTTTGCGAGTCGATCTGCGTAAGAAAAAAAAAAGATCAAGAAAAAAAGGGTTTTCGGGTTTACAAGCCCTTATTCTTCTATTCAACAAATCGAAACCCCTCTGTTCTGCGTCTTTCCTGCAATTTCCGGCGACGCAAAGGGGCCTGCACGCACTTTACACCCCAAATCAGTGTTATTATAATTGGGGAAGGATTTTTCATTGTTGTTGTTGTTTTTTTTTTTTTCTAATAATCATATATTATATTATCTATATCTATATATGTAAAATCTTTTTATATGTGAAATATATTTGAACTGAGGCATCGATTGAAATTTAAAGTTTACAAAATTATTATCGGATTCAATTAATTTAATTATATTTAATGAAAAATAAATTTGTTCATACTAATGGTATTTATAATATATTTTTAATAATTATAAGTTAATAATATTTTTTAAATAAAAAATGATAGAAAAAGTTAAATATATCATATTATAAGAATAAAATTAAATAATACGTTAATTTGTATGTTTAAAATATATTTTATTCTAAATAATAATAAAGAATAGAATTTAAGAAATATGTTATTATATGCATATATTAATATGATTTATTTTAATTTAATATTAAAATATATTTCACCAATAATAATAATTAAAATAAAAAATTTTATAAATATATAATTAAAGTTGAAATGATTCATAATATTTTATTTAAATTAATAATTAAATATGTTTATTTATATATTTATCTATCATCTAAACTAGACTTGAACTTCATTTAATAAATAATTAAATTGTTCACAATAAAGTTACTTATTATACAATTATGATAACTATAACTTAATAATATGTATTTAGAAACTAAAATACGATAAAAAAAAAGTATTAGTATATAAATACTATAATAATAATGTTAAATATTATATTAATAATTATGCTCAAATTTTTTTAATTAATTATTTTAAGTATATTTCACAAGACACTAATAATTTTATAAATAAGTAATTAAATTTAAAATAATTCATAATATTATATTTTAATTGATTTGAGCTGTTATATATAATCAAAGTACCATAAGTTTAGTTTTAAACTAGAACAACATTTGTAATTATACAAAAAATTATTATTTATTTATTAAGAATATATTTTGGTTTATTTTTTATATTCAAACATAAAAAAATTTGATCATGCTTTTATTTTATTTTTTCTTCAAATTCATCGTGCATGTGAATGTGAAATCATTCACTTAGTATAATTATATGCTATAAAACTAGCTCATACCTTTAATAATTATAGAATGAAATTAATTATTTTTTAAAATGTTAATAAATATGAAATATATAGTCTATAAAATAATATTTAATAAATTACTTTAACGATATATTTTACCTTTTAATTATAATCTTGTGAAAAATTATCATGGTCATAAAAAATACACATAATATATTAAAAAAATACTATTTATAATAAATTATAAAGTAATAAAAAAGTAATATATTATTTATATATACAAATTATATGTTTATATTTAAATAAACATTTTAAAAACATACGTAATGCATCTAATTATAATATTATAAGATATCCTATGATGTTTAAAACTATTTATAAAAAAAATATTAATACATAATTATATACTATATAATTGAGACAAATGTATAAATTATATATATATATATATATATATATATATATATATATATTAATTATCATGCATTAATAGTGTAAAATAATTTTATAATATCATTCAATCACAATTAACAGTGTGTATAACTTTTCAAGTATTTATTATAAAAGTCCATTAACTTGTCCTTATTTTATATGATGGACTTGTGATTAAATATTTTATATTGTGAGTACATTGTCTATTTTCTACAATTTGTATATAAATAAAAAATATTAATAATTAAATAAAATGATATATATAATAAGTAGAAAGAATATAAATTATTATTATTGTTTTGATATTATTCATATTGTTATTATTATTATTGTTATTGTTACTATTATTATTATTATTATTATTATTATTGTTGTTGATGTTGTTGTTGTTGATGTTGTTGTTGCTGTTGTTGTTGTTGTAGTTATTATTATTCTTATTATTATTGTTATTGTTGTTGTTGTTGTTGTTGTTATTATTATTATTATTATTATTATTATTATTATTATTATTATTATTATTATTATTATTATTATTATTATTATTATTATTATTATTATTATTATTATTATTATTATTATTATTATTATTATTATTATTATTATTATTATTATTATTATTATTATTATTATTATTATTATTATTATTATTATTATTATTATTATTATTATTATTATTATTATTATTATTATTATTATTATTATTATTATTATTATTATTATTATTATTATTATTATTATTATTATTATTATTATTATTATTATTATTATTATTATTATTATTATTATTATTATTATTATTATTATTATTATTATTATTATTATTATTATTATTATTATTATTATTATTATTATTATTATTATTATTATTATTATTATTATTATTATTATTATTATTATTATTATTATTATTATTATTATTATTATTATTATTATTATTATTATTATTATTATTATTATTATTATTATTATTATTATTATTATTATTATTATTATTATTATTATTATTATTATTATTATTATTATTATTATTATTATTATTATTATTATTATTATTATTATTATTATTATTATTATTATTATTATTATTATTATTATTATTATTATTATTATTATTATTATTATTATTATTATTATTATTATTATTATTATTATTATTATCTATCCAAGGCATAGTAGGAATAGAGAGAAGTGTATAAAAACTATAGGATTTAACTATGGACTTAGTAGATTTACACATAAGGCATCTATCACATATATGATGAACGTCAAGTTTCATAAGCAACTAATAGAAATGTTCACACTAAATCCTATTTAAGCAACCAATAGACCACCTTGGTATGCCTCTTTAAGCAATAGTTCTCTAACATAACTTTTGGGCACACTCAACCTTTTATCCTTAAAGAGAAATTCTTCTTGGATATAGAAACTTTCATTTTCACCTAAAGTACAAGGCTCATTGATTTCCTTAAAAACTCATCCTTAAGGTATAACTCCTTCAAATGCTCAAACCTTGAGAGTTCAATTTCAAGCATAGATAACAAAGCATGTCTTCTAGACAAGATGTCAATAACAATGTTGGCTTTCCCTTGTTTATGCTTGATGATAAAAGGGACTATTCTAAGAACTCAACTCACTTCACATTTCTTTTATTTAACTTAATTTGACTCTTAAGATGTTTAAGGGATTCATGATCACTATGGATCATAAATTCTTTAGGCAATATATAGTGTTGCTACACTTGTAGGGCTCTCACAAGAGCATAGAGCTCTTTATCATAAGTAGAGAACTTTATTTGAGTTTTTTTTTATCTTTTCACTAAAATATGCAATAAGATGTCCCTCTTGTAACAAAGTGGCTCCTACTTCCATGTTGGGAGCATCACACTCTAGTTCGAAAGTCTTATTACTAAAGTTAGGTAGAGCTAAGATAGGGGCATCTATCAATCTCTCTTAAGAGCTTGAAAGGCTCTTTCTTGACTTTCCTCCCATTTAAAACCTACATCTTCTTTTACTATTTCATTTAAAGGGGCGGCTAAGGTGCTAAAGTCTTTGACAAAAAGTCTATAAAAGCTAGCTAACTTGTGAAAACTTCTAACTTCAACTACCATTTTTGGTGTTTGCCAACCCTAAATGGCATTCACTTTTTATGAATCTTCCTTGACTCCTTTAGAACCAACCACATAGCTTAAGAACATAACCTCGAATTACAGAACGTGCATTTTTCAAGACTCCATATAAGCATTATTGTCTCAACAATAACATCACACTCTTAACATGCAAAATATGATCATCTATACGATTAGAATAAACTAGTATATCATCAAAATATACAACCACACATTTACCAATCAGAGATCTAAGAACGTGGTTCATTAACCTCATGAAAGTACTTGGGGCATTAGTAAGTCCAAATGGCATAACCAACCATTCATATAGTTCAAGTTTAGTTTTGAAAGTAATTTTCCATTCATCCCCCTCTTTCATTCGTATCTAATGATATCCAATTCGTAAATCTATTGTGGAAAACACACACGCACCATATAATCATTAAGCAAATCATCAAGGCATGGGATTGAGTGTCTATATCTAATTGTAATAGAGTTTATAAGCCGGCAGTCCACACACATATGCCAAGTACCAACTTTTTAAGGTACCGATATTACATGCATTGTGTTGGGTTATTTTTGGGCTCCCAACTATGTGGACAAAAGCCCAATACTCTCAAGCCCGCTAGGTATCTCTTTATAAGAGGAGAAAGGGTTAGATTGAGCAGACATAGGAGACACAAGAGAGAGAGTGAATTTCTCACAGAGATTGAGAGAGAGTGGATTTCTCAAATAGAGAGAGTGAGAATTTCTCATATAGAGAAAGAGTGAATTTTTCACAGAGTGGGTGAGAGAATAACTCTTGTACTCTTAATTAATCATAGTGGATTAATTTCTTTGGTCTGGATGACCTGTGGTTTTTACTCCTTACCTTGAGGGAGTTTTTCCACGTTAAAATATTGGTCTCTCTCTTGTGTGATTCTTCTCATTATTACTTTCATTTGCATTTGTGGTTACTCCTTAGGGATTCTTGCAAGTTAGGGGAATTTTTATCCGCTGCGTTGTGTCACCACATTGGTGGTGCCTTATTGGTGGTATCGTACTACCTTCCCATCATCAAAGTGGTGGCCTTTTCCCCAACAGAGTGGTATCAGAGCTCTCTGATTTGAAGGGTGTTCTGTTTGCGAGAATAATGGAGGTTAATACAAATAGAATGGTGAGTTTGAATGGTACTAATTATCACTTGTGGAAAGTGAAGATGAAAGATTTATTATTTGTGAAGAAAATGCATCTTCCTGTTTTTGCTGCTCAGAAGCCAAAATTCATGTCTGATGAAGAATGGGACTTTGAGCATCAACAAGTATGTGGTTTTATCCGACTTTTTGTGGATGATAATGTTTATAATCACATTGCAAGTGAGATAGATGCCAAGACTTTGTGGGAGAAGATTGAATCCTTATATGCCTCAAAGTGTGGGAACAACAAATTGTTTTTGTTGAATTCTATTGTGAGTTTGAAGTTCAAGGAAGGCACTTCACTATCAGATCACTTGAATGAATTTCAAAGGATTATTGATCAGATGTCAAGAATGGGCATCAAGTTTGAAGATGAGATTTTTGGATTACTACTTTTTAATTCTTTACCTAAGTCTTGGGAGACTTTTAAGGTCTCTATCACAAATTCAACCCCTAATGGTGTTGTCTCTTTGCAAATGGTAAAGGGTAGCGTACTTAACGAGGAGATGAGAAGGAAGGCACGAGGTTCTTCATCTCAATCCGAGGTACTTGTCACTGAAAATAGGGGGAGAAGTCAGAAAAAGGAAAGAGAAATAAGTAGAAGTAAATCCAAGTCTAGATACAAGAAGGTGGAGTGTCACTACTGTCACAAAACAGGGCATATACGGAAGCATTGTTTCCTGTGGAAAAAGGAGAACAAAGGCAAAAAGGGTAAGTCAAAAGAGAAGGATGATGATGATGATGATGATCATGATCGTGTCACCACTACTACAGGTGATGATCTTGTCATTCTTCGAAACTTTGAATCGGTTAATTTTGTATCCGATGAGAGCATGTGGATTATTGATAGTGGTGCTACATTGCATGTTACACCAAGGAAGGAGTTCTTTACATCTTACACTGCAGGTGATTTTGGAGTGTTGAAGATGGGTAATGATGGTGTGACCAAGGTGGTCGGTGTTGGTGATGTTTGCCTACAAACCAACACAGGAATGCAGTTGTGGCTTAGAGGAGTAAAACATGCTCCAGATGTTCGCTTTAACTTGATATTTGTGCATATGCTTGATGATGGTGGTTATGATAATCACTTTGGTCATGGAAAATGGAAACTCACCAAAGGTAACTTGGTTGTGGCTAGAGGGGAGAAGATTTCTAAACTGTATTGGACAAAAGCTTTGGTTGATAAAGACAGTGTGAATGCCATGGATATGGAGGCATCTTTATGGCACCGAAGGCTTAGTCATATCAGTGAAAAAGGGTTGATTTGTTTAGCCAAAAAGGACATGCTTCCAGGATTGAAGAATGCAGAGTTGGAGAAGTGTTCTCATTGCATGGCTGGTAAGCAGACTAGAGTATCCTTTAAGAAGCATCCTCCCTCCAGGAAGTCAGAGTTGCTAGAATTGGTGCATTCTGATGTTTGTGGCCCATTGAAGGTAAAGTCATTTAGTGGTGCACTTTATTTTGTTACCTTTATTGATGATTGTTCTAGAAAGCTCTGGGTTTATGTTTTGAAGACAAAGGGCCAAGTGTTGGAGAAGTTCAAACAATTCCAGGCTTTGGTTGAGAGACAATCAAGCAAGAAGGTGAAATGTATTCGCTCTAACAATGGTGGTGAATACTGTGGACCATTTGATGTATATTGCAGGCAATAGGGTATCAGACATGAAAAGACTCCTCCTAAAACTCCTCAATTGAATGGCTTAGCAGAGAGGATGAACAGGACATTGATTGAGAGGGTTAGGTGCATGCTTTCTGAAGCAAAGTTACCTAAGCATTTCTGGGGTGAGGCACTTTACACAGCAGTGCATGTTATTAATCTCAGTCCTGCAGTTGCTTTGAATATTGAGGTGCCAGACAAGATTTGGTTTGGCAAAGATGTCAAGTATGATCATTTGCGAGTCTTTGGTTGTAAGGCCTTTGTGCATGTTCCAAAGGATGAAAGATCCAAGTTGGATATGAAGACTAGGCAGTGTATCTTCATTGGGTATGGCCATGATGAGTATGGTTACAAGATGTATGATCCTGTTGACAAGAAACTTGTCAGAAGTCGTGATGTGCAATTCATGGAAGATCAAACCATTGAAGACATTGATAAGGTAAAGAAGTCTACACCTGAGAAAGACAATAGTTTGTCTGAAATTGATCCAGTTCGGATGCCTGTACATGATTTAGATACTACTAATAATAATGTTCAAAATGGTGAGCAACATAATTATGTTGGTGATCAGCGACTTGGAGATGACTTTGATGTTCCTCTTGATGATGATGTTGAAGAGGAGCAAGAGATGTCACAAGATGAGAATCTGGGTGATGCTCCTGAATTGCATCCAGTTCAACTTAGGAGGTCTAATAGGCAGAGACAATCATCTATAAGGTATACTTCTGATGAGTATGTGACCTTGACAGATGGAGAAGAACCTGAGTGTTATCAGGAGGCCATGGAGAGTGAAGAAAAGCAAAAGTGGATGGATGCAATGCAAGATGAAATAAAGTCTTTGCATGATAATCACACTTATGATTTGGTGAAGTTTCCTAATGGCAAGAAGGTCTTGGAAAATAGGTGGATTTACAGGTTAAAGCAAGAGAGTAACTCTTCATATCCAAGGTATAAAGCCAGACTAGTAGTGAAAGGCTTTAGACAGAGAAAAGGTGTTGACTTCAATGAGATTTTCTCTCCTGTGGTGAAGATGTCATCCATCAAAATTGTGCTGAGTTTAGCTGCTACCTTTGATCTGGAGGTTGAGTAGATGGATGTAAAAACAACTTTCCTTCATGGTGATTTGGAGGAAGAGATATACATGAAGCAACCTAATGGTTTTCAAATTAGTGGAAAGGAAGACTATGTGTGCAGGCTCCAAGATAGTGGTACAAGAAGTTTGAGTATGTTATGTATGAGCAAGGCTACAAGAAGACTACTTCTGATCATTGTGTATTTGTTAGAAAATTTTCTGATGATGACTTTGTTATCTTGTTGTTGTATGTTGATGACATGCTTATTGTTGGGAAAAGTATTTCCAGAATTGACAGGTTGAAGAAGCAATTGAGCGAGTCATTTGCTATGAAAGACATGGGAGCTGCTAAATAGATTCTTGGTATAAGAATCATTCGTGATAGACAAGCAAAGAAACTTTAGTTGTCACAAGAACACTATGTTAAAAGGGTTTTGCAAAGATTTCATATGGAAAATGCTAAAGTAGTGAGCACTCCTCTTGCTGCTCATTTTAAACTGAGTTTTGGACACAGACCTTTAAATGAAGCTGAGAAGACTAATATGAG
Source organism: Mucuna pruriens (assembly GCA_025330945.1). Classification (NCBI taxonomy): domain Eukaryota; kingdom Viridiplantae; phylum Streptophyta; class Magnoliopsida; order Fabales; family Fabaceae; genus Mucuna; species Mucuna pruriens. Next base: position 719,568 of record JAENHJ010000053.1, on the reverse strand, counting down.
TAGAGTTCCTTATGCATCTACAGTGGGTAGTTTGATGTATGCAATGGTGTGTACAAGACCAGATATTGCACATGCTGTTGGTATTGTTAGTAGATTTTTGTCTAATCCAGGTAAAGAGCATTGGAATGCTGTGAAATGGATCTTGAGGTATCTTCGTGGTACTAGTGATTTGAGGCTTTGTTTTGGAGGTGATAAGCCTACTTTGGTGGGTTACTCAGACTCAGATATGGCTGGAGACATTGATTCCAAAAAGTCCACTTCAGGCTATTTGATTAAGTTTGCAGGGGGAGCTGTGGCTTGGCAATCTAAATTGCAAAAGTGTGTTGCTTTGTCCACTATTGAGGCAGAGTTTATTGCCATTACAGAAGCATGCAAGGAATTGCTTTGGGTGAAGAAATTCTTGCAGGAGCTTGGTTTTGTTCAGGACAAGTACTTGTTATTCTGTGATAGTCAGAGTGCAATTCATCTTGGTAAGAATTCAACTTTTCATTCTAGGTCCAAGCATATTGATGTGAGGTATCATTGGATACGTGATGCTTTGGATGCTAAGCTGTTGGAGTTGACTAAAGTTCATACTGATGATAACGGTGCTGACATGATGACCAAAGTAGTTCCAAGAGGGAAGTTTGAAGCTTGTTGTGAGATCGCCGGACTGGCGATTACCTCCACATAGTTGTGAGGGGGGAGATATGTTGGGTTATTTTTGGGCTCCCAACTATGTGGACAAAAGTCCAATACTCTCAAGCCCGCTAGGTATCTCTTTATAAGAGGAGAAGGGGTTAGATTGAGCAGACACAGGAGACACAGGAGAGAGAGTGAATTTCTCACAGAGATTGAGAGAGAGTAGATTTCTCAAATAGAGAGAGTGAGAATTTCTCATATAGAGAAAGAGTGAATTTTTCACAGAGTGGGTGAGACAATAACTCTTGTACTCTTAATTAATCATAGTGGATTAATTTCTTTGGTCTGGACGACCCGTGGTTTTTACTCCTCACCTTGAGGGAGTTTTTCCACGTTAAAATATTGGTCTCTGTCTTGTGTGATTCTTCTCATTATTACTTTCATTTGCATTTGTGGTTACTCCTTAGGGATTCTTGCAAGTTAGGGGAATTTTTATCCGCTGCGTTGTGTCACCACATTGGTGGTGCCTTATTGGTGGTACCGTACTACCTTCCCATCATCAAAGTGGTGGCCTTTTCCCCAACACATTGCACATAGGATTTTACTTTCTCTTACCAAACCCTTGTCAAGCAATTGCATCACCTATTGTTGTATTTCTTTATATTCCTCCATATTGGACCTGTAAGTAGGATGATTAGGCAACGAAGAACCAAGGACAAAATCAATTTAATGCTTAATCCCTCGAATGGGTGGTAATCCTTTGGGCATATCTTGAAAGAGATATTTGAACTCCTCAAGCATCCTTTCAAACACTATAGGTACTTTCTCTAAAATAGAATTCAACACTAAACACATGTTAATTAGCAAGAGTAATAAAGGATTTTTTTTATTTAGGAGAACTTTTTTACAATTTTTCTACTAACTAAGACACTATTGCTTTTATCTTTATTTTTCCTCTCTTTAATATATTTTTTTTCAACTTCTTTTCTCTCTTCATCTCTTTTTTTTAATCTCAATTGATCTTCTATAACTTCATGAGGTGTCAAGGGTTTGAAAGTTACCTTTTTACCCTTGTGGACAAAGAAAAATTTTTGGTCATACACCATCATGTGTAACTTGTTTGTCAAATTGTCACGATCTTCATAACAAGATGTGAGTGACTTCCATAGGTACTACGTCACAAAGAATCTCATCCTTGTACTTACCCAAAGTTAGTTCAATATTCACTTGTTTATTAACAACCATTTTTCCTTTCTCACTTAATCACTAAAGCTTATAGGGTCTAAGGTGGGGAATAATGGGCAATTCAAATTTTTCCACCAACCTTCAACTGGCTACATTTACATTGCTTCCACCATCTATAATGAGAGAGCAATATTTACCTTTGATAATGTTGTCGATACACTATTAAATCACTAAATTTTCCTTAATTTTTGTAATGTAGAGACTAACCTAGGTCGATTTCACAAGGACACAATCAAATTATACATAATCTTCTTAATTAGAAACCAAAAATGAATGTGAAAAATAGGGGTTTGGGTGATACAAATTATGCAAAATAGGAATTATATAGAACAAAGTTTTTGCAAAACAGAATGGATTTAAAATGATGTGTAACATCAATTCAAGGATTCAATCATGCAATCAACTATCATGGTTCTAAGAAGGATGGAATTTCTTATCAACCTAAGTTTCTTTAGATAATCATCTAACGTTCGTTCATCCATATTAAGATTACAATTGCAACCCCTAATTAGCATGGATTCAAGATCATAATTGGTTGATTTTAAGTTATTAATCAATTACCAAATAGAACACAATCCAAAACTCAAATGAGATAACAATCACGAAAATATATTAAGAATTTGGAAAGACAAATAGTAAAAATTGCATAAGATAAAGAATCAAGAACTTAAACCAATTTACATTCCTAAACCTTGAATTGACAAAGAAGCTTAGCCTCCCACGACCATTGTCATAGAAAACTCAGTAAAATATAGAGAAGGAAAACTAGAAAAAATAGAAAAAATCTGCAGAAAAAATTTCATAGAAACTATGGGGAAGAGAGGAAACTTCTTATGGAAGAGAGGAAACTTCTTATGGAAGAAACCCCTTTAACTCCCAAAACCGTTTCTCTAACTAACTAACTTCTCAATTACTCTCACTACCAACTAACCTACTGATTACATGCTCAAAAGTTTGAAGGAAAATGGGCTTGGATAGAAGAACTAATAGCCCAAAAAGCTCACCAACCAGAGCCTTATAATCTGGGCTAGAATCTTCAAGGAAAAGCCCAATCAAAGCGGCGTAGAGGTAGTAACTTCATATCCATATTTGACATTGCAAATAGTCGAACTGGGTTGAACTGTAAACAGAGAATTTATAGATCTCTGTCATAGCTTTCCAAGGCTACCAAGATTGTCTAATTTGGAGATTTGTAGCTCTAGATATGACCTATATAAGATAACAACCTCATAATAAAAATTAAGTTCGAAAATAAGCAAAAATTAGCAACTAACCACAATTAAGCTCAATTGTCCAAGACTCAACCAATGTGTAAATATTAACCAATGTGTAAATATTAACCAAAAAATGATGTCAAATATGTCCAGTATAAGTCACTATTAAGTGCTTAAAAATGCTTTATCAACCTTTAACCAAACATCTTGAATGAAAGTTATTTTCCCATTGTGATTGATAATCTTCTATGAATGCACTTATCAAACATCTTATCATTAGAAGGTACCCTTCACTTTCAAAAGTTGATGTCTCTTCATAGGGACTTTCACTATCGATGTCACCATCATTTCTACAATCGAACTAGATTGAGCTCAAAAGAAAAAAGTTGTAGATCTTTGTCTTAGCTTTCTAGAGCCACCAAAATTGTCCAATTTGGAGGTTTGTAGCTCTAAATATGGCCTGCATAAGACATCTACATCATAATGAGAATTAAATCCTAAAATAAGCAAAACTTAGCAACAAAGCTCAATTAGGTCTAATAACCTAAGACTCAACAAATGTGTTAATATTAACCATAAAAAGATTTCAAATATGTCCAACATAAGTCATTATTAAGTGTCTCAAAAGTGCTCTATCAAATTGTCCTCACACTTGGACTTTTGCACTCTGACAAAAATCATAAAAAAATCTAAAGTAAAAGAAAATGAATCGAATGAAATGAACTATAGCAAGTACAAATAAAATACATCACTTTTCAATGAATCCTTAAGTTAATAAAAGGAATAAGAGTACAAGCATCATAGTATCAAGGTACCTAATAATCTATGAATTTAGTCCTACCATCTAAAGTAAACAAGAGAACAATATATACTAAAGAATGACCCATAAATGATAGAACCCTCTCAAAATACATACTCTCAATCTCTCAAGTGTTTAGGTTGTGTTTACATTCAAGCACCCTATGCTAACTAGCACTACCAATCTTTGACTAGCCTTTAATTTCTACAACTTGAAACACATGCAAAAATGATCAAAAAGACTTTTATTAAGGTTGTAATGTGGCCAAGGACAAGGTAGGATATGAAACGTGATTTATTTAAGCTTACACAACCAAAGAGGGAAGATGAACAATGAGGTATAAGTCAATAAGCATGACGACTATGCCCAAAACAATACAAGACATAGAAGAAAAGCAAAACAATGCAAGACAAGTAAGGTTCACTTTGTTTCCTTTCCTCTTATTTTTTTTCTTTCTATTTCAATTTCACTTCTCTCTCTTTTTTTTGCACCACTACAATCTTTTGTTGCATTTTTTTCAACTTTTTAGTTGCCTTTTTCTTTTGATGCATTTTTTTCTATACATTTTTTTTAAAAAATAAATCAGCACAACACAATAATTAGCACTTACAAAATCCAAATTATCAAGGTACCACTTGCAAAGCCTTAAGGTTTCAGCCTCACACTTATTTAGAACCCATTCCCAAAATAATTCCAAAGCTCCTTTAATCCATAAGGTTAGGGTGATCATGGTTTTCAACTTTAAGGCTTGTAATGAGCTATAATATCAAAGAAAGGGTTAGATAGGCTCAACAAGGGTAAGCAAGGGATTTAATGCAAGGTAAGTCCATTTGACTAGTGGCTACAAAGAAAGAAGGCCTAAATCATATCACCAATGCATGTGAGACAAGAGGCATAAAAGAGAGTCAAGGAAAAACTTAGAGTAACTAGAAACATATGTGTAAATCATGCAAGAAAGAAGAGAATGGAAAGATGCAAGCCATTAAGATACAAGGCTCAAAATCTCACAAGGACAAATGCTCATTCAAACTAATTTCCAAGCCACTTATTACACTAAAGATGCAAAAATGGTTCCATATCAAGTTGTGAAACCTCTCTCAATCAAGAATGATGCAACTATTCACAATTTACACAACTTAAAAATCTACTAAAAGGTGCTAAAAACTATAATTTTTTTTCTAGTAAAAACAAATTTGATAGCAAATAGTAAAATTGGAAAACAACATAATAATAGCAAAAGAATAAAAAAAAAAAACACAACAGTAAAATTTGAAACAAGAAAAATAGTAAAAATAGAAAACAAAAACAAAAAATAGAATTATCAACAAAAAACAAAATGAAAAACAGATAATAGAATAGAAAACAAAATTATGAACATAAAACAAAATGGAAAATAGAAAACAGAAAATAGAAAATAGAACAATTAAATAGAATAGAAAAACAAAATACAAAAAATAGAAATAGAAATAGGATACAATAAAATTATTTACAAAAAATAACAGCAACAGCAAAATAATAAAACACAAAAGTAGCAGAATTATTGCAAAAACAAAAAAAAACAAAACAGTAAAATACCACTAAACCCCCCTCCCCCACACTTAAAATGAGCAATGTTTTCAATATAAGCATATAGGAACACGACACAAAGAGAACACATGAAGCAATAACCACAAATGAAGGGGTGAAATAAAAACTCCTCTCTCAAGGTGGAAATCTTTACTTCGCTCCTATCTGTAGTTGCTTGGGGGAGCCCTATCCATCTTAACAATTCCAATGCCACATTCTTTGGTGGCTTCTTCAATAGGAACCTCTAAATGGAATGCTTGAGGAGGTGCTCAAAGAAATCTCCTAACTTCTTTAAGTCTTGTAACAATCTCTCCTTTTGCTCAACCTGGAGTTTGTTAGGTGTGATTAGTAGGGGCTATAATGGCTGCACAATGGATGACAATGGAGGTTGAATTGCTACAACCTCTACAACTCCTATAATATCTGCACCTGTAATATCTACAACTCCTACACTTGCATTAATAACACTACTAATTTTTGCCCAAATAAGACACTCATTTAATCCAGTATAAGTACAATCATAGTCAGTAAAATCATCAAAATTAGGGAATTTAGAATGCAAATTTATCTAATCATCGCCCAACTGGTCAATCACATCCAAATAGAAAATTGAATGGTTCCCTATGGGATGTTTCATGGCCTCAAAGATGTTATAATCCACCCTGTTATCACCAAACTCCATAGAAAGTGTTCTAGGATGTCTTTAAGAATAGTCTACATAGGATTAGTGTGGGTCTTTTGCTAGATAACTCATCCTTCCCATCTAACATAGAAATCTGCTAGAAAAATCATATCACTAACTTGCACCAACACGTCTTCCAAAATGCCTAACAAATCTACAATGCTCTTGTTTGCTAGTTGGGTCACTACATGACTTGGTTCCAAAATATCAAGTCTCAAAGATTTGTATATTGATGAAGGCATGACATTAATTGATGTACCTAAATCTGACATAACATTGAAATTACATTTGCCTATAGTGCATGGAACAAAAAAAGTGTCAAGATCACTACACTTCTTTGGCATAGTAGGCTGGATCAAAGCATAAACTTGCTCACTTTTGGTCAATGCAAAAACATTTCTTCCCACCTTCACATCCCCCTTCAACTTCTTCTTTTTATTTGTGCATAACTCCTTAAGGAACTTTGTATATTTTGGAATTTGTTTGATGGTATCAAGGAGAGGGATTTTAATTTCTACCTTGTTGAATGTTTGTAGCAACTCATCATTTATCTCAAATTTTCTTGCTTGGACTACTCTACTTGGAAACAGTAATGGAATGGTTTTGATTGAACTTTGCTGCTACATAACTACATCTCTATCAAGATCATTTATAACTGTTTGTGCAACCTTCTAATGAGTCACAATTTATATATCTTTCAGACACCTAAGAAGGATGTTTGCAAGAATATTTTGTGCTTAAGAACAGATTGTTAGCTGAGATTCATTTTATGGGCATAAATATAGAGAAAATACAAATCTGTGTTAATTTAGATTTCTTAGCTAATAGAAAAGTGTCACTCCTTCCTCTGTAGATCAAGCCGAAATGACTAGGGTCAATAGAAGAGTCTCAGTCGAGATGAAGTCATCTCGGCAAGACCGACTCCATCTTGGCCATGCCAGAGTCGTCTCAGCAATTCATACCTGGGGCTCATGCCTTAGAGCCCAATAAAGAGCGGCTCAATCGTGCTTGTCCAGGTCAGCCATCCAGCTCAGAGGCCATCTCAGCGCCAGCTAAGCCACCATGTCACTTTTAGGGAATCTGCCACATCACGTTGAAAGATCTTCAGAGGGGTAGAATAGGACATTCACATTGTAATTCTGTTAGGATTCGTTAGGATTAGCATATCACAGCTCGTGTATATATAGGAGGAGCTGTGCACTTTTCACGCGTCTTTGAACTCACTCTAATTCCACACTCACTATACCCATTTTCTCGCTCTCATTCTCTCCATTTTTACGGTGGTGCACAATGCTCATTGGCGTTTCTCTCGATAAAGGTAGTGTAGGTTTGAGACTGGGAAGCCGAAGTCTATCAGCGGGGACCGATCAGATTACTGACGCACTCTGGTGGAGCTGATCCTCAACGCTCAAGCTATCGGAGGTGAACCACCACCATCAACCATGGCGATCGTCGTGGAAGATGGGTCCACCTGAATTCAGAACCATTGTATTTGTACTCTGTTTTTGTTAATCAATTTTATTCTGTGTTTCTTATCTCCATTCTCCTCCTCTCCTTTAATTCATGATTTAATCCACGATTGCAATTGAGTTGTGAACAATGTTAAGCTAAGCCGATTGGAACTGGTTTGACTAATTCAGTAGGTAATCATTTAATGATTGTTAATCGAGAACCTAAAACCAGCCCTGAACTTAATCCCTGCCAACTGATGAGGTAGCGATTGCATAAATCCTCGGTATGGCAATGGACGAACCTTTGGCAATTGCCATAAGATTACCCAAGGCTGATATGGACTGAGAACTGGAGTATGGAATTTGGATTGGACTTGGACTAACAGAACTGAACATGAATACAGTTATATCATAATAATAATAGTAAACCAGCAGAGCTAGTATATGTTTACTGCATTCATAGCCTAGTTTACTTCTTGCTTTACTCACGTCCAAACCCCCCTTGTTTACTATTTTTCAGTCTGAGACAGAGATAGTCCACCTCTGTAGCGTCTGTCTGCACTTAGCCGAGACCAAGCCAGATTGACTCTACCGAGATCACCTCGACTTAGTCTCTACTGAGAGCAACTCGGCCAGTGCCGAGAAGAGTCAACACTTTACACCCTAGATTCGATAACATTTCGCTTAACACCAAATCACAACTGAGCACATTGTGTCCTTGAGAAGAATGACCTAGGGTTGACTATACTATGGTTAGCTTTAGTTATTTGATAAAGAGTTCAAAACGACTAGAAAAGATTCAGTTATCAAATTGGCGTCGTTGCCCGGTACACAAGTTCTTTTGTGTCTTTGTGTGCCAAGTCAAGTAAGGTCGAATCTCGAGTCTGGGAAGTGTGTCTGTCAAGTCAGTCTTGAGTCTTTTAAATTTGTCTATGTTTGTCTATTTACTTTTGGATTCTGAATAAAAAGCTTGCTGAGTATTACTTGTTTCTCTGCGTGAATTCACCGCTAAAAAAAAAAGAGAAAGGGAAATCAAACATTTATTTCTATAAGCATTAGCATTCGGTTCTGCATTCATTGCATCTTTCTTTTTGCGTTGCATTCTTGATTTAATTGCATCGTTGCATTACCATTCTGTAATTCCAATTTTGCATTTACTATCATACGCATTGTTTTCAATTCTGATTTTTCTGCATAACATGTATAATGCATGACTAGGAGTAGTACTGACCCATTGTATGCTCTTGACCCAGAAATAGAATTAACCTTACGTAGATTACGCAAAATTAGGAACGTTGCAGTAAATACTAGTAGTAATATAGATTATGTAGCTGACTCTAACCAATTTTACACTGACAATTTTGTTTCTAGTTCTGACGTTTTTGCAGAATCAGAAATGGAGAATAACGATAGGACGCTGAAGGAATTAGCCACTCCAGACGTGGTGTATCAACCTTGGTGCATTCAGTATCCACAACTGGAGCCAGCTCAAACATATGAGTTAAGGTCTGATCTTATACACCTGTTGCCTAAGTTCCATGGTCTTGCAGGAGAAGACCCTCACAAGCATTTAAAAGAATTCCATGTGGTTTGCTCCACAATGAGGCCGCAGGGGGTATCAGAGGACTATATCAAAATGAAGGCATTCCCATTCTCCCTGGATGGAGTAGCGAAGGATTGGCTATATCTTCAGCCAGTACTTTTCAACACATGGGGGGACATGAAGCGCACTTTCCTGGAGAAGTTCTTTCCGGCATCCCGCTTTGCGTCCATCAGAAAGGAAATATGTGGGATAAGGCAGCATACAGGAGAAACACTGCACGAGTACTGGGAGAGGTTCAACAAACTCTGTGCCACCTGTCCACATCATCAGATCAGCGAACAATTGCTGATCCAATATTTTTATGAGGGATTATTGCTGATGGACAGAAGTATGATAGATGTAGCCAGTGGCGGAGCCTTGATGGACAAAACGCCGGCAACAACAAGGCATCTGATCTCTAATATGGCAAGCAATACACAGCAGTTTGGAATCAAAGGGCCAAATCAACCACGGATGGTGAATGAAATCGGTGTAGCTTCCAATCAAAGGCTGGAGAATCAGCTGACCGAATTGACATCATTGGTGAGGCAGCTTGCTGTTGGGCAACACCAAACCACCATGGCAGCAAAAGTATGTGGCATATGTACTTCCGTGGAACACCCCACCGATATGTGCCCCACTCTCCAAGAAACCGAGTCAGACCAGCCAGAAAATGTTGGAGCCATAGGTGGATTTCAGTATGGGAGGCAGTCGTATCAGAATCAGCCATTTGATGACCAGCAACATGGGAGACAACCATTTCGGCCAAGGCCGAATCAAGGACCATATGCAGCTCAACAATTCGGATCCACGCCAAACACCTATAAGAGGCAAGCAGGTTATCAACAACCGACTCCGCATTACCAAGCACCACCTTTCCAACAACAGTAGCAACAGCAACAGTAGAGAGTGCCTACACAAGGCAATTCTCCATCTCTGGAAGAACTGATGAAGCAGCTTGCAACCAGCAACCTGGAGTTCCAACAATCAGTGAGCTCCAACAATTTACAATTCAAGCAGAACATGACCGCCACCATCCAAGACCTCAAAATGCAGATTGGTCAGTTAGCCAATACTGTAAGTCAACTACAGTCAAAGGACCCAGCACCCTACCCTCTCAAACCATTCCAAATCCGAGGGGGAATGCCAGTGTAGTCACTCTTCGAAGTGGGAGAGAATTATCTCAACCTACATTGCAGCAGTTGCCGAGACCAGCTGAAGCCGACTCTGAGCCAAATGCCTACTTGCAGTCTCGGCCAGAGACAACTGTCCCACTGCCATTTCCATCTCGGACCACTTCGGCAAGGAGGCCAGAGTCGGATGAAGAATTGTTGAAGATGTTCCGCAAGGTGGAAATCAATATTCCACTCCTCGATGCTATTAAACAGGTCCCTAAGTACGCAAAATTCCTTAAGGAATTGTGTGTACACAAAAGGAGAAAAATAAAGGGGAGCAAGGAAACTAGAGGTGTGGTGTCGGCTTTGACACAGAACGAAGCAATCACTACAGGTGCCTCAACTTTGCCAAAGAAATGCAGAGACCCTGGAGTCTTTTCGGTCCCATGCACCATCGGCAAATGCACTTTTGCCAATGCCATGTTGGACTTGAGAGCCTCAATTAATGTCATCCCCACATCAATCTACAGGTCCCTGAATTTTGGTGACTTGGAACCCACAGGGATGACCATTCAGCTGGAAAACAGGAGTATTGTCCAGCCCCTAGGAGTTCTCGAGGATGTTCTCGTCCAAGTCAATGAACTAATATTTCCAATTGATTTTTACGTGCTAGACATGGAGGACGAAACATCCGGGAAGGAATCCACCTTAATTCTGGGAAGACCTTTCTTAATGACAGCCAGAACAAAGATTGATGTGCATGCAGGGACGCTCTCCATGGAATTCGGTGACGCTCTCCATGCAGGGACGCTCTCCATGGAACAAAGATTGATGTGCATGCCTTGGTGCAATTTAATATTTTCGAAGCTATGAAGCACCCAACCGAAGACCACTCTATCTTTGGCATTGATATACTTGATGAACTAGTTGAAGAATATCTTCAACTAAATGGCAGCAGTGAAAACATTGAGGAGGCTCCTGAGAATGCTGATGAAAGCAACTGCCCAGGAGTCACAAAGCCATTCCATGAAGGTCTAGCGCCAATCACTCGTTTCATGGGGATAATATCATTGATGGAACCAGCATCACCATATGACCCTGCCTCGCATTGAGGACAATGCAGATTTTAAGTGTGGGGGTGACGAGATAAATATACAGTCATTTCAATTGCTGTGTCTTATTTCTATTCCCATCCTCCTAAACTCTGCTAGTTTCAATCACCTTGTTGTATTCCTTTAATTGCGTTGTTTCATTTTAATTTGATTAAACCTGTCATGTTTCATTTTGCCTTTTCCACCATTTGGTTTCCAATAAAATCTGCCAAGCTGAGTCCATTCCAGCTCTACGCCATCTCGGCCGGATCCGGAACGCCTTCGGCCTGGCAGAAATTCAATTCTCGGAGTTTGTTCTAATTAGAATTCCAAGTGGATTGTCGAAAATAAAATTGTTTGAAAACAATCTTGAATTAGCTTCTGTGAGTTTGAAAAAGACACTAGGAGCAACTCTGCAACTTGGGAAAGAGATTTCTCTAGCTTGAGGGGAATGAAACTTTTGTGCTCTACTCAGTAGTTGACTGAGAATCTAAAAAGGAAACCCCCTGTGTCAGAGCAAATACAACCTGTGTGAGATTTTGAGCCTTGTAAATATTGATGGCTTACATCTTGCCATTCCTCTTCTTTTTCTAGTATGATTTTTGCATTTATGATAACTGTATATTCTACATTTTGCCTCAACTCTCTGGATACAATTATTCTCACGTGCAAGAATGACATGATCTAGGCCATGTTTCTTATGAGCCCTGAGCCAAATAAAGCCTACCTAAACAAATGTGTCTGTTGCTTTCGCCCTTTGAGCCTAATCTAACCATTCTTTCTGATAGCTCACTACAAGCTAAGGCTAGAAAAACCATGAATTAACCTCACCCTATGGGAGCAGAGGAGATTTGGAATTGTTTTGGGAGTAAGTCATGATCAAGTGTGGGGGAACTCCAGGAAGCAAAAAGTTGTTCAGCACAATCTGAGGCTCAAAGAGTAATAAAAGAATAAAAGTGAGTGAAAGAAAGAAAAAGAAAAGTGGAGCAAAAGTTGAAAATCTGAGCTGAAATGAATAAAGAAAGAAAACAGCTGCATACATGTGTATAATAAAGGAAAGAAAATGAGCTGGTAGCAGCAAGAAGGAGAAATTGGCAGCATCCTGGGTTACCCTCAGGCTGATAAAAACTTACTCCCCATTGCTCATCTCTTCCTCATGGGTCCTGAAACCAGTTTTCTCATGTTTTATCCTGCCCATGACCTAGCCTCGCTACAAGCCAAAAAGAAGTCCTAGTGATCATAATTGTGTGTGTTTTTGCAAGTGGAAGAGGAGAGTTTTGTCAAGGTATGGCAATTCCAGTTCCATGAATGTTGAGTGTAAATACAAGCCCAAGCATGAGAGAAGTGAGGGAATGATTTTCCTAAATAAAAGCTCTGTCACTCTTGGTTGCCTTCTCTGGTTCGCAGGTCATGAATCCGCCTAGAGCGTTGAAGGAGTAATTTTCGAATTGCTAGAGTATCTTGATCCCAAAGTGGAGGAGTGCCGACTCTATCTTGGTTGAACTAAAAGAAGCCAAGTAAAAAATTCTTTTCTATCTTTAAAAACTCCCCTTATTGATTTTCATTTTATTTTGCCCAGGAGTGCAAAAGGTTAAGTGTGGGGGTGTGATGAGTCACAATTTATATATCTTTCAGACACCTAAGAAGGATGTTTGCAAGAATATTTTGTGCTTAAGAACGGATTGTTAGTTGAGATTCATTTTATGGGCATAAATATAGAGAAAATACAAATCTGTGTTAATTTAGATTTCTTAGCTAATAAAAAGTGTCATTCCTTCCTCTGCAGGTCAAGCCGAATTGACTAGGGTCAACAGAAGAGTCTCAGCCGAGATGAAGTCGTCCCGGCCAGACCGACTCCATCTCGGCCATGCCAGAGTTGTCTCGGCAGTTCATACCCGAGGCCCATGCCTTACAGCCCAATAAAGAGCGGCCCAATCGTGCTTGTCCAAGTCAGCCATCCAGCTCAGAGGCCACCTCAACGCCAGCTCAACCACCATGTCACTTTTAGGGAATCTGCCACGTCACGTTGAAAGATCTTCAGAGAGGTAGAATAGGACATTCACATTGTAATTCTGTTAGGATTAACATATCACAACTCGTGTATATATAGGAGGAGCTGTGCACTTTTCACGCATCTTTGAATTCACTCTGATTCCACACTCACTATACCCATTTTCTCGCTCTCATTCTCTCCATTTTTACGGTGGTGCATGGTGCTCATTGGCGTTTCTCTCGATCGAGGTAGTGCAAGTTTGAGACTGGGAAGCTGAAGTCTGTCAGAAGGGACCGATCAGATTACTGACGTACTCTGGTGGAGCTGATCCTCAACGCTCAAGCTATCAGAGGTGAACCACCACCATCAACCATGGAGATCGTCATGGAAGATGGGTCCACCTGAATTCAGAACCACTGTATTTGTACTCTGTTTCTGTTAATCAATTTCATTATGTGTTTCTTATCTCTATTCTCCTCCTTTCCTTTAATTCATGATTTAATCCATGATTGCAATTGAGTTTTGAACAATGTTAAGCTAAGCCAATTGGAACTGGTTTGACTAATTCAGTAGGTAATCATTTAACGATTGTTAATCGAGAACCTAAAACCAGCCCTGAACTTAATCCCTGCCAACTGATGAGGTAGCGATTGCATAAATCCTTGGTATGGCAATGGACGAACCTTTGGCGATTGCCATAAGATTACCCAAGGCTGATATGGATTGAGAACTGAAGTATGGAATTTGGATTGGACTTGGACTAACAGAACTGAACATGAATACAGTTATATCATAATAATAATAGTAAACCAGCAGAGCTAGTATATGTTTACTGCATTCGTAGCCTAGTTTACTTCTTGCTTTACTCACGTCCAAACCCCCCTGTTTACTGTTTTTCAGTCTGAGACAGAGATAGTCCACCTCTGTAGCGTCTGTTTGCACTTAGCCGAGACCAAACCCGATATACTCTGCCGAGATCACCTCGGCTCAGTCTCTACCGAGAGTGACTCGGCCAGTACCGAGGAGAGTCAACACTTTACACCCTAGATTTGATAACATTTCGCTTAACACCAAATCACAACTGAGCACACTATGTCTTTGAGAAGAATGACCTAGGGTTGACTATACTATGGTTAGCTTTAGTTATTTGATAAAGAGTTCAAAACGACTGGAAAAGATTCAGTTATCACATTCTCTTTAGTAGTTTTGGATGTTGCTTGTTGTTGTGGTCGCTCCTTGCCACTCCTTGAGGTTGTGGCACTTACATTTGCTTGTGGACTAATAATGGTTTGAGAAGGAACCTTTGGATTATAGTTGATTCACAATGGTGGCCAATTGGCCAATTCATGTTTGCAAATCCTGAGTTGTGGTAGACATTTTGTTAGAATTGAATGTTACTCGTGACCATCTACTTGACCAAATCCTCCAAGGAATTCTACTTTACAGGTTGCTGTGTGGGTTACTATTGTCTAAATGGAGGTGGTGGTTAGTATCTTTGGTGGTTCTGAGGTATGTTCTGTACATTGTGAGAACTATATCCCAGGCTTGAGTTTTGATCATGAGGCTACCTATACTATTGACCACCATATTGTTGACTACTAATCATTGCAGCAACTTCAACATTATTCAATTTAGTTTCTTATGATGTGAGGTGATAATTCAAATTTTAGACACCCAACAAGGTCATAAGATGGGTATAGTTGACTCCATTTTGTAGCTAAGAATCACATATTAGTTAAGATTCAGATTATTGGGCTAAAAATAGGAAAAATACAAATATATGCTAATTTGAGGATTTTAGCTAACAAAAAGATTAACTCATTTTGTAGGTCAAAATTGGAGTCTAGGACCATCCCAATCGAGACTGAAGGTAGGTGTCCCGGCCAGGCGAAGTCATCCCGGCCAACTAAAGAAGTTCAGGCCAGATGAAGTCGTCTCGACCAGATGAGTTCCTCTCCAAGCTGACTCCAACTCCAGCAACCGACTCCTTCTCCAATAGTCGACTCCACTTCGTGTGCCAACTCCGACTCTAGTGGCCGACTCCGTCCCTAGATGCCGAGTCGCCCCATCTATCCAGATTCTTCCCGGCAGCAAGACCAACTCTGCTCTAGTTAATTAGGGAAATTGTTAGTCTATTAATAGTTAGTTAAGTCAATTGTTCTGTTAGTTGTTAGTAAGTTATTTTTGTTAGTTAGTTAGTTAGTTATGGTTAGTTAGTTAAAACAAACGTGTATGTAAGGAGATGCGTAGCTTATTCATTGGTTCCATGACCTCCTCCTCCATTGCTCCATTGTTCGTATGTGCATTTACACAAACACTCTCGCTTCCATTGGTCAATGATTCACGATGCTTCAATATGGTGTCTAGTCGGTCGAGTGGGTGCAAGTTCAGAGTTTGAGTAGTGGCTGGTTGCTAGAGGAGATTGACCAGTTTAGTTGGCACACTTTGGTGGACTAACCCCTTTGTTCTCTAGCCATCTTTGGTGGACCATTATAGTTCTTCAATGGCGGCCGTCATGGGAGGCTGACTCCATGATTCCACAACTCCATGTATGAATACAATTATTTCTACAATGAATTGGTTTGTGTTTCTCTACCTTTTCATATGTGATTCCTGTTATGTTTCTTTGCTCATTGCTTGTGTCATATCATGCATGCGTAAGGGTAGATCACGTTAGGTTAGGGGTCGGTTGGAACCAATATAACAACTTGTTAGGTAATCGATAGAAAGCCTAAAATCGACCACATTCGTAATCCCTGCTAACTCGAGGCTGCGGTTGTGCAAGCCCTCAATCGGCAATGGATAAATGTTAGGCAGTCATCTTCAGATCTTAGGTTGGTTTGGAATTGCATCCATTACTAAGAACCAGAACCAATTGCTTGCTGAACGTTGGATTGATATGCTAAATATTCGTTTGTTTGTTCATTCTCAATTTCATAGCTAGTTTACTTTCTATTTTGCATTTACTTTTTGGTTCCAAGTAGAACCCAAAACCCCTCTACCTTTACCTTCTCGTTACTATCCGAGTCTACATTTTGCATTTTCGTGAATGATAATTCAATTAGCCAATAAAAGTGTTGTGCAACCCTTAGGTATTCTCGAGGATGTATTAGTCCAAGTCAACGAATTGAATTTTCCAATCGACTTCTATGTGCTAGATATGGAGGAAGAAACGTCTGGGAAAGGATCCACCTTAATTCTGGGACAACCGTTTTTGATGATTGTACAAACGAAGATCGACATGCATGCTGGGACCCTTTCAATGGAATTCAGTGATGACCTAGTGTAGTTTAATATCTTTGAAGCGATGAAGCATCCCACCGAAGACCATTCTTTCTTTGGTATCGATGTTATCGATGAGCTAGTTGAGAAGTACATGCAACTAGGCATTGACAATGTTGAAATCTAATTTTGTTGAATTACCTGGTGTAACCGACTGTTTTGATTCTAAGACGGATGTATTTGACTCTGTTAATATGCCTAACATGCAGGATCTTTTCGACTCCGTAGATAATATTGCCGACCTTGTTGACTTGGTCCATATATTTTGATTTTTTTTATTTAATCGACCTTGAATGCAAGTGTGATGGAGACACAAAGTGTTCTAATTGTGTAAGAATTTAAGTTGCTATCACCAAAAGATCAATAGTAGCAAAAATGGCAACAGAGATGGAAGCCAAGTCTGACTTTAGAAATCAAAAGGGAGCTGAGTCCAACTCCAGAAATCAGAGGGGAGCCGAGTCTGACTCCAACAATTAGGAGGAAGCCGAGTCCGACTCTAGAAATCAAGAGGAAGCCAAGTCCAACTCCAACAATCAAGAGGAGGCCAAGTTCGACTCCAACAATCAGAAGGGAGCCGGGTCTGGCTCTAGCAATCAGATGCAAGCTGAGTCTGATTCAAACAATTAGATGAAAGCTGAGTCCAATTCCAATAATCAGCCGGAAGCCGAATCCGATTCCAGAACCGAAGTTGCAAGCAACTAGAGGCCGAGTCCGACTCTGGACAACCGATTCTACATCTGGACAGAGTTGGCCAACCGAGTTCGACATCAACAACTAAACTTTCCCTACCATTTTCCCCACCCTTCGAACTGAAGCCATTACCGGATCATTTGAAATATTCCTACCTCGATGACCACTAGCACTTCCCAATTATAATAGCTAACAACCTCCAGCGGGAGCAAGAGGAGAAGTTGTTGAACGTCTTGAGGAAGCATAAAAGGAAATTGGGTGGACGTTATCTGACCATCTTTAGCAAGATTCTTCTGCCTTTATCCAAGCTGCTACAGAAAGATGTGTACTTCGTCTTCAACCAGTCCTGCATGGAGGCTTTCCAGGAGCTAAAGAAGTGACTTACCTCCACACTGATTCTCCAAGCACCAAATTGGGAGTATCTGTTCGAGCTGATGTGTGATGCATCCAACTCGGCACTAGGAGCCATCCTAGGCCAGTGAGTCGGCAAGCAATCACATGTCATAGCATATGCTTCTCGAACAATGGATCCGGCCCAAATGAACTACACCACTATCGAGAAGGACTTGTTGGCAATTATTTTTTCCTTAGACAAATTTTGTTCTTATTTGTTTGGCTCCAAAATTATCATTTTCTCTGACCATGTAGCATTGAAATTTTTGTTGAAGAAGCCGGATGCGAAGTCGAGACTGATTTAGTGGATGCTTCTCCTTTAGGAATTCGACTTGGAGATTAGAGATAAGAAAGGTGCAGAGAATGCGGTAACAGACCATCTAAGCCGAATCGAAAGAGGAATTGACTCGCTATTGATTCGAGATGACTTTCCTGACGAGTAGCTATTGCAGCTAGAAAATGTTAAACCTTGGTTTGCAGATATTTGTAATTTCTTCATAGCATCTACGTTTCCACCAGGGGCATCTAGAGCATACAAAGAAAAAATTGAAAGTGATGCTAAGTATTACGTATGGGATGATCCATAACTTTGGAGATTCTGCAGTGACAAGATTATTCGCAGGTGCACTCCAGACAACGAGATCCAATTAGTCCTCCAGTTTTGTTATTCAACATCCAGAGGCACCCATTATGCATCAAGTTGGATGGCCTGGAAAGTACTTGATTGTGGGTTCTATTGACCCACCATTTTTTGAAACTCTCACCAATATGTCTCGACCTGTGAATAGTGTCAACGAGTAGGAATTACCATCAACCGAAGGCATGAAATGCCCCAACAAATAATTCTGTTTTGTGGAGTTTTTGACGTGTGAGGTATTGATTTCATGGGCCCATTCCCTATCTCCAATGGAAACGCTTATATTCTCCTTGCCATTGACTATGTGTCGAGATGGGTGGAGGGTAAAGCCACCAAGACTAACAATGCTAAAGTTGTTGTGGATTTTGTGAAATCCAATATTTTTTGCAAGTTTGGTGTGTCGAAAGCAATTATTAGTGACCAAGGGAGTCACTTCTACAATAAAACAATGTCCACCTTACTCTAGAAATATGGGGTAGTGCACCAAATTACCACTGCTTATCATCCCAATACCAATGGCCAAGTCGAGGTGTTCAATAGGGAAATCAGGAAACTCTTGCAAAAGATGGTGAGTCCTAGTCGGAACGATTGGAGTTGACTCCTAGAGGATGCTCTATAGGCTCACAGGACAGCATACTAGACTCTGTTGGAAATGTCTCCCTACCAGATCGTCTTCGGTAAAGCCTGCCACTTGCTGGTTGAAATCGAACATCGAGCTTACTAGATAGTCAAGAAATGCAACATGGCCTATGACCAAGCTAGTAGAGAAAGAAAACTTCAGTTGTAGGAACTAGAGGAGTTGTGCTTGGAAGCATACGAAAACTCTTGGATCTACAAGAAAAAGGTAAAGCAATTCCATGATAACTGGATCTTGAGGAAGGAGTTTCGAGTTTGCCAGAAAGTACTATTGTTCCACTCTCGACTAAAGCTCATAGTTGGTAAGCTCCGTTCTAGATGGGACAGACCATTTGTTATTACTAACGTTTTTCCCTATGGTGTAGTTGAATTGAGAGATGAAGCTAATAATAGGATTTTCAAGGTCAATAGGCACCACATAAAGCCTTTTCATGAAGGTCTGACACCAATAGTAGGTAAGGTGGAAAGCATCTTGCTAATCGAACTGGCTCTCTCGGAAAACACACCTTGAGAAAATTCCCCATTCCCTTATGTTCATATGCATGCATTGAGGACAATACATCATTTAAGTGTGTGTGTGTGTCTTGGGGGGTGTAGTGTAGCTGGGTGTAGTTATTTCGGTTTTTGCTATTTTTCGTTCATGCGTCATGTTCTATCAGTTCTGATCGAACTCTGACTCCATGCGCGTGTGTCGTTTTCTACCGAGTATGTGCTAACTTTGGTTTCGTTATATGCCGGATCTGCGTCGACTCCAGTTCAATGGTTTTTTTTTTTGTTTTTGTTTTTCTGTTTCCATTTTTCATTTTTTCTGTTTCCATTTTTCCGTTTTCTCTATTTTCTGCTTTTCTTTTTCGATTTCGATTATGTTTTTTTTTTCATTAGCTATTTTTATCTGTTTTTCGATTGCTGAGAAAAATAGTTTGTAAAATTTAAATGAATTTGTTTAGGTTGAATAAAACATGAAAATGTAGTGCATAATCCTGGATAAGAGGTTCTCAACTTGACATGGAAAGAAATTTTTGCATCTTTAGGCAATGAGTGACTGGAAAATTAAAGTTGAAACCATTAGTGATAGAGCATTTAAGCCCTGTGAGATTTTGAGCCTTGGATATAATGACTTTCATCTTGCCATTCTCTTCTTTCTTGTGTGATTTTGCATTTATGTTGATAGATTATTCTAGGTTTTGCCTTGACTCTCTTTTATACTTCTTGTCTCACATGCATTAATGATATGATCTAGGCCTTCTTTCTTATAAGCTACCAGCCAAATAGACCTACCTTGCAATGAATCCTTTGTTTACCCTCTTTAAGCCTATATAACCATCTTTTTTGATATCGTAGCTCATTACAAACCCTAAAGCAGAAAAACCATGATCAACCTAAACCTTAGGGGTTAATGGAGCTTTGGAATTGTTTTGGGGATAGGTTCCACAAAAGTGTGGGGGTGATACTCCAAGGCATTGTGAGTGAAAGGTACATTGAAAGAGTAGTCTGTACCAAGTGATACTTGTATGTTGAGGAAAAATGGTTCTTGAAAAAGAAATAAAAGGGTGTGAAAAGAAAATGGTGGATGGATAAAAGAAAAAGCAGAAAAAGCAAAAAGGTTGCAAGAAAAATGCAACACAAGGCCGCAAGCGTACAAAAGAAAAATAAAAAGTGAGAAAAGAAAGAAAAGAATACAAAGGGAAAGGTAGAGCATTGGAAGCTATGTGAAATATTTAAAAGGATATTTTTTTTTCTCTTAAAAGACTTGTAGTATTTTGAGGTTAGTCTCCATAGTTATAGACTTACTACTAGAAATATGCTATTTACCTGCGAATTCTCCTAAGAAAAATAATTTGCAGGAACTTTGTGTGGATTTTGCTATGGAATATAATTTGTAAGAAACTCCTATGAATTTTGTTACCAAAATATATCCATAGAAACTTCTTGCAAATTTTGCTACCATTTCAGCAATCATAGAATTTTTTTTGTGGATAAAAAATGGTAGAAAATTTCGTAGATTTTTTTTGTTTCCTACAAATTTATTTGAAAATAAACAATTGTAAGAAATATTTCATACAAATTTAAAATCCACAAAAAATTAATACCTGCAAATTTTTTCACAGAAAAAATAGTAGGAAAAAAGGTTGTTGTCAATAATAAAACATGTTTTAACACTACAGAAAAATCGATTTTTAGTGGGGATTTATTTGTGGTGGTTTTTATAAACCGCCACAAAATGATATGATTCTAACAATTTCTTTAACCGCTACAAAATATTCTGGACAACATAAATTATATACTATTAATTTTCTTATTTACCAGATAATTTTTTTATATATATTTTAAAATATTAAATATATTTTTTTCATTTAATAATTTTATAAAATTAGTGGTAGATTTTTGAAGAAAATATAATATCATTTATATTATAATATTAAAAAAATATTATCAATAATTTTTATTTAATAGTAATTTTTATTAAAAGTGCATATGCGACCAATCCAAATATCAATTTTCAAATTCCTTCTTTGATTTCCTACCTGCGAACGACATGGTAGAGGAGATCAACGGCGGAATGTTGATGGAGTCCACCGAATAGCGGTGGGTAATCCAACATGAGGAGGAGGAGGCGTCGAATGTAGAGAACTTCGACGCCGATTTAAGATTGGGATGGTGTGCTACCATGGTCAATTCCGAGCATGACGAGGACACCGCGAAGCAGAGACTCATTCGCACTGATCCTCGCATCGATTCATTCAACGTCGAGGCTCGTGAAGTTCCAGGTGCTCATAGAAGTGACCTTTTCCTTTCTCTATTCTTTCTATTTCTGTTTTGCCATCTCATTGTCGTTTATGTATATATGTACTTATCCCCTGTTTGCTTTTCAGTTTCTCTGCTTTCAAGTGTTTTTCAATCAGGGAACTGTCTCTGATTTTGAATTTGAAACTCTTTCCTTATTCAAGATTCGTTGTTTTGCTTTCTTGTTCCCTTAAGAAGAAGAAGAAGTTTTAGTTGTGCACATTTATATTTTGGAAAACTCTTTGCATGCTTTGACTTTGTGTAATTTGCGATTATGTGGAGAGTAGAGGAGTGACGAATAGGATATCAAAATGTGTTGACTTTGTTCGACCGTGTGGAGTAGTGATGTAGGGTTACTGCAAATGCCTGTTTGTTTATAGGGAAAAGTTGTGAGAGAAAATTAGTTTTATTTACTACATAGTGGACTATGTGGTTAGGGTTCAATAGTTGTTGAAATGTGGCATTCCAGAAAATTAGGAAGTTGTAGGAACACTTGAAGGCAATACCCCAGCTTTGGGGTTTGGCTTCGATTTCTAATTTCGTTCTTGTAACATGTGATAGATATTAACCTTCCCTGGATAATACCGATTGACTACTACTTCTACTACTCTCTTCAACTTCAACTGTGTCTCTACATTTGTATTTAGTCAAAAGTCATGCATTAATAATAGATTGAGACGATATTGTCCCTTCAGTGATTCCAACAAAAGTTGATAGATAGGGGATTCCACATGTATTCCTTATTGAAGTTAATATTGATTTGCTTTTGTGGTTAGAGATTGCAAATGGATGTTTGTGTTTGGTTTTCTCTTTTTTTCATATTCTGGCTCAAAGAAAATATCTGCAGCAAATTGCTATCTATGAATACAGTGCTCTTTATTTTGTCTGTCAGCAAGATTTCCAGTTTATGATTTAGTTTCTAAATTTGAAACTCTAACATCTCTAGTCACTATATTGTTTTTCATTCAAAATTTGGGGTTACTAAACTTCACAATCCTAAGGCCTATCATATATGACTTTACTGCATCACCTTATATCATAAGTAGTTTGCTTGAGATTGTCATGGATCCCGGGTTTCAGCATCTAAGGGCTGCACATTATCTTTATGAGCTAATTCAGTGTTATTTTAAGTCAAACAGATCCCTGGATTTCGCCCTGGAAAGAAAGTTCCAGAAAGCATTCTTATACTTAAGCATTTCATAATTAATTTTGTTTATAGGTTACTAGAAGGGCTTTGCAGGACTCAGTATGTATAGTGACCAAGTTTTCTGAGATGGAGGAGACATTCTTCTCTTGGGTCTCTTAGGTAATCTATAGGTTAAGCTTTTTGAAATAAATTTTCCATTAATTATTCTTCTCTTCCTTTGCTTCATCTTGTATTAATTATTCTCACTGATTTCACATCTCCAGATATGATGTCATTGTTGATATTGCACCAGAAATCAAATGGATTCCTGATAATAATGGATACAAAAATTTAAAGATTGTTGTTGAGATAGATAGTGATATAGATGCTCACAGAGCATCTGAACAAGAATTCATAAGGCGTTACAAGTCCATTGGTTCACTGAAGGTGGTTACTGACATAGGGCTACAGGTTACTAAATTTAATTAATACAGTCTGCTGGCATACAACTATTTCTTTTTTATTTTTTTTATTTTTTGAATATGATTATTTACTAGAATTGCTATTCGTTTGAAACTTTCATGAATCATTTTATCCATAACACTTCCAAGTTCTATAAAGCAAGCATTAAGAAACTGTATAAATTTCATCACGTATGTTTTATATTTAGTTACTGCTGATACAACGAAGCATATTTATTGATTATTTTTTATGCTAATTTTTTATCTTTGATAATTAATATTGTATTAATCGATATCAACTAGTCTACCCAAAATTAGTTGGATGCTACAAAACTAAAACCTTCTGAGTTTTAGTGCCATCACTTGGTTGATAACTATAATAATTGGGGGTCCTCATTTGTATAAATAAAGAATCGGTGGCTCTCTTGGTTGTCCATGTTGTTTAATTAAAAATAAAGCTAGTAGGAATAGATCCAATGATAGGGAGTGTCTAGAACTGTTCCAAAATCTCTATTTTATCTATACTTTTTTCTTTTAATTTTCAGTTTGATTAAACAAATGGTTCTTATACATGATATATTGCCAATCTGATTTTACTTCCTTTACACCATCATATTTTGTTTTGAAAAGGAAATAAACTGTGTGCAATGACTGGAAATCAAGTCTTCCTTTGAAATTCTTTTCTAAATTTCTGAACAACGATGAATCAGAAGGTAGCCTGAAGTTTGAAATTGAGTAGGGTTGTAGGATATTTGAAATTGAGTAACTTTTAGATAGAATTTTACTTTTCTAGCAATGCAAACCTTCTTCAGCTTCACATTATTTTGGTCGATAGGCCTTTGTGATGATTGGGTTTTAACCTGAGATGTCTGTCAGTGACATTAAAAGGAAGTATAGAAGAGATATTTCTTAGGCGTGATTTTGGATTGGATTTTGAACTAATTAAGAGAACAAAAAAACCAGGTATTTGCAGCCCCAAATTTTCAAGGATGTTCCAATATCATTCTTTTTCTCTCTCCTTGTTTTATTAACGGCAGAGTTGCATATGCAGTGAAGTGCACTAACTGTATTTAATAGAAGATTATCTTTATGGCTGTTGTTTGATCTATGGCTGTTTTTAGTCATGAGTCATGACAAATGGTTTTGTAATTATTATTTATTTTGAAGTTCAGCGAAGAAATAATATTACATGGTTTTTAGTCCTATAAAAAGGGGAGAGGGAGATCAAGAAGAACATTGGGAAAGTTGTTAAAGAGAGATTTCATAGTTAATAATATCTCTAAAATCTGGTTTTTAACCGAGTCGATTGATGTTGTGTGATTTATGTAGCTTATCTCATCTAGTGGGAAAAAGGTGGTTGTTGTTGTTATTGTATTATTTATTTTTTAAGTATGTTTTACCTGGCATAAAAATTAATCAAGGATTATATAGTTTTCCCAGGAATGAGAGTAGGGCATACTTGATTACTTGATGTTTCTTACTTTTTAACTTATAACTGCATTTCCTAGTTTTGGTTGAAGCTATTGTTCTATTGAAATTCATGAGGCTATCAAGTAATTTCAGAGTCCTTCGATGGATATTGTTGTGGTATCTATCTAGTCATCTACCATATGGAAACTTTAGCATAGATATGTATTATGTGGAATGAAGATCACATTGAGTCTATGGCTCTGAAGCGATACCTATGTTTTACAGCTATCTAACTTCAATAATGTGCAGATCTCCATAATAGAGAACATGTGTTATTGAAAACTGTGCTAGTGGTCAACTTGGAGGTAAAAGATAACCACGAGGAAGTAGCTGTAGGAGCAAGGCTTACTTTAGATCTGTGTCAGGAGGTTTGTATCATGTGTATTCATAGTATAGGTACATTTTTTGTTGGCTTGCTATGAAGCTTTGAATGTGCAAGAACAACGCGACGGAGTGGCAAAATTCGAGTGCCCTATAAGAATTTTATTTGTTTTGATATGGAGATAACTCCTTTTTTTCTTTCTTTCTCTTCAATGTTTTAATGTTTCATAGCTTACTATGGATATATTTTATGCATATAGATTGAAGGTGCTGAATCATGGGAGGAGTCAATTGATGAAATTATTGCTGTTTTTATGAAACAACATCGGAGTGTGGCATTGAAGTTAATGTGCTTGAATTGCAGCTAAGGCACCCTTGTATATTTTACATATCTACTAAAGGGAAGAGTGTGTGTTTTTCTTAGGGAAGCGTATAGGAAAGGGGGTTTGATTGAGCTGAATCCTATGTATGCGGCTCGTAGGAGTATGTAGGATGTTGTGTTGTTATGGTGTAGGAAAACTAGACAATTGTTAGCTTGTGATGAGTCTAAGGAAAAGAGTAATGTTGTAGTCTGTGAAGTAAATGAGGAAGCTGGAAGACAAGGAGATTGGGTAATTCCTTTCTTGGAGAATTGTGAGGAAAATAGATCCCCTTGATTATGTGAAGGTAGTAGATGCAGCATAGTTGAAGAAATTGTGAAAACAGTTTTAGGCTTATTCTCTTGTGCTGTTTCATTTGCATTCTATTGTTCATGATACATCACTTGTCATGTGGTGGCTAGATGAAACAGACTTTGGTGGTGGACAAATCACCTCCTATCTATTAAAAATTTATCGAGTTGATTCTCTCTTGGGCTCTTTTGGTTCCTATAAGGCTATACTGTTTGTCCATCCACTTTTTTCTTTTTACCTTTCTCTGATTCAAATTGCAAACTGTGAATCATCCTGTGCAAGAGCTCTAGAGCCTTTATATTGACAAAGTTTCTTGCGAAAGAAGCTTAGAACATTTGGAAGAACGAGTGTGATGAAAACCTTTTCAAGAAGAAAGGGAGGGACTTCAGACTTTATTTACCACTCCACTATAGAACAGGTTATGCATTAATGCACCCATACAACAATATCTTTTCCCAATGTTTTGCCTTTGGTTTCTATTTCTACTAAGTTAAACTTGTTAAACCAAATGGTATAATGAATTAATGATGTTCAGTTTTGTCTTTCCTGTTGTATTAATAGGTGAATTACTCAATATTTGAGGAATTATGTAGCCTTATGCTTCCCCTTGCTTATTTATCTATTGGACTAGATTTTGATCAGTTCTTTGAACATTTTATAAGATAACTATTATCACTTAGTCATTCTTCCCACTTGTTTATCAAATTTATTTCATTTCTATTCAAAATTTTCTACTAATCATAATTAATCCATCCTTTTTAAAATCAAATGACCTAGTGAAAGGGATGCCAGTTGGCTGAAAAGCCTAATTTTTCCTAGAAATGTGTTCCTTTCCTGTAGATTTTCTTATGGCAATTTTCGTAGGAAATTCTCCTACGTGTATATTTTCTTGCGAATTTTCATACCGATTTTTCTACGATTTTATTTTTGCAAATTTTCCTACGAGTTTTCTTGTGAATTTTCTTGCGGAATATAATCCACGAAACACTTTTCTGCGAATTTAAAATCATAGGAAAATGTTTCCTGCGAAATTTTCCTGCGAAATTTTCCTGCGAATTTTCTTACAAATTTTCCTGCCAATTTTCCTACGAATTTTTCTGTGAATTTTCCTATAGATTTTCCTATGAATTTTTTTGGGAATTTTCTTGCGAATTTTCCATCAAAATATATCTACAGGTAAATTTCTTACCAATTTATAATTCACAAAAAGAAGTTATCCACCAAAGATTTTCCTGCAAATTTAAAACTGTAGGAAATTTTGTAGGAAACATGTTTCCTACGAAATTTTAAGCAAAATTCATAGGAAAATTTGCAAGAAAATAATGATTATCTAGTAGTGTTATTCCCCATTGCTCCCCTCACCCCTTTGGTTAATGAAGCTCACTTCACTTTCTTATATCCTACCTTACGTGTAGCCGCGTTTACAACCTAACAAAGTCCTATTGATCACTATTGCATGTGTGTTCAAAGTCGTAGATATTAGAGGCTAGTCAAAACTTAGCGGTACCAGTTAACATAGGATGCTTGAGTGTAAACACAACCCTAAACACTTGAGAGATTGAGAGTGCATACCTTGCGAGAGCTCTATCACTTTTCGGTTGCTCTTTAAATTTTTGTTGTTTGCTTGTTCACTATTAGATGTTGAAAAAGTAACTTTCATAGATTGTTTGGATATCTTGATTCTGGGGTGAATGTATACTTAGTTTGTTTATCAAACTTGAGGATTTCATTTGAAAATGCACCTTATTCTCATAATCAGTTCTTCATTTTCTTGATGATCTCTTTCGGTTTTTCCTAGCTAGGAGTGCAAAAGTTTAAGTGTGGGGGTCTGATAATTCATATTTTAGACACCCAACAAGGTCTTATGATGGGTATAGTTGACTTTATTTTGTTGTTAACAATCGCATATTAATTAAAGATTCAGACTATTGGGCTAAAAACAGGAAAAATATAAATCTATGTTAATTTAAGGATTTTAGCTAACAAAAAGATTAACTCATTGTGCAGGTCAAAATTGGAGTCTCGGACCATCCCAACCGAGACCGAAGGTAGGTGTCCTGGCCAAACGAACTCGACCCGACCAACTAAAGACGTCCCAGCCAAATGAAGTCGTCCTAACTAGACGAGTTCCTCTCGAAGCTGACTCCGACTCCAACAACCGTCTCCGTATCCAGCAATTGACTCTACTTCACGTGCCAACTCCGACTCCGACTCCAGTAGCCGACTCCGTTCCCAAATGCCGAGTCGCCCCATCTATTCGAATTCATCCTAGTAGCAAGACCAACTCTGCTCCAACAAATTCGACACTGGTTAATTAGGGAAACCGTTAGTCTGTTAACAGTTAGTTAAGTCAGTTATTTTGTTAGTCGTTAGTCAGTTAGTTATGGTTAGTTAGTTAAGACAAATATGTATATAAGGAGATGTGTAGCTCATTCATTTGTTCCACGACATCCATCTCCATTGCTTTGTTGTTTGTACGTGCACTCACACATACACTCTCACTTTCGTTGATCAGTGATTCATGGTGCTTTAGTATGGCGTCTAGTCGGTCGAGTGGGTACAGGTTCAGAGTCTGAGTAGCGGCCAGTTGCTAGAGGAGATAGACCAGTTTAGCTGACACACTTTGGTGGATTAACCCCTCTATTCTCTAGCCATCTTCAGTGGACCACTACAGTTCTTCTATGGCGGTCGTTATGGGAGGCTAACTCCATGATTCCATAACTCCATGTATCAATACAATTGTTTCTACTATGAATTGGTTTGCATTTCTCTACCTTTTCGTATGTGATTCTTATTATGTTTCTTTGCTTCTTGCATGTGTCATGATCATGCATGCGTAAGAGTAGATCACGTTAGGTTAGGAGTCGGTTGGAACCAATCTAACAACTTGTTAGGTAATCGATAGAAAGCCTAAAATCAACCACGTGCGTAATCCGTGCTAACTCAAGGCCGCGATTGTGTAAGCTCTCAGTCGGCAATGGATGAATGTTAGGCGGTCGTCTTAAGATCTTAGATTGGTTTAGAATTGCATCAATTACTAAGAATCGGAACCAATTGCTTGTTGAATGTTGGATTGATATACTAAATATTTGTTTGTTTGTTTGTTCTCAATTTCATAGCTAGTTTACTTTCTATTTTGCATTTACTTTGTGATTCCAAGTAGAACCCAAAATCCCCCTGCCTTTACATTCCTATTACTGTCCGAGTCTGCATTCTGCATTTCTGTATTCTGCATGATTCTCTGTTTTCCACACTAGGCAAACCGAATACATGTGTCCTTGGGAGATTCAACCTAGGTTGACCTTATATTACAAAATCATAGTAAAATCTAGTTTTATTTGATGTTGCATCCATAACAAGAAAAATCTTATCATGAGGCACACATTAGTTGGATGTTTTATAGAAGCACAAATACCACACACTCTAGCTAGTGGACTAGTGTGGTGTTGTCTAATGGCTAGCTGTATAACAAGAGTGGTCAGTTTAGTTATCTTATTTTCCAATATTTGATTGTCAACAATAGTTACCTCATTCACTACTTTGGATGCAATAGGCCCCCTAACACCAAATTACTGAGTATTATTTTCCATATTGGAAATTATATTTCTTATAGTAGTTGGGTCTTGTCTATCAAAGCTCCAGCACAAGCAGCATCTATCATACTCTAGTCCATTAAAATCAGCCCCTCATAGAAGTATTGTATCAAAAGTTGCTCATTGATTTGTTGATGAGGAAAAGTTTCATACAATTTGTTGAACCTCTCCCAATACTCATATAATGTCTCTCCACTATGTTGCCTAATACTACATATCTTCTTCCTTATTGATGTTGTTCTAGAGGCAGGGAAGAACTTTTCTAAGAACATTCTCTTCATGTCTCCCCATGTATTAAACAATACTAGTTGCAAGTACAATCATTCTTTTGCTACTCCATCCAGTAAGAAGGGAAATGCCTTCATCTTGATGTAGTCCTTAGGAATTTCATGTGATCTCATGGTGGAACACACGACATGGAACTCCTTAAGATGCTTGTGAGGATCTTCACCTGCAAGACCATGAAACTTAGGCAAGAAATGGATTAGTCTAAAATTAAGCTAATATGATTGAGCTTGTTTCAATTTAGGGTATCAAATACACCACGGTTGATACATAACATCAGGTGTAGCCAACCCCTTCGAGGTCCTGCTATTGTCAGCCATATGATCCATACTAAATTGGGATATTCAAACACCAAAATCAGGATCAAAATTAGAAAGATCAGAATTAGAATTAGCGATATTAGAATCAAAATCAGAATCACCACTATCAGATTTGAGAACACTAGATGAAAAGGCACTACTCCTATCACTATTATTGATTACTTCACTACTCCTAGGACTTCATATCAACTTATGGAATGTCCTATCTATTTTTAGATCATAAGCGTGCAATTACTAGGATTACTCCTAGTCATATACAACAGAAACAAATTGACAAAAAACAATAGAAAATAGTAGAATTGACAGAAAACAATAAATGATAGAAATGCCTCTACTATAGTAAACACTTGTCAAGAAAGGTTTAGGAGGGGTAAAATGATACCAAACAATATTTTAATAAATTACTAACACCACAGTGACATTATATGATGTATTTATGATTTTATGGATTTTTTTGGCGATTTTTGAAAATCATGAAAATAAAAAATTGAAAAAGTGGTCTAAATGATCGAATTTGGCAAATCTATAAATTTTTTTTCTATCTTTGTGGTCAAGTTTTAGCCAATTCCAAGATACTCACTTTTTTTGCCTACTACTGCTCACTATTCTAGGATCTCTACTAGATCTCCCTATTGATTTCTATTATTACTCTACCTTTCTAACATTATTACAACACAAAGAGAAGTGAAAACTACTCACAAAAACAATCTATATACCAACAAGTCAAAATATCACAAGTGTCCCTAACAACGATGCCAGTTTGATAGTGTTGTCAAAACACTATCAAACTACTGGATTTCCCTTATATTTTTAGTGTATGGAATAACCTAGGTCAAATCTCTCAAGGACACAATGTTTTTATGCCTAATTTTGATTAACATAAACCAAATTGAATGCAAAAGGGGGGTTTGTATGTAGAACATAATTGTGCAGTATAAGAAATTATGCAAAACAAAACAAAACAAACGTGAATTAAGCATAATTATGTAACACCAATCCAAGGATTCAGTCATACAATTCTATTATCACAATTCTAATAAAGGTGCAAATTCATATCAACATAAGATTCATTAGGTAATCATCTAACATTTATCCATACAAATTGAAATCACAATCGCAATATCTAATCATCATGGATTCAAGAATTTAATTAGTTGATTTATATGTTCAATCAGTTATTTAACCTACCACAATCCTAAACTTTAAGCAAAATCATAATCATGAAAATGAGTCAAGAATTGGAAAGAAAGATAGGCATAACATGATTTGCATTACAAAGATTCAAGAACTCAAACCTAACCACAATCATGAAACCTTGAATTGATAAAAGAGCCTAGCCTATGACAATCGTTACAAAAATGCAGAAAAATACAAAGAAAGACTAGAAAAGAGAATAGAGAACACTGAGGAAACTTAAGATCCAAGAAACCTCCTAAGCTAAGTGTGAAAAGTCTTTAAAAATGTATAACCAAATTCTAACTAACTAAAACTAACTATTACATGCTCTGAATGCTAAGGAAGGTGGTATAGACCAGAAGAATTTTTAGCCTGAAGGTCTACCACAAAAGTTCCAAAACTAGGCCAGAATATACAAGGAACAACAGAGTGGGTACATAAGTCACAACTTCAGATGGACTTTTGACACTAAATAAGGTATAACGAGGTTAAGCCTAAAAGAAAAAAGTTGTATATCTTTTCCTTAGCTTTCCAGAGCCACCAAGATTGTCTAATTTGGAGGTCTATAGCTCTAGTTTTGGTCTGCACAAGATAGAAACATCATAATGAGAATTAAATCCCAAAATAAGCAAAGATTAGCAACTAAGCCCATTAGGTCCAATAACGCAATACTCAACAAATATGTCATTATTAATCATAAAATATGTAAATATGTCTAACATAAGTCATTATTAAGTGCCTCAAAAGTGCTCTGTTAGGAATCGCTAAGTGAATGGTCTCTCTTGTTGAGTGAATTTCCCTAGCAATGAGGAAATGTAAGTTATGGAAGTTTCACAAGTGATTTATTATATCTTTTAAAAGCTTATTAATATTGTCATTGGGTTAAAAGCCTGTAAGTAGAAATATAATAAAGATAATGAGATGTGGAAATGTTGCTATCTTGAAAGATAGAACACTTATTGGATGAGTAAGAGGATTTATCTTACTCTTAAGGATATGGGTAGCATACCATTCCTTATTGTGGTGAGTTTCAACTTGTCTTGAAGGTGACCATGATGAGATGGTGGGTATGTGGAGTTAGTATTCATTTTTAAAAAATGTTGGAAGTGATTTGTGAATCATAGTTGAAGTTTGTGTTGAGTCCCTTAAGGATGTTATTGACTAGTAGGCACGTAAGTTGTTGGGTTACCGTGATGAGAAGGACCCATAACTAGTGTTAGAGTAGAGGAGTGAGGTATGGTGAGCCTTGGTGTTATACAAATGGGCACATCCTACAAGGGGTTTTGGTATTGCAAACTTGAGATCATAATGCCACTATAATGAAACCCTTATATCCACATGCATCACATAGATTGAGAAACCCAATATAGGAATTGAAAATAGGAATCAATCACCCAAAAAATTCTAGAAAATCATAAATACATCATATAATGTCACTATGGTGTTACAATTAAAAAATTGTTTAGTATCATTACACCCTTAGACCTTTCTTAACAAGTGTTTACTATAATAGGGGCATTTTTGTCATTTTATTATTTTCTATCAATTATGTTGTTTTCTATTATATTTTTTCGTTGTTTATGTCAATCTATTTCTTTGGTATATGACTAGGAGTAATTCTGGTAAATTGTATGCTTATGATCTCAAAATGGATAGGACGTTCCATAGGTTAATAACAAATCCTAGGAGTAATGAAGTGGCTAAGAATAGTCATAATGATATTGCTTTTGCATCTTATTCTGCTGTTCTCAAATCTGATAATGTTGATTTTGATTCTGATCTTGCTAATTCTGATTCTGATTTTAGTGTTTGCATATCCAAATTTAGTTTAAATAATATGGCTGACAATTACAAGACCTTGAAGGAGTTGACTACACCTGATATTATGTTCCAACCTTGGTATATTCGATATCCTGATTTGGAACAAGCTTAATCATATGAGCTTAATTCTGGACTAATCCATTTTGTTTCGTAAGTTTCATGGTTTTGCAAGTGAAGATCCTCATAAGCATCTTAAGGAGTTCCATGGTGCAAGAAATTTAATTTCAAATTTGGTAGGTAACATTCAGTAATTTGATGTTAGGGAGTTTACTACATCCAAAGTAATGCATGAGGTAGTTGCTACTGGCAATCAGAGATTGGAAAATAAGATAACTAAATTGACCTCTCTTGAGAGAGGAGTTTTTTCTTTTTTATTTCACCTCTTCCTTTGATGTTATTGCTTCATGTGTTCTCTATGTCGTGTTCCTATATGTTTACATTGAGGACGATGTTCATTTTAAGTGTGGGGGATGTTTTCTTTTACTTGTTTTTCTATTTCTGTTTTACTATTTGCTATTTTACTTTGCTATTTTTCTATTTTTCTATTTTTCTATTTTGTTGTTTTGTTGTTTTTGTTGGTTTTCAATTTTGTTGTTTATTGTCAAATTCATTTTTGCTAAAAAAATGAAAAACAATATTTTGAAGTTTTGAGTACTTTTTAGTGGATTTCTAGGTTATATAAATTATGAATAGTTGCATCATTCTTGATTGAAAGGTTTCATAACTTGATATAGAACCACTTTTGCATCTTTAGTGTAATTAAAGTTTGAATAATTGATGATAGGAAATTTATCCTTGGGAGAGTTTAAGCCTTGTATGTTGATGACTTGCTAGTAGAACAATTTTAAAGCACTTAATAGTGATTTATGTTTGACATATTTGACATTATTTTATGGTTAATAATCACATATTGGTTGAGTATTAGGCCATTGAGCTTAATTGAGGATAATTGCTAATCTTTGCTTATTTTTGGACTTAATTTTCATTATGAAGTTACTATCTTGTGTAGGCCATATCAGGACTACAAAGCTCTAAATTGGAAAATCTTGGTAGCCTTGGAAAGCTAAGATGAAGATTTTCATCTTTTCTCTTTACAGTTTAATCCAATTTGACTATTTGTAGTGTCAAATATGGACGAAAAGTTACTACCTCTACACCACTTTTATTAGACTTTTCCTTGTATATTGGTAGGCTTTTTGGGTTGCTAAAATTTCTGTCCAAGCCCATTCTCCTTGGAACTTTCAAGCATGTGATCATTTAGGAAGTTAGTTAGGTAGCTCAGTTAGGGAGTTAGTTAGGTACTTTAGCTAGGATGTTAGTTAGTTGGTTAGAAACTTTTCTGGTAGTTGAAGGGGTTACTTGTATTGGAAGTTTTCTTTTCTTCTCCATAGATTTTTCTACTATGTTTTCTTTTGTAATTTTTTCTGTACTCTCTGCTACATTTCCTTCTCTGAATGCTACTAAGTTTTCTATAACAACAACCATGGAAGGCTAAGCTTTGTTGTGAATTCAAGATTCAGGAATACAAATCAGTTTGAGTTCTTAATTCTTTACTTTTCTTATGCAATTTCTATCATTTGTCTTTCCAATTCTTAATTTGTTTTTGTGATTGTGAACTCGTTGTGTTTTGGATTATGTTATAGTAGGTAATCAATTGATAACCTAAAATCATCCAATATGATCCTGAATCTATGTTAATTAGGGACTGTCATTGTGATATCAATATGCATAGATGAATGTTAGATGATTATCTAAAGAAACTTAGGTTGATATGAAATGGTATCTGTTTTTAGAACCATGATAACTAATTGCATGATTGAATTCTTGAGTTGATGTTCCATAATTCATTTTAGAATCAATTTTGTTTTGTAAATTTGTTCTACATAATTCTTGTTATGCATAATTTCTGTATCGTTTAAACCCCTATTTTTCATATCCATTTTTGTTTCTGATAAACACTTGCATCTTGTCATTCTCTTCATTCTTGTGTGATTTGTACATGTGTTGCTAGTTACTCTAGGTTTTGCCTTGACTATCTTTTATGTCTCTTTACTCACATGCATTAGTGATATGGTTTAGGCCTTCTTTTTTTATAGCCACTAGCCAAATGGACTTTCCTTGCATTAAATCCCTTTCTTACCCTTTTTGAGCCTATCTAATCCTTTCTTTGATATTAAAGCTCATTACAAGCCTAAAAGTGAAAAAACATCATCACCCTAACCTTAGTGGTTAAAGTAGTTTTGGAATTGTTTTGGGAATAGGTTCTAAATAAGTGTAGAGGTGCTATGATAACTCATATTTTAGACACCCAACAAGATCTTAAGATGGGTATAGTTGACTCTATTTTGTAGCTAAGAATCGCATATTGGTTGAGATTCAGATTATTGGGCTAAAAATAGGGAAAATACAAATCTATGCTAATTTGAGGATTTTAGCTAACAAAAAGATTAACTCATTATGTAGGTGAAACTGGAGTCTCAAACCATCCCAACCGAGACCGAAGTTGTCCCAGCCAAATGAAGTCGTCTTGGCCAACTGAAGACGTCCCACGTAGATGGAGTTGTCCCAGCCAGATAAAATCATCCCAACCAGACAAGTTCCTCTTCAAGCCGACTCCGTCTCCAACAGTTGATTCCACTCTATGTACTGATTCCGTCTCCAGTAGTCGACTTCGACTCCAGTAGCCGACAACATCCCCAAATGCCATATCACCTTGTTTATCCAGATTCATCTCGGTAGCAAGACTAACTTCACTCCAGCAAATTCAACATGTGGTTAATTAGGGAAACCGTTTGTCTGATAATAGTTAGTTAAGTAGTTAGTTTATTACGTATCAACTAATTCTATTAGTGTCAGTTATTATTGTTAGTCATTGGTTAGTTAGTTAGTTTATGGTTAGTTAGTTAAGACAAATGTGTATATAAGGAGATACGTAGCTCATTCATTGGTTCCACCTCCACCTCCATTGCTCTGTTGTTAGTACGTACACTCACACATACACTCTCGCTTCTATTGATCAATGATTCACAATGCTTCAGTATGGCGTCCAGTCGGTCGAGTGGGTGCAAGTTCAAGTCTGAGTAGCAGCTAGTTGCTAGAGGAGATTGACCAGTTTAGCTGGCACACTCTGGTGGACTAACCCCTCTATTCCCTAGCCATCTTCGGTGGACCACTATAGTCTCTTCCATGGCGATCGTTATGGGAGTCTAAGTCCATGATTCCATATATTCGTGCCCATGTATCAACGCAAAGTTTTTACAACGAATGAGTTTGCGTTTCTCTATCTTCCCGTGTGTGATTCATGTTCTGTTTCTTTGCTTCTTGCTTATGTCATGATCATGCATGCGTAAAAGTAGATCATGTTAGGTTAGGGGCTGATTGGAACCAACCTAATAACTTGTTAGGTAATCGATTGAGAACCTAAAATCAACCACGTGCGTAATCCCTACTAACTCGAGGCCACGATTGTGTAAGCCTTCAGTTGGCAATGGAGGAATGTTAGGCGATCGTCTTAAGAACTTAGGTTAGTTTGGAATCGCATCCATTATTAAGAATTGGAACTGATTGCTTGCTGAACTTTGGATTGATATGTTAAATATTCATTGTTTGTTCATTATTACTTTTCGTAGGTAGTTTACTTTCTGTCTCACATTTACTTTGTATTTTCGATACAAGCTGAAACCCCCTTGCCTTTACATTCCTGTTATTGTCCGAGTCTGCATTCTACATTTCCATTTTCTGCATAATCTTCTGATTCCCACGCTAGACATCATGAATACACATGTCCTTGAGAGATTCGACCTAGGTTGACATTATGTTGCAAAATCATAGTAAAATCTAGTTTTATTTGACACTGCATTGATAGCAGTTATCAAAATTAGCATCGTTGCCGGGGACACACATTTTGCTGTGTCTTAGTGTGCCAAGTATGAGTTTGTATGTCGTATCCGAGTCTATAGTGTCTATGGTATACTGATTATTCATATTTTAGACAACCAATGAGGTCTTAAGATGGGTAAAGTAGACTTTAATTTGTAATTAAGAATCATATATTAGTTAAGATTCAGATTTCCAAGGTTAAAACAGGGAAAATAAAAACCTATGCTACTTTGAGGATTTTAGCTAACAAAAAGAGTAAACTCATTTTGCAGGTCAAAACTGGAGTTCTAGATGAAGTCATCCCAGTTGAGACAAAAGTTGTCCTGGCCAGACGAAGTCGTCCCTGCCAAACGAGTTCTTCTCCATGCTGACTCTGCCTCCGTATGCCGACTCCGTCCCCAAATAGTCGAGTTACATGCCGACTTTGTCTCCAAAAGTCGAGTCCAATCCGTGTGTCGACTCCAACTCCTATAACTGACTCCAGATGCTGAAGTCGTCCCTGCTATCTAGATTCATCCCGACATCAAGACTGACTCCGCTCCAGCGGTTTCGAGCACATGATTATTTAGGAAATAGTTAGTTCATTAAGTTTGTTATTTCTGTTATTTTAGTTAACATACAATTAGAGAGTTAGTTAATCAAATATGTATAAAAATGGAGGCGTAGCTTGTTCATTGATTAGACGTAGAGTGATGCATAAATACAGCTATGCATTCATACTCTGTCATACACACCTACACTTTCGCCCCATTCCTCAGTGTTTACACGGTGCTTTAGATGGTGTGCAGTCGATCGAGTGGATGTAGAACCAGGGTCTAGGTAGCGGCTGGTGGCTAGTGAGGACTAACAAGGTATCTGACACGCTTTGGTGGACTAACCCCTTTGTACCTACCCATCTCCGGTGGAAGGCTACAGCTCTGCCATGGCGATTGTTGTGGGAAGCTAGGTTCATATTTCCATGTATCTACACTTCATGTATTGCTCCAATGGTTATTCAATGAAATGGGTTTGTGTTTCCTTACTTTTATATGTGTGATTCGTGTTTGTTTCTCTATTCTTGCTTGTGTCACGATTGTGCATGGTAGGAATATATCACATTAGGTTAAGGGCCGACCGGAACCAATCTAACAACTCTATAGGTAATCGATAGAAAACCTACTTCAACCACGAGCGTAATCTCTGTTAACTCGAGGCTGCGATCGTGTAAGGCCTCAGTCAATAATGGACGAATGTTAGACGACCGTCTTAAGAATTAGGTTGGTATGGAATCACATGTATTAATAGGAACTGAAATCAAAACCATTTACTTGCTAAATTTGGAATTGATATGATAAATATATGTTTTGTTAATTGTTTGTTTGTCTTTAATTTCGTAGCTCGTAGTTTAATTTCTGCCTTTAGTTTGCAATTCCATAAAATCCCCCTACTTTTACTTTTGTTTCCTGAGTCCACATTCTGCACTCCCGATTCTGCATGTTCCCAGCCTTTTACACTAGGCCTCACAAGAATAATGTGTCCTTGAGAGATTTGAGCTAGGTTGCCCCTATGCTATATAAAACATAGGTAATCTAGTTATTTTTGATAGTTGACTTGATGACTAAAAATAGCTTATCAAAATTGGCATTGTTGCCGAGGACAAGCATTTTGTGGTGTCCTGGTGTGCCGAGTCTGAGTATTTTGTCGAATTCGAGTCTGTAGGATGCTGTGTCTATGGTATACCAAGTCCGAGTCTATTTTTTTAAGTTTACCGAGTGCCGAGTCTACTTTAGTTGACTGAATGCCGACTCTATTTTAATTGACTGTTGAGTTTGTTTTTTTCGCATGTCGAGTTTGTTTTTAGTTTGCCGAGTCTATTTTTAGTTTACCATGTCTATGTTTTTTGCATGCTGAGTCTGTTTTAGCATGAAGAGTCTGTGTCTAAGTCTGTAGGTACCTTGTTTTTGTTTATGTTTGTAATAAATTGTTATATATGCCGAATTTGTATATGCTAAATTTATTTGTGCCGAGTTTGTATATGTCGAGTCCGTGCATGTGCCGGGTTTGTATGTGTTAAACCAGTATGTGTCGAGTCTAAATTTTTAGTCGAGTCTATATATGAGTGTGTTTTGTGCAACTGCGTAAGTGATTTCAATTTTTCTATATAATTTTTTTTACTATATCTGACAATTACTTTTCATGCATAAATTTTTTTGCATCTTAATCTTTGCATTAGTTTTCTACATAATTTTTTTGTAGTGCATGACTAGAAGTAGTTCTAGCAATTTACATAAATTTGACCCAGAAATATATATGACCTTGTATAGGTTAAGAAAAGCTAGAAGCAATGACATAGGTGGTAGTAGTAGTTTCATTTCTATACCTATTTCTGTTAATAATAATTGTACAACTAACCACTCTGATTTTTCTAAGTCTAATAGTTTTGATTCTAAGTCTAATAGTTTTGATTCTAAGCCTAACATTTCCGATAACTAGTCATATGAGCCAAAGCAGATGGAGAACAACAATAGAATGCTGAAAGAGTTGGTTGCAGTAGATGTGTTGTACCAACCTTGGTGCATTCAGTATCCACAGCTAGAGTTGGCTTAATCATACGAGCTTAAATATGGACTTATTCATTTGTTGCCTAAATTTCATGGTCTTGCAGGTGAAGATCCATACAAACACTTGAAGGAATTCCATGTGGTATGTTCCACAATGAGGCTGCAGGGGATACCGGAATACTATATCAAGATGAAGGCATTCCCTTTTTCCCCAGATGGAGCCACAAAGGACTGGCTATATGATAAGTCATATTTTAGACAATTCACAAGGGCTTAAGATGGGTATTATTGAGACTATTTGGTGACTAAGAATCATATCTTAGCTAGGATTCATATTATTGGCCTAGAAATAGGGAAAATATAAATATGTGCTAAATCGATGATCTTAGCTAATAAAAAGATTAGATTCCTTTTGCACAGCAAATCCAGGAATGTCTCGGCCTAAAAGAAGCACCTCGGCCTAGAAGGAGTTGTCCCAACCAGGAAAGTCCCTTACCAACTGAGTCCAACTTCAAAGCCCAAGTCACTCCAAAGGCGCACGTGTAGCACAAAGTCATTTAGGGAAATGATGGGTCAATTAGGAAATTGTGATTTTGTTAGGGGTTAGTTAGAAAAGGCATGCATAGCAAGGAACCAAGCACATGTATAAAAAGGGGTGCAAGAGCTCGTGAAAATTGTTGTTGAATTCAGAAAATCAACTGTATCACACACACCTCACACTCACGCTCTCATTCCATTCCCTTGGTGGTGCATGGTGCTTTAGTAAGGCATCTCATCGATCAAGGAGGTACAAGTCTAGAGTCTGGGAAGCCGAAGGTTACTAGAGGAGACCACTCAGTATAGCTAATGCACTCTGGTGGACTGAATCCTCAATGCTCTAGCCATTCATGGTAAACCATCAATTTTCTTCCATGGTGATCGTTATGGAAAGCTGAGTCCTCGAATTCATATAACCTTGTAACAATACCCTATTTTAGCAATAACAATTGGTTTGCATTTCCCTATCTCTGTTTGTGAATCCTATCATTAATCCGCTCTTCGCTTTTGTCGCAATTGTGCATTTGTGAGAGTGGATCACGTTAGGTTAGGCCGATTGGAACCAATCTAACAAATTAATTAGCTAATCAATAAGAGAACCTAAAATCAACCACGTGCATACTCCCTTCCAACTAATGAGGTAGCGATTGTGTAGATCCTCGGTCGGCAACGGACGAACGTTCGATGATTGTTATAAGAACTCTATGTTGGTTTGGA
Organism: Mucuna pruriens; assembly: GCA_025330945.1. Classification (NCBI taxonomy): domain Eukaryota; kingdom Viridiplantae; phylum Streptophyta; class Magnoliopsida; order Fabales; family Fabaceae; genus Mucuna; species Mucuna pruriens. The sequence goes on along the minus strand of JAENHJ010000053.1, from coordinate 678,870 downwards.
ATCATAAACTCAAGTAAAGAACCAAGAATAGATTGCTTGTTGAACCTTTGTATTGGTGCAATAACTATTGTAGTGTAGCTTGCATTTATTTTCATTACTTAGTTTACTTCTTGTCATAGTCTATATCTTCAGCAATTACAAACCCCCATTACCGCTTTCAGTCTGAGTTGTCTTTGTCTGAGACAGAGTCGGCATTCTACATACACTTAGTATTCTGTATGAAACTTTGATTTCCGCATTAAGTCATAATAGAACATATTGTGTCCTTGAGAGATTCGACCTAGGGTCAAGCTATACTATATTTAGCTCTAGTTTTATTTGATAAAGTCATCACAACAAAATAGGATTACCACTTTACCTACAGCCAGTTTTGTTCAACACTTGGGAGGACATGAAGCGCATGTTTTTGGAGTAGTTCTTCTTGGCTTCCAAAACCGCGACCATCCGGAAGGAGATTTGTGGGATTAGGCAACATTTTGGAGAAAATTTACATGATTACTGGAAAGATTCAATGAACTGTGTGCCACATGTCCACACCATCAGATTAGTGAGTAGCTACTAATTCAATATTTTTACGAAGGACTGATGATGATGGACTAGAATATGATTGATGCTGCAAGCGATGAAGCATTGATGGGCAAGACTCTAGTAGTGGCAAGACACCTGATATTGAATATGGCAAGCAACACGCAATAATTCAAGACTAGAGGAGTCGTCACATCCCGAGTGGTGAACAAAGTCATCACGATTGACAACTTGAGGTTAGAGACTCAACTGACCGAGTTGACATCACTAGTGAGGCAGCTCGTTGCCGGACAGTATCAGTAGAGTGCACCATTAAGAGTTTGTGGCATATGTACCTCAGTGGAGCACCCCACATTGTAGGAAGTCGAGTCAGACAATGCCAAGAGCGTTGGAGCCATAGGTGGATATCAATATGGTAGACAACTGTATTCGAGTTGGCAATATGATAGTTAATAGTTCCGAAAGTAGCAATACTAGCCGAGTCCGAGTCAAAGGCTATATACGGCCTAGAGATTCTCATCCGCCCAAAGCATGTCAGTTTCGATCCAAAAAGCTATCAATAGCCAATTCCAAAATACCAGGTATCATCATTCTGCCAACATCAACAACAACAAGTTCCACCATAGGAAAATTCACTCTCAATGGAATAATGGATGAAATAGATGAATGCGAACAATATGCAATTTCAACAAAATTTAAACGCCACGACTCAAGTTTTAAAAATGCAGGTAGGATAACTAGCCAACATTGTGAGTCAGATGCAGTCAGTTGGTTCTAAAAATATTCCTTCTCAAACAAATTTGAATTCGAAAGGGGGAGTAAGCATTATAATACTACAAAGTGGTAAAGAATTACCACAATAGTCCGCGCCACAGCCAATGCCGAGACCGGTCAATGCCGAGTTCGAACCGGAAGTGATGAGTCATAAAATGTACATCTTAAGTGGACCTAAGAAGGGCACCATTGAGTGACTCACGAGCTTAAAAGATGACTGTTAGCTAAGATCCAGATTAATGGCCTAAACTTGAGTGAAACACAATCTGTGCTTAATCAAGGTTTTTAGCTAACTATCTCTTCATTGCAGGTCTAGCCAAGCTCAGCCCGCCATCAGCAACCCAGGCCGAGAGCCTCTTGGCCAGGCTGAGACTCGGCCCATGCAGGGAGCCTAGTTAGGATGATCCAGGGGGAACGCCTCGTCAGCAATCAGAGCCACCTTGGGTCCAGCTCAGCTCCACGTCACTACCTGGAGTAGCTTGCAACGCAAGTCACAGTAAGGGTAGAATAGGAACTGCACATATAATTCTGTTAGCATCGTTAGCTGTGTCCACTCTTGTATAAATAGATAGAACTCTGAACGAGTAGGGGCTTTTGGCATTTTAACTTTCCCGCGTTCATAATTCCGAACTCTCTCGTTCTCTTCTCCTCTGCTCACGGTGGTACACAGTGCTGTTAATGGCGTTTCTCTCGATTGAGGAAATGCAGGCTAAGAACTAAGAGGCCGAAGGTTATCAGAGGAGACCGATTGGAGCACCAACGCACTCTGGTGGACCTGAACCTTAGCGTCTTAGCTAGCTGAGGTGAATCATTGCCGTCGTCCATGGCGATCATCGTGGAAGATGGAATCATCGAATCCAGGCCCTGTGTTTGTATTTTGCTTTCAATATTATAAGCGCTCTCTGAATTTTGAACTCCATTGCATTCTTGAAATTTAAGTTCAATTACTGTGTTGCGATTGCACCTGGTAACGGAACAATGTTAAACTAAGCCGATTGGAACTGGTTTAGCTAATTCAGTAGGTAATCACTTAACAATCGTTAATCGAAAACCTAAAGTCAGTTTGAACTTAATCTCTGCCAACTGATGAGATGGCGATTGTGTAAATCCTCGGTATGGTAAGGGACGGACCTTTGGCGATTGCCATAAGAATACTGGAGGCTGATGAGGACTGTAATTGGAGTGATTGAACCAGAAAGACCTCGATTATTGGAACTAAACATGAACACAGTAATAGCAATAGTATCAGGAGTAGCGTAATTGCATTTGATTATAGTTAACCTCTGTTTTGATTCCAATTGCATTCCAACCCCCCTTGTTTACCGCTTTCTAAGTCTGAGACAGAGATAGTCCACCTCTGTAGCGTCTGTTTGCACTTAACCAAGACCAAGCCGGATCGTCTCTATTGAGATCGACTCGGTTCAGTCTCTGTTGAGAGCAGCTCGGCCATTGCCGAGACGAGTCAGTATTTTACACCGAGATTCTACTCCCGTTTGCTACACACTAAATCACAATTGAACACACTGTGTCCTTGAGAAGAATGACCTAGGGTTAGCTATACTATAGTTAGCTTTAGTTATTTGATAAGCGCATTGAAACGACTAAATACGCCCATCATCAAATTGGCGCCGTTGCCGGGGACACAAGTTCTTTTTTGCTTCGGTGTGCCAAGTAAACGAAGTCGAATCCGAGTTGTAAGAAGTTTTGTTTAGAGTTGTTGAGTTTGAAGTGTCAATAAATCTCTACCTCAATTCACTGATAAAACAAAAACAAATATATACATATAGATATAGAATAAATTTTCTAACTCTGCATTACATCTAATTTTGCAGTACATAATTCAGCATTACATAGTGACCACATTCTGTTTCAGTAATCGTTGTTTTAGTTACTTTAAATCCAGCATGATGCATGACTAGAAGTAGCACTGACCCACTGTATACTTTTGATCCAGAAATAGAACTAACTTTACGAAGACTGCAAAAAATTAGAAATATCACAGTAAATATCAGTAGTGGTGTGAATTCTGCCATTAACTTTGACCAGTTTTGTACTGACCATTTTATTGCGAGTACTAACAATTTCACAGAGCCAGGGCAGATGGAACACCAAGACAGGACGTTGAAAGAGCTAGCCACTCCAGATGTGGTGTACCAACCATGGTGTATCCAGTATCCACAATTGGAGCCGGCTCAGACATATGAATTGAAGTCTGGTTTGATACACTTGTTGCCTAAATTTCATGGTCTTGCAGGAGAAGACCCCCACAAGCAATTCAAAGAATTTCACGTGGTTTGTTCCACGATGAGGCCGCAGGGAATCCCAGAAGATTACATCAAGATGAAGGCATTTCCATTCTCTCTAGACGGAGCTGCAAAGGACCGGCTATATCTACAGACCAAGCACTCTTCAACACACAGGGAGATATGAAACGGACCTTCCTAGAAAATTTTTTCCAGCTTCTAGGATCTGCGACCATCAAGAAGGAAATATGCGGGATAAGGCAGCATACGGAGAGACTCTGCACGAATATTGGGAGCGCTTCAACAAGCTTTGTGCCACCTGTCCCCATCATCGATCAGCGAACGAGTTGCTGATCCAGTACTTTTACGAAGGACTATCAATGATGGACAGGAGCATGATTGATGCCGCCAGTGGAGGAGCATTAATGGACAAAACACCAGTAGCAGCAAGGCATCTGATCTCGAACATGGCGAGCAACACTCAACAATTTGGGATCAGAGGACCAAATCTATCTCGGCCAGTGAACGAAATCGGTGCAGCCTCTAACCAAAGGATGGAGAACCAGCTAACCGAATTGACATCTCTGGTGAGACAACTGGCTATTAGTCAACATCACCCAGCCATGGCAGCAAAGGTCTGTGGCATATGTACTTCAATAGAGCATCCGACTGATCTGTGCCCCACTCTCCAAGAGACCGAGTCTGGCCAAACAGAAAGTGTTGGAGCCGTAGGAGGATTCCAGTACGGGAAGCAGCTATACCAGAACCGGCAGTTCGATAACCAACCATATGGGAGACAACCATTTCGGCCCAGCCCACAACAAGGACCATATGCAGCTCAAAGAGCCCGATCCATGCCGAATGCACCCTATGGAGTATTTGGTTACCAGCAGCCGAGTCTGCAATACCCAGCACCATCCTTCCCACCACAGCAACAGAGAACTCCTACCCAAAACAACTCTCCATCACTAGAAGATTTAATGAAGCAGCTGGCATCAAGCAATTTAGAATTCCAACAGTCAGTAAGTTCCAGCAACCTACATTTCCAATAGAATATGACTGCCACCATCCAGGATCTCAAGATGCAAATAGGACAGCTGGCAAATACTGTGAGTGAACTACAATCAGCCGGCTCAAGCAGCCTTCCCTCCCAACCCATTCCGAATCCGAGAGGGAACGCCAATGCAGTAATACTCAGAAGCGGTAAAGAATTACCTCAGCCTGCACAGCATCAGGTACTGCAGCCAGCTGAAGCCGACTCTGAAGCAATGGCCGACTCACCGTCTCACCCACAGACAACTATCCCATTGCCGTTTCCATCCCGGACCGTCTCGGGCACGGAAACCAGATTCTGATGACGAGCTGCTGAAGATGTTCCGGAAGGTGGAAATCAACATTCCACTTATCAATGCGATCAAGCAAATTCCGAAGTACGCAAAATTCCTTAAGGAATTATGCGTACACAAAAAAAGAAAGATGAAGGGGAATCGAGAACTTGGAGGTGTGATCTCAAGCTTAACTAGGAACAATCCCACTGCAGGGATTTCACAGGTCTTACCAAAGAAGTGCCGAGACCCCGGTATCTTCTCGGTCCCATGCACTATTGGTGATTGCACATTTGTTGATGCTATGCTGGACCTGGGAGCGTCAATCAACGTCATGCCCGCATCAACTTATAAGTCCCTCAATTTCGGAGATCTGGAACCCACAGGGATGACCATTCAGCTTGCTAACAAAAGCATCATGCAACCCTTGGGAGTTCTCGAAGATGTCCTCGTCCAAGTGAATGAACTAATATTTCCAACTGATTTTTATGTGCTTGACATGGAGGACGAAGCATCCGGAAAAGGATCAACATTGATACTGGGGAGACCATTTTTAATGACAGCAAGGACAAAGATTGACGTACATGCTGGAACGCTCTCGATGGAATTCGGTGACACATTGGTGCAGTTCAATATTTTTGAAGCCATGAAGCACCCCACCGAAGACCACTCTCTCTTTGGCATAGACATAATGGAACAGTTGGTGGAGGAATACTTCCAACTAGATAGTTGCAGTGAGGGAATGGGAGATCTTGCTAGAACTGTCGAAGCCAGTAGCTGCTCAAAGGCTGATCATGATGAAGCACTAGAGTCCCTAGACTCTGAGGATTGCCATAGTGACACTAGCAACTTGGCATTTGAAAAAGAACTAACCAGGTTAATAAATCAAGTCTGTTACCCTAACCCCTCAGAGAGTGAGAATAATGCAGAGGTAAATGTTGCCAAGACTACAAAGCTTCTGCCTGCACAATTGGCAACCATATTCACGGCCGAAATGAAGTCGGCTAAAGAAGACCGAGTCAACGCAAGGTCAAAAGTCAACTCGGCCGAAGAGTTAACCATGCAAGCCGACACACTTGCCGAAACCATCTCGGCCAGTAAGGACCAGACTCGAGCCAAGAAGCTCGTTACTCCACCTGGATCCGAGATCGAAGCTACAAAGGAAACCGAAGCCGACCTCAATCCGAGTCGGCCGAAGCAGTACAAGGCTGAGGCCATGACGGCAGTCCTAATGCCGAGTCGGGAACGAGCCAGCCAGACGGATCCGAGAGCTGTAACTCAAGAATCTCCAGTTCAATCTCCACCACCAACAGAGCTGAAACCATTGCCTAGCCACCTGAAATATGCCTTTTTGGACAATGAACAGCAGCTCTCGGTCATCATTGCAAGCAACCTCCTCTCGGAGCAAGAAGACAAGCTGTTGGAAGTCCTTAGGCAACACAAACAGGCAATTGGGTGGAAACTTTCTGACCTTCCAGGTATTAACCCCTCCATATGCATGCACAGAATATTAATGGAGGAGGACATTAAGCCCATAAGGCAACAACAACGAAGGCTGAATCCTACCATTCTAGATGTGGTCAAGAAAGAAGTCACGAAACTGCTTGCTGCAGGCATCATCTACCCTATCTCAGACAGCCAATGGGTGAGCCCTGTGCAGGTAGTACCAAAGAAATCTGGAATAACCGTCATGAAGAACCAACAAGATGAGTTGGTATCTACAAGGATCCAGAACAGCTGGCGGGTGTGTATAGATTACAGAAGGCTGAATCAGGCAACCCGCAAGGATCACTTCCCTTTACCTTTTATTGACCAAATGTTAGAGAAAATAGCAGGGAAGTCCCATTACTGTTTTCTGGATGGATTTTCAGGATACATGCAAATACACATAGCACCGGAGGATCAACATAAGACCACCTTCACATGCCCGTTTGGCACTTTTGCGTACACCCGCATGCCATTCGGCTTGTGTAACGCTCCAAGCACATTTCAACGTTGCATGATGAGCATCTTCTCGGATTTGCTATAGGACTGCATGGAGGTGTTTATGGATGACTTCACGGTGTATGCAGAATCATTTGACGCATGCCTAAACAACCTGTCCAAGGTGTTGAAGAGATGCATGGACACGAACTTGGTTCTCAACTTCGAAAAATGCCATTTCATGGTGATCGAGGGAATAGTGTTGGGACACCTGGTCTCCAACAGAGGCATCAAAGTGGACAAGGCGAAAATAGACATAATCACTTCCCTTCCAAACCCCGCTTCTGTGCGGGAAGTTCGCTCATTTTTGGGACATGCAGGTTTTTACAGACGGTTCATCAAGGACTTCAGCAAATTGGCCCTGCCATTGTCCAAGTTGCTACAGAAGGATGTAGATTTCAACTTTGACCAGCCCTGCATCGAGGCATTTCAGGAGCTGAAGAACAAACTCACATCCATACCTATCCTGCAAGCACCAAACTGGAACATGCCATTCGAGTTAATGTGCGACGCATCCAATTCAGCACTAGGAGCTGTTCTCGGCCAGAGAGTGCAAGTCGGCACCCCAGTCCATGTTATTGCGTATGCGTCCAGAACCATGGACTCGGCCCAGCAAAATTACACGACGATTGAGAAGGAACTTCTGGCAATTGTGTTTGCCTTGGATAAGTTTTGCTCTTACCTTCTCGGTTCTAAGATAGTCGTGTTCTCCGATCACTCGACTCTAAAGTACTTGCTGAAGAAGCCGGATGCCAAGCCGAGACTGATCCGGTAGATGCTCCTTCTCCAAGAATTCGACTTGGAGGTCAGAGATAAGAAAGGTGCTGAAAATTTGGTAGCAGATCACCTAAGCAGAATTCAAAAGGAAAGCGAACCAATGCCTATCCGAGACGAGTTCCCTGACGAGCAACTCCTGCACCTCAAGACGGCCACACCATGGTTTGCAGATATTTGTAATTTCGTGGCAACATCTCAATTTCCACCTGAGGCATCTCGAACGTACAAAGAGAATATCAGAAGTGATGCTAAGTACTACGTATGGGATGACCCCTATCTATGGAGATTATGCAGTGATAAGATCATCCGCAAGTGCATTCCTGATGCCGAGATCAAGTCGGTCCTCCACTTCTGCCATTCGGCCCCTGGAGGAGGCCACTACGGCTCATCTCGGACAGCCAGGAAAGTGCTTGATTATGGCCTTTATTGGCCTTCTATTTTCCGAGACGCTCATCAATTCGTCTCCACCTGCGACAGATGCCAGAAAGCAGGGATGGTCTTGAACCAAAGACATGAAATGCCCCAGCAACCCATCCTGTTTTGTGAAGTCTTTGACGTCTGGGGTATCGATTTTATGGGGCCATTCCCAATCTCCAATGGCTATTCATACATCCTGCTTGCCGTCGATTATGTATCAAGATGGGTAGAAGCCATTCCCACCAGAACTAATGATGCCAAGGTAGTAGTGGACTTTCTTAAGTCCAATATTTTCTACAGGTTCGGTGTCCCAAAAGCGCTCATCAGTGACTAGGGGAGTCACTTCTGCAACAGAGCCATGGCCTCCCTTCTTCACAAATATGGGGTGGCACACGGGATAGCCACAAATACCACCCCCCAGACGAATGGGCAAGCTGAAGTGTTTAACAGGGAAATCAAGCATACTTGCAAAAGATGACAAATCCCAGCAAGAAGGACTGGAGTAGACTCCTTGAGGATGCTCTATGGGCACATAGGACCGCATCTGAACACCTCTAGGGATGTCTCCCTCAGGGTTGTTTTCGAGGAAAGCCTGTCACCTTCCTGTGGAGCTAGAGCACAAAGCTTATTGGGCAGTTAAGCAATGCAACATGGCTTATGACCAAGCAGGAGAGCATAGGAAGTTCCAACTTCAACAATTAGATGAACTTCGCATGGAAGCCTATGAAAACGCCAGGACCTACAAGCAGAAAGTAAAAAAGTTCCACGACCAAAATATCCTGCGGAAAGATCTCCATATTGGCCAAAAAGTGTTCCTATTCAATTCCAGATTAAAGCTCATAGCAGGTAAGCTTCGCTCTAGATGGGATGGACCTTTTGTTATTACTGACATATTTCCCCATGGTGCAGTGCAGCTAAGGGAAGAATAGACCAACCGCACCTGTCAGGTCAACGGGCACCAAGTCAAACCTTTCCTCGAAGGTCCAGCACCAACAGGAGAAAATACAGAGAGCATCTCCTTGACGGAACCGACTCCTCCTGATGGAACAGCCTAAGCCGACTCGGCCAACCTTCTCACATTGAGGACAATGCCGAAATTAAGTGTGTGTGTGTGTGTGGGGGGGGGGGGGGGTTCTGTCCATTCGGGAACTGATCATTCACGTCATATCTGCCCTTCTCTTCTCTAACTTTTTCATTTCGTTTCTTACATATCTGATATACTATTTTAAGTCTCATTAGTAAGTTCGTGTTTAATAAAAGAGTCTGCCACAGCCGAAATGGCCTCATCCTAGCAGAATTACGTGTCCAAAAAGAAGAGAGGAAATTCCTTGCTGAGTCCGAGAGTCTGACGAGCCAATAAAAGGAATCTCTTCATTCCCGAGCAAAAGCTGCCCTGCCTGAAGAGAGCCAAACCTCTGGGTCCCAAGTGGTAAGTGGCAGAAATGGGAAGAGGGAACCTTCAGAGTGAAGAAACAGAATCAGCCAGTGTGAGAATTTGAGCCTTGCAATAGAGATGGCTTACACTCTGCCATCTCCCTTCTTTCTGAGTGATTTTTTCAAGCATGTTAATTGTGTGTGCTGAATTTTGCCTTAACTCTCTGGATACAACTGTTTTACACAGGCAGGAATGAAATGATCTAGGCCATATTTCTTATGAGCCCAGAACCAAATAAGCTGTCCAAAAACAAGCTGACCCTTGTCACCCCTTTTGAGCCTAAGTTGACCACTTTTCTTGCAACTCACTACAAGCCGAGGCCAGAAAAACCATTCTTACCTCACCCTCGAGAAGCCGAGGAGCAGTGGAATCGTCTTGGGAGTGAGCTAGAATCAAGTGTGGGGGAAGCCTAGGGAGCGAAATTCGGTCAAAAGCAGCTGAAGATTTAAAAGAAGAGAAAAAGGAGAGAAAATGGAATGAAAGAAAAGAAAAAAAGTACATAAAAACAGAAAACAGGCAGCTGAAATAAATGAGCTGAAATAAACAAAATCAGCAAGCTGCATGAGTAGAAGAAAGAAAGAATGTAAAACGGCGAGTGAATAAAGATCAAAGGAGACCACAGCAACCGGGACTGCCCTCATACTGGTTACACTCACTCCCCATTGCTCTTCTCCTCCCCGTGGGTCCTGAAGCTAGTTTTCTTACATCTATTCGACCCATAACCTCAACCTCGCTACAAGCCAGAAAAGTCCTAGTGATCATAACTGTTGTGTTTTGCAGGCGTAAGAAGAGAGCTCTGTCAAGATATGGTAACACCAATTCCATGCAATGCTGAGTGTAAACACAGCCCAGACACTTGAGAGAAGCGGGAGAATTGAGCACATGAGTAAAAGTTCTATCACTCTAGGGGAACCCCTTCCAAATTGGAAGCCATGAAGGCCCTTGAGAACCAAAGGAAGTAGCTCCCTGATTGCATGAATGCCTTGAACTGGGATGAAAAGAAGCCAACCCTGTAGAGTCAGCTTAAGGAAATCAAACAAATTTTTTTTTCTCACTATGGTCACCCTTAATTGAGTCATATGTTTTGCCTAGGAGTGCAAAAGGCTAAGTGTGGGGGTTAGATGAGTAATAAAATGTACATCTTAAGTGGACCTAAGAAGGGCACCATTGAGCGACTCACAAGCTTAAAAGATGACTGTTAGCTAAGATCCAGATTAATGGCCTAAACTTGAGTGAAACACAATCTGTGCTTAATCAAGGTTTTTAGCTAACTATCTCTTCATTGCAGGTCCAGCCAAGCTCAGCCCGCCATCAACAGCCCAGGCCGAGAGCCTTTCGGCCAGGCCGAGACTCGGTCCATGTAGGGAGCCCAATTAGGATGATCCAGGGGGAACGCCTCGTCAGCAATCAGAGCCACCTTGGGTCCAGCTTAGCTCCACGTCACTACTTGGAGTAGCTTGCAACGCAAGTCACAACAAGGGTAGAATAGGAACTGTACATATAATTCTGTTAGCATCGTTAGCTGTGTCCACTCTTGTATAAATAGATAGAACTCTGAACGAGTAGGGGCTTTTTGCATTCAAACTTTCCCGCGTTCATAATTTTGAACTCTCTCGTTCTCTTCTCCTCCGCTCACGGTGGTACACAGTGTTGTTAATGGTGTTTCTCTCGATTGAGGAAATGCAGGCTAAGAACTGAGAGGCCGAAGGTTATCAGAGGAGACCGATTGGAGCACCAACGCACTCTGGTGGACCTGAACCTCAGCGTCTTAGCTAGCTGAGGTGAATCATCGCCGTCGTCCATGGCGATCGTCGTGGAAGATGGAATCATCGAATCCAGGCCCTGTGTTTGTATTTTGCTTTCAATATTATAAGCGCTCTCTGAATTTTGAACTCCATTGCATTCTTGAAATTTAAGTTCAATTACTGTGTTGCGATTGCACCTGGTAACGGAACAATGTTAAACTAAGCCGATTGGAACTGGTTTAGCTAATTCAGTAGGTAATCACTTAACAATCGTTAATCGAAAACCTAAAGTCAGTTTGAACTTAATCTCTGCCAACTGATGAGGTGGCGATTGTGTAAATCCTCGGTATGGTAAGGGACGGACCTTTGGCGATTGTCATAAGAATACTGGAGGCTGATGAGGACTATAATTGGAGTGATTGAACTAGAAAGACCTCGATTATTGGAACTAAACATGAACACAGTAATAGCAATAACATCAGGAGTAGCGTAATTGCATTTGATTATAGTTAACCTCTGTTTTGATTCCAATTGCATTCCAACCCCCCTTGTTTACCGCTTTCTAAGTCTGAGACAGAGATAGTCCACCTCTGTAGCGTCTGTTTGCACTTAACCAAGACCAAGCCGGATCGTCTCTGTTGAGATCGACTTGGTTCAGTCTCTGTTGAGAGCAGCTCGGCCATTGCCGAGACGAGTTAGTATTTTACACCGAGATTCTACTCCCGTTTGCTGCACACTAAATCACAATTGAACACACTGTGTCCTTGAGAAGAATGACCTAGGGTTAGCTATACTATAGTTAGCTTTAGTTATTTGATAAGCGCAATGAAAAATATTCCTTCTCAAACAAATTTGAATTCGAAAGGGGGAGTATGCATTATAATACTACAAAGTGGTAAAGAATTACCACAATAGTCCACGCCACAGCCAATGCCGAGACCGGTCAATGCCGAGTTCGAACCGAAAGCCGACTCTTGAGTGCAGCAACAGGCTAGAGTCCTCCCATTACCCTTTCCCACCTGAGCAGTCCCAACAAGGAGATCTGAAACTGATGAGGACTTGCTAAAGGTGTTTAGGACGGTAGAAATCAACATCTTGCTCCTAGATTCTATCAAACAGATCCCAAAGTATGCAAAATTCCTCAAGGAATTATGCATGCATAAAAGGAAGAAGCTGAAGGGAGGAGTAGAAACGGGAGGAGTCGTGTCAGCGTTGATCAAGCATGAAGATGCCACTGCCAAATCACAACAAGTGTTGCCAAAGAAGTGTCAAGACCTTGGTATTTTCTTTGTTCCATTCACCATTGGCGACTATACCTTTGCAGATGCCATGGTGGATCTAGGTACATCGATCAATGTCATGCCATCATCAATATACAAGTCTTTGAACTTTGATGATTGATGAGTCACAAGTTATGCATCTTTTATGGACCTAAGAAGGATGTTTACAAGACTATCTTGTGCTTAAGAATGGAGTGTTAGCTGAGATTCATATTACAGGCATAAAAATATAGAAAATACAAATCTGTGCTAATTCGAGGATCTTAGCTAACTCTTCTTATCTTGCAGGTTCAGCCAAGATGTTCTCGGGTCCATCATAAGAAGACTCAACCAAGATGAAGTCGTCTTGGCCAAGACCGACTCCATCTCGGCCAAACCAGATCAGGCCAGGCTTTACGGCCTAACAGCCCAAGTAGGTGCAGTCCAATAAGAAGCAGCCCAAAGACGCTATCCACGTCAGTTGTCCAGCTCAGGACCACCTCAACTCCAACTTAACTACCACGTCACTTCTGGAGTAGCTTGTAGCGCAAGTTACACAAGGGTAGAATAGGCAATTCATGTTGTAATTCTGTTAGGAATCATTAGGAGTAGCAGGTCACAACTCGTGTATATATAGGAGAAGCTATGCACTTTTTAGGGGTCTTTGAATTCATTCTCAACACAATCTCATTATATCCATTTCTTCGCTCTCGTTTCTCTATGTTTATGGTGGTGCACAGTGCTGCATTGGTGTTTCTCTCGATCGAGGAAATGCAGGTCTAAGACTGGGAAGCCGAAGTTCGTCAGAGGGGACTAATTAGGATTTCCAACACACTCTGGTGAGCCTGATCCTCAACGCTCAGGCTATTGGAGGTGAACCACCACCATCAACCATGGCGATCGTCGTGGAAGATGGATCCACCTGAATTCAGACCACTGTATTTGTACTTTGTATCCTACATATCAGATTCTACGTCATTTCACTACACATCGAATCGCAATCAAACATACTGTGTCCTTGAGAAGAATGACTTAGGGTTGACTATACCATACTTAGCTTTAGTTATTTGATGCCCGTTAAGACGACTAAAAACGAGCCTATCAAATTGGCGCCGTTGCCGGGGACACAAGTTCTTTTGTGTTTTCGTGTGCCAAGATAAGTGAAGTCGAATCCCAAGTCTGTAGAGTGTGTCTGTCAAGTCAGTTTATTAAGTCTTTTGAATTTGTTTGTGTCTGTCTTCTAGGTTTTTGATCCTAAATAAACAACATGTTGATTGTCATTAATTTTTCTGAGTGAATTCACTACAAAAAAAAAAACAAAAACCGCAATGAAACATTTGTTTCTGAAGTGCATAGTGTTAGAATTTTGTTTTGCATTTATCTCTGCATCTCACAATTGACTTGCATCTTTTTACATTGCATTCTCGTAAGTTTTATTAGGTAATTGACTGATAATTGTAGCTTACTGTTTGTAAGTACTGTTCCAAATCTGATTTTTTTGCATAATTTGTACAATGCATGACTAGGAGTAGTACTGACCCATTGTATGCTTTTGACCCAGAGATAGAATTAACTTTATGTAGATTATGAAAAATAAAAATACTTGTAGTAAATACTAGTAGCAGTTCAGATTCTGCCATTAATTCTAACATGTCTTCCGCTAACACACTTGTTGCTAGTTTTAACATTTTTGTAGAGCCAGGACAGATGGAGAATAATGATAGAACACTGAATGAATTGGCCACTCCAGACGTGGTGTATTAACCTTGGTGCATCCAATACCCACAGTTGGAGCCGACTCAAACATATGAACTGAAGTCTAGCCTTATACACTTGTTGCCTAAATTTCATGGTCTTGTAGGAGAAGACCCCCACAAGCATCTGAAGGAATTCCATGTTGTTTTCTCTATGATGAGGCCGCAGGGGATATCGGAGGACTACATCAAAATGAAGGCGTTCCCATTCTCCCTGGATGGAGCAGTGAAGGATTGGCTGTATCTTCAGCCAGTGCTTTTCAACACTTGGGGAGACATGAAGAGCACATTCTTGGAAAAGTTCTTTCCGGCATCCCGAACCGCGTCCATCAGAAAGGAGATATGTGGAATAAGGCAGCATATAGGAGAGACTTTGCACGAGTACTAGGAAAGGTTCAACAAACTCTGTGCCACCTGTCCACACCATCAGATCAACTAACTGTTGCTGATCTAGTATTTCTATGAAGGACTATCAATGATGGACAAAAGCATGATAGATGCAGCCAGTAGAGGAGCCCAGATGGATAAAACGCCAGCAGTAGTAAGGCATCTGATCTCTAATATGGCAAGCAACACACAGCAGTTTGGGATCATGGGGCCAAGTCAAACTCGGATGGTGAATGAAATTGGTGCAGCTTCCAACCAGAGATTGGAGAATCAGCTGACCAAATTGACATCATTGGTGAGACAGCTTGCAGTTGAACAACATCAACCAGCCATGGCAGCAAAGGTATGTGGCATATGTACTTCCGTGGAGCACCCCACTGATATGTGCCCCACTCTTCAAGAAACCAAGTCGGACCAACTAGAGAACGTTGGAGCCATAGGTGGATTTCAGTATGGGAAACAGCTGTATCAGAACCGGCCATTTGATAGCCAGCAACATGAGAGACAACCATTTCGACCAGGACCGAATCAGGGGCCACACGCAGCTCAACAATTCGAATCCACACCGAATACCTAACAGAGGCAAGCAAGTTATCAACAGCCAACTTCGCAATATCAAGCACCACCTTTCCAACAGTAACAGCAGCAGTAGAGAGTGCCTAACCAAGGCAACTCTCCATATAATGAAGCAGCTTGCAACCAGCAACCAGCAACCAGCAACCTGGAGTTCCATCAATCTGTGAGCTCTAGTAATATGCAGTTCCAGCAGAACATGGCCGCCTCCATCCAAGACCTCAAAACGCAGATTGTACAGCTAGCTAATACTGTGAGTCAATTACAATCGGCGGGATCCAGCAACCTCCCCTCTCAAACCATTCCAAATCCGAGAGGAAACGCCAGTGGAGTCACTCTTCGAAGTGGAAAAGAATTACCTCAACCTACACTACAGCAGTTGCCGAGATCAGTTGGAGCCGACTCTGAGCCAATTGCCGACTTGCAGTCTCGACTAGATACAACTGTCCCATTGCCATTTCCATCTTGGACCACCTCCGCAAGAAAGCCAGAGTCAGATGAAGAATTGTTGAAGATGTTCCGGAAGGTGGAAATCAATATTACACTTCTCGACGTATTAAACAGGTCCCTAAGTACGCAAAATTCCTCAAGGAATTGTGCGTACACAAAAGGAGAAAGATAAATGGGAGCAGGGAAATTGGAGGCGTGGTGTCGGCCTTGACAAGAAATGAAAAACTCACTACAGGTGATCCAACCTTGCCAAAGAAATGTAGAGACCTTGGAATCTTTTCTGTCCCATGCACCTTCGGTGAATGCACCTTTGCCGATGCCATGTTGAACCTGGGAGGCTCGATCAATGTAATGCCCCCATCAATCTACAGGTCCCTGAATTTTGGTGACTTAGAACCCACAGGGATGACCATTCAACTTGCAAACAGGAGCATTGTCCAACCCTTCGGAGTTCTCGAGGATGTTCTCGTCCAAGTCAACGAACTAATATTTCCAGCTGATTTTTATGTGATAGACATGGAGGATGAGATGTCTAGGAAGGAATCCACCTTAACTCTGAGAAGACCCTTCTTGATGACAGCCAAAACAAAGATTGATGTGCATGCCGGGATGCTCTCGATGGAACAAAATCCGAAGCGATGCCAAGTACTACATTTGGGATGATCCCTACCTTTAGAGGTTGTGCAGTGGCAAGGTCATCCGCAGGTGCATTCCTGATGCCCAGATCAATTCGGTCCTCCAGTTCTACCACTCAGCACCTGGAGGCAGCCATTATGGATCAACTCGGACTGCCAGGAAAGTGTTAGACTGTGGTCTTTACTAGCCCACCATTTTTAGAGACGCTCATCATTTCGTCTCCACCTACGCAAGATGGCAGAAAGTGGGAATGGCCATGCATCGAAGGCATGAAATGCCCCAACAACCCATCCAGTTCTGTGAAGTTTTCAATGTCTGGGGAATAGATTTCATGGGGCCATTCCCAGTCTCCAATGGATTCTCATACATTCTGCTGGCCATAGATTATGTATTAAGATGGGTAGAGGCCATTGCCACCAAAACCAATGACGCAAGGGTGGTTGTGGAGTTCCTGAAGTCCAATATTTTCTACAGGTTTGGTGTGCCAAAAGTGCTCATAAGTGACCAAGACAGTCACTTATGTAACAAAGCAATGGCCTCTCTCCTTCAGAAATATGGGGTAGCACATAGAATTGCTTTAGCTTACCACCCCCAGACAAATGGCCAAGCAGAAGTTTTTAACAAGGAAATCAAGAAAACACTACAAAAGATGACCAACCTCAGTAGGAAGGATTAGAGCCGTCTCCTTGAGGACGCTCTTTGGGCACACAGAACCGCATACCGAACGTCGTTAGGGATGTCTCCCTACCAGATTGTCTTCGGTAAGACCTGTCATCTTCCTGTGGAACTAGAGCACAAAGCTTACTGGGTTGTCAAGCAGTGTAATTTAACCTATGACCATGTGGGAGAACAATGAAAATTTCAACTACAAGAACTTGACGAACTCCGCTTGGAAGCATATGAAAACTCCAGGATATACAAATAAAAAGTCAAGAATTTTCATAACTAGAAGATCTTGAGGAAAGATTTTCATGTTGGCCAAAAAGTCTTGCTATTCAACTCAAGACTCAAGCTCATAATAGGTAAGCTGCATTCTAGATGGGATGGACCTTTTGTCATCACTAACATATTTCCCAATGGTGTAGTACAATTGCAAGACGAACATAGCAGCAACACTTTCCAGGTCAATGGGCATCAGATCAAGACATTCCACGAAGGTCCAACACCAATTCCTCATAACATGGAGATCATCTCGCTGATGGAACCAGCTCCATCAGATGGCACTACCTAAGCCAACCCGGCCAACCCCTTGCATTGAGGACAATGCATATTTTTAGTGTGTGGGGGGGGGGGATACTGTTGTAGTCATTTGAACATCATGTTTTATATTCCCATCTTGATCTTCTCTCTTTAATTGTTTTATTTTGTTTTGATTGGTTTGTTTTGACCTTGTTTTGTATTTTTTCGAATCTTTCCTTTATTTTCAATAAAAGCTGTCCAAGCCGAATCCATTCCGGCTCTGTGCCATCTTGGCCAGACCCGGACCGGAGTGACTTTAGCCTGATAGGATTTCAATTCTGTCATTTCGTTTTATGTTGAATTCCTCCTAGCAGAATTCCAAAATTGGATTGTCAAAAAAAAATGTTTTGAAAAGAATCCTGAATTGACTTTTGGAAGTTTGAAAAAAACAGTAAAAGTAATTCTGCAAATCTGGCAAGAGATTTCTCTAGCTTGAAGGGAATGAAACTTTTGTGCTTTAAACAGTGACTGACTGAAAAACTAAAAAGGAAAACCTTTGGTGATAAAGCAAATAACCCGTGTGAGTTTTTGAGCCTTTGTAAACATTCATGGCTTACATCTTGCCATTTTCTTATGTGATTTTTGCATTCATGATTAACTCTGTCTTCGATATTTTGCCTTAACTCTCTGGATACAACTGTTCTCGCATGCAGGAATGATATGATCTAGGCCATGTTTCTGAGTAGCTCTGAGCCAAATAAAGCCTACCTGAAAAGAAAGTTCTGTCCCTTGTTCACTCCCATTGAGCCGCATAACCGTTCTTTCTTACAGCTTATTACAAGCCAAAGCTGGAAAACCATGAATCAACCTCACCCTCAAAAGCAGAGGGAGCTTTGGAATTGTTTTGGGAGTTTCTAGAAAGTAGAATCTGTTCAGCATCCGCTAAAGGCTCAAAAATACAAAGAAAGAAAAGAAGCGAGTGAAAGGAAGAAAAAGAAAAGTGGAAGCAGCAATTGAAAAAAAAATAATAAGAAGAAAAAGGGAAAGAAGTGAGCTGGCAACAACAAAAGGAGGAAACCACAACACCCTGGGCTATCCTGCATGCTGATGACGCTTACTCCCCATTGCCCCTCTCTTCCCCATGGGTCTTGAAGCCAGTTTCTATATTTTATCCTACCCGTGACCTCAGTCTCGCTACAAGCTGAACAAGAAGTCCTAGTGATCATAACTGCGTGTGCTTTTGTAGGTGTAAGAAGATAGCTTTGTCAAAGTATGGTAATATCAATTTCATGAATGTTGAGTGTAAATACAAACCCAAACACGTGAGAAGTAAGGGAGTTATTTGCCTAAATGAAAGCTTTGTCACTCTTGGTTACCTTCTCCTGTTTGCAGGTCATGAATTTGCCTAGAGCACGGAAGAAGTAATTTTCAGATTATTTGAGTATCTTGATCCCAAGGTGAATGAGTGCCAACTTTGTCTAGGTTAAACTTAAGGAAGCCAATTGAAAAATTCTTTTCTATCTTTAAAAATCTCCCTTGCGTATTTCATTTTATTTTGCCCAAGAGTACAAAAGGTTAAGTGTGGGGGTGTGATGAGTCATAAGTTATGCATCTTTTATGGACCTAAGAAGGATGTTTACAAGACTATCTTGTGCTTAAGAATGGAGTGTTAGCTGAGATTCATATTATAGGCATAAAAATAGAGAAAATACAAATCTGTGCTAATTTGAGGATCTTAGCTAACTCTTCTTATCTTGCAGGTTCAACCGAGATGTTCTCGGGTCCATCATAAGAAGACTCATCCGAGATGAAGTCGTCTCGGCCAAGATCGACTCCATCTCGGCCAAACCAGATCAGGCTAGGCTTCATGGCCTAGCAGCCCAAGTAGATGCAGTCCAATAAGGAGCAGCCCAAAGACTCTATCCACATCAGTTGTCCAGCTCAGGACCACCTCAGCTCCAGCTCAACTGCCATGTCACTTCTGGAGTAGCTTGCAGCGCAAGTTATGCAAGGGTAGAATAGGCAATTCATGTTGTAATTCTGTTAGGAATCATTAGGAGCAGCAGGTCACAACTCGTGTATATATAGGAGAAGTTGTGCACTTTTTAGGGGTCTTTGAATTCATTTTCAACACACTCTCATTATATCCATTTCTTCGCTCTTGTTTCTCTCCGTTTACGGTGGTGCACGGTGCTGCATTGGTGTTTCTCTCGATCGAGGAAATGCAGGTCTAAGACTGGGAAGCCGAAGTTTGTCAGAGGGGACTAATTGGGATTTCCAACACACTCTGGTGAGCCTGATCCTCATGGCTCAGGCTATTGGAGGTGAACCACCACCATCAACCATGGCGATCGTCGTGGAAGATGGATCCACCTGAATTCAGACCATTGTGTTTGTACTCTGTTTTTTGTTAATCAATTTCATTCTACATTTCTTATCTCCATTCCCCTCCTCTCCTTTAATTCATGATTTAATCCGCGATTGCAATTGAATTGTGAACAATGTTAAGCTAAGCCGATTGGAACTGGTTTAACTAATTCAGTAGGTAATCATTTAACAATTTTTAATCGAGAACCTAAAATCAGCTCTGAACTTAATCCCTGCCAACTAATGAGGTAGCGATTGCGTAATTCTTCGGTGTGGCAATGGATGAACCTTTGGCGATTGCCATAAGACTTCCCAAGGCTGATATGGACTGAGAATTGGAGTGCGGAAACCAGATTGAACTTGGACTAATAGAACTGAACATGAACGCAGTTATATCGTAATAATAATACTAGTAAAACGAGTAGCATTAGTATAAGTCACTGCATTCTTAGTTTTAGTTTATTTCCTGTTTTACTTGCATTTGAATCCCCCCTATTTACTGCTTTTCAGTCCGAGACAGAGACAGTCCGTCTCTGTAGTGTCTGTCTGCACCTAGCCGAGACAAAGTCGAATGACCTCAATCGAGATCATCTCGGCTCAGTCCCTGTTGAGTCAATACTCTACATCTTAGATTCTACGTCATTTCACTACACATCAAATCGCAATTAAACATACTGTGTCCTTGAGAAGAATGACCTAGGGTTGACTATACTATAGTTAGCTTTAGTTATTTGATGCCCGTTAAGATGACTAAAAACGAGCCTATCAGTGATCTAGAGCCTACGAGAATGATAATTTAGTTAGCCAACAAAAGTGTTGTGCAACCCTTAGGTATTCTTGAAGATGTTTTAGTCCAAGTCAACAAGTTGATTTTTCCAGCCCACTTCTATGTGCTGGATATGGAGGATGAAATGTCTGGAAAAGGATCCACTCTGATTTTGGGATGACCATTTTTCATGACTGCAAGGATAAAGATCGATATACATGCTAGGTCCCTTTCAATGGAATTCGGGGAAAACTTGGTGTAGTTCAATATTTTTTAAGAGTTGAAGCACCTCATTGAAGACCATTCAATCTTTAGCATCGACATCATTGATGAGATTGAAGAGTACTGCACATAAGCACTAGCAGTGCCAACTTCTCTAATTTTGTTGAAATACCTAATGTAATAGACTGTTATACTTTTATGGAGGATGTATCCGACTCTGTTCACATGTGTCACATATAGGATAATATTGCTGACCTTGTTGACTTGGTTCATATCTGAATTTTCTGATTTAACTAACCTTTTATGTGATGAAAACCCGAAGTGTTCCAGTTGTGCAAACCATCGAATTGCCAACACCAAAGGACAAGTACAAGTGGCAACAATAATGGAAGCCGAGTCCGACTCTAGAGATCAAAAGGGAGTCGAGTCTGACTCCAGCAATAAGAAGGGGTTCGAGATTGACTCCAACAACCTGGAGGAAGCTAAGACCGACTCTAACAACCTGGAGGAAGTTGAGATCGACTGCAACATTCAGGAGGAAGCTGAGACTGACTCTAACAAGCTAACGGGAGCCAATACCGACTCCAATAACAAACTAGAGGAAGCAAAGATCGATTCTAGAAGTCAGTCGGAAGCCAAATCTGATTCTGGTGAACTAGAAAGCAAACAAAGGCCAAGTGCAACTTTGGACAACCGAGTCCGCATTTGAATAGAGTCGACCAACTGATTCCAACATCAGCACATAAATTTTCTCCACCTCATTCACTACCCACTGAGCTGAAGCCATTACCAAAGCATTTGAAGTATGCTTACCTGGATGACCACCAACACTTTTCAGTTATAATAACCAACAATCTCAATTGGGAGCAAGAGGAGAAGTTACTGAAGGTCTTAAGGAAGCATAAGAAGGAAATTGTTTGGACGTTAGCAAACCTTCTTGGGATCAACCCCTCCATCTGTATGCATAAAATCTTATTGGAGGAGGAAGCCCGACCTATAAGGCAGCAGTAGAGAAGACTAAATCTGACCATCTTAGATGTAGTGAAGAATGAAGTGACGAGACTACTTGTAGCTAAGATCGTTTATCTCATCTCAAATAGCCAATGAGTGAGTCCGATTCAAGTAGTTCCAAAGAATTTCGGGGTAACTGCAATGAAGAATCGGCATGACAAGATGGTGCCGACTCGGATTCAGAATAGCCAGCCAATTTGTATCGATTATAAGAAGCTAAATCAGGCAACTCACAAGGACCACTTTCCTTTTCCATTTATTGACCAAGTTTTAGAAAAATTAGCCAGAAAGTTCCATTACTACTTTTTGGATGGATTTTTCGGGTACATGAAAATTCATATTGCATCGGTGGATCAGCATAAGACAACCATCACATGCCCATTCACTACATTCACTTATACTCGGATGTCGTTTGGCCTGTGCAACGCTCCGAGTAAATTCCAAAGGTGTATGATCAACATCTTCTCGGATCTCTTGGAGGATTGCATGGAAGTCTTCATGGACGACTTCACCGTGTATGCCGAGTCCTTTGACGCATGTTTAGAAAACTTGTCCCAAGTGTTAAGTAGATGCATGGGAACTAACCTCGTTCTTAATTTTGAAAAATGTCATTTTATGTTTACAAAAGGTATTGTATTGTGACATCTTGTATCAAGTAGAGGGATTGAAGTCGACAAAGCTAAAGTCGACATTATTACTTCTCTAGACGTTTCATCAGGGAGGTTCGCTCATTTCTTGGACATGTAGGTTTCTGTAGACGTTTCATCAAGAACTTCAACATGATCGCCTTGCCCTTGTCCAACTACTTCAAAAAGATGTGGATTTTGTCTTTAACCAACCCTACATGGAAGCTTTCCAGGAGTTGAAGAAGCAACTCACATCTACACTGATTCTCCAGGAACTAAACTAGGAGTATTCGTTTGAGCTGATGTGTGTGACGCATCCAACTCTGCACTAGGAGCCATCCTAGGCCAAAGAGTCGGCAAGCAGCTGCATGTCATAGCTCATGCATCTCGAACCATGGATCATGCCCAAATAAACTACACCACTACTTAAAAGGAGTTGTTGGCAATTGTTTTTGCCTTAGACAAATTTCGTTCATATTTGCTTGGCTCCAAAATCATAGTTTTCTCTGACCATTCAACATTGAAGTTTTTGTTGAGGAAGCCGAATGCAAAGTCGAGACTGATTTGGTTGATGCTTCTCCTCAAGAATTTAACTTGGAGATTAAAGATAAGAAAGGTGAAAAGAATGCAGTAGTAGACCATTTGAGCTGACTCGAGAGAAGAGTCGACCCACTGTCAATTCGAGATGAATTCCTTGACGAGCAGATATTGCAACTGGAAAATGTAAAATCGTGGTATGCAAATATTTGTAATTTCCTCGTAGCATCTACATTTCTGTAAGGAGCATCCAGAGCTTACAAAGAAAAATTTGAAAGTGATGCCAAATACTACGTATGGGATGATCCTTATCTTTGGAGACTCTACAATGACCAAGTAATTCGCAGGTTCATTTTGGATCCCGAGATCCAATAGGTCCTCCATTTCTGTCATTTAACATCCGGAGGCGGCCATTATGGATCAAGTT
Source organism: Mucuna pruriens (assembly GCA_025330945.1). NCBI lineage: Eukaryota > Viridiplantae > Streptophyta > Magnoliopsida > Fabales > Fabaceae > Mucuna > Mucuna pruriens. The sequence continues at coordinate 655,452 of JAENHJ010000053.1, read as the reverse complement.
GGACAGCCCAAAAAGTTCTAGACTGTAGGTTCTATTGGCCCACCATTTTTTGAGACGCTCATGAATTTGTCTCAGCCTGTGAACTGTGTCAGTGAGCAGGAATGGTCATCTGTCGAAGGCATGAAATGCCCTAACAGCTAATTCTATTTTGTGAATTTTTTGACCTATGGGGTATTGATTTCATGGGGCCATTCCCTGTCTCCTATGGAAACTCTTACATTATCCTTACAACTGACTATGTATTGAGATGGGTGGAGGATAAAACCACCAAAACTAACGATGCCAAAGTTGTTGTGGATTTTGTAAAATCCAATATTTTTTGCAAGTTTGGTGTGCCGAGAGCGCTTATCAATGACCAAGGGAGTCACTTCTACAACCGCGCAATGGCCACTCTACTTGAGAAATATGGGGTAGTGCACCGAGTTTCCACTACTTATCATCCCCAAATCAATGACCAAGCTGAAGTATTCAATAGGGAAATTAAGAAACTATTGCAAAAGATGGCGAAATCTAGCTGGAACCATTGGAGCCGACTCCTAGAGGATGCTTGATAGTACACAGTTTATACCCCTCAGTAGGTCTTTAAGATAGGTAAAAATAGAACATAAATAATAGTTAAGAATCATGTAGTTGCCAAGGTTTAGATTTCCAAGGCTAGAGTAAGGAAAATACAAATCTATGCTAATTCACTGATTTTAGCTAACAAAAATATAAACTTTTGTTTTACAGGTCAAGGGAGGATCCAGATGAAGTCAAAGTCAACTAAAGGAAGTCATCTCAACTAGACAGAGCCGACTCCATAAGACTGACTCCAGGGCCGACCACAAAGCAAAGCCGACTCCCATTCAGAACTGGATCCATCCTGGTTCCAAAAGGCCGACTCCACCAAAAGCAAGATTCAAGTGCGTGTGAATGTAATTAAGCACGTGGGAGTAGGAAAGTAGTGAAGGGTGTTATTTCTGGTAATTCTGTTAGATCAAGTAGTTAAATATATTATTTTAGTTATTATGGTTATAGAGTTAGTTAGAGATGCATGTCAATGTTCATTGGTTAGTGAGAAAAGCAAGAAATACACACACATTTAGCCTTCCACACATACCTCCTATTCCCAAAACAACCAAGTTCACTTCACACTTATTTGTTCCACAGTGCTTCACGAAGTGCCTAGTCGATCAAGTAGGTGCAGGACCAAAGTCTGGGTAGCGGCCGGTTGCTAAGAGGGGACTGTCAGGGCACGTTGACACACTGCTTTGTGATTCAACCCCTCAGTACTTGGCCATTGGAGGTGGAACACTACAATTACTGTGGCGATTGTCACGGGAAGTTAATCCACTCACCATCAAGAACATTACTTTTCCCTGTATCACATTCCAGGTTACGTCAATGTTTGGTTATAAATGTATTGGTAGCGGCCGGTTGCTAAGAGGAGACTGTCAGAGCACATTGACACACTGCTTAGTGATTCAACCCCTCAATACCTGGCCATTGGAGGTGGAACACTACAACTACTGTGGCGATTGTCACGGGAAGTTAATCCACTCACCATCAAGAACATTACTTTTCCCTGTATCACATTCCAGGTTAAATCAATGTTTGGTTATAAATGTATTGGTACTATGTTTGATTTCTATAGCATAATCTTTTCCTTGCGTATCCACGATTGTGTTTAGTAAGAATTAGAGAACATTAGTCTAGGGGTCATTCGGAACCATTCTAACAACAAAATAGATAAATTCTAGATAATCTACATCAGTCAATTGCATAATCCCTGCCAAACTCGAGGCAGGAATCATTTAAGTCCTCAGTTAGAAAGGGACGAATGTTTGGCGATCGTTGTAGGTAGTGGATTAGTGAGGAATCAGTAACATAGTAAGCATTATGATTAAAATCAACAATTGATAACTCAAGATAGTGAATGGTTAAATACGTCATAATCGTTTGAATAATTTTAGGTAATCTTAGCCTTTAATATTTACGTTCTTTAGTTAGATCTTTACATTCCTTGCAAACTTTATATTTTCCGGTAAAACCCCCATTTCCATTTCTTTGTTAGAATCCACATCCTACACACTTAGTTGAGTAATCTTTACCTACCTTGAACCTTAGAAATATAGGAACAAAAATGTCCTTGAGAAGAATGACCTAGGTTGACCTTGTGCTACTTTAGCTTAAGAAAATCTAGTATTTTGATAGCAGAAGTGATGACCAACTCAAATGCTTATCAAATTGGCCCCATTACTAGGGACACACGTTCTATGTTCTTATGTGTATCGAGTCTAATAGAGAGTCAAACCTGAGTCAATAGGATGATTGTCTTTAGGTATACCGAATTTATCTTATTCTTCTTGATTAACTGATTGTGTTTTTACTGTAAATCCTTATTGTTTTTCGTGAAGAATCTGTTTTTCTTTCTTTTTGCATGATGAGGTTTTTGCTGGTTATTGTGAAGTTCAGTTGTTATTGCCAAAATTGTTTTTGTGATAACTACCTTATCTGTGTTGAATTTTTGTAGTACTAGTAGTCTCTTTTTATTACTAGCCGAGTATGTTTTCTATCATATTGTGTTTAAGTATGTTTTTTGTTACTTTAAGGTGAGTCTATTTTTGTTATTTTGTGCCGAGTCTGTTGTTTTAATAATTGTTGAGTCTGTCTATCTACTGTGAGTCTATATTTTGTTCTGATCGAGTTGAATTTTTGCTTTTTACGCATGCCAAGTCTATTATGTTGGTAAGTCCGAGTTTGTATGCATGCATATTATGATTTCCTATTTTTTTGTAATAATTGCTATATGTACCAAGACTGTTTGGACTAGATTTTGCATGTGCTAGGATCTGCTAGTGTAAGGTCAGTTCAGACCGAGTCCATTTTGCATGTTAGCCAAGTTCGAGCCTGTCACATTTTGTGCAATCGGCATTTCTAAGTTGCATTTTGCTATAATATCTTTGACTATATTCAGTAAATAATTTTCTACAATAAAGCCTTTTGTATTTTTGGCATTTGTTGCATCATTTTTCATGAAATCTTGCGTTTCTTTCTTTATGTTACTTTTCTGATATTCTGCATGTATGCATATCTAGTCATTTAGGCAGAACTCTGCATAAATTTTTATCTGTAAACCTGTAATCAATAGCTGCATATATTTCGGTATTGTAGGTTGTGATTAAGTTTTAGTGAAAGTTTGGTGTTTTCCCTTGTTTTGAGCTTGAGATTTTTGTGCATTTTAACTGCATCTAGTTATTGTATGCCAGATAGTAGCATTCCTGACTAGGAAAAGGAGTTCTAGTAGTTTGCATCCTTTTGATCCTGAGGTAGAGAAAACCTTGAAAAGGATCAGAAAATCCAAAAACATGCATGTAGGACAATACTAGTGATAGTATTAGGTCTATAACCGAGACTGGCAATTTGGAAATGAAGCTTGATTTTTCAGATAATCCATTGTATGAGTCGGACCCAATGGAAAACAATAAAAATAGGATATTGAAGGAGCTGGTGACGCTAGACATATTGTACCAGCCATGGTGCATAAAGAATCTGTAGCAAGAACCAGCCTAAACATTCAAATTGAAGTCTGGACTCATACACTTGTTACCAAAATTCCATGGTCTTGCAGGTGAGAACCCACATAAACATTTGAAGGAGTTCCATGTGGTTTGCTCTACGATGAGACCACAGGGGATACCGAAGGACTATATCAAGATGAAGGCATTTTCGTTCTCCCTCAACAGGGCAGCAAAAGATTGGCTATATTTGCAGTTGGTTATGTTCAACACATTGGGAGATATGAAGCGAATGTTCCTCGAGAAGTTCTTCTTGGCATCCAGGACAGTGGCCATCTGGAAGGAGATCTGTGAAACCTGTCAACATTCAGGGGAAACTTTGCATGAGTACTGGGAGAGGTTTAATAAGTTGTGTGCCACCTGTTTACACCACCAGATCAGCGAACAGCTACTATTGCATTACTTTTACGAAGGGTTGCTGATGATGGACCGGAACATGATCAATGCGACAAGTGGGGGAGTCCTAATGGATAAGACCCCAACGGTAGCAAGGCATTTGATTTTGAACATAGTGAGTAACACACAATAGTTCAGGATCAGAGGAGGAGCCGACACCTCAAAGGTAGTAAGTGAAGTCAAAACGTTTGACAGTCAGAGATTGGAAAACTAGTTGACAGAGCTTACATCTTTAGTGAGCCAGCTCGTTGTCATCTAGTATCAACAAGCCATGCAACAAGTATGTGGGATTTGCACCTTAGTGGAGCACCCTATTGATATGTGCCCCACTTTGCAGGAATCTGAAACAGAAAGTATAGAAGGCGTTGGAGTGTTAGGAGGTGGGCTCCAATATGGAAGGCAACCCTATTCGAACCTCCAGTTCGATAATTAGCAATTTTGGAGGCAACCATACTAGTCGAAGCTGAGACTAAACCAGGAGCAGACTCTTAGATGCAGCAACCAGCCAAGAGTGTTCCACTACCATTCCCCAAATGAGTAGTTGTGGCAAAGAGATATGAGATCAATGAAGACTTGTTAAAACTGTTTAGGAAGGTGGAGATCAATATTCCGCTACTCGAAACCATAAAACAAATTCCCAAATACGCTAAGTTCCTTATGGAACTCTATATCCATAGAAGAAAGAAGATGAAGGGGACTGTCGAGATGGGAGGAGTTATGTCGTCGTTAGTGCAGTATAAAGATGCCAGAGTCGGAATTCAATGAATTCTGCTAAAGAAGTGTCCAGATCCAGACATATTCGCGATTCCATGCACCATTGGGGGTCGTACATTCACCAATGCCATGCTGGCCCTCGGAGGCTCGATCAACGTAATGCCAGCATCAATATACAAGTCTCTCAACCTTGGGGATCTGGAGCCGACAGGGATGGAGATCTAACTCGCCAATTGAAGTGTTGTGCAACCCCTCGACGTTCTCGAAGACGTACTCGTCCAGGTCAATGAGTTGATTTTCCCAACAGATTTTTACATGCTAGATATGGAGGATGAAGCATCCAAGGAAGGATTCGCATTGATATTGGGACGACCATTTTTTATGACAACAAAAACGAAGATCGATGTTCATGCCTAGACCCTCTCAATGGAGTTCGGGGATACTTACGTGAAGTTCAATATCTTTGAAGCACTAAAGCACCCCGTTGAAGATCATTCCATCTTCAGCATAAATGCCATTGATGGGTTCATGGAAGAATATTTTTTATTAGGCATTGGCAGTGCTAGCTTAGTTGATTTTATTAACATTTCTGATGTAATTGATTGTTTCTGTACTGTGGCGGCAAAAGCCGATTCTGAAAATCTATCCAACACATTACATTTTTCTTATTTCGGGGACTCTATTTCTAATTTGATTCATTACAAAAGTGACAAAGTCTTGGGAGACACCCAACACACTAAGTTTCCTATTGCCGGCACTAGCAAGCAAGCCGGGAGTAAAAAGAGTAACAAATTTAATAACTGTCGAGTCTGATTCTGGGATCAAGTTTCGAGAGGCCAACTAGGCCAAGTTCGACTCTAAGGGTAAGACGAATGCCGAGACTAACTCCAACAAGTAGGAGCCACCCGAGACCGAATCGATCAACCTGGATGGAGCCGAGAGCGTTCCCTACAGCCAACAGGAAGCCGGATCTGATTTGAGCTAGAAGGAGTCCCAGCAAACCGAGGCCGAGTCCGATTCTAGACATTCAAGTCTGCTATTAGATAGATGGTTGTACGTAATTGCTTACACATCTCGAATGATGGATGCAACCCAAGTCAACTACATCACCATCGAAAAGGAGCTTTTGGTAATAGTGTTTGCCTTAAACAAGTTTAGGTCATACTTACTTGGCTCCAAAATTGTAGTTTTTTTCTGATCATGCAATGCTAAAGTACCTCTTGAAGAAGACAGATGTGAAGCTGAGACTAATCTGGTGGATGCTACTTCTTCAAGAATTCGACATAGAGATCAAGGACAAGAACAACGCAGAGAATGCTGTAGAGGACCACTTGAGCCAGTTGGAGAGAGAAGTTGAGCCGATACCAGTCCGAGACAAGTTCCTAGATGAACAGATCCTACAAATGACTCATGCAACACCATGGTATGCAGACATTTGCAATTACCTTGCTGCATCTACATATCCTATTGGAGCATCCAAAGCTGTCAAGGAAAGATTGGAAAGTGATGGTAAGTACTACATTTGGGATGATCCTTACCTATGGAGGTTGTGCAATGATTAAGTCACACGTAGGTGCATTCCGGAATCCGAGATCAAGTTGGTCCTCCACTTCTGTCACTCAGCAACTGAAGGAGGCCATTATGGATCAATGCGAATGGCCCGAAAAGTCCTTGATTGTGGGCTATACTAGCCCACCATAGACTAAGATGCATACAAGTTTGTCTTAGCCTACGAAGAGTGCTAGAGAGCTAGAGTAGCTTTAAGCCAGAAGAATGAAATGCCCCAGTAGCCTATATTGTTTTGCAAATTTTTTGACGTATGGGGTATTAACTTCATGGGACCATTCCTTGTCTCCTATGGAAATTCTTACATCTTATTAGCCGTCGATTATGTTTCAAGATGGGTGGAGGTTAGGGCCACCAAAACTAATGATGCAAGAACTATAGTAGATTTTGTGAAATCTAACATCTTTTGTAGGTTTGGTGTGCCAAAGGTGATGATCAGTGACCAACGAAGTCATTTCTACTACCGCGCCATGGGCACGCTTCTTGAAAAGTATGGAGTAGTACAACGAGTTGCTACCGCTTATCATCCTCAAACCAACAGCCAAGCTGAAGTCTTCAATAGGAAAATTAAGAAGTTATTACAAAAGATGGCAAATTCGAGTCGGAACGACTGGAGCCGCCTCTTGGAGAATGCTTTGTGGGCGCATAGAACAACTTACCGGACGCCGCTAAGAATGTAACCCTACCGGATTGTATTTGGTAAGGCTTGTCACTTGTCGGTAGAGATAGAGCACCGGGCATACTAGGCGGTCAAGAAGTGCAATATGGCCTATGATCAAGCCGGCCAAGAGCAAAAACTACAACTGTAGGAGCTGGAAGAGCTACACTTGGAGGCTCACAAGAACTCCCAAATCTACAAGGAAAAGGTAAAACATTTTCATGATAGTAGAATCTTAAGAAAAGAGTTCAGTATCGGCCAAAAGGTACTTCTATTCAATTCCAGGTTAAAACTCGTTGCCGGTAAGCTCTGTTCCAAGTGGGATGGGCAATTTGTTGAAACTAATGTTTTTCCTTATGGCATAGTAGAAGTAAGAGATGAAGCAAATAATAACACATTCAAGGTCAATGGGCACCAACTAAAACCCTACCACAAAGGTCCGAACCTGAGTTCAACTATGGGCGAGGTGGAAATCATCACATTGATGGAACTGGTCATTCCCGAGGACCCACCAGAAGAAGTCCTTGAATCCCCAATGCATAGCTGCATTGAGGACAATGTAGAATTCAAGGGGGGCAGTGTCAGGAATGAGTTTGCTAAGCTAGAATTTTTCTAAGTTTTTTCATATATAATATTTTTCCTGTATTGTTTTGCCATGCACTAACTCCAACTTTTACGACCAAATCTGAGCCGACTCTAGTTTCATGCTTGGACTAGGTCTATGTTGACTCCATCTCAGTTTGTCGTTTTATTTCGATTGTTTGTCGTTTTTGATTTGTTTTTCTGTGTTTTTGTTTATGTTAAGTCGTTTTCTATCATTGTCGTGTCTGATTGTTGAGAAAAAGTTTCTTTGAGTGTGGGGATCTGATAATTCATATTTTAGACACCCAACAAGGTCTTAAGATGGGTATAGTTGACTTTATTTTGTAGCTAAGAATCACATATTAGTTGAGATTCAGATTATTGGGCTAAAAACAGGACAAATACAAATCTATGCTAATTTGAGGATTTTAGCTAAAAAAAAGATTAACTCATTATGCATGCTGAAAGTAGAGTCCTGGACCATCCCAGCCAAGACCAAAGTCGTCCTGGCCAAATGAAGTCTTCTTGTCCAACTAAAGACGTCCCGACCAGATGAAGTTGTCCCAGCCAGATGAGTTCCTCTCCAAGTTGACTCCATCTCCAACAGTTGACTCCACTCTGCGTGTCGACTCCATCTCCAGTAGCCAACTTTGTCCCCAGATGCCGAGTCGCCTCGTCTATCCAGATTAATGCTGACAACAAGAACGATTCTACTCCAACAAATTCGACACGTAGTTAATTAGGGAAATTATTAGTGTGATAATAGTTAGTTAAGTCAATTAGTATGTTACATGTCAGTTAATTTTGTTAGTGTAAGTTATTTCTATTAGTCGTTAGTAGTTAGAACTGTTAGTTAGTCAGTTGGTTTAAGGTTAGTTAGTTAAGACAAATGTGTATATAAGGACATGTGTAGCTCATTCATTAGTTCCACCTCCACTTCTAGTGCTTTATTGTTCGTACATACACTCACATATACACTCTCACTTCCATTAATCAGTGGTTCACAGTACTTTAGTATGGCATCTAGTCGATCGAGTGGGTGTAGGTTTAGAGTCTGAGTAGCAGATGATTACTAGAGGAGATTGACCAGTTTAGCTGGCACACTCTGGTGGACTAACCCCTCTGTTCTTTAGCCATCTTCGGTGGACCACTACAATCTCTTCCATGGCGATCATTATGGGAGGCTGAGTCCACGATTCCATATATCTGCATCCATATATCAACACAATGTTTTTGCAATGAATGGGTTTGTGTTTCTCTATCTTTCCATTAGTGATTCCTGTTCTATTTCTCTACTTCTTGTTTATGTCATGATCATGTATGTGTAAGAGTAAATCACGTTAGATTAGGGGCCAATTGGAACCGACCTAATAACTTGTTAGGTAATTGATTGAGAACCTAAAATCAACCACGTGCGTAATCCCTACTAACTCGAGGTAGTAATTATGTAATCCTTTAATTGGCAATGGACGAATGTTAGGAGATCGTCTTAAGAACTTAAGTTAGTTTGGAATCACATCCATTACTAAGAACCAGAACTGATTGCTTGTTGAACATTGGATTGATTTGTCAAATATTCGTTGTTTGTTCATTATTACTTTTTGTAGGTAGTTTACTTTCTGTCTTGCATTTACTTTGTATTTTCGATACAAGTCGAAACCCCCCTGCCTTTACATTCCCATTATTGTCTGAGTCTGCATTTTGCATTTTTGTTTTTTGCATAATCTTCTGATTCCCATGCTAGGCATCACAAATACATGTGTCCTTAAGAGATTCGACCTATGTTGACCCTATGTTGCAAAATCATAGTAAAATCAAGTTTTATTTGAGATTGCATCAACAGTAGTTATCATGCTACCCCAAGGCTTTACAAGTGGTAATTGTGGTGTTGGATTGGTTTCTTTTTGAAAAAAAGCACATAAAAGAAAGAAAAAGGCAAAAAAAAGGTATTAATGAAAAAAATGAAACAAAAAGTCGTTTCGGTGCAAAAAGGAAAGTGAATTGAAATGGAAAGAAAGAATATAAAAAAATAAGAGGAAAGGAGGCAAAGTGGATCTTACTTGTCTTGTATTACTTTGCATTGTTTTTTATGACTTGTATTGTTTTGGGGGATGATCTTTATGCTTATTGACTTATTCCCCATTGATTCACTTCCCTCTTTGGTTGTGTAACCTTAAATTACTTCTCTCCTACCTTATCCTTTTGCCACATTACAACCTTAATAAAAGCCTTTTTGATCATTTGTGTATGTGTTCCAAGTTGTAAGAATTAGAGGCTAGTTAAAGCTTGGTATTACTATTTAGCATAGGGTGCTTTAGTGTAAACACAAGCCTAAACACTTGAGAGATTGAGAGTATGTATCTTGAGAGAGTTTTATCATTTGTGGGTCATTCTTTAATTTTCATTATGATGTTGCTATCTTGTGCATGCCATATCTGGAGCTATGGACCTCCAAATTGGATAATCTTGGTGGCTATGGAAACCTAAGACAAGGATTTACAACTTCTCGCTTCTAGAGCAACCCAGTTCAATCATCTTCAATACTAAAAGTTTGCATAAAGTTGTAGCCTCTACACCCACTCTATTGGGCCTTTTTTTATATATTTTGGCCTAATTTTGGGACCTTGGGGCCTTTAGGTTGTGAATTCATCTGACCCAGACCACCTTCCTTGGAGAGATGTTTAGTAGGGTTAGGAGAGATGAATACACTTAGATTTAGGAGGTTTCTTAGTCATAAGTTTCCTCTATATTCTCTCTCCTCTCTCCTCTTCTAGGTTTTCTATCCGTTTTGTGCTGCATTTTCTATGATGATTGTCATGGAAGGCTAAAATATCTTATCAGTTCAAGGTTTCAAGATTGTAGTTCGATGTGAGTTCCTGAATCTTTCCTTATGCAAATTTTGTTATGTCTCTTCTTTCTTTCCAATTCTTTACCCGTTTTCATGGTTATGATTTCGTTTGAGATTACTTAACCTTGATTAATCCTAATCTAATCAAGGTTAAGTAATTGATTGATCATTGATAATTATTGTCGATGCAGTCTCAAATAAAACTAGATTTTACTATGATTTTGTAACATAGAGTCAACCTAGGTTGAATCTCTCAAGGACAAGTGTATTCGTGATGCCTAGCGTGGGAATCAGAAGATTGTGCAGAAAACGGAAATGTAGAATGCAGACTCAAACAATAACGGGAATGTAAAGGCAATGAGTTTTGGGTTGTATCATAAATACAAAGTAAATGCGGGAGAGAAAGTAAACTACCTACGGAAAGTAATAATGAACAAACAACAAATATTTAACATATCAATCCAAAGTTTAGCAAGTAATCGGTTCTGGTTCTTAATAATGGATGTGATTCCAGACCAACCTAAGTTCTTAAGATGATTGCCCAACTTTCATCCACTATCGATTGGGGCTTACACAATCGCAGCCTCGAGTTAGAAGGGATTACGAACGTGGTTGATTTTAGGTTCTCAATCAATTACCTAACAAGTTATTAGATTGGTTCCAAATGGCCCCTAACCTAATGTGATATACTCTTATGCATGCATGATCATGAAACAAGCAAGAAGTAGAGAAAATAAATAGGAATCACATACAGAAAGATAGAGAAACGCAAACCAAATCATTGTAGAAACATTGTGTTGATACATGGACTCAGATATATGGAATAATGGACTCAACCTCCCATAACGATCGCCATGGAAGAGATTGCAATGTTCAATCGAAGAAAGCCAGAGAACATGAGAGGCAGTACATTCTAAAGTATGGCAAAGAACTGGTCAGTCCCTTCTAGCAACCTGCATAGCTCGAATCCTGCACTTACGCCCACTCAATCAACTGAACATCACTGGAGCACCGTTGAACACTGATCAATGGAAGAAAGAGTGTATGTATGGACTTTTGTGTGTGTATGTGTAACCAATGAACAACTACCTAACTACATGAACGAGCTAACTATTCTCTTTTATACACGTTCTAATTAACTAATTAATTAACTAACTAACAGAAATAACTAACGCTAATAGAATTAACTGACACGTAACAGACTAACTAACTTGACTAACTATTATCAGATTAACAGTTTCCCTAATTAACCACGTGTCAAATTTGCTGAAGCAGAGTTGGTCTTGCTGCTGGGGTGAATTTAGATAGACGGAGCGACTTAGCATCTGGGGATGGAGTCAGCATGTGGAGTGGACTCGACTACTAGAGACAAAGTGGGCTGTTGGAGATGGATTCGGCACGTGGAATGGAGTCGACTATTGGAGACGAAGTCGGCTTGGAGAGGAACTCGTTTGGCCAGGACGACTTCATCTGGTCAGGACACCTTCAATTGACCGAGACGACTTCGATCTCGACTAGGATGTTTTGAGTATCCAGTTTCGACCTACATAATGAGTTAATCTTTTTGTTAGCTAAAATCCTCAAATTAGCATAGATTTGCATTTCCCTATTTTTAGCCCAATAATTTGAATCTTAACTAATATACGATTCTTAGCTACAAAATAAAGTCAACTATATCCATCTTAAGACCTTGCTGTCTAAATATGAATTATCAATCACCTAAAATCAACCAACTATGTGCTTGAATGCAAACTAATTTGGGACTACAATTGTGATCTCAATCTGTATGAATGAATGTTAGATGATTATCTAATGAATCTTGAGTTGATATAAATTTGCGCACCTTTTATAAACCTTGATAACAAAACTACATGATTGGATCCTTGGATTGATGTTACATAATTATGTTTTCAATTCTGTTTTGTTTTCTGCATAATTCTGTTTTACATACAAACCCCCCGTTTTGCATTCAAATTGGTTTCTCGTCAATATGGCTAGGCATTCATGATTGTGTACTATAGAGATTCAACCTAGGTTAGTCCATATTCTACAAAATTAAGTAAAATCTAATGATTTTTATAGTGTTTCGATAGCATTATCATTGTACAAAACGAGAAGTGAAATTGAAATAGAAAGAAAGAATATAAAAAAAGAGGAAAGGAGACAAATTGGACCTTACTTGTCATGTATTGCTTTGCATTGTTTTTGTTGACTTGTAATTTTTTGAGGATGATCTTCATGTTTATTGACTTATTCCCCATTGCTTCTCTTCCCTCTATGGTTGTGTAAGCTTAAATTACTTCTTATATCCCATCATGTCCTTGGCCACATTACAACCTTATTAAAATCCCTTTCAATCATTTATGCATGCATTTCAAGATGTAGAAATTAGAGACTAGTCAAAGCTTAGTAGTGCTAGTTAGAATAGGGTGCTTTTGTGTAAACACAAACCTAAATACTTAAGATGGTTCTACCATTTGTTGGTCATTCTCTAAGTTTTATTGTTCTCCTGTTTGCTTTAGATGTTAGAAGTAAATTCATAGATTGGTGGGTACCTTGATTCTAGGATTCTAGGATTCTTGTACTGTTATTCCTTTTATTAACTTAAGGATTCATTGGAAAGTGATACACTTTGTTTGTACTTACTTTAGTTGATCTTCTTCATTTCCTTTTACTTTAGATTTTTTTTATTTGATTTTGCTGGAAGTGAAAAAAGATCAAGTGTGGGAGAATTTGATAGAGCATTTTTAAGAACTTAATAGTGACTTATTCTGGACATATTTGACATCATTTTATGGTTAATATTGACACATTGGTTGATTCTTGGTTTATTGAAATTAATTGAGTTTAGTTGCTAATCTATGCTTATTTTTTTACTTAATTTTTATTATGATATTACTATCTTATGCGGGCCAATTCTAGAACTACAGACCTTCCAATTAGGAAATTTTGGTGGCTCTAGAAACCTAAGGTATATATCTACAACTTCTCTTTTTAAGCTCAACCTAGTTTGACTGTCTTCAGTATTAAAAGTCTGTGTGAAGTTGTGGCTTTTGCACCTACTTTGTTAGACATTTCTTTATATATTTTGGCCCAGTTCTGAAACTTTTGTTAATGAACCTTTGAGCTGCGAAATCCTCTAGTTCAAAACACATTCCTTAGCTCTTATATCATATATTAGTTAGTTTTAGATTAGACACTTGATAGATTTTACACACTTGAATTTTGGAGGTTTCTTGGATTACAAGTTTCCTCTCTATTCTCTCTCCTCGCTCCTCTTTCAGGTTTTCTTTGTGTTTTGTGCTGTATTTTCTATGAAGATTTCCATGGAAGGCTAGACTCTTATCAATTCATGGTTTCATGATTGTGGTTAAATTTGAGTTTTTGAATTCTTTATTATGCAAATTCTGTTATGTATTTCTTTTCTTTCCAATGCTTGACCCATTTTCATGATTATGATTTCGCTTGAGGTTTTGGATTATGTTAGGTTAGGATTGATTAATCCCAGTCTAATCAAGGTTAGGTAATCGATTGATCACCTAAATCAACCAATTAAACACTTGAATCCATGCATAATTAGGGATTGTGATTGTGATATCAATATGTAGCGACAAATGTTAGATGATTGTCTAATGAATCTTGAGTTGATATGAATTTGCACCCTTATGTGAACTATGATAACAAAACTACATGATTGGATACTTGAATTGGTGTTACGTTATTCTATTTTCATATCTGTTTTACATAAAGTATTTTTGCATTTTATTTTTGATGTAATTTTAGTTTCTACATGATTTTGTGTTTCAATACAAACTCCAGTTTTTATTCTAATTTGATACCTATTCAACAAGATTCGATCCACATGATTGTATCCTTGAGAGATTCGACCTGGGTTAGTCCCTACACTATAAAATTAAGGGAAATCTAGTGATTTTGGTAGTGCTTAGACAACATTATCACTTGGCAGTTGGAAAAGTTACAAAATTGTTGTGCTTAGTACCTTCTCTTGGCCTTTAAGTGTGGCCAACTCTTGCTGCACTTCCTCTTGGTTCCTTTTGAGCCTACCCCTAGTCATAGGGCCTTCAAGTGCAGGGGTAGCTATTTCATCCTCGCCTTCTTGGATGTGACCTTCCGTATATGCACCATCCTCCTATTCTTGAAGGGAATTTAACCTCAAATTTGTTGCTTGGGTACCTACAACGCAAGGAGTTAGATCAATAACATTAAATGTAGTACTACCCCCAAACTTTTGTGGCATATCAACTTTGTAAGCATTGTTATTTGTTTTCTTTATAATCTCAAATGGGCCATCTCCTCTTTGAAGGAGCTTAGACTTCCTAAGGTGAGAAAACTGCTCCTGCTTCAAGTGCACCTACACCAAGTCTCCTTCTTTAAAGAAGACATCCTTCCTCCCCTTGTTGGCATTTTTTGCATACTTTTCACCTTTCTTTTCCATGTGCAGTCGTGCCTTATCATGTAACCTTTGAACAAATTGGGCTTTGGAAAGCCCTTCGTCATTAACACAATTAGGCAAAGTAGGTAAAGGAAAGAAGTCAAGTGAGCAAAGGAGATTAAAATCATAAGCCAATTCAAAAGGAGAGTAAGAAGCACTAGAATTAAACACCTAATTATAAGCAAACTCAACATGGGGTATCCAATCCTTCCAATCCTCAAACTCTTCTTAACAAAGCATCTTAGAAGTTGGTCTATGGTTATACTTACCACCTCAGTTTGTCCATCTGTTTATGGATGGCAAGTGGTAGAAAAGAATATCTTTGTACCAAGCCTACTCCAAAGGGACCTCCAAAAATATCCAAGAAATTTTGTGTCCCTATTTGAAACAATGGTCCTTGGGAGGCCATGTAACCTCATAACATCCCTAAAGAAAAGATTGGCCACATGTAAGGCATTATCACTCTTGTGGCTTGGAATGAAATGGACTATTTTTTAAAATCTATCAACTACTACAAAAATAGAATTTCTACCTCCTTTAGACCTAGGCAAACCAAGTGTAAAGTCCATAGAGATATCAATCCAAGGACAAGCGGGAATAGGTAGTGGGGTATACAAACAATGAGGAGAAACTCTAGACTTAAATAATTTACAAGTTAAGCATCTCTCACAAATATTATGGACATCCTTCCTCATATGAGGCCAATAGAAATGCTCACTCAAAATTTTCAAAGTCTTAAGTTCCCCAAAGTGACCCATAAGGCCACCTTCACGTGCCTCTTTCATAAGCAATTATAGAGTGGAACTCATTTGCACATATAGTCTATTTCCTTTAAATAAAAATCTATTATGTCTAAAAAATCATTAAATGTCGCATGGACACATATGGCAAAAGGCTCACTAAAATCAATATCTATTTTATACAATTACTTCAAGCAACAAGTCCAAGCATCTTTGTTTCACGCATGTCAATTAGGGCATGTCTCCTTGAGAGAGAATTCACTACTACATTCATTTTACCTTGCTTATGCTTAATCACATAAAGAAATTGTTCTAAAAATTCAACTCATTTAGCATGCCTTTTATGGAGCTTACCTTGCCTTCTCAAATTCTTAAGAGTTTTTTGATCACTATGGATCACAAACTCCTTGGGCAATTGATATTGTTGCCAAGTTTGCAATGCCCTCACAAGAGAATATAGTTCTCAGTCATAGGTGGAATAATTTAGTTGGGTACCTTTTAGTTTTTACCTAAAGTATTGGGGTTCCCTTCTTGGAGGATCACTACCTCTATACCTAGACTAGAGGCATCACATTCCTACTCATAAGATTTTGAAAAATTAGGTAAAGCAAGAATTGGAGATTGAGTGAGCCTTTCCTTCAAAGATTGGAAAGCTCTCAGCTCTCCTCCCATTTAAAACTAACACTTTTTTCACAATTTCATTTAAATGGCTACAAGTGTACTAAAATATTTTACAAATTTCCTATAGAAACTTGCAAGCCCATGGAAGCTTCTCACATCCCCACAGTTTTTAGGTGTTAACCAATCTTGGATGGACTTCACCTTTTCCTCATCAACCTTGACTCCATGGGAGGCAACAACAAAGTCGAGGAATGTCACTTCATGGCAAAATGTACTTTCTTCTAAATTAGCATACAAGGTCTCTTTTCTTAAAATTTTAAGAACATTTTTCCCATGCAAGAAGTGGGTCATTCAAGCAAGTAGAATAAATCAAATATCATCCAAATACACTACCACACACTTGCCAATCAGGCTTCTCATGAAATGATTCATCAATCTCATGAAAGTACCAGGGGCATTGGTCAAGCCAAAAGGTATGACAAGCCACTCATAAAGTCCAAACTTAGTCTTAAAAGCCATTTTTCACTGATCCCCCTCTCTTACCCTAATTTGATGGTATCTACTCCTCAAATCAATTTTAGGAAATATAATGGAACCATGCAATTCATCATGCAAATAATCCAAATAGGGAATGAGGTGCCTATATCTAGAAGTTATATTATTTATAGGTCTACAATCAATACACATCTTCCAAGTACCATCCTTTTTTAGAACCAAAATTATAGGAATGGCATAAAGGCTCATGCTTTCTCTTACCCAACCATTTTACATTATTTTATCAACCTGTTTTTGAATTTCTTTGGCCTCTTCAAGGTTTGTCCTATATGTAGCTCTGTTTGGCAAGGTAGCTCCAAATGTCAACTTTGTGTGATGTTTTATACCTCTCAAGGGTGGCAAGCCATTAAGTATACCCTATGGGAAGACATCTTAGAACTCCTCAAGAAATTTTTACATACTTGCAAGAAAAGCATCAACAAAAGAAGAAGCATGTAATGACATATCAGTAGGCAAAGCAAACAAGGGTTCCCTCTTGGCCAAGAGGACCCTCCTCACCTCCCTAGGGCTAACTAGCAAGGACTCCTTTCCTTTTTCCTTTTTTTTTCTTTTGTCACTCAAGGAAGGCTCTTTCACTCTCTTATTTTGCTCTTTCTTTTTTACTCTTTTCCTCTTACACTTTTCTCTACCACTTTTTCTTTCCTTCTTTTTTTTCTCTTTTTGGGACTATTCTTACTCTCCTTTTTCTTGATTTTTCTCTTTGTTATTCTCTCACTTTCTCTTTTTACTTTCATTTTATTTATCCTTATGCACCTCTCTTAGAGACAGAGGTTTAAGCACAACCCTTTGCCCCAAATGTATGAATGTATACTGATTGGTGACTCCATCATGGATCACCTTCTTATCAAATTTCTAGGTTCTCCCTAGTAACAAATGTGTAGCCGCCATGGAAACCACATCACAAATCACCCTATCTTCATATCCTCCTAGGGTAAACATGACCTTAGCTTGCCTATCCAAAAGTATCTCCTCTTTCTCACTTAGCCATTGGAGC
This sequence comes from Mucuna pruriens, assembly GCA_025330945.1. Lineage (NCBI taxonomy): Eukaryota > Viridiplantae > Streptophyta > Magnoliopsida > Fabales > Fabaceae > Mucuna > Mucuna pruriens. Next base: position 637,768 of record JAENHJ010000053.1, on the reverse strand, counting down.
TTATATGACCTTGGGTGAAAAATAGTGGTAGAGCTAGCTTCTTCACAAGCCTCTCACTAGCTACATTCACACAACTCCCCCCATCTATAATCATAGAACACAAGCTACCCAACACCTATAATGGAAAATGTTTTCTCTTTATGTCTTGGCCTTCTTTCCTATTTGGCTATTCATCAATCTTCTCAGTACAAGAAAATCTCCCTTATAGTGAGAATCATCACTAAAGCACTCGATCTCACTAAAGGTTCTCAACTATCCAATGGAACTCTCACTTTCTACCTTCCCATATTCCTTAACTATCATCACTCTCCTATTATGACATTAAGAAGCTATATGTCCCTTCCTTGGGCACTTGAAACACTTAATACTACTAGTCCTAAGGGCTATAGGAGTAGGGGTAAAAGTGACTTCCTTTCGGCCTATAGAGGGTTCACTCCCCTTCTTAGGACTTTTCTCCCTTCTAGCCCATTCCTTCTCCCTATTTTTTCCTTTCCAACAACTAGTACCAACATAGACCTTCCTAGATGTACTCTTTCTCCTAATTTACATCTCTACCTTGATGGCTTGATGGACTAACTCACCTTAGGTTCTATAGTGTTGCAACTCCACAACATCTTGTATCTCCCTATTTTGACCATGAAGAAACCAAGCCAAAGTGGCTTCTTCACTCTCCCTAATTTGAGCTCTCATCAAATCCATTTCCATTTCTCTATGGTACTCTTCTACACTCCTAGATCCTTGGTATAGCCTTTGCAATTTATTATGTAAACCCCTAGTGTAAGATTGTGGGACAAGCCTATTCTTCATCAATCTTTTCAAGGCTACCCAAACCTCACAAGGATCTTTCTCTCCCCTCCTTATATCTTCCAATACTTGAGTCCACCATACCAAGGAATAGTCACCAAACTCAAGGGTGACAACCCTCACTAGCCTTCGACCATGGAGGTTAAAACAACCCAAGATTTGCTCAACTTTGAGCTCCCAATCTAGATAGCCTTCTAGCTTGCAATTCCTTAAAAAATGGAGGGATTTTGCACTTTGACATGTCTAGTTCCTCCTCCCTTGTCTCCTCACCTCTTTGATAATTCATATTTTAGACACTTTATAAGGTCTTAAGATGGGTAAAGTAGACTCTATTTTGTAGTTAAAAATCATGTATTAGCTAAGCTTCAAATTTCTAAGATAAAAACAAGGAAAATAAAAATCCATGCTAATTTGACGATTTTAGCTAACAAAAAAAAGTAAACTTATTTTGTACGTCAAAACTGGAGTCCCAGATGAAGTCAACCTAGCTGAGATTGAAGTCGTCCTGGTTAAATGAAGTCGTCCTGGCTAGACGAGTTCTTCTCCAAGCCAACTCCGTCTCTGCATGCCGACTCCATCTCCAACTATCGAGTCCAATCCATGTGCTGACTCTGACTCCTATAAGCCAACTCTGACTCCTATAAGTCAACTCTGACTCCTATAAGTCGACTCCGACTCCTATAAGCTGACTCTAGATGCCGAAGTCATCTTGACTATCCAAATTTATCTCGACATCAAGACCGACTTCGTGCCAGCGAATTCGAGCATGTGGTCATTTAGGAAATAGTTAGTTAATTAAGATTGTTATTTCTGTTAGTTTAATTAGCAGTTAGTTAGTTAAAGATAGTTATTTCTGTTAATTCAGTTAGCATATGGTTAGAGAGTTAGTTAGCAAAACCTGTATAAGAAGGGAGGCGTAGCTCGTTTATCGGTTAGAGATAGAGTGACGCATAAACACACCTATGCATTCATACTCTGTCGTACACACCCACGCTCTTGCTTCATTCCATAGTGTTTACACGATGTTTCACCTGGCGTCCAATCGATTGAGTGGATGCAGGACCAACGTTTGGGTAGCGACCAATTGCTAAAGAGGATTGACCAGCTATCTGGCATGCTCTAGTAGACTAACCCCTTTGTATCTGGCCATCTCTGGTAGAACACTACAACTCTGCCACAACAATCGTTGTGGGAGGCTGAGTTCACATTTCCATATATCCACACTTCATGTATTGCTCCAATGGTTATTCAATGAAATGAGTTTGCATTTCCTTACTTTTTTGTTTGTGATTCCTGTTTGTTTCTCTGTGCTTGCTTGTGTCATGATCGTGCATGGTAGGAATAGATCACGTTAGGTTAGGGGCTGATTGGAATCAATCTAGCAATGTTATAGGTATTGATAGAAAACCTACATCAACCACGAGGCGTAATCCCTACTAACTCGAGGCTACGATCGTGTAAGCCCTCAATCGGCAACAGAAAAATATTAGGCGATCGTCTTAAGACTTAGGTTGGTGTGGAATTGCATGCATTAATAGGAACTGAAACCGAAACCATTTACTTGATAACTTTGGAATTGATATGATAAATATATGTTTTATTCATTGTTTGTTGTCTTTAATTCTGTAGCTTGTAGTTTACTTTCTGCCTTTCCTTTTAATCCTACAAAACCCCCTATTTTACTTTTATTTTCTGAGTTCGCATTCTACACTCCCGATTTTGCATGTTCTCAACCCTTTACACTAAACCTCACAAGAATAACGTGTCCTTGAGATATTCGACCTAGGTTGCCCCTATTCTATCTAAATCATAGGTAATCTAGTTATTTTTTATGGTTAAATTGATGATTAAAAACAACTTATCAAAATTAGCATCGTTGCTAAGGACACACATTTTGCGTCCTAGTGTGTCGAGTCTGAGTAGTTTGCCGAATTCGAGTTGTTGAGTGCCGAGTCTGTTTTATTTGACCGAGTGTCGAGTCTATTTTTTTTCATATGCCGGGTCTGTTTTTAGTTTTCCGAGTCTATTTTTAGTTACTGTATCTAAATTTTTTTGCATGCCGAGTCTGTTTTAGCATGACAAGTTTGTGTCTAAGTCTGTGGGTACACTATTTTTGTTTGTGTTTGTAATAAATCACTTTGTGTGCAGAAATTGTATGTGCTGAATTTATTTGTGTCGAGTCTGTATATACCGAGTCCGTGCATGTGCTGAGATTGTATGTGTTAAACCAATATGTGTTGAGTCTGCATGTATAGCCGAGTCTGTGTGTGAGTGTATTTTGTGCAGCTGCGTGAGAGATTTCAATTTTTTTGTATAATTTTTTTTACTATATCTTGGACTTATTTTTTTTCTACATAAATTTTTTTACTGCATCTAACTCAGTTCATTAGTTTTCTGCATATTTTTTTTTCTTTTGTAGTGCATGATTAGAAGTAGTTCTAGCAATTTACATAAATTTGATCCAGAAATAGATAGGACCTTGTATAGGTTAAGAAAAGCTAGAAGCACAGATGTAAGTGGTAGTAGTAGTTTCATTTTTGTATTTGATTTTGTTAACAATAATTGTACAACTAACCATTCTAAATTTTCTAAGTCTAATAGTTTTGATTCCAAGCCTAACATTTCCCACGAGCTGAAGCACATGGTGAATAACAATAGAACGCTAAAAGAGTTGGCCACGCTGGATGTGTTGTACCAACCATAGTGCATTCAGTATCTGTAACTAGAGCCGGCTCAATCATACAAGCTTGAATCTGGACTTATTCATTTGTTGCCTAAATTTCATGGTCTTGCAAGTGAATATTCGCACAAACACCTAAAGGAATTCCATATGGTATTTTCCACGATAAAATCGTAGGGGATACCGAAGGACCACATCAAGATGAAAGTGTTTCCTTTTTCCCAAGATGGAGCTACAAAGGATTTGCTATACGTACAGCCGATTCTGCTCAACACCTGGGGGACATGAAGCGCATGTTTTTGGAGAAGTTCTTCCCAGCTTCCTGAATTGAGACCATCCGGAAGGAGATTTATGGGATTAGGCAACATTTCGAAGAAACTTTGCACGAGTACTAGGAAAGATTCCATAAACTATGTGATACATGTCCACACCATCAGATTAGCGAGCAATTATTACTTCAATATTTTTATGAAGGACTGCTGATGATGGATCATAATATGATTGATGCTGCAAGCAGTGGAGCATTGATGGACAAGAATCTAGTAGCATCGAGACACCTTATCTCGAATATGGCAAGAAACACGCAACAATTCGGGACAAGAGGAGTTGTCACATCCCGAATGGTGAACGAAGTCGGCATGGTTGACAACTTGAGGTTATAGAATCAATTGATCGAGTTAACATCACTAGTGAGGCAGCTCACTACCAGACAACATCACTAGAGTGCACCATTAAGAGTATCTAGCATATGTACCTCAGTGGAGCACTCAATAGATATGTGCCCCATATTGCAAGAAACCAAGCCAAACAATGCTGAGTGCGTTGGAGCAATAGGTGGATATCAATATGGTAGACAACCATATTCGAGTCGGCAATATGATAGTCAACAGTTTCGAAAGCAACAGTACCAGTCTATTCCATGCACCATTGGCGCCTATACCTTTACAGATGCCATGTTGGATCTAGGTGCATCAATCAATGTCATGCCATCATCAATATACAAGTCTTTGAACTTTAGTGATCTAGAGCCTAAGGGAATGATAATTCAATTAGCCAACAATAGTGTTATGCAACTGTTAGCTATACTCGAAGATGTTTTAGTCCAAGTTAACGAGTTGAGTTTTCTAGCCGACTTCTATGTGCCAGATACAGAGGATGAAGCGTTTGGGAAATGATCCACCCCAATTCTGGGACGACTATTTTTTATGACTGCGTGAACAAAGATCAATGTACATGTCGAAACCCTTTCAATGGAATTCAATGACAACTTGCTACAGTTTAATATTTTTGAAGCAATGAAACACCCTACCAAGGACCATTCACTCTTTAGTATCAACATCGTTGACGAGCTTGTTGAAGAATACATGCATCTAGGTACTGGTAGTGCCGACTTCTTTAATTTTGTTAAAATATCAGATGTAATGAATTGTTTCAATTCTGTGGAGGATGTATTTGACTCGATTAACATATCTCAAATACATGATCTTTTTGACTCCATGGACAATATTGCTAACCTTGCAGACTTTGTCAATATCTTTGAATTTTATGATTTCATTGACCTTGTATGCAGGTATGATAGAGACTCAAAGTGTGCTAGTTGTGCAAAACTTCGAATTGCTGACTCCAAAGGACTAGTACAGGTGGCAACAATAGTAGAAGCCAAGTTCGATTATGGAAATCAATTCCAAAAGTTAACTCAAGCCGAGTCTGACTCTTGAGACAAGAAGGAAGTTAAGTCTAACTCCAAAGATCAAAAGGGAGCCGAGTCCGACTACAGCATGCAGGAAGAGGCCGAGACCGAGTCAAACAACCTGGAGGAAACTGAGACCGACTCCAACAACCTAGAGGAAGCAAAGACTGATTCTATAAGTCAGTTAGAAGTCGGATTCGATTCTGGTAACCCAGAGTTCAAGCTAGTAGAGGCCGAGTCTGACTCCAGACAACCAAGTTCGCATTCAAAAAAAGTTGACAAATCAATTCCGACATCAACAAATAAATTTTCTCCACCTCATTCACCACCCACTAAGCTAAAGTCATTGCCAGATCACTTGAAGTATGCTTACCTGGATGATCACCAACACTTCCTAGTTATAATAGACAACAACCTCAACCAAGAGCAAGAGAAGAAGTTGTTGAATGTCTTAAGGAAGCATAAAAAGGCAATTGGGTGGATGTTAGTAGACCTTCCTAGGATCAACCCTTCCATCTGTATGCATAAAATCTTATTGGAGGAGGAAGCCCGACCTATAAGGCAGTAGTAGAGAAGATTGAATCTGACCATCTTGGAGGTAGTGAAGAAAGAAGTGATGAGACTACTTGTAGTTGGGATCATCTATACCATCTCGGAAAGCCAATAGGTGGTACAAGTGGTTCCAAAGAAGTTTAGGATGATTGTAATGAAGAATCGACATGATGAAATGGTGCCGACTCAGATTATGAACAGTTGGCGAGTCTGTATCAAGTATAGAAAACTCAATCAGGAAACTTGCAAGGATCACTTTGTTCTGTCTTTCATTGACCAAGTGCTAGAAAAATTAGCCAAAAAGTCCCATTACTATTTTCTGGATGTACTTTTCGGCTACATGCAAATTCACATCGCATTGGTGGATCAGCATCAGATGACCTTCACATGCCCATTCGATACATTTGCTTACACCTGGATGCTGTTTGGTCTGTGCAATGCTCCGAGTACATTCTAGATGTGTATGATCAACATCTTCTAGGAGAGGATTGCATGGAAGTCTTCATGGACAACTTCACCGTGTATGCCGAGTCTTTTGATGCATGGTTGGAAAACCTGTCCCGAGTGTTACGTAGATGCATGGAAACTAACCTCGTTCTTAATTTTGAAAAATGTCATTTTATGGTTACAAAAGGAATTGTATTGGGACATCACGTATCCAGTAGAGGGATTGAAGTCGAAAAAGCTAAGGTCGACACAATGACTTCTCTACCTAACCCCACCTCTATGCAGGAAGTTCTCTAATTTCTTGGACATGCTGGTTTCTATCGGCGTTTCATCAAGAACTTTAGCAAGATCGCCCTGCCCTTGTCCAAGCTGCTTCAAAAAGATGTGGAGTTTGTCTTCGACCAGTCCTACATGGAAGCTTTCCAGGAGCTAAAGAAGCGACTCGCATCCACACTAATTCTCCAGGCACCAAACTGGGAGTATCCATTCGAGCTTATGTGTGGCCCATCCAACTCTACACAAGAAGCTATCCTAGGACAAAGAGTCGGCAAGCAGTTGCATGTCATAGCGTATGCATCTCGAACCATGGATCTAGCCTATATCAACTACACTACAACTGAGAAGTAGCTGTTGACAATTATTTTTGCCTTAGACAAATTTCATTCATATTTGCTTGGCTCCAAAATCATAGTTTTCTTTGACCATGCAGCATTAAAGTTTCTATTGAAGAAGCTGGATGCAAAGCTGAGACTGATTTGGTCGATGATTTTGCTTCAGGAATTTGACTTGGAGATCAGAGATAAGAAAGGTGCGAAGAATGCAGTAGCAGATCATCTAAGCCGACTCGAGAGAGGAGTCAACCCACTGCTGATTCGACATGAATTCCATGACAAATAGATATTGCAGCTGGAAAATTACCATTTGTAATTTCCTCGTAGTGTCTACGTTTCCATAAGGAGCGTCCAGAGCTTACAAAGAAAAACTTGAAAGCAATGCCAAATACTACATATTAAATGATCCTTATCTTTGAAGACTTTACAATGAACATGTAATTTGTAGGTGCATTTTGAAGCCTGAGATCTAGTCGATCCTCCATTTCAGTCATTCAACATCAAGAGGCAGCCATTATGGAAAGAGGCAGATAACCCGGAAAGTCCTAGATTGTGGGTTCTATTGGCCCACCATATTCCGAGATGCTCACGAATTTGTCTCGGCCTGCGAATAGTCTCAATGAGCAAGAATGGCCATCGACCGAAGCCATGAAATGCTCCAACAACTAATCCTATTTTGAGAAGTTTTTTATATGTGGGGTCTGATTTCATGGGGCCATTCCTCGTCTCCTATGGAAACTCTTACATTCTCCTTGTTGTTGACTATGTATTTAGATGGGTGGAGGCTAAAGCCACCAAAACTAACGATGCTTAAGTTGTTGTTGATTTTGTAAAATCCAATATTTTTGTAGGTTTGGTGTGCTGAGAGTGCTAATCAGTGACCAAGGGAGTCACTTCTGCAATCGCGCAATGGCTACCTTACTCAACAAATATGGGGTAGTGTATAGAGTTGCCACTCCTTATCATCCCCAGACCAACGGCCAAGCTGAAGAGTTCAATAGGGAAAATTAAGAAACTATTGCAAAAGATGGTGAATCCCGGCCGAAACAATTGGAGCCGACTCCTGAGGACGCTTTATGGCCCATAGGACAACGTACCAGACCCGGTTAGGAATGTCTCCCTACCGGATCATCTTCGGTATATCCTACCACCTACTGGTTGAAAACGAACATCGAGCCTACTAGGAAATCAAGAAATGCAACATGGCCTATGACCAAGCCGGTAAAAAAGGAAACTGTAGTTGTAGGAACTGGAGGAGTGATAAGTCATATTTTATACACCTCACAAGGGCTTAAGATGGGTATTATTGATACTACTTGGTAATTAAGAACCACATCTTAGCTAAAATTCAAATTATAGGTCTAGAAATGGGGAAAATATAAATCTGTATTAAATTGAGGATTTTAGCTAATAAAAGGTTAGATTCATTTTTTTTGCAGGCCAAACCAGGAGCGTCTCGACCTAATAAGAAGCACCTTGGCCTAGGAGTTGTCCCGACCAAACCAGTCCCTTCCCAACCAAGTCCAACTTCAAAGCCTAAGTCATTCCAGCAAAGCATGTACACGCAATCATGAGGAAAATGATAGGGCAATCATGGAGTTGTGATTTTGTTAGGAGTTAGTTAGGGAAAAACGTATAGAGCAAGGAACGAAGCATGTGTACAAAAAGGGACGCAAGAGATTGTGAAAAGTGTTATTAAATTCAGAAAACTAAGCATATCACACACACCTCACACTCACGCTCTCGTTCCATTCCCTCGGTGGTGCACGGTGCTTCAGTAGGCGTCTCGTCGATCGAGGAGGTGTAGGTCTAGAGTCTAGGAAGCTCGAGGTTATTAGAGAAGATCACTCAGTATAGCTGACACATTCAGGTGGACTGAATCCTCAATGCTCTAGCCATTCCTGGTGAACCATCATCGTTCTTCCATGGCGATCATTATAGAAGCAGAGTCCCCGAATTCATATAACCTTGTAACAATACTTTGTTTCAGCAATAACAATTGGTTTGCATTTCCCTATCTCTATTTGTGAATCTTGTTAGTAATCTGCTCTTTACTTTTACCGTGATTGTGCATTTGTGAGAGTGAATTACGTCAGGTTAGGCCGATTGGAACCGATCTAACAACTTAATTAGGTAATTGATAAGAGAACCTAAAATCAACCACGTGTACACTCCCTGCCAACTGATGAGGTAGCGATTGTGTAAATCCTCGGTCAGCAATGGATGAACATTCGTCAATTGTCTTAAGAACTCTAGGTTGGTTTGGAATCATAATCTTGAGAAGAGAACTGAGAATCGATTGCTTGTTAAACCTTTGCGTTGGTACAATAACTATCATAGTCTAGTTAGTCGCATGTTCTTTCATTACTTAGTTTACTTCCTGTTGTATTCTATATTTTCGCAATGAAACCCCCCCCCCCCTTTACATTCAGCCGAGTCAATCGTCTTGATCTGGACCGAGTCTGAACCTCCTCTATCCGAGACCGGCTTTATCCAAGTCCAATCTGACTCCGTCTACGTCCAAGACTGGGTCTGCATCGTCTCAATCTAAGACAGAGTCGACATTCTGCATACACTTAGTATTTTGCATAAAACTCTGATTTCCACATTAAGTCATAATTGAACATATTGTGTCCTTGAGAAGAATGACCTAGCGTTGCACTATGCTATAGTTAGCTCTAGTTTTATTTAATAAAGTCATCACGACAAAAAAAAAAGTGATGGGGTGAGGTGGAAAGCATCTCGCTAATGGAACTGGCCATCCCGAAAGACACACTTTTTAAAAAATTTCCCAATCCGCTATGTTTATATGTATTGAGGATAATGCATCAATTAAGTGTTGGGGGGTGCAGTGTAGCTGGGAGTAGTATTTCTGTTTTGTTATTTTGCTTATTTCTATTTGTATGTGTTGTACTTTATCAGTTCTAATCTGACTCCTAACTCTAGGCGTGTGTGTTGTTTATACCGAGTCTGTGCCAACACCGGTTCCGTGTTATGTCGGGTCCGTGCCGACTCTAGTTTCGTATCGTGTTTGTTTTCCTTTTTTGTCTTTCTATTTTCGTTTTTTTCTATTCTTTTTGTTTTTTCATTTTTCTTTTTTTCCTGTTATTCTTTTCAATTTTTTTGTTTCTTTGTTTTTCTGTTTTTTGATGGCTGAGAGAAGGCTTTAAAAAATTTAAAGGGAGTTCTTTAGGTTGAATAAAATATGAAGAGGTAATGTATAATCTTGGATAATAGATTTTTCAACTTGACATGAAAGGAAATTTTTGCATCCTTAGACGATGAGTGACTGAAAAATTAAAAGTTGAAACCATTAGTAATAGAGCAATTAAACCATGGGAGAATTTGAGCCTTGTATATAATAATGGCTTTTATCTTGTCATTCTCTTCTTTCTTGTGTGATTTTGCATCTATGTTGATAGATTACTCTAGGTTTTGCCTTGACTCTCTTTTATACTTCTTATCTCACATGCATTAATGATATGATCTAGGCCTTCTTTCTTACAAGCTACTAACCAAATAAAACCTACCTTGTAATGAATCCCTTTTTTACCATCTTTAAGCCTATAAAACCATTGTTTTCTATATGGTAGCTCATTACAAGCCTAAAAGTTGAAAAACATGATCCACCTCAACCTTAAGGCATTGTGAGTAAGAGATATGCCAAAATAGTTGTACCAAGTGATGCTTGTATGTTAAGAAAAAAAGGGTTGTTGAAAAAGAAAAGAAAAGAAAATGGTGTGAAAAGAAAATGGTGGATGAAAAAGTAAAAGGTGGCAAAAGTAAAGAAGTTGTAAGAAAAATGCAACCCAAGGTTGCAAAAGTCCAAAAGGAAAATACAAAAGAAAGAAAAATGCAAAGGAAAAAGTAGAGCATTGGAAGTATATTTAAAATAAAAGACTTATAGTATCTTGGAGTTAGTCTCCATTCTTATAAGACTTATTCCCCATTGCTCCTCTCTCTCCTTTAGTTACTAAAGCTCACTCTAATTCCTTATATCCTACCTTTACCCTAGCCGCGTTACAACCCTAACAAAAGTCCTATTGATCACTAATGCATGTGTGCTCAAGTTGTAAAAATATAGAGGCTAGTCAAAACTTTGTAGTGTTAGTTAACATAGGGTATTTGAGTGTAAACACAACTCTAAACACTTCAGAGATGGAGAGCACATACCTTGTGAGGGCTTTATCATTTTCAGTTACTCTTTGAAATTTTGTTGTTTGCTTGTTCACTTTGGATGTTGAGAATGAACTTTCATAGATTGTTTGGATATCTTGATTATGGGGTGAATGTATACTTAGTATGTTTATCAACTTAATTATTTCATTTAAAAATACATATTTTTCTTGCAATCATTTGTTTTCAAAATTTTTCCTTGATGATTTCTTCTCGATTTTGCCCAAGAGTGCAAAAGTGTAAGTGTGGGGGTCTGATAATTCATATTTTAGACACCCTATAAAGTCTTAAGATGGGTAAAGTAGACTCTGTTTTGTAGTTAAAAATCACGTATTAGCTAAGATTCAGATTTCCAAGATAAAAATAGGCAAAATATAAATCCATGCTAATTTGAGGATTTTAGCTAACAAAAAAGAGTAGACTTATTTTACAGGTCAAAACTAGAGTCCCAGATGAAGTCAACCCACCTAAGATCGAAGTCGTCCCGACCAGACAAGTTCTTCTCTAAGCCAACTCCATCTCTACATGCTGACTCCATTTCTAATAGTCGAGTCCAATCTGTTTCTCAACTTCAACTCCTGTAAGCCGACTCTAGATGCTGAAGTCATCCTGACTATCTAGATTCATCCCAGCATCAAGATTAACTCTGCTCTAATGAATTCGAGCATGTGGTCATTTAGGAAATAGTTAGTTAGTTCATTAAGATTGTTATTTTTGTTAGTTCAATTGCAGTTAGTTAGTTAAAGACAGTTACTTATGTTAATTAAGTTAGCATATTGTTAGAGAGTTAGTTAGCAAAACGTGTATAAGAAAGTAGGCATAGCTCGTTCATCGGTTAGACATAGAGTGACGCATAAACACCTACGCATTCATACTCCATCGTACACACACCTACGTTATCGCTTCATTCCTCAATGTTTCCATGATGCTTCAAATGGCGTCGAGTCAATCGAGTGGATGTAGGACCACGGTCTGGATAGTGGCCAGTTGCTAGAGAGGATTGACCAGGTATTTGGCACGCTCTAGTGGACTAACCCCTCTATACCTGGCCATCTCTAGTGGAACACTACAGCTCTGCCATGATGATCGTTGTGGGAGGCTGAGTTCACATTTCCATATATCCACACTTCATATATCGCTCCAATGGTTATTCAATGAAATGGGTTTGCATTTCCTTACTTTTCTGTTTGTGATTCCTGTTTGTTTCTTTGTTCTTGCTCGTGTCACGATTGTGCATGGTAGGAATAGATCACGTTAGGTTAGGGGCTGATTGGAACCAATTTAGCAATGCTATAAGTAATCGATAAAAAACCTACATCAATCACGGGTGTAATCCCTATTCACTCGAGGCTACGATCATGTAAGCCCTTAGTCAGCAACTAACGAATGTTAGGTGATCGTCTTAAGACTTAGGTTGGTGTGGAATTGCATGCATTAATATGAACTTCGGAACCATTTACTTGATAACTTTGGAATTGATATGACAAATATATATTTTGTTCCTTGTTTGTTATCTTTAATTATGTAGCTCATAGTTTACTTTCTGCCTTTACTTTGTAATCCTACAAAAACCCCTTATTTTACTTTTATTTTTCGAGTCCGCATTCTGCACTCCTGGTTCTGCATGTTCTCATCCTTTTATACTAGACCTCACAAGAATAATGTGTCCTTGAGAGATTCGACCTAGGTTGCCCCTATGCTATCTAAATCATAGGTAATCTAGTTGTTTTTTATGGTTGAATTGACAACTAAAAATAGCTAATCACTCTTCTCCCATGCCTTTCTCTTCTTTGTTCCCTCCTATTCCTTTTTACTCTCAAGTGTCTCTCATGCCTCTCTCCCATAGAGGATCGTGAGCTTCTACCACTCTCACTCAAGTTTTCTCCCTTAATGCTCCCCTCACTATCATGCATGGACAACACTTTAGCCCTTTCATCCTTTTTCCTACTTAAGGCCTCTACTTTGGCATTCACACTTTGTGTCCCTTTGCATCGAATCCGAGCCTCTCCTCACCTTATCTAACTTCTCCCCAAGCTCTCTAATGTAGTGCTACAGTAGGTTTAGGGGAAAAGTTTCCACAATCAACACTAGGTCCTTCCATCCTTACTTTTATGACTTTTTTCTAGTGTGCTCTCTTGACTTTTACCACTCAACTCTCTCTCTAAGCTTGAACAAGAAATCACTATCTTAAGTCAAAAAGCCAGCTCCAAGTGAAAGCCAAGCAAATCTCAACAAGCTTTCAAGAAATTGAAGAAAAGAAATCTCAAGGACAAAACTATAGAAGCCAAAAAGTTTGACAAGCAAGAAAAACTCAAACAAAGGAAGCTAAACTCAAGGAATTTAATAAAGACATAAAAGAAGAATCATCATGACTAAAAACAAACATTAAATGCATGGGAATTAATTTCAAACATAAATGTTTGCGGCACTTATCAACGCACCACAATTAATGCATAAAAACTAGTTCACTAGTTTCCTAGAGTTCATGTGCAACTAGAGTTGCCATTGGACCTTCAAATAACACTTTCTTTCACACTTTTTTGTGACGCAATATTTCAGCCACTTGAATACTCTTTTTTCTTTTTCTCTTGAACACTTTTTCACAAACTTTTGGTTTACTAAATTTTTTGGCAACTTCTACACTATTTCTACCACAATTTCTCAAGTAAAATCATCAAATACATGGTGCAATTTTTTAAAAATACAAAACTACATGTTCATACTTCTCAAATGATGTAAGCATAATCAATTCCATGGTCTTAAGCATAAACGAAAAGCATACAATCTCAAACAATGCAAATTCAACTAGAATGCATCATATGAATAGTAAAAATAAAAAATCCCCAAATTCTATGTGTAAGAACCCTAAAATTCGAAAACATAAGCTAAACCAAGAATTAAAAAATCTGAATCGTAGGAATATGGAGAATTGTTAGACAAAAAAAACCTAACAAGCTCAAAGCAAAACGATAAAGATTTGACCTAGAAATGGAAGCTAGAACTCACCTCTTGTAATGCACCACGGATTTTCTTTGATTTTATACATTTTCTACTAGAATACAGATACTAGATGATGATTGAAAGCTCTGATTACATATTCATGCACCCTAGGATCCATAATCATGGCCTAGTTTCAAGTAACTTCCAAAAGTAATGAACATAGTGACCAAAAAATTTAGAAGAAGAAAATGAGGAAATAAATGAAGATTAGAGATGGCTTGCCACTAATTCCTAAGAAATAAAAAGATATTGTACAGATTCATCACAAGCACCTTGGAAGCTTGATAAGAATTGGATTTCTTGTTCAACATAAGAGTAAAGAGAATGCTCTCAAAAATGCTAAGGCACAAATTCAATTTCATCAAAAAGTGATTAGGCTAATTACAATAAATGCTTATACAGTCATTCCTTAATTCTAATTATATCCTCCTAATACTAATTAAAGATACCTAAGATGCCTTTAGCAATGAAAATGACAAGGGAAATAGTGGTCAGTTTGGCGATAAAAAAAAGCATGGAAAATGTGACTGAAAATGGGCTTGGGCCCATGGCTAAGCTATCCTACTAAAAATGTCCTTAAAGTAGCATGAAGATACAAAGGAAATAAGGTCACTTCATCCCTAAAAAATTCCACCTTGATAGTTGGAAAAGTTATACAAAGTTGGTGCGCTTAGTACCTTCTCTTGGCCTTTAAGCATGGCCAACTCTTGGTGCACTTCCTCTTAGACCCTTTTTAGCCTACCCTAGTCATAGGGACTTCAAGTGCAGGGGTAGTTATCTCATCATCGCCCTCTTGGATGTGGCCTCCCATATATGCATTAGGAAACCTCTTCTTTCAGAGGTGGACCTAAATAAGGTCACCTTCTGCGAACATTTTTCCTTCTTTATCCATGTTTCCTCTTTGAGCATACCTTTACCTTGCCTCTCCTGAACGTTATGGATTTCTCATGCATCCTTACCATAGATTGGGCCTTGGGCAAGCCTTCAACATTTACTTTAAATGGTACAAGAAAAGGCACTAAATCCAAAGGTGATAGAGGGTTAAACCCATATACCAACTCAAAGGGTATGTGGTAGCCAAGATTCCCAAGTCTTCAATTTTTTTCCCATGAAGCACCTCAATAGCTCTGAAAATTCTTGTTCACCACTTCAGTTTGGCCATCTACATGAAGGTGGAACGTGGTGGAGAACTTGGTACCCAGCTTACCCTAAAGGGTCTTCTAGAAGTAGCTAAAAGAGCACTTTTGAGGCACTCAATAGCGAGTTATATTGGACATATTTGATATTATTTTTTGGTTAATTTTGACATATTTACTGAGTTTTGGGTTATTGGACTTAATTGGACTTAGTTGCTAATCTTTGCTTATTTTTGGATTTGATTCTCATTATAATGTGTTGTCTTGTGTAGGCCATATCTAGAGCTACATACCTCCAAATTGGAAAATCTTCATGGATTTGGAATTCTATAACAATGAACTATAACTTTTCTCTTTTTGTCTCAACCGGTTCAACTTCCTTAAATTTCAAAAGTCTGCTTGAAGTTACGGCCATCACACCTACTCTATTGGGCCTTTTTTGTATACTTTGGCCCAATTTTGGGACTTTGGCTGATTGGCTTTTAGGCTGTAAATTCCTATGGCCCAGACCACCTTCCTTAGAATTCAGAGAATGTAATAGTTAGTTTTGGTTAGTTAGAATTTGGTTAGGCACTTTAGGGACCTTTCACATTTAGTTGATGAGGTTTCTTGAATCACAAGTTTCCTCTCTTCCCCTCTCATTTTTGTTTGTACTTTGCTACGTTTTTCTATGACAATTGTCATGGAAGGCTAGGCTCTTTGGTCAATTCAAGATTCCATAATTGTGGTTAGGTTTTAGTTCTTGAATTTCCTTATGCAAATTCTACCATGTTTCTCTTTTCTTTCCAATTCTTGATCCATTTTCACGATTATGATTTTCCTTGAAGTTTTGGATTGTGTTGTTAGGTAACTGATTTGAATCCATAGTAATTAAGGGTTGCGATTGTGATCTCAATTTGTATGGATGAATGTTAGATAATTATCTAATGAATCTTTGATTGATATGAATTTGAATCCTTATTAGAACCGTGATAATAAATTACATGATTAGATCCTTGGATTGGTGTTTCATAATTCAATTACATTCATTTTTGCTATGCACTTCACAACCTTATAATTCTGTTTTGCATAATTTTAGTTTTCTGCATAACTCTATTTTACATACAAATCCCCCTTTTACATTCTAATTTGGTTCTTGTTAATAAGATTAGGCATTGTATGATTGTGTCCTTGAGAGATTCGACCTAGGTTAGTCCCTACACTACAAAAATGAAGGAAATTTAGTTGTTTTGATAGTGCGTTGACACCATTATCAAACTGGCACTGTTGTTGGGGACACAAGTTGTTGCGTCCTAATCTTATGATATTTTAAGTCATTTGGTGTATAGATTGTTTGTGTGAGTAATTTCTACTTTCTTTTATGTTGCAATACCACTTAGAGGCTGAGTACTAGTAGAAATCCTTAAGGAGTAATAGTATAAATCATAGAATAATGTAAACGAGTAGACTCTTGGAATTGGCTAAAAATTGGCCACATGATAGGAAAAAATTTGTAAACAAAGGCCACCATTTGAAGGATGAACATGGTGGGGGTGGCCTATGTTTGCCAAATTCCATTGTTTAGACCACTTTTTTAATTTTTTATTTTCCTGATTTTTAAAAATCACCAAAAAATTCTAGAAAATCATAAATACCTTATATAATGCCATTGTCGTGTTAGAATTTTTTTAAAAATTGTTTGGTATCATTTTACCCCTCCTAAACCTTTCTTGACAAGTGTTTACTATAGTATAGGTTACATCACTTTACTATTTTCTGTCGATTCTGCTATTTTATGTCATTGTTTCTGTCAATCTGTTTCTATTATATACAACTAGGAGTAATCCTGGTAAATTGCATGCTTATTATCCATAAATAGATAGGACATTCCATAGGTTGATAAGTCTTGGGATTATTGAAGTAGCTAATAGTAGTCATAAAAGAAGTGCTTTTGCATCTGATTCTAGTATTCTTAAATCTGATAGTGGTGATTTTGATTCTGATATTGCTAATTTTGATTCTGATTTTGGTGTTTGTATATCCCAATTTAGTCTAAATAATATGGCTGGCAATAATAGGACCTTAAAGAAGTTGGCTACACCTAATGTTATGTATCAACCTTGGTGTATCTGATATCTTGAAATAGAACAAGCTCAATCGTATGAGCTTAAGTTTGGACTAATCAATTTCTTTCCCAAGTTTCATGGTCTTGTAGGTGAAGATCCTCACAAGCATCTTAAGGAGTTTCATGTTGTGTGTTCCACCATTGAGGTCACATGGAATTCCTGGACTACATCAAGATGAAGGCATTCCCCTTCTCTTTGGATGGAGCAGCAAAGGACTAGTTATACCTAAAACCAACATTGTTTAATACATGGGAGACATGAAGAGGATGTTCTTAGAAAAATTCTTCCCTGTCTCTAGAACAACGCTAATCAAGAAGGAGATATGTGGTATAAGGCAACATAATGTAGAAACATTATATGAGTACTGGGAGAGGTTCAATAAGTTGTGTGCAATTTTTCCTCATCATCAAATTAGTGAGCAACTTCTTATCCAAAAGGGAGTGGTAAGGAGCTATCAAAATAGTAGTCAACACCATCCAATACTACTATAGGGAAAGTTGCACAACTAGTTGTCAATGATTTTGATACAAATTTGGTTGTGCAATAGCATATCAAAGTAGTTCCATTACACTTCCCAAGCAGTACAATCTAGGCAAGAAAATTTGAGCTAGATGAGGAGTTACTGCAAACATTTAGGAAGGTGGAAATCAATATCCCTCTCCTTCATGCCATCAAACAAATTATGAAATATGAAAAGTTCCTTAACGAATTATGCCCTCAAAAAAGGAAGAAGTTGAAGGGAGATGTGGAGATGGGAAGAAATGTTTCAACATTGATCAAGAGCGAGCAAGTGTCAGCCTTGATTCAACCTGTCATGCCAAAGAAATGTAGAGATCTTGGCACTTTTACTATCCCATGCACCATAGGCGAGTGCACTTTTGTAGATGCTATGTTGGAATTAGGTAGCTAAATAATGTTATGCCTTCATCAATATATAGATCACTGAAACTTGGTGATTTAGAACCAACTGGTGTAATAATCCAACTAGCAAACAAAATCATCATGCATCTACTTGGCATCTTAGCAAATGTGATGGTCCAAGTAAATGAATTAATTTTTCAAATATATTTTTATGTGTTATATATGGAGGATGAGTCATCTAGCAAAGGATCCACCTTAATCCTAGGCAAGCCATTCTTCATGATATCAAGGACCAAGATTGATTGCATGCTGGAACTCTTTCCCTGAACTTTGGTGATAACATGGTGCAGTTCAACATATTTAAGGCCATGAAACATCCCATAGAGAACCATTTTGTCATTTGTTTAGACATGAATGATGTATTGGTTGATGACTATATGCAGCTACATTCTGAACATTTTTCAATCTCTGAATTTTCTAATTTTGCTGATGTTGATGATTGTGTTGATTTGGTTGACTTTGAGTGCACTTGTGATAGGGATGATGAGTGCTCCATTTGTGCATAAATACGTGTTTCTATTGATGCAGGTCTAGAGCTTGTAGAAGTTACAGAGCTTGTAGAAGTTATAGAGGTTGAGGTTGTAGCAAGTAAACCTCCCTTACCATTTATTATGCAACCACTAGCCTTAGAATTGAAACCATTGCTTTAGCACCTAAAGTATGCTTACCTAGAGGACGACCAAAAACTTCCAATCATCATAGCCAACAACCTCTAGTTTGAGCAAGAAGAGAGGTTGTTGCAGGTCTTAAGAAAGCATAGGAAAGCCATTGGTTGGAGTCTAGCTGACCTCCTAAGGATTAATCGTTCTATATGCATGCATAGGATACTATTGGAGAAGGAAGCCCGACTAGTGAGGCAACATAAGATACTATGCGGGAGGTAAATCCCATTATTATTTTTTGGATGACTTTTCAAGTTATATGCAGATTCATATTGCATTGGCAGATCAACATAAGACCACATTCACCTACCCATTTGACACTTTTGCCTACACTAGGATGCCTTTCAGCTTGTTCAATGTCGTAAGCACCTTCTAGAGGTATATGGTCAGTATTTTTCTGATTTATTAGAGAGTTGCATGGAGGTCTTTATTGATGATTTTACAATGTATGTTCCTTCATTTGATGCATGCTTGGAGAGTTCTTCTAGAGGTTTAGATAGGTCGTTGAGACTAACCTTGTGATGAACTTTGAGAAATGTCATTTCATGGTGACTAAAGGTATAGTCTTAAGGCATCCAGTGTCAAATAAAGGTGTGGAGGTCGTTAAGGCTAAAATTGATATTACTGCTTCTCTTTCTCACCCTACATATATGTGAGAGGTTCTTTCTTTCCTTAGACATGCGATTTTTTATAGGAGATTCATCCAAAATTTCATCAAAATAGCCTTTCCAATGTCCAAGCTTTTACATCAATCAATATGTGGAGTTTGTCTTCAATCATCCATGCATTGAGGCCTTCCAAGAGCTGAAAAAGTGACTAGGAGCTCCCCTTTAAGCTCATGTGTGATGCCTCTAACTTGGCACTTGGGACAATTTTAGGTCAACGAGTTGGCAAGCATTCCCATGCTATAGCTTATGACTCTCGCACATTGGATTCGGTCCAGGCTAATTACTTTACCATTGAGAAGGAGCTTTTAGCTATTATTTTTGCAGATTATTATTTTCTCTAACCATCACCTTTGAAATTCTTGTTGAAGAAGCCCGATGCGAAACCAAGATTGATATGTTGGATGCTTCTCTTTCAAGAATTTGATATAGAGATTAGATACAAGAGTGGTGCAAAGAACCTAGTAGCCAACCACCTAAGAAGAATTGAGGGGAGGATTGAAACCCTCTATATTATAGATTATTTTCCTGATGAGTAGCTCATGCAGCTGGCTGGTATTATCCCATGGTTCACTAACATTGTCAACTATCTTATTGCATCTATTTTACCCTAGAGGCATCCAGGTCGCATGACGATAAAATTAAGACTAATGTTAAATATTATGAGTGGAACGATCCATATTTATGGAAATTTTACAACGATCAAGTGATTCGCAAGTGTATACTGAACCATAAGATCAAGTTTGTGCTCCAATTTTATCATTTTGAACCTATAGGAAAGCATTATGGACCTCTGTAGATAGTACAAAAGGTATTGGATAATGGGTATTTTTCACCTTGTTTTCTTTTTATCTTTTCTCCCATAATCAGTCTTGTATGTTATTGTTCACGTTCTTCTCACTTTTTACCTCCTTAAACGTACAGTGATCTAGTATCCTCATACTCTCTTTCTTCTCACTTTTTACATCTAAATGTACAGTGATTTAACACCTTATACTTTCAGCAGAAATATTATTGAAAAAAAAAGAAGACAACCAATGCAAGATGTACCAAATTCTACAAATAGCAGATTTATGTTAGTCACCCCATCAAAAGATAAAGTGCCAAAAAGTCCCTCATATATATTCAGGGAAAATATCTATTTTATAAATATAATTTCTCACATTTACTTCTAACGTTTTTGTTTTTATTCTAGTTTACTATTCTATTGAACTACATCGTTTTTTCTAATGTGAATCCTATCTATATAAAATCTTATATTGAAAATATAAAAGAAAAGTTTATTTTAAATATGTTTACATTTATGAGACATGTGGAGCAAATAAGATAATAATATATACTATATATATATAATTTCCTAAAGTGTCCACACAAAACATAGGTCATTTTACTACTACTTATTTACATGTTGTGGAATTCGCTCACTAATTTAAATGATGAGAGCGAATAAATCATGACTTTGATGTTTCGACTTGTACAATGAATTATGTCATTTTCAAAATTTTGATGAAGATATAATAACTCATTCCTAAAAAGTAAAACACACAAATTAATTACATGATTTGAATATTTAGACGGAGCATATATAGCGTATATTGATCTTAAGATCAATTTAAGCAACATATAGGAAGAAGACAAACGAAATTATTAAAATGAAAGGTCATATATATGCAGGCTATATACATTGTTCATGCACCTATCCTATTCCTTTATTTTCAAACGTGGATGATACACAACCATAATCAAGAAAAACATAAAGACATAATCAGATCCCACCTTGCATAATCAAACAGAGATTATTAGATGATCATCAATGTTTGTATTATTCAATAAATTTAGTTAACATTCTAATCAGTCTTTGTTTTACTCTATATGTTAATTAATAAAGTATCATTCGCAGCCACAGTTGTCAACCACTTAATATATCTATGGTACGGATAATAATATGTTTGCTGGTCCATACATGCACTTCGCTTTTCATTTTCCACGTTCTCTTATTCCTCTCAAATCTCCGTCATATATATGTGTGGAACTTTTCGACCGCAAGCTAGCTTGTTAGCCTTAATGAAGTGTACACTTCAATTATAGGTGGGCGTGCAACATCAAACTCCACATTTATTAATCCGGTGACCCCTCAAAGGAATCTTTGTTTTTTGAGGTTAAAGTTTATGTCGAGAGGTAATCATTCCATTTCAAATTCGGTCCAGATTTACCTTAGTATTATTATTTTTTTTTAGAAATGCTAACAACGTGTAATTTTTAAAATATTTTTTATTCTTGATTGAGTTTAATAAAATTTACAAAACTGTGTAAATTTTACTTCTTATTTAATCCATCTTCAATCTCCATTCCGGATCTTATAGTTTTTAATAGTATTTAAAATCTTGTCTTTGAGTAATAATCACCATTTGAGTAAACTCACGTTTCCAGCATGGAGCAGCCACATTAATAAGGGCCACGAAAGAATTAAGATTAAACAATTATCGAATTCAATCAAATGATAAAATATTGCGGAGATATTGGTTCCTCAATATTGTCCTTGTATACCTGCCGACGACTGCTAGCAGTGGGGCCGTTGTTTGCATATTATTGAAAACGAATTTAAGTGACTGAAATAGAAAACAACCCTGGGATTCTAAGACTTAGTCGATACTTACATAGTAGCTGTGCTTTGATTATAGTTGACTATCTAGATGCCTTAAACAAGTTCTAAAACAAATTATAGTTGCGTTCAGCAAGAATCTCCAAAGAGAGCCTTAACTGTATTAAATTAATTATTTAATAATAAATAATATTTTAATATGTCACATGTAATTTTAAATTATTTAAAATTGGAGTGTTATTTATATAACTAACCATTCTTTATGAGTTCACAATATTTAAGAGCATTTAATCTTTTAACGAGTTGGACCCAATACAAAAGAAGATTAATTAGTCAGGCTTACAGATCTTAATACCACCTTCTAAAATAAATAAATAAATAAATAAATTAGGCTACTCAAATTCTTACTAACTCCTAGTATATGTGGGTATCATCAGTTATTACATTAGGCATGCTTTATTTTTAAGGGGAGTACAATAGAGAAATAATTAATTTCCTTTTATAAAATATTTTGGATCATTTTAAATATTACAAATTTTTCATTTGTTTCCGTATTTTTTAAATATAATTTTGTTCTTTTGAAATTTTTATTTTCCGAATTTTTAATAAGTAAAACAAGTATTATAAACAGGAAACCAAACTTAGTACATTTTTTTTAATTTTCTTTTCCCAGCAAAACTTAGTACAAATTTTTTTTTTTTTTTTATCGATTTGTTTTCCCTTTTTTTCATTTTTGACTCACCATTTTGGTGACTTTAAATATTACGTTTTTGAAAATCAGACCCTGAACTTTAAGAAGTCATAGAAGTACTTGCAGATTATTTGACAAAAGAGGCGGTGAAAAATGCCAAATCATATAGAATATATTGTAATATTTCTTTGAATGATATACTGTATGTTTTTTTTCTGCCTGAATACATATATATATATATATATATATATATATATATATATATATATATATATATTGGTTTCTTATTATTAATATTATTAAGTAGTTGATTAATTTATATTTTCCGCTAATTAAATAGATATTAATTTGAATTGGGAAAGTGGACGTGGATTTGAAATTGAATTTTTATTAATTAAATGAGAAAAAAAAACATTAGGACTTATTTTTTTGTTAGAAAAATAATTAGGCCCACTAGGATGCAAAGCTGTTACAATCTCATTAAGCATTAAAGTCGTTTATTGGTAAGTCAGTTTTTACAAGAGATATTTTTGTAGTTGAGAGACGAATGAGTGCCTTTGGGGAAGCTTTGCAGGAAGCTTGGGAGGAATATATTGTTAGAGTTTTTTTGCTTTCCAAAGTAAAGGGGAGTTACATTATCTCACTAAGGTTATCTTTACACAAGTATGGGCAGAGGGATTATGACTAAGACCCCAATATGTGTATTTTTATGGTTATTGAAAGAGAGATTAAACTCCCTAGACTAATTACGAGTTATGTGTATTTTTTTTTTTTGTATGATTTCGAGTGTTGAATTCTGTCCATATGCCATGTATATATTATTCTTAATTTTAGGATTTTTTGAATGGGATTGTGAAATTATGATTTTTGTAAATTGGTGTTTCAAATTGTGTAATTACACTATTTCGTATGTACTTTTGTGTGTTGAATTCGTAGGAATTAAGAGAATTTAGAAACCCCCTAAGTGTTTTTCCAATTTCTAAGTTTTCCTATGTAGAATTGCAAATCACAGTCTATTGTTCATCGCTCTAGCTAGGCGAGACCTTAACTCATTGGATGAGGACATAACATAAAGATGAATTTTTTCTCCATGGCTCTATTCGCCAAGCAAGTGCAATACTCGCTAGGAGAATATGACCATTGGAGCTCTTTAGGATTCCTTTCATTAAGTGACTAGTGAGGCTTCTAGGAAAGAGTGAAAGAGTTTGAGAGCATAGTTCTCTATGGCTCTACTCATTGGATGAGTGATAGTCTTGTTGAGCGAGAGAGTGAAAGCTAAAAAGTACAACCTCTCTATGGTTCAATTTATTGGCCAAGCACTAATCTCGCCAAGTGAATGAGAGTACTAGAGCTCTTTGTAGCTCAACTCACTGGGAGGGAAAATTAGAAAGTATCCACTCTTTAGTCCCTTTTACTAGGTGAGCACAAGGCTTGTTGGGCGAGTGTTGTCTTTTTGCTAGGCAAACAAGAGACTCATTGGGTGAAAGTTAGTGCAAGACTTTCTATAGTCCTCAATCGTTGGGTGAGTGTTTGGACTCACTAGGTGAACCCATCAGGTTTGCAACTTCTTAGGAAGAAGTGAACTTAGTGCGTAGGTTTCCCTTAAGGTGTAAACTTAAGTTGTATACTTTATTAGAAAACTATGTAAGTTTACAAGTAATTGCTATTGTATGGATCGAATAAGAATATAAACTATCATTGCTTTGAATGAACAAGAAAATAATATGGAATTGAGTAACGAACAACTGGTCATTGTAATGAATTGCCTAAGCCAAGAGTTGGCAATAAAGGAACTTGGGTGACACTTGTTCAATGACCTACCTAAGCCTACGAGAGGCAAGAATGATGCTCATTGGTTTTGTGGGTTTAGTGAGATGAGCTACCCAACTTGAGAGATGCAAGAATGACCCTCATCAACCCAATTATGAAAGAGGATATAAAGAAAAACTAATTGTTTATCATGGGCTAGTCTATTTTTAACCCACCAATGACCATATTTGATCTCATGTGCCAAGGCATACATGAAAAACAAAATAGATCTTGATGAGCTATAAAAGGGTATCATGCTAGAATGGTATGGCTAACCATAGCGGTGAATATTAAAAGGGTTGCCCCTAGCCTCCTAGTTTGATTGAGATGATACCACATGCATATGGAGTATTTATTAGGATGCATTACTATCATAACATGTGCATTGAGAATTATTGATTAATTGTGAATGTTTTGTATGCCTATATATGTTTTGTGTGTGCTGCACAGCTTGTTGAGATATCCCTTTGCGGTAGTGATACATATTCTCACTCCCTATTTGTTTTGTCTTGTTTGTATTTAGGCTAAACATCATTTGCAGGTGAGGATGATCAGGAATGAAAAGAGTGAGTTGGACTGTTATATTGTTGTCATCTTGTTTAGTTATTTTAGTTTTTGTTTCACTCTAATAGGACAAGTGATATCGCGACTTGTTATGGTTTAATTTCTTATTTTCTTGGATTTTATAATGGATAGTAAAATGGCCATTAGAATTCTAGTAGGTCGAATTTACTTTAAGTTTTTAATACAATGATTTATTAATGTGAATCCTTTACTTTATGTATGATGTTTTAAATTTGAAGTTATTGAGAAATAACTATTTAATAGTAATTAGATCATGGGATAAAAAGTGTCGCATTTAACATAGTTAAAAAATACTAGCAATATCAATCCCAGGTAGGAAAATAATCAATTACAAATTGACAAAATAATGAAAGATAAAAATATGTAAAGGATCAAACTTAATTATTACAAAATCAAAAAAGGAAAATAAAGAGTTAATTAACCTAGACTTATCTTAGAATTTGAGTTTACATTTAAAACTCAAAAGTTAACTCACACGTAAAGGGTTTCTCGAGTTATATATTATTTTAGTAATATTACAAATTAATATAGAATATCTAACATATTCATTTGCATATGTTGATTAAACATCTCAACTATGAAATTTGCAAGACTAGATTGATAGAGCATTTTTTAGGCTCCTAATAGTGACTTATGTTGGACATATTTTACATTATTTTGTGGCTAACAATCACACATTGGTTGAGTATTGGGTCATTGAGCTTAGTTGAGGATAATTGTTAATCTTTACTTATTTTCGAATTTAATTCTCACTATGAGGTTGCTATCTTGTGCAGACCATATTTGGAGCTATAGACATCCAAATTGGATAATCTTGGTAGCCCTAGAAAACTAAGATGAAAATCTAAAACTTTTCTTCTTACAGATTAATCCAGTTTGGCCGTTTACAATGTCAAAAAATGGACTCAAAGCCACTACCGCTGCACCACTTTGAATTGGACCTCTCCTTGTTGATTAGTGGGCTTATAGAGCTGCTCAAGCTTCTGTCCAAGCCCGTTCTCCATGAAAATTTCGACCATGTGATCAATTAAGAAGTAGTTAGGAAGTTGAAGAGTTAGTTAGTCAGTTTTTTTAGTTAGAAACATGTTAGAGACTCTTGGTTAGGTTAAGTTGCAAGTTGTTGCTTGGAGAGCAAGTTTTCAGATTCTTGCACATAGATTCTTCTACTATGTTTTCCAGTGTGATTTTTCTATGCATCTTCTCTATTTTCCTTCTTTTTATAGATATTTCAAAGTCTTCTATGGTGATGAATATGGAAGGCTAACTTCATTATCAATTCACGATTCATGATTATAACCGATTTGGGCTCCTAATTCCTCACTTTCTTTATGAAATTTTTGTTATTGTATTTTCCAATTCTCATTCTGTTTTCATGATTATGATCTTGCTGCATTTTGAATTATATTCCCAGTAGGTAATCGATTGATAATCTGAATTCAACCAATAAGATCTTAAATCTATGTTAATTAGGGGCCGCGGTTGTAAACTCAATGTGCATAGACAAATGTTAGGTGATTATCTGAAGAAACTTGGTTGATTGATATGAAGTTGCATAATTCTTTAGAAGAGCCATGATAAGAGTTGCATGACTGAGCATTGGAGTTGATGTCCCTTACTTTGTTTAAAATCAATTCTATTTTGTCAATTTATCCTACAATTCCTATTCTAAACAGACCCCCTTTTGCTATTTTACTTTCTGCATAATATCCTGCATAACATTCTGATTTGATTTTTGCTATACATGATTAGGCATGGTAGGAATGTGTCCTTATGAGAATCGACTTAGGTTGGCCCCTACACTACAAAACTTTAGGGATACCTAGTGATTTGATATTGTGTCGACGAGCATTATCAAATTGGCACCGTTGTTGGGGACACATACTATTGTGTCCTAATCTTGTGATACTATGAGTCTTTTGGTGTTTAGATTGTTTGTTTGAGTCGTTTCTACTTTCTTTTGTGTTGTAGCACTATTAGGGGCAGAGTAGTAGTAGAAATCATTGTAGCACTAGTAGAAATCTTAGAGGCTGAAAATTTGAGTAACCCAAAATTGGCTGAAACTTGGTAACAAGATAGAAAAAAATTCATAGATCAATGACACTATATTTTAACACAGTAGGGTGGCCTTGTTTTTACGAAATTCGATCTTTTAGACCACTTTTTCAATTTTTTAATTTTCATGATTTTTAAAAACTACCAAAAAATTATAGGAAATCATAAATACATCATATAATATCACTGTAGTGTTAGAATTTTTTTAAAAAAAATTTTGGTATCATTTTACCCCTCCTATAGCCTTCTTGACATGTGTTTACTATTGTAGGGGTATTTTGGTCATTTCACTGTTCGCTATTTTTTGTTTCCTACTGTTTTTGCTATTTCTACAGTTTATGACAGTCTGTTTTATTATGTATGACTAGGAGTAATTCTAGTAACTTGCATGCTTATGACATAGAAATAGATAGGACATTCCAAATGTTGCTAATTCTAGTTCTAATTCTGATTTTGATCCTGCTAATATTGCATCTGATCTAGAAATTGGTTGTGATTCTGATAGTGCTGATTTTGATATTGTTGATTTTGATCTTGGTAATTTTGGTTCATATTCTGATTTTGGTGTTGATATATCCTCATTTAGTTTGGATAATATGACTAACAAAGATAGAACCTTCAAGGAGTAGGCTACACCTAATATGATGTACCAAGCTTGGTGTATTCAATATTCAGAATGGGAACAAGCTCAATCATATGAGCATAAATCTGGACCTATTTGTTTCTTGAGTTTCATGGTCTTGCAGGTAACACTCAACAATTTGGCAGTAGGGGGTCTCCAGCAACCAAAATAGTGAATGAGGTAGTTGTTGTTGATAATCAGAGATTGGAAAATAAGATAACTAAACTGACCTCTCTTGTTAGATAGCTAGCCATAGGACAACACCACAGTAGTCCACTAGTGAGAGAATGTGGCATGTTTGCTTCTATAGAACACCCAACTAATGTTTGTCCCATTTTGCAAGAAATTGAACCTCAAAGATACCAATCACCACCTCCATTCAAACCACAACAACCTATGCAGCCTGTACAAGAGAGTTCCTTAGAGGATTTGGTCAAGCAGATGGCCACGAATAATATTCAATTCCAAGAGAATGTGTCTGCCACAATGCATGATTTGCAAACACAGATTGGTCAATTGGCCACCATGGTGAATCAGCTGCAATCCAAGGGTTTTGGACAGATTCCTTCTCAGACCATTTTCAGTCCACAAAAAAGTATGAGTGACATAACCTTGAGGAGTGGCAAGGAGCTACCATAACAACAATCAATAAATTTGCATTCTGAATTTTCTGAAATTGTTGATTTGAGAATTTTACTAATTGTGATTGCACCTGTACTGAATTAACTAAGTGTTCTAATTGTGTAGAAGTTAGAAATGCTATTAATGTAAGTGCAGGAGTCATAGATATTTTAGATGTTGTAGAGGTTGTAGCAGTGCAACCTCCATTGTCATCCATGGTGCAACAATTACATGCTCTTGTAATAACAGCCAACAAACTCCAAGTTGAGCAAAAGGAGAAGCTGTCACAAGACTTGAAGAAGCTAGGAGATTGTTATGAGCACCTGGTCAAGCATTCGACTTTAAGGTTTTTGTTCGAAAAGATATGATATTGGAAGGGTTAAGATGGATAAGGAGAAGACTCCCTCAAGCAACTACTAATAGGAGTGGAGCAAAAATATTAGATGCAAAATTTTGCACATTCTTTACACCTTGAGAGATAAGTTTTTTATTTCTTATTTCACCCATTTCCTTTATGTTCATGTATGCTTACATTGAGGACAATGTTTCTTTTAAGTGTAGGGGGTGTTTTAGTAGTGTTTTACTATTTTATGATTTTTTTTTGTTTTTGTTGTTTTCTCTACTTCATTTTACTGTTTTATGATTTTTCTGTATTATTGTTTTTCTACTTGTGTTTACTATTTTTGCTGTTTCTATTTGCTTTCATTGTAAATAATTTTTTGCTATTTTTTGTAAAAATTCTACTGTTGTTTTTCAAATTCTGTTGCTATTTTTTTTTTGCTGTTTTGCTATTTTCTATTTGCTATTCTATTGTTTTCTGTTTGTTGTTTTCATTGTTTTCTGTTGTTTTCAATTTTTTCATTTGCTGTCAATTTCGTTTTTGAAAAAAATATATTTTGCAGGTTTTAGCACTTTTTAATGAATTTCTAGGTTGTATAAATTGTGAATAGTTGCATCATCCTTGATTAAGAGGTTTCACAACTTGATATGAAACCATTTTTTGCATCTTTAGTATAATAAGTGACTTGAAAATTAAAGTTTGAATCATTGGTGATAAAGCATTTATCCTTGTGAGATTTTGAGCTTATATAATGATGGCTTGTATCTTGTCATTCTCTTCTTTCTTGTGTGATTTGCGCATGTGTCGCTAGTTACTCTAGGTTTTGCCTTAATTCTCTTTTATACTTCTTGTCTCACATGCATTAGTGATATGATTTAGGCCTTCTTTCTTTATAGTCACTAGCTAAATGAACTTACCTTGCATTAAATCCCTTGCTTACCCCTTTTGAGCCTATCTAACCATTTCTTTGATATTATAGCTCATTACAAGCCTAAAGTGAAAAACCATGATCACCCTAACCTTAGGGGCTAAAGGAATTTTGAAATTGTTTTGGGAATGGGTTCTACATAAGTGTGAGGGTGATAACTTAAGGCGTTGCAAGTGGTACATTGATAGTTTGGCTTGTGAAAGTGATACTTGTTATGTTGTGATGATTTGTTTTTGGAAAAAAAAAAGTGTATGAAAAAAAATCAAAGAAAGAAAAAGATGAAACAAAAAGGTTGAAAGAAAAAACAAATGCAACAAAATACTGTAGAGGTGCAATAAGGAGAAGTGAAATTGAAAAGAAAAAAAGAAATTAGAGGAAAGGAGACAAAGTGGATTTTACTCGTCTTGAAATGCTTTGCATTAGTTTTGGATGACTTGTATTGTTTGGGGGGGATCTTCATGCTTATTGACTTATTCCTCATTTCTCCTCTACCCTCTTTGGTTGTACAAGCTTAAATCACTTTTCATATCTTACATTGTCCTTGGCCACATTATAACCTTAATAAAAGCCCTTTTGGTCATTTGTGCATGTGTTTCAAGTTGTAGAAATTAAAGGTTAGTCAAAGCTTGGTAGTACTAGTTAGCATAGGGTGCTTGAGTGTAAACACAAACTTAAACACTTGAGAGATTGAGAGTATATATCTTGAGACAGTTCTATCATTTGTGGGTTACTCTTTAATTTTTATTGTTCCCTTGTTTGCTTTAGATGTTAAAAGTAAATTCATAGATTTTTGAGTACCTTGATTCCAGGACGCTTGTACTCTTATTCCTTTTATTGACTTAAGGATTCATTAGAAATGCATTTTATTTTGTACTCACTTCTTAGTTCATTCACTTCATTTCCTTTTCCTTTATATTTTTTTTTGTTTGATTTTGCTCGGAGTGCAAAAGTTCAAGTGTGGGGGTATTTGATAGAGCATTCTTGAGGCACCTAATAGTGACTTATGTTGGATATATTTGACATTATTTTGTGGCTAACAATCACACATCGGTTGAGTATTGGGTCATTGAGCTTAGTTGAAGATAATTATTAATCTTTGCTTATTTTCAAACTTAATTCTCACTATGAGGTTTCTATCTTGTGCAGGTCATATCTGGAGCTACAGACCTCCAAATTAGACAATCTTGGTAGATCTAGAAAGCTAAGATGAATATCTAAAATTTTTCTTCTTACAAATCAAACCAATTCGGCCATTTACAATGTTAAAAATGAACTCGAAGCCACTATCGCCGCACCACTTTGAATTGAACCTCTCCTTATTGATTGGTAGGCTTGTTGGGCTGTTCAAGCTTCTGTCCAAGCCCATTCTCCATGGCAATTTCGACCATATGATCAATTAGGAAGTATTTAGGAATTTGAAGAGTTAGTTAGTCAGTTTATTTCGTTAGAAACGTGTTAGAGACTCTTGGTTAGGTTAAGTTGAAAGTTGTTGCTTGAAGAGCAAGTTTTTGGATTCTTGGGCACAAATTTTTCTACTACGTTTTTTGGTGTGATTTTTCTTTGCATCTTCTTTGTTTTCCTTCTTTCTGTGGATATTGCAAAGTCTTCTATGGCGATGAACATGGAAGGCTAACTTCATTATCAATTCAAGATTCATTATTGCAACTGGTTTAAGCTCCGAATTCGTCACTTTCTTTATGTGATTTTTGTTGTTGTGTTTTCCGATTGTCATTCTGTTTTCATGATTATGATCTCGCTGCCTTTTGGATTATATTCCTAGTAGGTAATCGATTGATAACCTAAATTTAACCAATATGATCTTGAATCTATGTTAATTAGGGTCGCGATTGTGAACTCAATATGCATAGACAAATGTTAGGTGACTATCCGAAGAAACTTGGTTGGTTGATATAAAGTTTCATAATTCTTTAGAAGAGCCATGATAACGAGTTGCATGACTGAATTCTAGAGTTAATGTCCCTTACTTCGTTTAAAATCAATTCTATTTTGTCAATTTACCCTACAATTCCTATTCTAAACAAATTCCCTTTTGTTGTTATGCTTTCTACATAATATCCTGCATAACATTCTGATCTGATTTCTGCTATACATGATTAGCCATGGTAGGAGTGTGTCCTTATGAGAATCGACCTAGTGATTTGATATTGTGTTGATGAGCATTATAATAGATATTTGGTGGTAGTTCGATAATGACTTAATAACAAATTACCAATAACCCAACAACTACGACTAGAATAGACTATGATATCATATTAAAATTTTGATTTAAACTTAATTCATCAACCTAAAAAATTAATTCATGTGTAAGGATTATTACTTATTTATATACAATATTTTAGACATATTACTATTTAATGTTCGTGTGGGATCTCCACTAATGCTAAAGTCCAATGTATAAATGAACTTAGTACTTGTCCTCAAGTATGTTTTTCTATTAAAGAGAGAAGATATTACTAAATTTTGGATGACCATTCTAAGCAAAATATCAATAAACAAGCTAAAATGTGAATATTGTTCTTATGTTGTCATTATATATTATAGGCCAAATTATATTTAGTCTTTTATTTTACGGTAAAATATTCATTTTGATCTATTATTTTTTTCAAAATTTATTTTTAATCCTTTAACTTTCAAATTTGAGCTTTTTTTTTATTTTATGACATGATTTTGAATTGTTTTTTGATTGATTCAAGAAATGAAACTTGTCCTATTATATTCACCTATATGAAAACTATAGAAATCAACAAATGTTCAAAAAAAAACCATAAACTAAGTAAAAATCGTGTGAAAAATGAGTTCCATGAATAATTGAAAAACTACAAAAATTTATATTAGATTCTTTTCCGGATGCTCATGAGACTAACTTTTGATGTAACCTTGGATTCATAATCAACACCTAACTTCAAGAGACCCAAAATTCCATGTCTAAAATTGGAACAAAAAATTGTAAGGAAGAAGAAAAGGAAAAATGGATGGAGAAGGAGATGAACTCACCAGTAATTCATAGAATTAGATAAGAGATGTAAATATTCATCACAAGCATCATGAAGGCTTGTTGAGAATTATGTTTCTTGTTCAAAGTAAGAGAAGAGAGAAAGCACCTCAAAGAGTCCAAAGCACAATTCTAATTTCATTTTAAAGTGATTAAGGTAATTATAATTGAGACTTTTATAGTCTCTTACTAATCCTAATTAGCAACTAAAATAATCCTAAACTAAGGTAAGACAAGACCCAAAGTAGTCCAATGCAAGCCAAGTCCAATTCGGTTACTTAGGAGCTTCTCGGCTAAAGAGGGATTTTAGTGACCGAATGCCTAGCAAGGGAAAATGGCTCTGAAGTGGGCCTTTGACCCATGAGCAAGTTATACAATGAAAATAAACCTATTCTACTGTGAAAATACAAGGAAAATACTCTATACAAAAGACCAATTTGACAGTTGGACAAGTTGCACAAAGTGTGCCCCTCAATGGACCCTCCTTGCCCTTTAAAGATGACCAACTCTTGTTGCACTTCTCCTTGAGACTTCTTGAGTCTTTCCCTTGTCGTTGAACCTTCAAGTGTAGGGGCTTCCACCTCTTTAAAGCCTTCACGAGGAATATAACCATTTTTGGAGCCTTCATGAGAAATATGGCCATGACCCTTGATATACGCATAAACTTTTCACGCAATTTTTATCATATCATGGCCCTTTTTGGTTCAAACCTTAATTGATTTTCATTATTTTTATGTAGATAAATCTAATAAGACAAAATTTACATCTTGAATCAATAAAAATTAATTCAAAATCATTTCCAAAAATCGAAAACACTTATATTGTCTTCAAGATAATATTAATTCAAATTTGAAAGTTAAAAAATCAAAATAAATTTTTAAAAAAAAATAAAGAATCAAATGAATTTCTACCATAAAATAAATGAACAAAGTTATAATGTAACCTATATTATGTACTATTATGAATACTCTATTGATATATTTTTTTTTATTAGCAACTGCATTTATATATCAATCATCAAGTTCATCATCATGGTGAACATGTTTGTTTGTTTTGATTATAAGTTGAGTCTGATAGTATGCACTTTTCTCTTATTCTCAATTTATTAATGAAATCTAAGTAGGGTACTCGAACCCAATATAAGTAAAGTACATTCCCATGACTTATAAAATTATTCTCATCTGGATAACCTCCAGAATCCACTTGCGTCACAATGATTTCTAAGACTCCAAGAAAAGGCTTAAACTAAGAAGCATTTACAAAGAACAAAGAAGGAAACTTGTCAAATGTGGGGAAAGAAGGAATGAATTAAGCTCGCCAATTACCCATGTTAATAAGGAAGATAAGAGTGTGTGAGATTTCCCACAAGACTCTTGAAAGCTTGATAAGAATTAGAGGTTCTTATTCAAGATAGGATAGAGAGAATTCTCCCAAAATTGCAATACAATAAAATTTTATTTAATTCGAAGTTATCTTTACACATGGTGGAGGGTGTCTTATATAAGCTTTGGTTCCCTAACAGTTTGGATGGCTTAATAGGACTAGGAGTGTTTTGTTACAAGGATTGGAAGCTTATCCATCCAAGGAAGCATCTAAGCTAACTAACCAAATAAGCTGAAACTAGACTAGCACAAGTAGCATCCTAAACTAGCCTTTAGGCTTTAAAAGGACTGAAGTATTTATGAAACAAAAAACTATGCTAATGAATTACAAATGCTTTAAGGAGTCAAGGTGCAAGCCCATATAGAGTATATGATAGGATTTGGGCATGAGCTTGGACTTGAGTCTTCTAGGCTCTTGATCATTCATATCTTCTGAAACACTTCTTCTTGTACTATCTTCAATCTTCCTCCTGTCATAGGATCTTGAAGGGTAGTGTCCTTGATCTCTTTACTTCATTGAGTTGAGGTTCTTCTTCAGAGTTAGGCAAGATCTCATCATATCACCTATTATAACATGTAGTGCACTGCCAAATCTTGGATCCGAACCAAAAATAACGCCAAATAAGAAACCAGAATAATAGCGATGTTCTTTAGCATCCAGCTACAAGCCGACCGATTACCTTGTAAAAATAAAAAAGACAAGAAAAGGGAAATTACATGTCCCTTTTAAACCAAAATCGTTAGTTCGTTCAAAATATATAAGAGGGTATGTCAAGTATAAAAAATAAAATAAATAATATGTTGATAAATAAATAATGTACAGGTGGGGCAAAAGATCTTATCAACATCCATGATTTTGTCTAGCAAAATCTAGAGGTTCTTCTTTCATGGGACCCTTCCAAGATTTTCTGTCCCAATACGTCTCTATATAACATCATGTCCATACTCCCTTAAGACCCCCCCCTGTTTCCATGGTTCAAGCTTTCCTTTGTTCATTTTCAAGTTCAATAAGCTACCAACTGGATTTATCCAAGTTCAATCAAATCTTTCAGCTCAAAGGCCTAGTCACATTGACATATTCTTCCACTTGAAGAAATGAAGGAAGGTGGTAAAAAACAAGGTGCAATGTCGCCATGCGCAGCATGCAAGCTTCTTCGAAGGAAATGCGCACAGGATTGTGTATTTGCTTCTTATTTCCCTGCAGATGAGCCCCATAAGTTTGCCAGTGTCCACAAGGTTTTTGGGGCTAGCAATGTCAACAAAATGTTACAGGTTCAATTCTCGGGCACTCCTTAATATCTTTTAATATCTACTTAAGATATTTTTATCAATTTACCCTAGTATTGAGTAAAATTTCCAACAACTTTCATTAGAGAAGAAAAAGGGTATATATGTATAGTTGCATTTGGATTTATCTGAAGCTTCTTATAAGTTCTCAACTTTTGTAAGGAAGATAGGTAATACTTTTTAAAAGCAGAGTTATATTAAAGCATTATACACAACTCCAGAAGATTTCACAAGTGTATCATTTATGATAAAATAGAATAGCTTAAGGACATGATAACAAGAAAGGATTGGACAAAGATGCTGCTGCTACTTTGGTCTCAATTTCTCAAACTGCTAAGTAACTAAGGGTTATAATAAAACCACCCTTGCAATTTACCCCATGAGGAGGAATATATGTCTATGTTTGGTGAAATACATGCATAAGATAAAAAAATAATTTACTTGGATTTACAATCTTATGCAAATAAAACTTGGATTTACGATCTTTGATTTGAGAAATGATTGTGTGTGATATGAAGGATGATGTTGCACTTTTACCATTAAGCAAGGAAATTAAGGGAATACAAGACCAACTTGTAAGATTTTAGCAGCTTTGCCAAAAGTAGCTTATATTGGGAAGAATCTGATCAGCACGGTTAACATAACATACACACTCACATGGTGATCAGAAAAAGAGAGACAAAAACAACATATACACACTCACACAGCCCCATCAATCAGATTATATTCATGTATTTTATGCAGTACTTTCATTACATAATATCGCTCAGAGAACTAAAACTTACTCTAGGATTTTCTTATTTAACTTCTGCAGTACTTAAATAAGGACACTAATTATACTTTTAGAATAAGAAAATTATTGTTATCTCCTTAAGCCGTCTAATTTTCTTATTATAGAGGTTAATTCTAACATCTGGCGGGTTTAATGATCCACAGTCTTTCTAGTAGTTCCTTCCTCGACATGATAACCTTTCAAATATAGCTATTATTCTATTTGAAGTTGAAAGTAGTCGTCCAACAAAGTTTAAAGGGTTTCTTTATTCTCTTGTTATTTTCCTCAGTTTTACTTCCGTTATAGTGGTTAATTACAGTTGAAGGCCATACGGTACCCAGAATAGCTTTAACTACATGGTCCTCATTCTTCTTTATTAAAGTAAGGTATATAGGGTAGTGAGTGCACTTTGTATACTCACTAAGCATAGCCTGTGAGTTTCTGTTAGGATGCATTTCTTCTCTTGGGTGAGGCTTGGATACTATGAAAATGCCTCCGGCTTCCAAGTATTGCACAACTTGTGCTATGTTTGGAATTTCTATAATAATATTGTCTTTCCTTAAAAAAATAAGTAAGGTATTATAGGCTTCTAGTAATACTTCATATGATTTTGTTCGGGAAAAGCCATAAGGATTTTGTTCGGAAAAACTCATAAGGATGCTTGAGGATGCAACATTTGGAGTGGTTAGCGATCATAATTAGTGAACTCTGATAATAGCTAGAGATTCCAATGCTCAAGTTAATGAGAACATGAGAATGAGAGTAACAATGATAGTACAGCATGAAGTTTGCTTATATAATGTGGTTTACATGAAAAAAAATTATTAAGTTGTTATAGACCACATGAGTGATGTAGGGTGTGTATGACAAACATGTCTTCTAGACACAATGAGATGATCATCTAACATCCTTGTCGTAACATGTCCATGATGTATCTATACATTTTCACACCATATTCCTTATCAGAAAGACAAAAGATCTAGTATCTGTAAATTAGCTTTACTACTTGTAATACACACCGTGTCAAGAAGATAGAGAAAAAGATATGTTGCTAGCTAGATAATTATTATTGGGTATGTATTGCAAATTTGATTCCGTCTTTCTTTATGACCACCAGCTAGCTTTTAGTCTTGGACGCATTAGTTAATCAATGTTATTTTAAAAAGAAAGGTTTATAGCGTTCATCTTTTCTCTTTTCTCTTTAAAATCATGGGCTACATTGATAGAGACGGCTTCCATGTCCGAAAATGATGTTGATTACCCAGATCAAGATATTTTAACTAGTAATAAAATTAATGATATATGAAATGTTATTTTGTAAGCATGACACCTTGATGACATAGCAACATCTCTTTCTTTAATGGTGCAAATTAAGATATTAGAAATTATTTTATAAAGGAAAAGTTTGATAGATAAAATTATAATAGGATCGAATATAATATACAGATTATGTTTTGTGATTTAGTACATATTAAAAATAGAAAAAAAATTAAATTAAATTGAAAAAGATCTACAATTTTATTTTATTGAAAGAATTAAATTAAAGAAAATCGAATAAAATAAACTACTTGTTTTCATTACATTTATATACTAAATGCTATTACAGTAAGGAAAAGTTAAAAAAACAACTTAGATCATATCCTCTGTATCATTTTCATTCAGTTTTTTAATTAAATAGCGACATATAAATTGTTATTTAAAATTCTACAACAAATTGAATAGATATTATATATTATTAGAATTAAACAACATTCTTATATAACTATTTGATTGACAATTTTGATATTATCGATAAAATTAACAAGATGCAAGTTTTACATTCATTAAGGTTGATGATCGTAATCGCAAAGTATTAGCCACTGTTTTCAATTTCTGCATGCTGCCGAGAAAAATAATTGGTGGCTTAACTTTTTAGTACGGTATGCACAATGAAGATGAAATGGTTAGCTGAATTTTCAGACATGTTATATGTTTGTGTATTATTGCCCTAGTATAATGCATCTTTATTTAAAATTATAGTAGTTAATTCTAGAAGTGGTCGATACTTAAAAATTAGGATAATAGATAGTGAAATTATTTGTTATTCTAATATTTTATATATTTATTAAAATTATTAATATATATATATATATAAAAAGTTCAAAAACATAAATATTACTCAAAATTCATCAATTATTGACGTCATTAATAATAAAATTTCATAAAAACCTTAAATCCTTTCCCTCTAAAACATAAACTATAAAGTATTAAGTAGACATTAAAAAGTTTTATTAGGCAGAATAAAAAACACATAAGTATTTTTTTTTTTTTGCTGTTGTGAGCACAAGAAAGAAAGAGAAATTAGAGAGAGAAAGAAAAGGGTAGGCCAGAAATTAGAGAGAGAAATTAGAGGCAGAATAAAAACCTTAAATCCTTTCCCTCTAAACATAAACTATAAAGTATTAAGTAGACATTAAAAAGTTTTATTAGGCAGAATAAAAAACACATAAGTATTTTTTTTTTTTTTTTGCTGTTGTGAGCACAAGAAAGAAAGAGAAATTAGAGAGAGAAAGAAAAGGGTAGGCCAGAAACAGCTCGTCGGAGAATAGCGCTGAAGAAGGTTGAGCTTGTCGGAGAAGAACTCTAGAGAAGACAGAAAAACGCTGAAAGACGATGATGGTGGTCGCGTTAATGTTTGTCGGTAGTTTTCGAGGAATAGTGTTGGAGAAGATAAAAAGACACTGATAGTGGTCGTCCAAGAAGACAAAGAGACGCCAACGATGGTCGTCAAAAAAGACAAAGAGACGTCAACAAGGGTCGCCAAAGAAGAACGAAACACAAAACAGAGGACAAAAGAAGAAAGCTAGAGATTTGGGAAAGAAGAAGAAAATGGAGCACGAGAGAAGACAAATCTTTTTAAAGCCCTAATAACCCCGAAAATACTTTCACTAACGTTTTAAACATGAGGGTATTTTTGGATTTTCGTTTCCAGACACCAAAACGTACCTATGTTTCACTATTACGGCCATGAAAAATGCTTCTCCTGAGATCGTGCTCTACACCACATCATCGCGATTGCGACCATGACCGTCACGATTGCGGCCACGACCACTGCAATCGTGGTCACGACCACTATGACACTTAACCGCATCGCTCTATGACATCTGTCATGTTGTCCCTTCGACCACTATTAACAACTATGTTTAAAACTAGCCAAAGTATTATGATTTTCATTCTATTTAGATTTTGTCTGAAGTCAACTACTTCTTGTTTAATTTTCCCCTCTAAACCACACACTTCAACATACACATTATATTTGGAACTCTTTTTTGACTAGGCATGGGATCTATATTTATTCTATAAGACAGGTGATTTTCATCATATCAATCACTACTAATTCAAAAAGCTAGTCTACATATGCATCTCGGTCAACATCTCATAGGCGTAGCCTCCACCTGAAGATCCGTTTTACTTGTACTGAAGTTACGAGTAATTTTACTTTTACACATTTACTTCACACATAACATGATAACCTTTTGTAAACAACCTAAACTCTACACTTACCTCACAATATGTTCAAATAATCATTATCCTAAAGTCTGTTACACATGCACTGGACTACCTACGAGAAGTCACTCAGAATCTTTTCTCTATCAGATGAAAGAGTTCTTTACGGCAATAAAAGTTGTTACTGGCCTTTATATATATTTTTAATTATTTCAGTAAAAAATTTAAAAGATATCAAAATAAGATATATAATTAAGATTATAAATAAAATTTTCATGTAATAAATTCTTTTGAATGAGTTATACACTTTCTAATTAGATTGCTCTCATGGGTTATGATGATGATAAAAAATTTGGCAGGAGTTACCAGAGCACCAACGAAGTGATGCGGTTAGTTCAATGGTATATGAAGCCAATGCAAGGGTGAGGGATCCTGTGTATGGATGTGTGGGAGCTATATCCTCTTTGCAGAAACAAGTTGATGTGTTACAAACCCAATTGGCACTTGCACAAGCAGAGATTGTGCACATGAGAATGCGCCAAGTGCCAACTTCATCTGATCAACACAAACCAGTGCCTGCAGCCTCCAATTTATCCTCAGAGAACTTGTTATTCCCTTCAAGTAGGCTCGTCAAGTCCCGTTTTGCTATGGACATGGTCGTTGATCAACCAAACATAGGGGAATCCTTGTGGTCATGTTAATTAGCTTAGCTTATTATTATTGGAGTGCATAGAATGGACATACCTAGCTACCTTCTCTTTATTTATTTTCTTATTGTTATTACTATCACCGGATAATTTGGTCGCTTTGTTGTCTGCCAATAGAACCGTTTTTGATCGGAACTCTTACTTTGTTTTTCTTTTTCCTTTTGTTTATGGATTTGAAGGACTTTATATGATCTCCTTGTTACACACGAGATGATGGCTATTGTAGCTAACCTTAATGTAAATGTCTGCGACTTGTAATTATGAGTAATATTATGCCATTATAGTATTAAAGTTGAAAACTTTTTACTCCTCTTCACTTCAGTCTTATCCTTGTGGAAATCAAAATCATAAATATATACAAAGACTAGTGTTTTTTTTTACTTCCTGAAGACTTGAATTTTATTCTTTATTTTATAAGCACAATATCCTTAAGAGGGGCATAAGAAATACTCCAATCCACTAACAAGTTACAAAGAATATCTCAACACATAAAAATACAGTAAAGAGGATAAATAAACTAATCTGAATAAGATAAATAAGAACTTTCTAATTGTCCTAAAAACCAAAATCATAATCAAAACCTAATGATAAAATCTTTATCAATTCCCTCCCTTAAATACAATTTCATTCCTCAAGAGGCAAATAAAACACGTTACCACATGCCAAATAATATAAGGGCCCTTAAATACAATTTCATTCCTCAAGAGGCAAATAAAACACGTTACCACATGCCAAATAATATAAGGGTACTTCCTAACACGATCTTAAAATGGACTATCTTGAAAATAGATTAAAGGGGAATTTGACTCTAACCACGACCTGTCGCTAGAACCAAAGTTATAAAAAACGTGACCCTAACCGTAACCTGCTAGTAGAACCAACACTATAAAAGTTCTTTAACCTAAGAATGAAGGAAAAGATCTCACAATAAATAAAACATAAATTTTATTAAACTTCTAAATTCTCTGTCCTTCTGGATGCTTACAAGAATTTATTTATAGGCTTAACTAGGCAGCCCTAAAGTTAATCTCCTTTCCTTTTTGATTTGTCTACTTTCATTTTTGATCTTGAATACCGCGACTAATCACATACAATTTTCGTTTGTTCTTTTTATATTTTGATTTTTTGTGTAATTTATTACTAGTATAGTAACCGATTCCATAAATCTATGAATCCCTCTAACCAAATCAAATAATTGATTTATCTTACTATTAATCAAGAATTTCGTATATAGCTAGAACGACCCTCACAAATTGCAAATACTAATTTGTTAAGAATTAATCGAATTGAGGCTATAGCATCATCATTAGCTGGAATCGAAATATCGGCGAGGTCCGGGTCACAATTTGTGTCGATTAAACAAATTGTTGAAATTTCCAAAGTTATACATTCTCGAAGAGCCGTATATTCTTCTTGTTGATCGACGATTATTACAATATCAGGTAACCCCGTCATATATTTAATGCCGCCAAGATATGTTTCCAAATGAGCTAATTGTCTTTTCAATATAGCAGCATCCCTTTTTGGAAAACAATGGAGTCTCCCCATCTTTTGTTGCGTTCTCAAATCCCTGAACTTTTGAAGTCGTGTTTTACTGTAGTATACCAATTCGTTAACATACCGCCGAGCCATTTTTTATTAACAAAATGACATCGAGCTCTTATTGCAGCCCGCTACTGAATTCGCTGCTTTTTTTTTGGTACCAACAATTAAGAATTGTTTTCCCCTACTTGCTCCATCAAAAACTAAATCACAAGCTTCTGATAAAAACCGAGCAGTTGTAATAAGATTTGTAATATGAATACCCTTACGCTTTGTAGATATATAAGATGACATTTTAGGATTCCATTTTCTAGTACCGTGGCCAAAATGAACTCCTGCTTCCATCATCTCTTCCAAAATTATGTTCCAATATCTTTTTGTCATTTATATTTATCCCCACACTTTTCTTTCATTTCAAAAAAAAATGGAAATGAAAGAAAGAGATCCGGTATACTGAAATAGAAATAAATAAGTGTTCCGAAGGAACCTTTTCTTCTACCGAAGATTGGCTATTGATACACGATCAAGCCATTTTTTTTCTATTTAATATGATTATTATCTTTATTACCTTTCTTTTCTTACAAAATAAAATGACGGAGATGAATCCGCCTTTAGGAATCATTATCTTAGGAATTATTAAATCCTAGATTGTTCTGATGTATCACA
Source organism: Mucuna pruriens (assembly GCA_025330945.1). Classification (NCBI taxonomy): domain Eukaryota; kingdom Viridiplantae; phylum Streptophyta; class Magnoliopsida; order Fabales; family Fabaceae; genus Mucuna; species Mucuna pruriens. The sequence continues at coordinate 595,214 of JAENHJ010000053.1, read as the reverse complement.
TAAATTCTTTGAAATGAAACAAAAAAAAAGAATTCTCTGTGGTGAAACAAAATATCTCTCATTTCGTCCTCGAATCAATTCTTTTTTTGTTTCCAAAGTAATCTTGTTATATTGCCTTGACTTTGAACGGTGCATTATTCTTTTGAATTCCGGTACCAACGGGTATCATTCCTTTCAGACCTTTCAACCAATCGATACGACCCCGGAGAGCCGCTTTTGCTAAAACTCGAGCAGTTTCTTGAAAACTTGCTTCAGATATGAAACTTTGAGTATTGAGAGATGCTCTTGTTATTCCCAATAAGACGACTCGGTAACAGATCGCTTCTTCCAAAGCGCGCCCCATTCGTTCTGCTCGCAACAATCCAATAAGTTCTCCGGGTGAAAAAACATTAGACATTCCATCTTCTGAAATCAACACTTTTGATGTTATTTGACGTACAATAATTTCTATATGCCTATTATGAATCTGCACCCCCTGGGAGCGATAAACCTGTTGGATTTTATTAACCAAAGAGATTCGGCTTTGCGCTATAGTTAGCTCAGCACCAATCAAGAATCCCCAAGGAATTCCAAGAATTCTTGGTATACATTTGTTCCAACTCTCAACCCTCTTTTCTAGATTCATGGATATTGAATCAATCGAACGCACTTCTAAGACCTGTTCTACTTTTGGAAGACCCTGTGTTATATCACCAGATCTCGATTTTTCATATATAAATGTAACTAATGTATCTCCTTCGTAAAGGGTTTCCCCATAATGGCCATGAACAGTTGCTCCGGGGGTGGCCAAATAAGGCTTAGCCGATCTTATTCCTACAGAATCCATTTGAACTGTTAGAACTTGACCCGATTTTTAGGTGTGGTGCATTTTTTCGTTTGAACTATACATACATTTTCGCAAATAAATTGCCCAAGACTAATTATTAGAAACGTTTTTTCACACAATAATTATGATGGAGAAAATGCCAATTCAAATAGAATGGATTAAAAACGATGTTACTACATAGATCAGGTTTATAAATTCTCTCGTTTTCGTCCATTAAATAATATCTTAATACTTGAAATTTCTTTAATTTGTCAAGTTGCAAATTTTTATTTATCGAGATCTGATTATGAGTTATTAAACGATAAAAATAAAAATTTGTAACTTGAAGGGCTATTCCTAAAGGACCTAACGAATTTATAATTTGAATTATAGGATTTCTTTGAATTTGATTAATTCCTTCTTTTGTCCCATTGTAATATTTTCCATCGTTGAATGATCGTATTTGAAAACAATTAGATGATGACAAAATTATCAAAGAGCGGCATTTCTCATTTCTATTCAACAACATACGAATAGTTCCGTGATTTTGGCTAATTGATTGTTGAATTTTTTCCTTCGAATCAATACAAAAAAATGGATTGATGTTGGTCCGATCCGATTCATTATCCAAGATAAAGCCTGAACCGGGGTTGGGGATCAAATGGTATAGTTCTTTTGTTGGTAAATTGGAGGATTAGAAACATGACTATTGCTTTCCAATTAGCTGTTTTTGCATTAATTGCTATTTCATTTATTTTATTGATTAGTGTACCTGTTGTATTTGCTTCTCCTGAAGGTTGGTCGAGTAACAAAAATGTTGTATTTTCCGGTACATCGTTATGGATTGGATTAGTATTTCTAGTAGGTATTCTTAATTCTCTCATTTCTTGAAGCTTTTTATTCTAGATCAAAAAACGAAATGACCCCTCCCTATAAATGTGTTATAGTTTTCTTTATTTTTAGGGACTTATCTATTCCGTTTTTTTTAATGTGCCTGACAATCCGAAAGAATTCTGGGGGAGGGGTCAAACTTCTTTTATTAGAAAAATATTCTAATTATATCTTATACTTATATGGTGGTATATTGTAAAACGAAAAAAAAAAAACAATAAAATTAAACTAAATAAAAAAAAATGAAATATAAAAATTTGAATTTTCAATTTGAATACTCTATTCATATTATATTCTATTAATCTATTTATAGGAATATATTCGAAATATTCTATAAATAGATTCTATAATTAGAAATATATTCTATTATATAAGATTAATATTTCATTATATAAGATATAAGATTAATATTTCAATTTTAAATACTAAAAATATATTAATACGTCGTCTATTAATTTAATTAATAGAAAATATATATATATATATATAATTTTCTAATTTATTTAATTTATTATTAATTAATTAGAACTTTCTTTTTTCTTAAAAAAAGTAAATAAAAATATTCTATATCTATAGATATAGAATCGTAATTTGAATTCGATTAGATTATATAGATATATAGAAAAAAAAGAATAGATAATAATAGAAATAGGAATTGTAGTAAATTATGGGTCAATTTTTTTTATTTTCGAGACAAAAGAATGGAGGTTTGTTTGTTCTGTAAATCTTTTCGTCTCGGATTCAAGGAAAGATTCTAGTAGTGAAAAGGAATCAATAAATTTGGAAATGGTAGTTCTTTCACTACATAACTATTGTAGTGTCCGTCGCCTGACTGGGTCTTGAATTAGATTGGATAAGGATAAGTCGGATAGGGAATCTAATTCCATTTTTAGTTGGAAAAGGGGAGGAAGAAAAACCTTGTATACAGACTGATGTAAAGTATATATATGAGCGCTTCCGCATTTAATCAATATTAGTTAAGTTAGATTAGTTAGATTGGATAGTTAATTTAGCTAATTAAAACTTTCTTTATATATATAAATATTTATATATATATATGTATACCTCTCTCTATATATACTTATTTAATCTATTATATATTCAAATATTCTAACTAATATTTATTCTAATAAAATTTAAAATAAAATGAAAAGAAATTTATTTTTGATTCTAATAGAAAAATAGAAAATCTTTCTCTAACCTCTAGTAAAAAAACGGAATAGGCAAGCTATCTTCCGATTATTTTAGAAAACGAATCGGGAGACGTTAAGGGATTATTTCAAATAGAAAAATAAGTATGCAAAGTAATATGTCTTGATTCTTTTTTTTTTTTTTACTTAATGAAATGGGGGATAAAACATAAGTCTTATTATTCCTACCTATTAGTAACATTTATTTACTTATTTACTTAAAACTTACAAGGAAGTTTCTGGATATTTTGTTTATGCTTAATGTTTTCCGATTTTACTAAAAATAATATAAAATAACTTGTTAGATGTTCTAATAGAATGGATTCTAGCTTTTCGTCAATGATGTTAGCCCAGAATCCTTTTTTTGACTCTGTACCAGCAATTCCACTATTATTATAGTATTTTTAGTGAATAATACAAAAGAAAATAATACAAGAAAAAATTTGGAACAATAATAATAAAAATTCCTTCATATTGATAGATAAGAGATAGGAGACAAAATTTACATGGATATAGTAAGTCTTGCTTGGGCTGCTTTAATGGTAGTTTTTTCATTTTCCCTTTCCCTGGTAGTGTGGGGAAGAAGTGGACTATAAGGGTACTAATAATTGAATTAAAGTATTTAATTTATACTAATTTATTTTATTGAATTCAAATATAAAATATATCTGCATTTCAGAGTTCTATTATATTCTAGTAGTGTAATGTATTCTATGTATAATATAGAAATAGAAAATACTCTTTAAATCAAACAAATATTGGAATTATTCCTATATTCGTATTTTGAGAAAATCAAGGGAATCCAAAATAATAGGAAATTGCCTCCTATTCCAACCGAATTCTTCGTAAAATTTCTATTTCGATGAACTGACTCTTACCCAGGTTATATATATATGGAAAATAAGGGACCGCCTAAACCCCATTCCTACTTTTTTTACCCCCTTCTTTTTTTTTAATATGATACCGGGATTGTAAAAATAATCCGAAATCTAAAAAAAATTAGAATCGGAAGAATAAGAGTTGTTTTTTTATTATTTCAGATTTATTGGAATCAATACAAATAAAATAGAACAAATAAAATAGATGAAACAAAGAAAAAAATTAGGGCGCAATTCTATAAAATCCAGATAGTAGAAATAGATTTGATTTCTACTATCTGGATTTTATAGAATTGCGTTGATTGTAGTTCGATCCTTTTTTTTTTAAGACTAAGACCCCAAATTGAAAACTTTTTTATTCAATCATTCATTACATTGATAAAAATGAAGAAGTTATTTTTAAGTGAAATTAGTCACTTTTACTTACCGTTTTTACATAAATGATAAGTAGAAAAGCGGTAGGAACTAGAATAAATAGTGCAGTAGCAATAAATGCAAGAATATTTACTTCCATAATCTTTTCGGTTTTTTACTTCGCAATAACTCGGGATTTAATCCCATAGAGATGATAAATCTTTCATCGATAAATTGAACAATGGTATAAATTCGATTTCGATGATATCAAATCGGATCAATATCACGAATAACAATATCTGAGCTATCAAATCGACTCATCGTCGAGAATTAAATAGTATAACATAGGAAGATCTTTTATCCATACCAAATAAAACCAAATAAAAAAAATTTATTTTGGATGCAATTCAAAATTGCTTTTCCTTCTTTTTCTTTTTTCGTTGAAACCTTTACCTTATCTTTGGGAAAAAGGTTTTACCAATAGAACGAAATAATGAATCAATTGGAAGTTCACTACGAATCTTTGGGTACCTATCATGAAATTTATGGACATTATCTAGTAGTAAGAAGTAAAAAAAAAGAAATTCGTTCTATATACATTCGAACCACTGTTGGTCATATTTCTTTTTATCGAGAAATCGAAGAAGCTATACAAGGTTTTTGCCGGGCCTATTCATATGATATCTAATCATATAGATAGTTGATATCTAAGATAAGCAAATTTATGATACCAGTGTAAATTCAGGTCTTCACGATTTAACTAGAATCATAGTTTTTCAATTTCTACGCAAATCAAGATAAAGAAAAGGAAGTTTTCCAATCATTGACTCAAATCCATTGTTGAACCGAATACCACTGAGTGGAATATGGAGGTACTTATGGCAGAACGGGCCAATCTAGTCTTTCATAATAAAGTGATAGGTGGAACTGCCATTAAACGACTTATTAGCAGATTAATAGATCACTTCGGAATGGCATATACATCACATATCCTAGATCAAGTAAAGACTCTGGGATTCCGTCAAGCTATGGCTACATCCATTTCATTAGGAATTGATGACCTTTTAACAATACCTTCTAAAGGATGGCTAGTCCAAGATGCTGAACAACAAAGTTTGATTTTGGAAAAACATCATCATTATGGGAATGTACATGCAGTAGAAAAATTACGCCAATCCATTGAGATATGGTATGCTACAAGTGAATATTTACGACAAGAAATGAATCCTAATTTTAGGATGACCGACTCCTTTAATCCAGTCCATATAATGTCTTTTTCGGGAGCTAGAGGAAATGCATCTCAAGTACACCAATTAGTAGGTATGAGAGGATTAATGTCAGATCCACAAGGACAAATGATTGATTTACCTATTCAAAGCAATTTACGCGAAGGACTATCTTTAACAGAATATATAATTTCTTGCTATGGAGCCCGTAAAGGAGTTGTAGATACTGCTGTACGAACATCAGATGCTGGATATCTTACACGTAGACTTGTTGAAGTGGTTCAACACATTGTTGTACGTCGAACATATTGCGGTACCATTCGAGGAATTTCGGTGAATACCCAGAATGGAATGATGCCGGAAAGAATTTTGATACAAACATTAATTGGTCGTGTATTAGCAGACGATATATACAGAGGTTCGCGATGTATTGCCGTTAGAAATCAAGATATTGGAATTGGACTTATCAATCGATTTAAAACCTTTCAAACAGAACCAATAGCTATCCGAACCCCCTTTACCTGTAGGAATACATCTTGGATCTGCCGATTGTGTTATGGCCAAAGTCCTACTCATGGCCACTTGGTGGAATTAGGAGAAGCTGTAGGTATTATTGCGGGCCAATCAATTGGAGAACCGGGCACTCAACTAACATTAAGAACTTTTCATACTGGCGGAGTATTCACAGGGGGTACTGCAGAACATGTGCGAGCACCTTCTAATGGAAAAATAAAATTCAATGAGAATTTGGTTCATCCTACACGTACACGTCATGGGCATCCTGCTTTTCTATGTTATATAGACTTGTATGTAATTATAGAAAGTGGTGATATTATACATAATGTGACTATTCCACCAAAAAGTTTTCTATTAGTTAAAAATAATCAATATGTAAAATCAGAACAAGTGATTGCCGAGATTCGCGCAGGAACATACACTTTGAATTTAAAAGAAAAGGTTCGAAAACATGTCTATTCGGACTTAGAAGGAGAAATGCATTGGAGTACTGATGTGTACCATGCATCAGAATTTAGATATAGTAATGTTCATATCTTACCAAAAACAAGTCATTTATGGATACTATCAGGAAGATCGTACAGGTCCGGTTCAGTCTCTTTTTCACTCCGAAAAGATCAAGATCAAATGAACATTCATTATCTTTCTACTGGAGAAAAAGATATTTGTAACCTTTTAGTAAGGAATGATCAAGTAAGACATAAATTATTTCGTTTCAATCCTTCTGATAAAAAAGAAAGAAGGATTTCAGATTATTCAATATTAAAAAAAATCATATGTATAGATGATTGTCATTTTACACATCCTGCTATTTTCCATGATATTATGGATTTATTAGCAAAGAGGCGAAGAAATAGATTCATCATTCCATTTCCATTCCAATCGATTCCAGAACGAGACAAAGAACTAATGTTAGCTTCCTGTATCTCGATTGAAATACCAATCAATGGTATTTTTCGTAGAAATAGTATTTTCGCTTATTTCGATAATCCTCAATACCGAACACAGAGCTCGGGAATTACTAAATATAGGACTATAGGAATAAATTCCATTTTTAAAAAAGATAATTTTTTAATTGAGTATCAAGGAGTTAAAGAATTTAAGCCAAAATACCAAATCAAAGTAGATCGATTTTTTTTCATTCCCGAGGAAGTGCATATTTTACCAGAATCTTCTTCCATAATGGTACGGAACAATAGTATCGTTGAAGTAGATACACCAATCACTTTAAATATAAGAAGTAGAGTAAGGGGATTGGTCCGAGTGGAGAAGAAAAAAAAAAAGATTGAATTCAAAATATTTTCCGGGGATATCTATTTTCCCGGAGAAATGGATAAGATATCCCGACACAGTGCCATCTTGATACCACCCGGAACGGTAAAAAAAAATTCAAAAGAAAAAAAAATGAAAAATGGGATCTATGTTCAATGGATCACAATTACAAAAAAAAAGTATTTTGTTTTGGTTCGACCCGTAATTTTATATGAAATAGCGGATGGTATCAATTTAGTAAAACTTTTTCCCAAAGATATGTTCCAGGAAAAGAAATTTATGGACCAGGGGTTGGTCAAGGCACAGCTGCCGGGCAAGCTGTAGAAGGGATTGCACGACAACCAGAGGCAGAGGGAAAAATAAGAGGTACTTTATTGCTTAGTTTGGCTTTTATGGAAGCTTTAACAATTTATGGGCTGGTTGTAGCATTAGCGCTTTTATTTGCAAATCCTTTTGTTTAATCTAAAAAACAAAAAAATAGAAAAAACAAAAAAAATACATATCCTTTTTCTGTGGACTTGCTTTGCTTTTAACTCATTAGATTTAGTAATGGGTTCCATTCTTCTAATATCTACAACGAGAAGAAAAAAAGTATCAGATCCCTCTAAACTTGGATTCCACAATCTTTTTCTTTCCATATTTTTTTATTTAAAAAGAAAGTTTGATCCTTAATTATTTTATAATTAAGCCAAGAAAGAACCTTTATTGTGTCTAAGACAAGAACAATTAATCCAATTTTGAAAAAAAAGAGAGAGGGTTCGAAGAAAAAATATCTTCAACGACCACAAAAAGTATATTTATAGATTTGGCATCTAATTGAATTTATAGAAATATAAAAATCTCCTTTATGAATTATAAGATATAAGAAACCCATTTGTCGTATTCAGATGCTTTTTCGAATTATATTACGATTTCACTCCTACAATTACTTATTCATTCGGACAAGAACACAGGGGAAGGACTAATTGAAGGGTGCAAAATTCACATACTGATTCGCCTTCTTTCTTCTCTTTTTTAGTCCAATGACCCCCCCTTTTTTTTAAGAAAAATTTTCGAAAGTGTTAAATTAAAACTAGAGAGATTTTGCAATTGACATAAGAACTGGTATCTAATTCTAATAAGTATCGGAATCTTCCAATTGATTGAACAATTCAAAAAATATATATATATTAACATTATTATTATATTAATATTTTGAATTACTTAATATTTTGAATTACTAATAATTAATATTAATTATTAGTAAGTTATAGTAAGGAATGAAATTTTTATTATTTACTTATTTACTATATATATTATTATTTTTTATATATATAATAAAAATTTCATATAAAATAATATAATATATAAAATAATAAGAAATAATTAAGAAATAAAAAAAATAGGAATCGTAGAAAGATAATTAGTCTATTCATAAGAGGAGATGAGATCATATGAAAAATATAACTGATTCTTTCCTTTGTTTGGGCTACTGGCCATCTGCCGGAAGTTTCGGGTTTAATACTGATATTTTAGCAACAAATCCAATAAATCTAAGTGTAGTGTTAGGTGTATTGGTTTTTTTTGGAAAGGGAGTGTGTGCGAGTTGTTTATTTCAAAGAATAGATTGGATCCAACCAAACTGCACTTTTTTCGTTATAACTAAGAAAATGTGCATAATCCGGCGAATTACTTCTGAATTGATTCCATTTTTTCAATATACATACATAATTTAAGAAAAAATATTTAAGAACCATAGCATTTCGTGATTTATTGGTAAATCCACTTTGATCCTCTATTAACCAATAATTTTGGACTATTATCATGGTTAAAGTGGGTAGTTTGAAGTCTAGACGCAGTGTAGTACTCTTTCTACCACTATGTTAATACAGAAATGAAATGGTTTCAATAAAATTATTCGATTTTTTTTTTCGATATAGAACACTCGTGTCGATAAAATGGTTTGAATCCTCTTTACGGTGAAAAATGGAAAAAACGGTGAATTTAACCCTCCCTTTTATACAATGCGTAATCGATGACCTATGTATAAATATAAATTAATAAGAATTCTTTGGATTTGAAGAAAAAAACAACTTTGCTGACATATATTTGTTTGGTCAGAAGAGTCCTCCGAATATTCTGGTCTTATATTGGTAATTGTTTTAAATATTTATTTGAAAAAAAAAAATATATATATATAAATAGAGAAGAGAGGATAGGCTCATTACATAAAAAAAAAATAGGGAAATTTCCCATTAAGTAATTGAGTGTGAGAGCCAAATGAATCGAAAGATTCTAGTTTGGTTCGGGAAGAGATCATAGACATTTTGAAATAAATGGAAAGAGAGTCTACTTTCATTGAGTGATTTATTAGATAATCGAAAACAAAGAATCTTGAGAACTATTCGAAATTCAGAAGAACTGCGGGAAGGGGCCATTGAACAGCTGGAAAAAGCCCAGGCCCGCTTAAGGAAAGTAGAAATGGAAGCAGATCGATTTCGGGTGAATGGCCATTCTGAGATAGAACGAGAAAAATGGAATTTAATTAATTCAATTTATACGACTTTGGAACAATTAGAAAATTACAAAAACGAAGCCATTCATTTTGAACAACAAAGAGTGATTAATCAAGTCCGACAACGGGTTTTACAACAAGCCTTACAGGGAGCTCTTGGAACTCTAAATAGTTGCTTGAACAACGAGTTACATTTGCGTACAGTCAATGCTAATATTTGCATGTTTGAGGTGATGTTTTATTATGTTCTATCAACACATTAAAAAGATTATACAATATATCTGCTGTGGAAGTAGGTCAACATTTCTATTGGCAAATAGGGAATTTCCAAGTGCATGCCCAAGTACTTATTACTTCTTGGGTTGTAATTGCTATCTTATTAGTTTCAGCCATTCTAGTTATTCGAAATCTTCAAACCATTCCCACTTTCGGTCAGAATTTCTTTGAATATGTTCTTGAATTCATTCGAGACGTGAGCAAAACTCAGATTGGAGAAGAATATGGTCCGTGGGTTCCATTTATTGGAACTATGTTTCTATTCATTTTTGTTTCTAATTGGTCAGGGGCTCTTTTGCCTTGGAAAATCATACAATTACCTCATGGGGAGTTAGCTGCACCTACAAATGATATAAATACTACCGTTGCATTAGCTTTACTTACGTTAGTTGCATATTTCTATGCGGGTCTTTCAAAAAAAGGATTAGCTTATTTTAGTAAATACATCCAACCAACTCCAATCCTTTTACCGATTAACATCTTAGAAGATTTCACAAAACCCTTATCGCTTAGTTTTCGACTTTTCGGAAATATATTAGCTGATGAATTAGTAGTTGTTGTTCTTGTTTCTTTAGTACCTTTAGTAGTTCCTATACCTGTCATGTTCCTTGGATTATTTACAAGTGGTATTCAAGCTCTAATTTTTGCTACTTTAGCTGCGGCTTATATAGGCGAATCCATCGAAAGTCATCATTGACTAGTTTTTTCTAAAAAATAGTATTTTTCGTTTAGCTTGCCACACATATACAATGGCTCAAGATAATCTACTTAGGAAATATCAATAAATATATATAGTATATAGAAAGAAATTTTGAAAATTTGCAAAATAATAATAAATAAAAAGGGTTATCCCCCCTAAAAAAAGATGTAATAAGGTATGGTATAAAATAAAATCAGCTCCTCTTACCGTGGAAGAACAGATAATTACTATTTATACCGGAACGCATGGTTATCTTGATTCATTAGAAATTGGACAGGTAAGGAAATTTCTTGTTGAGTTACGTGCTTACTTAAAGACAAATAAACCTCAATTCAAAGAAATCATATCTTCGACCAAGACATTTACTGGGGAAGCAGAAGCCCTTTTGAAGGAAGCTATTCAGGAACAGATGGAACTCTTTTTATTCCAGGAACAGGTAGAAAAAATTGATTAATAATTGAATAACTTTCTAATTTAACTTTCTAATTTTTAGAATTAGTATCTTTGAATATCTTTTTATTTCATTTGAATATAATTAATAAAATGAATTCGAATATAAATAGAAAAAAATAGAAGGACAAGGTATAAATTGTCTATATAAATTGTCTATATAAGATAAATTATTATTCTAAAAAATTTTTAAAAAGTTTTAGTGGCTCTTGCTCAGTTCAAATCACTCAAGATATTTTTTAATTTAAAATAGAGAAAAAATGAAATAAAAAGATATATATATATATAAATATATATATGCAAATAATTTGCGTCCAATAGGATTTGAACCTATACCTAAGGTTTAGAAGACCTCTGTCCTATCCATTAGACAATGGACGCTTCCATTTTTTCTTTAACCTTATTCACTTAAAGGTTAAAGAAAAAAAGAATTCTATTCTATATAAAAAAATATATATATATTATATATATATATATTCTATATAAATATATATATATATAGAATAAATCCAATATTTAGAATAAAATAAAAAAAAATAGAATCCAAAATGAAATTCAATTGAATATAAATAACTAAAACTAAATTCAGAAATTCAAAAATTCAAAAATTCAAAAGAATAATTAACAAATTAACTAAGAACTTGAGATTCATTCTATAAAAAAAAAAGATAGATTCAAATAGAATAAATTAGAGAATATAAGCGGGTAGCGGGAATCGAACCCGCATCGTTAGCTTGGAAGGCTAGGGGTTATAGTCGACGTTGATTCATCATTTTGATTTAACGTCTCTAATTCAAAACCGAACATGAAATTTTTGTTTCATTCGGCTCCTTTACGGAAGAAATTAAGGAGATGGAAAATAAAAAAAATTGACCCATAAATTAATATTTTAATTGGTATAAAATCTCTTGGAGTTAATACTCATTAATATTTTAATTGGCATAAAATCTCATGCAATTAATGTCTATTAATATTTAATTGGCATAAAATCTCATATGTTATAACTCCCTACTAACCTTTTATTTTCACCATGAATGACCTTCCTATTTTTCCGCCTACTATCAAACTTTCCCTTCTTCTACAACTATCAAAAAATGATTTATGCAAAAATACATGTAAATAGATCCTAATTAACTACTCAACCCAAATTACATGACAATAACTTTAGGCTTTATATGTGTTCTTCAAGATGGACTTCAATTTTCATCAACTTGTAATAAAGTGACGTATTTTGGTGCAGCCTTTGATTCACTTTGCTTTAAACTTTCCTTAATTTCCAAACTCAAGCCTTGCAAAGATCACTTCCTCATTTTGGTTTTAGACCTAGTCATGGGACCTCCAATGTCATGCAAAGGGTCTTTATCTTTGTTGGTTGAGTTTCTATCACTTCCTTATCTTTTTTTACGTACGAAGAATTTCATACTAAATAAACAAATCCAAGCAAGATGCACGAGGAAAGAAGGAAGAAAATCCTAGCCAGCCATAGATAATGATCAACACTTCATTCGAGAAACTATAGGAGTGAAAAATGTGTCAAACATCCTTATGTGCAACATTACGGAATGGACAAGACTAGTTCATCCCTTCATTTATCATGTATCACCTTGATTTTTGTATTATTGTTGTTGTTGTTGTTGTTGTTGTTATTATTATTATTATTATTATTATTATTATTATTATTATCATTATTATTATCATTATTATTATCATTATTATTATCATTATTATTATCATTATTATTATCATTATTATTATCATTATTATTATCATTATTATTATCATTATTATTATCATTATTATTATCATTATTATTATCATTATTATTATTATCATTATTATTATCATTATTATTATCATTATTATTATCATTATTATTATCATTATTATTATCATTATTATTATCATTATTATTATCATTATTATTATCATTATTATTATTATTATTATTATTATTATTATTATTATTATTATTATTATTATTATTATTATTATTTTATTTATTAAACAATTTCTTGTTATGTTTTATCACCTCTTAAAATAATTATATTTGTGAATAATTAAATAAATTGAACTTTGAGAAAATAGGTGTTACTTAGAGATAATATAATATTTGAATTTAAATATTATTAATAGTTTTTAGATATTTAAAAGATATGTATATTGTTTTTATGTTTAACAAATTTTAAAAAACATTCAAATATGGTTATAAATATTGGAATATTTAAAAATATATTATTTGTATTTGAAAAACATTATCTTTAGATATAAGAGATATTTAATAGTAAAAAAAAATATTTAAAAAGTAGATATTTAAACAATCTAGTCTAGCCCTATTTTGACGCAATAAGAAGGGGAAGCTATCATAATCCCAGTGCATTAAAACTATTGTTCTAAACTCTCTTGTGCTGCTACAGTAGGACAGAGGAGGAGTACCGTAAGGACATCTCAAAACCTTTGTTTTACACCTTCAAAGTAACAAGAGAGTGAGAAATCTCGCTCAAGAGCATAGTATGACGGTAGGTAAAGGGGTTGACCCAAACCCTAATTGGTTGTTTGTGTTTGACTCTCTTTGTCAATTGAAAAAATGTTTGGTTGTTTATTTGTGGTTTCTTGTCTTTATCAATTGATAGAGTACAAGGCTCTTAATTTTGTAATTGTAGGTCAAAATGGGTTGTTCTTAAAACCCCAATCTGTCATGTTTCGTTTGTTTCTTCCAATTGGTAAAATACATAACTCTTAAACTCGTTGGTCATGGGTTGAAGGGTTTTCCTAGAACACCAATAGTAGTATTTGGTTGTTTTTTTTTTATATGTCTTTGAAGGGAACCACTTATTAAATCCCTAAATCCACACACTTGCACAATTGCCAAAAAAAAATACCAAAATTCGAAACTAGTTAGAGTTCTGGAATTGAAAAATTGAAAAGAAGAAAATGGTAGGGATATTATCAATGGCTCGCCACTAATTCCAAGGGAATTAGATAAGAGAAAAAGTGAGATTTGACACAAGTCTCATGGAGAACATGATAAGAATTAAGTGTTCTTGGTCAAGAATAAAATGAGAGAAACTCTTCAATAGCTTACAAATAAGTAATAGATTTTATTAAAAGTGATTACAAGAATGAAGGATTAGGCTTATATACCTTCTCCTAGTTACATTGATTAACTACTAACCTTTAAAGGCCTTGGGCTACATCCAAATGGCTAAAAAACGCAGCCCAAGCATTCATGGGTGCACCCTTAAAAATACAACAAAATTTAACAACATTTAGTGATAAAAAAAATGGGGTCACTAAATGGGCTTCTTGACTTGATTGGGCCTTTCGACCCAAATGCAACCTAAGCAACAAAATTACAAGTAAACTATACTCTAACATAGAAGATAATATGTCCTAAAAATGTTTATATAAGGTCAAAAAAAATCCAAAAAGACCTTTTATGGTCATTCCAAGTGTTCATAAGATTTATGCAAATGGATTGTATTCTAGTGCATTTAATACATTTTTTCATATTACCATGGGACTATCTTGTGCTTGCATACTTTATTGGTGTGACCATGGGAGTGGTAAAAATGTTTGTCAGCTTCATTTGTTTGATAGGAAACATGATAGACTTTGTGTGGACAAGAGAAAGGATTTCATCTTTTTAATCTTAATTATGCTTTAAATGACCAAATTGGACTACATATGAATATGGAACACTTGTCTCTTGAAATGCATAAAGAGTCTTGACATTGTCCATTTAGTAAGAAAATTGATGGAATTGACCTATTATGGCTTGTGAAATATTTGAAGATGCATGTTGATTTTAATTTGCATCTACCTATGTTCAAAGTTAGTGATGAGTCTTTTCCATATGCATCCCCTATGCGTTCCTTGAATATATATGAACATAATGGAATTGTCTTTAAGCATAGTTTGTGAGGGTAGGGAATGTAAGGATGATATGTGATGAGACCCTAACTAGCCTTGAAGAAGAACCTCAATGCAATGAAAAAGACAAAAGGATCAAGGACACTCAAGCACTTCAAGATCCTATGGCAAGAGGAAGATTAAAGAGACTACAAGTAGAAGTGATTTAGAAGATATGAATGCTTAGGAGCCTAGAAGACTCAAGCCCAAGCCCAACCATATAATCTGTATGGGCTTGTACCTTGACCCCTTAAAGCATTTTTAATTTATTATCATAGTTCTTTTGATTCATAAGTACTTTACTTATTTTATAAAGCGTAAAGCCTAGGTAAGCATGCTACTTCAACTAGTCTAGTTTTAGCTTGTTTGGCTAGCTAGCTTAGATGTTTCCTTGCATGGATAAACATCCAATTCTTATAACCAAACACCTATAGTCATATTAGGTCATCTAAACTGTAAGGGAACCAAAGCCTATTTAAGGCACCCTTCACTGTGTAAAGATAACTTGGAAGTAAATGAAATTTTGTTGCATTGCAACTTTAGGAGAAATCTCTCTATCTTGTCTTGAGTAAGAGCTTTCAATTCTTATTAAGCTTTTAAGAGGCTTATGGTGAATCTCGCACACTTTTATCTTCCTCATTTAGCATGGGTAAATGACGAGACTAATCTATTCCATTACTTTTTGTTTTACAAGTTTCCTTTCTTTGTTCTTTTTTATGCTTCTTGGTTTTGAGCTTTCTTAGAGTCATGGTAATCAATGTGATGTAAGTGGATCTTGAGAGGTTATCAAATGATATTTAAAACATTCTTGGGTCACTTTGGCATATTTTCAAGAGGTGCTGAAGTTTTTCCATGATCAAGCATTGCACAAAAATGGCATGACATCCATGTAAGTGCACCAATTTTTGCATGCTTATATCTTGCTTCCCCTTTGTTCTTTTCCAATATTTTTGTTGGGTTTTTTTCACCTAGCATAATTCCATGTTCCCAAATTTTTTATGGTGAAAATTGAGTCTTGTTTTGAGTTTTTGAAAGAGTGTTTACAAGGTGTTTGATGAAATGCCATGTTGAATTGCTAAGTTCTTGAAAAGTTTTTTATGAGTTCTTGCATTGGGCTTGCTTTCTTATGCTTATGCCAATCTTGTATGGTTCTTACGGATGGGTTTTCCTTTTTGTTATGGTACTACAATGATCTTGTTGTATGATGCATGCCACGTGTTTGAGGAAATGTCACGTCCAAATGCTAGCCAGTTGCTGAAAAATTATTATGAAAAATCTTGGTGTTTGTATGAAAAGATTGAGTAATTTTTGGACCAAGAAAAGAAATCTTGTTATAACTGAAAAAAGTATTGACTTGTGGCTTTAAAAAAGAGATAAAAAGTAGAGGATAGCCACTGGAAAAAGTGTTATAAAGTGTGGTAATGGTCCAAGAAAAAAGAGTTCTAAATACACCAAAAGTGCTAGTGCATTTGTACCAATGTGTGCATGATTTTGTGCAATTCTTGTAAAGTTGGTGTAATGGATGAATGTTATGCTTTTCGAAAGGGAGAAGGAGAAACGCAAACCTAGGAGGAATAGTGAAGATAATCACGAGGAAAGTTATGGTAGTTGTCATAGTAAGTCATCCAAATCCCAAAGGAGTGAGAGGGTGAGAAGACAAGAGAGATTGATGCATATGACGAGGGTCATGGTCAAGTAGCTCAAGAAGGCCTAAATGAGGAGGATACCCATGCACTTGAAGGATCAACGACTAGGGGAAGACTCAAGAGGCTTCAAGGAGAGGTGTAACAAAATTTGGTCACCCTTAAGAGCTAAGGAGAGGCCAAAGAAGGACATGTCTTGTGTAACTTTTCCAGCTTCCAAACCGGCCCTGTATAGACATGGATGGACCATATTTCTTTGTATTTTCATGTTAGTTTGAGTGTATTTTCATAGGATAGCTTAGACTTGGGCTAAAGCCCAATTTGGACCATGTTTCCTTGCTAGCCGCAAGGTTGAGAAAGCTATGTGGCTCATTTTGGGCTTTCTTAACCTTTAGGCTTTCTTAATCAAGGAACCCTTGATTAAGGAACCCTTTATGGGCTATCTAACCCTAAGTTTGATTAAGAGAGGACTATATAAGTCTCTTTTGTAATTATCTTAATCATTTTTTGAATAAATTTGAATTTGTGCTTAGCACTTTGTAGAGATTTCTCTCTTCTCTTGTTTTGAACAAGAAACCTAATTCTCATCAAGCTTCCATGATGCTTATGGAAAATCTTTTAAATCTATTATTTAATTCCATGAATTAGTGGTGAGTAATAGTCTTCTCCCTTATCCATTTTTCTTCCTAATTTGTGGTTACTACTTCATCAATTGGTAATAAGAGCTTCCAATCATCATCTAGGTTTTGGATTCCAGTAAGAAATGAAGGATTTCCATGGAAACATAAAGGTTTTGGGCAAACCTTTCGAGGTGAGTTTCTATGCAAGGAAATAATTTAAGTTGTAGGAAACAAGCCATTAGCACAAGGCAATGGGTTCCTTGGCACAAGTGCACAAGCATCTTTAGCACACATGGTGGTTCTCGGAATGTGCAAGTCGAAAGTTTGCTTGCTATGAATGCCATGTCCAAACCTCTCCATAGCTTGTTTTACACCTACAAAAAGAGAAGGTTCACAATACAAGTGAAAGT
Organism: Mucuna pruriens; assembly: GCA_025330945.1. Lineage (NCBI taxonomy): Eukaryota > Viridiplantae > Streptophyta > Magnoliopsida > Fabales > Fabaceae > Mucuna > Mucuna pruriens. Next base: position 577,580 of record JAENHJ010000053.1, on the reverse strand, counting down.
CATAAAGAGTTAGTAAACAATTATCCTTTTTCATGAACATAACTCTTTTAATTCCTCTCACCCTAAGCTTAGAGTTTCCTTCTTTGTTTTAATCTCTCTCTTGCTTTTCTCTCCATCTTTTCTCTTTTCTTTTATCTCTTTCTTTTCTCTATCACTCTTGCTTTTCTCTCCCACTTTTTATTTCCCTCTTACTTTTCTCTTCTCGGCGTCACTCTTACTCTTTTTTTTCTCATTTTACTCTTAGTTTTTCTCTCACTCTCCCTTTTCACATTCATTTTCTTTTGATCCTCTTGCACCTCACTTGGAGACAAAGGTTTAAGCACAACTCTTTGCCCCATATGTATGAAAGTGAAATGGTTGGTGACTCCATCATGGATCACCTTCTTATCAAATTGTCAAGGTCTCTCTAGTAGTAGGTGCATGGCGTCCATAAGAACGACATCACACACAACCTTATCCTTATAAGCTCCTAAGGTGAAAGTGACCTCGGCTTTCCTATCCACAAGTAATTCTCCCTTCTCACTTAGCCATTGAAGTTTATATGATCGTGGGTGAACTATGGTAGGAAGAGCTAGCTTCTTCACAAGCCTCTTACTAGATACTGCTAATGTTGTCGACACACTATTAAATCACTAGATTTTCTTTTATTTTTATAGTGTAGAGGCCAACCTAGGTCGATTCTCACAAGGACACACTCTTGCTATGCCTAATCTTCTTGATCAAAACCAAAATGGAATGTAGAAAAAGGGGGTTTGAGCGAAACAAAATTATGGAAAACAAGTAATCATACAAAAACATAATCGATACAAAACAAAATTAATCTCAACAGAATGGTGTAACATCAATCCAAGGATTCCATCATGCAATTTGTTATCATGGTTCTAGTAAGAGTTCAATTTCATATCAACCTAAGTTTCTTTAGATAATCATCTAATATTCGTCCATGCATGTTGAGATTACAATCACAACCCTTAATTAACATGGATTCAAGCACAAAATTGGTTGGTTTTAAGTGATCAATCGATTATCTAACCTTGATTAGATTGGAATTAATCAATTCTCTAACCTAACGTAATCCAAAATCTCAAACGAATTCATGATCATGAAAACAGGTCAAGAATTGGAAAAAGAACATAATAGAAATTGCATGCAAAAAGATAAAGAACTCAAACTGATTTACAATCCTGAAACCTTGAATTGACAAACAAGCTTTAGCCTTCCATGGCAATCATAGAAGACATAGTAGAAAGCAATTGAGAAGAGAGGAAAAACTTCTTCCGAATCCGAGAGAAACTCTCCACACTCCAAAATGTCAAAAACGTCTCCAATTGAACAATCGAAAACCCTAACTTTTCTAACTTCTCTCCTTATATACGAATTTTACTAACTACTAACCAATTAACAAACCAACTACTAACCAAGTAACAAACTAACTACTAACCAATTAACAAATTAACTACCAACCAATTAACAACTAACTACTAACCAAGTAACAAACTAACAACTAACCAATTAACAAACTAACAACTAATCAATTAACAAACTAACTAACTAAAATACCTAACTAAAATACCTAACTAACTCCTTAACTAAACTACCTAACTACTTCCTAAATGATCACATGGTCAAAATTATCAAGGAGAATGAGCTTGTACAGAAGCTTGAGTAGCCCAACAAGCCCATCAATCAACAAGGAAAGGTCCAATTTATAGTGGTGCAGAGGCAGTGGCTTCCAGTTCATTTTTGACATTATAAATGACCAAACCAGGTTGAGCTGTAAGAAGAAAAATTTTAGATCTTTATCGTAGCTTTCTAACGCTACCAAGATTTTCTAATTTGGAGGTTTGTAGCTCCAGAGTTAGTATGCACAAGATAGCAACCTCATGGTGAGAATTAAGTTCGAAAATAAGCAAAGATTATCAATTATCCTCAACTAAGCTCAATGACCCAATACTAAACCAATGTGTGATTGTTAGCCACAAAATAATATCAAATGTGTCTAACATTAGTCCCTATTAGGTGCCTCAAATATGCGCTATCATTACATTGACACAACTTCCCCCATATATAATCATACAACAAAGGTTTCCCAAAATAAGACACCTAGAGTGGAAGATGTTCTCACTTTGTGTCTTGTCCTCCTCCTCAGCATAATTATTCATAAGCCTCCTAACCACAAGCAAGGCCCCTTCATAGTGTGATCCATCACTTAAACTCTTTGACTCACTAGATGTGCTACCTTTTCCTATGGAACTCTCAATCCCAATCTCTCCACCATCTTTCACAGTCATCATAATCTTATTAGGACATTGAGAAGTTATATATCCTTTTCCTAGAAACTTGAAGCAGTTAATGCTACTAGTTCTAGGAGGCATAGGTGTAGGAATAAGTGTGAGTTCTTTCTAGCGAATGGAGGATTCACTCCACTTCTTAGGGCTTTTCTCCCTTCTAGCCTTATCTTTCTCTCTCTCTTTACCCTTCAATCCACTACTTCCTCCATATGTCTTTCTAGATATACTCCTTTTGCTAAATTGCTTCTCTACTTTAATGTCTTGATGGACTAGCTCACTTAGGTTCATATAATGTTGTAGCTCCACAACATCTTATATTTCTCTCTTAAGGCCATGTAGGAACCGTGCCATTGAAGCCTCTTCACTCTCTTTTATTTAAGCCCTCAACAAGTCCATTTCCATCTCCTTATGATATTCCTCCACACTATATGGTCTGTGGTGAAGCCTTTGAAGCTTAACATGCAAGTCCCAAATATATGATGATGGGACAAATCTCTTTCTCATCAAACACTTCAAGTCTCTCCAACCCTCAAAAGGTCCTCTTTTATCACTCTTTATCTCCTCTAACACTTGATTCCATCATACTAAGGCATATCCACAAAACTCTAAGGTAACAAGCCTCACCATCTTATGGTCGTGGAGATCAAACGAGCTTACAATTTGATACACCATGAGTTCCCAATCTACATAATCATTTAGCTTGTAATCTCCCAAAAATGGAGGGATTTTGCACTTATACATGTCTAACTCCTCTTCCATAGGTTCTCCTCTTATTCTACCATGTCTCTCCCTTCTCTCTTCCCTCTTATTCCTCTCCATCCTTACATCTCCCTCACGCCTTTCCCCCATGGAAGACTGTGAGCTCCTCCTCCTTCCTCCACTACTCTCATCCACGTTATCTCCTCCATGCCTTCCCTCACTCTCATGCATAAAAGCTATTTTAGGCCTCTCCTCCTTCCCCTTGCTCAAGGTCTCAATCTTGAAATTGACACTTTGAGTGTCTTTTTGGATCAAAACAAAATCCCTTGCTAACCTTATCCAACTTCTCTCCTAACTCCCTAATGTAGCTCATTATAAATTTGGACTTAGGGGACAACTTTTCCCAAACTATGCTAGGTCCTTCCATGCTGTCTTTTTCATGTTTTTCTCCCAAAAATAAACCTCCTAAACCCCCCTTATACCACTTCAGTACAGAGGCAAAATAGCACAAGAACATTTACTAAACTCACCACTCACCTAAGTGTTTCACTCTTCACTTGTGTTTAACTCTTTTTGTACCTTTTTCTCTAGTGTGCTCTCTTTCCTTTTTTCACTTAACCCTCGCTCAACGCATGTACAAGAAAATCACTTTATATTATCAAACAAACTATCTGTAAGTAAAATCCAATTAAATCTCAACAAATTCTTAAGAGAAAACAAGAAAAGAAAACTCAAGGACAAAACTCAAGAAGCCAAAAATTAACAAGCAAGAAAAGATCAAAGAAAGGAAGCTAAACTCAAAAGGAATTTAAGGAAGACATTAAGGAAGACTAATAATGACTAAAAACAAGCATTAAATTTAGAGGAATTAATTTCAAGCTCACTGCATTTAACAACATTCAACAATTAACTCACCAAAACTAGTTTACTAGTTTCCCAAAAATTGACAAGCAAGAAAAGCTCAAAGACAAGATACTAAACTCGAAAGGAATTTAAAGAAGACATTAAGGAAGACTAATAATGACTAAAAAGAAACATTAAATGTAGAGGATTTAATTTCAAGCACAAATGTTCACTACATTTAACAATGTTCAATAATTACTACACCAAAACTAGTTTACTAGTTTCCTAGGAGTCATATGCAACTAGTGTTGCCATTGGACCTTCAAATAAAATTTTGTTTCACTCTTTTCTTTTAATTTTCTATGCATATACTCTATTTTTATTGCACTTAAATAGCAACATGAACATTTTTTCTTTTCTCTTTTGAACTATTTTTTCACAAATTTTGGTCCATAATTTTTTTGGCAACTTCTACACTATTTTCTAACACAATGTCTCAAGTTCATCAAACACATGGTGCAACCTTTACATATGCAGAATAGAGAAGTCAATTTTCATAAATGATGCAATTCAAACCAATTTCAAGGTTTCAAGCATAAACGTTGAACAAACAAGCTCAAATAATGTACTAATTCAACAAAATTGAATCATATGACTAGTAAAATTAAAATCCCAAAATTTTGGACCTAAGAACCCTAAAATTTGAAAACCCAAGCTAAACTAAGAATTAACACAATCTGAACCATACATAGGTAGAGGAATGTAAGGTGAACAAATCCTAACAAGTTTGAAGAAAACAATGAAGATTTGACCTAGAAACAGAAGCTAGAACTTACCTCTTGAAGTTCGCCCAAAGATTCATGGAGTTCTTCATTTTTCTGCATTTTTTCTACTTGTATTCAGCTACTAAATGATGATTGAAAGCTTTGATTACCAAATGATACAACCCTAGGATCCATAACCATGATCTAGTTCAAGTAGAATCCAAAAATTAGCCAATACAAGCATGACTCAAAAAATTTAGAGAATAAAAGGATAAAATGGATTGAGGAAGAGATGATTCGACAGTAATTCCTAGGAATTAGATAAGAATTGTAAAGATTCGCCGCAAACATCATGGAAGCTTGATAAGAATTGATTTTCTTGTGTAAGACAAGAATAGAGAGAAAATGCTCTCAAAGTGCTAAGGCATATTCAATTTCATCAAAAAGTTCCTACACTAATTACATTGGAAGTTTCTATAGTTCCTTCTTAATCCTAATTAAGGTCCCTAATCCTAATTAAGGTCACTTAACCGAAGCCCAAGGCTCAACAAGCTCAAATGCAACCTAGATGGCCCAAAACACAATCATACATGGCCCTTCCCCTGGCCTTTACATGACATGACTTGTGGAAGCAATTTTGGGGCTGAAAGAAGGCGAACTGGGTTGAGCACTAAACATAAAAGTTGTATATATATTTCTTACCTTTCCAGCAACACTTAGCTTGTCCAATTTTGAGGTTTATAGCTCCAAATACACTTGATTTGGCAAAGTACGTTGGCAATGGAAGTTGTGACGAAAAATTAGCAACCGAAACTACACTAGCTAGGAAAATGGTCCTAAAATGGGCTTTGGCCCGAAGATAAGTTATCCCAATAAAAATGTATTCAAGATGGTATGAAAATACAAGAAAAATAAGGTCACTCCAGGCTCAAAACAAGCCTCCTTGACAGTTGGAAAAATTATACAAGTTAAATACTCATAGTGGCTTTGTTAACCTCGTCCTCTTGGTTGTGCATTTTCGCATATGCATCACCTCTTATCTAATTCCTAAAAATTAGTGGTAAGCCATTCCAAATCGCAATTTGTTTTTTTTCTATATTTCTTTTATTAATTCTTTGTTCTTCCTTAATTCCGCTATTAAATTTCAATTAGGCTTGACTAGATTTTGATTATGGATCCTAAGGTTGCATTCTAATATAAGGAATGCATCATATGGTATCAGAGCTTCCAATCATCATCTAGTTGCTGGATTCAATTAGAATTGCAGCAAACACTTATGTATCCATCGAACTCGAGCGAACTACAAGATGTAAGTTCGAGCTTCCATTTCTCGGTCAATTCTTAATTATTTACTTTATCCTTGATAGGTTTTGTTCACCTAACACTTCTCCACTTATACATGGTTCAGATTTTGTTAATTCCTTTTTTAGCTTACTTTTCAAAATTTTAGGTTCTGATAGTTAGAATTTGGAGAATTTCAATTTTATTAGTCATATGATGCAATTTTTGTTGAGTTCATACATTATTTTATTTTTCTTTGTTCGAAGTAGATATGCGAGATCTTGAAATTGTTTTGAATTGCATCATTTCTGAAAAGTGACTTAGCTGTTGTGTATATGTAAAGATTGCACCATACATTTGTTGAATTTACTTAATAAATTATGTTAGAAAATAGTGTAGAAGTTGCCAAAAAAATTCATGGAGCAAAAGTTGTGAAAAAAGAGAGTTCAAAAAGAAAAAGAATGTTCATATGACTATTATAGTGCAATAACAATAGAGTATATGCACACAATAAAAAAAAGAAAAGTAAAATAAAGTGAAATTTGAAGGTTCAAAAGCAACGATAGTTGCACAATAACTATAGTAATCTAGTGAACTAGTTTTGGTGCATTCATTGTTGAACGTTATTAAACGTCGTGAACGTTTATACTTGACGACGCTCTTCCAAACTTGCCAAATCCTCGAGATATTCCCCATTTTATATTCACAGGTCGTGTAAGATGAAAGGAGTGGGGGCCTCGTCAGATGGGGGTAGAACCATGGGGTAACCTGCCTGTCGCGGCACCAACTCAGGATTGTAGTTGATCACTCCTTGAGTGCCTATCAAGGGTACATTAGGGAATCCTCCACATCTAACAATCGTGTCCTCCCTCTCATTCCACTACGGGTACTAGTGGATGGATTTCTTAGAAGCGTCGTCCAGCTGCTTGGTCCACTCGCCTTTGGTCATTGTCCTGATCTAGCTCCAACGATAATCTTCTATGGGGCAGGCCACCCTTCTTTTGTTGTGGAAAAGGTAAGTCGTGAGCCATAAGTATAGTAGAGTCGTGTAGCATCTCAGTGCTTTCCCATTTTTCTCATAGCAATAATTCAGAGAGTAATAGGTGTTGGCCAGTATTGCTATTACGGGGTTCTCTCCTCTGTCTCTCTTAGCTAGGAAGGCATCCACGGCCGCCATTAGGAGTCGGGACTATCCATTAGACGTCCCGTCTCGGTGCTAGGTGAAGTGTTTGAGTATGCGTGCTAGGTTGACTTGAACGCGAATCTATCTATTGACTCAGACCAATGGAAAGCATGATGTGTTATGGCTACAACTTCGAGACTGACTCGGATTTCGGCTTAGGATGGCAGCACGCCTGCCATCTGAAGTGTAATGGACTCGACTTGGCTAAGTTGGTAGCGTGCCTACCATCTGAAGTGTAGTTGACTCGATTTGGGTTAAGCTGGCTACATGTCTACCATTTAGAGTGTAATTGACTCGATTTGGGTCAGGTTGGCTACATGCCTGCCATCTGAAGTGTAATTGAGCGAGGATGGGGAGAGGTGGTGCTTACCGCATGCTTGGAGTTGGGCCGGAGAACTTACCTGGTATTTAGAGAGCTAGTTGGCGCTTCACTCATAGTCGAAGATCGACGATCTTCTCCTGCTAGTCACGCAGCACTTCCTCAGCACTTTCACTATTCTTTTTGTACTCCTTGATTCTTTGCTCCAAGCTCTTCGTGCTGGGGCCCTTTATAGCCTTCGGAGGGGGATGAAGGTGCTCCTAATCTTGCCACGTGCAATCGCCCCAACCTCTTGATTCAGTCAGTTAGCTATGGCACTTCCACGCTGATTCTCATTGGATCCCGCGCTCAGTCATGGCACATTCTCCCTGGAATCGTGGCGCATCTTGTAGGTAGTGGTTGACATGGCATGTTTCTCTACTATGATTGGCGAGAATCATAGTTCCATTGATGTGTGGGACCAAGGTTTGCTGATGTGACCTCATCCTCGCGTCCCCTAGAGAATCCAACGACTAAGGAACTATGAGGTGGTGCTCCCTCTCTGATGGGATGACTTGGCTTGACTCTATTGATGTGGTTAGTTCTCTCAGCGTTGCACTGGTGTTCCTGGATCAAACCTAGGCTAGTTGTTGTGCGCCTTGCGAGGTTTGGGTCGAGCCTGCGTGGGTAACTGATGGTGGACCTAATCCATTGACCCAGGCCTGCCATCCTAGGCCCTTCTCTTTATAAGGGCAGGCCGAGTCAGCCAAACTCCCTTGATTAACGAACTGGTCCGATCCTCCTCACTTTCTGGGTCGTGTCGTGATCCAGTCATCTTACTCATGGACTTCTTTATGTTGAGCCGGACCAATTTGGGGTCCTACAAAAGCAGTTTAATATGACAGGAATCGCACACAAAGAAAATATGGAAACATCACTATTATTGATGAAATGAGTTATCGATACAGGGGTTGATACATGAAATGGATGAAAACACAGACTAACTCAGTTCACCACGACAATCGCCATGGATGAAACTGTGGTGGTTCAGCCAAAGAAGACCAAGGAAAATGAGAGGCAGTACCCTCTAGAGCGTGCCGTGAAGATGAACGAATTCATCCCTCCTGGTCAATCATCTCTGGCAACTCAGCTCAGGTCTAACCTTGACCTACGCTCGCTCGATCGACCAAGCGTCTTTGAGGCACCGTGCACCACCAAAACGATAGAATGAGAGCGAAAAGGATGGATTACAAAATCGTAAAATGGGGTGTGTATCAACTTCGAGTGTGTATTAACTTCCTTACCTGTGTGACATATGCTTCCCTATTTATACACGTTCCTTGGCAGAAGTTTCTAAGAGAAGTTAAAGAGAAGTTTCCTTGTATTTTCAAATCTTAGTAAGGTGTAAAATTTAACTGACAGGAACAAACCTTAAAATATAACAACTTTATCTCACGTGCCTTCTTGCCATTCAACTCTGCAGGTAACATGCATTTTCAAGCATATCTCTTAAAATTGAGTTACGATTCTTACAATAATTTATGTAACAACAGTTTTTCTTTATATCTCTCCATCGCATTTTTCTTTATTGTATTTCATACTTCTCTCTTTTTCTCTTTTTTTTTTCGCATTGTTGTAAATTTTATTATACAAATAACATTATTCCTATTAGCTCATCGTTATGGTACTGTTTTGTAGTTAAATCAAAATTAATTTTAAATTGTGGAATATAGTTAAAATTTGTACTTAGATTGATTTTAATAAAAAGTTCTACATTAAAATGTGTAACTTTAGGGTACATTTGTTAAATTGTTTAATAAGATTAGGGGTTTAATTTTCATATACTTTCAATATAAAAAAGTTTACGATGCAAATCAATTAAAATATTCTTTTCGTATGATGTTTAAAATAATTATTAAAAGAGCCAATATTAAAAGGGCCAATAATCTTCATAACTGATCATCTATAGTTGGATAACAGTTAAAAAAAATTTATACATTATTTAGTTTAAGATATTTTTATTTTTATTTTCTTTTTTCTTTTTAAAGTTTACAAGAAAAACGAAAATAGAAAATAAAAAAAAGCAATAAATTCTTATACAAAATTTTGAAAATAAAAAATAAAGTAAAAATAAAAGCAGAAAGCATTTTTCAAATTAAATTGTCTTTTAACTTTTAAAATTAATTTTAAACTGTTGAATATTATCAAATTTTATAGTCCAATTAATTTTAATCACAAATTTTACATTAAGATCTGTACTAAGAGTAAAAAGAATTGATTGTCTGACGAACACTTAATGTTACTCTACTATCACAATAATACGACCATCAAGAAAATATAGAACATTTTCATCACTTTGTCATGTCATTCTCTTTCATATTATACTTTCTGTGACAGCATATGTTCCTGTAATGCACAGCTGCATGTCACGTGTGTACGAGAAGGGTATACGTAACAAATATGGAAAGGAAACTAGCCAGGAAAATAAATGATAGAACCATATTTTTGTACGATAAATATTGAAACTTCTTAACCAAGTGAATATGGATTTCAAAGTTCAAGATCATCAATATTTAAAGCAATGAACCTGTGCAGACATTATGTAATATTAAGACCTGTTCTGGATATAGTTATAAATAAAAATACCTGTTTTGGATTCGTTTATTAGGCCCAATTCCACATGCTTTGCCGACCCAGCCCAATAAGTTAAAACTTAAAAGACAATTTGGACTAGACTTCAATTATCCCACTTACGTACGTAATCGGATGTAGTTACACCTCAATAAAGTACTTTATGAAAATAAATATTATGTTACTTACTAAAAACCATTTTTCAAAATTAGAAATATCGAAATCAAATGTTACCTCAACCCAGTATTGGGTGATTTTGATGAAAGTATTTAGATAAAGATTAAATTTAATATAAAAAATGCAATATTAAGGTTAATTTCTATTACTTTTGATAGAAAAATGAAAGAAAGGAAAAATAAAAAACAGAATGAGGCATAAAGAATAGAGTTTTTTCGTAAAAAAGACTAAATATTGAAAGTAAAATAAACTTTGTATTAATTGAATTGAATAATACAATTTCTACTCTCCTTTTTAAGATAAAAACTACTTAAAGATAATAACAGAAAAATAAAAATAACCATTATAGATAAACTTCGATGATCACAATCTCTTAATAAGATATTTAAATATTTATAATCTCGAGATATTTAGATATTTATAACTTCGATTACCTATCATATCTTATCAAATATCTATAATATCTTCAACACTAAAAATAATGTAATTTACTCTTTTCATCAATTGTCCAAAATCTTTTATCCGTGTCTAGATTACCTTAAATTAATTTTTCTACATAAAGGTCATTATTTTTTGCTAAACTTGCTTGGTTTCATAACACAGACTATTTGCAATTACACATCTCAGACTGGGTGTTGCCAGATTCATCTTAAAAAATTTCCCTTCACACGAGTTCTGTAAATCAAAATCTTGCAAAATTCATTCACCATTTTAACTAGATATGCATGCCATTTAGAAAATCACGAGTTTATATATACACGCACGCAACGGAGAATAAAAAAGACGGAAAACATAAGGCCTAGAGCATGTATTCTCAAATTCAATGGCTCAGATTAGTGCTTCATTGGATTTTGATTTTGATTCAATGGATCAGAGGAAAGAGTCAATATTCCAAGAAACCCAAGTTGGGTGCGTAACCTGAAAAATAAGTCAACTAAACAATTAATCACTGCAGTTGAACAATCTTAATAGATTAGACGGCATTGTTATATATATAAAGAGCTTAGAATTGATCATTACTTGAGGCAGAAACTAATGCCAATAAAATAAATCGTAAAAAATTATGACAGTGAAAATGTTTACTTTCCGTTGTGTAATTTAATTCCCATACATCTGATTAAAAAAAGCTTTGCATAGCTAAATGCATATCTTTATTAACAAGCTTAGAATTTTATTTTATTTTTTGAAAAATGTTTCATATATGAAATTCTCTGTAGTCAGTAATCTATATGAAATTGCAAACAGTTTATCACACAAATATGGTTTCTCAGAACCCACCAAATCATGGGAGATGCAGATTTATTGACCAAAATAGGGCTTTCTATCACTAAAGCCAACGGCTATAGGAAGCCCACTTCCCCATATACTAAGAAACTATTAGGTAGTCCAAAGTTACTACCTGTCCATAATCCCAACTTTCAACCAATCTTTTACATGACATATTTAAATTTTTTAATTTACGAAAAAAAAAAAATAACACTTAATTGGAGATTAAGGAGAACCAAGTAATCCCGAACCAATTAATAATTTCTCTTATGCCAGATATGCGTGTTGCACCTAAGTGCTACTTGTTTAAAAAGCCCAAAATTGAGAATGTGGGGCCGTGGAATAAAATTCTCAATGTCAGGACATTTTCATGAAATCCTCATGTCAAAGGCTGCAAGTGCGGAATAGCTAATAATACAATTTCAATTTTTTAAGGCAATAAATGCTAGTTTATTAATAGTATGCCAATAGGTGTAACTTCATCCACAATTCAATAAAAAAAAAAAAGATGCAGAGACAGAAAATAACAAGGAGAAATGATAACCAACGATTTGCATACCAACTCATACAATACCCGGCAATGCTGCTTTCAGTACTAGCGTGCATTACGGTTAAGCAATCCTTGAAAAGATAAGTAAAGATCTTTGTTATCTGACCCAAATATCTCTTCTGCTTTTCTTAAAGTTTCCTAAAAGAACATGGAACAAGTGAACAATGATTAGCTGCTTGGAAATAGTTTCAGTTCCAAATCCAATACTAGAACCATACAATATTTATTTACCTCCCGTGTTTGCTTCTGAGCATTTAATTCCTTTATGTTGGCAAGAAATGCACTGAACTGCTCATATGAAAGGCGACTCCTGAAAAAGTGATACATTTTAATCAACTCACTCAGCTTAAATAAATTTAAGTAAAAGGTTACTTTACTATGGCATGGAGAAAGAATGTCACCTGGCCTGACGAAAAAACTCCTTCCCATCAATCTTTGGAGTACGACCTAAACAAATTTTTACAAGTTATGTGGGGTAAACAACTGAGAATATTGTAATAATGAAAGACATTGAAGAGGCACCCAGCCCCTTATGCTTCATATGGAACAAGGCCCTAACCAGTAGCATTAGCCGGATTACATTCCAATCAAGAATTGCAGTAAGATGCAAAAAAAAGATCAGATTATCAATAAATCATCTAAACCTGGTAGCAATCGTCCCCGAGGTGGAGAGTTTGCTGCTGATGACTGCTGACTAGATGAATACCATGAAGAGAGAGATGTCCGCCCTTCATATGGAAGTTTTGTAGGAGAGGAGGCACCAGAAGTTTTCTTGGGTGATCCAGCCGCAGAATACCCTCTAGGAGACCCAGCCGTTGAAATCACCTTTGGAGTTCCAGTTGGTGTAAGACGTGGTGTGATATATGGGGTCAAAGAAAACCTTTGCCCTGAATACCTCGAAGCTACAGGAGCAAAAAGACAAAGAACAAAAGGGAATTATCATGCATGTCATATTAAATTTAAAACACCTGCAAGCCCATTTTTCCTTATTATTGATAGTTTATACTTTTATTCAATCCATTTTTAAACATTTTTCTAGTTAAATTCAATTGTTTTAGAAAGAAAAGTCCAAACTCTTTATTTTCCAGAATAATAGCTTGTTTCCACGTATTTGGTTTGATTAAATAATATAAGTTTCAGTTTTCACTATACAAGAACTTTAAATAAGCATGCCAATTAAGCATGACCAAAGGATGACAAATAATAATCAAAATGACATGGAACAGAATTCATTTCCAAAATGCTAAATAGAGTATTGAAGTTTACTTTCTTACATAATTTGATACTACTTATATCAAGAAATATTGTTCAATTCTGATAATTGAACAACAGTAATAGCATGATTTGCAACCAATGATATGTCTGGAAAATTCATCTACCTTCATCATTTGTTTTACCCACATCTGCAGGGCCATTGTACGAATGATGTGCCACATAGCCACTTCCATCATCATCTGCAAGCAATACATAAAAGAAATGCATATAAAATTATGAATAACTTCCACCAAACACTTATGAAATTTCATTTCACTGGGAGGGATACGTGCAGAATTGATAATCAAATAATCAATGAGGTGGAGAGTACCCTTATCAGGATATGCCTTTGGAACTGGTTGGTCACAGGTTCCAATATCTATGGATTCAGCATGCTGTAATAAGAGTAAAGAAAAAGAATAAAGGGGAAAACAATCTTGTTTAGGAGAATAATACAGGTCATTTTCAGCAACTAAATCAAGTGTAATCATTATAACTTTATAAGTATAGCTAAGTTAATATATTGATGTCCTACCGATGCACTGTCATCAGTTAGCGACTGCATCAGTTGTTTCTTAAATGTCTCCAACTAGAAAATAGAAAAAAGATAGGTCAGATCTACATAAAAATGACGAGGGAAAGATAAAAAGAAATAGTATTTCACAATCAAGTCAGTATTATCTGTACTCATAGGAAAAATATGCATGCAGTAAAATAAAAAAGATAAATTTGTACATACATAGAAACACACTTGCGCACACCAATTATTGTGGGTGTTTGAAATCATGAATAAAGAGAAAGATATATTAAACCTATTAGTGAATAAAAATAAAGATAAATTAAAATATCTCCTAAAAGATACTTTAATTAAACTTTACTTCCTTGTGTTATGAAAATCACACTCCTCCCCTTAGAGATTGATACATGGAATGAGTCTCATAAACATAATTTTTCCTCTTTCTCCGAATCTCAATGTCGTCAATCAATAATTTTTGAACCCCCATCATCAACCTTGGGACTTCAGAAAATATAATAAATATTTTAGGTGAAGTAACAAACCTAATAATAAGGAAGCCTACAATTCATTTCATCTCCTTAAGTCTAAAATCAATAATAAGGTATTCAAAATTAGTTGCCCATGATATTAAAAGTAGAGGAGAGCAGAGAAATGGCCCTGGGAAACTTATTTATAGTTGCTTACCACCACCAAAAGGTTCATTTATATGAAATTGAATTGAAGTACAACACATTTCATTTCACAGGGGAGGAGAGTAATTTTAGGAATGGAAAGCAGGGTAATGTAATTTGAACATCTTCCAAGGAGCAGTGTAATTTACCCTAAAAATAAATGTGTGCTGGACAAAATCAGTACATATAGATATAAGGCTGTGCATAGACAGAATTGAACAGATAAGTTTGAAAGATCTCTCCTATCCCAAAAAATGAGTTCTAAAATAATACTTCTATTTTCAAAAAACAACAGATATTCCGCAGATAGAAATAGTTTGTGACTGTGATGTAAGCTAGAAAGCATTGGGAGTTATTTGTGACTACTATCTACCAAGATCAAAGGAAAGTTTTATCATATTGCTACACAATTAACTATACTCTATGATAGAGAAATTGGTCTTTGAAGGGACAACACAAGAAAAAATCGGGAGTAATGGAAATGAGAATGTTAAAATGGATGTGTAACTACACGAGAAAGGATGTGATACAAAATGAGTATATAAGAAGAAATATTTGTGACACCTATCAAGAAGATACAAAATAAGGAGATTAGAACATGTGCAAAGGAGGCCACTGGAGGCACCAGTGAGGAAAGTAGATCACATGGTTTCTAACCCTGTGAAAAGAGGTAGAGGAAGACCGAGAAGGACATTGGATGAAATTTTTAAAATAGATCTCATGGTGAATAACATCCAAGAGAATTAGGTTTTTGATCAAGTCTAATAATGCTCTGTGAACTATGTAGTCAACCTCATCTAGTGAAATAAAACTATTGTTATTTGTTGATGATGTCGTGACAATGACACTCTAATCACCAACAAATTTCACATTCAAAGCATGTCACTCACACAACTATTTCATACTTAAGTGTTCAAGAGAAATTGATGTTTCCATCTAATGCTTAACAATGACTTAAGCAGATAATAAGCTATGATTTCAAATAGTAATTATCACATTTTTAAAAACTGCATTCAACTTCAACCTAAGGATAAATAAAACATAGGGGTTGCATTCATCTTCACTGTTGATCTAACAGAACTAGAATGTTTTAATTCAACTTTATAGTTGCTGATGACTTAATTAAAATATTATAAGCTGTCTGCTGTCCACATATTCTCTTCCATCATTGACCTTTTTTAGTCCATCAATTTATAATCTAATATCACATATTTCTATAGTGAAAATCCTTCTAATATTGAATT
The DNA here is from genome assembly GCA_025330945.1 of Mucuna pruriens. Lineage (NCBI taxonomy): Eukaryota > Viridiplantae > Streptophyta > Magnoliopsida > Fabales > Fabaceae > Mucuna > Mucuna pruriens. The sequence goes on along the minus strand of JAENHJ010000053.1, from coordinate 561,911 downwards.
CTTGTCTATATTCTATAAATGTCTTGGTAGAAAACATTTGGTAAAAGAAAATGATGAAGGTTCTAGCACTTGCAAGACATCAACTACAATTCCTGGATAGATACCCTATGTTAGTTAGATAGATACATTAGTCACCCTAAGTTAGTTAGATAGATACATCAGTCAGTTAGTTAAGGATAGTTGATTGAAGAAATAATGCATATTGCCTGTACATAAGAGGGAAGGTGGAGAGAGTTCTCTTGACAAAATTTGAGAGAATTGGGGCCTCTGGGAATTGAGAGGTGCAGACCCTCAAAGTTCTACAAGTTAGGAACTTTTGTGATTGAGTATGCAATGCAAGGAGTGAATCTAGACCTCTTGAAGTATCTAGAAAAGGAATCATACATTGCTTCCTAGGGGCTTCTCCCTAGTTTCATTCAATAAAAAACCATTTTTTCTCACTATTATGATTTATGATACCAATTCTATAATCCCCAGTTTTGTTTTGTTGAATACAACGAGAATTGATTGACATTAATATCAAATACTTTGTTTAAATAAATGAATAGCATTATACTTCATCCACCAAGAAATTAGTGGAACTTCTATTTGCTTGTAGACACCATGTTAGGATCGAATTGCAAGGTATGGGACTTGAGTCCCACATTGGAAGAATGGGATTCTAGTGTAGGATTTATAAGGCTTTGCACTCTCCCACTATAATAGCTAGTGTTCACGTCTGGCTTTTTGTAAGGAGACACGGAGTGAACATAATCTGAGAGACCCATTTTTTCCTTCTCTCTATTCTCTATTTATAATCATTTTTGGGATTGTACTATATTAATCACTTTACAGAGCCGATCACTTTCAGAGAGTCGGCCGGGGAATGAAGGCCAAGAGGGATTGAATGGCTGGGAGGGTTGAAAGCTGACCAGTACACAGCCTTCCAAGTGCCGAATGGAGCGATAGGCACTTTGAATTGAAGAATCAACCATGATGAATTCGACTAGCCAGGAGGGGTTTGACTCCCCATGAAGGCTGAAGGTTGAACGGTACACAACCCCCAAGCGTCGAGTGGAGTAATAGGCACTTTGAATTGGAGAACTAGCAGGATGGATTCGACTTGCTAGAAGGGGTTCGACTAGCCGAGAGGGCTGAAGGCCAACCGATACATAACCCCCCAAGTACCGAGTGGAGCGATAGACACTTTGAATTGGAAAACCAGCCAGGATGGGTTCGACTGGCCTCTTATCTCAAGGTCTTCAATTATACACCATTCCTGAAAAAATGACAGCAACAAAGATGGACAATAGAATAGCAGTTTTGGAATGCTAAATAAATAGTAATGATGAACAATTCGTCCTAGGGGTCAATGGATCGCCTCTCTTAGGGTCCATCTATTGCCTTGGGGGGTCATAGGACCGCCTCCCTCAGGGTCTTAATGTTGCCTTGGAGTCTTTGGACCACCTCTCTCAGGTTCTTAAATGTTGCTTAGGGGGTCTTAGGACCTCCTCTCTCAAGGTCTTAGTGCCTGGACAATCATTGACTGACTGTCTCTCACGGGTCTTTAGTGCCCCGGGTAGTCATTGACCGACTATCTCTCACGGGTCTTAATGCCCCGGACAATCACTAATTGACTGCCTTTCACGGGTCTTTAGCACCCGGAAAGACACTGACCGACTGCCTCTCATGGGTCTTAGAGCCCTGGGCACTCATTGATCAATCAACTGCTTCTCACAGATCTTAATGCCCCGGGCAATCACTAACCGACTGCCCCTCACGAGTCTTTAGTGACCCGGACAGTCACCGATCGGCTTCCTCTCACGGGTCTTAGTGCCTCGAGCAAGCAATCAATGACTAACTGTCTCCCACAGGTCTTTAGTGCCCTGGACAGTAACTGACCAACTACCTCTCACAGGTTTTAGTGTCCCAGGCAGTCACTGACCGATTGCCTCTCACGGGTCTTTTTGTACCTGCATAAAATGTGAACTATAATCCTACGTGTTTTAAGGTGCAAAGCTTAGTTATAATGCATACCTGTTCGGCAGAACACTCATTTCTTGTTCACTGACTACAGTCAACAGAAAATGCTAAGGCTCAATAAAAGGCTCTCATGACGCGTTTTTTGGAGTTATTGTGGTTTACTTGAAGATCACCATTGATAGAACATTCCATGTGCTTTCTGCTTGCAATTGCGTTGAACAAAATGTTTGTGACAAGAATCTCCAACTGCTCCATACTATAGCCCCACCCTCCATTTGTTAGTAGAAAAGAAGAAAATGAGTACGCAACAGCACCCGCAACAACTTGTCTCCAACATGACTAGTACTTTTCAAGATGTTATACTTGCAGGGGGCGAATAGCATTATACAACCATTTGTCCACACGTGCATAGTGTAAATGGTGACCACAAGGAAGTTGAAAGTAACATCACCAATTGAATATTGAAAATATCCTGATTCTAGAACATCAAATTTTACAGCACCCCATACATGGAATGCAAGAAGCGAAATCCATATATTTGAACTATCACATATACTTTCCACACTGAGTTCAATGGTGCTCGTATGATTCTTACAAAGTACAACATCTGCTTCAACCTCAATTACATCAAGCAGTGGCCAAGATGTATGTCTTCCAATTCTCAATTATCATTATTACGTTGCTAAACCTTTCCATTTTGAACTTTGTTGGATATCTCTGCTTTGTTGACTAATTCAAAGTAATCCCTGTTGAAAGTAGTAAAATAACGTGTGCCTTTTTCCTCAACTATATTCAGAAGATACATTTGAAGATGTCACGTTGAGATCCTTGGCCTGCTGAAATTCCACATGAGGTTCTTCGCTAGCCAAAACAAGGACATGAAATGTAATAATACAAACATTTTCTGGCCTAACAATTATTAAGACACCATTCCCAATCTTTTGTGAAGTAAACGGTGCTGAGGTGCTTTCAGAATCATGGGAATTTGAAATATGTTGAACTATTGGTGTTTTTACAGAATTAGAAGCAGTCACAGACAAAATGGTACTGCATTCATAGGATTTCTTTCCAAATGTGCATGGAAATGATTAAGGAATTTAACAACCTCAATCCACCCAGCCAAATGAAGCCAAATATCAAGGGATGAAAGACAAAAGCCAAATGAAGCCAAGTTTATTCTTTCTTCGACTATAATTTTTTTTGTGCCTTGTTTTGCTAAAAGGTATAAGTATAACGATTAACGTTATTATAACATAACCCTTGGGTGGCATCATTTTGTGTGGGCTCATAAAAGAAAACTAATAATATTTATCATCAACACAAACAACTCCAACCAAAAATAATTTAAAATCAACAAAAGTTTTCCACTCTTGGAAGTTAAACCAATGGCACTTTAGTTGTTAAACCAACTAGTTGACATAGAGAGGAAGAATGATAAAACCTGATACATTTTCTTGGTGAATCCTTGCTTTGAGGTTATAGAAATGCTATGAAGGATCAAGACTCATCCCACCAATATCTCCAACATCAACAACCTTGGTATAGATTCAACCACCAAGTCTCCCAAACGAAGCCATGGAAGATCCACCCAAACCATGACCAGTTAATGCTAAAGGATCAAGGCTCCAAAATGCATCATGGAATCAATTCCATCACTTTTGCAAGACCAAATTCTGTGGAGAATCTGTTGTCAGATTACAGAGGGCGCCTGAAGATGCTTCACCAAAGCCGGAATCGTGCTTCCTTCAACAATCACGCTCACCACTTCTTCAGTTTGGCGACATCAGAGAGAAAGCACCGCACGCTCGTCCGTGGTGGACAGCGCCGCCGCCGCTGCCGAGATCTGCTGCTCCTCGTCGAGCTTCCACTTCTGGGCCTTCCAATGGGAGAGGCTCTGGTCTTGGCGCTTTTGAAGCTCCATGGATGAGAGGAATGAAGGAAGGTTTTGAACAGAGTTGGTTGCTCGGTTGATAGGAAGGAGCGAAGCAATGGATGCAAGCATGGCGAGTAGGGAGAGACCATTTGCTATCGCTCATCATCCCTCTCCTCTTCCAAGCAGCACACAGCAGCAGGGGGAGGATCGTTCTGCTGTCATTGTCAACAGTGGTGGCACTAAGGCCCAGGTTCGATGCGTACGCGACATCGAAGGCGACGGCGGATGCAATGGTGAAGACCTTGGCAAAAGAGCTAAAAGGAGGGCTTAGGGCTTAGGGCTATGGCGCTAGAAGGAGGGCTTAGGGCAGATCTATGTGTGACAAAGCAAATTTGTGCACGGTAGGGGGGCAGATCTGTGTGTGGGAGCAAATTTGTGTGCGACAAAGTTTCGCTGACTTCGGCAGCCACTACCCGCTTGCTCCTAAGTGCGGTGGTCGTCGAGAATAACCTTCTCGACAACCCCACAATGGGAGCCAATGTTCACGTCTAGCTCTTTGTGACGTGACATGAAGTGAACATAATTTGAGAGACTCCTTTTTTTCCTTCTCTCTATTCTCTATTTATAATCAATTTTGGGATTGTACTATGTCTAGCACTTTACAGAGTCAGTCACTTTCGGAGGAGAGCCAACCAAGGGTTGAAGGCCGAGAGGAATTCGACTGGCCAGGAAGGGTTCGACTAGCCAGGAGGGCTGAAGGCTGACCAATACAGCTAGCTTTTGTGGTGTGATTCTCCCAAGGTTCTTATCACACCATTCCTTAAAAATCTAACAAACAGCCATTTCTAGAAAAACTAGTTTTATAAGCCATGATGAGTACAGGACAAGATGTGGCCAACACAAGGAGGCTGGTGGTTATGGTCACATTCAGAACTTTTCAACAAATGTACATCAGTATAATGTGAACCAGTCAAGAACTCAAGGATCCTTCACCTGAAATCATGGCTTAGCAGGAGGTGAAGTCATGAGATTTTCCAATCTAATACACCACGTAATGATACAATCGGAACAAAATGTTGAGGCAGATAAAATCACAACCAAGAAGTTAATATTGCTTATCTATCTTCTTTATTGATAACTTCAAACAAATGCCCAACAACTTTTCACAGTCTTGCAAAAATGTAAAATATAGGAATAGGAAGGGATAGGAAACTGAGCATAGTCCTAGCACAATGGCAACAACTGAAAATTTCTAGAGAGCATAGACAGACTGGATATTCACACACAGCAAATAAATAAAAAGGAAGGAAGAATACAGCAATCAAACAAATATTCACCTTGGCAAAGTCTCGACTTAGCTTCTTCACTGTTGCAAGTAATTGGTCCCTCTCCTTCGTAACCTTTATCTACAACAAAAAAAACAGAACACAAAATCCCACCATCAACTTCAATAACATCTTATTAACTTGTGCAAAACTTTCAAAATCTCAAATTCTTCACACAAGCCATTACACAAATGCCAAGCTTCTCAGTCATCCTCTCTTCCACTCAACTTATATTTGGTTCCTTATAAATATGTCATCAGTCAATTACTAAAGACTGATACTGCAAAGCTAGAAAAGAACTAACCTTCTTCCATTAAAAAAATCAAACACATAATTAACCATAACCAACAACAATCTACAATAACCATTTCCCACATCTACTTCATCCATTCCCCCTATTCATCTCTTCTCCACTCTTCCACAAAAACAAGCTTCTCAATCCTTACAAACACACACACACACAAGTACACACAATGCTTATCCAACGAGTACAAAAGAAGCCAATTTTACATAATGGATAGTCATCATTATTCATTAAGCAAATGTTTGCCAAAAGAATTATCTTCTGAAATAATTATTTTTTCTTAAAAACATGCTGGGTTTAGTTTAATTCATTTTGAACAAATAACTGTTTATTTTTAACAATGTTAGTCTTATAAAGACAAACAATTGTTTCTTTAAATTTAATCATTACACACACAATTCAAGTAATATCAATCTTGACAGAAAAACCCGGTTGTACAGTCAATATTACTTACACTCTTTCCTCTCTCAAGAAAAGCTTATTTACAGCTTAATTAACTTATCTTATGACATAAACACTTGTCCACTTGTGTAAGTATTTGAGAGAGCTTATACAAATAGCTTATAAAGGTCTATTAGCTGCTCCAGCACATCTTATAGCCTATATAAAAACAGCTAACCCTATTTCTCCTTTGATTATAAAAACAACTTATATAAAGTGTTTATATATATATATTCGATAAAACCTTAACTAAGTTGTTTACCCAAAAGGATCCTAAATACCTCTGCAAACTTATTTTTAATTAATTTTAAAAAAGAATAAATATGCAAAGTAAAAGGGGGAGTGATAATAAGAAGCGAACATTTTCGTTGAGGGCGTTGTTGAGGGTGGACTCTGTTTGGTGGCAAGCGCGGGAGAGGGAGGAGACGCGGTCTTCGAGGTCGAGGATGATTCGGTCCTTTTCTAGAAGCTTCTGGCGGAGGCGAGACACGTCGGATTCGAGAGAGGAGACGCGGGAGGCGATGGCCATGGAAGTTATCTTGCGAGCGAGATCGAGCTGTTGGTAAGGGTCGGTTGGTATGACCGAGAGAATCTCGTCGGGAAGGTCGAAATCCACCACATTGCTAACTGAACCTGTGCCCTGCGACATGCCTCTGACCTCTCTACCCTGACGAGAATTCAAAGAGAGAGAGAGAGCGGGGGTTGGTTTTGGTTGTGGTTGTTGGCTTGGTTTTGTTCTTGCGATGCTGGGGATCAACGAGGGAAACTAAAAAAATGTCAATCAACGGCCCAAAGAGGTCGTCATTGCATAATATTTTATTTCTTTAGTTTGTATTTGTTATTGCAACGCCGTTTTCAGTCTTTGCTGAGATCAAGCATTGCTGTCTAACAATAAATTAAACAATTTTTATTTATATTTAGAACAAATAAAAATCGTGTTTGGCAAATAAAATTTGACGTAATTAATAGATAATGGAATTTTTATAATAGCGTGTGAAAACAAATTCTAATTTTAAAAATCATATTAAAATTAATTTTATTTAATTTTTAGATATAATAATATTGAATTTACTTTTTCTTAATATTTTTTACATTCATGTGTATTAATGATGTGATAAGACAACTAAAAGATTTGTTTCATTTTTTTAATAATATAAGAAAGATGGATTTCAAAACGTGATCTTTTAAAATTAATTGTTGTCAAAATAGATATATACCTTGTTTTTTATTTAAAAAAAAAACAAGTCAGTGTTTTTTCTAGATAACAAGATTGTGAAATCTCTTGAAGCATTTTTTTTAAGAATGGATCACTTCTTATACATAAATAGATGAAATGATTACTATATGTGTAGTAAATTAAATAATTTTTAAATGTAAGAAATATTTTTTAATTTTTATTTATGGTTGATAAACAAAGTTATTACTCAGAGAATTTAAAAGAAAAAATATTTTCACCTTAAAAAGTTCTTAAAAAATCATTATTACTTAAGTATTAATGAATTAGATTTATATAAGTAAAAAATAAACATTAATTGAGATACTTAATCATATAAAAAATATATATATTTTGAAAGAAAAAATAGATTATAAATTTACTTTTATAAAATCATAAATTACTGTATATAATAAATTTATTAAATTTTATAATAACTACTTTAAAATAATATTAATGATGATATTTTATTAGATAATAATGTAAAATTTTATATAGTAAATAACCATTAAATTTTTTTTCTAAATACACATTATTTATAGAATAATATTAATAATTTTATCCGGTAAATATTGTTTCAACGAAAAAAAGTTTTCAAAAGTAAAATTAAAATTTTACTTAAAATCATTAATGTTATAAAAAAATCGTTTTATTATTAACTAAAAATTGCATCTCAAAATACTCAAAAGATTAATTTAAAATATTATAACAATTTTAATAACATATTTTTAAAGAGACCTCATCTTATAATTTGTTTATCTTAAATAAATATTGAACCGACCGTATGTCACTCTCTTTATATATTGATGTAAAATGAAAATTCCAATAAAGTTTATAATTTAGATAATAAATCGGAATTTATTATTATTTATTTGTGGAAAAATAGACAAAAAATAAAATAAAAGTATAATAAAAATTACAGCTTAGATAATATTAGATCGAATTTATTATTATAATTTTATTATTTATTAGGAAAAGGACATACTCTATATACCTGTCTTAATTATTATTATTAAAAGAAGAGGAAAAGAGTGATAGAATATGAAAAAGGGAGATCTAATTATAAGTAAAATTGATATAACAGTTGAAAGCGTATATAAACACAGTAGTTAAACGGTAAAATAAGTAAATAAATAAATAAATGCGTAAACCAGATTATATTACCTTTATTACTATTGTTGTAGATTTTTAAAAATAATACTTAATTTATTTTATTGTTTCGAGTTTAAAAAGGTGGGACAATTTAAAAAAATAAAAAAATTAAAACACGGCCACGCGGGTGTCTTTTCTCATGGTGGTGTCTAATGTCCTTTCAGTTATTGACTAATGGTTAGGGTTTTGTTCTTTTTTGCGCGTCCTTGTCTTGGTTTTAATTTTGAGTTGTTTCCCTCCAAATGTCCTTTTCCTTTGCTTCATTATATTCATTTTCCCACTTTTATGAATTAATTCAAACTTCAAAAAAACCGCTATTACTATCCCTACGTCACCATGTTTAAAACAAATCAACCAAAATTTCAAACAATGTTTGCCTTCTAGTTCATAGTCCCTATTTTCTTTTTAACATTCGTCAAATCACAAATTTTGATTTTTACTTACTCATGAATAATGATGTTGAGATATATTATTAGGTACTTGTCATAAAAATTACAGTAATTTATTATTATGTAATAGTTATTTTTAGGATCATGTGGAAGGATGGGATATTTGTTCCCACTAACTATTTAATATATATATATTCAAGTCTGGATCACGTCCGGACTCTCTCTTTCGCTCTCTATGGTCTTTTCTCTGCTTTTCTTGGTTGTCTTCCTTCCTATGTGGTCTTGCTCTTTATACCCTTCATTCCCTCTTCCGTGTTGGTTTTTCTTGATGAGACTTCTTAGATCTTGTCCTCCCCCTCCCCTATCCTTAGCTTTTGAGTACCTATTAATAGGTAGGGGTGGAGCTTGACTTTCAGACCTTAAGTAGTACGCTTCATTCCATGCCTTTGTAAGGTGGCATTCACTACAAGCAAACATTAATTGTTTCAATGTACTTTTGTCAGTTTCATGGATCGGCCGCTGATAAGCGTTGAGTTGGTCGTCATTTCTCCTATCAAAATACTAGATTTTCCTAAGCTAAAGTAGCACAGGGTCAACCTAGGTCATTCTTCTCAAGGACACTTTTATTCCTATATTTCTAAGGTTCAAGTCTAGTAAAGATTACTCACTGAGTATGTGGGATGTGGACTCTAATCAAGGAAATGGAATTAGGGGTTTTACAAGAAAATATAAAGTCTGTAAGAAATGTAAAGATCTAACTAAAGAATGTAAAGTTTAAAGGCTAAGATTATTTAAGATTATTAAGACGCTATGACATTTTTATTTGTCCTGAGTTATCAATTGCTAATTTTAATCCTAATGCTTAATATGTCACTAATTTCTCATCAATCCAATACCTACGATGATTGTCGAACATTTGTCCCATGCTAACTGATGACTTACACAATTGTTGCTTCGAGTTTCAGTAGGAATACACGCTTGATTGATGTAGATTATCTAGAATTTACCTATTTTGTTTAGTGGTTCCAATCAACCCCTAGACTAACATGTTCTAATTCTTACTGAACCTAATCGTGAATATGCAAGAACAGATTATGCTATAGAAATCTAACATAGTAACAACAACATTACAACCATTTATTGATTTAACCTAGATCGTGTTACAGGAAAAAACAAGGTTCTTGATGGTGAATGAATCAACTTCTCGCGACAATCACAGTGTTCCACCTCCGATGGCCAAGTACTAAGGGGTTAAATCACTAAGCAATGTGTTAGCGTGCCCTAACAATCTCCTCTTAACAATTGACCACTTCCCAAACACAGGTCCTGTACCCACTCCATCAACTAGGCACTCCTTAAGGCTCTATGGAACAAAGAGTTGTGAAGTGAGTGGGTTTGGGAACGGAAGGTGTATATGGAAGGCTAAGTGTGTGTGTATTGCTTTGCTTCTCTTGTTGCTAACCCATGAACATTGACATGTTGCTCTCCTTATGCATGCATTCCTAACTAACTCTATAACTGTTTTAACTGAAATAACAAATTTAACTACCTGACTAAACAGAAATACCAAAAATAACAATCCTAACTACTTTCCTAACTCCCACATGTTTAATTATAATCTTCATCTGCTTGAATCTTGCTTTTGAAGGAGTTGGCCTTCTGGAGTCAGGACGAATCCGATTCCGAATAGGAGTCGGTTCTACTTTGTGGTCGGCCATGGAGTCGGTTCTGTCTGGCCGAGACACTCCTCATTGACTTTGACTTCGTCTGGCCTCTCCTTTGACCTGCAAAACAAGACTTCATATTTTTGTTAGCTAAAATCAATGAATTAGCTTAGGTTTGTATTTTCCTTAGTTAATCCTTGGAATTCTAAATCTTAGCTAATACATGATTCTTAACCACAATTTATATTCTATTTCACCTATCTTAAAGACCTACTAAGGGGTATAAACTGTGTACTATTAGAGACCCCCACACTTAATTTTTGCACTTCTGGGCAAAATCAAGGTTTTAGTTAGGAAAAGCATGTAAGACAAAACAAACAACTAAAACAACAAACAAACAACCAATAGATTGCGAGAGGTATTTGTGAAATCTAAGTGAATTTCTCAAGAGATAAGTAGTTAAGCAGTTAAGCATATAGTTATCTCGGTTCCAGACCTTCAACTAACTATGAACATCTATTCTCTACCTCAAGTTTTAAGTAAGTAACATCGAAATTTTTCTGGGCCTTAACTGAATACTGACAAAATTCTCACCGGTTATTCTCTCTTTCTCTCAAGTGTTTAGGCTTGTGTTTACTCTCAACGTCCTATGTTACCAGCACTTCCAGACTTTAACTAGCCTTTCTAATTTTACCAGTTCAAACATGCATGCTCTGATGATCATTAGGTCTTTTAGTTGGGGTTGTAACGTGGTCAAGATAAAGGTGGGATCTAAGGAAGGCAAGTGAGTTTCAGAAGAACCAAAGAGGAATAAAGAAGCAACGGGAGGAGTAAGCCTTATAAGTATGGAAAATTGACTCCAAGATACTACAAGTCTTGCTTTACGCTAGCCATCCGAATCATCACTTTTTAGCCTTTATTTTTTTCTTTTTCTTCGAACTTTTTAGATCTCCTTTTCTTTTGGACTTCTGTGACATTTTGGGCTTTTATTTTTGGAACCATTTTTCTTTTGCTACCGCCTCTTATTCATCCACCATTTTTCTTTTCCAACCCTTCTTTTTCTTTTCCTTTTATTTTTCACAACCCATTCCTTTCTTTTTCCTTCCGGCTGTATGGCCCTCACTTTGGTATGTTTTATTTTTCCATACGTCTTTACCTACATATCCCTCAGTGTCCCTCCCCCACACTTATTGTGGACCTTACTCCCAAAACAATTTCAATGCTCCTTTAAACTCCCCAAAGTAAGGATGAATCATGGGATTTTCTAGTTATTGGCTTGTAATGATCTATTAATCTAATAAGAAGGTTACAGGCTCAACGAGGTTAACAAGGGATGTATGTTGCAAGGTGGGCTTTATTTGGCCAGTGGTTTCATATAAGAAAGAGGCCTAGATAATCTTATCATCGCATGTACGTCAAACAGTATATAAAGAGTCAAGGAAAAACCTAGAGTAATCAAATGACATAGATGCAATTTCTCACAAGAAAAGAGAAGAAATGGCAAGATGATGCCATCTTAATATACTTGGCTCAAAAACCTCACTGGGTTATATTTTTTATCACTCTTGGTTTTAACTCAGAAAAATTTTCAATCACTTATTGTCTAAGGATGCAAAGATTCTCTTTTCATGTCCGGTTGAAAAATTCTTTCACTTAAGACTACGTATTGCCTATTCATGCTTTATCCTGCTTAAAGAAATTCTCTATGTTTTCAAAGAAACTTTTTCTCAACAATCAAACACAACAAAAAAAAACTAACAAAAACAAAACGACAGAAAAATGAACAAAACAACACACAGCCAAGTCGGCATGGACTCGGCAATCGACACAACGGAAACATAAACAACAGATCGAGATGGAATCGACATAGACCTGGTCCCAGCATGAAACCGAAGTCGGCTCAAACTCAGTCGAAAACTTGGAGTCGGTGCATGGAAAAATAATATAGGAAAAATATGAAAAATTTTAGTAAACTTATTCCCTACCCTGCCCTCCTCCTTGAATTCTGCATTGTCCTCAATGCAGTTATGCAGTCATGGATTCAGGGACTTCATCTAATGGGTCATCGAAATGACCAGCTCTATTAATTTGAGGATTTCCACCTCGCCCATGCTCGAATTCAGATTCAAACCTTCATGGTAGGGTTTTAGTTGGTGCCCATTGACCTTGAATGTGTTATTATTTGCTTCATCCCTTACTTCTACTACACTATAAGGAAAAAATTAGTTACAACAAATGGCCTGTCCCACTTGGAACGAAGCTTACCGACAATGAGTTTTAACCTAGAATTGAAAAGAAGTACCTTTTGGCGGACATTGAATTCCTTCCTTAAGATTTTACTATCATGGAAATGTTTTACCTTTTCCTTGTAGATCCGGGAGTTCTCGTAAGCTTCCAAGCGTAACTCCTCCAGCTCCTGTAACTGTAGTTTTCGCTCTTGACCAGCTTGGTCATATGCCATATTGCACTTCTTGATCACCCAGTAAGCTCAATGCTCGATCTCGACCAATAAGTGACAAGCTTTGTCAAAGACAACCCGATAGGGTAACATTCCTAGCGTTGTCCAATAAGCTGTTCTATGCTCCCACAGAGCATCCTCCAAGAGGTGGCTCTAGTCGTTCCGGCTTGGATTTGCCTTTTTCTGTAATAACTTCTTAATTTTCCTATTGAAGACTTCAGCTTGGCCGTTGGTTTGAGGATGATAAGTGGTAGCAACTCGATGTACCACCCCATATTTTTTAAGAAGCATGGCCATGGCACAGTTGTAGAAATGACTTCCTTGATGATTGATCAGTGCCTTTGGCACACCAAACCTGCAAAAGATGTTAGATTTCACAAAATCTACTACAGTTCTAGCATCGTTAGTTTTGGTGGCCCTAGCCTCCACCCATCTTGAAACATAATTGACGGCTAATAAGATGTAAGAGTTTCCATAGGAGACAGGGAATGGTCCCATGAAGTCAATACCCCATATGTCAAAAATTTTGCAAAACAATATAGGCTGTTGGGGCATTTCATTCTTCTGGCTTAAGGCTATTCTAGCTCTCTGGCACTGTTCGCAGGCTGAGACAAACTTGTGTGCGTCTTAGTGTATGGTGGGCCAGTAAAGCCCACAGTTAAGGACCTTCCGGGCCGTCTGCATTGATCCACAATGGCCTCCTTCAGTCGTTGAGTGACAGAAGTGGAGGACCGATTGGATCTCGGATTCGAAATGCACCTACGGCGTGACTTGATCATTGCACAACTTCCATAGGTAAGGATCATCCCAAATGTAGTACTTGGCATCACTTTCCAGTCTTTCCTTGACGGCCTTGGTGCTCCTGTAGGATACGTAGATGCAATAAGGTAATTGCAAATGTCTACATACCATGGGGTTGCATGAGTCATCTGATTTGTTCGTCCGGGAACTCGTCTTAGATTGGTATCGGCTTGGCTTCTCTCTCCAACTGGCTCAAGTGGTCCGCTACAGCATTCTTTGCACCTTTTCTGCCCCTGATCTCGACGTCAAATTCTTAAAGAAGTAGCATCTACAGAATTAGTCTTGGCTTTGCATTCGGCTTCTTCAAGAGGTACTTCAACGCTACATTATAAAATAAAACTACAATTTTGGAGCCAAGTAAATATGACCTAAACTTGTCTAAGGCAAACACTATTGCCAAAAGCTCCTTTTCGGTGGTCGTGTAGTTGACTTGGGTTGCATCCAGTGTTTGAGATGCGTAAGCAATTATGTGCGGTTGCTTGCCGATTCGCTGACTGTAGGACTGCTCCTAGCATGGAGTTAGAGGCGTCACACATGAGCTCGAACGGTAGCTCCCAATTTGGTGTTTGGAGAATTGGTGCAGATGTGAGTCTTCTCTTTAGTTCTTGAAATGCATCCACACAAGGTTGATTAAAGACGAAGTCAGCGTCCTTTTGCAGCAACTTGGACAAAGGAAGGGCAATCTTATTGAAATCCTTAATGAATCGCCTGTAAAAACCTGTGTGACCAAGAAATGAACGAACTTCCCGCATAGAGGCGGGGTTAGGCAAAGAAGAAATAACATCTATTTTGGCCTAATCGACCTCGATGCCTCTAGTTGAAACGAGGTGTCCCAGAATGATACCTTTAGTAATCATGAAGTGGCACTTTTCAAAGTTCAGTACCAAGTTACTATCTATGCACCTACATAATACTTTTGAAAGGTTGTCTAGGTAGGCTTCAAATGATTCGGCATAAACTGTGAAATCATCCATGAAAACCTCCATGCAGTCCTCCAAGAGGTCCGAGAAGATGCTAATCATGCATCTCTAGAAAGTACTCGGGGCGTTACAGAGTCCAAACAACATCCTTGTATATGCAAATGTTCCAAACGAACATGTGAAGGTAGTCTTGCGTTGATTCATGGGTGCTATGTGAATCTGCATATAACCTGAAAAACCATCCAAAAAGCAAAAATGGGATTTACCTGCTAATTTTTCTAACACTTGGTCAACAAATGGAAGCGAAAAGTAGTCCTTGCAAGTTGCTTGATTCAACTTCTTGTAATCGATGCACACTCACCAACTATTCTAAATCCTGGCCAGCACCATCTCGTCTTGCTGGTTCTTGATGACCATCATCCCGAACTTCTTAGGCACTACTTGAACCAGACTTACCCATTGGTTATCCAGGATGGGATAAATGGTCCCATCTGCAAGTAGCTTTGTAACTTCCTTTTTGACCACGTCCAGTAGAGTCGAATTCAGTCTTCATTGCTATTGTCTAACCAGTCGTGTATCCTTCTCCAATAGAATTTTGTGCATGCAAATGGAGGGGTTGATCCCTAGAAGGTCAGCTAGTGTCCAATCGATTGCTTTCTTGTGCTTCCTGAGTACTTCTAGCAATTTCTCTTCTTGTCCTCTACTGAGATTGTTAACTATGATCACCGGAAATTTTTGGTTATCCCTCAGGTAAGCATACTTGAGATGCTCAGGAAATTGCTTTAACTCAATTGTTTGGGGTTGAGGTGAAACATATTTTTCTTGAGTGGATGGAGTCGGTTGGCCGACTCTATTTGAAAGCGAACTTTTATGTCCAGAGTCTAACTTAGCCTCGGTTTGCTGGGACTCCTCTTGGCTCGAATCTGATCTTGCGTTCTATTGATTGTGGGGAACAATCTCAACTCCATTTGGGTTGATCAATTCGGTCTCAACCGGCTCTTGCATGTTGGAGTCGGTCTCAGCTTTCGTCTTACCCTTGGAGTAGGACTCGGCCCGGTCGACCCTTCAAAACTTGATCCCGAAATCGGATTTGATCTCTACCAAAGTAGCCACTCCTGTTACCCCAGGTCTGCTGGTGTCGGCAATGGGAGACTTAGCGTAATGGGAGGCTTCCGGGACATCCTTAATCCTGCAATGAATTAAATCAACAATAAAGTCCTCGAAATACGAAAAGGGAAGTATGTGATATAGCATTTCAAAATCGGCTTTTGCCACCTCAGTACAGAATTTATTGATTATATCTAAAATATCAAAAAAATTAACTAAGTTAGCATGGTCAGTGCTTATTTAGGCGTATTTGTCAACGAGCCCTTCAATGGCGTCAATGTTAAAGATGGAATGATCTTCAGCGGGGTGCTTCAATGCTTCAAAGATATTGAACTTCACGAAGGTATTCCCAAACTTCATTGAGAGGATCTCAACATGAACGTCAATCTTCATCCTGGCCATCATTAAGAAGGGTCATCCCAAAATTAGAGCGGATCCTTCTCCAGATGCTTCGTCCTCCATGTCCAGCACATAGAAATCTCCTAGGAAAATCAATTCATTGACTCGGATGATGACGTCTTCCAGAATGCCTAGGGGTTGCACAACACTTCTGTTGGCAAGTTGAATAACCATCCTTGTCGGCTCTAAATCCCCTAAGTTGAGTGACCTATATATTGGCGCTAGCATGACGTTGATTAAAGCTCCGAGGTCCAACATTGCATCAGTGAACGTATGATCACCGATGGTGCAAGGAATGACGAATATGTCTGGGTCTTGACATTTTCTTGGTAAAACTCGTTGAATACCAACACTAGTGTCTTTATGTCTAACTAACAATGATACGACTCCTCCCGTCTTGACTGTTCCCTTCCTTTTGTGGACACAAAGTTCCTTAAGGAACTTAGCATACTTAGGAATTTGTTTTATTGCGTCGAGTAGCAGAATATTGATCTCCACCTTCTTGAACAGTTTTCAAGTCTTCATTGATCTCAGATCTTTTTGCCGAAACTGCTTGGTTGGGGAATGGCAGTGGAACATTCTTGGCCGGTTGCTGCATCCGGGAGTTGGCTCTTGGTTCGGACTCGGCTTCGGCTGATAGTGGACTCAACTGTGGCTTGGCCGGCTGTGGTAACTCTTTACCACTTCGTAGGCACGCTGTGCTGACTTCTCCCCCTTTCGAATTTGGAATCATCTATGAAGGGAGCGTTCTGAAACCAGTCGACTGCATTTGGTTCATCGTGTCTGCCAATTGTCCCACTTGCATTTTTAAATCATGTATGGTTGCAGTAATATTTTGCTGAAATTGTAAGATCAAGTCCTCCATTGCAGAATTATTTTCTCGCGATGGCATTTGCTGATATGGTTGTTGACAAACTGGTGGTGCCTGGTATCTTTGTCCCTGTTGCTGATAATTGGCTTGACTCAGACTCGGCATGGTCCCGGTTGCTCCAAACCTTGGTGCTGTATGCTACGCCTGGTTTGGATTCAGTTGGTACGATTGCCTCTGAAATTGCTGATTATCAAACTACCGGTTCGGATACGACTACCTTCCATATTGGAGCTTGCCTCCTAACTCTCCAATGCATTATGTACTTTCCGTTTTTGACTCCGACAAAGTCGGGCACATATCAATAAGGTGCTCCGCGCAAATTCCACATACTTGTTGCATGGCTTGTTGATGCTAGCCGACAATGAGCCGACTCACTGGAGATGTGAGCTCCGTCAGTTGGTTTTCCAACCTCTGATTGTCAAACGTGCTAACTTCACTTACTACCCTTGAGGTGTTGGCTCCTCCTCGGACCCCGAACTGTTGCGTGTTACTTGCCATGTTTGAGATTAGGTGTCGTGCTGCCGCTAGGGTTTTATCCATCAAGGCTTCCCCACTCGCTACATCAATCATGCTCTACTCCATCAGCAATCCTTCATAGAAATATTGTAATAATAGTTGTTCACTGATTTGGTGGTGGGAACATGTGGCATACAACTTATTAAACCTCTCCTAGTATTCATGCAAAGTTTCCCTTGAGTGTTGACGGATTCCACAGATCTCCTTCTAGATGTCCGCTATCCTAGACGTCGGGAAGAACTTCTCGAGAAACATTCGCTTCATATCTCCCAATGTGTTAAACATAACTGGTTGCAAATACAGCCAATCTTTAGTTGCTCCATCGAGGGAGAACGAAAACGCCTTCATCTTGATATAGTCCTCTGGTATCCCTTACGGTCTCATCGTAGAGCAGACCACGTGGAACTCCTTCAAATGTTTGTGTGGGTCCTCACCTGCAAGACCATGGAATCTGGGTAACAAGTGTATAAATCCATACTTCAATTCATATGACTGGACCAGCTCCAACTGCGAATACTGGATACACCATGGCTGATACAATACATTCGGCGTTGCTAGTTCCTTCAAAGTCTTGTTATTGTTTTCCATTGGTTCTGGCTCGTACAATGGATTATTTGCAAAATCAGGCTTTATTTCAAAATTGTCAGTCTCGGGTATAGAGCTAAAACTATCACCAGTATGTCCTACATGCATGCTTTTGGATTTTCTGATCCTGCTCAAGGTGTTCTTTATCTCAGGATCAAAAGGATGCAAATTACCAGAACTCTTTTTCCTAGTCATGAATGCTACTATCTGGCATACAACGGCTAGATAAAGTTATAATACAGAAAAGTCACATGCATAAAACAAGGAAATACACCAAATTTTTACTGAAACTCAACCACAACCTACAATACCGAAATATATGCAGCTATTGATTACAAGTTTATAAAGAAAAATTTATGCGGAGTTCCGCCTAAATGACTAACATGACAGACATGCAAGAAGACACATATATGCAAAATATCAGAAAAATGACAAAAAGGAAAACACAAGATGTCATGCAAAATTATGCAACAATTGTCTAAAATACAAAAGATTTTATTACAAAAAATTATTCATAGAATATAGTCAAAAAAAATTATACAAAAACTTAAAAATCATGAAACATATTTGTAGTAAAAGTGGAACTCAGAGATGTTGGTTGCATAGAATGTAACAGACTCGAACTTGGCTAACATGCAAAATGGACTCGACCTAAACTAACCTTACACTAGCAGATCCTAGCACATGCAAAATCTAGTCCAAACAGTTATGGCACATATAGCAATTATTACAACAAAAATGGAAAATCATAATACGCATGCATATAGACCCGGACTTAGCAACAACATAGACCCAACATGCCTGAAGACAACAATTTGACTCGATCATAAACAAAATATAGACTCATAGTAGATATACAAACTCGATAATTATTAGAACAATAGACTCGGCTAGTAATAAGACGAAACTACCGACACTACAAAAATTCAAAATAGATAAGGTAGTTATCACCAAATGATTTCAGAAATAACAACTAAACTCCAGCAAAAACCTTATCATGCAAAAAGAAAGAAAAATAAAATTCTCAACAAGAAAGACTTACAGTAAAGACATAACCCATTAATCAGGGAGAATAAGATAAATTTGGTATACATAAGACAATCATCCTATTAATGCAAGTTCGACTCTCTATCGGACTCGACACACTTAGGAACACAGAACATGTATCCCTGGCAATGTCGCCAATTTGATAAGTGTTGAGTTGGTCGTCACTTCTCCTATCAAAATACTAGATTTTCCTAAGCTAAAGTAGCATAAGGTCAACCTAGGTCATTCTTCTCAAGGACACTTTTATTCCTATATTTCTAAGGTTCAAGGCTGGTAAAGATTACTCATTGAGTGTGTGGGATGCAGACTCTAATCAATGAAATGGAATTGGGGGGTTTACAAGAAAATATAAAGTTTGCAAGAAATGTAAAGATTTAAAGAACATAAAGCTTAAAGGCTAAGATTATTTAAGATTATTAAGACGCTATGACATATTTATCTGCTCATTGTACTGAGTTATCAATTGCTAATTTTAATCCTAATGCTTACTATGTCTGTGACACCCTTCTACCCCGAATACTTAAATTAAATAATCAAGTAAATAAAAAGGAAGACAAGGTAATAGATAAAACCAAGGAAACTCAATTCGTATTAAGGATAAAAGGTTCACATGGTCATTATCATGTTCAAACATTAAGTACACGTAAAAAAATTATCACATAAATTATTAATGTTGATCTAAACACGTCATTCAAGTGTTTGACACATATTTCAAATATATAAATCACTTTCATTTCTGTATACATTTAGTGAGTTATTGATATGTCCATCATTTTCAAATATTTAAGATGCAAAATACGTAGGAAAAGACATAGAACCATTATTCTAAATCCCAAGCCCCGATGTCACACAAGTTAGAGCAAGACCCGCCTCTTCCAAACTCGGCACCACAAGTGCCCTCAACATTACCTAAAAGAAAACCACAAGAGATTACAGTTGGAAATAGCATTCAATCATATATAAGTGCAGATAGTACCCCAAATCCCACCTATTACCGTACCCAATTACTAACAGTTAACAAATACTCATATATCAATCACACATTCCATCGCATTCAAAATCAATCATATTCCATTCATGTTTACAAAATGCACATGCTCGCACAATGCATATGCTCATCACCACACCTAAGAGTCTCGATTTGGAACTCCACACCATGAGCGAACCTCCTCAATCCCCTTAGTTATCACTAATGATGGCCACACCGTTAAACACCCCATATGGTCGGTGTGTCGCACAGTTAAACGCCACCTATGGCCGTGCGAAGACATTCTACACAACCGTTAAACACCACCTATGGCCGGCGTATAGCATGGTTAAACACCACCTATGACCCATGCATATGAATGTCCCCCATCATTAGTCCACCCTGTTAAACACCATTTTTGGCCAGGGTCCCTTGTTAAACACCACGTATGGCTAGGATATTATAGCCACGTTTGGCTTCTCATGCATCTCATGCATCTCATGCATCTCATGTCCATGCTCAATGCATTCTCATCCACATTCTCATTCTCATGATTCATACATCATTCACACAGTCCATAATCATGCCAAAATCATATCAATTTAGCCATCATTATCATAAATCATTCATAAGAACACACAGAAATGCACATAAAACACCATTGAATCCCACCCAATTTCACCATTACACACAAGAGTCCCAAATTGAACCTCAACCATGAATAACCATGAACAACCACGAGAATCAAGTAATTAAGACGATTAACCATACAATTTCAAATGAAAATCACATTAAGGCAAAACGTTAATCCAAAAATTTAATCCCCTTCAATTGCCACAAGACACCATACAATAACAGTTGTTAATAAGGGCCCTAAGGAAGACCCTACTACTCTTTCTTATGTAAATGAAACCCAAATAGTGAGATAGAACTAACATCTCTGTATACTTGGAAGCATAATGAAGAAAACATGTTCATCAAAGTCGTTCTTCTTGTTCCTTTGGGATTCCCTCTAGAGGTTTTCCTTCACACTAAAGGCAACTGATTACATTATCAATTAAGTCAACCAAAACCACGGTACACATTGACAAATCTTTTCTACCGATTAAAACATTTTTAGAACATAATAACCAAACAAATTTGAGAATTTAGATCCTAGAGGGACTTAGGGATTGCCCTCACTACCCGTACACCCCCTCATTCACATATAACTTAACCCATCTCCCCCGTACCTTACATGCGAAGAATAGTGATGATCTGATCCAGCTCTAGGATGATCTGAACATCCTAACTCCTCTTCCTTGCAGATCTGCATTCTCTCTCCTCTAGGTTTGGCCGCCTGACGCGCAAAACACAAATTGGGGTAAACTGATTACCCCCTGTCTAATATTCTAACTAGGTTGGGTCAACTTTGACCTGTCCGTCAACCCCATTAATT
Source organism: Mucuna pruriens (assembly GCA_025330945.1). Taxonomy (NCBI): domain Eukaryota; kingdom Viridiplantae; phylum Streptophyta; class Magnoliopsida; order Fabales; family Fabaceae; genus Mucuna; species Mucuna pruriens. The sequence continues at coordinate 540,479 of JAENHJ010000053.1, read as the reverse complement.
CAATTAATTAAATTAATAAATAAAAATAATTCAGATTGATGACTCATCAGTTTATAAAACCATTAACTCCTCTATTAAAATAAAATTAAATGTAAATATTTAAGTATTAAATTAATTTTCTACCATCATTAAGAATAATAATAATAATAATAACATTCCAGATTCAAAATGCAATTATTTAATAAAATAATTTCCTACAGTAATTAATAATTAAAATAAAATTGATAATAATAATATTGAAATTTATTTCTAAAAATAATTAAATAAATTTTAGGATGTTACAATGTCACTGATTTCTCATCAATCCAATACCTAAGATGATTGTTGAACATTTGTCCCATGCTAACTGATGACTTACACAATTGCTGCTTTGAGTTTGGCAGGGAATACGCGCTTGATTGATGTAGATTATCTAGAATTTATCTATTTTGTTGTTAGAGTGGTTCTGATTGGCCCCTAGAATGATATGCTCTAATTCTTACTGAACACAATCGTGAATGCACAAGAACAGATTATGCTATAGAAATCTAACATAGTAACAACAACATTACAACCATTCATTGATTTAACCTAGATCATGATATAGTGAAAAACAAGGTTCTTGATGGTGAATGAATCAACTTCCTCCTACAATCGCCACAGTAGTTGCAGTGTTCCACCTCCGATGGCTAGGTACTGAGGGGTTAAATCACTAAGTAGTGTGTTAGCATGTCCTGACAGTCTCTTCTTAGCAACCAGTTGCTTCCCAAACATAGGTCTTGCACCCACTCGATCGACTAGGCACTCCTTGAGGCTCCGTGGAACAAAGAGGTGTGAAGTGAGTTTGAGTTTGGGAATGAAAGGTGTATATGGAAGGCTAAGTGTGTGTGTATTGTTTTGCTTCTCTTGTTGCTAACCCATGAACATGGACATGCTGCTCTACTTATACATGCATTCTTAACTAACTCTATAATCGTTTTAACCGAAATAACAAATTTAACTACTTGACTAAACAGAAATACTAGAAATAATAATCCTAACTACTTTCCTAACTCCCACGTGTTTAATTATAATCTTCACGTGCTTGAATCTTGCTTTTGACGGAGTCAACCTTTTGGAGTCGGGACGGATTCGGTTCTAAATAGAAATCAGTTCTGCTTTGTGGTCGGCCACAGAGTCGGTTCTGTTTGGCCGAGACACTCCTCATTGACTTTGACTTTGTCTAGCCCCTCCTTTGACCTGTAAAACAAGACTTCATATTTTTGTTAACTAAAATCAATTAATTAGCCTAGGTTTGTATTTTCCTTAGTTAATCCTTGGAATTTTAAATCTTAGCTAATGCATGTTCTTAACCACAATTTATATTCCATTTCACCCATCTTAAAGACCTAACAAAGTGTATAAACTGTGTACTATCACATGCCCCCAGCTGGTCCAAACCTCGGTGTTGTATATTGCCCTTGATTCAGATTTGACTGGTATTGTTGCCTCCGGAATTGTTGATTGTCATAAGGTCGGTTTGGATATGACTGCCTTTCATACTGGTATCCACCTCCTAGCGCTCCAATGCATTATGTATTTTCTACCTCTTCTTCTTGTAAAGTGGGGCACGTATCGGTAGGGTGCTCCACTAAAGTGCAGATTCCACACACTTGTTGCACGGCTTATTGATGCTACCAGATAGTAAGTTGCCTCACAAGGGACGTAAGTTCTGTCAGCTGATTCTCCACTCGCAGTTGTCGAAGGCGCTAACTTCGCTTACTACCCTTAAGGTTCCGGCTCCTTCTCGGATCCCGAACTGTTGTGTGTTACTTGCCATGTTCGAGATTAGGTGTCGTGCTGCCGCTAGGTTTTATCCATCAAGGCTCCCCCACTTGCTGCCTCGACCATGTTTCGGTCCATCATCAGCAACCCTTCGTAGAAGTACTGCAATAAGAGTTGTTCGTTGATTTGGTGGTGCAGACATGTGGCGCACAACTTGTTAAACCTTTCCCAATACTCGTGTAGTGTTTCCCTAGAGTGTTGCCGGATTCCATAGATCTCCTTCTGGATGGCCGCTGTCTTGGATGCCGGAAAGAAATTTTCGAGGAACGACCGCTTCATGTCTCTCCATGTGTTGAACGTGATCGGCTGCAGATACAATTAGTCCTTTATTGCTCCATCGAGAGAGAATGGAAATGCCTTCATCTTTATGTAGTCTTCTGGGATCTCTTTTGGTCTCATCATGGAACATACCACGTGGAACTCCTTTAAATGCTTATGCAGGTCTTCACCTGCAAGGCCGTGGAACTTGGGCAACAGATGAATGAGTCTTGACTTGAGCTCGTACGACTAAGCTGGCTCCAATTGCGAATATAGGATGCACCATGGCTAGTACAACATGTCCGGCGTCGCCAACTCCTTTAGTGTCCTGTTGTTATTTTCCATTGGTTCCGGCTTGTACAAGGGGTTATCTGAAATATTAGGCTTAATTTCAAAATTATCAATTTCAGATATAGAGCTAAAACTACCACTACTATGCCCTATATGCATGTGTTTTGGATTTCCTGATCTTGTTCAAAGTCTTATCTATCTTAGGATCAAATGGATGCAAACTACCAGAACTCCTTTTCCTAGTCATTCGTGCTATTATCTAACATACAACGACTGTGTGCAGTCAAGGTATAGAAAAATCAAATGCACAATATAGAGAACACCAGATTTTTACTGAAAATTGATCACAACTTACAATACCAAAATATATGCAAAAGTTGATTACGCACAATAGAGAAAAATTATGCAAAATTCTACCTAAATGACTAAAATGACTATTAACAGACATATACATGCAAGATATCAAAGAAATATCAATATACGCAGAAAGAAAATGCAAGAATTCAGGGAAAAAATTATGCAAAGAATGCAAGAAATATCAAAGACTTTATTCCAGAAAAATTATCTATAGAAAAATTCTTGATGACGGCCAGGACGAAGATTGACATTCATTTCGGGATCTTCTCAATGGAGTTTGTGAATACCTACGTGAATATCTTTGAAGCACTGAAGCACCCCGTTGAAGACCATTCCATCTTTAGCATTGACGCCATTGAAGGGCTTGTTGATGAATATGCCTAAATAAGCACTAACCATGCTAACTTAGTTAATGTTGTTAATATTTCAAATGTAATCAATAAATTATGTACTAAGGTGGCAAAAGTTGATTTTGAAATGTTATATCACATATTTCCCTTTTCGTATTCCGAGGACTTTATTGTTGATTTAATTCATTGCAGGATTGTCCCAAAAACCTCCCATTACGCTAAGTCTCCTGTCGACACCAGCAGGTCGGGGGTAATAGGAGTGGCTACTTTGGTAGAGATCGAATCCGATTTCGGGATCAGGTTTTGAGGGACCGACCGGGCCGAGTCCTACTCCAAGGATAAGACAAAAGTTGAGATCGACTCCAACATGCAGGAGTCGGCCGAGACCAAATTGATCAACCCAGATGGAGTCGAGATCATTCCCCGCAATCAACAGAATGCTGGATCTGATTCGAGCCAAGAGGAGTCCTAGCAAATCGATGCCAAGTCTGACTCCGAACATTCGAATCTGCTTTCAAATAGAGTCGGTCAACCGACTCCATCCACTCAAGAAAATATGTTTCACCTCAACCCCAAACAATTGAGTTAAAGCCATTGCCTGAGCATCTCAAGTATGCTTACCTAAGGGATAACCAGCAATTTTTGGTGATCATAGCTAACAATCTCAGTAGAGGACAAGAAGAGAAATTGCTAGAAGTACTCAGGAAGCATAAGAAAGCAATCGGCTGGACACTAGTCGACCTTCCAAGGATCAACCCCTCCATTTGCATGCACAAAATTCTATTGGAGGAGGATGCCCAACCAGTTAGATAACAACAACGGAGACTGAATCTGACTCTATTGGACATTATAAAAAAGGAAGTTACAAAGCTACTTGCAGCTCGGATCATTTATCCCATTTCTGATAACCAATGGGTAAGTCTAGGATGACGGTCATCAAGAATCGGCAAGACGAGATGGTACTGGTCAGGATTCATAACAGTTGACGAGTGTGCATCGATTAAAAGACATTTTTGTTTTTGTTGTTGCATTTCTTGCATGGGTTTAGATTATGTCTAGTATAATTTGCATGATCTAGAGGGAGTTCACATACAGAAATAGTTTCAATAACTAAGCAACTCCACAAGGAAAAAATGGTAATCTTCCTCCATGTTTTTTTTCCAAGGTCTAAGTGGACATTTTTTCCTTTTGCTATTAAATGAAAAGCTATGGTACTACGAAATTAATGACATAAATAATATGATCAGATTTTAGTGTAGGTGACCAAGATTTTAAGAAAATAGAATATAATGAATATATCTTGATTATCCTTACTAAGGTGACATTCATTGTTGTGAATTAAAAATGTGAGGTATATGGATAGTCATTGGACAAAGAGTAGAGATTTAGGAAAACTTTTGAATGAGTAATAAATATTATCAAAGGTGTATATATAAAATATAAAAATTCAAATATGATTTTTATACTTTATTTTTTTAGTGTGGTTAAGTAATTTTTTTTTGTGAGATATTTTATACATATTATATATTATATGTTAGATATTGTATTATATAAGCTAAGTTAATCTACATACTCTTATAGTTTTCTGAGTTTTTAATTAGGTTCCTATAATTAAAAACATTTTTAAAATGTCCTTATAATTTAAAAATTTGTAAATAAATCTTTCACATACTAATACTATTATAACTTCATTAATTTATGTTAATTGAATATTGTAACATGATAATTTACTTTTTTTTATTATATTGACGAAGTATCTTAATATGTTAATTATTTTTTATTTGTTACGGCATCAATGAGTAGATAATTTAATTACATGATTTTTAAATTATAAGGATCATTTTAAAGTGTTTTTAATGGTAGACACTTAATTAAAACTTAAACAATAGGATCTACAGATTAATTTAACCTATTATATATTATTATCTTATCATAATTATAATATTTTATTTATAAATATAATAATAATAAAAAAGGTAATTTATATCATAATTAATTTAATTACTGTTAAAAAGGAAATTAATATCATAAATTAATTTGATTACTTTTAAAAAGGTAACTTGTATTGTAATTCTTTTGATTACTATTAAAAACAATCATTTATATCATACTTAATTTAATTACTATTAAAAAGGATAACTTTATTGTAACTAATTTAATTACTATTAAAAAATAATTTATATCTAACTAATTCAATTATTATTTATAATAGTAATTTGTATTGTAATTAATTTAATTAGATAGTTTGTATCATAATTAATTCAATTATGGTTAACAAGAGTAACTTTAGCACAACCAAAAGATTAGTTTTTTCTCTCCATGATCTACAAATTAGGAGTAAGTTGACATAATTAACTCATAAATTAATTAAATATTCATTTATTAATTTCTACATTCTTAGTTAAATAAGGACAAAATTATAGTAATGTGTAACTAACTAAACTGACTAAGTACACAAAATTATGCTAAATATATTTCAATTGGGTCTATATAAAAATTATTTTTATTCGTAATTTTAAATTAACAATTATAAGAAATTAGATTTAAAAAATTACTTAACATTTAAAATTAGTGAATTTTGTTATAAAACTATGAAAACGTACAAATTTATATAAAAAAAGAACAAAATTGAATAGAAAAGTAATATTTGTCAAAAAAAATTAATTATACGAAAGAAGCAATTTATATGTAACATTTGACAACTAACTTACTTTATATTTAGCTATAAACTTCTTTTAAATAAATTTTAAATTATAAATAACTTTTTTTTATCACAAGTAAATTTTAATTACATTGTGTTAAGTAAATTACATAAAAATAAAAATAAAATTAATGAATAAGAAGTAAAGTCGTAATATTAATAAGGTTCTATGTGTCATATTAAATAAAAAGAATTATAAAATGAAGATATAAAGTAAAATTTAAATTATTAATTTTTTATTATTGAAAATGAGAAAAGCTAAACTATATACATTATTTATAATATAATAGTAAAATGAAAGTATATAAGAATATATATATATATATATATATATATATATATATATATATATATATATATATATATATATATATATATATGGATTGATAGATAGATAAATAGATAATAGAAGAAATAATTAAAAGAAATTTCTGAATTTACACTCTCTATCTCTCTCGCTAAATTTATTAGATGATACATTGTTAATAGCGTAAATAATTATTTATAGGAATTTGACACATAATTCTAAAAGATAGAAAAGTTAACGTAAAACGGTTTTATTTAATATTTTAATACCATTAAATGTTAATTTAACAATAATAGGTACGTTAAATTTATTTAATTAGGTTTGATCAACAACTAAACAAACCGTAAGTTCTATCAATAATTGTGAATTTGTAATGAATCATGACACAAAATTTATATAAAATAATTAATTAGGACATGAACTTGTAATAATGTAATAAATTTTTTATTTTCATTGACCATTGTAATAAATCATGGCACAAACTTTACATAAATGAGATTTCACATGTTCACAAGCATATGTAGAAACTCATAGCAATACATCATCTAATGAATTTGACAATGGACATGAAGTGACAATTTAAAAAATTCTTTTATTATTTCTTTTCTTATCTATACATGTATTTTTTTGTGCATTTTTTCTTTTGATTTCTTGTTTTACTATTATGCTATTGTAGGTTTTGATCATAGTCAAGTTTTTCACATATATTCTTAATACTTTTATTATTATATTATAAATAATATATATATTTTAGTCTTTCTCATATTGAACACGAAAAAAAATTAATAATCTAACTTTTATTTTATATCTCCATTTTATAATTTTTTTTTAACATGACACAAATGATCTTATTATTGGCATAACTTTACTTCTTATTTGTTAATTTTTTTTTCTATATTATTTTTTTTATAGAATTCACTTTAACACATTGTAATTAAATTTTACTTGTGATAAAATGTTATGTATAATTCAAAATTTATTTAAAATAAAGTTATAAGTATCAATTGCTTCTTTCTTGAATTAATTTTGTAATAAATATTACTCATTGATTTAGTCTTATATATATATATATATATATATATATAAATAAATAATTTTGTGTTGCATAGTCAAATAACAAATCATACAAATTTTAAACGTTGTTTTTTTTTTTCTAAATCTATGTTTTTGTAATTTTCAATTTGTAATTAAATTTTCTTGTTATAAAAAGTTTATTTATAATTCAAAATTTATTTTTTAAATTTTTTATAACTAAGTATAAAATAAGGTGGTTGTCAAATGTTACATATGAGTTATTTCTTTCGGATAAATAATTTTGTGATAAATATTACTCATTGATTCAATTTTTTTCATAGTTTAATAATAAAGTACACAAATTTTAAATATTAAGTCATTTTTTTTAAATTTATGTTCATGTAATTTTTAATTTAAACTTAAGATTAAAAACAATATTTTTATATAAACTCAAATGAAACATGTTTAGTCTACTTATGTGTATTTAGTCAGTTTAATTAATTACACATTGTTATAATTTATTCTTATTTAAGTAAGAATGTATGATTAACAAATGAAATTTAATTAATTCACGACTTAGCTTTCTCAACTTATTTTTACTACTAATTTGTAAGTAATGGAGAGAATAAAAATGATATTTTGGTTGTTTTAAAGTAACTCTTTTAACTGTATTTGAATTAGTTATGATATAAATTATCTAATTAAATTAATTAAATATAAATTATTATTTCAAATAATAATTGAATTAGTTACATATAAATTATCTTTTAAGTAGTAATTAAATTAATGACGATATCTATTTTAATAGTAATTAAATTAAGTATGATTTAATTATCATTTTCAGTAGTAATCGAAAGAATTACGATATAAGTTACCGTAATCAAATTAATTAGGATATTAATTTCCCTTTTAATAGTAATTAAATTAACTATAATAGAAGTTACCTTTTTCAATATTATATTTACAAATAAAATATTATAATTAAGTTAAAAGGTAATAATATAAATACAACATCTAATATAATATATACTATGTATAAAAATTCCGCACACAAAAATAAAATAAAAAAATTATATTTGAAATTTTATATATTATATACAACTCTAATAATATTTATTACTCATTCAAAAATTTTCTAAATCTTTAATCCTTTGTTAAACAAGAGACTATATATCTCATTCTATATTTTTAATTCACAACAATACGTCGACTTAATAAGGATAATCAATATATATTTATAATTTTTTATTTTCTTAAAATCTTGGTCCCTTACGTTGAAATCTCATCATGTTCTATTTAAGCCACCAATTTCATTGTACCATAACTTTGGTTTAATAGAAAAAGGAAAAAAATCTTCTTGGACCTTGAATGAGAGAAAACATGAAAGAAGATTCTCCCACTCTATATCAAATACTTTTAGATCATGTAAATTAAATAAAGCATAATCAAACCCATGCAAGAAATGTAGCAACATAAACAAAAATGTCTTTTAATTGATGTAATAATTTCAAAGTATTGCATGCACAAGAGAAGAAACTCGAGTAACATTATAACAAGTTTCAAGTACAAATAAAAAATCATTCATAACAAACATAGATAAAATTAATAATATCATTGATAAAATTATAGTTTGTCATGATTTCTCCTTCAACTTGGCCCGTGAGAATATCAATCATGTCAAGTTTTTTCATTGATATTGTAAACTAGTGCTAAACATCAAAATACGTGGTAGTCAACGCAGAAACAAGAAGTCATTGGATTAATGTATAACAACTAATAAGTAGATAATAACACCATTTATTTCTTAAAATTAATATAGTTTTTGCTCACATTGAGACTCTTGGTTCAAGGTTTCCAATTTTCTCAACCATAAGGAAGAACTCAAAGGGAATGCTAAGTTTGTTTGCATAAATCTCCAAATAATAACTCTATCTAAGGTATATATCAGGCTAATCCACTAAGACAAAACTTAAAGAATATATTCGAATTTAATTCAATTTTAATTCAAACAAGTAATTTCATATAAAGTTCAATTACAATTGCGTTAGTTAATAAATCATTCGCTTCAATTATATAATTTTACGCGTATGGTCAGAGGATTGAGAACTTACCAAGATAAAAGAACAAATTTGATTTAAATTATCGCAACCCACAAAATAAGATATAGATTTTGAAATAGCTGACAAATAGGTAGGTCATGAAAACTCCAACACAACGATAATGAAGATGAACTATTGATTGAAAATATCGAAAATAAAAGAGACATAGGAAAGCAGAATACGAAGGTGTGAAAAGTTCAATTTATAGATTTTTACTATCAATATTTTAAAAAATAAAACTTAAAAAATTAAAATACCAAGGAAATTGCTAATAAGTCCTAATACTTAAAGTACAATAATATTAAAAAAATAGTATTATTATATGATATTGCAACCCGTAGCAAGTGTCAAATATTATTAGATATTGAGAAAAAGAGTTTTGAAACAAGTTATATATAACTTGTATAGAAAAATCACCTTGTGATAATTCAAAAATTTAAAAATTTATTTTCAAAAAACATAACAATAATAATAAAATCAACGGATTCATAATATTTTACAAGAACTGTGTTACTAAAATCTACTGCACCAAAAGATACATATAAGTACGAGGTTATTATTGTTGATCTCTTTTCCAGGCTTTCTGAACTTCCATCCAAAAAAATCTTGCTTTTGCTTCTTGCAAAAACTCAATAAAGCATAGCATAGGAAAGGTTTGCCTTAACTTGAACATATTTATCCAATGCCTAACTATCAACCTCGGCAGATTCACTTTTTTTCTACTTCAGCAGTGAAATATACATAACTTATAAGTTTGAGTTACGTACCATAACTCTCTAGAAGGACTAAATTCGAGAAACAATAATAAGAGGATGAAAAACGCTATTAAACCTTTATAATTTTATTAAATAGAAGCACTCATGCAATTTTATCCTAACATTACAAATCATTATTTAATAAAACAAGTGTACTTAAAGCTCTAATAAGTATTTTTTAAACAGTGAATGTCCTAGGTCTTGTGAGGAGATTTGCATCTAACAATCAAGTCCTTGACTTCTTCTCTCATTGTTGGTCTCTCACCTGGATCCTTCTCAGTACATCTCAACGCCAGAAAAAGCACTTGTTCAACTTGTTCCCTCACATTTGAGGCCAAAAGTTCCTGTTCAAGGCTTGAGTCAACAATTCCATCAATGCTGCTTGTTTTCTCCCAGACAGATTTAACCCACCCCACAAGATTTGTTTCATCCATAAATGATGGATCATCTAGCACCTTCTTTTTGCTTATTAGCTCAAGCAAAACCACTCCATAACTAAAGACATCATACTTTCTACTCATTACTGTTGAATGAGCATTCTCTGGTACATGCCGAAGTAAACATGTGTTAATCCACACAAGAATTTATATTTAAAAAAATATAAAAAGAAGTTCAAGTAAACATAATGAACCAAAAGACTAGAAGAATTACCTGGTGCAATATATCCAACTGTTCCAGGAACAGTGAAAGATTGTAATGAAGTAGAGGAATGGTCTAGAAGTGTGGCAATGCCAAATCAGCAATATGAGGCTCCATATCAGAATCCAAAAGTGATATTTAATAAGGGATCATCTTGAAAATAGGTGAAGGGGAACTTAAACCTAATCGCGACATGTCGATAGAACCAAAGTTATCAAAACGTGACCCTAACCATGACCTATCGGTAGAACCAATACTATAAAAAAATTCTTAGATACCAATACTATAAAAAAGTTCTTAATTCTAAGAATGAAGGAAAAATTCTCATAAAGAAAAAACACAAATTTTATTAAATTCCAAATTCTCCATTCTAATCGCTTACAAGAGCTTATTTATAGGCTTAGTTAGGCAGTCCGGAAGTTAAAGCCCATTAATATTTGAATTGGCATAAAATCTCAACCGCTATAACTCCCGACTATAAAATCACATACACTATAACTCCCCAATATAAAATCTCAGCCGCTATAACTGGCTTTCCTATTTTTTTTCTGCCACCTACTAGCTACCAAAATTATTATGCGAAAATACATGTAAATGGATCCAAAGTAACTACTTAGTCCAAATTACACGACAATGACTTTTGGCTTTATTTGTGTTCTTCAAGATGGGCTTCATTCTTCATCAACTTGCAATAAAGTGACTCATTTTGGTGTAGCCTCTGATTCACTTTGCTTTAAACTTTCCTTAATTCCCAAACTCAGGCTTTGCAAAGATTGTTTCCTCATTTTGGTTTTGGACTTAGTCATGGAACCTCCAATGTCATGTAGATAGTCTTTGTCTTTTTCGATTGGGTTTCTATCATTCCCTCCCTCTTCAAAATGATTTGTCCCCAAATCAAATTCCTCACCTACAACAAATAAAGATAAATCAGCAACATTCAAAGTAGAACTTACATTACCATATGCAGTTGATAAATCCAGCTTGTAGGCATTGTCATTGATTCTTTCTAACGCTTGAAAAGTTTCATTTCCTCTTGGCTGCAACTTGTATTTTCTTTGAGTAAGAAACCTTTCTTTTTGCCTATGAACCCAAACGCAATCTCCAGGCTTAAAATTCATAATACACCCTTTATTTGCTTGCCTAGCATATTGTCCATTCCTCTTCTCAATGTTAGCTCGAACTTTGGCATGCACCTCTCTAACAAATTTTGCCTTCTCGTTGCATTCTTAAGTGTTGGTCATTCTTTGATTGCCTTTACCTTTTCTTCATCCACACTTATTCCTTTTGAGCTTACAACAAAACCCAAAAACACAACAGATTCAAGACAAAATGAACACTTTTTGAGATTTCCATACAATTTATATTTTCTCAAGACATTAAGAACAACATGCAAATGTTCAACATGTTCATATAAAGTCTTGCTATAAATCAAAATATCATCAAAATAGACTACTACAAATTTCCCAATGAAAGAACGCAAAACATGATTCATTAACCTTATGAAGGTGCTAGGGGCATTAGTTAAGCCAAATGGCATCACTAACCACTCATATAAGCCATATTTTGTTTTGAAAGCTATTTTCCATTCATCACCTTCTTTCACACGAATTTGGTTGTATCCACTCTTCAAATCAATTTTAGTAAACACACAAGAACCAAACAATTCATCAAGCATATCATCTAACCTAGGAATAGGATATCTATACTTTACAATGATTTTATTGATGGCCCGACTGTCAACACACATGTGTCATGTTCCATCTTTCTTTGGAACCAAGATAACGGGAACAGAACATGGACTAAGACTTTCCCTTACAAAGCCCTTTTGTAGCAACTCATTCACTTGCTTTTGAATTTCCTTTGTTTCCTCAAGATTTGTTCTATAGGCTGGTCTATTTGGAATTGGACAACCAGGAACGAGGTTAATTTGATGCTCAATACCTCTTAAAGGAGGTAATCCATGCAACACTTCATCTGGAAAAATATTAGTGAATTCTCTTTTGCTAATAACGCATTCTCAACCTCTTTTGTCTTTGCAAATGCACTCATTTTCTTACTTTTCTCTTCACTGCACTCAATTTCATGTTTTTTTTTCTTCTGCTTATTTTCACTCATATTTTCTTTTCTCTCTTTCTCTTGAATGCTCAATTGTTCTTCTCTCAACTTACACTCTCTTACTTTCCTCATTTTTATTTGGTCTTCACATACTTGCTTTGGAGATAATGGAGTATGAGTAATTTTCAGCTCATTGTAAATAAAAAACAAACAATTGGTATACCCATTGTAGGTCACCTTGCGGTTGAGCTGCCATGGGCGGCCCAAAGGTACATGCCCTGCCTCCATAAGAACCACATAACATAGTACTTCATCTTTGTAATTCTCAATAGTAAAAGGCACTACAACTTGCTTGTCAACCTTTACTTTTCCAATATTACTATGCCATTGTAGCTTATAAGGCCTAGTGTGTTTGGCAGTTTGCAAATTATTTTCTCCACTATGACAGTAGTAGCCACATTGGTGCAACTTCCACTGTTAATAATCATGCTACATACCTTGTCATTTATGTGACACCTAGTATGAAAATTATGTTCATGTTGCTTCATGTCATCATCTTCCTTAGGCTATATGCTAAGAGCATGCCTAGTGACAAGAATATCTCCATTTACAAGTTCAGTAACTTCCACGTCACTATAGTCCTCCAATAAGTTCTCATTTTCTATTTCTCCATTATCCAACATAACCATTGCTCTTTTATTTGGACATTAAGAAGCAATATGTCTAACTCCTTGACACCTAAAACACTTGATATCATGTGATCTATAGGATGTATTAGTGTCAATTTTACCTTTAGAAGGAGCATTTGAATATTTGACCTTCACCTCTTCTTTAGGATTTGTAACAACTTTATTGTTCTTCAAATTTGATCTCCATGAAGAGCTAGAAGATGAAGCGAACTTGGAAGAGCTTTTAGACTTTAGTTGCCTTTCCACTTGAATTGCTTTATGCAGCAAATCCTTTATCTCCATATAATGCTGTAACTTCACCACATCAGCTATCTCCTTCTTTAAGCCCCCAATGAATCTAGGCATAGTTACCTCACGATCTTCCTTCACATTGGCTCTAGTCATGGCTATTTTCATCTCCTCATAGTAATTCTACAGGCTCATAGAACCTTGTGTTAAACATTGCAATTTTCTGTGCAAGTCCCTATGGTAATGGTTTGATACAAATTTTCTTCTCATGACAGACTTCATATCTTCCAATGTACAAATATGCCTTTCTCCATATCTATGCCTGTTAATCACAAATTGATCCCACCAAATACTAGCATAGTCAATAAATTTAACAATTCCTAATTTTACCTTTTTCTCCTCCAAGCAGTTGTGACAATCAAACACATGTTCAACTTTTCTCTCCTACTCCAAGTATACTTCAAGATCATTCTTTCCTTGGAATGCACGGATTGTCATCTTAATATTACCCAAGTAATTGTCACGTCTTGGTTCACCTCTTCTACTCCTTTCATTTTCATTATATCGTCCATTTGAATACTCCTTTTCTTCTTCCTCATCATTGTGTCGACTAGTAGGGCCCCTATACCTTGGTATAGGTTGTAAATCATCCAGTTTTGCATTTATCACCTGTAATTGTTCATGAACAGCCTTGATGAATAATTTTAGATCAACATCCTGTTCTCCTTCTTTTTTACTTATGATTAAAATACTGCATAAAATCAAGTTAGAAAGAAAAAAAAACCTCACACAAACACTCTCTCACGTGTTTACACTCGAATTATGTTGTAGTTACTCGTGTATCACTCAATTTGTTTTTTTTTTGTTTCACTACTCTCGCCTTTTACCACTTAACTTTTCCATATGAGCTCTTAAGTAAAAACTTTTAAGAATGATGCTAAGCAGCAAGAAACAATAAAGATTTGGGTAATGTGATAACTTTAGAAAACAAGAATTAGCAAGAATTAATAATTGGATTTTTTTTTTGTGGATTGCAGTATGTAATGCAGTATGTAATGCAAAATAACAGTTTGACTACTAGCCATTTTTTTTTTGATAGAAAATTGAAAGAAAAAAAAATAGAGACGCAAATGAGAGAGAACACCTGATTTCAAGAGCTGAAGCTCTAATACCAAATGACATGATCTTAATAAGACCGTCTTGAAAATAGGTGAAGGGGGAACTTGACCCTAACCGCAACCTGCCGGTAGAACCAAAGTTATCAAAGTGTGACCCTAATAATGACTTGTCGGGAAAACCAACACTATAAAAAAGTTCTTAAAAGAAGAAAGGAAAAGTTCTCACAAAGAGAAAACACATTTTATTAAATTCCAAATTGCTTACAAGAGCTTATTTATAGGCTTAGCTAGGCAGCCCGAAAGTTAAAGCCCATTAGTTATAAAATCTCAACCGCTATAACTCCCCACTATAAAATCGCAATCGCTATAACTCCCCAATATAAAATCTCAACCGTTATAACTGGCTTTCCTTTTTTTTTTTCTGCCACCTACCAACTACCAAAATTATTATGCGAAAATATATGTAAATGGATACTGAGTAACTACTTAGCCCAAATTACATGACCATGACTTTGGGCTTTATTTGTGTTCTTCAAGATGGGCTTCATTCTTCATCAACTTGCAATAAAGTGACTCATTTTGGTGTAGCCTCTGATTCATTTTGCTTTAGACTTTCCTTAATTCCCAAACTCAGGCCTTGCAAAGATTGCTTCCTCATTTTGCTTTTGAACCTAGTCATGGGACTTCCAATGTCATGCAGATGGTCTTTGTCTTTGTCGGTTGGATTTCTATTAAAAAATATATTCTTTGGCTTAATGTCTTTGTGCACTATGACATGATCATAATCATGATGGAGATATTCAAGTCCATGTGCAATTCCAACAGCAATCTTATAGCGGACACTCCACTCCATAGATGGTGGTGGATACTTCTCATGCAGAACATCATGAAGACTTCCATTTTTCATGTACTTGTAAAGAACTAGACCACAGTCCTTTCTTAACCAGAAGTATTTTAGTCTTGCCAGATTTCGGTGCTTAATCTTCTCTTCTCAGTGGTTTCAATCTCTGTGCTCATGCTTGTGATCTGACCTTTGTTATCTGCAAAGGGTATTTTCTTTATAGCAAAAACTTTGTCTAGACTGAATTCAACTTTGTAGATAACTCCATGTGCTCCTCTTCCAATAATATGCCTATCATTAAGGTTGTCTGTGACCTTCATCACTTTTTGAGGAAAGAAGACGACCGTTGTTAGGAGAAAATCTTGAATTCCTGCTTGTAGTGTAGCACATAAACAAGACCAAGTGACAGAAATGTTACAAGTAGTGTGGATCCAAGTGCTATCATCACAATTTTAATTTTACTCAGCCCTTTTGGATGTGTGGAATTGCTCTCATCACATGGCTTCAAGCTGTTACATTTGGAACAATTCAGCCCATGTGAAGGAAGACATCTGACACATAAGCCAGGATTGCCCAAGAATGATGAAGGAGAAGAATGGAGCAAGTTCAGCAGTGTGTCTGGAAGAGGACCAGAAAAGGAATTGTATGAAATATTGAGTGCAACCAGTGAAGAGTGATCTTCAAGAACATCAATCTTTCCAGTCAGATTGTTAACAGAAATATCCAGGCTTTGCAGCATTTTCAGTTTCCCAATCACTGGAGGAATTTCACCTGTCAACCCATTAGCACTTAGGTTCAACCCATAAAGAAGATTCTGCAACTCACCAATTGATCCAGGAATTTGGCCTCCAAAAGAATTCCCCCCAAGATTTAGATAAAAAAGGCCTTTAAATTCTGATAAGAAAGTTGGGATACCACCAGTCCAATGATTTTCCCTTAAGTTTAATGTGGTTAACCCTGTCCAAGTTCTCAAACTTGATGGGAATGAGCCATTTAGAGAATTGAACTCGGCATCAAAGTACACCATTTTGTTACAATTGGACAGCTCAGGTGGCAAAGAACCTTCCAACTTGTTGTGAGAAAGGTTCAGCCTTTGAAGATTCACAAGGCTTCCTAGCTCAAAGGGTATGTGCCCTGAAAAATTGTTGTGGGACAAAATAAGAACAGTAAGATTTGTGAAGTTTCCCAAACTTGATGGAATCTCTCCTCTGAAATTGTTCTCGCTGATGTCCATGTAGGTTAGATTGCTAATGCTTGTAAGATCAGGTAGAGGTCCTGTTAAGTTATTTCCATCGGAGGTGTAACCTAGCAAGAGTTGTACATCTTCCTATGTCAAGAGGTATACCACCTTGAAATTGATTTGAAGCCATGAGTAGCATTTCTAATTGCTGTCCAAAGCAAAGATTAGATGGGATGGTGCCAGTGAAGTAATGATACGAGACATCAAATAGCACTAAACTGCTATTGATTCCTAAGTTTTGAGAAATGACTCCAGAGAATTGGTTTTTATACAATGTGAGGCTTTTCAGTCGTTGAGTTCTGTCAATTCTAAAGGTAGTTCCCCAGAAAGATTATTGTAATGCACAATCACGTTCTCAAGACCAGGAATTTTCCGAAGGCTCACTTGAATTCCACCTGCCAAATGGTTGAAATTCAATCTAAGATCTTGCAATTGACTTAGCATTCCTAATTCACTTGGAATCTCACCCTCAAGATCGTTGTTACTTAACATCTACACTTTTAAGGACCTACAGTTACCAATTTCTGGAGGTATTTGTCCAGACAAATTATTGGTTTCAAGGCGAAGAGTAGAAAGTTCACTTAGTTGGCCCAAGGATGATGGGATGCTGTCTCCTAAACTATTGTTGAGAGCATAAAATTCTGTTTATCCGCTGCTATTTCCCAAGCTTGAAGGTATGTCCCCACTAAATTTATTGGATGACGGACCCAAATAATATAAACATTTACATCTGCTAGAACCCAATAATGGAATGGTACCCTCAAGTCCATTATTGTTGACAGATAAATAAACAACACTTTGGAGATTATTAAGATTCTCAGGGAAAACTCCATGCAACTGGTTATAATCCAAAAGTAATTCTACTAATTTACTGCAGTTTCCAATGGATGGGGGAATCCTTCCTGACAACTGATTGTTATCCAGATAGAGCATCAAAATTTCTGTACTGTTCCCAACATTCATTGGAATGGGACCGGCCAGATAGTTGTTGCTGAGGAGAAGATATTCAAAGTGTTGGAGTTGAAACAAGAACTCAGGAATTTGACCGGTTAGCATATTGTCCATAACGCTAAAAGACACTAAATTCAGCAAGTTTCTCAAACTATCTGGTATTTGTCCACTGATGCTGTTATCAGAAAGGTTCAAGTTCTCAAGTTTACTACAATTTCCTAACTCAGGAGGTATTTTCCCTGAGAAGTTGTTAAAGGTCAAGTCAAGTGTTTGCAAGTGACTCAAGTGTGCTATTTCAGGTCCTAATGGACCTGAAATTGAGTGGCCAGAGGGATTAAGAAAGTTTGCATTGTGGTTATTGTCACACTGGACTCCCAACCAAGAGCATGGAGTGGAATCAGAAGCATTCCAGCTGGAGTTTATGGGATGAGGCACAAATGTCCAATGCCTTAGAAGTGACAGAAGAGCCACCCCATCAGTGTTCAATGCATTAACAGCATATAACAAGGCAGATAAGCAAAGCATGAGCAAATTGAGCCTCATCATAGTGTGTGGTTAAACACACACAAGCTGACTAAAGATAAATTGATAATTCAGTAACAACAGTATAAAGAGAAAATGTACCTATCTTTTTGCTTTTGGGAATGAGATGGATACAGAATTGATCACTGAAATCTGAATGAAGGAGGATTGAGAGAGAAAGGAAATAAGAAAGGGAAAAGTAAAGGAAACAGTGCTGGGTGTCATTGGAACTATGCTGGCTGCTCGCTATATTGAAGGCAGTCTATGTGGAGTCAAAATTATTAGGCAGTACTGAATACAATGTGTGAATGATCTTGATCGATACATGTATTTAAATTTTTTAATGTATATAAAAAAATCAATAATACTTAATTACATATTATATAAATGTTAATACACGTGGTACAAAATTAGTTAATAATTTTTTTGTACTCTAAATTAAATATATATTAAGACAACTCTTGTAGCAAGTATTGGGTGAATTAAGTTCTGCATAGATATTATAAACAACACAAAATCCTTCATTATTCACAACTTGAGGTTTTAAAATCTTGCCTCCATTCACCTTAAATAAGTAATTGAGGTCTATTCATTCAGTTTTAAATATTAATTCAATACAAATACGCGATAGTTATGAATAACAATTTGATTTGAGATTAAAAAATGGTAAAAAAATTTAAGTAGTTAAAAGTACACAAATTATATTTACAAACTTAAAATATATTTAAGTCTTTCATTAATATCTACTTATTTATGTTTCAAAATCTCATTTTGGCATAAATCATATGTATGGATACAAGATTACAAATTTAAATATATTATAGATGTTAGAAGATTTTTTAAACTTTTATTTGTTAGATATAGACTTTGAATTTTTATTTTGACATAAGTTACTTGTAGAGTTATAAAACATGTTTTTAAATATCATAATGTCTTTTTTGAGCTATACATATAATATTTAAAATGGTGGGAGACTTAGACCTTTGTAACTTATACAAACTTATATGCGTAAATATATATGTTTTCTCATTATAACTTTTACAAAATGATAAATGATATTATTTTATAATATATTTCATATAAAGAGTAATCAACTAATTATCTTTTCAATCTTTTTTTAAAATGCATTAATAGAATAATATAGTTATTTTATTTTATTTATTAACTAAAATAAATATACCAATAAAAATATCATAATAATTGATAGAAACCCAATCGACAAAGACAAAAGCCATCTGCATGACATTGGAGGTTCCATGACTAAGTCCAAAACCAAAATGAGGAAGCAATCTTTACAAGGCCTGACTTTGGGAATTAAGGAAAGTTTAAAGTAAAGTGAATAAGAGGCTGCACCAAAATAGGTCACTTTATTGCAAGTTGATGAAGAATAGAGGCCATATTGAAGAACACAAATAAAGCTCAACGTCATTATCATGTAATTTGGTCTAAGTAGTTAATTAAGATCCATTTACATGTATTTTCGCATAATAATTTTGGTAGCTGGTAGGTGGTAGACAAAAACAGGAAAGTCAGTTATAGTAGATGAGATTTTATGGTGTGAGTCATAGCGGTTGAGATTTTATAGTGTGGAGTCATAGCGGTTGAGATTTTATATTGTGGAGTTATAGTGGGGAGTTATAGTGGGGAGTTATAGTAGTTGAGATTTTATGCCAATTAAAATATTAATGGGCTTTAACTTCTCGGCTGCCTAGTTAAGCCTATAAATAAACTCTTGTAAGCAATCTGAATTGAGAATTTGGAATTTAATAAAATTTGTGTTTTCTTTTTGTGAGAACTTTTCCTTTGTTCTTAGGATTAAGAACTTTTTTTTATAGTGTTGGTTTTACTGGCAGGTCGCAGTTAGGGTCACGCTTTGATAACTTTTGTTCTACCAGCAGGTCGCGGTTAGGATCAAATTCCTCTTCACCTATTTTCAAGACAGTCTCTTATTAAGATCGTGCCAATAATTGTTAGTCTTGAATTTTAGAGGCTCATATTTAGTTTGAAATTTTTAGCCTAACCTATTATAACTTGCAACCTGCATTGCATTAACCTGGAATGGATTGAGTAGTTTGTTTTGCTAGGTCTACAAATAATGTAAACATTATTATGTTTATTTTGTGAGATTTTATTAAATTTTCTTTAACAAAAGCTTTGGTATATTATGCAAATTTTAAAGTAACTAATTTTTTTTAATTTATTTATTACCCCCACTGTTGGAGATATTGTAAATATCTGATAAGATATGATAGGTAACCTATTAAGAGGTTACATATATCTAAATATCTTATTAGATTAAGTGGTTCCAAATATTTAAATATCTTATTAAGAGATTGTAAATATCTCATGTTATCTAGTTATCTTTTAATTTGTTATTAGTTTATCTTTAGGTAGTTGACATTTACCCTATAAAAAGGGAGAGTAGAAATTGTATAATTCAATTCAATCAATACACAATTTCTTTTACTTCCAATTTGGTATCAAAGCTCCAGATCTTGGGAGCTTTGTTTCCGCTGCCTCACTTCAGTGAACTGCTACCCTCTGACAAGATTCACACGCTGGTGCAAGACTAGTCAAAATCCTCTTTGTTGTTCCCAACTATTAGTGGTAATGGCAGAAGACAAAGTCATTACCTTGGGACCTAATGAACTTCCAAATTTGGTGAGTTCTTATCGCCTTGACGGCCGCAATTATCTACAAAGGATACAATATATTCGTACTACTCTTAAAGGGCGCAAGAAGTTAAGTCATATTGAAGGAAACAACCCACCTAGAGATGACCAAAAGTTTGAAGTATGGGATGATGAGGATTCTCTCATAATGACATGGTTATGGAACTCTATGACTCCAGAAATAAGCCAAAATTATATGTTTTATTCCTTTGCACGTGAGATATGAGAGAATCTCATTGAGACATATTCAATGAAAGAGGACTCTGCTGCTTGCTATGATATTGAAAGCAAAATCTTCAACTCTAGACAAGGAACCCTCTCCATAACAGAGTACTATGAGACTCTAAACGGGTTATGGATCGAGTTGGACCAGTACCAAGGATTGAGAATGTGCAAAGCTGATTCTGTTGCATATACTAGGCTCGTTGAAAGGGGGAGAATCTTTAAGTTTCTTCATGACTTGAATTTTGAATACGATCTTATTCGGGTTCAGATTCTAGGTAAGGAGAAGCTTCCCTCTTTGTTTGAGGTATTTTTTATTGTGCGGAGTGACGAAACCCGACGATTAATCATGCTTGAGAAAGGAAACTCCAACACAGGATCTGCAATGGTGACAAGAAAAGGTGCCACAAAAAGATCAACCTCTGAAGAAAAATCATTCACAAAGAGTAGTCGTGGAGAATACTGTACGTATTGCAAACAATCAGGACATACTAAGGATACGTGCTACAAGCGTTATGGAAAGGAGAAAGTTCTTGAAAGAATGGGTGGAAATAAATGCTCAACTTAAATGTGGGTGAACCAAACAACCTCCAATAAGGAGAATGAAGTTGAACATCCTTCTACCTCGCATCTTGACCAGGATATTCAAGCCTTTAGTAAGGAGGAGATGGACTGCCTTCGAGCCCTCCTAAACTCAACAAGTAAACCTCTTGGTTCATGTGGTTTGACTATGAATGGTAAGAGTTCCTTCAATATTTCTAGTTTAGTTCCACAAAGCATTTGGATCCTTGATTCCGGGGCAATAGATCATATGAACCTGTTTCCCTCACATTTGACATCATACCTTAAAGTACCCAAAAGACAACTCATTACTATTGCTAATGAAGATCATGTTCCTATTGCTGGATCTGGCAATGTCCAACTTCACTCCTATTTATCTCTACACAATGTTCTTCATGTTCCAAAACTAGCTACCAACCTTATCTCCATTAATAAACTTATACAAGATTGGAATTGTACAGTGACATTTTTTCGTTCTCATTGTGTTATTCAGGAACATACAACGGGGAGGACGATTGGAGTTGCTAAAGAGCAGGGTGGGTTATATTATTTACAACATACAAAGATAGGTAACAACACCAATAAGGAAGAATTGCCTTCTAGTCAACAAGCAACCTCAGAAACTTAGGAAGCTTCTCAAATTTGGCTTTATCATAAACGTCTTGGACATCCACTGTTTGGGTTACTTAAGACAATATTTCCACATTTATTTACAAAAGAATCTGTCGAGTCCCTTAAGTGTGATATTTGCCAGTTTTCAAAGCACCATCGTGCAACATTTTCTCCTAGTAATAATAAATGTCTTGAACCTTTTGACCTCATTCATTCTGATATGTGGGGGCCAACTAGTAACTCTATACCGGGGGCTAAGTGGTTTGTATCATTCATTGATGATTGTACCCGTGTGACATGGATATTTCTTATGGAACATAAATATGAGGTTTGTTAAATATTTGTTGATTTTTTTCGTCTTGTCAAAAACCAATTTAATAAATCCATTAAAAGACTACTGTTAGACAATGGTATCGAATTTGTAAATCTTGAGTTCTCCAAGTTTCTTAAAGATAATGGTGTGGTTCATGAACTGACATGTGTGAATACTCCCCAACAAAATGGAGTTGTAGAAAGGAAAAATCGTCACCTCCTTGAAGTTGCTAGAGCCTTCCTCTTCCAAATGTCTGTTCCTAGTGTATATTGGGGAGAAGTCGTCCTAACTGCCACCTATCTCATAAATAGGTTACCCACTTAGGTCTTAAACGATATTAGTCCAATTAAACATATGTTATCCTTCCTTCCTTCTTCTCCCCTAATGTTAAGCTTACCAAGTCGTGTCTTTGGGTGTATCGCCTTTGTTCACTTTCATAATCCACATTGTGGGAAGTTAGATCCAGAAGCTATCAAATATGTTTTCATTGGTTATCCCTCAAATAAAAAGGGCTTTAAGTGTTATCATCCTCCGAGTCGTTGGTTCTTTGTTTCAATGGATGTTACTTTTCATGAAACATAGTCATTCTTTGTTGGTCCTCCACTTCAAGGGGAGAGTTATCTAGAAGTCGAGTCTGTCATCGAGTCATTACCTTTTCCTACTCAGGATGTTCAAGTTCAAGAAGTCACGAAACCCACTCTGGTCCTAGAGCAAGTCCAAATGTCTGAGCTGGATGTAAGTATCCCTGATAACTCTATTGAGGATGTTACTGATGATATTCCTATTGCTTTGAGGAAAGGGAAACGATCATGTGTCAAGTATCCTATTTCTCAATTCGTGCATACTGACCATCTCTCTATACAACATCAAAGTTTTATTGTTGCCATTAATGCAATCAAAACACCTACATCAATATAGGAAGCTTTGAAAGATGAGAATTGGGTTCAAGCAATGAAAAAAGAGATGGAGGCGTTAGAGAAAAACTCAACTTGGGAGATTGTTGATAGACCCAAAGACAAAAGAGTTGTAGGCTGTGATGAATATACATTGTGAAGTGTAAATCTGATGGGACCCTTAAGCGATACAAAGCAAGATTGGTTGCTAAATGGTATACATAAACTTATGAAATAAATTATGAGGAAATATTTGCCCTTGTAGCAAAGATGAACACGGTAAGAGTTATTATTTTCTTAGCCGCCCACTTTGGTTGGAACTTGCAATAGTTTGATGTTAAAAATACCTTCCTTCATGGAGACCTAGAAGAAGAAGTCTACATGGAGACCCTCGAGGATTCTATTCTCACAATGAGAAAAACAAGGTATGCAGACTCAAAAAGGCATTGTATGGACTTAAATAGTCTCCCCGAGCATGGTTTGGAAGATTTGCTCAAGTCATGATATCCCTAGGATACAAACAAAGTTAAGGTGATCATACTCTTTTTATAAAAGATTCTCCTAATGGTAAACTCACTCTTCTCCTAGTCTATGTAGATGATATGATTGTTACAGGTGACGACAAGATTGAAAAACTATATCTGAAAGAAAAACTGGCAACACAATTTGAAATGAAGGAGTTAGGAAAAGCTGAAATACTTCGTTGGAATTAAGGTTGCATATTCCAAACAAGGTATCTTTATCTCCCAGAGGAAGCATGTACTCGATCTCCTCAAAGAAACAGGAAAATTGGGATGCAAGATCTCAAGGGTACCTATTGAACAAAACCATAAGATTGGCTCTAAGGAAAGTCCAATCATAGAGAAGTCCCAATATCAAAGATTAGTGGGGAAATTGATCTACTTATCCCACACTAGGCCAGATATTGCCTATGCTGTTAGTGTGGTCAGCCAATTTATGCATGATCCTAGGGAAAGGCACCTTCAGGCAGTTGAAAGGATCTTCCAGTATTTGAAGGCAAGTCCAGGAAAAGGACTATTGTTCAGAAAAGAAGGAACGTTGTCCATGGAAATATATACAGATGCAACTATGCAGGATCGGTTGTGGATAAAAGATCCACCTTAGGATACTGTATGTTTCTATGACGAAATCTAGTAACTTGGAGGAGCAAGAAGAAAAATGTGGTTGCTCGATCTAGTGCAGAAGCAGAATTTTGAGTTATGGCATAGGGTATATGTGAAGGATTGTGAATGAAGATTATTCTTGATGACCTCAAAGTAAAATATGAGGGATCTATAAAGTTGTTTTGTGACAACAACTCAACTATAAGTATTGCCCATAATCCAGTTCAACACGATAAGACAAAACACATTGAGATTGACAAACATTTCATTAAAGAGAAGTTAGACAGTGAACTTATAGTCACAACACATGTTCCTACAGGACTCCAAGTGACAGATGTTTTCACCAAAGGGCTCCCTGCAACTAGATTTCAAGAACTTAATGGCAAGTTAGGAATGATTGTTATTCATTTACCAACTTGAGGGGAAGTGTTGGAGATATTGTAAATATCTGATAAGATATGATAGGTAACCTATTAAGAGGTTACATATATCTAAATATCTTATTAGATTAAGTAGTTATAAATATTTAAATATCTTATTAAGAGATCATGAATATCTCATATTATCTAGTTATCTTTTAATTTGTTATTAGTTTATCTTTAGGTAGTTGACATTTACCCTATAAAAAGGAGATTAGAAATTATATAATTCAATTCAATCAATATACAATTTCTTTTACTTTTAATTCCTTCCGATTCCCACTAATAATCTTAGTAGAATGTGATTTTTATTTGAGTTATTGGATTATAATTATATATTATCTTAATTGTGAAATTTTGTCAACATTAAATAACTAAGAAAATAATCAACACCCACTATTGAATTAAAAATTCCTTTTACTTATATTAAATTTACAAAATTTTATATTAATTTAAAATTATATTATTTGACACTTTCTTTATATACATTAAAATTAACATGACATACAAAGTGAATTTAAATTAATCAGTTAATCATGGTTAAAGTAAATTAACCGAAATTTCTCCCAACTAGACAATGATTAATTTAGAGACGTTTGATTATATAATGTTTTTAAAAAATGACGAATATACTGATATTTTACATAGTCAGCTCTCCAAGTCTACTTAAAAACAATGTTTGTTCATAGCTAGGTAAGTAAGAATGGGGACAGCAGGATTAAGAAAATGTCTACCAATCCCGAAATAATGTTGTTTTAAATATTTCAAAAGTAAAGTCCTTCATTGATTGTTTTAGAACTCAAAATCTCATCTAAAATTTTGACTTGGTTAATATATAGTTTTATTTTTCTTTTACTTTTAATTTTGACGTGGTTAAGAAACGAGATCCACTAGCTTTTTCAATACTCTTTTTTATTTTTATTTTTACAAAGAAAATTGTATAGTTGTAGAGTGAACACATTCAATTTTATATGTGAACACATTCAATATTTAAACATGATCAAGAGAACTTATGGAAGACCTTATCAAAGATTCCATTCTATGTAGTAACTTTTCTATCCCGGAACTAGTATTAACACGCTATCATACTAATTAATAGCGTTCACATTACTTGTCTATATACAAGTCGCAGACAATGATGGACTTGAAGGGTATGAACATATCCACATAACCTCTCAATGTCATCTCTTTCGTAAATAATTTAAGGAAACATCTTTATATGAATTCAAATATGAGTTGAAATTGACCCAGTAATTAATACAATATTAAATAATAAAAATAAACTAAAAGAGGAATGGTTGCCAACAATCCAGTTAATTAAGGTATATTTGAATTTTCAGCTGGAAACTCCCGTTTTCTCATGACAGAAAATTTTGACTTAGTACTTTTAATACATTATTTGATTGAGAAACTACGTTTAATGTACATGATGCATGCCAAGCCGTAGCAAAATTTTCAGTCGAACAAATAGTATATAGTACACTCTTCTTAAAAAAAAGTCTAGAAGTTATTATTAAAATGCTCCCATGTTGTCACTTAATCATGCATCAAATTCAGTCGCTAAGCGCCAGGTTACATTATTAATTTTTTTTAGTTTAAGACTAAATGTATTTTTTTACGTTTTTTTTATTATTTAATGTAATTATATATTAATTTAAATTCGAGAATACTTGATAAGTTAAAATAATTTTATCCTAATTAATTTATTTGCTCAATGATTATATTATTAGATTTTGGTAATATTAATTTTTAAAATTAATATTAAAAGGGTTAATTTTGAAAATTTATGTGAATAAAAATATTGTAAATATAACCTTTTAAAAAATAAATTTTATTAAATAATAAAATAAAATAACTTTACAACTTTATTTATGATTTTAAAAATATGTATAACAAAAAAATTAAAATTATTACTACGTATTGATACATAGTTACAATTAAAATTATTTTTAAGAATTCATATTTCATATATATACGTGAGTGCGCCGGTGTTTTAGATAAAGACTTTTTTCAGAAGGCAATTATGTAGAATTATTGTAAAAAAAAAAAAAAACTCTCTTTTCATGAGTATTTCGTCATACGTGCATGATTTTGTAGTAAATTAATTTTGAAAAAAAAAAATTAAAATAAGAGATAATTATTCCATTAAAATAAATTAACACTAGAAGCGCGACAAAGTTGAATGAGCGCTACCAATTCCTTTTTTATTCTGGCGGTAGACGAGACCAAGCCTGGGAGGTGGAACTTGTACATCATAATATAAACTCTCTTAATTTCCAATGCCACTTGCACTCTATCATCATCTCTATAAATTTCACTTCGTTTTTTTTTCACAATCACAATTTGCGACAAGTAATCAGATTCTCAAGAACAACATAGAAAGAAATTGAAAATTTTGTTTGTAATGGCTTATCAACAAGGTGTCAGTGCGTTTGTTCGATTCCTTGTTTCCTTAATATTGCTGCATCATTTTCCATGTTTCGTCAAAAGGTACAATTAAACCTGTTCATATTCTAGTTAAAATCAAAATCAAATCATATTCTAGTTAAAAAATTATATATCTATAAATTTGGCCAAATATAAATCTCCAGTTACTAGGCCGATTTTAGTTGGTGAATTTGTCTAATAATGTACTTTTTCACATATTCTATATATATTGCTAGAACTCTTCATTATTTTTTACATATATACATTAATATCGCTATATATTAGTACCTTACATAGTATATTGAAATGAGAATCTTGACTTTTTTTTGACGGAATCAATGTACTTCTTTTGTTTTGATTTGAAATTGCTGGTTCGTACAGTACTCAATGTGATGACTATTCAACACCATTGCCACCAAATCAACTACAAAATAATATCGATGTACCCAAAAATTTCGGTGCTGAAGTCTGGTATGTTGCTTACTCTAATATTGATTTACTTACCTTGTTATCTACCTTTTGTAGTTCTTACTTAACTCATCTCATTTTATTTATTTAAATATTCTTTTTCTTCAATATTAGCTGAACTAATCAATTTTATCACTATCAATTTTATTTCAGCTTTTTATATTTTTTATTAAATCAGTTTTAAAATTCACCAAAATATCGTAAATATTATGACCAATTATTCAATTCAAACGTTCTTTGTGCTTTAGGAAACCGACTGATATTATTTTTAATCTATACATATTTATTATTAATTAAATTTTTTATGTAATTCATAAACTAATCGACTTAGATGATTTGTTAAAATATTTTTTAATAGAATAAAATTTGTACGAGGTCAATTCTTATATAATGATATTATTATTTAATTTACTTATTAATAAAAAAAATCGACATCCTAATTCTTCAAGCTTTCCTCATCTCGCCACCACCTCAAATTCATGAACAAGTGCCTAGCAATTTCGATGCATACGTATAGTTGTATGTTGCAAATAACTCAAAAAGTAATTTTATTTAGCTTATATAATCACCAGATTCTTATTATGTATATTATGACGAGATTCTTATTTAATGTATATTTTGTTTAATTTATTTTAAAAATTCTTATTTTCAAGTTAATTGGTTGAATTAATTAAAATTTTGCCATCAATAATTTTAAGTATATTTTTATCTATTGATTTATCTGTTTTGAAAGAATAAAAATATAAAAAAAAATCACATATTAAGATATCTAGACTTCAAATTTAAGTTCTCTTTCAAATGTTATTAAACATCGATTGATTTTCTGTGTACAACGCATATTTGATCTTGTTTCTCTGTTGAATTTTGTTAAACTTATCTATTAAAAACTAACTTTGTCTATGTTTTCTCGGTTAGTTCGTTAATTTTTTTTCTCTAAAAACTTCATCGAAAGAAATATTAGTAATATGTATTTTATTTTTCAATTTTATCAAATTATATAATGATATTTCTGAATATATATATATATATATATAATGATATTGTATTCACTATGTTTCATTGATACAGTTCTCAAAGTGATCATCACACACCCCCACTACCTTCTACACCAACTCAAACTCATGACAAAGTGCCATGCAATTCTGATGCAAAATTACATTTGTAAGTTGTTAATAATTTAAATATTATTAGCAAGTAATTTGTAAGGATTTATTGAGTTTGTAGGACTATCCTATTTTGGTGAATTCGTATGATTCCACTTACTTAAACTTTTTTAGTTAAAAATAATATTTTAAATATTAATTTTATTTTTCTTATAATGTATCTACAAGGATTCTTGTTTAATTAAATTTAGTTTAATTTATTAAGAAAAATTCCTTTTCAAGTTAATTAGTAGAATTAATTAATTTTTTCTCTAATAATTTTATTTTGCTTATTATCTATATATATAATTTTAATCTGGTATTACTTTTCTCCTCTAAAATTCATAGATATTTAGGAAAAAAAATTTGGCCCACTATTAGCAAAACAAAACAGTCCATATAAATTTTGGATAAAGTTTGAACAAATAACTTAAATATTAATTTTATATAGTTTATTATGTATCTAACGTTATTTTAATTTAAATTCTTTTTTATATATTAAATAAATCTTCATTTAAATTTATTTAATTTTGTTATTAATAATTTTATTGTTCTTTATTTATTAGTTCAAAAAAGTCTAGATATAAAAAACACTCACACATTAAGATATCAAGACTTCAAATCAAAGATCCTAATCCTATAGAAAATTGAGTAAACTGGGATCAACTTCGATTAAATTATAACAAAGCAAGTTTGACCTTAAGTATGATTGTGTATATATTTTTTATTGAATGATTAATTCATTAAATTTATATGAAGAAAACTAAATTTTTCTATATTTTTTTAGTTAATACTCTAAACTTTTTTAGGTCTTTACCAAAAGAAATAATAATAATATTTTTATTTTATAATTTTCGTTGCATTATTTAATGATATTTATTGACTTATTTTTGTTGTTGTTGATACAAGACTGAAAATAGTCACACACCTATCTCCGTCACCAATTCAAACTTTTAACAACAAATCACACGTGTATATATATATATATATATTATGTTTAGCTTATTATGTATCTAAAATGATTTTTATTTGAATATTTTATGTTTAATATATTAAATAAATTTTTGTGTAAACTGAATGGAATGAATTGATTAATTTTTCATTAATAATTTTATTTAATTTTTGTGCTTTATATTTATTAGTTTTAAAAAATCCTAACATAAAAATATTCACATGTTACGATATCTAGATTTCAATTTATAAACTCCGTTCCCGCCCTCAATTCCATCTAACAAGAACATGCCACGTAATTCTGAGATAGAATGCATGTTACTAATAATTTAAATATTAATTATATTCAGCTTATTATGTCTATAATTAAGGTGATTTTTATTTAAGTATTTTTTTTAATATATTAAATAAATTTCTATGTGAAGTGAATTTAATGAATTAATTAATTTAGCAATTAATAATTTTATTCAATTTTTTATGTTCAGTTCCAAAAGAATAAAAAATATATAAAAATATTCACGTGTTCAAATATCTGGACTTCAATTCAAACACTCTAATACTTATGAAAAATGATTAAATTAAGATTAAACTTCGATTATGTTATGTAACAAGGCAAGTTTGAGCTTAAATATATCCTATATATAATTTTTTTTTTATTGAATGGCTAAATTCTTAAATTTATTCATAGAAAAATAAATGTGTGTACATTTTTTGGGTTAGTTTATTCATTTTATTTTCAAGTCTTTAGAAAAAATATACTAATATATTTTTATTTTGTGCTTCTTGTCGAATTATTCAATAATATTTTATTGATTTTTGTTGATACAGGACTGAAGGTGATCCCACATCCCAATCTCCACCACCAATTAAAACTTTTGAGAATGAGACACGTAAAGTAGAAACAAAAACGTACGTGGCTAACAACTCAATTATCAATTATATTTAGCTTTTACCTACCTAAGGTGATTTTTATATAAGTATTTTTTTTGTTTAACATATTAGATAAATTTTCATGTGAATTAAATTAAATAAATTAATTAAAGTCGCCATTAATAATTTTATTTACTTTTTATGTTTTTTATTTATTAGTTTCAAAAGAATTTAAATATGAAAATATTCACATGTTAAGATATCTCGACTTCAATTCGGAGATTTCAATGCTATACAAAATTGATTAAACTATTATTAAACCTCAATTAAGTTTTTATGAGTATTAAAACAAATTTGACCTTTAAGTATGTTTGTACTTTTCTTTTTACTGAATGATTAATTCATTAAATTTTATTTTTGGAAGATTAAATTTGTCTTCTTTTTGTTTAGTTCATTAATTTTTTTTCAAGTCTTTACCAAAATAAATACTAATAGTACAATTTTTATTTTAAGATTCTTGTTGAATTATTTAATGATAATTTTATTGACTTTTTTTTTGTTGATACAGGACTAAACCTGCTCATACACCCCCACCTCCACCGCCAATTTAAACCACTGCGTTACCCCCACCTCTACCGCCAATTCAAACCACTGTGTCACCCCCACCTCCACCACCAATTCAAACCACCGTGTCACCCCCACCTCCACCGCCAATTCAAACCACCGTGTCACCCCCACCTCCACCGCCAATTCAAACCACCGTGTCACCCCCACCTCCACCGCCAATTCAAACCACCGTGTCACCCTCACCTCCACCGCCAATTCAAACCACCGTGTCACCCCCACCTCCACCACCAATTCAAACCACTGTGTCACCCCCACCTCCACCGCCAATTCAAACCACTGTGTCACCTCCACCTCCACCGCTAATTCAAACCACTGTGTCACCTCCACCTCCACCGCTAATTCAAACCACTGTGTCACCCCCATATCCACCTCCACCGCCAATTCAAACTACTGTGTCACCCCCACCTCCATCGCCAATTCAAACTACTGTGTCACCTCCACCTCCACCGCCAAATCAAACCACTGTGTCACCCCCACCTCCACTGCCAATTCAAACCACTGCGTCACAGAACTTTCATATAAAAACAAATATGTATGTTGCTAATAACTCAAATATTGATTATATTTAGCTTATTATATATTTAGTGTGATTTTTATTTAATTTTTATTGTTTTTAATTTATTAATTTCAAAATAATCTAAATATGTACAAAATTCACATATTAAGATATGTAGACTTTAATTCAAAGATCCCAATGCTGTATACGGAGGAAATGGAGTATACTAAGATTAAGTCTCGATTGGATTTCTATTAAGTATATTTGTATTTTTTTATTTATTGAATGGATAATTCCTTAAATTTATTAATAGAAGACTAATTTTGTCTATTTTTTTTTTGTTAATTTCTTTTAAGCCTTTACCAAAATAAATACTAATAATTATTTTTTATTTTATAATTTTGATTGAATTATTTAATGATATTTTATTAACTTTTTTTTATTGTTGATATAGGTCTCAAAGTGCTCAAAGCCCTCCAATTCAAATTCATGAAAACGAGTCCCACCATTCCGATGAAAAAGTAGATATGTATATTTCTAATAACTCAAATATTAATTATATTTAACTAATTATCTAAGATGATTTTAAAGTATTTCTTGCTTAATATATTAAATAAATCTTCTTTTAAATTTAATTAATTAATTTTTTCATCAATAATTTTATTTAATTTTTATTGTTTTTATTTATTAGTTTCAAAAAATCTAAATATAAAAAATTCACACTTTAAGATACGTAGACTTAAAATCGAATATTCCAATAGTATAAGAAATTGACTAAACTACAATTAAACGCCATTTGAATTTTTATGTAACAAGACAAGTTTGACTCTAAGCATATCTGTGCATATATTTTTCTTTATTGAAATAGTAATATGGTAAATTAATCTATAAAACACAAAATTTGTTTAATGTTTTGGATTAGTCCATTAATTTTTTTTGCAAGTATTTACTATAAAATATACTAACGACACATTTTTTTTTTTATTTTGAAATACTTGTTTTTATGTAATGATATTGTATTGATTATATATATATATATAGAACTGAACGTGATTCTTACACGCTCCGAGTTCCTCCACCAATTGAAATTAATAACAACTGGTCACACAATTCCGATCCAGAAATAGATATGTACATCGCCAATATCTTAAATATTAATTATATTTATTTTATTATGTTTGTCTTTTACTATATTTTGTTTTATAAGATATCTACACTTCATGATTTTACTATATTTTTTTTATAATTTTCTTTGCTCATGATTTTATTATGATTTTATGATTTTTATATTTTTTACGTGAAGATGAGTTTTATTATGTTTATTTTTTTATTGTATAATATATTGATAATGATAAATAATAAATTTATTTTATTTTTATTATTATTTTTTTAAATATTTTATATTATATTGTTTATTTTAATTATTATATTATTTATAATATTTATTTTATTATTTCAGTATTATACTTCAATATATTGATATTGATAGATTATATATTTATTTTATTTTTTATTTTTATATTATACTATTCATTTTAACCATTGCATTAATTATTTTATTTATTCTATTATTTTTAACATTATACTTTAGTATTTTTTTATATTGACTTTTTAAGATATTTTAATCACTATACTAATTATCTTAAAATGAAATAAAAAAATATATAAAATATTATATAAGGATGTCAATTTCTGTCATTTCATATTTATGAGCTACTTCAACATATAATTTTACCAAACAATTATTATTCAATAAGTTAGTTTAACATTTTTTAGTTTACGGATAACTTTTCAACTTTTAACTAACCATTTATCTAGTTTTGCCAAACAAGTAAAATATTTTTTATTTTGGAATGTTTATTAAATTAATTATTTCTCTTTCTCTTTATATAAGAGGGATATTTTTGTAAATATTAGAAATATCATAAGAAATTAAGAGAGAATAAAAATACTAATGAATTTTACATAGCTTGTGTAGGACTCGACCAATATTCACATCGACCAATAACAAAGTGCCTAGCAACAAGACAACACTCCATGATGAACTGTAATTGTCAAGACTAATTATGTTACAACATCGTCTAGCGATAGGAATGACATCCAATGAAGTTAATTATAGTATCGCTTAACAATGTTTGATCATTAGCATTAGGAAATGATCTCGAATCAATCATACCAATAAATATATAGGTGTTTTCAAACACCATTTTATGGGACTTCTCACCATTTTTCTATTTCTCTCTTTTATGTTCACTTATAGGGTGAGATGTTTATAGTACGACAAGTAAATATGCAAGAAGGAGAATGAATTGTGTGTGTGATTTTTATACCACTTGTTATTTTTTTTTTTTTGCAAATGGTGAGTTTATAAAATAGTGTTTTTATAGATCATCCAAAAACAATATTTATGTAAAACTGTGAACAAATAAAGGAAAGGGATAGAGATATCAACACAAAAGCTTTTATACTGCTTCATTCTATAACAAGACCTACATCGAGTCCCTTTAATCCTTGAAGGTTTTCCCTAAGTCAACCTTGACTTACAATAAGTATTCTTCACCTCTTCAGGTATTCAATCACTTGTAATCAACAACCCTGATTACAAGTATCTCAAGTATTCTTTTTTACTTAGCCTCTTTGGGTTGTTACAAAACAAGAGTTTTGAATAAAAAGGTACCTGTAGAGTGAGTTTTACAATAAAGCTTTAGGTAATATTTTGTGAGAACAAAGCTTAAGGTTTTACAAAATAAAATAGAGCTTAAAAGCTTTTTTGACAGAGGGAGTCCAAAAAGACTTAATAAAAAAAGAGCTAAGTATGGGTAGGCAAAATACTATATGATATCTTTTTTTCTCTTAGGTGCTAATCAATCAAAGCTTGTTCACTTGCACACTATAGAGCTTTTCCTTGAATTTTTTTTCACTTGCTTTTTCTTTTCGTATATGTAACACAAGTCTTTTTCATTGATACTCTTCTTAATTTTTCACTTTTCTACTATTCTCATATTCTTCTTATTTAAGAGGGTAGGCACACATTTATTCTCTTCGTAAAACTTTTCAAAAGATTATTGTTGTAGCAAAGATTCTTTAGAAGATAGCTAGCAAGGTAAACGTGTTGCAAAATGTGAACTAAGGATTTCTAAGTATAAAGAGAATATTCTTTGTCTTTGTAATAGAGAATGTGCAACCTAAGACAAATGACAAAGTAGAGGTTTGTCATATAATGTACGTGCTCATATTTGAGATCTTTTTAAAAATTTTCAAGTTAGAGCAAAAGATCCTACATGGAAGTGAATGCAGTTAAATTTCAAATGCACTTGGTAAAATATTAAAGGTAAAAATTTACTTCTTGAAAACAAAGGTGTCTATTGGAGATACCGTAAATATCTCATAAGATATGACAGGTAATTCATTAAGAGGTTACAAATATCTAAATATTTTATTAGATTAAGTGGTTACAAATATTTAAATATCTCATTAGGAGATTGCGAATATTACATATTATCTAGTTATCTTTTAATTTTTTATTAGTTATAATATCTTTAGGTAGTTGACATTTACCATATAAAAAGGGAGATTAGAAATTGTATTATTCAATTCAATCAATACACAATTTTTTTTACTTCCAATTTGGTATTAGAGCTCTAGATCTTGGAAACTCTGTTTTCGCTGCCTTACTTCAGTGAACTGCTACCCTCTGACAAGACTCACACATCGGTGCGAGACTACTAAAAATCTTATTTATTATTCCTAACTATCGATGATAATGGCAGAAGACAAAGTCATTACCTTAGGTCTTCCAAATTTGGTGAGTTCTTCTCGCCTTGACGACCGCAATTATATATAATGAGCACAATATATTCGTACTACTCTTAAAGGGTGCAAAAAGTTAAGTCATATTGAAGGAAATGACCCACCTAGAGATGACCCAAAGTTTGAAGCATGGGATGATTAGGATTCTCTCATTATGACATGGCTATTTAACTTTAAGACTTTGGAAATAAGCCAGAATTATATGTTCTATTCCTCTGTACGTGAGATATAGGAGAATCTCATTGAGAAATATTCAATGAAAAAGACTCTACTACTTGTTATGATATTGAAAGCAAAATCTTCAACTCTAGACAAGGAACCTTCATCGTAATAAAGTACT
Source organism: Mucuna pruriens (assembly GCA_025330945.1). Classification (NCBI taxonomy): domain Eukaryota; kingdom Viridiplantae; phylum Streptophyta; class Magnoliopsida; order Fabales; family Fabaceae; genus Mucuna; species Mucuna pruriens. The sequence goes on along the minus strand of JAENHJ010000053.1, from coordinate 504,314 downwards.
ATGAGACTCTAAATGGGTTATGCATCGAGTTGGACCAATACCAAGGATTGAAGACGTGCAAAGCTGATTCTATTGCATATACTGCGCTCATTGAAAGGGGGAGAATCTTTAAGTTCCTTCATGGCTTGAATTCTAAATACAATCCTATTCGAGTTCATATTCTAGGTAAGGAGAAGCTTCCCTCTTTGTTTGAGGTATTTTTTATTATGCAGAGTGAAGAAACCCGATGATCAGTCATGCTTGATAAAGGAAACTCCAACACAGGATCTACAATGGTGACAGGAAAAGGTCCCACAATAAGATCAACCTTCGATGGAAAACCCTTCACAAAAAGTAGCCATGGAGAATAGTGCACGTATTGCAAATGACCAAGACATACCAAGGATACTTGCTACAAGCTTTATGGAAAGGAGAAAGTTCTTCAATGAATGTGTGGAAATAAAAGCTCAACTTAGAAGTGGATGAATCAAACAACCTTTGATAAGGAGACTGTAGTTGAACATCCTTCTACCGTAACTTGACCAAGATATTCAAGCCTTTAGTGAGGAAGAAATGGATTGTCTTCGAGCCCTCCTAAACTCAACAAGTAAGTCTCTTGGCTCATGTGGCTTGAGCATGAAAGGTAAGAGTTCGTTCAATATTTTTGGTTCAGTTCCACAAAGCATCTGGATCCTTGATTCTAGGGTAACAGATCATATGATCCCTTTTCCTTCATATTTTACATCATACCTTAAAGTATCCAAAGAGCAACTCATTACTGTTGCTAATGGAGATCATGTTCCTATTATTGGATCTGGCAACGTCCAACTTCAGTCCTCTTTATCCCTACGTAATGTTTTCATGTTTCGAAATTAACTAACAACCTTATCTCTATACATAGGCTTATATAAGATTGAAATTATGTAGTAACATTTTTTCGTTCTCATTGTGTTATTCAAGAACTTACAACGGGGAGGACAATTGGAGTTGCTAAAGAGTAGGGTGGGTTATACTACTTACAATATACAAAGGTAGGTAACAACAACAATAAGGAAGATTTTCCTTCCAGTCAATGGGCAACCTCAAAAACTTGGGAAACTTCTCAAATCTGGATTTACTATAAACATCTTAGACATCCATCATTTGGGTTACTTAAGAAAATATTTCCACATTTATTTACAAAAGAGTCTATGGAGTCCTTTAAGTGTGATGTTTGCCAGTTTTCAAAGCACCATCATGCAAAATTTTCTCTTAGTAATAATAAAAGTCTTGAACCTTTTGACCTTATTCATTCTGATGTGTGGGGTCAGCTAGTCACTATATATCAGGGGCTAAGTGGTTTGTATAATTGATTGATGATTGTACCCGTATGATATGGATATTTCTTATGAAGCATAAATAAGAGGTTTGTCAAATATGTCGATTTTTTCTGTCTTATCAAAAACCAATTTAGTAAATATATTAAAAGATTATGGTCAGACAATGGTACCGAATTTGTAAATATTGAGTTCTTCAAGTTTCTTAAAGATATTGGTGTGGTTCATGAACTGGCGTGTGTAAATACTCCCCAACATAATAGGGTTGCAGAAAGTTGCTAGAGCCCTCCTCTTCCAAATGTTTATTCCTAATGTTCATTAGGGAGAAACTGTTTGCCACCTATCTCATCAACAGGTTTCCCACTTGTGTTTTAAACGGTATTAGTCCAATTAAACATATGTTATCCTTCTTTCCTAACTCTCTCCTAATGTTAAGCTTATCGAGTTGTGTCTTTTGGTGTGTTTCCTTTGTCCACTCTCATAATCCACATCATGGGATGTTAAACCCTAGAGTTGTCAAATGTGTTTTCATTGGTCATCCTTCAAATAAAAAAGGGTTTAAGTGTTATCATTCTCTGAATAATTAGATCTTTATCTCAATGAATGTTACTTTTCATGAAATATAGTCATTCTTTATTAGCCCTCCACTTTAGGGGAAGAGTTATCTAAAAGTTGAGCCTGTCATTGAGTCATTACCTTATCCTACTCAAGATGTCATCAAGTCATTACCTGTTCCTACTCAGGATGTTCAAGTTCAAGAAGTCATGGAACCCACTCTGATCCTAGAGCAAGTCCAATTGTCTGAGTCAAAGGTAAGTATTCATAAGAACCCCATTGAGGATGTTACTGATGATTGATGAGTCATAAAATACACATCATAAGTGGACCTAAGAAGAGTGCCATTAAGCAACTCATGAACTTAAAAGATGATTGTTAGCTAGGATTCAAACTAAAGGCCTAGAATCATAGAAAAGCACAACCTATGTTAATTCAAGGCCTAATCCTAACACTTATAAATAAAGTAGCATCAAATGTTTCAAGTATTTAAGGAAAGGACATATTGCTTTTCAATGCCCCAATATGAGGACAATGATCCTAAGAGAATAGAGATATTGAAAGTGAAATTTCCCAAGAAGAAACATCAACATCAAGTAGTGAAAGTGGCTACTCAAGTGAAGAGGCACCTTATGAAGGAGACACTTTGATGGTTAGAATATTGATGAGCACCCTTGTTGGAGATGACTAACTCAAAATAGAAAATATATTTCACTCTAGGTGCTTAATTCAAGGCAAATGTTGTTTATTAATAATTGATGGAGGAAGTAGTGTAAACGTGGCTAACTAAAGGCTAGTTGAAAACTTTCTATTCCTACTATTTCCCATCCCAAACCCTATAAACTTCAATGACTAAGTGAGCAATGTAAAATGATTGTTGATAAGCAAGTATCAATTGCCATTACATTGGGCAAGTACAAGGATGAAATTCTTTGTGATGTGGTTCCAATGAAGCTATCCATGTACTTTTCGGAAGACCGTGGGAGTATGATGGAAAGGTAACTTATGATGGAGTTACTAACAAAATCTCCTTTGTGCATATGGGTAATAAGGTAATTCTTAAACTCCTAAAGAATTTTTAAAGGATCAAATAAAGATGAAACAAAACAGAGATGAAGAAAAGAAAGAAAGAAAAGAGAGAAAATCAAGAGAAAAAATGTGAAAAGAATAAAGAAAATCAAGAGTGAACATAAGATTTTTCTAGTTAGTAGAAAAATATTTAAAAGAAGTGCTTCTCAATAAAAAAAAGAACATTTAATGCCTTTACCTACTAACATATGTGTGGTGATGAATTCTCGTTTAGATAACTTGCATGCAGCTTTTGAGGAAATGCTTGATAAGTTCAAGGATATTTTCCCAAATGAGATGTCACATGGATTGCCTCCCATTAGAGGAATTGAACACTAAATAGACTTTGTACCTGGTGCTTCATTGCCAAATCGTCCTACTGATACGGAAAACCTTGAGGAATCAAAGAAGATCCAAAAGCAACTCACATTGATAATGTCGTCGACACACTATCAAATCACTAGATTTCCCTTAATTTCTGTAATGTGGGGACTAACCTAGGTTGATTCTTACAAGGCCACAAGGATATTATGCTTAATCTTGTTGATCAAAATCCAAAATGAATGTGAAAAATGGGGGATTGGATGATACAAATTATGTAGAACAAGAATTATGTAGACTAGAATTCATACAAAACAGAATGGATCTAAAGTGATTTTTATAACATCAATTCAAGGATTCAATCATGCAATCAATTATCATGGTTCTAAGAAGGATGCAATTTCATATCAACTTAAGTTTTTTTAGATAATCATCTAACATTCGCCCATGCATATTGAGATCACAATCATAGCCCCTAATTAGCATGGATTCAGGATCGTAATTGGTTGATTTTAGGTTATTAATCGATCGCCTAATAAAAGTCAACCCAAAACTCAAGTGAGATCACAATCATGAAAACGGATTAAGAATTGGAAAGACAAAATAGTAGAAATTGATAAAGAAGATAAAGAATCAAGAACTCAATCCGGTTGCAATCCTAAATCTTGAATTGGTAACAAAGTTAGCCTTCCATATTCATCATAATTGAAGACTTAACAACATTCAAAGAAGAAAAAAACAAAGAAGATGCAGAGAAATTACTGCAAAAATGTAGTTGAAACTCTTTGGAGAAGAAAGGAAACTTCCATTACAAGCAACCCCTTCAACTCCTCTAAACTCAAGAGTATCCAACAAGTTTCTAACTAACTAACTAACTCCTCAACTTCCTAACTAAACTCTTCAAGGAAAATGAGCTTGGACAAAGGACTTAGCAGCCCAAAAATCCCACCAAGTAGAACCCCATAATCTAGACCAAAATCTACAAGGAAAGGCCCAATTAGAGTGGTGCAGAGGTAGTAAATTCAAGTCCATATTTGACATTGCAAATAATCGAACTGGGTTGAACTATATAGAGAGAAGTTGTAGATCTTTTCTTTGCTTTCTAGGGCTACAAAGATTGTCCAATTTGGAGATATGTAGCTTTAGATATAGCCTGCACAAGATAGCAACCTCTTAATGAAAATTAAGTCTGAAAATAAGCAAAGATTAGCAACTATTTTTTATTAAGCTCAATGGCCCAATATTCAACCAATGTGTGATTATTAACCACAAAACAATGGCAAATATGTCCAGCATAAGTCACTATTAGGTGCCTCAAAAATGCTCTATCAAATTCCCCTACACTTGAACTTTTGCACTCTAAGCAAAATCAAGGAAGTGTAAAATCAAATATCTAAAGCATAAGGAAATGAAACAAATGAACTAAATCAAGTATAATAAAGTGCAGCACCTTCCAATGAATTCTTAGTTAATAAAAGGAATAAGAGTACAAGCATCCTAGAATCAAGGTACCTAACAATCTATGAATTTACTTTTATCATCAAGAGCAAACAAGAGAGCAGTAAAAATTAAAGAATAACCCACAAATGATAGATCTCTCTCAAGATACATACTCTCAATCTCTCAAGTGTTTAGGTTTGTGTTTACACTCAAGCACCCTATGCTAACTAACATTACCAAGCTTTGACTAGTCTCTAATTTCTACAACTTGAAACATATACACACATGATCAAAAAGGCTTTTATTAAGGTTGTAATGTGGCCAAGGACAAGGTAGGATATGAGAAGTGATTTAAGTTTGTTCAACCAAAGAGGGAAGAGGAGAAATGAGGAATAAGTCAATAAGCATGAAGATCATCCCCAAAACAATACAAAACAAGGTCCACTTTGCCTCCTTTCCTCTTATACTTTTTCTTTTTTTCTTTCTCACTTTCACTTCTCTTTTGGCACCATTACAACCTTTTGTTGCATTTTTTTTGTGCAACCTTTTGTTGCCTTTTTTCTTTCTTTGATCCATCATTTTTTTCCATACATTTTTTTTTCTTTTTTTTTCAACAACCATTCATCATGACATAACAAATATCACTTGTGCAAGCCAAACTATCAAGGTACCTCTTGCAAAGCCTTTGGGTATCACCCCCACACTTATTAAGAACCTATTCCTAAAACAAATCTAAAGCTCCTTTAATCCCTAAGGTTAGGGTGATCATACCCCCACACTTATTAAGAACCTATTCCCAAAACAATTCCAAAGCTCCTTTAACCCCTAAGGTTAGGGTGATCATGGTTTTCCACTTTAGGCTTGTAATGAGCTATAACATCAAAAAAATGGTTAGATAGGCTCAAAAGGGGTAAGCAAGAGATTTAATGCAAGGTAAGTCCATTTAGCTAGTGGCTATATCGAAAGAAGGCCTAAATCATATCACCAATGCATGTGAGACAAAAAGTATAAAAGAGAATCAAGACAAAACCTAGAGTAACTAGCAACACATGTGCAAATCACACAAGAAAGGAAAGAATGGCAAGATGCAAGCCATCAACATACAAGCCTTAAAATTTCATAAGGATAAATGCTTTATCACCAATTATTCATACATTAATTTTCAAGTCACTCATTACGCTAAAGATGCAAAAATGGTTCCATATCAAGTTGTGAAACCTCTTAATCAAGGATGATGTAACTAATTCACAATTTATACAACATAGAAATCTATTAAAAAGTGCTAAAAATTGCAAAATATATTTTGTTTCTTTTCTTTTTAGCAAAAACGAAATTGACAGCAAACGAAAAAATTGAATAACAGCAGAAAACAGCAAAAACAACAAAAACAGCATACAAAAAACAGCAAAAACAGCAAACAAAAAACAGCAAAAACAGCAAACAAAAAACAGCAAAACAGCAAACAAAAAACAGCAAAAAAAACAGCAGCAGAATTGAAAAACAACAGCAGAATTTAAAAACAGCAGCAGAATTTTAAAAAATAGCATAATTTAAAACAACAGCAGAATTTTAAAAACAGCAGCAGAATTTGAAAAACAACAGCAAAATTTGAGAAACAGCAGCAGAATTTTTACAACAAAACAGCAGAAAATTATTTACAATGACAACAAATAGAAACAGCAAAAATAGTAAGCACAAGTAGAAAAACAGCAAAACAAAAAACAGAAAATAGCAAACAGAATTTAAAAAAAAAAACAGCAGCAGCATAATTTTATTTTATTTTTTGTTTTTTACAACAGAAACAGCAAAAGTAGTAAACAGAAGTAGAAAAACAGCAAAAACAGAAAAATCATAAAACAGTAAAATACTACTAACACAACCACCCCCCCCCCCCACACACATTTAAAAGAAGCATTGTCCTCGATGTAAGCATATATGAACATAACACAAAGAGAATACAAGAAGCAATAATGACAAAGGAAGGGGGTGAAATAAGAAAAAAAAACTCTCTCAAGGTGGAAAGAATGCATAAAATTTTGCATCTAATATCTTTGTTCCGCTTCTATTTGTAGTTTCCTGAGGGAGCCTCCTCCTCATCCATCTTAACACTTCCAATGTCACATCTTCTAATGTTTTTTCAACAAAAACCTTAAAGTTGAATGCTTGGCCAGGTGCTCATAGAAATCTCTTAGCTTCTTCAAGTCTTGCGGTAGCTTCTCCTTTTGCTCAACTTGTAGTTTGTTGGCTGTAATTACTGGGGGCTGCAATGGTTGCACCATGGATGGAAATGGAGGTTGCACTGCTACAACTTCTGAAATATCTATAACTCTTGCACCTGCATTTGCAATAATATCATTACTAATTTCTACACAATTAGGAAACTTAGTTAATTCAATACAGGTGCAATCACAATCAGTAAAATTCTCAAAATCAGAAATTTCAAAAAATTCAGAATGCAAATTTATTGATTGTTGTGGTGGTAGATCCTTGATGATGTGTGCTTTTACAGTTGTTTTAACGCGCTTATCAAATAACTAAAGCTAACTATAGTATAGCTAACCCTAGGTCATTCTTCTCAAGGACACAGTGTGCTCAGTTGTGAATTGGTGTAGAGTGAAGTGGAGTAGAATCTGAGATGTAAAGTACCGACTCGTCTCGGCAATGGCCGAATTGCTCTCAACAGAGACTGAGCCGAGTCGACCTCAACAGAGACGATCTTGCTTGATCTCGGTTGAGTGCAGACAGACGCTACAGAGGTGGACTACCTCTGTCTCAGACTTAAAGGCAGTAAATAAGGGGGTTGGAGTGCAAGTAAAGCAGAAAAGTAAACTAAGACTATGAATGCAAGTAAACATATACTACTGTTACGATTACTATTGTTATTATTATATAACTGTGTTCATGTTCGGTCCCATTAGTTCAAGTCCAGTCCAGGTTCCACACTCCAGTTCTCAGTCCATATCAGCCTTTGGTAGTCTTATGACAATCGCCAAACATTCGTCCATTGCCATACCGAGGAATTATGCAATCGCTACCTCATCAGTTGGCAGGGATTAGGTGCAGAGCTGATATTAGGTTCTCGATTAACTATCGTTAACTGATTACCTACTGAATTAGTTAAACCAGTTCCGATCGGCTTAGCTTAACATTGTTCATATTCAAATGCAATCGCGATTCAAATATGAATTAAGGAAGAGGGAAGAGAAAGGAGATATGAAATGCAGAGTGAAATCGATTAACAGAAACAGAATACAAATACAGTGGTTCTGACTTCAGATGAATCCATCTTCCACGACGATCGCCATGGTTGATGGTGGTGGTTCACCTCCGTTAGCCTGAACGCTGAGGATCAATTCCAACAGAGTGCGTCAGTAGTCTGATCGGTCCCCTCTGGCAGACTTCGGCTTCCCAATCTCAGACCTGCACTTCCTCAATCGAGAGAAACGCCAATGAGCACCGTGCACCACCGTGAAAACGGAGAGAGCGAGAGCGAGAAAAATGGGTACGGTGAGTATGGAATTTTAGTGAATTCAAAGACAGAATGTGTAAAAAGTGCACATCTCTTCCTATAAATACACGAGCTGTGATATGCTAATCCTAACGAATCCTAACAGAATTACATTGTGAAAGATCCTATTCTACCCTTATGCGGATCTTCTAACGTGACATGGCAGATTTCCTAGGAGCGACATGGCAGTTGAACTAACGCTGAGATGGCCTCCGAGCTGGATAGCTGATGTGGTCAATACAATTGGGCCTCTTTACTGGGCTGCTGGGCTGCAAGGCATGGGTTGCCGAGACGACTCTAGTCCGGCCGAGATGGAGTCGGACTGGCCAGGATGACTTCATCTCGGCTGAGACTCCTTTTGTTGACCCTGGTCAACTCGGCTTGACCTACAGAAGAAGGAGTGACACTTTTATTAGCTAAGGAATCTAAATTAACACAGATTTGTATTTCCTCTGTAATCGAACCCATAGAATGAATCTTAGCTAACAATCCACTCTTAAGCACAGAATAGTCTTGTAAACCTCCTTCTTAGGTGTCTAAAAGATGTATAAATTGTGACTCATCAATCCTTGCCACTCCTCAAGGTTATGTCACTCATATTTTCTTGTGGACTGAGAATTGTCTGAGAAGGAATCTATCCAAAACCCTTGGATTGTAGCTAATTCGTCGTAGTGGCCAATTGACTAATCCGTATTTGTAAATCCTGAATTGTGGTAGATACAATCTCTTGGAATTGAATGTTATTCATTGCCATCTGCTTGATCAACTCCTCTAAGGAAATTTGTTGTATAGGTTGCATGGATTATTGTGGTCTGAATAGAGGTGGTGGTTGGTATCTTTGAGGTTCAATTTCTTGCAAAATGGGGCAGACATTAGTTGGATGTTCTACAGAAGCACACATGCCAAATACTCTCATTGGTGAACTACTATGGTGTTGTCTAATGGCTAGTGTCTAACAAGAGAGGTCAGTTTAGTTATCTTATTTTTCAATCTCTCATTATCAATAGCGACGACCTCATTTATTACTCTAGATGCAACAAACCCCCTAATGCCACATTGCTAAGTGTTACTTGCAAGACTATGAAACTCAAGCAACAAATGGGTTAGTCTAGATTTATGCTCATATGATTGGGCTTGTTCCCATTTTGAATATCAAATACACCAAGGTTGGTACATCATATCAGGTGTAGCCTACTCCGTCAAGGTCCTAGCCATATTATCCAAACCAAATAAGGATATACCAATAGGAAAATCATAACAGGAACCAGAACTAGAATTACCAAGATCATGATTAGAATTAGCACTATTAGAATGACAATCAATTTCTAGATCATATGTAATATTAACAAGATCAAAATCAGAATTAGAACTAGAATTAGCAATCTATGGAATCCTATCTAGTTCTAGGTCATAAGCATGCAAGTTAGCAGGATTACTCCTAGTCATACATAACAAAAACAGATTGACATGAAACTACAGAAACAATAGAAATAGTAGAAAAGATAGCAAATAGTAAAATGACAGAAATACCCCTACAATAGTAAGCACATGTCATGAAGGGTATAGGAGGAGAAAAATGATACCAAACAATTTTTTTTAAAAAATTCTAACACCATAGTGACATTATATGATGTATTTATGATTTTTTGGATTTTTTTGGTGATTTTTAAAATCATGAAAATAAAAAATTGAAAAAAGTGGTCTAAACGATCGAAATTTCGCAAAAACAAGGCCAACCCCTTGTGTTTTAACACACTGATCTTGATCTATGAATTTTTTCCTATCTTGCGACCAAGTTACAGCCAATTCTTGGTTACTCAATTTTTCAGCCACTAGGATTTCTACTACTACTTTGCCCTTAACAATGCTACAACACATAAGAATGTCAAAATTTCTCACATAAACAATCTATACACTAAAAGACTCAACTATCACAAGATTAGGAAACAACAAATTCTATCCCTGGCAACGACGCCAATTTGGTAATATTGTCGATACACTATCAAATCACTAGATTTCCCATAATTTTTGTAGTGTAGGGACTAACCTAGGTCAAGTCTCACAAGGACACAATCATATTATGCCTAATCTTGTTGATTAAAAATGAATGTGAAAAATAGGGGGTTGGATGATACAAAATTATGTAGACTAGAATTCATACAAAATAGAATGGATCTAAAATGATTTGTATAATAAGAATTCAAGGATTCAAACATGCAATCAATTATCATGGTTCTAAGAAGGATGCAATTTCATATTAACCTAAATTCCTTTAGATAATCATCTAATATTCGTCCATGCATGTTGAGATCACAATCGCAACCTCTAATTAGCATGAATTCAAGATCATAACTAGTTGATTTTAGGTTATCAATCGATCACCTAATGGAAGACAATCCAAAACTCAAGCGAGATCTCAATCATGAAAACGGATTAAGAATTGGAAAGACAAAATAGTAGAAATTGATAAAGAAGATAAAGAATCAAGAACTCAAACCGGTTGTAATCTCGAATCTTAAATTGATAACGAAGTTAGCCTTCCATGTTCATTGTCATTAAAGACTTAACAACATTCAAAGAAGGAAAAAAATAGAGAAGATGAAGAGAAATTACAACAAAAACGTAGCTGAAACTCTTTGGAGAAGAAAAGAAACTTCCACTACAAGTAACCCCTTCAACTCCTCCAAACTCAAGAGTGTCCAACAAGTTTCTAACTAACTAACTAAATAACTCCTCAACTTCCTAACTAAACTTCCTAATTATTACATGCTCGAAAATTTCAAGGAAAATGGGCTTGGACAGAGGATTTAGCAGCCCAAAAAGCCCACCAACTAGGGACCCATAATCTGGGCCAGATCTACAAGGAAAGGCCCAATTAGAGTGGTGCAGAGGAAGTAACTTCACATCCATATGTGACACTGTCGATGGTCGAACTGGATTAAACTATAAAGAGAGAAGTTGTAGATCATTTTCATAGCTTTTCAGGGCTATCAAGATTGCCCAATTTGGAGGTTTCTAGCTCTAGATATGGCCTACATAAAATAGCAACCTCATAACAAAAATTTAGTCCGAAAATAAGCAAAGATTAGCAACTATCCTTAACTAAGCTCAATGGCCCAACACTAAACCAATATGTGATTATTAACCACAAAATAATGTCAAATATGTCCAACATAAGTCACTATTAGGTGCCTCAAAAATGTTCTATCACACAACTCTAAGACAAAGGGTTAGTAAGGGAGAGTATGAGTCTCTGTGTTGTCTCAGTTATCCTTGTACCTAAAAAGGATGATATAGTGTATGTGTATGGACTGTAGACCTATAAATTCTATCACGACTAGATATAGACACTTCATCCCATGCTTAGATGATTTGCTTGATGAGTTGCATGGTGTTTGTGTATTTTCTAAAATTGATTTAAGGAGTGGTTACCATCAAATCATATGAAGAAATGGGATGAATGAAAAAATGCTTTTAAAACCAAACTTGGACTTTATAAGTGGTTGGGTATGCCATTTGGGCTAACAAATGCCAAAAGTACCTTTATGAGGCTCATGAATCATGTGCTTAGAAGTCTTATAGACAAGTGTGTGGTAGTATATTTTGATGATATTTTTGTCTATTCTAATTGTGTGAATGACCATGTGTTGCATGTGAAAAGTGTGTTTTTATTGTTGCAAAAGGAATCCTTGTATGTGAACTTGGAGAAATCACATTTTGTACTAATGTGATCATATTCTTAGGCTATGTTGTTGGCTCTCAAGGAGTCAAAGTGGATGAAGAGAAGGTGAAGGCTATCCAAAGCTAGCCAACACCTAAGTCAGTAGGGGATGTTAGGAGCTTCCAATGGTTAGCTAGCTTTTATAGACGTTTTGTAAAAGACTTTTGAACCCTTGCTGCACCTCTTAATGAAATTGTTTAAAAAGTGTAGGATTTAATTGGGAAGAGATTCAAGAAAGAGATTTCCAAGCTTTAAAAGATAAACTCACCAATGCCTCCATCTTAGCACTCCCAAACTTCAATAAATCTTTTGAACTTGAGTGTAATGCTTCCAATGTGGGAGTAGGGGCTGTGTTGCTCCCAAGGGGCATCCCATTTACTTCTTTAGTGAAACATAAAAAATGCTAAAATAAATTACTTTACATGTGATAAAGATCTCTTTGTGCTGGTTAGAGCCTTACAAGTGTGGTAGCAGTACTTGTTGCTTAAAGACTTTGTGATCCATAGTGATCATGCAGCCCTCAAACATTTGAGAGGCCAAAACAGGTTGAACAAAAATATCCTAAGTGGGTAGAGTTCCTAGAACAATATGTCATCAAACATAAATAGGAAAAAGCCAATGTGGTAGCATATGCCCTCTCTAGGAGGCATTCCTTGCTTGCCATGCTTGAAACTAAGCTTCTTAGTTTTGAGCACACAAAAGGGTTATACCTTGAGGAAGAATACTTCAAATAGACCTATGAACTTTGTGCTAATGCAGCCAATTAAGGTTTCTATAGACATGATGGTTTTCTCTTTAATGATAAGAGATTGTGTGTGCCCAAAAGTTCCATTAAGGAATTACTAGTGAAAGAGGCACATGAAGGTGGCCTCTTGGGGAACTTTGGAGGAGTATAAGACCTTTAAAACTTTGCTTTGACTTTCCAATTCTTAATCTATTTTCATGATTGGGATCTTGCTTGAGTGTGATCTTGCTTGAGTTTCAAATTGTGTTCTATTAGGTAATCGATTGATAACCTAAAATCTAGCAATTATGATCTTGAATCCATGCTAATTAGGGAATATGATTGTGATCTCAATATGCATGGGTGAATGTTAGATGATTATCTAAAGAAACTTAAGTTGATATGAAATTGCATCCTTCTTAGAACCATGATAATTTATTGCATGATTGAATCCTTGAATTGATATTACACAATAAGTTTTAAATCAATTTTGTTTTGCATAAACTTTGTTATACATAATTAAGGAAAATCTAGTGATTTTGATAGTATTTCAACATCATTATCAAACCTCAAACTAAGATAGAAGAAAAAGAAATCATGGACACTCAAGCACTCCCAAGTCCCATGACAAGAGGAAGGTTAACGATATTGCAAGAAGAAGTCCTTTAGAAGATAGGCTTACTCAAGAGTCTAGAAAAGTTTGGCCCAAGTCCAAGCCCAACAATATACTCTGTATAGGCTCGAACCTTGACTCCTTAAAGATTTTGTAAATGATTAGTGTATTTTCGTTTCATCATATGTACTTTATTTCCATTTTATGTCTTAAAGGCTAGTTAGGAAAACTACTTAACTAGTCTAGTTTTAGCTTGTTTGTTTGGCTAGCTTAGATGCTTGCTTGCATGGATAGGCATCCTATGCCTTATATCCAAACACCCTTATCATCTTAGACTTCAAAAACCGTGAAGGGATCCAAGGCTATGTAAGGTCGCCCTTCACTTGTGTGAAACTCAACTTTTGATTGAATAAAATTTTGTTGCATTGCAACTTTGAGGGAAACTCTTTATCTTCTCTTGGGCAAGAGCCTTCAATTCTTATCAGGCTTTCAAGAGGCTTGTGGAAAATCTCACACACTCTTATCTTCCCAATTGCATTGGTAAGTGATAAGCCTAATTCATTTCATATCTTTTTCCATTTTACAAGTTTCCTTTCTTCTTTATTCCATTAAGCTTTCTTGGTTTGCACCATTTCTTGGAGTTCTTAGAATCATTGTGACAAAAGTGTATCTTGGGGTTTATCATGTCTAAAAGGGTAACATTATCTGGTTCACAAATAGGATTGGATGAGGGTGATTTTGGTGAAGCTAGGGTAGGGGTAAAGATACAGGTGAGAAAAATTTTTATGTTGGATGGGAGAGATAGTTTTGAAACGTTTACCTTTAGGAAAGGTCTTTAAAATTATATGGTTGGATGGCTTGGTGCCATGGGGTTCTATAGAAGATGCTTTCCTCTTAGTCAATCTTGTGATCAAGGGAGAATCATCATTATCATCTTCATCTTCTTCTTCTTCCTCTACAATAGCAATTACTCCTACTTCAACAACTACTTCCTTATCAAAATTTGATTTTGGGAGAATTTGCTTCCTTTGCTTCTTGATAGAAGCTTTGGTGTTTCTTGAAGAAAGAGTTCTGTGTTTGGACATAGGCCTCTTGGATAGCTTGGAGACTCCTACTAGTTCTTCTTTGGATAGCTTCATGTCCACTAAAAGAAGGGTTAGCTTCATAGAGTCAAGACTCATAGGAGCAATATCGTTTCTTCCAAAGTGGTGTTTTTTGAAGAATGGAGAGTACTTTTCTTGTTCTCCAAGAGGTAAATTGTAGAACTTGTCTGAAACCTTCTAATCTTAGAAGATCTTTGTTAACAAGTGATAGGCTAAGGATTGGTCATTATTTTCTCTATCAAAATACTACATTTTCCTAAGCTAAAGTAGCACAAGGTCAACCTAGGTCATTCTTCTCAAGGACACTTGGTTCTTGTATTTTTAAGGTATAAGGCTGGGAAAGGGTTACAAAACTGGGCAGTAGGATGCGACTTCTGTAGTGAAATTAAAAGGGGGTTTTTGACTGGAAAGATAAAGTTTGCAAGAAATTTTAAAGATCTAACTCAAGAACGTAAAGATTAAAGACTAAGATTACTTAAGATTATTAAGATGAGTATGACATATTTATCTACTTACTATCCTACATTATCACTTATTGATTTGAATCCTAATTCTTACTATGCCAATGCATCCTCACCAATCCACTACCTACGATGATCATCGAACATTCATCCCATGCTAACTAAGGATTTAAATAATCGCTACCTCGAGTTTGGCAGGGAATACACCCTTGATTGATGTAGATTGTCTAAAGATTATCTATTTTGTTGTTAGAGTGGTTCCGATCGGCCCCTCTAACATGTTCTAATTTTAACTACACACAATTGTGATTAAGCAAAAAAAATGATTATGCTAACAAGAATCAAATATCATAGCAAAAATAGTTATAATCATTCATTGATAACCTAAAATGTGCTACAAGAAAAGGTAAAGTTCTTAATGGCATGTGGATCAACTTCCCACGACAATCGCCATAATAGTCGTAGCATTTCGCCAAGGTTGAACAGAGAGTGTGAGAGGTGGTACCCTTTAGAACGTGCCATGAGGACAGATGTCTTTGTCCCTCCTGGTCAGTCAATCTCTAGCAACTCTGCTCAACTCGAACTTTGATCTACACCTCCTCAATCGATTTGGCACCACTGACGCACCGTGGAACTGTTGACATATGACGTGAACTTAGGCTTGAGGAACGGAGTGTGTATGTGATAGGCTACGTGTGTATGTGAGTGTCTTGCTTTTCTTGCTTGTTAACCAATGAACACTGACATGTAGCTCTATTTATACATGCATTTTAACCTAATTCTATAATCGTCTTAACTGAAATAACATTTTCAACTACCTAACCCTAACAAAAATACCAAATCTAACTACTTTCCTAATCTCCCACGTGCTAAATTGCATTTTATGCACGTGCTTAAATCTGCCAAAGTGGAGTCGGCCTTTTGGAGCCGGGATGGATCCGGTTCTGGATGGAAGTTGGCACTCGGTTCTTGGATGGGGAGTCGGCATCTAATTTGAGGTCAACATCTAGATAAACTTGGACATGGAGTCAGTCCTACGGAGTCGGTTCTTGTAGAGTCGGTTCCCAGTATGGAGTCAGCTTCTGGTTTGAAGTCGGCATGTGGATGTCACCTTGGTACAGAGTCGACCTTCAGAGTCAACTTTTCAGGAGTCGGCATCTTAATTGTTGATGATAGAGTCGGCATCACGGAGTTGGCTTCATCTGATTGGGACGCATTTGGCTTTAACTGGGATGACTTCATTATGATCGAGACAGAGTCGGTTTGGAGGGCCTCGTTGGCCTAGACGACTTCCTCTAGTTGATTTTGACTTCTTCTAGTCTCTCCTCTGACCTGCAAAATAAAACTATATTATTGTTAATTAATATCATAAACTTAGCCAGGCTTTGTATATTCCTTAGTTAAACTTTGAAACTTTAAATCTTAGCTAACACGTGATTCTTAACCACTATTTATATTCTATTTCACCCATCTTAAAAACCTATTAAGGGGTATAAATTGTGTACTATTAGACCCTCACACTTACCTTTTTCACTCCTGGGGAAAATCAAGGATTCAGTTAGGAAAGCTTGAAAACAAAACAAACAAACAAAAGAAAAAACTAACATTCAATAGATTACGAGAGTTAATTATGAAATTTAAAGGAATTTGTTAGGAGATAAAGCAGTTTAAGCACACATTCATCCCGGTTCCCAAACCTCCAACTAGCTATGAAAAATCTATTCTCTACATTTAATTTAAATAAGTAACATCAAAATTTCCCAAGCCTCAACTGAATACTGACAAAATTCTCACTGGATATTCTCTCTTTCTATCAAGTGTTTGGGGCTTGTGTTTACACTAAAAACATCCTATGTTACCAGCACTTCTAGACTTTTACTAGTGTCTCTATTTTTACCAGTTTAAACATGCATGCTCTGATGATCATTAGGACTTTCATTTGGGTTGTAATGTGGTCAGGGTAAAGGTGGGATATAAGGAATGTAAGTGAGTTTCAGAAGAACCTAAAGGGAATAAAGGAGCTTTAGGGAGTAAGCCTTATAAGTATGGAGAATTGACTCCAAGATACTACAAGTCTTGTTTTTTGGTACCCATCTAACTCTTACTTTCAGCCTTTATATTTTTCTTTTTCTTCTCACTTTTTAGATCTCCTTTTTCTTTTGGGCTTCTACGACATTTTGGGTTTTTACTTTTGTACCCTTTTTACTTTTATTACTGCATCCTATTCATCCACTATTTTCTTTTTTTTCCAACCCTTCTCTTTCTTTTATTTTTTCACAACCCATTCCTTTCTTCCTTCCAGCTGTATGAGCCTCACTTTGGTACATTTATTTTCCATACCTTCTTCTTGCAGGTTCCCTTAGTGTCCCTCCCTCAAACTTATTATGGATCTTACTCCTAAAACAATTCTAATGCTCCTTTGACCCCCCCCCCCCCCCTAAGGTAAGGGTGAATCATGGGTTTTTCCGGCTATTGGCATGTAATGAGCTATTAAATTCAAAAGAAGGTTATAGGCTCAATGGGGGTAACAAAGTATTTATGTTGCAAGGTGTGCTTTATTTGACCAGTGGTTTAATATAAGAAATAGGGCCTAGATCATCTCATCATTGCATGTAAGTCAAACAGTATTTAAAGAGTCAACGAAAAACCTAGAGTAGTCTAATAAAACAGATGCAAATTCACACAAGAAAATAAAATAAATGGCAAGATGTAAGCAATTTTTATATTAGGCTCAACTTCTTACTCGGTAAAAATTCCTCTATCATTTCCAGTTTTAACTCAGAAAAATTTTCAATCGCTTACTTTTCTAAGGATGCAAAGGGGTCTCTTTTCATGCCAAATCGAAAGATTCTTTCACTTAAGACCATGTACTGCTTATTCATGCTTTATTCTACCTAAGAAATTCATTTAAGTTTTCCAGAAACTTTCCTTGGCAATTAGACATAAAGAAAAATGACAAAATGGAAACAAAAACAACATTAAATCCGAGTCGTCATGGACCCAACAAACAACACAGCAAAAATGAAATGATAGATCGAGATGGAGTCAGCATGGACCCGATCTTGACAGGAAACCAGAGTCGGCTTGGACTCAGTCGAAAAGCTTGGAGTTGGTATTGGAAAAACAATACAGGAAATTAATACATATGAAAAACTTAGAAATTTTGGCAAACTCATTTTCGACACTGCCCCCCCCCCCCTTTAAATTCTACATTGTCCTCGATGCAGCTATGCATTTGGGCTTTAGTTGGTGCCCATTTACTTTGAACGTATTATTATTAGCTGCATCTCTTACTTCTATTGCGCCATAAGGAAAAACATTAGTCACAACAAATGGCCCGTCCCACCTAGAACGGAGCTTACCGGTAATGAGTTTTAACCGGGAATTGAGCAAAAGTACCTTTTGGCTAACTTTGAACTCTTTCCTTAAAATTCTACTATCATGAAAGTGTTTTACCTTCTCCTTGTAGATTTTGGAGTTCTCATAAGCCTCCAAGCGTAGCTCGTCCAACTCTAGCAGCTACAGTTTCCGCTCTCAGTCTGCTTGGTTATAAGCCATATTGCACTTCTTGATCACCCAGTAAGCTCTGTGCTCTATCTCCACCAATAAATGACAAGCCTTGCCGAAAACAATCTGATAAAGAGACATCCCTAATGGAGTCTGATAAGCTGTTCTATATGCCCATAGAGCATCCTCCAAGAGGCGGCTCTAATCATTTTGGCTCGGATTTCCCATCTTCTATAGTAACTTTTTAATTTTCCTATTGAAGACTTCAGCTTGGCCGTTGGTTTGAGGATGATAAGCTATAGCAACTCGGTGCACCACTCCATACTTCTCGAGTAGCATGGCCATGGCGCGATTGTAGAAGTGAATTCCTTGGTCACTAATCAGCGCCTTCGACACACCAAACCTGCAAAAGATGTTAGATTTCACAAAATCTACAATACTTTTAGCATCGTTAGTTTAGGTGGCCCTAGCCTCCACCCATCTTGAAACATAATCAACGACTAATAAGATGTAAGAGTTTCCATAGGAGATAGGAATGACCCTATGAAGTCAATACCCTATACATCAAATATTTCGTAGAAAATAGTTGGTTGTTGGGGCATTTCATTCCTCTGGCTTATAGCATTTATGGCTTACTAGCATTACTTGGCGGTTGAGGTGAACGTGTGTGAATCTCGAAAAATTGTGGGCCAATAAAACCCACAGTCTAAGACCTTACGAGCCGTCCAAGCGGATCCATAATGGCCTCCTCCAGTCATTGAGTGACAAATGTGGAGGACCAACTTGATCTCGGATTCCAAAATGCACCTACACATGACTTGATCATCGCACAACCTTCATAGGATCATCCCATATGTAATATTTTGCATGACTTTCAAGTCTTGTTTTATACGCTCGGGATGCTCCTCGTGAATATATGGATGTGACAAGGTAATTGTAGATGTTTTCATACCATGGTGACACATGAGCCATCTGTAGAATCTACTCATCCGGGAACTCATCTCGAATCGATATCGGCTCAGCCTCTCTCCAACCAGATCAAGTGGTTCACTACAGCATTCTTCGCGCCTTTCTTGTCCTTGATCTCTATGACGAACTCTTGGAGAAGCAGCATCCACCAGATTAGTCTCGGCTTTACGTTCGACTTCTTCAAGAGGTACTTTAACGCTGCATGATTAGAAAAAAACCACAATTTTGAAGCCATGCAAATATGACCTAAACTTATCTAAGGTAAATACTATTTCGAAAAGCTCCTTTTCGGTGGTTGTGTAGTTGACTTGGGTTGCATCCATCATTTAAGATGCGTAACCAATTACGTGCGACGGCTTGCTGACTCATTGACCTAGGATTGCTCCTAGTGTGGAGTTGGAGGTGTCGCACATTAGCTCGAATGGAAGTGCCCAACTTGGTGCTTGGAAGATGGGTGCGAACATGAGTCTTCTCTTCAGCTCATAAAATGCATCCACACAAGGCTGGTCGAAGATGAAGTCGGCGTCCTTTTATTGCAGCTTGGATAGAGACAGTGCGATCTTGCTGAAATCTTTAATCAATTGCCTATAAAAACTTGCATGACCAAGAAACGAACGAACATCCCGCACAGAGGTAGGGTTAGGTAGAGAAGAAATAGAATCTATTTTAGCCTTATTAACCTCAATACCTCTAGCTGAAACAAGGTGTCCCAACACAATACCTTCAGTAACCATAAAATGACATTTCACAAAATTTAATACTAGGTTACTTTCTATACACCTATGTAATACCATTGAAAGGTTGTCCAGACAAGCTTCAAACGATTCAGAATAGATTGTGAAGTCATCCATGAAAACCTCCATGCAGTCCTCCAAGAGGTCCGAGAAAAAGTTGATCATGCATCTCTAGAAAGTGCAAATGGAGAGGTTGATCCCTGGAAGGTCTGCGAGTGTCCAGCCAATTGCTTTCTTATGCCTCCTGAGTACTTCTAGCAACTTCTCTTCCTGTTCTCTATTGAGATTATTAGCTATGATCACCAAAACTTGCTAGTTATCCCCTAGGTAAGCGTACTTGAGATGATCAGGCAACGACTTTAACTCGGTTGGTTAGGGTTGAGGTGAAACATATTTCTCTTGAGTTGATGGAGTCGATTGGTCGACTTTGTTCGAAAGCAAACTCGGATATCTGAAGTCGGACTTGGCCTTTTTTAGCTAGGACTCCGTCCGGCTCGAATCGGATCTGGCTTCCTATTGGCTGTAAGGAACGGTCTTGGCTCCCTCCAGGTTGATCGATTCAATCTTAGCCGGTTCCTGCATGTTAGAGTCGATCTCGGCTTTCTTCTTACCCTTGGAATTTGACTCGACCTGGTCGGCCTCTTCGAACTTGATCTCGAAATAGGACTTGGCTCTTATTAAATTTGTTGCTCCTTTTACTCCTGGTTCGCTGGTGCCAGCAACAGGAAACTTAGCATGTTGGGGGTTTCTTGGGACTTCATCAATCTTGCAATGAATCAAATAAAAAATAAAGTCCCCGAAATAAGAAAAATGCAATATGTTGGATAAGATTTCAGAATCGGCTTTTGCCACCATAGTACAGAAACAATCAATTACATAAAAAAAAATGTTAACAAAATCAACTAAACTAGCATCGCCAGTGCCTAATCGAAAATATTCTTCCATGAGCCCATCAATGGCGTCTATGCTGAAGATGGAATAATCTTTGGGGTGCTTTAGTACTTCAAAGATATTGAACTTTACATAAGTATCCCCAAACTCCATTGAAAGGGTCCTAGCGTGAATGTCGATCTTCGTCTTTGTTGTCACCAAAAAGGGTCTTCCCAATATCAATGCAGATCCTTCCCTAGATGCTTCATCCTCTATATCCAGCACGTAAAAATTTGTTTGGAAAGCAAACTCATTGACCTGGACGAGTACGTCTTCGAGAACGCCAAGGGGTTGCACAACACTCCGGTTGGCAAGTTGGATCTCAATCCTTGTCAGCTCCAGATCCCCAAGGATGAGCGACTTGTATATTGATGCTGACATTATCTTGATCGAGGCTTCGAGGACCAACATGGCATTGGTGAATGTACGTCCGCCGATGGTGCATGGAACTGCGAATATGCCCAGATCTGGACACTTCTTTAGTAGAATTCATTGAATTTTGGTTTTGGTATCTTCATGCTGTACTAACGATGACACAACTCCTCCCGTCTCGACAATCTCCTTCATCTTCTTTGTTTTATGGACACAGAGTTCCTTATGGAACTTAGCATATTTGGGAATTTGTTTAATGGCGTCAAGTAGCAGAATATTGATCTCCACCTTCTTGAACAATTTCAAAAATTCTTCATCGATCTTAGATATCTTTGTGGAAACGGCTCAATTGGGGAATGAAAGTGGAACACTCTTGAACGGTTGCTGCAATCGAGAGTCGACTCCTGGTTCGATCTCGGCTTCGACTGATCGTGGACTCGACTGAGGCTCGGCTGATTGTGGTCACGCCATGCCGACTCTTCCCCCTTTCGGATTCGGAACCATATGTTAGGGGATCGTTTTGAAACCAGCCGACTACATTTGGCTCACCATGTCAGCCATTTGACCCACCTGCATTTTTAAATCATGTATAGTCGTAGTGATATTTTGCTGGAATTGTAAATTACATTCTGACATTTGTTTCACTAAGTCTTCTATCAAGGAAGAATTTTGTTGGGGTTGCAAAAGTTGTTGCGGTTGTTGGCGGAATGTGGGTGTCTGGTATCTTGGTCCTTTCTGTTGATAATTGGCTTGATTTAGAACCGACATTCCCCTGGCTGGTCCAAATCTTGGTGCTACATGCTACCCTTGATTCAGATTCGGCTGGTACAATTGCCTATGAAATTGCTAATTGTTGAACTACCGATTCAGATATGGCTGTCATCCGAATTGGTGTTCGCCTCCTAGCGCTCCAATAGATTCTATATTTTTCTACTCATCCTCCTGCAAAGTGGGGCACATGTTAGTAGGGTGCTCCACGAAAGTGCATATTCCTCACACACATTGCACAACTTGTTGATGTTGTATGATAATAAGTTTCCTCACAAGGGACGTGATCTCTGTCAATTGAATCTCCAACCTTAAGTTGTTGAAGGTGCTAACCTCGTTTACTGTCTTTGAGGTGTCAGCTCCACCTTGGACCCCGAACTGTTGCATGTTACCCGCCATGTTCGAGATTAGGTTTCGTGTTGCCACTTGGGTTTTATCCATCAAGGCTCCTCACTCACTACGTCAATCATATTCCGGTCTATCATCAACAATCCTTCATAGAAATACTGTAACAACAGTTGTTTGCTGATTTGGTGGTACGGACATGTAGCGCACAACTTATTAAATCTTTCCCAAATACTCATGTAACATTTCCCATGAATGTTGTCAGATTCCACAGATCTCCTTCCGGATGGCCGCTATTCTGGATGCCGGGAAGAACTTCTCGAGGAACACTCGCTTCATCTCCCCTATGTAGTGAACATCACCAGTTACAGATACAACCAATCTTATGTCGTTACATCAAGAGAATACCTTCATCTTTATGTAATCCTTCGGGATCCCTTGTGGTTGATAATATTGTTTTGTTGTGGTGGCTTTATCAAATAAAACTAGAGCTAACTATAGCATAGTGCAACCCTAGGTCATTCTTCCAAGGACATAGTGTGTTCAATTATAACTTAATGCGAAAATAAGAGTTTTATGAAAAATACTGAGGATATGTAGAATGTCGACTCTGTCTCGGACTAAGACGACTCGGACTCAGTCTCAAACAAAGACGCTAGACTCAGATGGAGTTGGATTGGACTCAAACTAGAGTTGGAGTGACTCGGACTCGGACTGAAAGCATAGACAGGGGGTTTTGTGTTATTGGAAACATAGAGTAAGACAGAAAGTAAACTAAGTAACGAAAATAAATGCGAACTAACTAGACTATAATATTTATTACATCACCATAAGGGTTCAACAAGCAATCGGTCTTTGGTTCTCTAATCCAACTTATGACTCCAAACCAACCTAGAGTTCTTATGACAATTGCCAAACGTTTGTCTGTTGTCGACTAAGGATTTACACAACTGATACCTCATCAGTTGGCAGGGAGTATGCACATGGTTGATTTTAGGTTCTCTTATTGATTACCTAATGAAGTTGTTAGATCGGTTTCGATCGGCCTAACCTAACATGATCCACTCTCACAATTGCACAATTATGAAAAAGCAAAGAGAAAATTAATGATAGGATTCACAAACAGATAAATGAAAATGCAAACCGATTGTTATTGTTGAAATAGTATTGTTACATGGTTATATGAATTCGAGGACTTTGCTTTCCATAACGATCACCATGGAAGAATGATGGTGGTTCACCAGGAATGGCTACAGTACTGAGGATTCAGTCCACCAAAGTGCGTCAACTATACTGAGCGACCTCCTCTAATATCCTTTGGCTTCCCAGACACTAGACCTATACCTCCTCAATCAACGAGACATCATACTAAAGCATCGTGCACCACCGAAGGAATGAAATGAAAGCGAGAGTGTGAGGTGTGTGTAATATGATTGGTTTTCTAAATTCAAAAACCACTTTTCATGGGCTTTTGCATCCATGATAAACCCTAAACACATGCAAGGTTCCTTGCTACGCACGCCTCACTGATGATGGGTGTTTTTAGTCGTTTCAACGCGCTTATCAAATAACTAAAGCTAACTATAGTATAGCTAACCCTAGGTCATTCTTCTCAAGGACACAGTGTGTTCAGTTGTGAATTGGTGTGAAGCAAACGGAAGTAGAATCTAAGTGTAAAATACCGCCTCGTCTCGGCAATGGCCGAGTTGCTCTCAACAGAGACTGAACCGAGATGATCCCAATAGAGAGAATCCGGCTTGGTCTCAGCTGAGTGCAGACAGACGCTACAGAGGTGGACTATCTCTGTCTCGGACTTAGAAAGCGGTAAACAAGGGGGGTTGGAATGCAATTGGAATCAAAACAGAGCTTAACTATAATCAAATGCAATTACGCTACTCCTAATGCTATTGCTATTACTGTGTTCATGTTTAGTTCCAATAATCACGGCCTTTCTGGTTCAATCACTCTAATTACAGTCCTCATCAGCCTCCAGTGTTCTTATGGCAATCGCCAAAGGTCCGTCCCTTACCATACCAAGGATTTACACAATCCCCACCTCATCAGTTGGCAGAGATTAAGTTCAAACTGATTTTAGATTCTCAATCAACAATCGTTAAGTGATTACCTACTGAATTAGCTAAACCAGTTCCAATCGGCTTAGTTTAACATTGTTCCATTACTAGGTGCAATCTCAACACAGTAATTGAACTTAAATTTCAGGAATGCAATGGAGTGCAGAATTCAGAAAATGCTCATAATATTGAAAGCAAAATACAAACACAGGTCCTGGATTCGATGATTCCATCTTCCACGATGATCGCCATGGACGACAGCGATGATTCACCTCAACTAGCTAAGACGCTGAGGTTCAGGTCCACCAGAGTGCGTTGGTGCTCCAATCGGTCTCCTCTGATAACCTTCGGCCTCTCAGTTCTTAGCCTGCATTTCCTCAATCGAGAGAAACGCCATTAACAGCACTGTGTACCACCGTGAGCGGAGGAGAAGAGAACAAGAGAGTTCAGAATTATGAACGCGGGAAGGTTTGAATGCCAAAAGCCCCTATTCGTTCAGAGTTCTCTCTATTTATACATGAGTGGACACAGCTAACGATGCTAATAGAATTACATGTACAATTCCTATTCTACCCTTGCTGTGACTTGTGTTTGCAAGCTACTCCAGGTAGTGACGTGGAGCTGAGCTGGACCCAAGGTGGCTCTGATTGCTGACGAGGCATTCCACCTGGATCTACCTGACTGGGCTCCCTACATGGGTTGAGTCTCGGCCTGGCCGAGAGGCTCTCGGCCTGGGCTTCTGATGGCAGGCTGAGTTTGGCTGGACCTGCAATGAAGAGATAGTTAGCTAAAAAACCTTGATTAAGCACAAATTGTGTTTTACTCAAGTTTAGGCCATTAATCTGGATCTTAGCTAACAGTCATCTTTTAAGCTCGTGAGTTGCTCAATGGTGCCCTTCTTAGGTCCACTTAAGATGTACATTTTATGACTCATCAAACCCCCACACTTATCCTTTTGCACTCCTGGGCAAAACATATGACTCAATTAAGGGTGACCATAGTGAGAAATTTTTCTGTTTGATTTCCTTAAGCTGACTCTACAGAGTCGGCTTCCCTTCGTCCCAGTTCAAGGGACTCATGCAATCAGGGAGCTACTTCCTTTGGTTCTCAAGGGCCTTCATGGCTTCCAATTGGGAAGGAGTGCCCCCAGAGTGATAGAACTTTTACTCATGTGCTCAATTCTCTCGCTTCTCTCAAGTGTCTGGGTCGTGTTTACACTCAGCATTGCGTGGAATTGGTGTTACCATATCTTGACAAAGCTCTCTTCTTACGCTTGCAAAACACAACAGTTATGATCACTAGGACTTTTCTGGCTTGTAGCGAGGTTGAGGTTATGGATCGAATGGATGTAAGAAAACTAGCTTCAGGACTCACGGGGAGGAGAGGAGCAATGGGGAGTGAGTGTAACCAGTATGAGGGCAGTCCCGGTTGCTGTGGTCTCCTTTAATCTTTATTTACTTGCCGTTTTACATTCTTTCTTTCTTCTACTCATGCAGCTTGCTGATTTTGTTTATTTCAGCTTATTTAGCTTGTTTTCTGTTTTTATGTACTTTATTTTCTTTTCTTTCATTCCATTTTCTCTCCTTTTTCTCTTCTTCTAAATCTTCAGCTGCTTTTGACCGAATTCCGCTCCCTAGACTTCCCCCACACTTGATTCTAGCTCACTCCCAAGACTATTCCACTGCTCCTCGGCTTCTCGAGGGTGAGGTAAGAATGGTTTTTCTGGCCTCGGCTTGTAATGAGCTGCAAGAAAAGTGGTCAATTTAGGCTCAAAAGGGGTGACAAGGGTCAGCTTGTTTTTAGACAGCTTATTTGGCTCTGGGCTCATAAGAAATATGGCCTAGATCATTTAATTCCTACCTATGTAAAACAATTGTATCCAGAGAGTTAAGGCAAAATTCAGCACACACAATTAACATGTTTGCAAAAATCACTCAGAAAGAAGGGAGATGGCAGAGTGTAAGCCATCTCTGTTGCAAGGCTCAAATTCTCACACTGGCTGATTTTGTTTCTTCACTCTGAGGGTTCCCTCTTCCCATTTCCGCCACTTACCACTTAGGAATCAGAGGTTTGGCTCTCTTCAGGCAGGGCAGTTTTTGCTCGGGAATGAAGAGATTCCTTCTGTTGGCTCGTCAGACTCTCGGACTCAACCAGGAATTTCCTCTCTTCTTTTTGGACACGTAATTCTGCTAGGATGAGGCCATTCCGGTTGTGGCAGACTCTTTTATTAAACACAAACTTACTAATGAGACTTAAAATAGTATATCAGATATGTAAGAAACGAAATGAAAAAGTTAGAGAAGAGAAGGGCAGATATGACGTGAATGATCAGTTCCCGAATGGACAGAACCCCCCCACACTTAATTTCGGCATTATCCTCAATGTGAAAAGGTTGGCCGAGTCGGCTTAGGCTGTTCCATCAGAAGGAGTCGGTTCCGTCAAGGAGATGCTCTCAGTATTTTCTCCTATTGGTGCTGGACCTTCGAGGAAGGGTTTGACTTGATGCCCGTTGACCTGAAAGGTGCGGTTGGTCTGTTCTTCCTTTAGCTGCACTGCACCATGGGGAAATATGTCAGTAATAACAAAAGGTCCATCCCATCTGGAGCGAAGCTTACCTGCTATGAGTTTTAATCTGGAATTGAATAGCAACACTTTTTGGCCAATATGGAGATCTTTCCTCAGGATATTTTGGTCGTGGAACTTTTTTACTTTCTGCTTGTAAATCCTGGCGTTTTCATAGGCTTCCATGCGAAGTTCATCTAATTGTTGGAGTTGGAACTTCCTATGCTCTCCTGCTTTGTCATAAGCCATGTTGCATTGCTTAACTGCCCAGTAAGCTTTGTGCTCGAGCTCCACAGGGAGGTGACAGGCTTTCCCGAACATAATTCGATAGAGAGATATCCCCAGCGGTGTTCGGTATGCGGTCCTATGTGCCCATAGAGCATCCTCAAGGAGTCTACTCCAGTCCTTCCTGCTGGGATTTGTCATCTTTTGCAGTGTATGCTTGATTTCCCTGCTAAACACTTTGGCTTGCCCATTCGTCTGAGGGTGGTATGCTGTGGCTATCCTATGCGCCACCCCATATTTGTGAAGAAGGGAGGCCATGGCTCTGTTGCAGAAGTGACTCCCCTGGTCACTGATGAGCGCTTTTGGAACACCGAACCTGCAGAAAATACTGGACTTAAGAAAGTCCACTACTACCTTGGCATCATTGGTTCTGGTGGGAATGGCTTCTACCCATCTTGATACATAATCGACAGCAAGCAGGATGTATGAATAGCCATTGGAGATTGGGAATGGCCCCATAAAATCGATACCCAGACGTCAAAGACTTCACAAAACAGGATGGGTTGCTGGGGCATTTCATGTCTTTGGTTCAAGGCCATCCCTGCTTTTTGACATCTGTCGCAGGTGGAGACGAATTGATGAGCGTCTCGGAAAATAGAAGGCCAATAAAGGCCGCAATCAAGCACCTTCCTAGCAGTCCGAGATGAGCCGTAGTGGCCTCCTCCAGGGGCCGAATGGTAGAAGTGGAGGACCGACTTGATCTCGGCATCAGGAATGCACCTGCGGATGATCTTATCACTGCATAATCTCCATAGATAGGGGTCATCCCATACGTAGTACTTAGCATCACTTCTGATTTTCTCTTTATACGTTCAAGATGCCTCAAGTGGAAATTGAGATGTTGCCACGAAATTACAAATATCTGCAAACCATGGTGTGGCCGTCTTGAGGTGCAGGAGTTGCTCGTCAGGGAACTCGTCTCGGATAGGCAATTGTTCGCTTTCTCTTTCAATCCTGCTGAGGTGGTCCGCTACAGAATTCTCAGCACCTTTCTTATCTTTGATATCCAAGTCGAATTCTTGGAGAAGAAGCATCCACCGGATCAGTCTCGGCTTGGCATCCGGCTTCTTCAGCAAGTACTTTAGAGTCGAGTGATCGGAGAACACGACTATCTTAGAACCGAGAAGTTAGGAGCGAAACTTATCCAAGGCAAACACAATTGCCAGAAGTTCCTTCTCAGTCGTCGTGTAATTTTGCTGGGTCGAGTCCATGGTTCTGCACGCATACGCAATAACATGGACTGGTTGGCCGACTCGCGCTCTTTGGCCGAGAACAGTTCCTAGTGGCGAATTGGATGCGTCGCACATGAGCTCAAATGGCAGGTCCCAGTCTGGTGCTTGCAGGATGGGTGCAGATGAGAGTTTATTCTTCAGCTCCTGAAATGCCTCAATGCAGGGCTGGTCAAAGTTGAAATCCGCATCCTTCTGTAGAACTTGGGATAGAGGTAGAGCTATTTTGCTGAAGTCCTTGATGAACCTTCTATAAAAACCTGCATGTCCCAAGAATGAGCGAACTTCCCGCACAGAAGCGGGGCTTGGAAGGGAAGTGATTATGTCTATTTTCGCTTTGTCCACTTCGATGCCTCTGTTGGAGACCAGGTGTCCCAACACTATTCCCTCGGTCACCATGAAATGGCATTTTTCGAAGTTGAGAACCAGGTTGGTATCAATGCATCTCTTCAACACCTTGGACAGGTTGGTCAGGCATGCGTCAAATGATTCTGTATACACCGTGAAGTCATCCATAAACACCTCCATGCAGTCCTGTAGCAAATCCGAGAAGATGCTCATCATGCAACGTTGAAATGTACTCGGCGCGTTGCACAGGCCGAATGGCATGCGGGTGTACGCAAAAGTGCCAAACGGGCATGTGAAGGTGGTCTTATGTTGATCCTCCGGTGCTATGTGTATTTGCATGTACCCTGAGAATCCATCCAGAAAACAGTAATGGGACTTCCCTGCTATTTTCTCTAACATTTGGTCAATAAAAGGCAAAGGGAAGTGATCCTTGCGGGTTGCCTGATTCAGCCTTCTGTAATCTATACACACCCGCCAGCTGTTCTGAATCCTTGTAAATACCAACTCATCTTGTTGGTTTTTCATGACGGTTATTCCAGATTTCTTTGGTACTACCTGCACAGGGCTCACCCATTGGCTGTCTGAGATAGGGTAGATGATGCCTGCAACAAGCAATTTCGTGACTTCTTTCTTGACCACATCTAGAATGGTAGGATTCATCCTTCGTTGCTGTTGCCTTATGGGCTTAATGTCCTCCTCCATTAATATTCTGTGCATGCATATGGAGGGGTTAATACCTGGAAGGTCAGAAAGTTTCCACCCAATTGCCTGTTTGTGTTGCCTAAGGACTTCCAACAGCTTGTCTTCTTGCTCCGAGAGGAGGTTGCTTGCAATGATGACCGTGAGCTGCTGTTCATTGTCCAAAAAGGCATATTTCAGGTGGCTAGGCAATGGTTTCAGCTCTGTGGGTGGTGGAGATGGAACTAGAGAATCCTGAGTTCTAGCTCTCGGATCCGTCTGGCCGGCTCGTTCCCGACTCGGCATTAGGCTTGCCGTCATGGCCTCGGCCTTGTACTGCTTCAGCCGACTCGGATTGAGGTCGGCTTCGGTTTCTTTTGTAGCTTTGATCTCGGATCCGGGTGGAGTAATGAGCTTCTTGGATCGAGTCTGGTCCTTACTTGCCGAGATGGTCTCGGCAAGTGTGTCGGCTTGCGTGGTTAACTTTTCAGTCGAGTTGACTTTTGACCTTGCGTTGACTTGGTCTTCTTTGGCCGACTTCATTTCGGCCGTGAATATGGTTGCCAATTGTGCAGGTAGAAGCTTTGTAGTCTCGGCGACATTTACCTCTGCATTATTCTCACTCTCTGAGGGGTTAGGGTAGCAGACTTGGTTTATTAACCTGGTTAGTTCCTTTTTCAAATGCCAAGTTGCTAGTGTCACTATGGCAATCCTCAGAGTCTAGGGACTCTAGTGCTTCATCATGATCAGCCTTTGAGCAGCTACTGGCTTCGACAGTTCTAGCAAGATCTTCCATTCCCTCATTGCAACTGTCTAGTTGGAAGTATTCCTCCACCAACTGTTCCATTATGTCTATGCCAAAGAGAGAGTGATCTTCGGTGGGGTGCTTCATGGCTTCAAAAATATTGAACTGCACCAATGTGTCACCGAATTCCATCGAGAGCGTTCCGGCATGTACGTCGATCTTCGTCCTTGCCGTCATTAGAAATGGCCTCCCCAATATCAATGTTGATCCTTTTCCAGATGCTTCGTCCTCCATGTCAAGCACATAAAAATCAGCTGGAAATATTAGTTCATTCACCTAGACGAGGACATCTTCGAGAACTCCCAAGGGTTGCACGATGCTTCTGTTAGCAAGTTGAATGGTCATCCCTGTGGGTTCCAGATCTCCGAAATTGAGGGACCTATAAGTTGATGCGGGCATGACGTTGATTGACGCTCCCAGGTCCAACATAGCTTCACTGAATGTGCAATGACCAATAGTGCATGGGACCGAGAAGATACCGGGGTCTCGGCACTTCTTTGGTAAGACCTGTGAGATCCCTGCAGTGGGGTTATTCCTAGTTAAGCTTGAGACCACACCTCCAAGTTCTTGATTCCCCTTCATCTTTCTTCTTTTGTGTACGCACAATTCCTTGAGGAATTTTGTGTACTTCGGAATTTGCTTGATTGCATCGAAAAGTGGAATGTTGATTTCCACCTTCCCGAACATCTTCAGCAGCTCGTCATCAGAATCTGGTTTACGTGTCGAGACGGTCCAGGATGGAAACGGCAATGGGACAGCTGTCTGTGGGTGAGACGGTGAGTCGGCCATTGCTTTAGAGTCGGCTTCAGCTGGCTGCAGTACCTGATGTTGTGCAAGCTGAGGTAATTCTTTGCCGCTTCTGAGTATTACTGCATTGGCATTCCCTCTCGGATTCAGAATGGGTTGGGAGGGAAGGCTGCTTGAGCCGGCTGATTGTAGTTCACTCATAGTATTTGTCAGCTGTCCTATTTGCATCTTGAGATCCTGGATGGTGGCAGTCATATTCTGTTGGAATTGTAGGTTGCTGGAACTTACTGACTGTTGGAATTCTAAATTGCTTGTTGCCAGCTGCTTCATTAAATCTTCTAGTGATGGAGAATTGCCTTGGGTAGGAGTTCTCTGTTGCTGTGGTGGGAAGGATGGTGCTGGGTATTGCGGACTCGGCTGCTGGTAACCAGATACTCCATAGGGTGCATTCGGCATGGATCTGGCTCTTTGAGCTGCATATGGTCCTTGTTGTGGGCTGGGCCGAAATGGTTGTCTCCCATATGGTTGATTATCGAACTGCCGGTTCTGGTATAGTTGCTTCCCGTACTGGAATCCTCCTATGGCTCCAACACTTTCTGTTTGGCCAGACTCGGTCTCTTGGAGAGTGGGGCACAGATCAGTTGGATGCGCCATTGAAGTACATATGCCACAGACCTTTGCTGCCATGGCTGGGTGATGTTGACTAACAGCCAGTTGTCTCACCAGAGATGTCAATTCGGTTAGCTGGTTCTCCATCCTTTGGTTGGAGGCTGCACCGATTTCGTTCACTGGCCGAGATAAATTTGGTCCTCTGATCCCAAATTGTTGAGTGTTGCTCGCCATGTTCGAGATCAGATGCCTTGCTGCTACTGGTGTTTTGTCCATTAATGCTCCTCCACTGGCAGCATCAATCATGCTCCTGTCCATCATTGATAGTCCTTCGTAAAAGTACTGGATCAGCAACTGTTCGCTGATCTGATGATGGGGACAGGTGGCACAAAGCTTGTTGAAGCGCTCCCAATATTCGTGCAGAGTCTCTCCTGTATGCTGCCTTATCCCACATATTTCCTTCCAGATGGTCGCAGTCCTAGAGGCTGGAAAGAATTTTTCTAGGAAGGTCTGTTTCATATCTCCCCAGGTGTTGAAGAGTGCTGGCTGTAGATATAACCAGTCCTTTGCAACTCCATCCAGGGAGAATGGAAATGCCTTCATCTTGATGTAATCTTCTGGGATTCCCTACGGCCTCATCGTGGAACAAACCACGTGAAATTCTTTGAGATGCTTGTGGGGGTCTTCTCCTGCAAGACCATGAAATTTAGGCAACAAGTGTATAAACCCAGACTTCAATTCATATGTCTGAGCCGGCTCCAGTTGTGGATACTGGATACACCATGGTTGGTACACCACATCTGGAGTGGCTAGCTCTTTCAACGTCCTGTCTTGGTGTTCCATCTGCCCTGGCTTTGTGAAATTGTTAGTACTAGCAATAAAATGGTCAGTACAAAACTGGTCAGAGTAAATAGCAGAATTCACACTACTACTACTATTTACTGTGGTGTTTCTAATTTTTCGCAGTCTTCGTAAAGTTAGTTCTATTTCTGGATCAAAAGTATACAATGGGTCAGTGCTACTCCTAGTCATGCATCATGCTGGATTTAAAGTAACTAAAACAACGATTACTGAAGCAGAATGTGGTCACTATGTAATGCTGAATTGAGTGCAATGTAGAGTTAGAAAATTTAATGTATGCAATGCAGAATTAAGAATTTATTCTATATCTATATGTATATATTTGTTTTTATTTTATCAGTGAATTCACGTAGAGATTTATTGACAGATTCAAACTCAACAACTCTAAACAAAACTTCTTACAACTCGGATTCGACTCGGTTTACTTGGCACATCGAAACACAAAAGAACTTGTGTCCCCGGCAACGGCGCCAATTTGATGATGGGTGTTTTTAGTCGTTTCAACGCGCTTATCAAATAACTAAAGCTAAATATAGTATAGCTAACCCTAGGTCATTCTTCTCAAGGAAACAGTGTGTTCAGTTGTGAATTGGTGTGAAGCAAACGGAAGTAGAATCTAAGTGTAAAATACCGCCTCGTCTCGGCAATGGCCGAGTTGCTCTCAACAGAGACTGAACCGAGATGATCCCAATAGAGAGAATCCGGCTTGGTCTCAGCTAAGTGCAGACAGACGCTACAGAAGTGGACTATCTCTGTCTCGGACTTAGAAAGCGGTAAACAAGGGGGGTTGGAATGCAATTGGAATCAAAACAGAGCTTAACTATAATCAAATGCAATTACGCTACTCCTAATGCTATTGCTATTACTATGTTCATGTTTAGTTCCAATAATCACGGCCTTTCTGGTTCAATCACTCCAATTACAGTCCTCATCAGCCTCCAGTGTTCTTATGGAAATCGCCAAAGGTCCGTCCCTTACCATACCGAGGATTTACACAATCGCCACCTCATCAGTTGGCAAAGATTAAGTTCAAACTGATTTTAGATTCTCAATCAACAATCGTTAAGTGATTACCTACTGAATTAGCTAAACCAGTTCCAATCGGCTTAGTTTAACATTGTTCCATTACCAGGTGCAATTGCAACACAGTAATTGAACTTAAATTTCAGGAATGCAATGGAGTGCAGAATTCAGAAAATGCTCATAATATTGAAAGCAAAATACAAACACAGGGCCTGCATTCGATGATTCCATCTTCCACGACGATCGCCATGGACGACGGCAATGATTCACCTCAACTAGCTAAGACGCTGAGGTTCAGGTCCACCAGAGTGCGTTGGTGCTCAAATCAGTCTCCTCTGATAACCTTTGGCCTCTCAATTCTTAGCCTGCATTTCCTCAATCGAGAGAAACGCCATTAACAGCACTGTGTACCACCGTGAGTGGAGGAGAAGAGAACAAGAGAGTTCGGAATTATGAACGCGGGAAGGTTTGAATGCCAAAAGCCCCTATTCGTTTAGAGTTCTCTCTATTTATACATGAGTGGACACAGCTAACGATGCTAATAGAATTACATGTACAATTCCTATTCTACCCTTGCTGTGACTTGCGTTTGCAAGCTACTCCAGGTAGTGACGTGGAGCTGAGCTAGACCCAAGGTGGCTCTGATTGCTGACGAGGCGTTCCATCTGGATCTACCTGACTGGGATCCCTACATGGGTTGAGTCTCGGCCTGGCCGAGAGGCTCTCGGCCTGGGCTTCTGATGGCGGGCTGAGTTTGGCTGGACCTGCAATGAAGAGATAGTTAGCTAAAAAACCTTGATTAAGCACAGATTGTGTTTTACTCAAGTTTAGGCCATTAATCTGGATCTTAGCTAACAGTCATCTTTTAAGCTCATGAGTTGCTCAATGGTGCCCTTCTTAGGTCCACTTAAGATGTACATTTTATGACTCATCACTCACCTATCTAACTCTTAATAGAATTACAATTCCTGATTTGTCCTATCATCTACCTAATGATTGCGTGCTCATACGTGCCTTTGGAGTGGCTTGCGCTCTAAAGCTGGCCTCGGTTGAGAAGGGTCTTGCCTAGCCCGGACAACTCCTCTTGGGCCGAGGTGCTTTTATTGGGTTAAGATGCTCCTGGAATTGTCCTGCAAAAAGAATCCAATCATTTTATTAGCTAAGATCCCCGATTTAGCAAAGATTTATATTTCCCTATTTCTAGGTTAATAATCCGAATATTAGTTAAGATGTGATCCTTAGTTACCAACATTCTCAACAATACTTATCTTAAGTCCTTGTGAGGTGTATAAAATATGACTTATCAAACACTCCCCCGACACACTTAAACTTCTGCACTCTTGGGCAAAATCAGAATTGATCATCGAGGAAATGGAAGAGAAAATTTATTGCGAGAAGAATTTGAAAATGAATTTCTCAAGTTTGATAAAACAAACTAAGCATATGTTCATCCCAGAATCAAGGTATTCAAGCAATCAATGGAAGCTACCGATACTACCAAGCTTTGATACTACCAAGCTTTGACTAGCCTCTCCTTCTACACCTTCAAAAACACATGTAGTAGTGATCAATAAGACTTGCTTCAGGCTTGTAACGTGGTTAGGGTAAGGTAGGATATAGGATGGTAAAGTGAGCTTTAATAACCACAAGGGAGAGATGAGCAATGGGGAATGAGTTCATAAGCATAGAAACTATCCCCAGGACACTACGAATCTTTTAAGAACATCTTTGCTCACTACTCTAGTTTTCCCTTTGTATTTTTTCTTTCTTTTTCTCACTTTTTATTTTGTAGTCTTGTGTTGCATTTTTCTCGCAACTTTTTGTTTTTGCTGCCTTTTCTTTTCTTTGATTCATCCTGCATTTTCTTCTTTTCATACCCCTTTCTTTTTTTATTAACCCTTTCTCACCATACTACTACTTTTCCAAATGTACCACTCTCGCAATGTCTCCAAGTGTCACCCCCACACTTATATGAAACCTATTCCCAAAACAATTCCAAAGCTCCTCTAACCCCTGAGGTTGAGGTTGATCATGGTTTTCCGGATTTTGAGCTTGTAATGAGCTATCATATGAAAAAGAATGGTTATATAGGCTCAAAGAGGGTGATCAAGGGATTTAATTTCCAAGGTAGGTCCATTTGGCTAGCAGCTTGTAAAGAAAAATGACCTAAATCATGTCACTCATGCATGTGAAACAAGATGTATTCAGAGAGTCAAGGAAAAACATAGAGTATCATAGCAACGTAGATGCAAAAATCACACAAGAAAGAAGAGAATGGCAAGATGCAAAGCCATCATTATATACAAGGCTCAAAATTTTTCTCACGGATAAATTGCTCTATCACTAATGGTTTATCTTTTCAATTTTTTCAGTCACTTACTGCATAAAGATGTACAAATTTCACTCCCTATCAAGTTTGAAAAACCTCTTATCTGGGATTACTCACTGCCTCATCCTTTTTCATTCATCCTAAAGAAATCCATTAAAACTTTTTCAAAGCATTTTTCTCCTTTTTCTCCATAATCAGGAATCAGAAAACAGGAAGGAAAACAATTAAAAAAATAAAACAAAGTGAAAACAAAATTAAAAAAAAATCAGAAACAAAAATAGAAGAGAAACGAAATGAAATTGGAGTCAGCCCGGCTCCAATAAAAATGGTTTCAAAGTCAGCCTAGACTCGGTAGAAAAATCAGAAGCAAAAACAAACAAGAACAAAAATCAAAATAACACTTCTTCCTTGAGGTAGGAAGAATGTGCAAAATCTGATATCTAGCGATTTTACTTCGTTCTTGTTGGTAATAGCTTAGGGGATCTTTCTCCTCATCCATCTAGATAAGTTCAATATGATATTTTCTGGTGGCTCCTTGAACAAAAATTGTAATGGTGAATGCTTGACCAAATGACCATAGAAGCTTCTCGATTTCTTTAGATCCTAGAATATTTCTTGGTTCACCATGATTACTAAAACATGTAATTGTAGCACCCGAGATGGCAACAACGCCAATTTGATAACGTTGTTTTGTTGTGGTGGCTTTATCAAATAAAACTAGAGCTAACTATAGCATAGTGCAACCCTATCTCATTCTTCTCAAAGACATAATGTGTTCAATTATTACTTAATGCGAAAATAAGAGTTTTATACAAAATACTGAGGATACATAGAATGTCGACTCTGTCTCGGACTAAGATGACTTGGACTCGATCTCGAACAGAGATGCTAGACTTAGATGGAGTCAAATTGGACTGAAAGCATAAATGAGGGGTTTTGTGTTGTTGGAAACGTAGAGTAAGACAGAAAGTAAACTAAGTAACGGAAGTAAATGCAAACTAACTAGACTATAATATTTATTGCATCAACACAGGGGTTCAACAAGCAATCAGTCTTTGGTTCTCTATTCGAGCTTATGATAACAAACCAACCTAGAATTCTTAGAACAATTGTCGAACGTTCATTCGTTGCCGACCAAGGATTTATATAATCGCTACCTCATCAGTTGGCAGGGAGTATGCACGTGGTTGATTTTATGTTCTCTTATCGATTACTTAATTAAGTTGTTAGATTGGTTCCGATTGGCCAAACCTAACGTGATCCACTCTCCCAATTGCACAATCGTGAAAATAGCAAAGAGCATATTAATGATAGGATTCATAAATAGAGATAGGGAAACACAAACCAATTGTTGTTGCTGAAACAGAGTATTGTTACAAGGTTATATGAATTCGGGGACTCTGCTTTCCA
Organism: Mucuna pruriens; assembly: GCA_025330945.1. Lineage (NCBI taxonomy): Eukaryota > Viridiplantae > Streptophyta > Magnoliopsida > Fabales > Fabaceae > Mucuna > Mucuna pruriens. Next base: position 466,922 of record JAENHJ010000053.1, on the reverse strand, counting down.
TAACGATTGCCATGGAAGAACAACGAATGTTCACCAAGAATGACTAGAGCACCGAGGATTCAGTCCACCAGAGTGCGTCAACTTTACACTTGGGGATGGTTGATGAACCATTCTTATTGTTGTGGTCCTAGTTTATCTTAGGGAGTCATATGAAGATTGTGGGTGCATGTTGCTAGTACCCAAACGCCTAAGTAAATTAGGAGTGACAGTAGAATCACAATTGTGGTTGTTATTAAGTCCCGAGTGCACGTTATTAGCAAGTATGCATGTAAGTCAAGAACCACCATGAGTTGTGGGTTCACGACTAATGCTAGATTGGAAAAGGTGGGGCTGTGTAGCTTGGGAATAAGTGGATGAGCATCCCTGCAAATGGGTCTAGTCTTTGCAAGGACTATTGACGGTGGAAAGCCATTATCCATGTACAACCTTTCTCGACCTGAACGCTTCTTAATCCGTAGGATCACATCCTCTTTTCCCAATACCAAGAGTGAGGGTATGTTGAGGAAGTGATAGGAGTGATCGCTCAGCCTATAAATCTCCATAGAGTAATTGTATAATTATATGTGTGATTGTTGAATATAGATTATTAATGATGGTTGTCTGTGTGTTGGAGTTCTATATTAGTTTGTGAAATTTATAATTGTTGTGACCAAACAAGTTGTTCTAAGTTTCTTTTTAGACAAGATTTTTTCTATAGTAGCTTATGCTTATATTTATATGTTGTATGTGTGTGTGCGACTACGACGACTGTTACATGATCTTTGTGGAAGCATATGACAAGACTATCTTAGGGATAAAGGTTTCCAAACATTCCGCTAATAAGAGGAGAAACTGATATTTCTACATTTGTACCATCGTTGCCTTAGTGATATGCTTGATGCTTTTCTTTTGCAATGGCTAGCTTAGGTTGTATAGGGTGTTTTGGTTATCTCCTTCCCCTTTTTGATATTATAGCTTTTCTTATGGAAAAGTGTTTTAGCCCTTAGCTTCAGTCTATCCTTTGGTGATGTAACTGTCATAAAACAAGTTATGTTTTATAGCTATACATATTGTTCATTTTTATTTCAAGATACATGTTCTCATTCGATTGTGGTGTAGTAATGATATTGATATTTGTTGCATAATGTACACTCGAAAAAATATGAGTAACCCTTTTTCAAGCATACTTTTCTTCTATTCTTTCGAAAAGAATGTGAACATTTTTTTATTTAAAAATATCTCTTATGATTGTTTAAAATTTTGAGTTCTTCTTTTATCCTCGTATATCATTTTAATTTCTTCAAAATTAATCTTTTATGTTTTGATACCTCTAAAAATAAACATATATATCACAAGACTCAAAAAGACCTTCAATCTTTAGTAATTAAATTTCTTTTGCAAGTAATACCAACAACAGATCACTAGCTATAGAATTTTCTTAAGTTCTCAATCAACATTACTGCATATATAACTTTTGAATGTTACATAAATATAAAAAAAATATTACTTATACTTATCAATTTTAGTAATATTTTATTAAATGTTATATCTAAATTATATTTGCAGTAATATAATATTACTAAAATATAAAAAAATATTACTAATAAAAATATTAATAATATTTTTATAATAAATATTTTAAAAAATAATATAGGTAAAAGTGAGAATTTCGCGGACGTGAACAATAATATCTCTAACAAAAAGAAAATCCTAATCCAAGTGGACCCTGTTATTAGGTATAGATAAAGCAAGCAACACAACACGAAGTTTACAACGTGATGATGTCCTTACGATAAGCATCAAGGAATGAGTGGCTAGAAAACTGGTCACGCCAAAAACGTGCTGTGAATTTCGAGAATGATCGAGGTTGGCCTAGCTTTTCACGGGTCCACTCAATCCATCTCAACATTAAATTCGATTAATGCCACTTTATCCACACTTGTGATACTCTTCCTCACTTTTGTTCTTGGACGTCGATCTTTTGTATGACCAAGAAAAACATAATATTATTACCATAAACTTATTCATCATTTAATTATCTTTGAAAATAACAGTTAAAGCGATCCACGAATTTCGAATCTTTATCATTCTCAGGATGTTAAGCTCTATAGAAAGAGGCGATATTGATCTACTTATAACTGGAATAAATAGGTAAGTGACATGTTTGAAGATTTAGTTTATATTATCCTTTGAAGCAATAAGAAAAAAATGAATATGTTATGAAAATATGATAAATTTTAATTTTAGTTAGTACAATTTTATTTTATTTTGTTAATTTTAGTGTTATAAATTTTACATTTTAAAAATTCTATGATTATTTACTTGCGACATGACATATATCTAGACATGCCATACGACGTGTTAGAATAACTATTGGAATAACATATTTAAACAATTACTAAATAATAATATGGACTATTTTTTTTAATGATTACAATCAACATGCATATTTATAGAAACTAAAAATATACTTAAATCAGAAGAAAAATAAATCAAATCACAGAAATTCTATAATTTTCAAGGATCATGGGTCTGGAGATGTTATTAGTATCTTGAATCTTATAAAAAGAATAGATCATAATATTAATTTGCCTCAAAAGTAGATGAATGTATTGGATTTTTTTTTATCAGTGTTTCTTTGTTTTTAATTGTACAAAGCTAAGAAGGGAAAAATAGTTTCTCGGTTTGTGATATAGAAATACCAGACTGTATATGAATTGGAAGTACTCAATATTTTCGATAAAATAAAAAAAGAAATGAGACTTAGTTATCTACCTTATTTAACTCCGTGAATTCTGGACCAGATACTCTCCAATTAAAAGTAATTGGAGAAATTGGAGAATGCCTAGTTTTACTGTTTAATCATTCATTTATATATTTTTATTTTTTATACTATATATTAAAATTAATTAATGGTTGAGACTGCATCCAGTTTTCGGAAGACAGGAGAGGGTCCTTATCCATGAATTCTAGTGTAAAGCACGTGAAAATTATGCTATTTGTTCTTATGTTAATCAAGTGATGACATTTTTTATTATATTTTTATCTCTTTATTATTTGTCGTTTAAGATAATATTGTTGTACATCAATTAAAATAATTTTTTACGTTAGTGGGCTATTTATGGTAGATATTGAACCCATAAAAATAGTACAAAATACATAAAATTAAGGTTAAATTATTTCTTTAATCTTTTTATTTATTTATTTATTTCAATTTGATCTATCTTTTTATTAAAAGTTTTAATTTGATTCTTTAATTTTAAAAATATTACAATATTATCATTTTGTTCAAATTAGTTAAACATCGTTATAGTTTGAAAAGTCATTGGTCTAAATTACCAATAGTGGTGGTTTTAAACTGTCACTAACATAATTTTAAACCATCTCAAGTTTGGACTCAGGCTTAGCTTCAATAACTCTTTTCCTCTCAGACGACGAGGACAAGGGCCAAGGCGAATTGGGCATATCGGTATTACTTGTTGGGAGGATTTGAATCTTGACGTTGAGCAAAACCTCTATCACTTACATGACTCTCTGGTTCATCAAGTGCATGTTGAGGTTATTGGGATCACCTTTCAGTCTGGAATTGTTTATGATGAAAAGAAAGAAAAGAGTTTTCTTTGATTGAAAGGTGATCTCAATAACCTTAACCTGCACTTAGCAGATCAGATAGTCATGCAAGTGATAGGGATTTTCCTCAACGTCAAAACTCAACCCCCCAAGAGGCGATACAAATATGACCAATTCGCCATTGCCCTCACCCTTACCATACGAGAGGAAGAGAGTTGCCAAAGTCGAGCCCACAAAGTGGCTCTAGCCCAAGCTCAAGCCTAAGGTGGTTTAAAATTATGTTAGTGACAATTTAAAACTGTCATTGTTCATAACTTGGAATAATAACTTTTTAGACTATTAATATGTTTAACAAATTTGAACAAAAGAGTAACATTGTAGCATTTTGAAAATTGAAGGACCAAATTAAAACTTTTAATAAAAGAAGGACCATATTGAAAAAAAATAAATAAAGGAATCATAGAAGTAATTTAACCTAAAATTAATAATAGCCGCTTCCTAAATTTATGAAATGATTATAAGCTACCCAAATTAGTACAACTAAAACACTCACACGTACATCATCAACCCAAACCACATCCTAATCCAACCAACTCCACATCCAAGACTTACACTAAGAAAGAAACAAAATAGAGAAGGAAAAAAATCATACAAGGCTCATGATCAATATAAGAAGGAAGAGATAAGAAAAGAAAACAATAACGAAAACTTTACCTAAGTGAGAAAACACAACAATCACCTAAGAGAGAGACTATGTAGTGAGAGTGAAAAAGAGAGATAAATGAATTGTAGAAAGAGAGAAAGAGAGAAAGAGAGATGTTTTGCTGACCAAGAAAATGACAATGACTTGGGAGCATAAACATGGGTATAGTTGTTCTAGCGTTGGGGTTCGTCAATGTTGGGAGTACAAGTACAAGTATGAGTAGGGAGAAGACATTAGGGTTTATTAGCAATGTTGGGGGTTCAATTTGGAAATAATGCTTTGGATTGTAGAGGTCAATTTAAAAGGCTTTTTACATAAGTTTTAATTATAATTAATGTAAAAAATATGTTATACATAAGTTATGATGTGAACCGAAGTATTCAAATGATAACCGATGTAAAAAAATAAACTTATTTATCTACAACCTCATGTTTTTTATATAAGATGTTAACAAACCAATGTAAAAGGGTTATGAAAAACCTAGTCTAACCAAGTCCATTTTACAAGTACTTTTTGTCCTTCTAATAAATCTTAATTAACTAATTTATTAGGATTAAAAAATTTAGTTAGCTTAGTTACTAGCATTAAATCTATCCTAAATTTATATATTCTTTCAAATTTTTTCATAACATTAATGAGACATGTTAGTATTATTTTCATAAATATTGTCATTAATTTTAATTATTTTTTGTCTCTTATCGGTAATAAATTTATTACTATAATTTTTATTGACTATAATGTGAAAAATCAAAGTAATATTCTTAAAATGTTGTATATACAAGACAGTTAAATTCTCATAAGAATCTAAAACATTAATATATTTTGGTTACTATTTATTGAGTTTAAAAAATGATTTATAATTGAGGATATTTTTCTAAAAAAATAATTAATACATGAGACATTATATATTGGTTCTTATAAAAAAGAATAAAGTTAAAATTCTAATTTGGATCTTATAAAAGGCATCAAAATAATGGTGTATAAACTCAAATCATTACCTATTTACTAACTTATGCATTATATAGATTTATTAAATTTATAACTATTATAATAAAAAATAATAGCTTAAATATGCTTTAAGTCTATGCAAATATGGTTCTTTTTAGTTTTAATCCTTGTAATTTTTTTTGTTCCTTTTAGATTCTTGACATTTTCTTAGTATTCCATTTTAATCCTTACTATTAACTCTAGTTAGTTTAATATTGATATAACCGACAAAATAAATAATGTTTATTAAGATAAATAAGAAAATAAAAAATATTTTAAATTAAGATAATTAGATTATTTTTAGGTGCATAGTTTAATTATATAATCTATTTATTATTTTATACAAATAAAATAATTATATATAATTTTACTTTTGTAATTTAATTTTATTATAATATGAGTCATGGTTATTATTATTTTTAATATTGTTCTTATTTTTCAATTAAAAATTTACATTTGATTTTTTACTTATTTAAAAAATAAAATTTAGTTATGTACTTATAATTTAATTTTAATATATTATTTTTTGTTATTTTTATATTTCAATTTATTAATTTTGACACATGATGATATAATATTTTAAATATATTTCAAATAGTAATTTTGTTTCACAAGACAAAAGTAAATTGAAATATAATATATTAATAGTAAATTATATTATTGTCGGTTAAAATATAAAAAATACCTAAAAATAATATATTAAAATAAATTATATATATTAAAAAATAAAAATATTAAAAATAAATTAGTGAATTAAAAGGTAAGAATAGTATTAAAAGGAATATTACATATTAAAAAATAAGTTATAAAATAAAATTATATATAATTATCTTATTTTATATAAAATAACACTACAAGAATTTTTTGATTTTGATACTAATTTTAGCTACCATTTAAATTAGTAGCTAAATTCTAGCTAATTAACTATTAATTAACTATTTTTTCTAGCTAAATTGAAGTTATATTCATTTATATTTTTTATTACTATAAATTAGCTAGGAAATAACTACAAATTAAAAAAAATTTACTACAACTTAACTAAGATTATTTTCTTAGATAATTTGCTACTTATTTCATGCTACTATTCAATATTATAGTAATTTTGTAGCTAATTATTTTTGCTAGAAATTAGCTACAAAATAACTATTAATATTAAAATTAGCCACAAAATTATTTTGTAGCAAATTTTAAATTTTTTAGTAGTGTAATAATTACATTATTTAATTGAATTGTTTATCTAAAAATAATATAATTATCTTAGTTTAAAATATTCTTTATAATCTTAATTATATTAATTAATATTATTTATTTTATTATCCATCTTAGCACTAAACCAATTAAAATTTAAAGAAAATACTAAGAAAATGTCAGAATTTAAAAAAAAATCACAAGCTAAAACTAGACTGAATTATATTTATAATGACATAAAATATATTTAACCCTAAAATATAATTTATAAGATTATATAATATAATTTCGAATACATAATTAATACATAGAATTTCACTACAAGAATTTTTTGATTTTGCTAATAATTTTAGTTACTTTTTAAATTAGTAGCTAAATCCTAACTAATTAACTATTAATTAACTAGAATATTATTTTTTCTATCTAAATTGAAGTTATATTCATTTATACTTCTTATTACGACAAATTAGATAGGAAATAACTACAAATTTTAAAAAATTTACTACAAATTATCTAAGATTGTTTTCTTAGCTAATTTGCTACTTATGTCATGCTACCATTCAATATTATAGTAATTTTGTAGCTAATTATTTTTATTAGAAATTAGCTACAAAATAAATATTATTTTAAAATTAGTCACAAAATTATTTTGTAACAAATTTTAAATTTTATAATAGTGTTTAATTTAATTTATAACTATACTTTGTGAAATTTCAATATATGTAAAATATATCTTATAATATTTTTCATTAATTCTCTTACTTATCAAATGAAAAAATTAAATACATTTAATATTTTAAAATTATTATATATGTAATTTATATTTTAAATTATAAACAAAGTAATAAGTAAGTTTGTTAAGTGATTATATGTATTGAAGTTTAGAAGTTTACCTTATCTATGTTAATTCAGTGACATTTTTTAAACAATTTTTTCTCCACCACTTTTTAACGTTGGAATCTGGAAATGTTTTTCAGTCTCGCTTTCTCCACGGACGTGAAAGGAAAAAAAAAACATTTTGAATAAGTTCTTTGTTTGGACATGCTTCTGCCCCTATAAATAGGTTTGTTTCTCTTTCTCTTAACTCATCGACTAAAACAAGAAATCCACAAGTACCCACAATCATGGCATGCAAAAGGCAAGCTTTGATCATACTTCTCTTATCCCTTTTCACATTTTCCTCTTCACATCCCGACAATGGTGGTATTGCCGTCTATTGGGGTCAAAACAATGGCGATCTCGAATTGCCAGCCACATGCGATACTGGAAAGTATGATATTGTGCTCCTCGCTTTCCTCAACAAGTTCGGTTCAGGCAGAGAGCCAGCTTGGAACTTCGCAGGCCACTGTGACAATGGTGCCTTGAAAAAATGCACTGAACTAGAGCCCGAAATAAAATACTGCCAGGTAGACCCGGATCCAAAGGAGATTCAATTCAACAAATGCCTCTCTCTACTTTTTTTTTTTTAATTATATATATAAATTTAGACTTAATTGAACTTTTAATTCATAGAATAGTTATAATGCGTGATTTCTTTGTGTTTTTTATTTTTAATTTCACAATTTTGATTTCTATTTTTAAAATTAAGTGATTTTAATTCATCCTATGTTGTCATCTAATTCTTAACGTGAGAGTTTATGTGGCATTGAAGCACTTATATGGATGGTACAAATAAGTGATATATATATTATTGAACCTCACGCTTCTATCTCTTTTATTTAGAATTTATTATGATATGATATGTAATTATTAAAAAAATATTTAATTTATCCTTTAATTCATTTTGGTATTCACTCTTCTCGTTTTGAGAGATATTTTAACTTTGAAAATTATGCAAAGGTTAAAAAATAAAGATAAATTTTTAACAAAAAGATTTTGTATCCACACGTGTTAAAAATAATTTTTGAATACTCCTTAAATTCTACACCTAAAAAAGATAAATACCGAAGAAAAATAAATAATTAATATAATTAATAATGTGACGTAATAAAAAAAAAAAGTCATACTAAAAAAATAAGAGAGATTTAGATGGGTAAACCAAGCCAAAGTTTTAACTCCTTTAACTTTTGTTGCATGTTTGGTCGTCTCCGTTGGTTCCAGTCCAAAGGCATCAAAGTGCTCCTTTCCATCGGAGGAGCCGCTGGCTATTCGAACTACTCCCTCAACTCCACCGACGACGCAAAGAACGTAGCCAACTACCTCTACGACCACTTTCTTAGTGGGAATAGTGGTCCATTGGGATATGTCGAGTTGGACGGCATCGACTTCGATATCGAAGTGACTGAGGATTATTGGGAAGACCTTGCCAGGGAACTGGACACCTTCCGACTCACAAGAGGCCGTTACTTTTACTTGTCGGCAGCCCCTCAATGTCCAACAAACCCAGTTCACAATCTCGGCAAAGCCATCGAAACAAAACTTTTCAATTACATCTTCGTTCAATTCTACAACAACGAAGAATGTTCTTATACCAATGGCAACATCGCCCCAGTGTTGGCGTCGTGGGACAAGTGGGTCAACTTGGTTCCGTCCAATAACTCTCTATTCGTGGGCGTGCCAGCAGGGGAAAGTGCGGCTTGGCTTGGTTACATTCCACCTGATGTGCTCAATAGCCAGGTGCTTCCTTACGTAAAGCAAACGTCCAACTACGAAGGAGTAATGCTATGGGACAGGTACCGTGATGTTCAATACAATTACAGCGGTCAGATTCTTCCCAATGTGCTCAAATTCCCATTGCTGTCTGTGACGTCCGTTTCAGACGTAATCTATGAGCGTTTCTCGCTGGGGTTGCATCGCGTCTTACCCCGTGTTATTGGGTAGATTCATCGGACAAGTAGATCGATGCTGGGTGCCTAGCTAGGTAGCACCCTTAGCTATGTATTTACCGAATAAGAGGCTCGTTAAGCTATGATTTCCTTTATGTTATGCATATGCTTGTGCGTTTTATCGCATGTAATGTAATGGATCTCGCTTCGAATAAATGTTTCTTCTAAAAATTTAACAAAAAAAAAAAAAAGTAGCTCGAATCTTTTACATGCCACATGTGAAATGCAAAATTTTGTTTTACTCTATCTCCTCCACCAACCATAAGGAATTGGTATAAGGTAATTACATATATTGTTGCAGTATATTTTATTAATAACTTTTTAAACGTGGGTTTACAAATATAAAAGAAGATAAAAAAAAGAAAATCTTTATGAAAAATAGATTATGTCTAAAACATTTTTATATCTCGTTACATGTAATAATGTATGATACGTTTGTTGCAATAATATAATGTTGATGGATGACCATTAAATTTAATATTTAATTATTTTATTGAAAAGTTAATATATTTAATATTAATTTTTTTGATGAATTTAAAATATTTAATATATATAAAATATATTTTTTATTATTTTTCTTAATCTATAATTATAGACAAAAGAGATATTTTTAATTTGGTGTACATAATTTAATAAATCAAATTATCCTTAACTTCTAATAGGTAACTATATTTTAACCGCTTGCATATTCTTCTCAACTTTTTCTTTTTTAACTTCATCATTTACATTTTAACTATACTTACCTTTTAGTATGATCAAGTAAGTTTATAATATCTAATCTCTTTTTTAAAGGATTTTTCACTAATTCAAACATGACATACATCACATATTCTTATTAGTCTCTTTAGATCTTACAATATTGTAAACCCCAAATGAGATTACAAAACAAGTATTTTTTAACATCAAACCTTTACTTTCACAAGATAAAAATAGTTTTTACAAGATACAAGTAAAGATACAAAACCTTTAAGATCAAAGAGATATATTTGTATATACAAAATAACATGAAATTGAGATCATCCAAGAATTTTTTGGTATGGAATATTCGTGTTGTTTTCTATCTATTGCTTTTATAAGTGAGACTTCCTTTTATAGGCTTAAAGAAAGTAATTGTTTAGAGAAAAAACTTTTTGATGATCTTTCATTAATTTCATGGAGATATGCTTCATTTTTTCTTCAGACATATTTTATCATTTTCTGAAGAAAAGAAAAGATTGTGACAGATAATGTACTTTTTACATACCAAAATGGTGTACTTTACTTTTTTGCAAAGTGAATTTTTTTTTCTCCCTTTTCCATTTTCTTCATGATACATAGGGATACTCTTGATACATTAACCTTCTTCCATTACTCAAGGATGTTAAGCTCAGAGAAATATCCCTCTCATTTAATGAAATCACTATTACAAAAATGATTTAAGTATAGATAAATGTTTAAAAAGCATTTAGACAATTTTTCGTAAGATATGATATTGGATGTACCATTTTGCTTTTAAGAAAGGATATATGTATATAATCATTGGTTTCCAATAAGCAAACATATATTTATTAAAGGATATCGTCCAAAAGGACACATTGGATATGTTTTCATGACAACTTATTTTAGACGCTTCACATAAGATACAAGATTTCTATAAAAGCATGGATATTGGACGCTTGTCAAACTTAGTTTTTAAAATAGATATTTTTAAAAGATATTTAATCATGAAAATATACGTATAAAAGCTGCATATAGAACACATTGTTAGTGAACATAATTTTAATAGTCTTAATTTGTTATTATCAAAACATTTTTAGCGTTAGACGCTTCATATATCTTTAGTTTCAATAATCTCTTCCTTTTCGATAATGACAAACATCAAAATTTTGAGCATAATAGATTAGAGCATAATATAAACAAGTGTATACTAGATCAATATACTCCCCCAAAGTCTAAGGACATTTAAAAGATAGACTCAAAATAAGCAACATGCATTATATGCAATAAATATTTTTGTTCTCCTATAATAGACCCATTTTTGTCACTAGATAATTGTCAAAGAAGAAAGAAAACAATAAGAAGAGATAAAAACATTTTAGGTTCAGAAGGTGGTGGTGGATGCTTATTGGCAAACTGGGCATTAAAGAGATGACTTCCACATGATCTAACCTTTCATCGACAAAAGCTTTAAGGTCAAGGTTAGAGGCATTTAGGGGTATGGTTGAATCGGGAGGGAAAACTGTAAGTGGTTAAGCTTCAACAGGTGGAGTAGATGATGAAGCTTTGGGTTAAGGTTGAGGTTAAGATGCAATCTTGGGTTGTTATAAAAGCTTGGGTGAAAGATGAAGAAGAGCAAGAGCTGTTGTGGACACTCAAAGTTTTAGGAGAAAAGGTCCTTATAGAACTTGAAGTACTTCTACTAGGGAAGTGTTTGTCCAATTAAGTAGGTTGGACCTTGAGATGAGAAAAGACCAAAGAGAGATATACTAGTCTTATTTTGCAACCAATGATTTTGTGATCTCTAAGATGTTCAATTCTGGTAGGATCCATTAAGCGGTTATTGAAGTAATATACCTTGCATGGCTTGAGGGGATAGTAGTCCCTAAAAGCAATTGGAGTATCATTTTCTTCTATTGTAAGTCCATTGCTAGGTGCTTGTTCACAAGTCCAAAGAAGATATTCTCAAATATTCTTGGTAATGTATTCTTCAAGTAGTCCGTTGGCATGCTATTCCAAAATCAACGCACATCCATGGATGGATGTGCATACAAGGCAAGTTTGATTGGCGTAAGCATAACAACATTTCTTTTTATTTTCATGACGCCTTTTGCCTCGAATTTTATTTACTAATATTTAAAATACAAACAATTTCAATTTTAAAAATATGCATAGGATAAAAGGTTCACATGATCAATCTCATTTTTTTTTATAAAACATAATGATAAAAATAACCTGTTGACACTCTAAAGGTCAACTAAGATAAACAAAATAATAAACCAAGTAATTACACATATCCATTACAATGCACCTCGAAGCCATATCCTATTAGAGCATTAAACATAAAAAAGTAAAAACCAAAGTAGTAAGGAGCCCTAACTCACACTTCGTGCTCCTACTTTATAGTAATGAACTCAAACACAAACAATACATATAAAAAAGGAGTGAGAATACATCTCATTGTGGTGTGTGCATAAAGGTCGGATAGAAACATCCAAAACAAACGACATCTTAACCATTAGGACACTCCACAGATGCATATGTTATAACAATGATGCACTTTTAGTTACTATTCCATATGTAATGTCGTACCAACTCTAACCAAGGAAGTAGTCTAGGGGAAACACTACTCAGTCCATTGTAGTTATCCATACCATACTAGAATGATATTGTCTAGTAGCACGGCAAAGACTACTTGGCTCTCATCACATGTCTTGACTTGCATGGTCAACCATGACCATTGAGATTTCTATAATGAGTATCCTCTAGGACATTTAATAACCTTACCACTTGGGTTCGTATCTACTTCCTTTCACCTCAATCTTACCAAATGATGCATGTCAAATAACTATTTAGGTTACTTTTAAAATTTGGGCCAATGAAAGTTATGCTCACCTTTCACAAGTTAGGAGCCTCATCTCACAATCCTTCACAATTAGAAAGTACCATCTTGATACACCTACTTATACAAATTGGGTAGACTAAGAAGAGTCAAAAAAGGACTTGGCAGGAACTACAGGAGAGAGTCTTCAAGGACCCCTTTGTGTCTTTGGACGCTTGATAGTACACAGTTTATACCCCTTAGTAGGTCTTTAGGTAGGTAGGATAAACTATTATTTGGAGTTAAGAATCATGTATTTTCTAAGATTTAGAGTTTCAAGGTTAAACTAAGGAAAATGCAAATCTAGGCTAAGTTACTGATTTTAGCTAACAAAAGTATAAGTCTTGTTTTGCAGGTCAAAGGAGAGAGCTAGAGGAAGTCGACCAGGCCAGACGAAACCTTCCATGTAACATCCTAAAATTTATTTAATTATTTTTTTAGAAAATAAATTACATTATTATTATTATTATCAAATTTATTTTAATTATTAATTGCTGTAGTTATTATTATTATTATCAAATTTATTTTAATTATTAATTGCTGTAGGAAATTATTTTATTAAATAATTGCATTTTAAAATTGAAATGTTATTATTATTGTTATTATTCTTAATGATGGCAGAAAATTAATTTAGTATTTAAATATCTATATTTAATTTTATTTTAATGGAGGAGCTGATGGTTTCATAAATTGATGAGGCATTAATCTGAATCATTTTCATTTATTGATTTAATTAATCGAATTAACGGGAGAGGCTGACGGGCGGGTCGGGGTTGACCCGACCCAACTAGAATATTAGACAAGGATTAATCAGTTTACCCTAATTGGTGTTTTGTGTGTCAGATAGCCAAACCTAGAGGAGAGAGAACGCAAACCTGCCAAGAAGAGGAGCTAGGATGTTTAGATCGTCCTAGGGTCACATCAGATCACCGCTATTCTTCGCATCTAAGGTATGAGGGAGATGAGTTTGGTTATATGTGAATGCGGGGGTGTACAGGTAGTGAGGGCAATCCCTAAGTACCTCTAGGATCTAAATTCTCAAATTTGTTTGGTTATTATGTTCTAAAAATGTTTTAATCGGTTGCCTTTAGTGTGAAGGAAAACCTCTAGAGGGAATCCCAAAGGAACAAGAAGAATGACTTTGATGAACATGTATTCTTCCTTATGCTTTCCAAGTATGCAGAGATGTCAGTTCTATCTCACTATTTGGGTTTCATTTACACAAGAAAGAGCAGTAGGATCTTTCCTAGGACCCTTATTAATAATTGTTATCGTATAGTTTCTTGTGGCATTTGAAGAGGGATTAAATTCTTGGATTAACGTTTTGCCTTAATGTGATTTTCTTTTGAAACTGTATGGTTAATTGTCTTAATTACTTGATTCTCGTGGTTGTGCATGGTTGTTCATGGCTTGAGGGTTCAATTTGGGGATCTTGTGTGTAATGGTGAAATTAGGTGGAATTGAATGGTGTTTTATGTGCGTTTCTGTGCATTCTTATAAATGATTTATGGTAGTGATGGCTAAATCGATATAATTTTGGCATGATTATGGACTGTGTGAATGATGTATGAATCATGAGAATGCGAATGTGGATGAGAATGCATTGAGCATGGACATGAGGTGCATCAGATGCATGAGAAGGCAGACGTGGCTATAATACCCTAGCCATATGTGGTGTTTAACAGGGGACTCTGGCCAAAAGTGGTGTTTAACAGGGTGGACTAATGATGGGGCACATTCATATGCATGGGCCATAGGTGGTGTTTAACCATGCTACACGCCGACCATAGGTGGTGTTTAACGGTTGCGTAGAATGTCTTTGCACGGGCCATAAGTGGTGTTTAACTATGCGAAACACCGACCATATGGGGTGTTTAACGATGTGGCCATCATTAGTGATAACTAAGGGGATTGAGGAGGTTCGCCCGTGGTGTGGAGTTCCGAATCGAGACTCTTAGGTGTGGTGATGAGCATATGCATTGTGCGAGCATGTGCATTTTGTAAGCATGAATGGAATGTGATTGATTTTGAATGCGATGGAATGTGTGATTGATATATGAGTATTTGTTAATTGTTAGTAATTGGGTATGATAATGGGTGAGATTTGGGGTACTATCTTCATTTATATATGATTGAATGCTATTTCTCACCGTACTCTCTTGTAGTTTTCTTTTAGGTAATGTTGAGGACACTCGTCGTGCCGATTTTTGAAGAGGTGGGGTCTTGCTCTGATTTGTGTGACATTGGGGCTTGGGATTTAGAATAGTGGTTCTATGTCTTTTAATACGTACTTTTGCATCTTAAATATTTGAAAATGATGGGCATATCAATAACTCACTGAATGTATACACAAATGAAAGTGATTTATATATTTGAAATATGTGTCAAACACATGAATGACGTGTTTAGATCAACATTAATAATTTATGTGATAATTTTTTATGTGTACTTAATGTTTGAACATGATAATGACCATGATAATGACCATATGAACCTTTTATCCTTAATACGAATTGAGTTTCCTTGGTTTTATCTATTACCTTGTCTTCCTTTTTATTTACTTGATTATTTTAATTTAAGTATTCGGGGTAGAAGGGTATCACACTCCAGGCCGACTCCGTCTCGGTTAAGATGAAGTCATCCTAATTAAGGCCGGATGCGTCCCAACCAGATGAAGTTGACTTCGTGATACCGACTCTATCATCAACAATCAAGATGTTGGCTCCTGTAGAGCCAACTTTGAAGGCTAACTCCATCCCATGATGATATCGACTCTACAAGACTGACTCCGTGTCCAAGTCTATTCAGATGCCAACCTCAAATCAGATGCCGACTCCCATCCAAAACCAGATCCATCCCCGGTGTCAGAAGATCAACTCCACTACGGTAGATTCAAGCATGTGCATAAAATGTAATTTAGCACGTGGTAGTTAGGGTAGTTAAATTCTGGTATTTCTATTAGATCGGGTAGTTAAATCTGATATTTCAGTTAAAACATTTATAGAGTTAGTTAGTAATGCATGTATAAGTAAGATTGCATGTCAACATTCATGGGTTGACAGATCGATCATACACAACTACACTTAGCCTAAACACTTTCCATTCCCCAAGCCTAATTTTCCTTCGCACCTCTTTGTTCCACGGTGCTTCAGTATGGTGTTTGCTCAAGCTCAAGTGAACACAGGACCAGGGGCTGAGAATCGAGGTCGGTTGCCAAGAGGCACTATCAGGGCTCGCTGGCACACTACTTGATAATTCAATCCCTTCGTACCCTGGTCATTGTAGGTGGAACACTATAGCTATCACTGGCAGTTGTCGTGGGAAGTTGACCATCATTTTTCCATTGAATCCATCTTTGTATCGATATTTTGACTAATCAATGAATGCATATGTTTCTTTGCACATGTATGTTTGTAATTTCTATAGTTAATCTGTTCTTGATTTTGTTACGATTGTGCATGTTAAAAATAGATCATGCCTAGATTAAGGTCTGTCTAGAAACTACCTAGGTAATAATGTAGATAATATTTAGATAATCTACGTCAACCACGAGCTTAATCCCTACTGACTCGAGGCCCTGGATTATGTAAGCCCTTAGTGGGTAATTGACAAACGTTAGGTGGTCACCTTAGTAAATAAGTTGGCAAGGAAATACTTGCATGCCAGAAATTTGAACCAAAATCATTTTTTGATCTCATTGTATCCGATATAATAAATATATGTTAGATAAATATAAGTTAGATAGTGTAGTTGTAATTCTTTAGTTTCTTGTTGAAACTTTAGATAGCCTTTACAATTCTTATAAGTTTACTTTTTTGTTTAAAACCCCCCAGTTTACCTTTACTGCAAGAGTCACATCCTATTGCCTAGTGTTGTAATCTTTCTTAGCCTTGTACCTTAGAAGTATTAGAACCAAAGTGTCGTTAAGAAGAATGACCTAGGTTGACCCTGTGTTGCTTTACCTTAGGAAAATCTAGTATTTTGATAAGATAAGTGACGACCAATTCAATGCTTATCAACACTCATGAAGGGCTCAATGTGACATATGAAGCCTCCTAAAATTTCCATGAAGCCTTTGGACAAGGGTGTCCTTTGGACAACCCCTTTGGTTGACACGTTTGGATGCTGGTAGCCTTTAAATGATTGAAGATCCCTTTCAAGAAATGCACCTCTTTGGGTCAATTGTCTTTGGACGAAGACTCCTTGGGTCAACTCTAGGCCCTAGACGAAGCCTCAAAGCGATTGACTTAGTTACTGACTTTTCTCGCCTTTGGATGCACAACCTTAGGAAGGCCTTGCTGGATGGATTTGTAAGATTTTGACTTATGACTTGCTACCCAAGATATCATGCATACAAAGAGTTTTACAAAGCACTCCTACTTATTACAAGTTACGTAAACATCTATACAAAAGTATCTAAACTACATAAGGACGATACAAACTAAGTGGATCCTACTTTAGACTCTCCTTTCCCTCTAAAGAGGTCTCTATTCCTTTGTACTTTAGCCACCAACTTCTTCAGTCTGCCCTTAGTTAGGGGTCCTTGAAGGCTCTCCCTTGTAGTTCCTACCAAGTCCCTTTATGAGTCTTATTGGTCTTCCTAATTCATATCAAACTTCCCTTCTTGAAAAGTATTTAACCTCAAATTGGGTCGTCCATACTTGCATCAAAGAGAGACAAATCAGAAACATTAAAAGTGCAACTACCACAAAATTCCTGGGGCATATCTAGGACATAGGCATTGTCATTAATTCGTTTCAGCATTGAAAAAGGTCCAACCCTCATGGAAGTAGTTTCAACTTCCTCAAGGTAGGAAACCTCTCCTTTCGAGGTAAACCCAAACAAGGTCACCTTCCATGAACACTCTTCCCTCTCTATCCCTATTAGCTCTCTCAACATAGATTTTACCTTGCCTCTCTATGAATGTCTTGGCTCTCTCATACAACCTTACCATAGATTTGGCCTTGGATAGGCCTTCAAGATTTTCTATGGAAGTTTGGCCATCCGTTTAAGGATGGCATGTGGTGGAGATAAATAGTTCGATACCCAACTTCTCCAAAAGGTCTTTCAAAAGTGGCTCAAAATCTTTAATCCTTGTTAGATACAATGGACTTAGGAAGTCTATGTAGCTTTACTACTTCCTTAAAGAAGAGGTTGGCTACGTGATAGACATTGTGGCACAAAATAAAGTGTGCCATCTTGGAGAATCTATCCACAACCACAAAAATCAAATGTCTCCCACTATGAGTCATGGGAAATCCTAGCACAAAATCCATAGATATGTCAATCCAAGGTGTAGTAAGAATGGGGAGAGGGGTATACAAACCATTGGACAATGCTTTGGACTTTGCCATCTTGTAGATTAAGCATATCTCACATATGTGGTGCGCGTCTTGTCTCATCTTCGACCAATAAAAATGTTCACATAAGGCCTCATATGTTTTACGAACACCAAAGTGACCTATCAATCCTCCTTCGTATGCCTCCTTCACCAACACTTCTCATATAGATTTCTTGGGCACACACATTTTTATTTAAATAAAAACAATTCATGACAAAAGAAGCCTCCATTATCTGAGACAACACAACTATCATAGGCCTCACTAAAATCAACATCAGTCACATATAAAGCCTTAAGCCTCTGAAAGCCTAACACCTTTGCTTCCAGCATGGCTAACAAAGCGTGCCTTCTGGATAAGGCATTGATAAGCGGGCTTTTAGTCGTCTTACATGCCTCAAATAATTACTAAAGCTAACTATAGTAAAGCTAACCTAGGTTGATTCTCTCAAGGACACAGTGTGCTCAGATTGTGCTAAGTGTAAAATCAAAGTTTTGCAGAAAACGCTAACCAGTGGTGGCCAGACGTTGAGGTTTTCGTCCAACAGAGTGCGTTGGCTATACCGAGCGATCACCTTTGAAGGCTTCTAGCTTCCCAAATCTTGGTCTTGTACCTCTTCAATCGAGAGAGACACCGTATTGAAACTTCGTGTACCACTGTACTAGCTTGGAGTGTCTGCGATTGCTGATGGTGCTAGCTCTAGATTCTACTGAAAATTCCACACTTGAAAACGTGGCCGGGTGTGCTTATTTATACACAAGCTGGATAAATCTAAATCTAAATCTAATCCTAATAACAGAAATTCAAATCAACAGATTCCAATTTGAATTACAAATTACAATCTCCTCAATCTTAGGAGTTTCCTAGTTTCCTAATTTCTAGCAGAATCATATATGCATTCCTAGTTACCCGAATTACAGATTCCTTGATCTTAGCAAATCATATCTACCTTACAGATTCCTTAATCTTAGCAAATCATATCTGCATTACAAATTCCTTGATCTTAGCAAATCATATCTACATTACAGATTCCTTAATCTTAGCAAATCATATATGCATTATAGATTCCTTAATTTTAGCAAATCATATCTGCATTCTTGCAAGAGTGATTTTTAGGCAAGATTTCCGTCACTGATGTTGGCTTGACCAGGAGCACTGGACTGGTCGGGATATTCCCGGCTTGGGCCGAGATGACTTGGGCCAGGCCTGCAAAACAAGTCTTAACCTTTTTGTTAGTTAAAACCTCATTTTAGCACAGATTTGTATTTCTCCTATTTTTAGGCCCATAATTCAAATCTTGATTAAGACAAGACTTTTAATCATTAAACATTCTTAACAACACTCATCTTAAGCCCACATAAGGTGTATAAAATATGACTCATCAAACCCCCACACTTACACTTTTGCACTCCTGAGCAAAATCAGATTCGAGCATTCAAGGAATTGAAAGAGGGACTAGGATTTTCAAATAAACTCCTCAAGTTTGACAAAACAACTTAAGCATGCATTGATCCCAGAATCCAGATATTCAAACAATCTATGAAAGTTACTTTCTCCACATCCATAAACAAATGAGCAACCTGCAAACATTAAGAGTAACCGAGAAGTGACTAAGCTCTCTCAAGACATATTCTCTCAATCTCTCAAGACATATTCTCTCAATCTCTCAAGACATATTCTCTCAATCTCTCAAGTGTTTAAGTTTGTATATACACTCAAACATCCTATGTCAACTAGAACTACGAAGCTTTGACTATCCTCTCCTTTCACACCTTCAACAACACATTCACAAATGATTAATAGGACTTTTCGGGCTTGTAACTTGGCTAGGGTAAGGAAGGTTTCAGGATGGTAAAGTGAGCTTTAATAACAAGAGGGACAAGAGGAGCAATGGGGAATTAATATGTAAGCATAGAGATTATCTCCTTCGGACATTACCAGTTTCTTGGAAGCATCTTTGTTCACTGTCCTACTTTTTCCTTTGTATTTTTCTCTTTCTTTTTCTCACTTTTCCTGTCTTGCAGCTTTTGTGTTGCAATCTCACTTGTAATCTTTTCTTTTTGTTTCCGCTACTTTTTCTTTCTTTTCGTATCCTTTTTCTTTTCTTTTCATCAACCCTTTTCTGGACATACTTACTTTTTTTTTCTCACAATGCCTCTAGGTGTCACCCCCACACTTATTCAAGATCTATTCCCAAAACAATTCCAAAGCTCCTCTATTCCCTAAGGTTTGGGTTGATCATGGTTTTTCCAGCTTTAGGCTTGTAATGAGCTATCATATCAAGAAACAGTTATAGGCTCAAAGGGGTAAACAAAGGAATTATTCACAAGGTAGGCTTTATTTGGCTAAGTAGCTGTAAAGAAAGATGGCCTAGATCATATCATTCCTGCATGTGAAATGAGTTATATCCAGAGAATCAAGGCAAAACCTAGAGTAACCAGCAACATGGATGCAATAATCACACAAGAAATGAAAGAATGGCGAGATACAAAGCCATTCATGCAAGGCTCAAAAGTTCTCACACGGTTAATTGCTTTGCCACTAATGGTTCATCTTTTCAGTTTCTCACTTACTCACTGCCTAAGGATGCAAAAATTTCACTCCCTGTCAAGTTTAAAAACCTCTTATCCAGGATTATGCATTGCTTCATATTGTTTCATTCAACTTAAAGAAGTCCATTCAAATTCTTTTTCAAAATAGTTTTCTCAGTAATGGGCAATTCGAAATCAAAAGTCAGCTAGTAAAAACAAAATAAAATGAAAATGAAAACCAAAATTGAACAAAAAATAGCAGAATCAGAATAAAAAGAAAAGAAACAAAATGAAATAGAACAATAACGAAATAAAAACGAAATAACAAAACTAAAAACAAAAAAAAACAAACAAACCGTCACCCTCCTAAGGAACACCCCCCACACTTAAATGATGCATTGTCCTCAATGCAAAGCATATGTGCGCAAGGGAAGGGGTGAAATAGAAAGACTTCTTTTTTTCAGGGTGGAAAGAATGTGCAAAATCTGATATCTAGTATTTTTTCTCCGCTCCTGTTGTCTACAGCTTGGGGCAGCTTTCTCCTCATCCACTTTGATAGTTTCAACATGATATCCCCCAATAGCTTCTTTGCACTTTTGCCTATAACTCCTGCACCAGGATTAGTGTCATTGCTGCTTTTCGCACACAAAGAAGATTTAGTTAATCCAATATAGGTACACTCATAATTAACAGAATTTTTAAAATCCATATTTCCAAAAAATTCAGAGTGTTTAGTCAATTCAAAATGCAAATTAACTAAGGCGTTAGTAGTTAGTTTGTTAATTGATTAGTAGTTAGTTTGTTAATTAGTTAGTAGTTATCAAAATTTGTATATAGTAGAGAAGTTAGAAAAGTTAGAGAGTTTTTTGTTCATTCTAGAGTTTTTGTTTATTTGGAGACTTTTTGACATTTTGGAGTTTGGAGAGTTTATCTAGGATTCGGAAGAAGTTTTTTCTCTCTTCTCAATTATATTCTACTACGTTCTCTTCTCAATTATATCCTGCTATGTCTTCTATGATGGCCATAAAAGGCTAACTTTATTATCAATTCAAGATTTAGGACTACAATTGGTTTGAGTTCTTAATTCTTTACTTTCCCTATGCAGTTTCCACTGTTGCATTTTTCCAATTCTCAATCCATTTTCATGATTGTGATCTCGTTGAGTTTTGGGTTATTCTACACTAAACCCCCATTCTGGTTTATGATTCTGATGATTAGGCATAATAGTATTGTGTCCTTGTGAAGATTGACCTAGGTTGGCCTCTACACTATAAAAATTAAGGGAAATCTAGTAATTTGATGGTGTGTCGATAGCATTATCAACCTGCACAATCATTAGATACCTTACAACATATCTCTTTCTTCAATTGGTGAGTACTCATAGAATGCTTTTGAGTCTCTATTGGGCGATGATTCTATTTTGGAGCTATCATTGTCTCTATTCCATCTTCCTACATGATCATGCACCTTTTGTTAGGACATTGCGAGCTTATTTCCCTTGGCTTGGGCACTTGAAGCATTTGGTATTGTTGTTTTTGGACACATGAACTTGACTAGGTAGCATCCTTTCCTTTTTTTGACCTTGGGGTATGGAACTTCCATTCTTAGAACTTTTGTCCTTTTTAGGCCTTTATTTTTTCCTTTTTCTTATCCTTCCAATTGTTGGTGCCGCTGGGATAAATTTTCCTTAAGGTTACACGCCTCTTCTATTGAGTCTTCACTTTGATTGTCTAATGCACTAGATCATCCAAAGAGGCATAGTGGTACAGCTCCACTGTGTCCTGAACATCTATTGAGCCTGTCACAACCTAAATTGTGACGTTGGGCAGAGCTGGCCGAAACCGAGTCGGCCCGGCAGGAGTCGCCACCGGCGTTTTGGTTTAGGGAACGCCAGGAAACCTAAAGGAAAGGCTGGTCTCGAATCAGGAATACGGGCTTGGGAGTTGGTTACACACCAGGAGCATAGGGGCCCCAAGTATGCCTATCACTCGATAGTTACCCTTAGCTAGCTATCACGGGAGAGGGACAATGCTTATACTTGGGTGGCGCTTTTGGTCTAAGTCCTGGGAGGGAGGAGGTTCAGGTAAGGTGTTCTGGGATTTTGGGATTTGACTTGATAGGGGGTGTGCCCCCCTAGGCCTACGTACCTCGACTCTAGAGGATTCAAAGTCCACGTAGTTCTGGCTGGGGGAGGAGTTTGGTTCTTCTTTTAGTAGAAGGTGAGTTTATGGAGATAGGGAATGGCTCGTTCCGTCTCGGTCCTGCTGGAGCCGAGTCGGTTCGGACATGGTGGTTCGCGTTGGGGACTAGGCCGACTCGTACCTGCTTGGTTCTGCTATGGGAGGGACCGAGTCGGCATTGGCCACCACGCGTGGCCGAGGCCGAGTCGGCTTCGGGGAAGGCGGGATAGTGGCGTTTAGGTCATGTTGGCTGGCAGTCCAAGGGCCGAGATGGACTCAGCCCAGGCCACGAAGCAAGGTGGGGAATCGGGTTTGAGATGGGCAATAGGGATTCTAACCTGGACTGATGCAAAGGGGTGAATTAGAGTACTAACCTGGATTTTGGAGACGGTGGACGTGTCTTTCCTACCTTGGTCCAACGTTTGATCCTTTCTTTCTGCCAACCCCTGGGGTTCTCCTTTCGTCTCTGGCGCGTCGTCGTCAGTTTCCCCTGGCCTGTCTCCGGTTGTTCTTTCTCTTTGGTCTCTGCTAGCGTTCTCTCTGTTCTCTCTGTTCTCTCCTCCTGTGCTCGTCCTCCTGTTTCTCTTTCTGCCTGGGCCTTATATAGAGTTTGGGGGTGGCTGCATAACCACCGAATCCCAAGATCTTCTCAGATATTATTCTCTCCTTCTTTCTGTTTTTCCCATGACGCCTGGGGTCCACTGGGATGTGCGGAGACTTAGTCAAGGGTAGACTGAGTCAAGCGTGGACTCAGTGGTCTAGGCCCGTCTCAACTTGGAGTCATGCGGGAACGGCCCAAGAGCTAAAAATTGGGCCGGCTTTGGGGAAGGCTGGAACGACGTTCCAGCCCGGACAATTTTGGGGTGCTACAGTTGCCCCCTCTTTATTTGCATTCAGTATTGGGTTTGTGATAATGAATGCGGATAAAGACTCTAAGCTCTCCTGGGGAACCGGCCGACAGGGTGGTCCTGGGGCTGAGCTTCGAGTAGTAAGCTGCTTGGGAGTAAATGGCTGTTGGGCTTTCCATTGGGTGCCCAGATTTGAAGGAGCCATTAGGATGTTTTCTTTCAAGTGATCACTAAGCTTTCTCCTTGGCGCCTAGGTTTGATGGTGCTGTTGAATTGCCTTGACTTGATTGGCCTTTGAGCTTTCCATTGGGCGCTCAGGTTTGAGGATGGCCATTGGGGTGTTTGTTTCTGAGGGATCGCTAGACTTTCCGCTTGGCGTCTAGGTTTGATGATATTGCTAACTTGTTCTGACTTAATTGGCCTTTGAGCTTTCCATTAGGTGCTCAGTTTGGGAGCGGTCATTAGGTTGTCTGTGTTTGAGGGTGACTTGCTGGGCTTTCCTTTGGGCGCCCAGGTTTGATAATGTATATGATCCTGCCTTGCTTGGTCCAGATTTGGAGAGGCAAATCATCTATTGGAACTTGGTATGGTATTGGATAGGCTGGGTCAAATCTGATTTGATGGGATGCTGCAGCTCCTTGCTATTAACTGTCATGAATTCATGCTGGCCGAGATAGATTGGATGCTGGCGAGTCGGATCTGCCCTGGCCGAGACGGTTTGGGTACTGGCCGATATCGATTGAGTGCTGGCTGAGTCGGCTTGAAGTTGGCCGAGCTGGATTGAATGCTGGCCGAGATGAATTGACACTGGCCGAGACGACTTGGATGTTGGCCGAGCTGGGTTGAGTGCTGGCTGAGATGAATTGACACTGGCCGAGATGACTTGGATGTTGGCCGAGTTGGGTTGAGTGCTGGCCGAGATGAATTGGCTGGAATTGATATTTTCATTTTCATTCATATTTTTTTGTATTATTTTTTATTTTTTGTTTTATTATTTTTTTTTATTTTTTATTTTTTGGAAACTCAATAGTCGCGCCTGGGGGCACGCGCCCTTCTGGCTTGTCTTTTCATTTCTGGGAGGCGCATTGATGGCGCCTTTTCATTCCTCGGGGCGCATTAATGCGTCTTTTCGTTTCGCGGGGCATAATGACTCCAGATCTGATGATTGCGCCGCCTTGGGGGATTGCGCCTCTTTAATGGTGCGTTACGCCTTGTTCCCAGGCGACCCTTGATTGTTATAAATAGGCGCTTAGGTGCCCGTTAGAGCTTCATTTCTCCATTTTCCAGATTTAAGCCTAGAGTTCTCTCGTTTCTCTCTTGCGTTTTTCTTCCTAAGCTTCCGTTTCGCCTTTCCACTGTTCGAGCATGTCAGGTGCTGTAGAAGTCCCGTCTTCTTCATCTTCTTCTTTTACTGCCACTTCCAGTCCTGAGGCCATAGCTGCCATTCTTGTGGCTATGGCGGACAAAGCAGAGTCGAGTCCTAATGCCCCCACTCTATCAGGGGAGGAACATTTTGAGTGGGTCCACCAGGACGTTCTGTCCTATGGCTCAAAGATGACTCCCGAGGAGGTGAAGTCCCTTGCTGCCAAAGGGGACTGAGTCTGTGGGCCTCATGCCGCTCAACTGGAGATGACCCACTGCTCTCCCTCAGAGCGGGTCTGCCATGTGTGTAGAGAGGGAGAGGGCGATTTTGTGTATATGTACGAAACCGTCCTCTAGGATTTGGGGGTAACTTTCCCTCTGGACCGCTTTACAGCAGAAGTGCTGAGGCTGGTGGGAGTGGCTCCTTCGCAACTTCATCCCAACGGGTGGGCGGCTCTTCAAGCTTTCAAGGTGGTGTGCGCGGTGTTGACCCTGGCCCCTTCTTCCCCAGTGTTTCTAAGTCACTACACTATCCGAGTGGGGAAGAAGGTGGGTTGGGTCTCTTTGGTGCCCCTTCCCAACACCAGCTTATTCACAGCATACACGGCGTCCTACAAAGGTTTCAAGGACCGGTTTTTGAAGATAAGGGCCTTAACCGAGGGGTCCTTGTGCATAGATGGGTAGCCTATGCCACTGTACTGGAGGCTGCCCTTGAAGGCCTGAGGGACGCAGAAGAGCCGACTTTCTCGCGAGGAGAAAGTGACTTTCCAACTGTTGGACGAGTTGCCCCGAGGGATGAATTGCAAGGAAATTGTGGCTTTGGCCCTTGGGAAAAAGCCTGTTTCCCACCTGAAAAGTAAGTCCTGTTTCTCTTGTTTAGGCATAGTAGGAGTATCTGATATCTTTATTATTTCATTTTTATGTTGGCAGGAATGATTGAAGATGAGGGAGTCGACATGGCCGCCCTAATAAAGAAGGTGAAACTGGCCCAACGGGCTGAGTCCGCAATGAAGCCGGCAGTGCGGCCAGCCAGAATGGAGTCGGCACCCACGATCGAAGCGCAAGCGGCACCAGCCAGCGAGTCGGCTCCTATTGCCGAGGCGTCAACGGCCGCCGAGACGGAGTCGGCGCGTGTGGCCGAGACGGCGAGGACTCCTGCTGCCGTTGCAACGCCGACCGCTTCAGTGCAAGCCGAAGGCATGCCTGCTCAGGCCGATGCAAGGCCCCTCACCTCAGATGTGCTGACACGAGGTGCCAAGAGGAAAGTTGAGGCCCTTGCTGCTGAAGAAGCTGCCAGGAAGAAGGGCAAGGGTGTAGTGTCCCCTGGCCTGTCTCCAGTCAATTTGACTGAGCAGAGTAGGGTGACTATAACTGCCGGCCCTGAGCTACCCTTGGGAGGCCTATCCTGCTTCAAGGCCCCTGCTAATGTGAAGTCCTTGTGGGGGCCCAACGTAGACCTCCAAAGCTGGTTCCCCCCAAGCTCGATCCCTTAGTACGACCGCAGGCTCTTGGTCGCTACTGGGGTGGATGGGACCTTTGAAATGCTGGAGGCGTATCACCTCAGGTCGCTGGCTTCCCTGGAAATGTCCAAAAGCTTGGTGAAGAAGGCTGAGCAGATTGTGATGAAGGAGGCCTTGCACAAGAAGGAGTTTGATAGGGTGGCCAAGGTCAATCAGGACCTGAGGGCTGAGGTGGAGAGGTCAAGGGCCGAAGCGGCCAAGTTGAGGACTGACCAAGAAGGTTTGTGGGCTGACTTGGCGAAGTCAAAATCAGAGGCTGCGCTGATGGGGGGAAAGGCCGCAGCGGCCGAAGCGGAAA
This sequence comes from Mucuna pruriens, assembly GCA_025330945.1. Lineage (NCBI taxonomy): Eukaryota > Viridiplantae > Streptophyta > Magnoliopsida > Fabales > Fabaceae > Mucuna > Mucuna pruriens. The sequence continues at coordinate 440,015 of JAENHJ010000053.1, read as the reverse complement.
CCGCCAAGCTGTCAACGAAGATAACCGAGGCTGAAGCTGAGACCGCAAGGTTGAAGGCGGCTTTGGCACTTGCGCAGCAGTCTTCCGAGGCCTTATCCAAGGATCTGGAAGTGGCTCGTTCCCGAGCAGTTTCGGCGGAGGCGGTCGTGGCAGCTGACAAAGAGACCAAGGCCAAGTTGGGGACCGCTTTGAAGGCTGCGGGGGCCAAGGCTACTGCGCTAAAGGCTGAGGTTGTTGCCTCAACACAGGAAAGGCAGCGCCTTGCTAACAGGGTGGAGCGCTTAGAAGGTGCTATCGTGGACCAACACGAGGCGGGCTTCGAAAAAGCCCTTCAACAGATAGCCCTTTTGGCCCCAGACTTTGATTTGAGCCCATATTCCATCACTTTAGAAATCAAGGATGGGAAGCTTGTTTCCCTCCTCGACTCCCCTCCCCGGTGATTATGTAAAAAAACTTTATTATTATGGAATGAAGATTTTGCTTATTATTTCTCTTTTTGCCTTTTTCCTTTTCTCTTATGGTTGTTGTTATTTTTCTTTTTTTTTTCGGGTGCTCTGGCGTGAGGGTTGTGCACGGGAATGAGAGCTTCTTACGGGTACCTAACTAGTTAACTTGACCTAACCGAACCGAGATGGAATCAACCTAGGGCAGACTTAGAATGCAAAGCTTCCCCTTTTTTCTCGGGGATGCGTGCTTATTATTATTTTTTTTTTACGTTTGTTTTTAACTGCGCTTGACCACCTGGACTAGGTTATCACCGTATTTCTGCGATAGCAGGGACCGCGAGGGTCTGTAACGGAGACGGTACCTTTGATCGCGAACTGTTCTTAGCAACGCGGATTCTTTTGTTGAATTAATAAAGCTTAGCATGCAAAGTAAAACAAAGTGAGACTTTATTGATAATGTATGGTTTACAAAATGGAGACATGGTTTTTTCGCGTTTTTGTACAAGATGGCTGTTTGTTGGGGTCAGCGAGATAACTCCGTACTTGGCTTCCCTAATCCTATTCTGGCTCCAGCTGGATGCGGACGACTTTCCACTGCTGCTTAGGCGAGATTTCAAGGGAAGAACCTCTTGACTGAGTCCGAGTTGACGGGGTGTTTGAGGTCGCGTCCTTCAGCGTCAGTTAGGAGTAGCGCCCCTCCTGAGAAAGCGTATTTCACCACGTATGGCCCTTCGTAGTTGGGTGCCCATTTTCCTCTCGGGTCGCGGGCGTTACAGTACCTTTTTGAGGACCATGTCCCCTGTCCGGAACATCCGAGGTTTCACCTTTTTGTCGAAGGCATTTTTAACCCTGCTCTGGTAGAGCTGACCATGACATAGGGCCGCGAGACGTTTTTCCTCGATCAAGTTTAGCCAGGACCCTTAAAGAGGGTATTTCAATCTCTATTGGGAGGACAGCTTCGGTACCATAAACCAGAGAATAAGGTGTTGCTCCGGTGGAGGTTCACACGGAGGTCCTATACCCATGTAGCGCGTAGGGTAACATTTCATGCCAATCTTTATAGGTTACCGCCATTTTCCGTATTATTTTCTTGATGTTTTTGTTGGCGGCTTCTACCGCTCCGTTCATCTGGGGACGGTAGGGAGTAGAATTGTGATGACGAATCTGGAATTGTTCGCACAGTTCCGTCATCATCTTGTTGTTCAGATTGGTGCCATTGTCTGTAATGACATGGGATGGAATACCGTAACGGCAGATGATGTCCCTTTTAAGGAATTTTACCACTACGCTACGCGTCACGGCCGAATACGACGCTGCCTCTACCCACTTGGTGAAGTAGTCGATGGCCACTAGTATGAACCTGTGACCGTTAGAAGCTTTGGGCTCAATCGGCCCGATCACGTCTATGCCCCACATGGAGAATGGCCATGGCGCGGTTAAGCTGTGTAGGGAGGAAGGAGCGACATTAATCTGATCGGCGTGGACTGGCACTTCAAACACCTACGACATGTTGATGGCAATCTGATTCCAACTTGGTCCAATAGTACCCTGCGCGGAGTATTTTGCGAGCCAGAGTATGACCGCTTGCATGGGTGCCGAAGGTTCCTTAGTGGACCTCTTCTATTATCTGTTCGGCCTCAGGGCGGTCCACACATCGCAGAAGTGTCATGTCTGCGTTCCTCTTGTATAGTACATTTCCGCTCATAAGGTAGCTGGCTGCCAGTCTCCTTAGCGTCCTTTTGCTATTCTCCGATGCCCCTTCCGGGTATTCCCCTTTTTCCAAGTACCTCTTTATGTCGAGGTACCAGGGTTCTGGGTCCGTCTTGGGTGCTCCGAGACCCAAGTGATGACAATAGGCCGTGCGGGGGAGTTGCCGGACATGTATGGTCATCTCCCGCCCGTCATTTACTCGTACCATAGCTGACAGGGTTGCCAAGGCGTCCGCCATTTGATTTTCTTCGCGTGGCACGTGGTGGAATGTGACGGTGTCGAAGGCTTCTGTCATCTCCTTCACGTAGTCGTGGTATGGGATGGGTTTGCTGTCCCGCGTTTCCCATTCTCCACGGAGCTGATAGATCACCAAGGCCGAGTCTCCGTAGACCCGGAGTCTCTTGACCTGGTGCTCTAGGGCCATGGCGAGTCCCATGGTGCAAGCCTCGTATTCTGCCATGTTGTTTGTACAATCCAACCCAGGTTGGCGGCGAAAGGGAAGTAGTGGTCGGCTGGAGAGGCCAGGACCATGCTGATCCCATTTCCCAACACGATAGATGCCCCGTCAAACCACATCGTCCATTCGTTCTCCGGCCGGGGCTCGTCGCCTGTTACCATGATGTGTTCGTCTGGGAATTCGTGAGCTAGGGGCTGTGGATCTGCCAGTGGGTGTGGGTGATAGGCCAGGTGATCTGCTAGAGCGCCCCCCTTAACAGCGTGACGGCTTACATAAGTGATGTCGAACTCGAACAGAGCCATTTGCCAACGTGCTATGCGTCCGATTAGTGCAGGCTTTTCCAATATATATTTGATGGGATCAGTCTTGGCTACTAGCCGAACTGAGTGGGACAACATGTATGGTCGAAGCCTCTTGGCAGCCCAGACCAGGGCGCAACAGGTTCGTTCCAAGGCCGAGTATCTTTTCTCGCAATCTGTGAACCTTTTGCTAAGGTAGTAGACTGCTCGTTCTTTCCCGGTCTCGTCTTGTTGTCCTAGCATGCAACCCATGGATACGTCGAGCACCATGAGGTACAGGATCAAAGGTTTTCCAGGGGCTGTGGGGACGAGGACCGGAGGGCATTCCAGGTATTGCTTGATCTTCTCAAAGGCTTCTTGACATTCTGCGTCCCATTCGAACTTATGCCATTTCCAGAGGAGTTTAAAGATGGGGTTGCATGTTGCCGTTAATTGGGAAATGAATCTGGCTATGAAATTTATCCGTCCTAGGAAGCCCCGGACTTCTGCGTCTGTTGTGGGAGGAGGCATCTCCCTAACAGCTTTCACCTTATCTGGGTCCACTTTAATACCCCTTTCGCTTACCAAGAAGCCCAGCAATTTTCCCGACGTTACCCCGAAGGTGCATTTGGCCGGGTTGAGTCTCAGCCTGTACTTGCGAAGCCTACCGAATAATTTTCGTAGGTCCTTGAGGTGCTGCTCCAGAGTTTTTGATTTTGCAATCATGTCGTCGACATACACCTCGATTTCCTTATGCATCATGTCGTGGAACAAGGTTACCATCGCTCTTTGGTAGGTTGCCCCAGCGTTTTTGAGGCCAAATAGCATTACCTTGTAGCAAAAAGTTCCCCATAAGGTGACGAAGGTCGTCTTTTCCTAATCTTCCTGTGCCATTAGAATTTGATTATACCCTGAGAAGCCGTCCATGAAGGAGAAGAAGGCGTGACATGACGTATTATCTACGAGCATGTCAATGTGGGGTAAAGGAAAATTATCCTTGGGGCTCGCTCTGTTTAGGTCCCTATAGTCGACGCACATGCGTACTTTTCCGTCCTTTTTAGGTACGGGTACGATGTTTGCCACCCATTGGGGGTAGTTAGATACGGCCAGGAAACCTACGTCCCACTGCTTCTCTACCTCCTCCTTAATTTTTAAGGCCACGTCGGGCTTCATTCTTCGCAGCTGCTGGCGAATAGGGACCGCTTTTGGGAGCATGGGGAGTCTGTGTTCCACTATGCTGCGGTCGAGACCTGGCATGTCTCGGTATGACCACGCAAATATGTCTGAGAACTCTTGCAAGAGTTCTACGAGGGCTTTTATTGATTCCTGTGACATTTGATTTCCTATCCGCACCTCTTTCTTATTCCCCTCATCCCCTAGGTTCACGCTTTCTAATTCCTTAATCAAGGGTTGAAACTTTGGCCTTTCTCGTTCTATCTGCCTTTCTACCTCAGCCAAAGCCTCAGCTTCTGCGTCTTCCTCTCCTACCGGCTCCTCAATAGGACTAGAGTCCTCGCATACGTAGGTTGCATCGCTGTTTAGGTACAGGTTCGTTATTGGTGGTGATTTTTTTTTAAAAGGGAGTCCCTCCCCTTTTTTTTTAGCGAAATTGAAGTATGAAAAATGCGGGAAAGAAAAAGAGAAGAAAAACGAAGAAGATGAATGGATGAAAGTGCATGCTGAGTTTTATTAATTCAAAGTCGCCACGAAAGACGAGTTACAAAAGAAATTACATTGGAAAGAGAAATTCGTCCGTCAGTGGTTCCGTCGTCCAATTAGCTAGTTGTCCCTCGAAAACGCAAACTCCCCCGGGTTGGTCTCTGGGCTGGCTGCCTATTGTCGTCACACTTTCCCGAACAAAATGTTGACCCCACGTAGCCCGGGCTGGACGTGCCACTGTCTGGTTGCTTGCTTGGTACCCGAGTCCAGCTTTCCCCTTGTTTTCCTGAATCCTAATTGGAGCTAGAATTCCCTCTAGGAGAGGGCCGAGCCCCTTGCCAGGTTGATATCCTTCCTTGATCATGACGCGAAATGCCATATTTCCTGCTGCAGATGGGGGCTCCTCCTGACTTGTTGTGAGTTCAAGTGCCTGGAAGGAGGTTTCCAGGGCCTCCTCCTCTTCTTCGATGTATTCATTCGGTGTGGGGGTACTAATTACTAGCTCCTGTTCCCCCATCACGCTGACCAACTGCCGGTCTGCTATGAATTTGACCTTCTGATGGAGGGAAGAAGGCACAGCCCCAGCACCATGGATCCAAGGCCTTCCCAGGAGACAACTGTACGCGGGGCAGATATCCATGACTTGGAAGAGAATGTGAAACAAGGTAGGGCCAATGTAGATAGGGAGAGTAACTTCTCCCATGACATCCCTTCTTGAGCCGTCGAACGCCCTCACTATTACTGGACTGGCCTTCAGTTGCGCATGGACAGACCCTAGCTTGTTCAAGGTGGCCCTTGGCAAGACGTTGAGGGAAGAGCCATTGTCAATTAGCACTTTGGTGATTACGTAGGCCCCGCATTTGACGGCGATGTGGAGGGGCTGGTTGTGCTGCTTTCCTTCTGCCGGGATCTCCTCGTCCGAGAAGGTCAATCGCCCTATGCTGGTAAGATTGCTAACGATGCCCCCGAATCTTTCCGTGGTGATGTCCGGGACTACGTGAGCTTCTTTTAAGACCTTCAGCAGGAGGTTACGATGGCTTTCTGAGTTCAAAAGTAGGGACAAGAGCGAGATGCGCGCCAGGGTCTTGTTCAGGTGGTCCAGCAGCTCATACTCGCTGTAGCGAATGAGCTTCAGGAACTCTTCAACCTCCTTTCCCTTAGGCGCCCCTTTTGGGTTCTCCTTAGGGTCCTTTCCTCCGAGGTTCGTAGGGGTATAGATTCTTCCGCTGCGTGTCATTCCCCAAGCTCTTGCAATATTGGTGACTTCTTCGGCCGGGGGTCGCTCAGTCCGCTCTCCAAGAAGTTCCTCGGGCACCGGGTCGTAATGCCATGGAACGGCGTGATTATCTTTGTAGGCGAGCTTAGGTGGGGCCGCTATGATCAATGGCGTGGGGCGGACTGGACTGCACTGGATGATTAGCGGTTGAAACGGGTGGGTCTAGCGACTACCTCCTCTTCTTGACTTGTGGCAACAGTGCTATGGCTCAGAGTGTTAATGGTCTGCCCTTCGTGGGCCGGGAGTGGATTGGTGCTGATATTGGGCTTGTTCCCCTCGAATCCGAGCCATACTGCCTCTATCAGATCCTGGACCTTATGCTTGAAGCTCCAGCACCTTTTAGTGGAATGCCCCACGGCTCCTAAGTGATAGTCGCATTTCGCACTGGGGTCGTAAGACCGGGGGTAAGGAGGCTCCAGTGGTTTGCACGGCATGATTGCTATCATGCCTTTCTGAAGTAGGAGGGGGAACAAAGTTGAGTAAGGCATTGGAAGGGGAGTAAAGACTCTCCTTTGACGCGCCAGGTGGGGGTTCTGGGTCTCCGGCATATTTGTCGTCTCAGTTTGGGGTGACGAGTCAGGTGGAGAGACTATTCCCCGAGGCTGCTTCAGGATGAGCTTGCTACGGCCCGTGGGCGAGGGGATCTGTTATCACGGCATTCGTATCTCCCCTTCTCTTCTCCACCTTCTTGACGAAGCTCGTGTTTCCCCGGTCTTGTGCGAATCTTCCCCGCTTAATGCCGGCTTCTATCCTCTCCCCTATAACGACCAGGTCGGCGAAGTTGGAGGCCACGCTTCCTACGACTTTATCGTAGAAGGGAGAGGGGAGGGTGTCAATGAACATAGAAGCCATTTCCCTTTCTGAGAGGGGCGGCTGAACCTGGGCGGCCAACTCCCGCCATCTTTGAGCATAGTCCTTGAAGCCCTCCGTGTCTACTTTGGACAGGTTTTGCAAGCGGGAGCGATCTGGGGCCATGTCCTCGTTGTATTTATACTGTCGGAGGAAGGCGTCGGCGAGATCTCTCCATGTTTTTATGTGCCCGTTGTCCAAACCGACGTACCACCGTAGCGCGGCCCCTGTCAGGCTGTCCTGGAAGCAGTGCATTAGGATTTTATCCTGTTGGGTATAGGGGGCCATCTTTCGACAGTACATGGCTAGGTGCACGCGTGGGCAAGAACTTCCCTTGTACTTTTCGAACTTGGGGACCTTGAAATCGGTAGGTAGCTCGATATTGGGGACCAGGGCATAAATTGGCAACGCCAATGCCATGGTCGCTTGGTTCCTCGATGGCCCGCATACGTTCCTCGAGTGCATTGATTTTGTCGCTGCCTAGGAGGATTGGTTCTGGGGTGGACCGAAGCACACGGCCTGCTTCCGGGGGAGGGTGATAGTAGGTTGTGGCTCCCGGAGTTGGGAAAGGCCCCGATCCTTGCCCTCGGCCTAGTCCCGAGGTGTTCCCTGCTAGCTGCTCTTGGGGAGCTGGTGAGTTTTCCATAGTGGCGTTCCATGCCGGGGGTGTGAATCCTTTGGGTGCGTAGTGTGCCCCGATGTGGTCTGTGCTAGGGGCTGCCCCTGAGTTACTTGCCAGGGGGGTTGGGGCTATGCGTTCGAGTGATGATCTCGAACATTTTATTGATTTGTTCCTTCATTTGCCCCATTTCCATCCTCATCTCTGTCCTTATTTCGGCGTTCAGCTGCTCTAATTCTTCAATTGCTTGCTCCATGTTCTTGGTTCGGGATCGTGTGTGGTATCGGTGGAACGCAGTCAATTTATTCTTACTGGTGCTTTTTAGATTAGTTTATGTCTTTTTTCATTTATTACATTCTTTGCTTTCATGCTTGGGGAATATGTATTTAACTGTGCTATATGAATGATGAATGATGCAAATGCAATGATAACATTGAGTCACGGAAATTCAAAATAATATTTATTGAGCCTAAAGAGGCATGTGAATCTTGACAAAATAATTTCCTACGGTGGGGCAGATAATTCCTTCACCATATCATACAATGCCCTACAATGTTCTAAGAATTCCTTGATTTCTCTTGGTGTCTTAGTGGGATCCATCATGCCTTCTGCCGCGCGGAGCCTTCGGAGAATGCTCATCAGTGCCTGGTTGGCGAGCCATGCTAGTTTGACATATCTGTACTTCCAAACTTGTGCGTCTACCGTAGCGGCTCGCACTTGTATTTCAGCTTCGTCCGCGATATCTTGGCATCTCTGCTTCCAGCTTTCTAGGATCTGTTTTAGATCCTCGAGCTGTGACCTCGCCTCGTCAATCTTTCCTTGAGCCTCGACTAAAGTTAGTAGTCCGGATCGCCTTTGGTTCTGTAGGTATTCCTTCAAAAGTTGGGCTGCTTTTAATTCTTCCTCGAGGAGGTGTGTCCTTTCTCGGAGGGCACGCATTTCACCTTCCCTCTCTGCGTCTCTGGCCTTGAGGGTCGCCACGGCCTTTTCCAACTGTTCTTTCTGGGCCACCAGTTGGTCGCGTTCTGCCCTGCTTGAGCACATTTCCTAGTCGGCGGCTTTTAGGCACTGGCCTATTTTCAAGCGATTCTCCTTCTCTGCTCGGGCCTTCTTACTAAATTCGTCGCTCAGCCGCCTCTCCTATCGTGCCTCTTCTAAAGTCGTATCCAATTTTCTCTTCAACGTTCCCCGTTCTGTTTTCATCTGTTCCAGGGTACCTTGGAGCGCTTCGACTTGGAGCGTTTCATGTATCTCATAAACCTGGGTTGCTTGGTCCTGATGTTGGATACTCCCCCGAGGCAGGCCCACGAGGCGAACGCGTTGCTCGAGCCAGGCTCTATACTCTGGTGAGGCCCCACAACTTCTAGTTCGCCACGTTGCCCCTTGCCTAATGACGCGAGTCCAGGCCTATCAGATTTTCCTGTGATGTTCTCCCCTGTGGGCTTGCATGCCCTCCACCCAGAGGGGGGTGAGAACTTCCTGACTGGGGCTCGAAACCATGGGGAACCCGGCCTGTCGGGCAGTTAGCTCTGGGTTATAATTAATGACCACCTGAGTTTCGGGAAGGGGGACATTGGGGTATGCCCCGCAGCTGGTGATCATCTCTTGTCTTTCATTCCAGGCGGGGTACCAACGAATTGTCCTTTCAGTGGCCTCCCCTAGCTGCTTTACCCACTGTTCCTTAGTCATTTTCTTTACACAGCTCCACTTGAAATCTTATACCGGGCAGGTGGTCTTGGTTTTGCATTGGAAGAGGTGGGCGGTTAGCCATAGGTAGAACAGGGGGGTGCAGCATCTAAGGCTCCCCGCCTTCCGCCCACTGCAGTAGCTGAGTGTGTGATAGGTGTTAGCTAGGAGGGCCATGGTGGGGTTTTCCCCTCTGTCCTTCTTAGCCAAGAATGCCTCTATAGCTGCGAGGTCGATGTAATCTTCGATGTAGGGAAATAGCACCACCCCGTAGAGGAGCAAGCCCAGCACGTCTATCATGGCGTCCTAATCCTGTTCTTCCTGAAACTGGAGCAGTCTTTCCTCTACGTACACCCTGGGTATTCCTTCTATGCCGTTGCGGTTCCTTTTCCACTTAGCAATTTCCGTGTCCGACACCCTTAGTAGCTTGGCGATAGTGGTCCAAGACGGGTGTTGGCCTTGATGGAAGTAAAGTGGGGATTCGGTCATTGGTAATCCCGTCAATCGCTCATATTCCTCCAAGGTTGGCGCCATCTGGAAGTCCTTAAAGGTGAAGCACCGTATCGGTGGGTCGTAATACTTGGCGAGGGCCTCCAATGCGGCTGGCTGAGTTTCAACCTCTAGTAGGCTTAGAAGGTTGCCGTGGAGATTCTTGAAGCGCCTGCGCCATGAGCCCTTCAAGCAACTGCCCCAACAGCGAAGTGTTTGGACATTTGGCGCCTTGGCCTGGACGTGCCGAGGGGGTCTAGCCCAGTACTGTGACCCTGCTTCCATTATCTGAAATTTTCGTGACCAATGTATCATGATGCATGATTTTTATTTGTTTTTCATTTCGTGTCTTGTATGAGATGCATGCATGCTGAGTTGGTATGAGGGTTTCTATTCGGGCCGATTCCATCTCGGTTTTGCTAGCCGGTTTACCTGGTTGTCCCTAATCAGGTACACGGTTGGATGGGCCGCGTCCTGCCGCCCCCCCCCCTTTTCTCTGGGATCTCTTTTTAATCATCCTTTCCAGCAAGTTCTTGGGTCTATAGACCTTCCCTGGGGGGCGGTACCATGGACAGGACAAATTTCCCAGAACATGATTACCCCCTTAGGTCGGTCAGCCCCAAGTGGAACTATCGCGATCCCCAGTGCTGAGACACCTCTAGCATGGAGACCACTACAAGTTCCTCTCTCCCTAACTCACAGGCCTAGGAATAAGGCCCCTCTTATTCACACATCACTTCGCTCTGCCCATGCGAACCCCACAGTATTATGATGACAATGCTTAGTTGTCTACCCTAGAGTTATGCAGGCAATGCATAGAAGAGAATAAAACAACCATGCATGAAATGAGCTAAAATACAACAAAAGGGAAATCGGTTGCTTGGCCTATCTGGTCTCTCCCTCACGCTAGCCCATCAGGGCTCAACTCTCGGCATAAGGCAAGTCCCCAGTGGAGTCGCCATCTGTCACAACCTAAATTGTGACGTTGGGCAAAGCCGGCCGAAACCGAGTCAGCCCGGCAGGAGTTGCCACCGGCGTTTTGGTTTAGGGAACGCCAGGAAACCTAAAGGAAAGGCTGGTCTCGAATCAGGAATACGGGCTCGGGAGTTGGTTACACACCAGGAGCATAGGGGCCCCCAATATGCCTATCACTCGATAGTTACCCTTAGCTAGCTATCACGGGAGAGGGACAGTGCTTATATTTGGGTGGTGCTTTTGGTCTAAGTCCTGGGAGGGAGGAGGTTCAGGTAAGGTGTTCTGGGATTTTGGGATTTGACTTGATAGGGGGTGTGCCCCCTAGGCCTACGTACCTCGGCTCTAGAGGATTCAAAGTCCACGTAGTTTTGGCTGGGGGAGGAGTTTGGTTCTTCTTTTAGTAGAAGGTGAGTTTAGGGAGATAGGGAATGGCTCGTTCCGTCTCGGTCCTGCTGGAGCCGAGTCGGTTCGGACATGGTGGTTTGCGTTGGGGACCAGGCCGACTTGTACCTGCTTGGTTCTGCTATGGGAGGGACCGAGTCGGCGTTGGCCACCAGGCGTGGTCGAGGCCGAGTTGGCTTCGGGGAAGGCGGGATAGTGGCGTTTAGGTCATGTTGGCTGGCAGTCCAGGGGCCGAGATGGACTCGGCCCAGGCCACGAAGCAAGGTGGGGAATCGGGTTTGAGATGGGCAATAAGGATTCTAACTTGGACTGATGCAAAGGGGTGAATTAGAGTACTAACCTGGTGTTTGGAGACGGTGGACGTGTCTTTCCTGCCTTGGTCCAACGTTTGATCCTTTCTTTCTGCCAACCCCTGGGGTTCTCCTTTCGTCTCTGGCGCATCGTCGTCAGTTTCCCCTGGCCTGTCTCCGGTCGTTCTTTCTCTTTGGTCTCTTCTAGCGTTCTCTCTGTTCTCTCCTCCTATGATCGTCCTCCTGTTTCTCTTTCTGCCTGGGCCTTATATAGAGTTTGGGGGTGGCTGCATTACCACCGAATCCCAAGATCCTCTCAGATATTATTCTCTCCTTCTTTCTGTTTTTCCCATGATGCCTGGGGTCCACTAGGATGTGCGGAGACTTAGTCAAGGGTAGACTGAGTCAAGCGTGGACTCAGTGGTCTAGGCCCGTCTCAGCTTGGAGTCACGCGGGGACGGCCCAAGAGCTAAAAATTGGGCCGGCTTTGGGGAAGGCTAGAACGACGTTCCAGCCCGGACAATTTTGGGGTGCTACATAGCCCATGTATGAAATGAGCCATGGTTGCAATGTTGGACTCCAACACATTAGTTGTAGTCCGAGCTACCTCTATATCCTTGTGATAGTCTTTAACGCTCTTGGACCCTTGGTACATACGTTGTAGCATGTTTTTAAGGTTCTTTGTATGTGAAGCTGGTACAAAGTTTAATCTCAACTCCCTCTTGAGATCAACCCAAGTATTTGCATGTCTTTTCTTCCCTTATCTGATTTCTTTACAGAACTAGTTCCACCAGACCAATGCATAACCTATGAATTCATATGTGACCATCTTTACCTTCTTAGAGTTAAGATAATCAAAGCATGCCAACACCTACCTAATCTACCTTCATATCCAAGTCCAAGTAGGACTCTATGTCTCCATCTCTTGCAAATGGGGGAATGCGACATTTGAGAGCGTCCATTGAGTACCCTTTGGGAACCTCCCTCTCATCTTTGTAAGGTGACTTAAATTACCTCTTTGATATGATTTTTGTTTCAAACCGTCTTGAAATAGGTAAAGGAGGAACTTGACCATAATCGCGACCTACTGGTGGAACCAAAGTTATCAATAAGAACAACCCTAACAGTGACCTGCCGGTAGAACCAACACTATAAAAGTTCTTAACCCAATTACAAAGGAAAAACTCTCACAATATTCAAAACTTCAATTTTCCCATCTGTTTATGGATGTGTGATAATAAACAATTTATGCCCCTTAATAAAGTCTTAATATGGGTAGACTAGACTCTAAATTGCAGTTAAGAATCTCATATTAGCTAAGATTTAGATTTCCTAGGTTAAAATAAGGAAAATACAAATCCATGCTAACTTGCTGATTTTAGCTAACAAATAAATTAGTCTCATTTTGTAGGTCAAAATGGAGTCCCGAAAGTCCCAACCGAGACCGAGACCGAGTCTTCCAAGCCAATATGATCGAGACCAAATGCATCTCGACTAATTGAAGTTGTCTTGACACTAAAGACATCCTGGTCAGATGGAGCCATCCCGGCCAAGGCGAGTCCATCTCCATATAGTTGACTTCGGATGTAGCCGACTCCATCCTGCCGAATCCGACCAACCAAAAGCGTTCCCAGCCAAATGTCGACTCTTGGATGCCGACTCCATGAGCCGACTCCCATCCTTTTGGATCCGTCTCGACAAGTGAAGACTGACTCCATCCCAGTAATTCCAGCACGTGTCATTTAGGTAAACGATTGAGTTTGTTATTTCCGTTATGTTGAGTCTGTTAGTTAGTTACGACAATATTGTTATTTCTGTTATGAATTAGTTAGCCGATGCATGTATAAATAAGGACACTTAGCTTAGTTAGCAAGCAAGTAGCGAGCACGAGCTTGGCCAGCTACATGTTCATACACCGCATACATCCATTTCCCATTTCAAAATCTTTTTTAAATGATGCTTCATAAAGTGCCTAGTCAATCAAGTCCCATCTTGCGTTTAGGTAGCGACCGGTTGCTAAGAGGAGACTGTCAGGGTGTGCTAGCACACTGCTTAGTGATTTAACCCCTTAATACCTGGCCAACAGAGGTGGAACACTGCAACTACTGCTAGTGATCATCGTGGGAAGTTGATCCACACTCAATCCATGAATCACAACTTTTTACATGTATCGATACTTTGTTAACCAATGAATGAATCTATTTTCCTTTTCTGTTATGAGTGCAATTTTTGTTAGCATAATTTGTTCTTGCTTAATCACGATTGTGCAGGGTAAGAATAGAGCATGTTAGTTTAGGGGTCGATTGGAACCACTCTAACAACAAAATAGATAATCGCTAGATAATCTACATCAATCAAGTGCGTATTCCCTGCCAAACTCGAGGCAGCGATTATTTAAGTCCTTAGTTGGCACAGGACGAATGTTCAGCGATTGTCGTAGGAAAGTGGGTTAGTCAGGAGTTTCTTTCATAATAATAACTGGAATTTAGAACCATTCCGTTGATATCTTTGGAACCAGTATAGTAAGTATTTGTTTTGTTAATGGTAGATTAGTTGTAGTTGCCTTTAAACCTTCATAGATAACCTTTACTTTCTATCCTTACCTTTATAAATAGCATTCTATTTCCCTGCACTTTACTTTATAGAAAAACCCCCCAATTTACATTCCTGCAAAAGTCCATACTCTACAGCCCTCTACTTTGCATATAACTCAACCTTGTACCCTAAAGAATATAGGAACCACATGTCCTTGAGAAGAATGACCTAGGTTGAACCTATGCTACTATTAACATAGGAAAATCTAGTATTTTGATAGAGGAAATAACGACTAATCCTTAAGCCTATCAATGTGCAATAGTGGAAAACAATAGTTTAGTTCCTAACTTATTCCACAAAGTCCTCTAAAAATGACTTAAGAACTTCACATCTCTATCACTTACTATTGTTCTTGGCAACCCATGGAAGCATACAACTTCTTTAAAGAGCAAATTAGTAACATGTTTTGCATCATTGGTTTTAGAACATGCAATGAAATATGCCATTTTACTAAATTTTATCAACAACAACAAATATACAGTCTTTTCCACTTTGAGATCTAGGCAACCCTAATACAAAATCCATTGAAACACTAGTCCAAGGTTGATTGGGGACAGGCAAAGGTGTATAGAACCCATGAGGCATGACTTTAGATTTGGCTTGCTTACATGTAATGCATTGATTACAAATAGATTGCACATCATGTTTCGTGTTATGCCAATACAAATGCTCATTCAGAATTTCTAAAATCTTTTTTACTCCTAAATGTCCCATCAATCCACCACCATGAGTTTCTCTAACTAGCATTTCACGCAAGGATAAAATAGGCACACACAATTTATTTTTTATTAAACAAGAACCCATCATGCTTATAGTAGTCTTCAAAAGCATGTTTAGAACAAGAACTCCATACCTGACCAAAATCAGAATCATTGACATAGAATTCCTTTATAATCTCAAAACCAAGTAACTTAGTTTGCAAAAAAGTAAGCAATGCGTATCTTCTAGACAATGCATCAACCATAATATTCTCACCATTCTTGTACTTTATCACATAAGGAAACATCTCTATGAATTCTAGCCACTTGGCATGTCTCTTTTAAAGCTTACCTTGAGATTTTAGAAACTTCAAACTTTGATGGTCAAAATGGATTATGAACTCCCTTGGCCATAAATAATGTTGCCAAATTTGCAATGTTCTCACCAAAGCATACAACTCCTTGTCATAGGTAGAATAGTTCAATGCTGCCCCACTAAGCTTCTCACTAAAATATGCAATTGGTTTGGATTCCTTCATCAATAGAACTCCTATTCCAATACCAAAAGCATCACATTCAATTTCAAAAGCTATATCAAAATTAGGTAAACAAAGCAAAGTTGCATTGGTCAGCTTATCTTTCAATAAATTGAAAGCTTTCTTATGTACATCATTTCATTTGAACACAACATTCTTTTTAACAAGTTCATTTAAAGGTGCAGCAGTAGAACTAAAGTTCTTCACAAGCCTCCTATAAAAGCTTGCTAAACCATGAAAATTTTTTACCTCATTTGCATTCTTAGGTATAAGTCATTCTTTAATTTCCTTTACCTTTTCTTATTCCACACTTATTTCTTTCGAGCTTACAATAAAACCCAAAAATACAACAGATTCAAGTCAAAATGAATACTTTTTGATATTTTCATACAATTTATTTTCTCTCAAGACATTAAGAACAACGTACAAATGGTCAACATATTCATCTAAAGTCTTGCTATAAATCAAAATATCATTAAAATAAACTACTACAAATTTCTCAATGAAAGAACGCAAAACATAATTCATTAACCTCATGAAGGTGCTAAGAGCATTAGTTAAGCCAAATGGCATCACTAACACTCATATAAACCATATTTTGTTTTGAAAGTTGTTTTCTATTCATCATCTTTTTTCATATGAATTTGATTGTATCCATTCTTCATATCAATTTTAGTAAACATACAAGAACCAAAAATTTCATCAAGCATATCATCTAACCTAGGAATAGGATATCTATACTTTATAGTATTTTTATTGGTGGTTCGATGGTCAACGTACATGCGCCATGTTCCATCTTTCTTTGGAACCAAGATCTCAGGAATAGAGCATGGACTAAGACTTTCCCTCACAACGCCCTTTTGCAGCAACTCATTCACTTGCTTTTGTATTTCCTTTGTTTCCTCGAGATTTGTTCTATAAGCTACTCTATTTGGGATTGGACAACCAGGAATGAGGTCAATTTGATGCTCAATACCTCTTAAAAAAGGTAATCTATGAGGTACTTCTTCTGGAAAAATGTCAGTGAATTCTTGTAACAAAGAATCAACTTCACAAGGAAAAGAATGATGGAATTCGTTAGTGAAATAAACATCCTTGTACATGAGTACAAGTAGTTTCTCTTTTGCTAACAATGCACTCATAACCTCTTTTTTCTTTGCAAATGTACTCATTTTCTTACTTTTCTCTTCATTGCATTCAATTTTATGTTTTTCTTTCTTCTACTTATTTTCACTCATATTTTCTTTTCTCTCTTTTTCTTGAATGCTCACTTACTCTTCTCTCAACTTACACTCTTTTACAATTCTAATTTGATTAGAATATGTTTCAATTGATTTGAAAGGTGTTAATACGATGGTGCATTTATTCATGGCAAGGGTATACCAATTTTTGTATCCATCATGTGTGACTTTTCTATCAAATTGTCAAGGACGCCCAAGTAGTAGATGCCTAGCATGCATAGGTGCAACATCACAAAGAACCTCATCTTTGTACTTGCCAATGGAAACTGACACCAACATTTGTTTACTCACCCTTATATTTCCAAAATCATTCAACCATTGAAGTCTATATGGATTAGGATGTTTTTTCATTGGTAAGTTCAATTTCTCAACCAACAAGGTGCTAGCAACATTAGTATAACTCCCACTGTCAATAATCATCCTACATATCTTATCATTTATGTGACACCTAGTATGAAAAATATGTTCATGTTACTCCACATCATCATCTTTCGTAGGTTGTATGCTAAGAGCACACCTAATAACAAGTACAACTCCATCTACTGGTTCAACAACTTCAACATCACTACAATCCTCCAATGGTGGCATTTCATCATCACTAGAGCTCTTACTCTCTATTTCTTCATTATCGATCGTAACCATTGCTCTTTTATTTGGACATTGAGAAGCAATATGTCCAACTCCTTGACACCTGAAACACTTGATATCATGTGATTTATAGGATGTATTCGTGTCAATTTTACCTTTAGGAGGAGCATTTTAATATTTGGCCTTCAAATCTTCTTTAGGATTTGTAACAACTTTATTGGTCTTTCAATTTGATCTCCATGAAAAGCTAGAAGATGAAGCAAATTTGGAAGATCTTTTAGACTTTAATTGCCTGTCCACTTGAATTGCTTTGTGCAACAAATCTTCTATCTCCATATAATGGCGCAACTCCACCATATCAACAATCTCTTTCTTTTCTAGCCATAGTTTCCTCACAGTCTTCCTTCACATTGGCTTTAATCATGGCTATTTCCATCTCCATATAATAATCCTCCACACTCATAGAACCTTGTGTTAAACTTTGTAATTTTCTGTGCAAGTCCCTATGGTAATGACTTGGTACAAACCTCTTTCTCATGACAGACTTCATATCTTCCCATGTACGAATAGGCCTCTCTCCATTTCTATGCCTATTAATCACAAATTGATCCCACCAAATACTAGCATAGTCAGTAAATTCAACAACTACTAATTTTACCTTTTTCTCTTCCGAGTAATTGTGATAATCAAACACATGTTCAACTTTTCTCTCCCACTCCAAGTACAATTCAAGATCATTCTTTTCTTGGAATGCAGGGATTGTCATCTTAATATTACCCAAGTAATTGTCACGTCTTGGTTCACCCTTTCTTCTCCTTTTGTTTTTATTACCTCTTCCATTTGAATACTCCTCTTCTTCTTCCTCATCATTGTTTCGACTAGTAAGGCTCCTATACTTGGGTGTAGATTGTAAATCATCTAATCTTGCATTAGGAGCCTTAAATTGTCTCGAGCAACATTGATGAATAATTTGAGATCAACATCTCATTTTCCTTCTTCTCCATTCATGATTAAAATACTGCAAAATTCGAGTTAGAAAAAAATCCTTTCACAAAAACTTTCTCATGTGTTTACACTCAAATTATGTTATAGTCACTCGTGTTTCCTCAATTTGGATTCCTTTTTTCTTTTTTTTATGGTCTTACAACTCTTGTCTTTTACCACTCAACTTTTCCTTATGAGCTCTTAAGTAAGAACCTTTAAGAATGATGCTACACAACAAGAAACGGTAAGGATTTGGTAATTTGATAACTTTAGACAACAAGATCTAACAAGAAACAAGGAATTCCAGATTGTTTTTTTACACAATGAAGGTATTATAGACGCAAAAAGAGGAACTATGACAAAAGTTCAAAAATTTTCTTTTCTTTTTATTGTGAAACAAGCTAACACAATACTAGCCAATTTTATGTTTTTCGTTTTTTTCAATATGGAACTTTCTTTTTTTTTACAACTTTCTCTTTTGTTTTTTTGCACGAATTTTTTTGTATAATATATGATAGAAAAGAACAATAAAATACAACAAGACAAAGAGAGATGAATAAACTCAAAGAAATAAAACAAAAGGAGATGAATAGACATGAACAGACATGAACAAATAGAATAAAGTAGGATCATATAGTAGGAGATATACCAAAAGAAAGAATAGAAACAATTTTTTTTATATAAAATTGAAAAAGATAGAGAAATAGAGGATAAATAACATCTTTTCAAGAGTCTAAGCTCTGATACCAAATGTTATGATTTTTGTTTTGGACCATCTTGAAATAGGTAAAGGAGGACCTTGACCCTAACCGCGACCTGCCAGTAGAACCAAAGTAATCAATAAGCACGACCCTAATTGCGACCTACCAAGAAAAACCAACACTATAAACATTCTTAACCCAAGAACAAAGGGAAAGCTCTCACAATAGAGAAAACTCAATTTTATTCAGCTTCGAAATTATTTGTTGTTCTGGTTGCTCACAAGCTTATTTATAGACTCAACTAGGCAACCTTGAAGTTAATGCTCACTAACGTTTCCACTAGGCATTAATTCCTATAAGTTATAACTCCCGACTATGCATTTATTTCCCACCAGACATTACTTTTCACTAACCCACCAGCCATTATAACAGTTTAAAGGGCTTTATTACAATAAAAATTGACATAGGAAAAGTGAAAAGAATATGAACTTATTACATGACCATAATGGATGAAAATTACATGTAAATGGGTCCTAATTAAGTATTCAACCCAAATTACATAAAAATGACTTTGGGCTTTTCATGTGTTCACATGTTGGGCTCCAATCATCATCAACTTGTAATAAAGTGACACACGTTGGTGCATCCTCTAATTCACTTTGCTTTAAACTTTCCTTAATCTCCAAAATTAGGCCTTGCAAAGATTGGTTCATCATTTTGGTTTTGAATCTACTCATGGGACCTCCAATGTCATGCAAAGGGTCTTTGGCTTTGTTGGTTGTGTCTCTATCACTCTCCCTTTCATGATGAGGTTCCTCAGATCTCTTCTCTTACCTCTCTTTATGAGGCTCCTCTTCATACCTTTTCCAAGGCTTGTCCCCGTGCCTCCTTTTTTGTATATGATTACTCCTTTCGCCTCCTCTCTCTTCTATCTCCCTAAGACTTCTTACTTTATTATGCCATACGCTCTTCTCGCTATGGCATGAGATTTAAGGATCCTTGGGCTTCTCCTTTGGACTCCCAGTTTTACTGCTTACACTCTTGTGTATGGACGAGGTATATTTCTTCTTTTTCTTGCTAAGTGCATCCACCTTAGCGTGGACACTTGTTGTGTCAACCCTAAGAGCTTCTATACCTCCTCCTAATCTTGCCAACTACTCCTCCAGTTTGGCCATTTGCTTCTGCATGCGCTTGGATTTAAGAGAGTAAATGTTAATCTTATCAATGTTGTTGCCAACCATGTTACACCTACTATTTAACTTAAATTTCTAAAAGAAAAAGTTAGTAATAAAAGGTAAAAACTCACCACTCCTTATGTGTTTATACTTTGCACTCAAGTATACACTCTAGGTAGCTTTGTTATAATGCGCACTCTTGCCTTTTCCTCTTAATTCTCAATTATGCCTTAAAAGAGAACCTAAATTCTATGAATCAAGTTCTACTGTACAAATGCAAGCCTTCGAATCAAGATAACTCTTAAAGAAAATAAAGGAAATGAAAACTCAAAGACAAAATTAAAGAAACCAATAAAGACAATAAAAAATGCAATATAAAAGAAAACTACTGAAATCAGGAATCATAATTAAGACAAAATGAAGACACTAAGCTAGAATGATATCAAATTTGCAAAAATAATAAACAAAATTTTCTCCATCTAAACCAGGCATCCAAACGCTATCTGTCCATACAGGTCAATTGACGATCGTACAAGTCAATGGACGACCGTACAGATCAAGGTTATGAAAAATAGAAACCAGTTAGGGAAAAAAAATATAAAATTGTACAGGTCAATGAATCTGTACCTAACTTTCTGTTATATTTTTTTTGAACTTTGTTTTTCTCGTGCTTTGTTTTTGTAGCACTAAATTTTTTCATGGATCTCGCTGATCTTACTCAATCTTTTTTCAACTTTTTTGATCCAGCTCTTTTTTAGATAATTAACACAAAATTTTTTCTCAAATTGAAATCAATTTCCGCAATCAAGGATCTGCAAAACTGAAAAGACGAACTCAATTGTGATGCTATATTTTTCTCAAACTTTTGGAATCGAACCACGAAAATGCAATTTCACTAAGTAATTTAATAATTAAACTAATTAAAACATAATTTGCACCGATTAAATGATAGACATTAGCTAGACAAGCAAGACCTAAGCTAAAATTTCAAAATACGACATGAATTGAAACTAGATTATGCCAAGTAGATTATCTCTTGACACGAGTTTAAAAGATACAGAATCGTAAAGATTGTACTTCAATTGCACACACTGTGAAGTGAATATGCAAATTACTATCTGATGAAGATCATATACCAAAACTTGTAAGCTCTCATACCACATAAAATGATCTGGATTCTAATACTTAATATTTGGATAATTTTTTATTGGAATCGCTTTCATCTAAAGTCTTGACTTTACTTATATCTTCTATATTTCACAAAAGTCATTATCGATGTTATTAATATTATCTTATATAATTGTGATGATCGTTGTTATTAATATTGTCTTATATAATTTTTGGAGCGTAATAAGTTTTATTACTTCAAATTAATTTTATTATAACCAATTTTACATACGCTGGTCTAAATGCACACTAATTTTCAAAACTGCATCGTGGACCATCCACGTGATATTTTTAAGGAGCTCCAAAAAAAGTTAAGTTAACGAGATTGTGAGCTGTTGTTGATGTGACAAGAGAAGAAAAAAGTTAGAAAGAAAACGGAGAATACTATTGTAGTGAAAGATGAAAAAATTATCTTAATAATTATCTTAATAATTATCTTAATAATACAATACAATCATATTAGATGGTTACAATTATTTTACTAAAAAATCTTTTGCGACCATTATTTTACTTAAATTTTGTCTTGATTGTCTATTATAATCATATGATTGTGTAAGATTCTCTCATTTTATAAGGAAAATAAATAATTACTTTATAATTTTGAATAAAATAATATTCTTATTATATATTGTATTAATAGGTTTTTCAACATGTTTATGGACACATAATAAAGTGATATATATAAAAGTTTGCTAGAAAAATATTTATTATATCAAAAGTATAAAAGACATTTAATATGTTTTTTACTAATTTAAAATATTTAAAAATATATTTATAATTAATGTTTTCATACTGTCACTATAAATATATATAAAGGAGTTTTTCTTCTATTAGTTCTCAAAATATTTTATAAAGACGATATTAAATAATATATATATATATATATATATATATATATTAATTATGCATGTCTGTCTGTGAGATCTCATTATCATTTAATACTAAAATTTAAAATAAAACAATTAAAATAAACATAATTATACAATAGTTTTTTCTTTATTTGGAACCAATAGTTATGATTAAAATGTATAAAGTAATTTAATATGTCACGAATACTCAACAAATTTAGTAGTTTTCTTACATGAAAGTGATGCGGGATATCTAGAGGGAAGAAAAACAAAAAGTAATGACCAGTTTGAGAAAATGTTTTCTGTTTTAGTCTTCAATTTTGTTTTCTGAAATTTATACAGAAAAATAATACTAAAGATAATAAAACTTTATTTTCATTATTTTTTATATAAAATTTTAAAGATAGAAAATAAATTGAAAACAAAAAATATTTTCTAAAACCTATCTACTAAAAAAAATATGAAATGGTGAACTGCATTGCAGCAAAATAAATTTAGAAATATTCATTTTACATAACTTTTTCTTAACACAAAATAATTTTATTAAAAATTTATTTGAGATAATTAACTTGTATTATTAAATAAAAAGTTTAAAATATTCGTTTTACATCGTATTTTTATAATTATTTCATATTATGACACGTATGAAAATGATGAATGATGTAGAAGAGAAAAGAAAAAGAAAAGGTAATGCTCTTTTTCAAAAGCATAAAAGTAAATGAAAAGTATGTAAAATAATCAAAGACTTAAAATATTTAATCGACAAGCCATATTTTTTCCCTTGCTTTTAAACTATCCTTCTATTTAATAAATATACATTTTCATCTTTTTTTTTTTTTTTAAATTTGTAAAAGAAATGATATTAGTTAAGATTTTTTTTTAACTATGACAGGTCACCCTCACTTGTGGTATTATATTAGTATACGATAGCTTAAAAAAAATTAATTTCATAAAATAAATATTAAAATTTATATTAAAATTAATATTAATAGTAATTTCAAAATTTAGAGAAATAAAAATTAAATAAAAATATTTTAAATGATTAAAATCAAAATTTATTTATTTTATATGAATAAAAACTAATAATTTTAAATTTTTGAAGGATAAAAATCAAATAAAAAATTTTATAAAGAAAAAAATTAAAACTCACTATTTTAGAGAAATTAAAAACATATTAAAGTAAAAATAATAATTACCTAACTTGTCAAACTCTGATTCCTTAATCCATAATACTTTATTCTCTCCATCTTATTATGATGTTTAAGAAATATTGACATAAAATTAAGAAATATAATTAATATTTTAAATTTTATAAAATTATTATGTAATTTTCTAATATATTTTTTTTACTTTTTTACATTTATTAAGTTCTCTTATTTGTATTTTTTATTTTATAACAAATAATTAAATATATAATAAAAAATATTTAATACTCTATTGATAAAACAAAACGAGACAAAAAGAAACACTTTTTTTGTTAAAATATTAAATAAAATGGGACGAAAATAATAAATAACATGTGTATATTATATTATTTTATTTTATTTTATTTAACCTTTGATATTTTAACACAAATTAAAAATATAATTAATATTTTAATTTTATAATAATTATTATGTAATTTTCAATATATCTCTAAATTTTTATATTAATTACATTTTTTTCTCGTGTATACTTTTTTTATTTTTTCCTCATAATAAATGATTAAGTATATAATAACAAAATTTAATATTTTATTAATATTCTAAAATAAAAATAAAAATAAAAATAAAACATTATTTTTTATTAGAACATCTTACTAAGCCCAAATCGATGCATTTGTTACACTACACGTCTTGTACTGCATTCAATTAATGTTCTACTCCATATTTACTTTTTAGTGGGTAATGATTCCTTACCCTGTAGCAATTTAAATGACGGCGTACATGATTGGGAAATGAGGAGAATTGGGACAATAAATTTTATGTGGGTACTGATTAAATTTTATGTGGGTACCACTAATCAGTATCATCATGTTCCCTATAAAATTATCGCGTGCCTTGAAAAGGTCAATTCATGTATCATAAAAGAAAAAGTCGGTGCGAGCGAAGAATATGACTATTCTACCGTGGTCCCAATCCAATACTTGTCACTTCATGGATGTGTGTCATACCTAATATTTTTACTTTGTTTGGTTTAGAAAAAAAATAATACAAAAAAGAAAGTGAATAAGAAAAAAATTGAAAAGTGAGATAATTGTTTAATTATTTGCTGCAAAAGAAAAGAGAAGAAAAGAATGAGAGGAAAGAAAGAGATATATATATAAAATGAAATAAATTCTTTTAAATAAAAAAGATATAATAAAGAAAATGAAAATATAAAAATAAGTATTACATGAAAATTTAAAATATTTATTTTATCAGTTAAATAAAATATTAAAAAACAAAATATTTTATTTATTTATAGTGAATATCTATACTATATAATAAAAAAATTATTAAGGAGAAAATAAAAACTCAATAAAAACTCAAGAAATAATTAAAGATTAATTTAAAATTACTAATAAATTTAGAACTATTTATTTTATTCTTTAAAAGAAAACAATATTTATATTTATATTTATATTTATTATCATAAAAGGTTATCGATTTTAATTTTTTTATTCTTTTCTTCTCAAATTAGAGAGAAAAATTTTTTGGCGTGGGTCTCACACCATTTATTCTTTTCTCCCATGCTTTCTTGTGTTCCAAATAGGAGAATTTTTTTTTAATAAATTTGTATTCTTTTCTTTTTTTTTTCCTCTTATTTTCTCCTTATATAAACAAAGGGTTTGTTTCTTTTAGAAGAAATGAAAATAAGGTAAGAAAATATTTAAAAATTGAAATAAAGAAAATATAAATGAAAAAGAGTTATTTTTTATTTTTATAAGTTATTTTTAGTTTTGAACTAAAAATATGTTTTTATTCTTTAAATAAGATAAATTTGCTTTTAGTTTATAAAGACATGTTTAGATTAAAAAAAAGTAAAAGGAAAATATTAATAAAATACAGAGTAAAAAAATTAGATATTTTAATTTATTTGTGTATCGTCCGGATGACCCGTCCGGGTAACCAGACAGCCTGCATTATGTGCCGCCGGCGGGGAGGTTTTGAGTTCGTACCGCCACGTGGAAACTGTACCCCTAGGAATAGTTCGCTCCTACACCTGACATGTCAGAGGATTCGTCTCTACAACGCCGTTTTGTTCCTGAATTGTTTGTACCTTTGTCTGGTGACGTGGAATATCTTTTCTGAATGTATATATACACACGTAAACGTAAAAGAAAAGGGAAAATTATTTCCGGAGTCAAGAATAGTGTGAGTTGAGAAGAGAACATTGGTGCTCACCGTGGGGCAGGTAAAACTAGTCCCAACAGCCATTAAGGAAGAGAACCGAGTGCTATACTGATTGTTGAGACAATGCCGATAACCAAAAACCAAGCGAGCTCCACTAATGAGGGAGAGGAAGATACTCTACAAAGATTGCTCTGCGCTGTAGCTGCTTTCCAAAAACGTTGTAGCCGCTCTCCAGACGCGTAGTGACGAGCAATCTCGACTCAGTGCATAAGCGGAGCAAAGACAAGCGGAGGCAAAAGAAAGACACTGCCAGGCAGAAGAGCGTCACCTTGAGGCCATAAGAATGGCAAAGCGGAGGGAGGAGGAGCTCTACCAACAGATCGCCACAC
Source organism: Mucuna pruriens (assembly GCA_025330945.1). Classification (NCBI taxonomy): domain Eukaryota; kingdom Viridiplantae; phylum Streptophyta; class Magnoliopsida; order Fabales; family Fabaceae; genus Mucuna; species Mucuna pruriens. The sequence goes on along the minus strand of JAENHJ010000053.1, from coordinate 414,643 downwards.
TAAAGGCAACAGAAAGATGGGAACCGACTGCACTCGAGGTGACCCCCACGCACATTTGCATGCCTTTCAGACGCAAATGTACATTAGCGGCAGGAATGATAGACTTAGCTGCAAGCTCTTTCCGGGCACTTTGAGAGGTGTAGCTATGCACTGGATGGCGACTCTACCAGCCAGGTCCATCCAGACCTTCAATGACCTGGCCGACTCATTTGTATCCCAGTTTGTGGCCAACAAAGTAAAGAGAATAGAGGTGGTCGATTTGTTCGATATCAAACAATCTAGGGAGGAAAGCTTGAAGAGTTACTTAGCTCGCTTCAACAACGCAATTGTTCAGGTGGATCACTCGAACCAGAAGTTCTTCGTTAAATCTTTTTAAAAAAGGTTGAGGGCAGGCCCCGTTTAGTGATGTGCTAGCCTTAAGGAGACCATCTAGTATGGAAGAAATTCGTGCACGGGCAGAAAAACATGTTGAAGTTGAGGAGGATAAGCTCAAACGACTAGAAGCTGAACATGCAAATGGCCACAAAGACTCGAAGTGCCCGACACAACCGAAAGGAGTTTCTAAGCGTCAGGCACAGACACGAGCGCAAGACTTCACACAACACTTCACTCCCTTGACAGAGAAGAGAGCGTAGATTTTGAGGGAGATATGCCACACTACTCTACTAGAGTTCCTATAAGAGGTAAAAGGGTGAGTCATGGGTTCGAATAGAGAGGGATGGTGCAATTTTCATCGCACTTTCGGTCATTCCATAGAGGAGTGCTGGACCTTGAAAACCCAAATAGAGAAATTGATTCAAAAGGGTCATCTCGGCTGGTATATTTAGCGCCCGGCGGACAAGGCTCGTGGACCACGAAGGACTGATAGGAGACAAAACGACAGACGACCATCCGATGAAGTACGAAGGGAAAGGAGCAGATCGCGACAAAGGACCTCGATGCGACTTCGAGGTACCATCGCCACCATATCCGGGGGATGGACAACGCCCTTGTCAAAGGGCACGGGAGAAAGGAGAGAAGCACGTGAGGTGCAGACTGTGCTCACAAGAGCAAATTTGACGCCTTTAGGGAGGAAGCGGAGTTTAGGCTCAATCATCATGTTTGACGACCGAGATATGAAACATGGTCTGCCTAACCGTGATGAACCGATGGTCATATCTATGGTAGCGGCAGATTACAAAATAGAGCGGGTCTTGGTAGACCAGGGTAGTTCCGCCAACATTCTATATTGGTCGACTTTCTAAAAGATGAAGTTGTTGCCATCTCGACCGACTGAGTGTTCAGAAACCCTTTACGGTTTCGTGGGAGAGCGAGTACCGATTAAAGGAACTATTGAGCTGGAGACTGTCTTTGGAGAATGCTCAAGGGTCAAGGCCATTCCGGTTCTATACACAGTGGTGGATGCTGAGTCATCCTACAATATCATCATAGGGAGACTGGCGTTAAATAGGTTGGGGGCGGTCGTATCCACTTACCGACTGTGCATGAAGTTCCTAGTTGGCCAGAAAGTAGGGAGTGTGTGGGCAGACTCACATATAGCCAGGAGATGTTATAAGGACGGCTTGAGAGTGGGGTCTCACCCTTCCAAAACCACCAAGCCAATCGTCAATGTTTTAGATCTGGATTGGGATCCCAAGTGCCAGTACGAACACGAGAGACCCCACTCGGCCGAGGATTTGAAAGAAATCCAGCTGGGGCCACTGGTTACTCACATAACAAAGATAAATACAACTTTAAGTCCCAAAGAAGAAGCTTGTCTTGTGAGCTTTCTCAGGCAAAACAACAACGTTTTGTGTGGACTACTGAAGATATACCCGGAATAAACCCTGAGTTCATGTGCCACCATTTATCAATTGCACAAGGAGCGAAACTGGTCGCCCAAAAGAAGAGAAAGCAAGGAGAAGAGAAATGAAGGGCCGCTAGGGAGGAAACGAACAAGTTGTTGGCAGTTGGTTTCATAAGGGAAGTACAATATCCAACCTGGTTGGCCAACGTAGTTATGGTCAAGAAAGTCAGTGGTAAGTGGAGGATGTGCACGGACTACACTGACTTGAACAAGGCTTGTCCTAAGGATCCTTACCCCCTACCTAGTATCGACAGACTGGTAGACGGAGTCTCGGGTTTCGCTCTCTTAAGCTTTATGGACGCCTATTCGGGTTACAACTAAATCCGAATGCACCCCCACGACAAGGAGAAAATAGCATTCATCATGGATGCCGATGCTTTCTATTATAAGGTCATGCCTTTCAGCCTCAAAAACGCAGGAGCTACTTACCAACGTCTAATGGATAAAATTTTAAGGAAGTGATGGGTGTTGATGTGGAGGTGTATGTTGATGACATGGTGGTAAAACCACGATGGCGGCCAAACATTGTAAAGCCCTTGAGCGGGTATTTGGTATTCTAAGGAAGCATCAACTCAGGCTAAATCTAGAGAAATGCTCATTTGGAGTCCAGGTTGGAAAATTTCTGGGTTTCATGCTGACCGAGAGAGGTATTGAGGCCAATCTAGAGAAGTGTCAAGAAGTAATCGGCATGAGGAGCCCGTAGAGTATCAGGGAAGTCTAATAACTCATGGGCAAGGTCACGGCTCTTACTCGCTTTATCTCCTGAGCAGCCAAAACAGCCATGCCCATCTTTGGAACGCTCAAGAAGGGAGATGTTCTCTCCACGGGTTCAGTTGCTCTCCTCCAATCACCTTGCTCCCTATTTATAGGGAAGGATTACTGTTCTGTTTACCCTTGGTAGCACGCATTCCAACCTAGCCTGCTGATGTTAGTGAAGCGAAGCTTCTTTGGCAGGCTACTTTTCAGTCTGTCAAGGGGCGCCTCCTTCTACTCTGACTTCCTCGGAAAAGGGGTCATGTCTCATCAATTCTGGCTTCCTTCCTACTCTTTGTTTATCACAGTCGGTGGTTTACTCGCAGGCTACCCCAATCGCCTTAGCCGGTCGATATGCGCATCTCTCCTCCGATCGGTCGCCCGAGGATTGTGACGGTTGTCATGGTCAGACAGTACGCAGCCCCTTAAGCTTGGTTCTATTTTTAGGAGTCAAGCTTAACTCGTTCGGACATGTACGAGAGTTCTCCTGGACTCGGCATGGGGAAAGATGTCGCTTGGCTTTCTTGGAATTTTTTTAAAAAACGTTCCAATTTTAGGTTTGCACGCCTTATGATGAGGCATCATTAAATGCATGCCGTTTTTTCTTCCCGAGGTTAGTGCAATGATAGCGGTTACCCTAGCTTTTTAATGTGTCTGAAATCGTTTTACTTCCTTGTTTCTACTCTCTTCTTTTTACAGTTCTTTTCGCATTGAGCTTCCAATCCTTCTTCGAGCCTCCTCGTGATTTCTCCTTCTCTCACTCTCGCTCCTCACAGCAACTTCACCTTCTTCGACTATGGATTCTATAGGTATCAACTTCATGCTTTCTCCTTCGCTGTGTTTTCTTTCCTTTTTGTTGATTTTCTCTTTCTGTGGTTGTCTTTTCTTTTGTTAGTTTTGTTTTCCACTTTTCTTTTCCCCCTTCTTTTGTTAAGAACTTTTTTCCTCTAGTTCGGTCTGAAACTGACCCTACCTCTCTTCGTCGTAGGGGGCCCTTCTGAAGGTGTTGCTGGTTTTTCTCAGGAAAACCGGTCCCCCAACAAGGTCGTGTCGGGGACCAACTCTTCCTCCCAAGACGACCTTTTAAGTTCGTCGAGTTCAGGAGAGGTATTTCCCTTAGAGATTTGGTATAGGGATAACTCTGAGGATGCCAACTCTGACGACCCCTTTTCGTGGGTAGATCCAAACATCAAGAGGGTCTACTCCCTCTATATCCAAGGAAGTTCTGTGCTTGGGATGGCCAAGAAGCTTTGCCAACCCGGCCCATGGTCTGTGGTGGTTCGCGCGTGCCGACTGAACGAGCCAGTGAACAGCCAACCGTCCTCTGATGAAGCCCCCTTCTTTTTCTTCTACGAACCATTATTTTCAAAACTTGGCATCAAGCTTCCCTTCACAGCCTTCGAGCGGTCGGTCCTTCATGCCTTAAACGTCGCCCCATCCCAACTACATCCAAACAGCTGGGCTTTTGTGCGGGCGTTCGAGCTGCTGTGTGAAGATTGGGGTCAAGCACTCTCTCTGGGAGTATTCTTTTGGTTCTTTTCTTTGAAAAAAGTTGCCAAGGTTGGGTGGATGTCGTTAAGCGGTCGTCCTAGGCGCAAACTCTTGAAACCGTTTCTTGAGAGTTTCAAGACTTTTAAGGATAAGTTTTTTAAGGTCAACCAGGGCAAGAATGGCCCCAATATCTTGGCCGATCAGTTAGGGACTCCTTACTTCCCCTTGTACTGGACTTCCTAACCGGTCGTGTCTGTTACTATAGTCTGTAAGGACTTAGAAAAGTGGGAGGACGAAGTTCATCACAGAACTCGAGAATCTTCCACATTTGTCATGTTCCGAACTTATCCATGGAATAGGTCCGTGCTTGCCTTTCCTACTTAGCGTATTCATTTTTAATCGCATGTCTTAACATGTCGCTTTTGCTTGCAGGTTTCTCTGTGAAATATTTGAAAGATTTGAAGAAGAAACTTCCCCACGACACTGAGGAAGGGACAAGTGCTCCTGTTGCTCCTAAGGCCGAGGCCATTCCTACACTCCCTTTGGAAAAGAACACAGTCGTTGACCCTCTAGAAATATTTGAAAGTTCTCAAGTGATTGCGACATGGTCAGACGAGAGGCGGCAGGTTGATGAGGAGGTCCAAGAAAGGCCGACAAAGCATGCCCATCTTGAAAGCCTTGAGGAGCCCCAGGGTGACCGCTCGATTCATGGGGTTAACTTGGATTCCCAAGGGATCATATTGGGGCGCCCATCCAGCCCCTCCATGTGGGCACGTTCGGGGTCGATTGGAGAAATAGTGGACCGAACACTATTGGCCCCTTCAGATGGCTACTTGATACAATAATTGGGGGTTTTAGGGACCTTAGGAGCTATTCAGCGTTTGGCTGGTTGCTCGGCCATCCTAGCTCGCGCGGCCGAGGCTGAATTTGGTCCTTTGTCTCAACATGTTGACTCTTTGACCGATCGGCTGGCGCAAGTAGAGGAGGAGAAGCGAGTCTTGGAGAGGGCCCATTCCGAATCCGACCGACAACTTGAAGCTTTCAAGAAATCTACTGATCTCCAAGAAGAACTGCAGCAGTGTACCTCTAATTAACACTCCCTTGCCCAGGCTGACTGGGAAATGACTCGTGCTTCTCTTACCGCTGAGGTAGAGGATGCAAAGAAATCTCTCCTAGTCGGCCAAAGAGAATTTCAACCTTGGAGTGAGACCTGGTGCGCTTTCAGGAAGAGTGTGCTTCAAAAGAGGACCAAATCAAAGCTAAGGACGCGATTATCCTTCAACAAGGGGTGATGGTGGTGCACCAATACGAGCATGGTTTTAACCATGCTTTGGCGCAAGTTAGAGTTTTATATCTCGACTTGGACCTTTCAGGGACCGATCCTTATAAGGAAGTTGTGGATGGTAGGATAGTCGATGTTCCTTTGTCTCCTAGTGCCTAAATTATTTATTTCAAAAAATGTTCTTTTGATGTACTTCTTCGTAACTTCGAATAATTTGAATAATATCACTTTGCTTGCTTTGTTGATCGTTGTTTTGATTTGATCTTTTGATTTATTCTATAAGTTTTCCGCAAGCGAAATTAGTCGATCGGTTATTTCATATCTTCTTAGTTTGATCGGACACCATTCAAGCCCTTTTATTTTTATAAGTTTTAGCCGCTAATTTTTCGTTTTACTTGTCGAATCTTCGGACGGGTTTTGTAGTCAACCGTTATTGAGCTTGTTTACCTAGTCGCGCCCTCGGAATGGCCTCGTGATCGACCGTTATCGGGCTTGTTTGCCTAGTCGCGCCCCCGGACTGGCCTCGTGGCCGACCGTTATCAGGCTTGTTTGCCTAGTCGCGCCCTCGGACTGGCCTCGTGGCCAACCGTTATCGAGCTTGTTTGCCTAGTCGCGCTCCCGGACTGACCTCGTGGTTGACTATTATCGGGCTTGTGGAAGAAACATGTAAATAATCTGAAGTTTCTTATCTAGATTTTCCAGGCGATATGCTCCTTAACTTGCCTCTTCTATTACCTTGAATGGTCCTTCCCAACATGGAGTTAGTTTGTTCTTTTCTGTATTCTGAGTGACTTTCTTCAGAACTGGATTCCCAGTTTTGAAATCTCGGGGAATCACTCCTCGGTCGTACTTTCTTGTTGCTCGCGCCTTCATAGCATATGCCTTTATATGGGCTATTTCCCTGGCTTCCTGTAATAAGTCTAGGTTGGCCCTTAACTCTTCTTCATTCTGACTTGGCTCAAATAGGGCTATTCTTGGGGAAGGTTCTCCTATTTTGACTGGGATCATGGCATCAGTGCCGAAGGTGAAGTGAAAAGGAGTCTCATTAGTCATTGAGTGAGGGGTGGTATGATAAGATCACAATACTTGGGGTAGCTCCTCCACCCATCAGCCCTTAGCTTCTTCTAACCTCTTCCGTAGTCCTTGCAGTATGACCTTGTTTGCAGCTTCGGCTTGGCCGTTGGACTGAGGGTGTTCGACCGAAGTAAACAATTGTTTTATCTTCAACTCTTTGCAAAATTCGACCATTCCTTTTGAGGCAAATTGAGTTCAATTGTCCGAGACTATCTCGGCCGGTATGCCAAATCTGCATATTATTTTTTTCCAAAAGAATCGTTTAATTCTTTCGAACGTGATTGAGGCGACTGGTTTCGCCTCTATCCATTTTGTAAAATAATCCACCGTCACAATTAAGAATTTCACTTGTCCGGGTGCTGGGGGAAAGGTCCCAGAATTTCTACTTCCCATTTAAAAAAGGGCCAGGGGGATGTGACGGGGTGTAAACATTCAAGAGTGGCTTTGTGTCCGTCGGTAAATTTTTGGCATTTGTCGCATTTTTTCACATATTCCATGCAGTCTTTTCTAAGCGTTGGCTAGTAATAGCCGGCCCTAGCTATTTTACTAGCCAATGCTCTTCCACTAATATGTGTGTCGCACACCCCTCCATGTACTTCCTTTATTACATAGGCCGACTCCTCGTCTTCTAAGCACCTAAGAAGCGGGAAAGAGAAGCCCCTTCTGTATAAATGTTGTCCCATAAGGGTGTATTTGGCAGCCTCCTTTATCACCTTCAAAGCCTCTCTAGGATCGTCTAGGGTCTCCCCATCTTGGAGATATTTAAAGATTGGCGTCATCCAAGTGATTCTGCTTTCCATGTTCAAGACTTTCGGCCGGTCGATGGTCGGTGTGCTTAGCTTCTCATGAATGACTGTCCTTCACTGTCCTCGCTTTTGTGTGCTGGCTAGTTTTGCCAGTAAGTCAGCTCGTTCATTCTAATCCCTTGGGACATGTAAGAGGAAGAAACTGTCGAATGATGAGGCCATGGTCGAGGCCCTTTCCTGGCACTTGGCCAATTGTGGATCTTTAGCCTGATAATCTCCATTGATTTGTCCAGTGACAAGTTTCGAGTCACTCTTGGCCGTGAGTTTCTTTGTTCCCAATTCTTGGTTGGTTGTTGCTTGCTCTGAACTTGATGTGAATGGATTGTTCAATAAAGACTCCGGTTGATCCCTCTAAGACGATTCCTGCTCCACTTCCAGTGTGGTTGGATGATGCGTCGACTGAGAGGTACCATTCGCCTTCTACCTCCCTTCCTCCTTCGGGGGTCAATTCTACAAGGAAATCTGCTATTACTTGAGCTTTGATGTGCCCTCGTCTTTCGAATAAGATATCGAACTTCGATAGTTGCACGCTCCATGCCACCATTCGTCCGGCCAGGTCAAGTTTTCCCAACACCTAACGGATTGGTAGATTTGTTCGAACAATTATGCTGAAGTTTTGGAAGTACGGTCGTAACCTTCTTGAGGCGATTACGAGAGCCAGGGCGGCTTTTTCAATTCTTTGGTATCGTGTCTCTGGTCCTTGCAAAACTTTACTTATAAAATATACTGATCGTTGTTCTCCGTCCCTTTCCTGTACTAATACAATGCTTATGGCATTATCAGAGATAAAAATATAGAGGCATAAAGGGGTACTTGGGACCAAACATGTCAAAACCAGTGGGGCAGCGATCATTGCCTTCAGTTTTTGGAAGGCTTCTTCGCACTCGTTCGTCCAGGTGAACCTCCCTCCTTTCCTTAATGCCCCGAAGATGGGTTGTGCTGTCTCAACCGACCGGGGGATAAATTGCAATAGGGCGGTGACTCTTCCCATCAATTGTTGGACTTCTTTGACACCTTGAGGACTCCTCATGTCAATTATTGCTTGACACTTGTCCGGGTTAACTTCTATTCCTCTTTCGGTCAGCATAAATCCAATAAACTTCCCAACTTGTACCCCAAAAGAGCACTTTTTAGGGTTCAACCTTAATTGATGATCTCTTAGTGTATTGAAAACCCACTCCAACGCCTCGTAGTGCTCGTCCGCTTTTTCGGACTTTACAACCATATCGTCTACATACACTTCTACATCGACCCCAAGTGCTTTTTGGAAGACCCTGTCCATCAACCGCTGGTAGGTAGCTCGAGCATTCTTCAAGCCAAAAGGCATGACTTTATAACAAAAAGCTCCTTCCTCAATTATAAAAGCTGTTTTTTCTTCGTCGAAGGGGTGCATTCGGATTTGGTTATAGCTAGAATAAGCATCCATAAAACTTAAGAATGCATATCCTGATACTCCATCTATCAGTCGGTCAATGCTGGGTAAAGGGTAGGGGTCCTTTGGGCAGGCCCTATTTAGGTCTGTGTAATCTGTGCACATCTGCCACCGACCGTTGGCCTTTTTGACCATTACCACATTGGCCAGCCATGTTGGGTATTGTACTTCCCTGACGAAGACGGTCGTCACTAGCTTGCTAACTTCTTCCTTGACAGTTATTCGCTTTTCCTCCCCTTGTTTCTTCTTCTTTTGTGCCACCAATTTAGCATTCGGGCTGATCGACAGGTGGTGACACATGAAAGTAGGGTCAATACCTGGCATATCTTTGGCGGACCAGGTTAATAAGTCTACGTTCCTTCGAAGTGTTTGGACAAGTCGGTCTTCCCCTTCTCATCCCAAAGTCTTGCCAATTTTCGTTTTTTGGGTGTTCGAAGGCCCTATCTGTACTTCTTTAAGATCCCCCACCGGATGAGGCCTTTCCTCGATTGAGAAATGTCTCGGGTCAAGGTCGAAGTCCAAGACATTCACCCCCAGACCTTTAGTAGTTGACTCTACCTTTAAACTATCTTCATAGCTTCTTCTAGCTATCCCTACATCTGCCCAGACAGTAGCGACCGTTCGCCTGATGGGAAACTTCATGCAAAGGTGGTGGGTGGAAACGACAGCCTCCAATCTGTTTAATGTCGGTTGTCCTATAATTATATTGTAGGAAGCCTCTACATCCACAATTGTGTACAGGACAGGGATTGTCCTGGCTCCATTTCTATCTCCGAATGTTGTTTCTAATTCAACTATTCCTTTTATGGGAACTCGCTCTCTAGCGAATCCGTATAGGGCTCCTTGGCACTTCGTTAGGTTTTGGATTCCTAACTTCTTGGCGGTCGTCCAATATAATATATTGGCCGAGCTTCCCTAGTCGACTAGTACCCTTTCAATCTTATATTCAACAACTACGACAGATATGACCATGGACTCGTCGCACCCCGTCCTACCTCTCCTTATGTCACGGTCGGTGAAGGTGATGACCGACCCTGACGTTCTCCTTCCTAGAGGTGTTAGGTTGGCCCCTATGAGTACTGCCTGAACCTCCTTCCTTTTTTGGTAATCTTCTAGGGGTGGACTAAAGACGCCTCTTGATATGGTGGTGATGGTGCCCTTATGCAAAGCTGGGTTGCTTTGTCTTGACCTGCTTCGCCTTCTTCTGTCCAACCATTCTCCCTCCTGCCCTTGCCTTTCTTCTTGTAGCCTGACATATTGGTTTAAAAGTCCCTCCTATATTAGTCTCTCAATTTGGGTCTTCAAAGTCCAGCATGCCTCCGTCGAATGGCCAATGGTGCGATGGAAATCACACCAGTCTGCCCTGTTGTTTCCTAATACCTTTCCTTCGGAAGGTGGGAAAACGCAGCAATCTAGTATGACATATTTCTTTCAGGATTTGGGCTCTTTTTTCGTTCAACGGGGTGAATCGCTTGTTATCCCGTCGTTTCTGAATGTTCGGTTTGTGAGTCACTCTTTGGTCGGTGGTCCGACCGTCGTCTCCTCCATTTCTTGAACGTTCTTCCTCCAATCATTCCGCCTGATCTTCCTCGGCCTCCACATGCTTTTCATCCCTCATTCGGATTTCCTCCATATTGACAGGGCGTCTGAGGGCTAGAGAATCGCTGAATGGGTTGGCCTTCAACCTTTTTTGAAAAGCTTTTACGAAAAACTTTTGATCTGGGTCATTTACCCGGACGATCGCGTTGTTGAAACGAGCTAGATAATTTTTTAGACTTTCTCCCCTAGCTTGTCTAATGTCAAATAGGTCTGCTACTTCCAATTTTTTTACTTTGTTGGTTGCGAGCTGAGAGACAAACGCACTGGTCTGATGGTCCTGGCCGGCAACGTTGCCATCCACTGCATTGTTACACCCTTTAAGGTGTCGGGGAAAAGTTTGCAACTCAACTTATCGTTTCCTCCACTTATGTACATTTGCGTCTAGAAGGCCTGCAAATATGCATAGGGATCTTGTGTTCCATCAAAGGGTTCCACCACTACCTCCCTAAAATTTGGTGGAACCTGGGTTTCATCAATTTCTTCACTGAAGGGTTATCCCTAGAAAATCTGGAGGGAAGGCCTGCAAATATGTACATTTGCGTCTGGAAGGCCTGCAAATATGCATGGGGATCTTGTGTTCCATCAAAGGGTTCCACCACTACCTCCCTAAAATTTGGTGGAACTTGGGTTTCATCAATTTCTTCACTGAAGGGTTGTCCCTAGAAAATCTGGAGGGAACTTTCCACCGGTGTGGATGGTTCCCCACGGGTTGTTTTTGCTGCTTCTAGTTGTCATCAAAGTTCCTCCTCCCTTTGCTGCACCCTTCTCATGGCTTCTGAATGTCGTTCCTCTGCTTGCCGATATCTTTGTTTAACCTCGACACTTAGGCGAGATTGCTCGTCACTACGTGCCTACAATGAGGCCACAGTGCGAAGCAGCCTCTATAGAGTATGTTCTTCTCTCTCATTCGTGGAACTTGTCTGATTTCTTGTTATAGGCATTGTTCAAGGTGAGTTTTGAACCTTTTTTATGGTTGGGAGGATTTTCTAGTGGTTGGGAAAATTTTCTAGGATTTCTAGGAGTTTTGAACTCTCCACGGGTTCAGTTGCCCTCCTCCAATCACCTTGCTCCCTATTTATAGGGAAGGATTATTGTTCCATTTACCCCTGGTGGCACGTATTCCAACCTAGCCTGCTGATGTCAATGAAGCGAAGCTTCTTTGGCAAGCTACTTTTCAGTCTGTTAGAGGGGCGCCTCCTTCTGCTCTGACTTCCTCGAAAAGGGGGTCATGTCCCATCAATTCTAGCTTCCTTCCTACTCTTTGTTTATCACAATCGGTGGTTTACTCGCAGGCTACCTCGGTCGCCTTAGCTGGTCGGTATGTGCATCTCTCCTCCGGTCGTTCGCTTGAGGATTGTGACGGTCGTCATGGCCGGACAGTACAGGAGGAAACTTTGTTTGGACGCCTAAGTGCGAGGAAGCTTTCTTGTAGTTGAAGGCCATGCTAGCTACCCCTCCAATTTTGACTCTTCCGAATCTAGGTACTCCTCTATACTTGTACATATCTGTATCTGATGCTGTGATTAGTGCCATGATGATCCAGGAAAGAGAAGGAGAGCAACGCACGGTCTACTTTACGAGTAAAGTCTTACAAGGTGCTGAGAGAAGATACCAAAAAATTGAGAAGGCCGCCCTTGCCCTAGTAATCACCTCACGAAGGCTATGCCCGTACTTTCAAAACTATGACATAATCGTCCGAACGAATTTTCCAATCCGTCAAGTGTTGCGAAAGCTGGATCTGGCCGAGAGAATGGTGCTTGGAGTGTCCAGTTATTGGAGTTCGACATTTCGTTTGAAAGGAAGGGTCACGTCAAAGCGCAAGCTTTGGCTGACTTCATTACAGAGTTAACTCCTGTTAGCACTCCAGCCACCGAGGAAGGAGAATGGTACCTCTCCATTGATGGATCCTCGGATCAAATAGGGAGTGGGGCTGGAACCATATTGGAAGGACTAGAAGGCGTCCTCATTGAGCAATCCCTGCACTTTGAATTCAGGGCAAGTAACAACCAAGCGTAATACGAAGCATTACTAGCAGGCATGAGACTAGCCTGAGAGTTAGAAGCAAAGAAGTTGACGACCAAGAGCGATTCGAAGCTTGTGACGGGACAAGTTAATGGGGTATATCAGGCAAGAGACCCCTAGTTGACCAAGTACTAGGAGCGAGCCACAAAGATGGGCTCTGCTTTTGAAAACTTCATGCTCATGCATGTGCCTTGGGATCAGAATGAGCGAGCAGACCTTCTGGCTAAATTGGCCAACACACAGAAAAAAGGACAGTAAAAGTTTGTGATCCACGAGAATTTGAGTACACCGACCATAGATTGGCAAGAAATCTGGTGCATTGAAGGAAAAACCACTTGGATGACTCCTTTTCTCGAATACTCAAAGAGGACCAGATCCTAGGTGATGCTAGCGAAGCCAGGAGGATGGTAAGAGAGGCCTCCAAGTACATGCTCATCAGCAAACATTTGTACTGGATAGGCTTCGCTTTCCCTTTGCTTAGATGTGTGGATGGGGAGGAGGCGGCATATATAGCCTGCGAGGTTCATGAAGGTGTATGTGGCATGCACATAGGAGCCCACATGTTAGCAAGTAAAATTGCCAGAGTCGGGTACTATTGGCCGACACTAAGGCATGACTGCATGGACTACGTAAAGAAGTGTGACAAATGCCAAAGATTCGCTGAAGGCCCTTGATAAGTTGTATTTTATACACCTCACAAGGGCTTAAGATTGGTGTTCTTAAGAATGTTTAACGATTAAAAGTCTTGTCTTAATCGAGATTTGAATTATGGGCCTAAAAAGAGGAGAAATACAAATCTGTGCTAAAATGAGGTTTTTTTAACTAACAAAAGGTTAAGACTTGTTTTGCAGGACGAATAGGATCATCTCGGCCCAAGCCATCTCGGCCCAAGTCATCTGAACCCAAGCCGGGAACATCCCGGCTAGTCCAGCACTCCCGGTCAAGCCGACATCAGTGACGGAAATCTCGCCTAAAATCACTCCAACAAGAATGTAGATATGATTTCCTAAGATTAAGGAATCTGTAATGTAGATATGATTTGCTAAGATTAAGGAATCTGTAATGCAAATATTATTTGCTAAGATCAAGGAATCTGTAATGCAGATATGATTTGCTAAGATTAAGGAATCTGTAATGCAGATATGATTTGCTAAGATTAAGGAATCTGTAATGCAAATATGATTTGCTAAGATCAAGGAATCTATAATTTGGGTAACTAGAAATGCAGATATGATTCTGCTAGAAATTAGGAAACTGGGAAACTCCTAAGATTGAGGAGATTGTAATCTGTAATTCGAATTGGAATCTTTAGGATTTGAATTTCTGTTATTAGGATTAGATTTAGATTTATCTAGCTTGTGTATAAATAAACACACCAAGCCACATATTCAAGCATGGAATTTTCAGCAGAATCTAGAGCTAGTACCGTCAGTAATCACAGACACTCCAAGCTAGTACAGTGGTACACAAAGCTTCAATACAGTGTCTCTCTTGGTCGAGGAGGTACAGGACCAGGATTTGGGAAGCTGGAAGCCTTCAGAGGTGATCGCTCGGTATAGCCGACGCCACTGTTGGACAGAAACCCTCAACGTCTGGCCACCATTGGTGCATCACTACCATTCTTCCATTGGCGGTCGTCGTGGAAGGCAGACTATCTGGAGACTCTGATTTCTCACCTTTGTATTCAGTTTGGTATATCAATAAATACAACTGGTTTGCAATTCTGAATTTTCTTATAATTCCTACGCTTTAATTCTACTCTTTACATTGCTGTGACACACTGTTACGGGTAGATCACGTTAGATTAGGACCGGTTGGAACTAGTTTAACAATCTGATTAGGTAGAGAACCTAAAATCAACCAAGTGCATACTCTTTGCCAATTAATGAGGTAGCAATTGTGTAAATCCTAGCTATGGTAGTGGACAAACGTTCGGCGGTCTCCATAAGAATCTAAGGTTGATTCGGAATACAATTCTAAGTAAGAATAGTAAACTGTCGTGTTTTAATTCCCGAATTGATACAGTAGTTAGTATAGAGTAGTTTAACATAGTTTAGTTTAATTTCAGAGTTTATTTTCTGCTCTTAAACACAAACCCCCCCCCTTATTTACTGCTTTCTAGAGTCTGAGACTAGTCACTCCGACTCCGTTGCGTTTGTCTAAGCCGACCGGCAGTAAGTTCATTTCACAACAATTAGCATTTTCTGCATTAACTCTGATTTTTACACTTAGCACAATCTAAACACACTGTGTCTTTGAGAGAATCGACCTAGGTTAGCTATACTATAGTTAGTTTTAGTAATTATTTGAGGCGTGTAAGATGACTTAAAAACCCGCTTATCAGCCTCAAGGCACCCCCGAAACGCTTGTATTTGGTCACATCCCCATGGCCGGTTTACAAATGGGGGGTTGATATCCTGGGTCCTTTTCCAATAGCTCCCAACCAGGTAAAATTTTTTATAGTGGCTATTGATTACTTTACCAAGTGGGTGGAAGCGGAGTCGGTCGCCACGATTTCCTCTGAGAGAATCAACATTTCTTTTGGAAAAAAATCATTGTAGATTCGGTATATCGATCGAGATCGTGTCAAATAATGGAACTCAGTTTGCATCTCGCATGACGGCTGAATTCTGTGAGGGGCTAGGGATTAAACAACTTTTTATGTTAGTGGAGCACCCCTAATCCAACGGTTAGGCTAAGGCGGCTAATAAAGTCATTCTGAGGGGTTTGCGGAAGCGTCTGGAGGAGGCAAAAGGTAGATGGGGAGAAAAACTACCGCAAGTACTTTGGTCATACCATACCGCGCCTCATTCCACCACCAACGAGACCCCTTTCTGCTTAACATTTGGTACTGAGGCAATGATTCCAGTAGAGATTGGAGAGCTATCCCCCTAGACGACCTTATTTGAATCAAGTAGAAATGAGGAAGAATTGAGGGCGAACCTGGACATGCTACAAGAAATACGGGAGATAGCCCATGTGAGGGAGTATGTTGTTAAAGTAAGGGCTGCTAGAAAATACGACAAGAGAATAGTTCGCTGCAACTTCAAACCTCAACACTTGGTGTTGAGAAAAATAACTCAGAAGGAGAGAGGCAACAAGTTGACTCCAATCTCGGAGGGCCCTTTTAGAATTCTCGAAGAGGTAGGCTGGAGAGCATACCATTTAGAAAACTTGGATGGCAGGAAGGTTTCGCACACATGGAATGCCGCCACCTTACGAATGTATTACAACTAAGTTATCTGCAAAATTTCATGTAATAGAATTTTAAAACACTATTGCAGGCAATAGAATGTTAATTTAGAAGCAACACTATATTCTACAACGAAACCTATCAACAGACGGCCGAAGAGGCCGATTAGAGGTTCTACAATGAAACCCAACAACGGATGGCCGAAGAGGCCGATCCGAGGTTCTACAATGAAACCCAACAACGGATGGCCGAAGAGGCTTATCCGTGGTCCTACAACGAAGCCCATCAACGGACGGCCGAAAAGGCCGATCTGGGGTTCTATAACGCAGCCTATCAACGAACAATCGAAAAGGCCGATTCGGGGTTCTACAACGCAGCCCATCAACAGACGGCCGAAAAGGCCGATTCAGGGTTCTACAACGAAACCCATCGATGGATGACCGAAGAGGCTGATCTGGGGTTCTACAATGAATCCCATCAACGGACGGCCAAAAAGGTTGATTCGAGGTTTTACAACAAAACTCATTAACGGACGGCCGAAGAGGCCGATCTGGGATACTACGAAGCCCATAAACAGACGGCCGAAGAAGCCGATCTAGGGTTCTACAAGGCCTGTAGGGAACCGACTACTAAAATTCGGTCTACGGAATGAAGAAAAAGGCGAGTGCGATGAAAAATCCAAAAACCTGTTAAGAGCCTATTCGAGGCCGGTCGAACAAAGCCCATTGGAGGCCAAAAAAATAAAGAGAAGCTCAATGATGGCTGACGGTGAAAAACTCGGAGCATTCAAGAGCCTATTCAAGGCTAGTCAAAGAAAGTTTCAAACGATTCAAAGGTTAAAATAAACGAAGCCTATTACAGGTCGATCGCGAAAAATTCCAACAAAACATAGCAAAAAATTCCAACGAAACATACAGATAAAATCTCATGGTGTGTAGAAAAGAGGAATAAAATATAAAACTGCCTGCAAAGGACCACACAATTCATAATACTAGCATAGTAGCAAGGTCACAAAGTGAAAAAGGATTGCAAAATAAAAAGCAAAGTTATAAGTTAGGAAGCTGGAGAGTCTAGGGGAGGAGGGGCTAAAACTAACTGTCCGTCAATAATCTCCTTAAAAGGACCGGCTTCAGAAATGTCGAGATTAGGATACAAAAATTGGATTTGCTCCAAGGCTCAACTGAAACCATCTTCGAACTGAAAAACTATCGACGAAGTCTGCTCAGTTATGGAAGCATCCTTGGCCTTGGTAACCTGCTCCTACTCAGCCAGAGAAGCATCTCTGGCTTTAATAATTTGATCCTTAGCCAAGTTTTCTCCTTTAGCTTGGTTTAAGGCCAACTCCGTCAAGGCCAACTTCTCTTCAGCACTTAACTTAGCCGCCTCCAATACTTGATAATTTAGTTTCCAGATCTCCACGTTGGATTGAAGGTTATCACGAGCTACCTCTAAATCTGACTTAGCCACCACCTTGTTCTTAAGCATAGCACGTTGCAAATCCTCCTGAAGGCTCGTTGTGTTCTCCCGGTAGTTGTTGATTTTAGTCTCAACCTTCGAACACGTAGCAGCCAGGGATTGGTTTTGTGCTTCTAAAAGTCCAAACTGTATCTCAGTAGCACGAGCTAGCACTAAGGAGTATCCGACATAACGTAATGCATCGAAAGTACCAACAACCCTAAGTTGCTTAACTCTAGAGTTGTCAAGAGTCGTCCCGGCCAGACTGACTCTTTCCCAAACCGGCCGACTTTGCAGCCCAGTAGCCTAAAGCAGCAAAGTAGCCCAAGTGCAGTGGTCTAATCAAGTCGACACAGCCTAAGCACGCTCATGTTAGCTAAATCCAGCTCAGTTGCCACGTCACTCCTGGAAGAAGCTTGAAGTGCAAGGATGATCATAAGAATGGTAGAATAGGAGATTCAAAACTTGTAATTTTGTCAGGGAAGTTAATTAGGGTTTAGTGTGCGTCACAAGGAATCCACTCTTGTATATATAGGATCCTCGTGCACATCGTAGGGGAATTGTAATGCAGACCTAATTCCATTTTCATTTACACTCCATTGTCCCACTCTCACATCGAGCACACACAGTGGTGCACGATGCTTTAGAAGCGTCTCTCTCAATCAAGGAGGTGTAGGTCAAGAACTGGGAAGCCGAAGGTTGTCAGAGGGGTCCAATTGGTTAGCCAACCCATTTTGATAGCCTCGATCCTCAGCGTCCTGATTATTGACGATGAACCGTCGCCACTCTTCCATGGCGATTGTTGTGGAAGATGGAACCATTGAATTCACGCCTTATGTTTGCACTCTATTTTCAATAATACAAGTAGTTTTTATTGCTTATCTCTTGATTACGAATCCTGCATTTAATTTTCTTTACTATGTCGGGATTGCACATTGTTGGGTAGACCAACATTAGACTAGGCCGATCGGAACCGGTTTAACAACTTGAGTAGGTGATTGATTTGAGAACCATAAAATCAACTTCAAGCTTAATCCTTGCTAACTGATGAGGTAGCGATTGTGTAAATCCTCGATATGACAATGGACGAATGTTTGGCGATCGTCATAAGAATCTTAGGTTGATTCGGAGACGTAATCTCGAGTAAAAGACGTGGAATTGACTTGTTTATTAGGACTCGGTATGAATGCAGTAGTAGTAGTGGCGTGATAATGATGGTCTTTTGCAGTCGTTTGAACGCTTATCAAATAACTAAAGCTAACTATAGCATAGTCAACCCTAGGTCATTCTTCTCAAGGACACAGTGCGTTCAGTTGTGATTTGGTGTTAAGCGAAGTGACGTAGAATTCGAGATGTAAAGTGTTGACTCTCCTCGACACTGGCCGAGTCGCTCTCGACAGAGACTGAGCTGAGATGATCTTGGCAGAGATAATCCGGCCTGGTCTCGGCCGAGTGCAGACAGATGCTACAAAGATAGACTATCTCTGTCTCAGACTAAATCAGTAAACAGGGGGGTTTGGAATGCAAGTAAAGCAGAAAGTAAACTAAGACTATGAATGCAGTAAACATATACTACTATTACTAGTTATATATTATTATTATTATTATATAACTGTGTTCATATTCAGTCCCATTAATCCAAGTTCCACACTCCAGTTCTCAATCCATATCAGCCTTGGGAAGTCTTATGGCAATCGCCAAAGGTTTGTCCATTGCCATACCGAGGATTTATGCAATCGCTACCTCATCAGTTGGCAAGGATTAAGTTCATAGCTGATTTTAGGTTCTCAGTTAACAATCGCCAAATGATTACCTACTAAATTAGTCAAACCAGTTCCAATCGGCTTAGCTTAACATTGTTCACAATTTAATTACAATCGCGAATTAAATCATGAATCAAAGTAGAGGAAGAGAATGGAGATAAGAATGGCATAATGAAATTGATTAACAGAAATAGAATACAAATATAGTGGTTCTGAATTCAGATAAATCCATCTTCCACGACGATCGCAATGGTTGACGGTGGTGGTTCACCTCCGTTAGCCTGAACGCTGAGGATCATCTCCACCAGAGTGCGTCAGTAGTCTAATCGGCCCCCTCTGGCAGACTTCGGCTTCCCATTCTCAGACCTGCACTTCCTCAATCGAGAGAAACACCAATGAGCACCGTGCACCACCGTTAAAATGGAGAGAGCGAGAGCGAGAAAATGGGTATAGTGAATATGGAATTAAAGTGAATTCGAAGACATGTAAAAAGTGCACAGCTCCTTGTATATATACACGAGCTGAGCAGCTAGATAATGCTAACAAAATATCCTAACAGAATTACAATGTGAATGTCCTATTCTACCCCTGTGAAGATCTTCCAACGTGACATGGCAGATTCTCCAAGTGTGACATGGCAGTTGAGCTGGCGTTGAGGTGGATAGCTCACGTGGACAACACAATTAGGCCGCTCTTTATTGGGCTGCAAGGCATGAACTACCGAGACGACTCTGACTTGGCCGAGACGGAGTCGGTCTGGCCGGGACGACTTCATCTCGGCTGAGACTCTTTTGTTGACCCTGGTCAACTTGGCTTGACCTGTAGAAGAAGGAGTGATACTTTTTATTAGCTAAGAAGTCTGAATTAACATAAATTTGTATTTTCTCTATATTTAAGCCCATAAATTGAATCTTAGCTAACAATCCATTCTTAAGCACAGAATAGTCTTGCAAACATCCTTCTTAGGTGTCTAAAAGATGTATAAATTGTAACTCATCATGGTGGTAGTCTAGTTTAGATTGCATTTACTTTTGTACTTAGTTTAATTCTTCCCTTTACTTTCTTTGCAACCAAAATCCCCCCTATTTCCTACATTTTAGTCTGAGACCGAGTCTAGTCCAAATTTGTCGCGTTTGTCTGAGACTGAGTCTAGTTTGACTCTGTTGCATCCGAGTCAACGCTTAGCCGAGACCGTGTTAGATCCGTCTCTACCGAGACCAAGTCGGATTAGTCTTTGCCAAGAGAAAGTCAGCATTCTACACTTAGTTTTCTGCATTCACTCTGTTTTCCACACTAAGCCATAATTGAACACACTTTGTCCTTGAGAGAATTCAACCTAGGGTTCACTATGCTATAGTTAGCTTTAGTTTTATTTTATAAAAGCCACCATGAAAAAAAGCAATTATCACTGTGTCATCATGATCTCGGCCTTCTACTTTCGTGGCCGACTCATATTGGTCGGGTTAGATCCAACTCTTATCAGGTTGGGGTCGGACTCGACATTCTGTATTAGATTGAAGTCGGATCCGGATGGAAAAAGGTTCTGAACTTTGCTGTTCAAAACAGACTCGGCTTCCACTTGCTTTCGGTCTTCACTATCAGACTTGTCATTGGCTTTTGCATGTATAATCAAGCCAGACTCGACATTTGTCTTTCTAACCAAGTCGGCTTTGGCCATCTTTCTGTCTTTGGACTATGTTAGCCGACTCTTACTCGGTAGTGAACATTGCTCCCACTTGCTCTGATAACTGCTTTTTGGTCTCGGAAACTTGGACGTTTGCATTATTTGAACACTCTAGGTCTTCATACTTGCATACTTGGTCTAATAAATCAAGCAATTCGACTTCCGGACTCAAGTCAGCAAGGTCAATGATATGATCCTCGGAGTCGGAAAGATTGTACACTTCCTGTGATTCATCATAGTCGACCTCATCTGTTATAGACCGTAAGCAGTCAAATATATCAGTGTCTCCAGCAAAATTTGAAATATCATCACTATCGGTGTCTAGTCGAGGGTGCTCTTCAACTAATTCATCAATTAGATCTATGCCAAAGAGTGAATGGTCCTCGATGAGGTGCTTCATAGCTTCAAAAATATTGAACTGCAATAGGGTATCACCAAATTCCATTGAAAGAGTCCCGACATGCACATCAATCTTTGTTCTGGCAGTCATTAGGAATGGTCGCCCCAAGATTAAGGTAGATCCCTTCCCTGATGTCTCATCCTCCATATCCTACACATAAAAATCGGCTGGGAAAATCAGCTCATTAACTTGAACTAGTACATCTATGAGAATGCCCAAGGGTTGAACAACACTTCTATTTGCCAGTTGTATTGTCATCCCAGTGGGTTCCAGATCACCAAAATTCAAGGATTTATAGCTTGATGTTTCCATGACATTCATTGATGTCGCCAATGGTACATGGGATAGAGAAAATTTCGGGGTCTCGAAACTTCTTTGGTAGTGCTTGTTGTGCTCCGGCGGTGAATTCCTCGTTTCTGGTCAACGCCGGCACTATGCCTCCCAATTCCACCCCTTCTTTCATCTTCTTCCTCTTGTGTATGTATAACTCCTTGAGGAATTTTGCGTACTTAGGGATTTGCTTTATGGCATCCAGAAGTGGAATGTTAATTTCCACCTTCCGGAACATCTTCAATAGCTCTTCATTAGTCTCAGGCTTCCTTGCTAACAGAATCCGGGTTGGAAATGGCAATTGGACAAACTTCTCTTGTTGAGGTTCTTGTGAGTCGGCATCTGGCTCAAAGTCGGTATTAGTCAATCTCGACTCTTGCAGCGTTATTTGTGATAATTCTCTACCACTTCTCAAAGTTACAATGCTCGCATTCCCCCTCGGATTCGGAATTGTTTGTGAGGGTAGGTTTCTGGACCCAATCGACTGTAAATGGCTCACAATGTTTCTAGCTGTCCAATTTGCGTCTTGAGGTCTTGGATGATGGTGCTCATGTTTTGTTGGAATTGCATATTGCTAGAGTTCATGTTTTGCTAGAACTACATATTGCTTCATTAGGTCCTCCAAAGATGGTAAGTTGCCTTAAGGTGGCATTCTCTATTGTTGTTGTTGTTGGAACGGTGGTGCTTGGTATTGCGAATTCAGCGACAGATAACCATATTGAGTTTGAGGTACATTAGGAACAGATCCAAATCACTGAGCCGCATATAGCCCTTGACTTGGCCCTAGCCAAAATGGCTGCTCTCCATATTGATTATCAAACTACTAACTCTAATACGACGACTTCCCATATTGATAACCACCTATTTCTCCAACACTCTTTGGATGGTCTGACTAAGTCTCTTGTAATGTGGGGCACACATTAGTGGGGTGCTCTATGGAAGTACAGATACCACACACTCTGGCTACCATGCTTGGTTGATGTTTTCCAACAGCAAGTTGCCTTACCAGTGATGTCAACTCGGTCAATTGATTCTCTAGTCTCAGGGTGTCAATTGCACCAATTTCATTCACCATCCGGGGCTGGCCAACTCCTCTTATCCCAAACTATTGTGTATTACTTGCGATATTGGAGATCAGGTGCCTTGCTGTTATTGGCGTCTTGTCCATTAGTGCTCCTCCACTAGCAGCGTCAATCATACTTCGATCCATCATCATCAAACCTTCATAGAAATACTGAATTAGCAATTGCTCACTAATCTGATGATGTAGACATATGACACATAGCTTGTTGAATCTTTCCCAGTATTCATACAAAGTTTCTCCAGAGTGTTGCCTTATCCCACAGATTTCTTTCTTAACGGTCGCACTTCTTGATGCCGGAAAGAACTTTTCCAGAAACATGCGCTCCATGTCTCCCCAGGTGTTGAAGAGAACCAACTACAGATACAGCCAATCCTTCGCAGCTCCATCCAAGGAAAATGGAAATGTCTTCATTTTAATGTAGTCCTCCAGTATCCCTTGCGGCCTCATTGTGGAACAAACCACATGGAATTCCTTTAAGTGCTTGTGGGGATCTTCTCCTGCAAGACCATGAAATTTAGGCAACAAATGTTTAAGACCGGATTTCAATTCATATGTCTGAGCTTGTTCTAGATGTGGATAGTGGATGCACCAGGATTGGTACACCACATCCGGTGTGGCCAGCTCCTTCAGAGTTCGATCATTATTCTCCATCTATTCCAGCTCTACAAAATTGTTAGACTACTATACTCAAAAGAATCAGAATTGTTAGTAACAGACTACTATTATCAAAACTAGAAACAAAATTAGAACTATTACTATTACTTACTACTATATTCCTAGCTTTCCTTAACCTATGTAAAGTTATCTCTATTTGAGGATCTAAATCATACAATGGGTCAGTACTACTCCTAGTCATTCATTGTAAGAAAAATCATGCAGAAAAAATGGAAATTAGTTATGCAGAAAAGTTAGAGTCAGTTATGCAAAGTAGAGAATGAAATCAATTATGCAGAAAAGAAGAAAATATTTATGCAGAAAAGGAAATACGATCAATGATGCATAGATTTTTTTTTAGCAGTGAAACTCATTCAACGAAAGTCAACACATACACAATAAAAATTTGACACATACACAGCATGATATATTATTTTAGGATGAAACTTAAACAACTACAGACTCAAAATAACTCTGACTCAATTGATAGACACAACATTCCATAGACTTTGGATTCGACTATACTCAGTTTTGGCATACAAAGATACAAAAGAATTTGTGTATCTGGCAACGACGCCAATTTGATAACTCGCTTTTTGTTGTGGTGACTTTTATCAAAAAAATAAAAACTAATGCTAACTATAGTATAACTAACCCTAGGTCATTCTTCTCAAGGGCATAATGTGTTCTATTATGGCTTAGTGTAGAAAACAGAGTAATGCAGAAAACGCTAAGTGTAGAATGCCAACTTGCTCTTGGCAAAGACTGATCTAATCTAGTCTCGACAGTGACGAATCCAACACGGTCTCAGCTAAGCACAGACTCGGACACAACAGAGTTAGACTAGACTCAATCTCGGACAAATGTGATAGAGTCGAACTAGACTCGGTCTCAGATTGAAATGCAGGAAATAGAGGGGTTTTGGTTACAGAGAAAGTAAAGGCAAGAATTAAACTAAGTACAAAAGTAATGCAATATAAACTAGACTATCGCTACTACTACTACTGCATTCATATCGAGTCCTAATAAACAAGTCAGTTCCACGTCTTTTACTTGAGATTACATCTCCGAATCAACCTGAGATTCTTATGACAATCGTCAAACATTCATCTATTGTCATACCGAGGATTTACACAATCGCTACCTCATCAGTTGGCAGGGATTAAGCTTGGAGTTTATTTTAGGTTCTCAAATTGATCACCTACTCAAGTTGTTAAACCAGTTCCGATCGACCTAATCTAACATTGGTCTACTCAACAATGCGCAATCGCGACATAGTAAAGCAAATTAAATGCAAGATTCATAATCAAGGGATAAGCAATAGAAACTACTTGTATTATTGAAAATAGAGTGCGAACACAGAGCGTGAATTCAAGATTCCGTCTTCCATAAAAATCACCATGGAAGAGCGGCGATGGTTCATCGTCAATAGTCAAGACGCTGATGGCGAAAAATAGAAGTCTCGAATTCAAGTTACTCTTGGGGAAGGAACAAGGAAAACAAAGTCGCCACCGGCAATTTTATGGAAAATGCGAGGAAACCATAGGTTGGATAGGGCAGGTCTAGAAATCAAAGGTCAGGTTCGGGAATCGGTTACACATAGGAAGCACTAAAATCCATGTACGTCTATCATAAGGTAGTTACCCTAAGTAGATGCATGAAATAAGATGATTTCTACATTATGGTTTATGCTTGTTTGATGGATGATGCTTACAAGGAATAGGCAGAGAATGTTTTTGGTTTTTGGATGAATAACTTGATAAGAGTTGCCTCTTACTCCTATCTATCTCCTACTACACGGAGAAAGGGTGGTAAGATGGAGAGGAGCCAAGATGGAGTCGGTTGTCGAGTTGGCCAAGACGAGTTAGAGCCAAGACCAACTCGACTCTAGGGGGCTAAGCATGTGTTTGAAAAGTGGGAAGGGATGGGGTATCCATTAGCCATCCCTGGGTTAGATGAAAATGGGCTTTCCATTGACATCCAAGAAGGTTTAGAAGGAGCGGACTATCCATTGGCGTTCGTAGATAGGGATAAAATGGATAAAGTGGGCTTTCCCATGGCGCCCAAAGAGTTTAAGATGGATAAAGTGCAGAAGTAGCTTTCAAAAACACTCACCTTGTATTTAAAGAGTCCAAGTTTGTCACAAAGCAGCTGAGCTTCTTCTACAAAACCTCTGCAGTTTCCCTCCTTTCGCTACTCATTCGTTCGTCTACGAAAGCTTGAAATCAAATGAGGATTTTTTGGATTTTCTATGCCCAAAGGTTCCCTCATTTTCGAACTTTTTCTCTCAAAATTTCAATACCCAGCCAAAAGACCCCTTCTTCGTTCAAACCTTGATCCTTCTATAGGCGCATTTCTCACCTTCTAGTCACCATCATGAATCTTCAAGGAGATCTCCTTCATTAATGCATTGACATTTGCCTTCTTGGTTCTCCTTCCCAAGGTTGCTTCTGTGTCTCTGCTTTTCTGCATAGTGGCAGAGCTGAGGGTGGCTTATTGCAAAAGCCACCACCTGCCACATGCCTTTCTCCCATTCTTTTGCTTGAGGCAGAAAGGGGATGCAACTGTCTTATTTCTTTTGGTATCGTTTGTTTTTTCCGTTGCCTCCTTTCTTGCTTCTTTTGTTTTCTTGTCGGCTTTTCCTATTTTTCTTTTTCCTTTTAGTTGATGTAGACTAGACAATAATGGGGTATGACATCATTTTTTTATCATCATCCCATGATGATCTAGGATTTTTTGCTCTATCTTTATCGGTGGGAATATATTGACCATTCTCTACTACGTTCCACATGTCAATATGATATGCATCAAAGAATGCAATTATTCTTTGCTTCCAATAGCCATAGTTTTGTCCTTTAAACAGAGGAGGTCTGTTGATAGCATGTCCTTTGTTTTCAATAGCTAAAAGGATCTTTTCCTCTACATTTTAGATGTTCAACCCCTAGTGGATGAGCTCTAATACCAACTAAAGAAATAGGAAACACACAAGAAAGGATGGTTGAATTGTGTGTGTGTTTTTTTTTATAAAGCTTTTTGAAAATCTTAGGATATATATATATATATTCAAATGCTGTCCAAAGAGGTGCAGAAAATAAAACAGTGAAGGTAAGAGAGAGAAACAACACATAAGAGTTTTATCTTGTTTCACTCTTCTACAAGACCTACATCTAGTCCCTTCAACTTGAAAGATTTCTCCACTAAAGTTAAATTGACTTACAACCAAGTATTCTCAACCTCTTTGGGTTCTACAACACTTGTATTCTTTAACACTTAGCCTTTTTAGGCTATCTCAAAAGCAATAGATCTTTTTACAAAGATAACTGACTAGGTGAGCATATAGCAATTACAAAACAAAGACTTTGAATTTTGCTTAACAAAGCAAGTATACGAGAAATTTTTAGGTTATCGTCCAAATATTACTAAGAGGAGATAAGAGTTTTTTTGTCTTTCTATTTTTCTCAATGTCTTATACACTTGAGAGCTTGATCAACTAAATATATAGATGAGTGTCAAATGAATGTTGTTTTACATGAAGAGAAGGATCTTTAACATTAAAGGTCAAAGATACACTTTTTATAGTGTTGTTGCATAGACTTTCCCTATTTTGAAGTAAGAGAAAAAATGTGTAAGAGAAAAGTTGTTTTTTTCCTATTCTTAGCCGTGCTATCTTTGTTTGATAAGGAATATTAATTCTTTTTGTTTCCTTATACGTAGTCATGATCAGAACTTTCTTTTATTAAACTTGACTTGATTTATTAGAGTTTGAGATGTGGCCTTTTTGATGTTTTGAAAAAGAACAAAACATAGTAGAGTACAACTTGTATATGGAAAATATGAACGTTGTGAAAATTGTTGACCGAATATAAACTTGCAGATATAAAGTATAAGATAAGAAGCAAGATGAGAGATATGATAAGCATTGTAACAAAAAAAAATTTATGCTTAGGAAGTTACTTCCTTTATTGACGAAGTCTTATTCTTATGGATGACATGATCTTTTTTTTTGCACTCGAAGAAAAACTTATTCAAAGAATAAGTTTCTTTCCATATGGATGCATACCAAACTTCAGTAATGATGATCTGTTGTTCTCCTTAAGACTAAGAACATTGACACGATCTTAAAATGGACCGTCTTGAAAATAGGTGAAGGAGGAACTTGACCCTAACTGCGACCTACTGGTAGAACCAAAGTTATCAAAAGTGTGACCCTAACCGCGACATGCCGGTAGAACCGATACTATAAAAGTTCTTTAACCTAAGAACAAAGGAAAAGTTCTCACAATAGAGAAAATACAAATGTTATTCAAATTCTGAATTCTAATTACTTACAATAGATTATTTATAGGCTTAGCTAGGCAGTTCGAAAGTTAAAGCCCATTAATATTTTAATTGGCATAAAATCTCAACCACTATAACTCCCCATTATAAAATTGCAATCGCTATAACTCCCCAATATAAAATGACAACCGCTATAACTAACTTTCCTGTTTTTTTTTTTTTTTTTGCCACCTACCAGCTACCAAAATTATTATGCGAAAATATATGTGTAGGACCCCAAAACCATCCAGCCCAGGCGGCCCAAACAAAGCAAGAAGAATCAGATCAGCTCACCCGGGAGAGACCATCAAACTCGGCCTAGTGCATCCGAAAAGAGGGGTTCAAGGTGGCCTACATAGGAGAGTCCTAGCCCCATGGAGAGGGAAAGCCCAAAGTGAAAG
The DNA here is from genome assembly GCA_025330945.1 of Mucuna pruriens. NCBI lineage: Eukaryota > Viridiplantae > Streptophyta > Magnoliopsida > Fabales > Fabaceae > Mucuna > Mucuna pruriens. The sequence goes on along the minus strand of JAENHJ010000053.1, from coordinate 387,057 downwards.
CCTAGCCCAGCAAACATGTTCCCTGGCTCAGGAGGGAGAGACCCGCGAGAAAATAGACTCTTGAGCATGGCTTCACCAGGTGTGGCCCAAGTAGCTCAAACCAACCTAAAGCTAAATCCAGGAATCTCATCCAAGCGTTGACGAAGCCGACCAGGTCACGAGAATTGGACACTTCAGAAGAGGATGCCACCTCACCAAGCTTTGAACTGTTTGATCTTCCCCAAGCGCGAAATACCCTTGACGAAGCCATGTCAGGTAGACCCAGGTCCCACACATCAACAAAACTGAGATCCTCGCCAATCACAGCACGAAGAAGCGCCATGTTATCCACTACCCGTGAAATGCGCAATGATTCCAGGGAGAACATGCCATGAGCGAGCGTGGGAATCAACGAGAATCAGCATGGGAAGTGCTAAGTCTAATTGATTGAATCAGGAAGCTGGGGCAGCTCCACATGGGAAGATTAGGCACACCTTCATCACCTCCTAAAGGCTATAAAAGGCCCCAAGGCGAAGAGCTCGGGGCCAAGAGTTCTACAATAGCACCCACGGAGCAAGATTGTTGACAAATTGCTGTGCAACCAGTGACTTGAGGATTACGCCATCCAGTAGCAAGCAAAGGTACTAGCCATCTCTTTGGATACCAAGTAAGTTTCTTGGCCAAACTCTAAACACTTTACTCATCCTCCAGACCACACTTCAAATGGCGAACCTATAGTCGGCCTCACTTGAGTCTGCCACACTCCAAAATGGCAAGCATGTAGCCAACCTTAACTCAAACCAAGTCGATCATACTTCAGATAGCAGGTATGTAGCCCGCCTTAGTCTAGGATCGAACCAGTTTCAACCCCTTCAATTCACAACAATGTGCATCCCACCTAGCTTTGAGTTAGTAGAGACACCCCTAAGTCAATATAGGAAGCATTCGCACGAACACTGCATTCAACACCGAGACGAGATACCTATTGGATAGTCCCAACTCCGAACTCAAACCCTCAAGGGATAAATGCCTAAGGGAAAGTTTAGACCCTACTTTCAATGTCTGGCAGACGCCAAGAGGAAAGTCTGACCATACCCAAACCAGCATCGCCTATTTATAGCTAGGTCCCCACCCAAGAGCCAACCACCCAAGGGAAAGGCCAACTCTATATTTCCCCGCATGCACCTAGAACTACGTGAATTTTGATTCCTCACGACCACGAGAGGTACATAGGAGCAAGAGACACACTCTTGTCAAGTTATGCACTCACACCCCTACCATCCCAATACATACTTAGATCTTTCTAAACAAACTAACATTAAAGGTTGTGCTAGCTTGTGTAAGCTACAGGGTAACTACCAGATGGTAGGCGAGTAGGGTGACATTTCACTACCGTGCATAACCGACCCTTTACCTGGATCCTTATTTCGAAGACCCGCCTTATCCACCTTAGGTTTTTGACGTACCTTGAACATTGGTAGCAGCTCCCCCCCAAGCCGGGTTGTATTCGGTTAATCCACCCGGGTTGACCAAAACGGTTTTGACGTAGTACAATGATAGGCTCGTCTTTAGTCGTCTCAACGCGCATCAAATAAACTAAAGCTAACTATAGTATAGTTAACCCTATATCGAATCTTCTCAAGGACACAGTGTGCTCAATTGTGATTTAGTGTGAAACAAAATGATGCAGAATTTAAGGTGCAGAGTATTGACTCGTCTCGGCCACTGGCCGAGTCACTCTCGGCAGAGACTGAGTCGATATGGTCTTGGTAGAGATTTATCAAGCTTGGTCTCGGCTAAGTGCAAACAAATGCAACAGAGTTGGACTGACTCTGTTTCAGTACTTGGAAAGCAGTAGATGAGGGGGATTGAATGCGAGTAAAACAGAAAGTAAGCTAAAACTGTGAATGCAGCAAAAATATACTAATGTTACTGATATTAGTATTATTATTATTATGATATAACTGTGCTCATGTTCAATTCTATTAGTTCAAGTTCAATTCAATTTCCTCACTCCTGTTCTCAATCCATATCAACCTTGGGAATTCTTATGACAATCGCCAAAGGTTCATCCGTTTCCATACTAAGGAATTACGTAATCGCTACCTCATCAGTTGGCAGGGATTAAGTTCAGAGCTGATTTTAGGTTCTCAATCAACATTCGTTAAGTGATTACCTACTAAATTAGTTAAACCAGTTTCGATCAACTTAGTTTAACATTGTTCACGTTTTAATTGCAATCGCAATTCAATACATGAATTAAAGAAGAGGAAAGGAACAAAGATAAGAAATGCCGAATGAAATTAATTAATAGAAAATAGAGTACAAACACAGTGGTCTGAATTCAGATGGATCCATCTTCCACGACGATCGCCACGGTTGATGGTGGTGGTTCACCTCTGGTAGCCTGAGCGTTGAGGATCAGATCCACCAGAGTGCATTGGAATCCCAATCGATCTCCTCTAACAGACTTTGGCTTCCCAGTCTTAGACCTACACTTCCTCAATCGAGAAAAACACCAATGCAGCACCGTGCACTACCGTAGATGGAGAAAAATGAGAGCGAGATAATGAAAATGATGACAATGCGTAGAGTGTGAATTCAAAATCCCCTAAAATGTACACAGCTACTCATATATATACAAGAGCGCGTGAACTACGACGCCTAACAGCATTTACAAAAGTGAATTCCCTATTCTATCCTTGCGTAGCTTGTGTTACACGTTTCTCTAGGAGTGACACGGCAGTTGGAGCTGAGGTGGCCTCTGAGCTAGATAGCTGATGTGGATAGTACCATTGGGCCACCCTTATTAGGTTGTGCCTACAGTGAGCTGCTGGGCTGCAAGGCCTAGCCGAGATGGAGTCGGTCTCGGCTAAGTCTTGCAGAAGATGGGAAGAAAGCTTTTTATTAGCTAAGACCTTCAATTTAGCACAAATTTGTATTTTCTCTATTTTTAGGTTCATAACATGAATCCCAACTAACAACCAATCCTTAAGCATAAAATAGTCTTACAACCATCCTTCTTAGGTCTATAAAAGATGCATAATTTGTGACTCATCATACAAGCTCTTCCGTCTTGGATGGGCTTGATTCACCATTCCTATTCTGTAAAAAAAAAACAATTGCAAAAAAGCAACCTCTACAATTCAACCCGTAATTTTTCTAAATCGCCCCCGGCGAGATTTAGATCGAGTAAACATGTAAATGGATCCTAATTAACTACTTAGCCCAAATTACATGATAATGACATTGGGTTTTATTTGTGTTCTTTAAGATGGCATTCATTCTTCATCAACTTGCAATAAAGTGTCCCATTTTGGTGCAGCCTCTAACTAACTTTGCTCTAAATTTTTCTTAATTCCCAAACTCAAGCCCAACAAAGATTGCTTCACCATTTTGGTTTTGGACCTAGTCATGAGACCTCCAGTGTCACGCAAATTATCTTTGGCTTTGTTGATTGGGTTTCTATCATTCCCTCCCTCTTCAAAATAATTCGTCCTCAAATCAAATTCTTCACCTACAACAAATAAAGATAAATTAGCAACATTCAAAGTAGAACTTACATTACCATATGTAGTTGATAAGTCCAGCTTGTAGGCATTGTCATTGATCCTTTCTAATACTTGAAAGTTCCATCTCCTCTTGGCTGCAACTTGTATTTTCTTTGAGTAGAAAACCTTTCTTTTCTCTTACAAACCCAAATGAAATCTCTAGGCTCAAAAGTCATAACACGCCCTTTATTTGCTTCCCTTGCATATTGTCCATTCCTCTTCTCAATGTTAACTTGAACTTTGGCATGCAACTCTCTAACAAATTTTGTCTTCTGTTTTCCATCCAAATTAGCATGCTCATTGGTTGGCAATGTTAAGATATCAAAAGGAATCAATGGACTAAAATCATACAACTTCAAAAGGAGAATAAAAAGTAAATTGAATAGTTCTATTATATGGAAACTCAAGATGAGGCAAGCATTCTTCCCAAAATGCTGATCTGTTCCTATATGTTGGTCTGTTTAGGAGGGCAGCACTTGGGATAAGATAAATGTGGTGCTCAATTCCTCTAATGGAAGGCAAGCCACTAGGGACCTCATCCGGAAAGACATCTTGAACATCCTATAGAAGAGAAATAACATAAGTAGGCAAAGAAGAAGGATCAATTTTAGAGTTTAAACATGCCTCATTGTACACAAGTACATGCATAAGCTGATTGGAAAAGAATGCCTTCTTAATCTCACTCTTTCTTGCAAAGAAACTCATTTGTTTTTTCTTTTCTAAATAGCTTTCTTTTATTTTGCTTTTCTCATTCTTTTGTTCATTTTTTTCTTTTGTTCTTTCATTCTTTTTTTCTTCTGATTCGTCACACTCTTTTACTTTCCTCATTTTTATTTGGTCTTCACATACTTGCTTTGGAGACAATGGAGTAAGAGTAATTTTCAGCTTATTGTAAATAAAAGACAAACAATTGGTATACCCATTATGGGTCACCTTTTGATCGAGCTGCTATGGGCCTAAAGGTATATGCCCTGCCTCCATAAGAACCACATCACATAGTACTTCGTCTTTGTAGTTCTCAATAGCAAAAGGCACTGCAACTTGCTTGTAAACCTTTACTTCTCCAATATTACTACACCATTGTAGCTTATAAGGCCTACTGTGTTTGCCAGTTTGCAAATTTATTTTCTCCACTATGATAGTACTAGTCACGTTGGTGTAACTTCCACTATTAATAATCATGCTACATACCTTGTCATTTATGTGGCACCTAGTATGAAAATTATGTTCACGTTGCTCCATGTTACCATCTTCCTTAGGTTGTATGCTAAGAGCACGCCTAGTGACAAAAATATCTCCATTTACAAGTTCAGTAACTTCCATGTCACTACAGTCCTCCAATGGTGGCATTTCATTATCACTTGAGCTCTCACTTTCTATTTGTCCATTATCCAACATAACCATTGCTCTTTTATTTGGACATTGAGAAGCAATATGTCCAACTCCTTGACACTTGAAACACTTGATATCATGTGATCTATAGGATGTATTAGTGTCAATTTTACTTTTAGAAGGAGCATTTGAATATTTGGCCTTCATCTCTTCTTTAGGGTTTGTAACAACTTTATTTTTCTTCCAATTTAATTTCCATGAAGAGCTAGAAGATGAAGCGAACTTGGAAGAGCTTTTAGATTTCAATTGCCTCTCCACTTGAATTGCTTTGTGCAACAAATCCTCTATCTCTATATAATGCGGCAACTCCACCACATCAGTTATCTCCTTCTTTAAGCCTCCAATGAATCTAGCCATAGTTACCTCACGGTCTTCCTTCACATTGGCTTCACATTGGCTCTAGTCATGGCTATTTTCATCTCCTCATAGTAATTCTACACACTCATAGAACCTTGTATTAAACATTGCAATTTTCTGCGCAAGTCCCTATGATAATGGTTTGATACAAATCTTCTTCTCATGATAGACTTCATATCTTCCCATGTACGAATAGGCCTTTCTCCATATCTATGCCTGCTAATCACAAACTGATCCCACCAAATACTAGCATAGTTAGTAAATTTAACAACTGCTAATTTTACCTTTTTTCTCTTTCGAGTAGTTGTGACAATCAAACACATGTTCAACTTTTCTCTCCCACTCCAAGTATACTTCAAGATCATTCTTTCCTTGAAATATAGGGACTGTCATCTTAATATTACCTAAGTAATTGTTACGTCTTGGTTCATCTCTTCTTCTCCTTTCATTTTCATTATATCGTCCATCTGAATACTCCTCTTCTTCATGTTCATATAAAGGATTGCTAAACATGTTAAACACCTTAGAAACTAACTTTGATGTTAAACCAGAATCTTCTTCTTGATCATTGTGTCGACTAGTAGAGCTTTTATACCTAGGTATAGGTTGTAAATCATCCAGTCTTGCATTTATCGCCTGGAATTGTTCATGAACAACCTTGATGAATAATTTGAGATCAACATCCCCTTCTCCTTCTTCTTTACTCATGATTAAAATACTGCACAAAATCAAGTTAGAAAGAAAAAAAATCCTCACACAAACACTCTCTCGTATGTTTATGCTCGAATTATGTTGTAGTCACTTGTGTATCACTCAATTTGACTTTTTTGGTCTCACTATTCTCGCCTTTTACTACTCAACTTTTCCTTATGAGCTCTTAAGTAAGAACCTTTAAGAATGATGCTACGTAGCAAGAAACAATAAGGATTTGGTAATTTGATAACTTTAGAGAACAATAATTAGCAAGAAGCACGAAATTCTAGATTGTTTGACACATATAATGAAGGTATTGTAAATGCAAATGGGGAAAATATGAAAAAAATTCAAACTTTTGTTTTCTGTTTAGATTTTTTTTTGGATTGTAGTATGTAATGCAAAATAACCGGTTGACTACTAGCCAATTTTTTTTATAGAAAAAGGGAACAAAACACAATAAGGTAACAAGTGTAAATGAAAACTCAATGAAGGAAACAAAGGAAGATGAATATACATGAACAAATAGAGTAAACCAAGATGACAAAGTAGGATCAATGACAAAAGAAGGAACAAATATTTTTTTTAATAGCAAAATTGAAAGAGATAAAGACACAAAGGATAGAGAACACCTGAAATCGAAGCTTTGATATCAATTGACACGATCTTAAAATGGACCGTCTTAAAAATAGGTGAAGGGGGAACTTGACTCTAACCGTGACCTGCCGGTAGAACCAACACTATAAAAGTTCTTTAACTTAAGAACAAAGAAAAAGTTCTCAAAATAGAGAAAACACAAATGTTATTCAAATTTTGAATTCTGATTGCTTACAAGAGCTTATTTATAGGCTTAGCTAGGCAATCCAGAAGTTAAAGCCCATGAATATTTTAATTGGCATAAAATCTCAATCGCTATAATTCTCCCCATAAAATCGCAACTACTATAACTCCCCGATATAAAATGGCAACTTCTATAACTGACTTTCCTATTTTGTATCTGCCACCTACCCGCTACCAAAATTATTATGCGAAAATACATGTAAATGGATCCTAATTAACTACTTAGCCCAAATTACATGATAATGACATTGGGTTTTATTTGTATTCTTCAAGATGGCATCCATTCTTCATCTACTTACAATAAAGTCTGCCATTTTGGTGCAACCTTTGACTCACTTTGTTCTAAATTTTCCTTAATTCCCAAACTCAGGCTTGACAAAGATTGCTTTATCATTTTGGTTTTAGACCTAGTCATGGGACCTCCAGTATCACGCAAACTACCTTTGACTTTATTGGTTGGGTTTCTATCAAACATTGTCAAATATTAGTCATCGTTCTTTCATCATAATATTTGTTATTATTAAACTTGAATTATTTTGAACGTGTATATATATATATATATATAATATTCCAACATATCGTGCAATGTGTGCGTGAGTGTAATCCTAATTTGAAATTAACAGGTCATGATATATTGTTAAAGGGTCAAAATAAATTAGTTGCTAACTGCAATTTTTCTTGTTTTAGATTTTAGTTGCCTTTATTGCAACAGGATACCAAGGCAAAGGAGCCAGCCTTTGAGAACTTATTCATGTGCATGTTTATATTTTAGTATTTCCGTCTTTGTCTAGAACTTTGTGGATCTTGTTTTGAAATAGATAAATATCTATTTTTATAAATTTTCTTTTAGAAGTTAGTGTTTGAATTCTTTTATATATTTACCATCCCCAATAATATTTTTTCATTTTACTTTAAGTTGTTAACTAGAATATGTCCAAAACATGGTCCCATTTATCACCTCAAAGACTAAATATAATTTGTGATCTTTTATCTAATGTTTTGACCCCATTAAATAGTCTTAGGTCTGTAAAAAAAAGGAATTATAGGATGGAAAATCAAAAAAAATATTCTTTTAACTTATTAGTTGTTGACCAGATGATCATTGAGTAGCCTAATTGTCTACTAATGTCACTACCATAGAGTTCCATGTTACTGGTGATATGATTTTTCATTTAATTCATTTAGATTAAAATGCAACTTATCCGAGTAAATAATGTCTTTACAGATCACATTGCGTGTTGATATGTTGTCTAGCTATGTTTTGTTTTTCATGTGAGTCTATGCAGTTATAGCACCATATATCAAATAGTAAATAGTTAAGTTAGACTAGTTATGTGAAAAATCTCTACTTTCATGTCTCTTTTTCTTACAAACATGAACACATCTAAGATAACATTTTGAGAGTGCAATAACCTTAATATCGTTTTACTGATGAGGAGAAAATAGTCTTTATCGGGAATCAATAGGTATAGGAAATCACTAAACTTTACATCTCTAACAAAGAATGAAAATTCATATTGCTTTGCCGATGAAATAGCATACCAATTCAAGAATCAACATTGTACAAGTATCAGGTACAGAGCCTCAGCTCTTCAACTACTTAGACCTTTTAAATAAATGTCACTTGAATATTTCTAACACAAGGATGGATTTGTAATGCTTGCTTGTGTTGGACCCTCAAAATATTTTTATATTATTAGACCCCCAAAATTTTAAGGGCTGTCATAGCACCAGGTGGAAATATATTAACTTTTGCACTTACAGTGCTCTCTGTTGAATCTATTCATAACATTAAAGAAATGTTAGATAAAAGGACTTTTATTTCTTATCATGGATCGCATTTTTTTAAAATCTAAATTTTAATTAAAGTTTTTTAGAAATAATTATTAAATGTGATTACAATGCTGTAGGTTTTTAGTCAAGGTTAAAAATTTTCACAAATAATATTTCTGGATTTAAAATAATCACATATACCAGAAATAATTTATGTCAGTTTTTATTTAACCGTTGATTTTTTTATTAAAAAATAAATATTTATTGAACATTTAAAACCGTCACAACATGTATTTTTTACTTTTTCATTTAATATTTAGTAGCTATTATAAATCGTCAATAAATATATTCTGATTCTTCTTACACTTAATATATTTTCACAGATAAAATTCACCTCAAAATGTTTTTTTTTAGAATAGTAAAAGCAAATTGACTAGAAGACAATATAGTTTATTATTCTAAACATATTCATATGGCACTTGAAGTAACAGTCCCTGCATGTTTTTCTATTTCTCTTTGGAGGCTATCTTTGATGGCACCCAGAAACCTGTCCACCAGCTTGCCTTCTTTCAAGAACAAGAAGGTTGGCATAGCCTCAATGTCCGTCCCACTCCCTAGCAAGAGAGACTGAAAGAAACCAACGTGATTGCAAGATTGTTAGTTAAGGAAATAGTTTTCATAGCGCTTTAGGATTTAAGACAAAAAAATAAAATAATGTCGTGGTAGATTCAGATATACTCACCTCCAATTCATCCGCATCCACCTTGAGGAAGATCAAATCCATCATCCTTTTAGCAATCTCTGCTAGAACTGGGGCAATAAGACGACATGGGCCACACCAAGTATCGGTAAAATCCACAACAATCTATTAATGTAATTTTCTTTCAGTATTTTGTGATTGTTTAAAATCGATGGATGAAAAGATAATAATTTTAAAGAATCATAAATCATGATAACAACATGATCCTCAATAACAGACTAAATCGCAAAACTAGGCAGCTAAAAATGTCAACAACAAAGGCATAACTTCAGGGAATCAACATCCTCTGCAGTTACTTTTTATTGGCAAGCATCAAAATATTTTCTCTGTATTGAAGTAAAATATGACTGGTTTATTAAAGGCAGCTCGTGCAGTTCAAATTTGAAATGAAGATATCAAAAACAGCATAACTAAGTGAAAATTTCAAGTGGCAAAGTAAATTCTGTAACTTGAGGATAAATCACCACAAAATAGAATGCCTTCAAATGTTGCAATTAAGTTACAAAAACTAATTATATGAATCAAAGTGTGATCATATTTGAAAAGGCAAACAAACAGATTAATAATAAAAACACAAGAGGCAACAGAACAAGAATCAAAGAGATATAGCAGAGAATGAAAACATTAAGAGGGGGACAAGGGAAGTAATAGAAGAGAACCGAAGAAAAAGTGATGAAAGAGACAATGATCTCCAACCAACCACCAGTGATTTCACAGGAATAGATAATCTAGGTTAAAGGAACATATCACCATAACAAATCTAGGTGTTATACAAGAATACAGAGTTGACATTGATGACTTTAAGGTAAGAAACGATAAAGGAATTCTCAAATCTGAAAACCCTAGTGCACTTATAATTATGTAAAAGGAAATGAAAGAGCAAGTTTTGGGGTAATAACCAGCTTTTGAAGTGAATACGGTTGTTGTAAATATTCTATTCTTCTGTTTCTTAATGAAAAAAGTCAATTATATATCATAATATCGTATAAATTGTAAGTGTTTTATGACATGCCAAGGTAAAATATTTTCTTTTGCCTAACATAGGAGGGAAACGTACACGGAAGATTCCTCCAGAACTTAGAGGATACAAGTACTCCTTCCCTATGTTATGTGTTGCAAAACAATATCTTTGACACTATATTTGTGTGAAAAATAAAATGTTGTTGGTGGTGTTTTATCTTTAATTGATATTAATGTATAAAAAGACAAAATGGGACAGAGACAAAACAGTGCATTTCAGACCCCACCCTATGGTGCGTCAGTTACTTTCTATCAATGTAAGGTGGCCTGTACAATGTAATAAATGTGGTAATATAACCTACATGGGTCCAAACTCGGTCGTCCAAGCCGATCAGTACACAGCCCCTCAAGCGTCGACTGTAGGGAGTAAGCTTTGTCTCCATGCAAACCAAGGAAGTCGGTCGTCTCATTTATAGGATGCATTCTATACTGACCAAGTCACATTTAATTTCTTACGATTTGCCGGTCAGCTGAGCTTGCAACATAGGGCTCATCCTGCTTATCTAAAGGGGAATGACTCAGCTCGCGTCACCCTTCCTTAGTGGGAAATGTCTCGTTACATGTGTTCACATCATTATGGTACGCGAGGTTCGTTTCCTCTTTCCACCCCTGGATACCGTTCAATGGCACACGACGCTTCATTATTATCCGTTGGATGTAACAACTTCTCACACCCCTTCTTTTGATTGATTAGACAGGTTTTTCAACGTTTTGGCTTAAACCTCCTTATCTTCTACCTTTCACCTTACGACAAATCATCAACTTCTCTGCACTTTCACCTCCTACACGTCAACATCTCCTACTTCCAACATTTTCCCCAACTCTTCAATCACGAAACGAAGGTAATTTTTTTTCATACGCAAGGGTTTTTCCATAGGCTCTCCTTCTTTGAGGAAGTCCCTTTTGGCTTGGGTCTACTTTCTAGCTCTTGTGTGATTTCTGTTGCATGAGTTACCTCCAATGGGCCATTTACTTCCTGACGATGAGGCGGCCATTAGCCCCTCTACGTGGGGAAAACTTCCTTTCGCCTCCTCCACTTCCTCAAAGGGAAAAGGCTTTCCTTCTAGCATCATGTATCGAGCTTTCAAGGAAAGTGATTTTTTGGGTGAGGACTCAAAAAAAGAGGGCCACACTGAGCAACCTTTTAAGGGGGTTAGCGAAAGTGTTATTGGGGTTTTTTCTATATATACTAAACTAAATTCTCTTGTTGGTATGGCTAAAGCCATCTGTCGATGAGAGCCTTGGTCCCTACAAGTTTTTCCCTACCGGTCCGAACAAACCCGTCTGGAAGGGCTTATGAATGAGGGAGAGCCCTTCTTTTACCTGTATGACACCCTATCGCTCAAATTGGGAATTTGATTGCCCTTCACCCAATTTGAACAGGCTATCCTCCGCGCTCTCAATATCACCCCCACCCAACTCCATCCTAACAGCTGGGCGTTCGTTCAAGTGTTCGAGCTTCTAAGTGAGGATATGCAGAGAGCACCCTCCTTAGGTGTTTTCTTCTAGTTATTTTCTCTTTGCTGATTGGAGAAGGTCGGGTGGCCGTCATTGAGTAGCTGGCTAATATGGAAGCTATTGAAGCCCTTCCACGAAAGTTACAAGTTTTTTAAGGATCGGTTCTTCCGTGTCTATCCTAGTGAGATTAGCCCCAACATTATGGTGGACTCCTCTAGCAACCCCCTCTTCCCTTTTCATTGGACTTGTCAACCGACCGTATCCAAAACAGTCGAGGAAGAGGATTTAGAAGAATGGGAGCTTGAATTTGTAAAGAAACTCCAACGGCTGCCGACCCTTCCTTGCGCCGATTTGATCAAGAAGGGTGATCGACTTTCCATTTTCCTTTCTTTAACCTTTGCATGACTGGTTTTATTAACTTTGTTGCTTCTTTTTGCAAGTTACACCCTCTAGAACTTAAGGCCTTGAGGAAAATCGTAGTTTCTCGTTCTCCAAATCTTGTTATTGCTCCCCTTCTTGCTCCTTCTACTCAAGCTACAACTCTATCTCCAGCACTAGCACTCCCTGCTCAACCTATTGTTGAAGCTCACACCGAACAACTTCTCTCGACAAAAGATGCTCTGACTTGGCCTCCCACTCCTCCAACGGTCATACTCGATTCCCCCACCGACTCCCCAGTTGAAGCTGCTCCCATCCTTGAACCTGTTGTCAAAAAACGAGCACAGGAGGTAGCCGACAGTCAGGATCGACAAGTAAGGACGAAAACTACTTCTCACATAGTGGCTATTGTTGGTGCTTTTGCCTCCAATCCTTTAGAAGATTGGGCAGCTGTGTTGGCCAACAGACCTTCCAACCCCTCTGTTTGGGCTCCTAACTACCCCTTGGCAAATGTTTTGGCAATCATTTGGTAGTTTGCTCCGATTTGACTAAGGCGGGTACCCTTGGAATATCTGGCATCTTCCAAGCACTTTAGAATTATGTTGGATATTCCTTGGTGCTTTCTCGTGCAACTAAACGAAAATTCAAGAGTTTGGAAGCTCGCAATAAGGGAATGGCTAAAACTATTGAAAAATCCCATGAGGATAATTTGAAACTAGTTGCCACGCTCCACGATGTTGAAGAAAAGATAAATTGTTATAAAGAATCTACTGAAAATTTGCATGATCAACTAAAAGTTGCAGTGTGTCAAGCTAAAGACCACTTATTGGCTAAACAAGAATCGGAGCATGTTCAAGGTCTCCTGATTGCTTAGCTCCAAGAGTTGAAAGATAAGTGGGCGGTCTTGGAAGCAGAAAAATAGCAAATCAAAGCCGAAGAGCGTAAATTGAACCCAACGTTGAGAAGTTGGCTACTACTAAACAAAAGTTGCAACGCTCAGAGATTGAAGTGGCCTAGTTAGAGGTGGAGAAGTTGAAAGTAGAAGCGATAATTAAAGAAAAAGACATAGCCCTGGCCAAGCAAGGTCTTGCCATAGTCGGTTAATTCAAACTTGGTTTTGCTCGTGTCTTGGAGCAAATTGCTTTTCTGCACCCCTCCGTAGATGTTTCTGAAGCTGGCCCTTTCAAAGAAGTGGTTGATGGTCGTTTAACAAAGGTTGGCACTCCCCCCAACTCACCAATACCCTAGCTACTTATCTTTTGTACACACTTTATTGTGGTGCCAAATTGCTTATGTATTTTTCTCTTATTCTACCTATCCTTAATGTACTTGAGACGTGTTTTCCCTCACATAGGCACCTATTTTTCTATTCTTTTTAACTTTAGCATATTTGAAACATGTTTTCATTTGCCTATTGCTTCATGACACACAGCTCCACATTATTTTATCGCTTTTTTGGGGCGATCGCTTCGTATTATGATTTATTAATCGTCTATTGCCCCTATGTTTTGATTACCAATTTTCGGCCATTTCTATAACTTTTTTGCTTATCAACATGATTGTTTTACTCACCTTAATCTCCCAAGGTTGGCTGCCTCTTGAAGTTTTAATGTCTTGGGAGGTAATTGACCGACTGCCTCACAGGGATCTTGTTGCCTCGAGTAATCATCAATCGACTGCCTCTCACAGATCTTGATGCCCCGAGCAGTCATCGAACGATTGCCTCTCACAGGTCTTGGTGGCTTCGGCAATCATTGATCGACTACCTCTCATGGGTCTTGGTACCCTAGGCAATCATCGATTGACTGTCTCTTACTGATATTGGTGCCCTAGGTAGTCCTCGACTGACTGCCTTTAACGGGTCTTGGTGCCTTGGGCAATCATCGACTGATTGCCTCTTACGAGTCTTGGTGCCCCGGGCAGTCCTCGACCAACTGCCTCTCACAGGTCTTAGTGCCTTGGAAAATCATTGATCAACTGCCTCTTATGGGTCTCGGTTCCTTGGGGAGTCATCAACTGACTGCCTCTCACGGGTCTCAGTGCCCCGGGAAGTCTTCGACCAAATACCTTTCACAAGTCTTAGTGCCTTGGGCAGTCATCGACCGACTGCCTTTTACGGGTCTTGGTGCCCTGGGTAGTCCTCGACTGGTTGCCTCTCACGGGTCTTGGTGCCCCGAGCAATCTTCGATCGATTACCTCTTACGGGTCTTGGTGCCTTGGGCAATCCTCGACCGACTACCTCTCACGGGTCTTAGTGCCCTAAGCAATCATCGACCGATTACCTCTCACGGGTCTCAATGCCCTGGACAGTCCTCAACTGACTGCCTCTCACGGGTCTTAATGTTTATCATGACATACATGGCTTTCACATCTACAAAAGGTGAAAATTTACTAACATTCAAAATCCAATACATTATCATCTAGGTGTATTCAACTATAATATTTCCTCATATAGCTATATTCCAAGTGTGAGGCACCAATTTTCTATCTAGTTGCTCCAACCCAAATGCTCCTTGCTTCACATCTTCTCGCACCCTAAATGGTCTCTCCCAATTAGGGGTCAGCTTATTTGTAGTTGCCCCTTGAGGACCCTTCTCAAGACCAGGTCGCCCTTCTGTAAAGGGTGAGGGAATACCATGGAATTGTACCTTTTGCCAACTCTAGCCTTTGCTGCGTATTCGCAAATATGTGCCATTTCTCTTTCTTCTTGCAGCAAATCAAGGTTTTCCTTTAGCTCTTCTTCGTTATCATCGCACTGGGTAAAGCACTTGGTGACAACTCCTACACCTCTACCAGGATCATAGCATCGGTTCCAAAAGTGAAGCAAAATGAGGTTTCTTGAGTAGTCGATTTTGGTATGGTGTGATTCGACTAAAGTGCCGATGGCAGCTCCTCTACCCATCGCTTTTTAGCCTCTTCAAGTCGCTTACGCAGTCCTCTAAGGATAACTTTATTGGCGGCCTCTGCCTGTCCATTACTTTAGGGATGCTCAACAGAGGTAAACAACTATTTAATTCTATATTGTGCACAGAACTCCATTACTTCCTACGATTCAAATTGGTTTCCATTATCACTAACTATAACGGCCAGAAGTCCAAAACAATATATAATTTTCCTCCAATAAAAATGCCTCACTTTTTTAGCCTAGATCATGGCTACTAGCTCAACCTCTATCCACTTAGTAAAGTAATCAACTACCATGAACTTAATTTGACCGACTACTAGAGGAAACTGGCCCAAAATATCCACTCCCTATAGGTAGAAAAGCCTCAAGGATGTTGCTAAATGAAGTTGTTCAGGTGGTGCCTGATGTCGGTCTGAATATCATTGACATTTATTGCATTTTTTGACAAATGCTAGACTATCCTTCTTAATGATCGGCCAGTAGAATCCTTCATGGGCAATGTCACTAACTAAGGCCCTTCCTCTTATGTGGCTTCCACACGCTCCCCCGTGAACCTCTTTAATGGCGCGCTCCACCTTTGCTTCCCCCAAACATTGTAGCAAAGGACAAGAGAAACCCCGCCTATACAATTGGCCTACAACCAAAACGTATTTAGTTGCTTCCCTTTTTACTCTTCATGCCTCTTGAGGATCTTCTTGTACCACGTCCTAGCTAAGATAACTAATTATTGGGTCCCACTAGGATGGTTGCTACTCCGTACAAAACACCCACATCTCTTCAATGGTGGAACGACCTAATGCCTCCTGGATTATGGTTCTATAGAGACCTTCCTTCTAGGTACTTGCCAATTTAGTGAGTGAATCATCCATTTCATTTTATTCTCGAGGAATGTGAAGTAAGGTAAACTCTTCGAAGGTCCCGGTCTATGCCTTCACTAGACCAAGATACTTAGTCAACTAGAGGTCCTTTGCTTGATATTTGTCATTCACCTACCCAGTGACCAACTGTTGATCGTTAACATCCTTGCCCCTAGTTCCTTTGCCAACCGTATTCCTGCTAGAAGAGTCTCATATTCTGCTTGATTATTGCTGGCTTGAAACCCAAAACAAAGGGATTGTTCAACTACCACCCCCCTTGGGCCCTCTAGGATGATCCCTGCCCGCTTACCTCTTTTGTTAGAAGACCCATCTACAGATAGCGCTCATCCCTTATTGGGTCCCACTTTCTCTTTCTCATGGGAGTTTCGGGTCAGCTTGTTGATAAAGTCGACCAGCACCTGGGCCTTCATATGTCCTCTTGTTTCATACGCCATATCGAACTTAGATAACTCAACAGCCTATCTTGTCATCCTCCCTGCCAAATATGGTTTTCACAGGATTTGTCTAATAGGTAAGTCGGTCTTACATATTACGAGATGACTTTGGAAGTATGGTCACAAATTTCTAGCCATAATAACAATAGCAAGGGTGGCCTTCTTGATTTTTTGGTATCATAGCTCATCACCTTGTAGGACTTTACTGACGTAATATATAGGCCTCTGTTCACCTTCCTCTTCCTAGATGATTACCGAGTTCACTGCATTGTCAGAAACAAATATATACACAAAAATGGGTTTACCTAGAACAGGTCGTGTGAGGATGGGAGGAGAGGCTAATATCGTCTTTAACTGTTGGAAAGCCGCCTTGCATTCGTCGGTCCACCTAAAGCGCTCGGCTTTTCTCAATTGTTTGAAAATAGGAGCTGACTTCTCTACTGATCAAGATAGAAACCAAGCCAAAGCTGCAATTCGCCTGGTCAACTACTGCACCTCCTTCACACTCCTGGGGCTTCTTATGTTAATTACTACGTTGCATTTTTCAGGATTTTCTTCTATGCCCCTCCTGGTAAGCATAAAACCCAAAAATTTCCCCGACCTTTGCTCCGAACGAACACTTTTCAGGGTTCAGCCTTAACTGGTATCTCCTTAACACTCTGGAAAATTGCCGCCAAGTTTTCAACATGCCCCACCTCCATCCTAGACTTCACTACCATATCGTTCACATAAACATCCAACTAGTTTCCAATGTGGTCCTTAAAGATCCAATCCATCAGTCTTTGGTAGGTAGCTCTTGCATTCTTTAGACCGAAAGACATTACTTTATAACAAAAGCTACCTTTGTCCATTATGACTGTCGTCTTGGACTCATCATTTGGGTGCATCCTAATTTGATTGTAGCCCGAGTAGGCATCCATGAAACTTAGTAGTCCACAACCAAAGGCTCCATCCACCAAGGCATCAATACTAGGTAAATGGTACGGGTCCTTTAGGCATACCCTATTTAGGTCCGTATAATTTGTACACATTCTATTTGCCGCTAGGCTTCTTTACAATCACCACATTAGATAACCAACTGGGTATTTAACCTCTCAAATGAATCTTTCATGTAGCAGCTTAGATGTTTCAACCTTGATCGCTATTTTCTTCTCCTCCCTCAGCCTTCTTTTTTTTGACATACCAGGCAGGCCCCTAAGGATATGGACAAACGGTGTCATAGGAAGTCTGGGTCTATACCCGACATGTCTGCAAGATCCATGCAAATACATCTTTATTCTCCCTTAATACCTGGACTACATCCTCTTCCACGCCCGAGTCTAGAGATGCTCTAATTTTCGTTCATTGGTGCAGCTCCAAGCCTACCTGGATCTCTTTCAAATCCTCATCGGGTTGTGATCTAGCATCTTCGCGATCGAATCAAGGGTTAAGCTCTACGAGGTGGACTTGTGGCTGCTCGTCTAGTGCAATGTGTCTTCCTTGTCGACCGCCCAACACACGAGTACTCTCGTCATAACATCTTCTAGCTACGTGCTAGTTGGCCCGTATTACCCCTACCAGATTATCGACTGGATATTACATACATAAATGTGTTGTGGATACTATTGCCCGCAGCCGGTTTAGCACGATCGGCCTAATATTACATTATATGATGTTGGGGAATTAACCACCGTGAATGTCATCTTTATAGCCTTCCATGTTGACCCAATGCCCAATATTGTTTCCAAATTAATCATGCCTCGAATCTCAACTTGCTCACCCGCAAAACCGATCAATGTTCCTAGACAATCCTCCAAACTTGATTCTGAAAAACCCAACTTTTTAAAAGCCAACCAAAATAGTACATTGGCCGAACTGCCCTGGTCAACTAATACCCACTCCACCCGGTAGTCCACTATTATGACCGAGATGACCGTGGGATCATCCAAATGCAGTATTCTACCTTCATAGTCCTCATTTGTAAATGTGATAGGCGGATCCTGCCTCATGGCTGGTCTTTCCTAGATGGCTAGCACCGATCGAGAGTACCTTTTTCAGGCTGATGCTGACATTTCTGCTATGGACCCACCTCTAACTATTGTTGCTATCATTCCCCAATGGGGGGGTTCAACCTCTGGATCTCGACAAACTCTTGCAGCGGCCTCCAAGTCAATTCTACTTATGATCACTGTCTCTTCTCGGAGTTTTGCTTCTATCCCTCTTAGGGAGCTCTTCAATGGTGTGCTTCTCATTCTCCCTTTTCTTGACAAAACGTCCCAAGTAACCATCCTGTATCAAATTTTCTATCTGACTTTTTAACACCCTACACTCCTCTGTCATATGGCCACGAGCTCGATGAAACACGTACCATTCCTCCCATGACAGATCTAGGTGTCGTTCTGTAGGAGGTGGAATGTCGAGCAGGTGAAGGTGATATACCTCTTTCAAAATTTGAGCTCTAGTTGCCCTGAACGGGGTATATTTTTCAACACGTACTTCCCTCTGACTTGTTCCGCCTGAGTTGAGTGATCTTTTCTTCCTACGGCCAGGATCTCCTTTTCCACCTACAACCTATCCCCCTTGTCCTCCTCGACCTCCACATGTTTCTCAACCCGAGATCAAATCTCTGTCATGCTAGCTGGCCTAGACAGGGTCAAGGAGTCATTAAAGGACCCGTCCCAAAGTTCTTTTTGAAATGCTTTCACAAAAAACTTTTGATCTAGATCATTGACCTAGACTGTTGTTGCATTGAACTGTGCCAAATATTGCTTCAATATCTCAGTCTTTGTTTGTTTTATATCAAACAAATCGGCTACCTCTGGATGTTTTACCCTATTGGTAGTAAATTGGAACTTAAGCAATCACTAGGTCTGAAAAAGATCCAATAGAATGTGGTGGGAGGCCTGAGAACCATCTCATAGCCACTCCCTTAACGTGCCCCGAAAATAACTTGCAATTGAGAAAGTCATCCCTGCCACTAATATACACGTGCATCTGGAAAGCCTACAGGTGAACACACGGGTCTTATGAGCCATTGAATGGATCAACAACTAGCTCCCTGAAATGTGGTGGGATGGGGTCTCATCAATCTGCTTACTGAAAGGCTGGTCCCATGCCACTCATGGGAGGGTGGATCAGAATGTCCTTTCGTGCTTCTGAGCAACTCTAGTTGTTCTCTCAGCCTAGCCTCATGCTCTTCAACTCGCCTTATTTCCTCCTCATGGGGCTTCTCCACTTCCTCCTGTCTTTTTCTTGCTTCTTTAGTCAAATGAGCCTATTCCTCACTTCTTTCTTGTAGATCCACTACAACCTACAACAAATGCTACAAAACCCCTCCACGTTGCCCAAATTAGAACCTGTTTGGTTCTACATTACCAGCATAGCTACTCCTCATCTGTTTTCTTCCCTTTTGCGTTGTGTGGTGGTTTACGAACACAGTAGGCGCCAATGTTATTGTCTGCAATGGGATTACAAAATCAACATGTTGAATCCCCTCTATGTGCCCTTCTAGACATATATATACATGCCTTTTTCTCTCTCTCCTATCAGGCTCTACTTTCCTGTCTCCTACTACTTAACGTTCTAGACAAAAAGACAAAATGGGCCAATGACAAAATAGTGCGTTTCAGATCCCACCTTATGGTGCATTAATTACTTTCCGCCAATGTTAGATGGCATCGTATAGTGTAATAAATGTGGGAGTATAGCCTACATGGATCCACACCCAATCGTCAAGGCCGACCGGTACACTTCTTATTTTCATTTTACCATAAGTGCTGCTTATGGATAAATTTATTCAAACAATAACTAAGTTTATTTAAAATTTGAAATTGTAATGAATCAAACACCTTGTCCCCAAAAGTTTTCATTCATCAAGTCCAAAATGCTTTTGGTTGAATTGAAATGGTAACAAAGTTGACCAACTCAACCCCCTCAAATAATTAAACAAAACAAATAAAACAAGAGAAGGATCAATCGCTAGGGTTTAGTGATAATTATCTTCCATTAGTACTTAAATGAATGGAAGTTGCACATATAAGAGAGAGAGAGAGGTATCTCCGACGAATGCAACATAAGCTAGAGTGAATTTTCTGAGACATTAACAAAGTCATTGTCCTTGTCACTATCCGATCCTTCCTCGCCTTGGTTGTTATCACCTCCTCCTCCTTCGTCATCGTCGCTGCCACTACCAAAGCTATTACCATTTTCGTTATCATCGGCACCACCATCATTATTATCGAAATCGTGTTGAGTTAGGTCAAGCGAAGTTACCTTGGAGTCGGAAGAGACAACAGTGCACACATGTGGATTAGAATATGTCAAGTAATCAAAAGAAGGGAAATGGGAGCAAAAGGAGATATTGAAAATGGGAATGTGGGATCAATAAATGGTTTTGGACCTAAAAGAGAATGAGGAAAAAGTATTGAACCTAAAACACCCAACCCAGCCACATCCTATGTCATTGACCTTCTCCCTTGTTTTGATTTTGTTTTGATTTTGATTTTGATTTTGCTCTCGCAGAAGCTTCTTCTTGCATCGTGTCTTCTCTTCCGTCCCCTTCAACCCTATTTTAATCCACAGCCCCAACATTTGAAGCAATGCAACTTGAATATAGAGAACGTTGCTGTTCTACGAAGAACTCTGTCCAACAATGCTAATGCAAAAATAAAAAACAAAAATGAAGTTGAAAGAGTAGAAAAAAGTAGTAAAAAAAATTAAAATATTATACGATTTCTAATTTTTAAAAAAAATTAAATCATAAAAACCAATATCAAATTTGTGACATTTTTGTGATAGTTTATTGTAACCTTTATAAATAAATTGCTAGTAAAAAATTTTTTTTTTTTAGTGATTATTAGATGTAACACTTAAAAAGTATACAGTAATTTGGAGTTAAGATACTTGCAGTGAAGGATGAAAAGAAAAAAAAATACTATCATTTAAATGCAACCACCTGGAGTGTGTAATGGTGAATATATAAATAATAAAACGTGCAATTTCCACTTTAGTAAACTCTATGAAGGTCCGACCTCATTATTGAAACATTAGTATTCAAATAAAGTCAACTCTATTTTCACGGTTATGGGTCTTATTTAACTTATTATGATTCTTGGCTCTTGGGTCTGGTAGCTTTAACTATTGCAGGTCAATTGGTTAATATTATTCTTCACTTAATATAGTTTAAGCATATTGATATTATTTGTTTTAAAACTATGGTACTAGGATAAAAAATGACTATTGATCTTCTATCATTTTATGGTCGAGAAAGCATCATTGATGAGAGAAAGGCTACAACTTCTATTTATTATAACTTTTTAATTTGGTGAATGACTGTGGTTAAAGGGTGGAAGGATTTTAGTGGCTTAAATTTTCAACTATTTGCTTTTTTTTAAGTTGTGATTTTTTAACTTTTTTTAAGAAAAAAGAAAAGTAAAATTGAATTTATTTATTTTTATTTTAATTTAATATATATTAATTCTTAATATATTATTTTAGGAGTCACATGATACCATAATGTTGAAGAAGTGTGAAAAAGACTCTTCAATGCATTCATCCGTTAATTTTGAAGTAAGGACAAAGGTATAAAGAAGAAGAGACGAGTTTTTAGAATTTCATCTTCAAAGATTATAAGTCTTTCACACTTCAACTCCTAAACAAGAAGTTATTAAGGGAGTTGTAAATGTTGTGATGACTTCTTTTGTTGAAAAACATTTGATTTCAATGTTGGAACTCATTATATCTCAGTTGGGTAGCTCCCAAACTAAATTAGTTGAGAAGGATCATGGGGACTCATTGATGATGGAATATGGGCTATTATGTTGATTTTCTTAATTTTTTCATTCTCTTTATCGTGTCACTTCCATATGTTGTTTCTATTTTCTTAAACAATTCATAATTAAGTTTATATCAAATTACAAATCATGCTTGTGCAATTGAGATTGAAAACATCTATTTGTGTGTTAACTTTTATGCAATTCAATATTTTAATCTTATGTTATAGAATATATGTTTTGGAATACTTAATAAATATTGATGTTACTATGAATGTTTTTGTAATGTAAAAAAATTAGTTATAAATTATCAACAAAATAGTTTTGGAATGAAATATTTAGACTAAATCTTAACTATAAATTAGCTAGAACTTAACTAAAATATTTGTTAAATTTCTACAAATATAAGATAAACTTAGCTATACATTAACCATCAAATTACAATGAAAACATTCTAGTTATATAGCTAGATAAAAGAAAAAATGAATAATATATTATTATAAATTAACTAGAAAATAATTACAATTTTTTTAAAATTTATTACAAATTAATAAGAATTATTTTTCTAACTAATTTATTACTTACTTTATGCCATCACTAATATTATAATAGTTTTGTAACTAATTTGTAATTAACTCTTTTTACTAAAAATTAGTTACAAATTAACTACTAATTTTACCATAGTTAATGTTTTTTTAATAGTATCTATATCTAAAACATAGGGGTTAATAATTATAAATTTGGTACTGATTTATAATAATATAAGGTGAACGGTTGTCAAAAGTTCATAATTTCAATTAAAAAAACTCAAATTATACATAAGGTGAATGGTTGTTCACGATGAAGTATAACATTTAGGACTATAATTTGAACTGAAGACTACGCAATACAAGAAATTTGAACTGAAAACTAATTTGAAACCAAAAGGAAATTATTTATAGTAAGATATAAAGAAAAGTTGCAAACAAAAAAGTTTATTAACCAGCATTTTATGAAACAGAATCTAGAAATTCTATACATAATGCAATATGTTGCTTCTCTTACCAAACTAAGTCAACGCAGGAGACTTGGGTATTGACTCTCTTATCCGTCACTGGATATATCATATAAAGAATAATTCTAGGATTAATTTTCGAACCATGTGATTAACTAAAATCCCCTTTAATGAAGGTTCAATCTCGTGCTATTAAATAAAATATTTGGTAAACTTAAAACAATTTATGAATCACACTGTTACATCAAATGCATCTCACTATATTGAATACGGCTATCTTTCAGCTTTATTTTACTGCATAAAATTAAAAAAAAAAAAAAGTAAAAACTATACACTTTTACAATGCGAAGCCAATTTGGTGTGGGTAAAAATAAAATATATGTTATGGAATTTCGTGCGTCCAATAAATCATTAGATAATGTTACTCTTACAATATTTTTATAATTTTAAAAGAGAAATAAGAAGGGAAAAAATATTTAAAATAATAAATAAGTACAATACACAGATTCAATAATATAACAGCTGAACAATAATGAACAACAAAGAAAATTGGGATAAAATAAAACTCATTCTTGATTTTCTTTTAGGAGGGGGGAGGGTTGGAATTTGGGACTTGCAATTGAAATTATATTGATGTGACATATCCTATTCATTTTTGGATCATATTTGGATCTGTGTAGTTGTGGCTCTATACAGTTGAACTTGAAGAGCCCATAACAGCTCTAGGGTCAGTTACTTGGTAAATAGCCTGTTTGCTACCCCAATAACTAGGCCCACTATTATTATGCCTGCCCAAAATCAGCTTACCATATCTTAAGTTTAACAAAAAGAATTAAAACAATAATATACTTGCAGAACTCATCAATAATATTTAATAGATAACTTACGTATGATAGCAATTTTGAAAGTGACTACTTTTAATATAGATAAGACGAGAGAGTATTCAAGCAAGAAAGTTATTATTTTGTATTTATGATTTCTACTTCACCAATTTTGCTTTCAACAATTTTAATTAGATGTAAGGCTAAATTACTTCTCCGTCTCTGTATTTATTTATTTATTTCAACTATATTTATTTATTTATTTATTTCAATTTAATCCCTTTTTTATTAAAAATTTTAATTTGGTACTTTAATTTTTAAAAAATGTTACAACGTTATCCTTTCTATCTAAATTGGTAACGGTGCAAACAAAACCGTTTTCCGTATATTAACTGACTTTTTTGTGTTAAAATAGAGGTCATGTGTAATTTAAACTTATTTAATTTTTTTAATGATTTTATTAGATTAAAAAGGACGTCATCATGAAGGAGGAGCATCTAAGAAATACTAGGATGTTTTGACTACAATTCCTACGTGAAGGTTGAAGGGTTTAGGGGTTTGGATACATATAAAGTTATTGAGTTTTTGGATTATCGGTTGGGTCCAGGAAGTGTGATTTGGGATAAGGCAGGTAGGATAAAGAGAGGGTTCAAGAAACAGAAGCATTCTCTTTTAGTTAGAGTTCAACATTTGAAGGTACATTTCCTTTTTTCTATGTCGATTATTTTTTCATAATGTGGAGATAAGATTGCATTGTTGCACTATTGTATGATTTTGTTGTCCCACGTATGTTTTCTTAAGGTTTTATATTGTATGTGTTAAGTATTTTTTTTTATTGTGCTTGTTTAGGAATGAAGGTGATTCAGTATGTGTATGACAATTTCATTACACTTTTAACATAAATTGCCCCTAAGTAAATGATACAAACAAATATCAAATACTAAATACAACACTATCACAGTCAAACACACACATGGTCTAGCAAACATGGTCTAGCAAAAATTAAGGACCACGGCAGAAGTATATACACACATAGGAGATCACTCTCATCCCTAAACAAGCAAAATAAAAAAAATTAACTCAATTGCATATTTCCAATTCCTCTAATTGCTCATTTATATAACCAAAAATAGACATTATAGCTCCCCATAATAGTCCATGTGAAACAAAACAAAGGATCCCACCTCTCAAAAAACTTTAAGAGATAAGAAAGATTTAAACTATTTGGATTCGATGCTTTGCATATCACAACTTGTTTGAAGACTCTCTTATCTTTTTTTACTTTGTATCCAACTCCAATATTTACAACAAATAGAATAAAAACTTATATGACACATGAAACATTTAACTCAAATGATGACATGACTTTTGCAACTTCCATTTAGAACTTTTAAGAAACTTGGCTTTTCAAGAAAATAGAACTAGGTTAGATATGGGTACTTAGCGTTTCAGCCTAAGCAATAGATCAGAAGGTTTTGGTTCTCCAATTACTCTTTTCCTGTTTATGTATGCAGAATTTCAATCTAATTGTCCTAACGAAAATACACACTCAGCCTAAGGATTTATATACAAAATAATTACAAAGAGAGTAATGAATCCAAGATGCAATTTACACGAAAGAACAATTAACCTAATAATTCTTACTCTATTTTCCTATGTTACAATGAATTAGGCAACTTGGAAAGCAGAATCAATTCATTATTTATGTAGTTTCCAACAAAAACTTACAAGTACTATAGTCCATTAAATTTAAAAATTTCACGAGAATATTGATCATGTATATCTTTTGATATCACAAGTTCACAACTAAGCTAGTATCAACACTCATTAACCATATTGACATGTTTCAGTTTAAAAGTCAATTCTTTTGTGCTATTCATTAAGCATTCAATGTAATATTTGCCTTATCTTACTGTAGTATAAAAACTATAAACAAAGAATTAATAATTTTATAAAACATGTAATTATATGTGAGTAATGTATATTTAATGCTTAATGAAAGAAATTAAAATTATGAAGATAAAAAGACACTTAAAGACAAATGCAATTTTGTTACCAGGACTAAATTATGTTCATAGAGTAGTTGATGTTTCAACACACTTCATAAAACATACTTTTAAATTATTCTTAATAATTTGTAAGGCTAATCAAACAATTAGGTCGACTCGTAATTTTTATGATAATATAAAATTATTTATTATTATTTAGTGTGGCATTCAATAAAAATTTAAAGATAAAATTTTTTTATATAATTATTTATTTACAAATCGAAATATATTTCCAAAATAACTTTTTAAAAATCTTATCGAAGCAGTCTCACATAGCTCTCTGAAAAAGATACATGAATTTTTTATATTATGTTTGATTCAATAAATAAAAACAATACTAACAATAATTTTTGATTGATTGTTTCAAATAAAAATACCTTCTTTTTAACTCCCCGTTAATATTCTTATAAATGGAATCTTTTTCATAGATACCAGAAGAAGAATTATACAATGATATTTTCCAAAAACAAAATCTCAAAAAGATACTATTCTCTCTTTTTTATTGAAGAGATCATAACCACCATCTACTTCCACATTGTGCACCACAAATAAAAAGTAACGAGACCCTCAATTCCATTAAAAAAATATTGTAGCCTCGTAGCCCATTTATTTGAAATTTGTTTACTTTATTCCTAGCATTCTTGTCACATACTCGCGCATTGATAATTAATAGTAAACATACATTCAGCACAAAAAGAAAATTAATAATAAACATATTTAAGTAATACAAGAAGAATAGCTCACATTAATCATTGAATATTAACAATGTGACAAAAAAAAATGAAAAGAGAGAATGAAAAACGAGACGAAAATAATATTATGCAAGTTATTATATAATTTTATAATATAAATGTGATATCTCAATTATCGTGCGTAATTGTATCCAGAAGTTCTGAATGATCAAGTGTTTATCAATTTATTGTTATATAAACAAATAGATTAAATTATAATTTTGATTATTTTTTTTAATTTATTTTAATTCTTTATTTTTTAAAAAAAATTATTTTGATCAACTATTAAATGAGTCAATATTATCATTATGAAAAGATGATTATTTTTAATTTTGAAATACAATTTTAAACTATTATTTTATAGATTCAAAACATAAAATTTGTTCATTATATTTATCTACATAAAAAATATAAAAAAAAATCAATATTTGAATAAAAAAATAAAAAAAAAACAAGATAAAAATTGTGTAAAAGGTAAATCTTATGAATAGTTGAAAAACTAAAAAAATCATGCATTTGATTCTTTTTTATATACTCAAAAAACTTGTTTTTCACGTTATTTTCATCATGTTTATAATCTTTTTATTTAGAGTAGTAATTGAATTTTATAATTTTTATGTAAATAAATATAAACAGAAAATTTCCACGTCTTGAAACAATTAATAAATAATTCAAAATTATGTCTCAAAATTAAAAATTATCATTTTTAAATAATAATATTTACTCAAATTTAAGAGTTAAAAAATTAAAAAATATTTTAGAAAATTACAAACATCAAAATTATAATTTAGTTATATAAGTATATTAGTTCATCAATCTAATATTATAGACGGGACACAAATTTAAACTAAGGAATCCTGAACGATCAATTGTTTATTACTTTATTTCTTTCTTTTCTATATATTTTCTTTCAAACTACATTATTGTGTCCCTAACAACTACGATAAAAAAAAATTCAGAAAAAATAAATCCACTGCTTTATCTCGTGTCCTAGCACGAAACCCGGGTCAGATAATATAATAAGCTAGGAGTTCTTTACTACAATTATAATTTAATTATGATTCTTAGCTCTTCCACTGATATTTTTCCCAATAATATATAATATTTTTAAACATTAGGATAAGCATCCAAACAAGAATTTATTATAAATGTAGCAGAGACAGAGTTATGTGTGTTTCTTTAGGGAAGTGGTTGACGGAAAGAGGCGATAATAGGTGAATTAATTTGAATTCAAGAACTTGTAGTTACTCATTTTCTGGTATCTTGATAGTGAAAGCACAACAAATTTTGCCTATTGGAAGGGCCATTTACTTTTTGTCCTTATCCATTTTAAAGTCTGAAGGCTGTGATGAAGGATATATAACAGTTAAACCTAATTCTAAAAGATGAGACAAAACAGAAGGAAAGTTTAACAATTTAGTATGCTGTAATATTATATTATTTTATATTTAAAACTCTTATAATAAAAATCTTATTAGAGAGTTTTAAAAAAATTACTGAAATAAATCAAAAGTAAACATACTACAAAATTCTTTTTTTTTCTTATATTAAACTACAAGATTGTTTCTAGTTTTGTATTCCAAAATTTCAAAGAAACATTCCATAAACTTTTTTATAATCACTTATAAAAAATAAGAAAAATCAAATCAAATAAAATAATCAATACAAAAATTAATTTATATAAATTCTCTTATATTAAATTTTTAAAAAAACTAATTTTTAACTTATATATAAGTTAATTATAGAAAAATGTATATCATTTTTCTTTCTTATTTTTCCTATTATAACTATTTATGGAAAATTTTATACAAATATACCCTAATTACATGTGTTTTTGCTCATTTGTACTTTTGCTCCTTTTCCTCCATGCAACAAGAGAATATAAAAGGAAATATAGAAGGAGAACAAAAACTATCTTTCTACTCAATCACATACATATTCATAAAAAAAATAACATAAATAAGAAAAATATTCATAACTCCTAATATATCATAAAGGTCAAGATCATAATACACAACTCAAAATAGATTCATAAGTCATAAGTCATAACATAATTCATAATAGCTAATAATTTCATAATTACTTAATACAAATACACTAGACTAGGATATTATTCAAACTAAAAATAGGATAGTCATCCTCATCAATGGCATCTCCTCCACCTTCATCAACATCAAGTTCAATAACTAGAGGAACCTCCAAATTATCTACAATTACACTTGCACCACTACTACCATTATCATCTTCTCCCACTTCAACTAAGATATCTTCATCTAAAGCATCCAAATATGAATTTGTTTCATTCTCCACAAGCCATTTATCATCAAAAGCAAGATCATCAATGTTATAGTCATTTATTTTTCTAACATCCTTCTTCTTGTTCAATCTTGAATTAGTCATTACACATACATCGTTCATGATCATTTGTTGTAAATTATTTATTTTCTTGGTGTGGACCTAAATAATTATAAAAGTCATTAACACATAATAAGTACTAGGTATAGGCAAATAATTATAAAATCACTTTCATGAATTCAAAATT
The DNA here is from genome assembly GCA_025330945.1 of Mucuna pruriens. Taxonomy (NCBI): domain Eukaryota; kingdom Viridiplantae; phylum Streptophyta; class Magnoliopsida; order Fabales; family Fabaceae; genus Mucuna; species Mucuna pruriens. Next base: position 357,753 of record JAENHJ010000053.1, on the reverse strand, counting down.
TTACCCTTTCAAAGGCACTCCAATTATGCTCACGGCCTAATGAACTCCATGTCAAACTCAATACTCAAATAGCAAACTTTTGCAATTCTAGGGTAAAATATAAATTATCACACCACATCACACATCACTTCATCCACATACTTTCCTAGGGTAAAACCCGGATCCATTTCATGTCGAGTCTGCATGCCGACTCCGGTTCCGTGTTTTCTTGTGTTTTCTTTTTCGTTTTTCTTTCCTTTTTTCGTATTTTCTTTTTTGTTTGTTTTTTTTTCTATTTTTTGTTCGAATTTTGTTTCTATTTTTTGCTTTCTGATTGTGAGAAAATATTTTTCAAAAAACAAAAAGAATTTCTTAGGGTGAATAAAACATGAAGAAGTAATGCATAATCCTGGATAATAGGTTTTTCAACTGGACATGTAAAGAAAAATTCTTCATCTTTAAGAGATAAATAACTGAAAAAATTTAAAGTTAAAATCATTAGTGATAGAGCAATTTATCCATGTGAGAATTTTTTTAAGCTTTGTATATAATAATGGCTTTACATCTCGCAATTCTCTTCTTTCTTGTGTGATTTTTGCACCTATGTGCTAGATTACTCTAGGTTTTTCCTTGACTCTCTTGATACTTCTTGTTTCACATGCATGAGTGATATGATCTAGGTCATTTTTCTTTACAAGCTACTAGCCAAATAGACCTACTTTGCAAATGAATCCCTTGTCTACCCTCTTTGAGCCTATATAACCATTTCATTGGATATGATAGCCCAATACAAGCCCAAAGCGGAAAAACCACGATCAACTTCAACCTTAGGGGTCAAAGGAGCTTTGGAATTATTTTGGAGTGGGTATTATAGAAGTGCGGGGGTGATATCTTAGGACATTGCGAGAGTGGTACATTTGAAGAGTAGTTGTTGTGAAAAGGAAAAAGGAAGAAAGGGGTATGAGAAGAAATATGAAAGATAAACCAAAGAAAAGGCAACAAAAACAAAAAGTTGCAAGCAAAAAAATGCAATGCAAGGCTGCAAAATAAAAAGTGAGAAAAAGAAAGAAAAAAATTACAAAGGAAAAAGCAGAACAATACGTAAGATGCTCTCAAAAGACATGTAGTGTCTTGGGGATAGTCTCCATACTTATAGATTTATTCTCCATTGCTCTTCTTTTCCCCTTCGGTTTCTAAGCTTACTTCACCTTTTCATCCTACCTTACCCGTGGCCACGTTATAAGTCTAAAGCAAGTCCTATTGATCACCACTGCATGTGTTTTTAAAGTCGTAAGAAGGAGAGGCTAGTCAAAATATCAGTAGTGCTAGTTAACATAGAGTGTTTTGAGTGTAAATACAACCTTGTGAGATTGAGAGCATAAACCTTGTGAGAACTCTATCATTTTTTGTTACACTTTAAGACTTTTTCATGTTGTTTGTCCCCTTTGAATGAATAAAAGAGTACTTCCATGTGTTGATTGAATACCTTGATGTGGGGTAAATACGTGCTTAGTCTATTTTGTCACTTTGAAGAGTTCATTTGGAAAAAGCATCTTATTTCTCACAGTCAATGCTTCCTCATTTCTTTTGTGATATTCATTTCTGATTTTGCCCAGGAATGCAAAAATGTAAGTGTGAGGGTCTGATGAGTCATATTTTAGTCACCTTACAAGGTCTTAAAAGGGTACAATTGAGGCTATCTTGTAACTAAGAGACGCAAATTAGCTAAGATTCATATTTCCTCGGTTAAAATAGGAAAAATATAAATCCATGCTAATTTGTTGATTTTAGCTAACAAATAAATTAGTCTCATTTTGTAGGTTAAGATGGAGTCCCGAAAGCCCCAATTGAGACCAAAATTGTCTTGGCCAGCTAAAGTCATCCCAGCCGAAGAGATGCCAACTACAACCGAAACCAACCATCTCGAACATGATCAAGCCAACTCCGGTTCCACGTGGCCGACTTCGCATGAAAGCTTTGAACTTCGATTCCCGATTTTAGCCCAATCAGACCAAGTCGACTCCTGTAGAGCCAACTCCATAGGACCAGCTCCGTGTCCGCACATAGATCGAATGTCGATTCCTAACCGATGTTGAGTTCCAACCAAATGCCAACTCCATGTGCCAACTCCCATCCGTCCAGATCCGTCCCAGCATGAAGAGACCAACTCTAGGCACAAAAAGGGTACCTGTTCAGCGTGGAAAGTCAGCATGAGATTAGCATGGCAATCCAACACGTGGTCAAAGAAGCAAACCCAGCACGTGAGTTAAGAAAATGAAGCATGTGATTCACAAGGAAGCTAGGCAGTTATTTTTGTTAGGCGATTAGTTAGGAGAATCACCACGGGACAAACGTTTAACATGTGATTAATGTGTAACCCGTGAGTTATTAGTTAATTCATTATTCTCAACCGAGACTTATTTATAAGAGGCTACGTAAATCATTCTTAGGTTAGCTAAGTAGCGAACTTGGCATTCACATGATCCATTGCACACATGCACACTTAGTTCAAAGTTTTCTCATTCATAGTGGTGCATGGTGCTTCAGTATGGCGTCCATCTCGATCGAGTGGGTGCAAGTCCAAAGGCTGGGTAACGGATGATTACTAGAGGAGACTATCAGTTTAACTAGCACACTCCTAATAGACTAACCCCTCAAAGCTTTAGCCATCTCTGGTGAACCACCGCCATTCTTCTATAGTTATTATCGTGGGAAGCGAACACTACTTCACAATCCACATAACTCAATATCAATACATTTGTTTCCTCAATGAATGGTTTGCATTTCTATATTTTCTCTGTTTATGATTCTTGTCCTATTTTGCTGCTTTGTACTCCATGCTTACAAGAGCAACAGTAGTCGATAACGTTAGATTAGGTAGATTGGAATTAATCTAACAACTAGTAAGGTAATCGATAAGAAAACCTAAAATCAACCATGTGCATACTCCCTGCCAACTAATGAGGTAGTGATTGCGTAAATTCTCGGTTGGCAACGGACGAACATTTGACTATTGTTGTAGGAACTTAAGTTGGTTTGAGATCGCATTCACTCATTAAAGAACTAAAATCATTGCATTGCTAAACTTATGTATTGGTATGATAAGTATTGTAGTGTATTGTAGCGTAGGGTAGCTTAGCCGCAATTACTTTCAGTACTTAGTTTACTTTATGTCATACTCTATATTTCCAATAATACAAACCCCTCGTTTCCAATTCCAACCGAGTCCGACTTTGTCCGAATCTGAGCTGCCTCCATCTGAGACCGGCTCTATCTGAATCATAGTCGACATTCTACATGCACTTTGCCTTTGCATAAAATTCTGATTTCCACACTAAATCACAACCGAATACACTGTGTCCTTGAGAAAATCGACCTAGGGTCAAGCTATATTATAGTTAGCTCTAGTTTTATTTAATAAGCCACCACAACAAAAAAAAGCTTTATCACTTGAGAAAAATCCTACTCTACTAATAAAGATTCAAGCTGTAAGTGAAAGATAACAAAATCTCCAATCCTTCTTGGGAATTCCAGGAAAAAGAAAACTTAAAGACAAAACTAGGAATCCAAGAAAGACAAGCAATAAAAGCTTAAGAACGATGTTAAACTCAAGTAGAATTGAATGAGACAATTGAATGAGACAAATAAGAAGACTCAATTAAGATGAAAGAAATAAAAAAAATCTAGGGAAAAAGAAGTCTACACATATTGTCCAAAACAAATTTATGCATAAAAACTAGTCATACTAGAATTTAGAAATTAGGTGTGTCACTTGTTTTTGTAATGAACCTTCCACTAACTTTTCCTTTATTTTCTTTTGTTTTTATTTCTTGTTTTGATGTGGCTATACTCTATTTTTACTGTACTTTTCTTGTCATTAATCACTCTTTTACTTTCACTTTTCTAATTCTCTCAACAACACTTTTGGTCCACAATTTTTTTCAAGACTACACTACAAGAATTATTGCCTAAAACTAATGTGCATATAACTAAAACAATTTATCAAAAATAAAGTCAAGGTGTAGTATTTTTCTTGAATCGACAAGTTCCATAATCAATTAACAATGGCAAATACTAGGCGTACACATGTAGGCACCTTACACATCAAAATTTCTACTGTAAAACATCATAAGTCTTCTACTCTAAGTTTCATGTGAATCAAACAAGGAATCTTTCAAGAAAAACTCAAAACTTTTCCATGAAATTTCAAGAAACTAAAACCATAGAAATGGTACAAGCATAAAAGGAAAAAAAACTCATGAAAGGATTCAACAAAAACTTAAGAAATCAAGAAAAACATGGATCAAATGCAATCCCATAATTGAACATTTTCTGGAAAATAAAATAGCATTGCAACATTTTCTTGAGTGATGTTTTGTGTGGAAATGGAAGCCTAAAGGTTAGGGGAACAAAACCTAACAAGGATTGCATCAAAATAAGACAAAAATCAAGCACATATTCAAGAAAACCTACTTGTTTGGTGCGTCCAAAAAATGGAGGGAAACTCCATTGAAGCTTGATTCAAACCTTTAAATGTAGCACTAGGTATCGTGGGCAAGCTTTAGATACTAAATGTTAAATCCAAGGATCCACAAACAACAAGTAGTTAGAAGGATTCATGAAATTAGGTCTAGAAATTTAGGAATGTAAATTGAAGGAAGAAATCAAAGATATGGAGAAGGAAGAGGTGGTGTTTTTGCCACAAATTCCAATGGAATTAGATAATAAAGAGTGAGATCTGTCACAAGAATATTGGAAACTTGGTGAAAATATAGTTCTTGCTCAAGAACAAGAGAAGAGAGAAAGTCTATCAATAGTGCAATGCACAATTTTCACTCAATGAAAAAGTGATTTAGCTAATTAAAATAAAACCTTATATAGGCCTACACTAATCATGTTTAGGTATCTTAATCTAATCCTAAGAATAACATAAAGGCCCAAGAAACAAGACCCAAAATTCTAAAAATGCAACACTTAAGGCTAAAAAGTATTCCTAGGCTTCCAAGCTCTTATGTAAGCCCACTAAGGTTTATTACAAATAAATACCACTTAAAAATAGTTGTTTAGAAGTTTAAATTAAAATCACAAAGGACCATGGTTACAATAAAAAAATGTATACAAAGTTAAGCCATTATTGGGCCTTCTTTGGCTGTTAAGGAGACACATCTCTTGGTGCACTTCCTCTTGGAGTTTCCTTAGCCCTCCTCTAGTCATTGGACCTTCTAGGATAGTGGAATCCATGCTCTTGAAGCCTCCATGTTGATTATGACCTTTCCCTTCCATATACCTATCAAATAGGCTCTCCTTGGCCCTTAAAAAAGCTCATTTCTCATTGAACTTCTTCTTGAAGTTTCTTCAAGTTCTCCCTAGCTATGGAACCTTCCAAGGCTATGTTCCAATGTCCTTTAAGATCCTTGGTAATTATGACTACGAAAACCTAGATCGCGATGCAGGACAGCGAAAAATAGAGGGTTTGGAATCCAAGTCCCCTCTGAAGAAGGAATACGGATTGTGGAGTCACCACCGACATTTTTATGGAAAATTCCAGGAAACCTTGAGTTGGATAAGGTAGGTCTAGAAATTAGAGTTTGGCTTTGGGAGTCGGTTACGCATTGGGATCACCAAGTGTCCCACCACGTCTATCAAAGATAGTTACCTTAACTAGATGCATAAAATGAGATGAATTCTACATTATGGTTTATGCCTTTCTAATAAATGGAGTATATTTACAAGGAATGAATAGAGGATGTTTTTTGGGTTTTTTGGATGAGTAACTTGACAAGAGTTGCCTCTTGCAACTACATATCTCCTATTGCAATGGAGAAGGCAAATTTTACATAGTTCTTGAGGAATGGATGGTTGGTAGGTAGGAAAGGTCAAGACCGACTCAACTTAGTTGAGATGGAAAGGGGGCCAAGACCAATTTGACCAATTAGGATGAAAGGGGACGAGTCGAAGTCAACCAATTAAGGTTGCAGGTACCGAAGCGGAGTCGACCAATCTGTGTGGAAAGAGGCCAAGGCAGAGTCAACCAATTGAGATGGAAGGTGCTAGGACGAAGTTGGCCAATTGATGTGGAAGGGGGGACCGAGGCAAAGTCGGCCAATGGGAATGGAAGGGGTGGACCATCCGTTGGCATCCAAGGGTTGGAGAAAAGTGGACTATCTCTTGGCGTCTGAAGATGTTAAAGAAAAGTGAACTGCCTCCTAGGCGTTCAAAGATATTAGAGAAAAGTGAAGTGTCTCTTTGGCATCCAAAAATATTAGAGAAAGGTGGATTATCTCTTGGCATTTGAAGATGTTAAAGAAAAGCAGACTATCTCTTGGGCGTCCGAAGATATTAGAGAAAAATGAATTGTCTCTTTGGCATTCAAAAATATTAGAGAAAGGTGGACTATCTCTTGGCACCCGAAAATATTAGAGAAAGGTGGATCATCTCTTTAGCGTCCGAAAATATTAGAGAAAGATGGACTATCTCTTTGGCGTCTAAAAATACTAGAGAAAGATGAACTGTCTCTTTGGCGTCCAAAAATATTAGAGAAAGGTGATCTGGGAAGCTTAAGATTAGATGCTGGGAGGCTTAAGGTTAAATGTTGGGAGGGGGCCAGGAGCGACTCGGTCTCGTTGGCATGAGTCGGTGTCATAGGGGCCGACTCTTAGTTAATCCCTATTCCGGGCACATAGAAGCCAATCTTGGAATTGGCACACAACTCGATTTCGAATACATCGAAGCTAGCTTGGAGTCAGCCTAACACTTGAAGTCGGCTATACGGGAGCTAGTCCATAGTCGACCTACAACCTATAGAGTGTAGTAACCTATTGGACTATACCAAGGAGTATGTTGACTTGGGATTTTGGGCCATTAAGTGAGTATATGCAGGAGGGAATTTTAAAGAACTTATCTTGTATCCACGGATTACTAGTTTACTGTAGAGTGGGTAAACTCCTTCTCTACTGTAGGTCTTTTCCACACTCCTCTCGATTCTTCACAATCTCTCAAATTTTTCCTTTCAAGGTTTTTTCACCTTTTATCTCTATACTAATTCTCACGGTTCCTTAAGATTGAAACACTTCACTCTTTTTGCAGACCATGATCTCCTCTCCTTTTCTTCCCCCTCTCACTTCAAGCTTGAGCCCTTTTATAGGCTCGTTCATGGGTCTTCATCATTTAATGTAGTGTGTAATACCCTAGGTTCCATTAATGCTCCAACACCACAATGAGGGTTTTTCCTTATTTAATGCGACGACCCTGCAATGGATGGGCGGTGACGTTCTCCACTTTTCTAATCATCGCCACATGTGCATCTTCCATGCCTTTTGCTTTTCATGGGGAAGATGACTTTGCTGGAGGGTGCACGAATCTCTATCCCGGCTGCTCTTGCTAGAGGTTCATTGAGCAGAGTAACGTGGCAGAGTTCGCTTCTCTAAGTTTCTTTTTTGACACATATTCCTTCTTTTTCCTTCTATTGGGCGAGCCATCACTGGTGCCCCCTATTGTTGTTCTACTTTCCCATCACTTCTCCCATTTTCTGTTACCCGGACAAAAAAGGGGTATTACAGTTTCCCCCTTTTTATTTGTGTTCATTCATGGAAGAGGAATTTCTTCTTTTCTGAATGAACAAAAATAAAGACTTTCAACAGGGCTGAGGCCAGCCCGAGCCAAATTGGATTGACTTTGGGTCTAATGGGTGGATTTTGGCGATGAACTGGAAGTGGAATGTTCCGACGCAGAGTCAGTCAGATGAGTGGACTAGCGTTGGAGCCAAATAGAAACGAGGGGTTCGTGGCTCGGAGCCAGATGGGTAGTCTCGACATAGAGTCAGATAGATGGTCTCGGCATAGAGCCGAAAAGGAGCGACCCAGCATAGAGCCGATCGGATTAGATAGGGCGAATGGACTGCTCATTGGCGTCCAAAGAGTTGGATGAGATTAGTGGACTTTCCTTTTGGTGTCCAAAGGTCCTTAGATGGAATGGACTATCCTTTAGGCGTCCGTAAATCCTTTAGGTGGAGTGGACTATCCTTTGGGCGTCCATTGAGTTAGATAGGATAATTGGACTATCCTTTGGGTGTCCAAAGATCCTTTAGATGGGGTGGACTATCCTTTGGGCGTCCAAAATGTTGATAGATTAGTGGATTATCCATTAGATGTCCAAAGATCCTTTGATGGAATGGACTATCCGTTAGGCATCTAAAAGGTTGATAGGATCTGTGGACTATCCATTAGATGTCCAAAGATCCTTTCATGAAATGGCACTAGATCAGATTGGATTGATCTCAACATGGAGCCAGTTTGGATGACATTGGATCAAATGGTATGAACTCGACATAAGGCCAGAACGGGTAATGCTGACAAGGAGTCGAATGGATGACATGATGTTATGAGGGATCTATTAGGAGTCAAATAGATGACACCACACTAGTGTGGTGCTGGATCGTATGATAGTCATAAATTGAAGTCGACGCAAAACCAGATGGATTGATACCGATACGGAGTTGAGTGTCATAAGGGATTGAACTCGGCATGGAACCGAATGCGAAATGTTAATATTGGAAGTGACATGGAGTCGGATAGATGACACGGAATTGTAATGGAGGACTCGACATGGAGCCAGATGGTAGAAGTTGACACTGGAAGTGACACAGATTCGTAATGGATGACTCAACACAAAGCCAGCTACTAGGGATTGATATTGGAAACGACATGAAGCCAGATGAAGGACTCAAAATTGTAATGGAGGACTCTGCATAGAGCTAGATGCTCAACCTCGGAAGCGACACGAAGTCGAATTTTTCAATAGAAATGACACGGAGCCAGATTGAAATGGAAGTTGCCTGGAATCAAATTTTGAAAGAGTGATGCATGGAGCTGGATGCTAGAATTGACACCAATATTAAGGAAACAATCATGGAATGAATGGCATGCATGTGTGTTGTATTTATGCATGGATTTTATGTATGCATGTATGCAAAACTAATTGAGATTTTTTTGTATGGGAAAATAGACATTTGGATGCTTGGGATGCTTGTGTTTTGGGATGGATGCATGGTTGTTTAACGTGGATTGTCGGGTGTATAGACGTTTGATGTGTATTGCTGGATGCATGGATGTTGGTGTGGATTACCGGATGCATGGATAGTTGACGTGGATTACTATATGCATGGACTGTATAATGCAATGGAGAGATGTGGAGTATGGACAAGGTGTAAGGCATGAGCATTTTGCAGGGGTATGTTTTTATCTTCAACTTCATTCCCCTATAGTTCTTGCTATCCCGATACTCATTGTGGAGGTAGCTAGGCTTCTTCCATTTCAGTTTTGGTGTTGAGAGTGTCCAGGATGTTGTTGCCATTATGTCACCTCGTTTATGCACATTCTTGGGACTAGTCTGAGACTCACTACTTTGGATGATTTTAACACTTTTAATTTTAGTTGTAATGCCTTTCTTTGAACTCTCTATTTTTAGAAGGGTTATGATGAGGACATGGAGGGGATGATGTTTTTGCTATTTTGTGAAGGAATTTATGGGGAGTGAACGAAACCAACCTTTGAGAATAATTTGGATATTTCTATGACTGGGTTGTTGTTCCTATTTAGCCACTTTTTCCCGTTACTTTGGTGTTTAGTAGCTTGCCCCCCAATATTACAATTTTGCCTTAGACTGCTTTCTTCAGTCTTAGTGAACTTTTATTTGATTTTTTTGGACTCTAACTTTTGTCTAGGTTGTTATTTTGAGATTTTAACCTAGCAAGTCACTCCTTTTTATCATGACTCTGACTTTTTCCTAAACCATTCCTTTTGAATTTTCAGTCTAGCGAGTTACTTTTTCTTTCTTATTTTTATTCTTGGAGCACTGAGCCTTGGACGGGATAGACTTTTATTCTTGGTTTGGGGACCAAGTGGCCGGCCTAGGGTGTTTTCTTGGAGGTTTATGGAATGAGAATTATGTTGGTGGTGGTAGTACATATGAAGGGTGGATATGAAGACAGGATATGGAGGTGGATTTTATTTTTTTATTGAAGTTTATGTCCTTGGTTAGGCATAGATCCAAGGCTTTTGTGTTTGTTAAGTTCCTTTTAGATGCTTGAGGCTTACAAATTACCCTTATTATCCTTGCTGAGTTGATTGATAGAATGATCAAAATTAAAACTGAGATATTAGCATTAGAGATGAATCTTTTTTATTAGTATTTTTGACGTGGTTTAAATGTGGAAAGAGGAAAGAAATCATGGAGAATCAAAATGTATTTCATTGATTATTCAAAAAGAAGCATTATAGTTAATTTGAAAAGGATTAAAGACTACAAAGCAAAAGGCTCTTCTTGGGATGCAAACTTATTAAGACTCGGCTTCACAATTTTTATTTTTTTTTGGAATTGCCAAGTCTGAGTCAGTTCATGGAGTCAACATATGGAGGTCTAGAGCTGGGGTCAGGTTTGTTCCTTCCTCTTCCTCCATGTCGGGGGATTCGTTCATATGGGAGTAGATTTTGGGCCATTTTTCTTGAGAATTCAGCATTCCTGCATCGATCAAGTCTTGTACCTTGTGTTTCAATCCCCAACACTTTTTAGTGGTATGTACCAGGGCCCCATCATGGTGTTCACATTTGGCATTAGGGTCGTAGCTTCTAGCATATGGTGGTTGAACAGATTTCAAAGGATCTATGGTGACAAGGTCATTCTGAATCAGGTATGGTAGGAGTTCAGCGTGCTATATTGGCAAAGGGGTTAGAACTCTGAGGTTGTTACTTCGTTGGGGAGTGTTGCACTGTATGATTTGGACGGGCATGGCTAGAGGTGGGGAAGAATGGTGACTCGAACCAGCTTGATATGGGTCTAGTACTGTGTTTGATGTTGGGTTTGGTAGAGGTTTTGATGTCGCCTCCGATTTTGTGGGTTTGAGGTGGTGTAGCGGGAAGTGGCTTGTGGTTGCCTTGATGCCCCCTGGTTGTGGGTTTGCATTAACTCCAGCACTTCTAGGATCTGGCCTATTTGTACCTTCAATAGTCCAACATCATTAGTTAATGTCACTATTTGTTCTTCTAAATCGCTTATAGCTACCCCCATCTATTTCGCCTTAGAAAGTGCCCTATAGGGGTGTTTCTAGAACTTGATCCTTACTTCTTTATTGGTCAGGGTTGGCTGTTTAGTGAGAAATGGAATGCAAATGTGATGGAATGCAACATCTAATATTAAATATGTAATGCAAATGAGTGCAGAATGTGATGCTTGCTGTTTTTTCATTTTGTTTTTACTAACTCTGAATTTCTAAAATGAAACCAAGAACAAAGAAGGTCAACGTTGAATTGAAAACGGGGATGAGCCGATTTTGGAAATGACATAGGGGTGAAACAAAATTTGGACAATGGCACGAATTTAGATTGAAGTGGAAACGGCCCGGAACCAGACTAGAGCTGGCACGGGGCCAAGACAAAGTTTGGAGAAACGGAACCGACACAGAGCCGAGACAAACTTGATGGATTAGAGACAGCACGAAACTGAGACAATTGAAGAAATGGAGCCCGCATGGAGCGAAACAAAATTGAAGAAATGGAGATGGCACGAAGCCAAGACAACAATAAAGAAGCAAGATTGAAGAAATTGAGACAACACGAAGTCGGATTGGTAAAAAGGTGGGGGTCGATATGGATCTGACAAAGGCAAGGGTTAAAACCAGTGGTTCAAATCTTAGGTGCCGCCAAGAGTAGAAGTCTCCTTAGGTGTCCTAGAGCAGGTGGGTTCAGCCTACTAGGGTCCATGTTCATTAAGTGATTCTCACTGATGTAGGGTTCTATTTCTCACAATTTTGGCTTCTAGAGCTTAATACCTATTTTGTGAAGTCCCCACAAATAGGAAGTGCATCCATAATGTGAACATTTGCAAAAAGTCACACTCTATATGAGACTTTCGCAGTGTCCAAGTAGGGAGGATTCCCCAAAATGGCTACCACTACTCTTTTCTCACACTCCCTAAGTTACGCTCAGGCCCGAGTATAGGACCTCAGTGTGTGAAAAGTGTAAGTGTGGTGTGTGCAAAAGACTAACCAAAGACTTGCCCCTGCTAAAAAATAGAACAAACACATGTACATATCTGCTATCCTAAGGTTCAAACCAAATAAGGCATATAATGTAAATGGAGACATGAGGATAAAACAAAGGCATAAACTAAAAGAAATGGAATAAGCAAATCAAAGGCAAAAACAACAAAGAAGAAGTCATTAATTTTCATGCATCTAATTATACAAGGTTCGACTCTTAAAGTTTACGTAGTTTTTGAGGCATGGATGGTTGGTAGGTAGGAAGGGTCGAGACCAACTCGACTTATTTGGGATGGAAGGGGGGTCGAGACCGATTCAGCCAATTGGGATGAAAGGGGTCGAGTCGGAGTCGACCAATTGAGGTTGCAGGTGCCGAAGTAGAGTCGGCCAATTGCTGTGGAAAAAGGCCAAGGCAGAGTTGGCCAATTAAGGTGGAAGGTGCCGTAACGGAGTCGGCTAATTAATGTGGAAAAGGGATTGAGGTAGAGCCAACCAATGGGAATGGAAGGAATGGACTATCCGTTGACATCCAAGGGTTGGAGAAAAGTGGACTATCTCTTGGTGTCCGAAGATGTTAAAGAAAAGTGGATTGTCTCTTGGGCATCCAAAGATATTAGAGAAAAGTGGATTCTCTCTTTGGTGTCCGAAAATATTAGAGAAAGGTAGACTATCTCTTGGCGTCCAAAGATGTTAAAGAAAAGCGGATTGTCTCTTGGGCGTTCGAAGATATTAGAGAAAAGTGAATTGTCTCTCTAGCATCCAAAAATATTAGAGAAAGGTGGACTATCTCTTAGCATCCAAAAATATTAGAGAAAGGTGGACTATCTCTTTGGCATCTGAAAATATTAGAGAAAGATAGATTGTCTCTTTGGCATCCGAAAATACTAGAGGAAGATGGACTGTCTCTTTGGCGTCCGAAAATATTAGAGAAAGGTGGACTAGGAAGCTTAAAATTAGATGCTGGGAGGCTTAAGGTTAAATGCTGGGAGGGGGCCGCGACTGACTCAGTCTCGTTGGTGTGAGTCGGTCTCATAGGGGTTGACTCTTAGTCAATCCTAGTTCTAGCCACATAGGAGTCGATCCCGGAATCGGCACACAACTCGATTTCAGCTACATGGAAACTGGCTTGGAGTCGGCCTACAACTTGGAGTTGACTACACGAGAGCCCATCCGAAGTTGGCCTACAAGTTGGAATTGGTTACACAAGAGCCAGTTCGTAGTCGGCCTACAATCTATAGAACCTAGTAACCTACTGGACTATATCAAGGAGTATGTTGAGTTAGGATTTTGGGTCATTAAGTGAGTATATGCAGGAGAGAGTTTTAAAGAACTCACCTTGTATCCAGGGATTACTAGTTTGTTGTAGAGTGGGTGAACTCCTTCCTTCTCTACTATAGGTCTTTTCCACACTCCTCTCGATTCTTTGTGTACTCTTAGATTTTTTCCTCTCAAGGTTTTTTCACCTGCTATCCATTTACTAACTCTCACATTTCCTCTAGATTAAAACATTTCACTCTTTTTACAGACCATGATCTCCTCTCCTTTTCTTCCTCCCTTCTCACTTCGAGCTTAAGCCCTTTTATAGGCTTGTCCATAAGTCTTCATCATTTAATGCAGTGCGTAATACCCTAGGTTCCATTAATTCTCCAACGCCACTATGAGAGTTTTTCCTTATTTAATGCAACGGCCCTGCAATGGATGGGTGGTGACGTTCTCCACTTTTCTGATCATCGCCACCTATGCATCCTCCATGCCTTCTAATTTTCATAGGGAAGACAACTTTGCTAGAGGGTGCACGAATCCCTATTCTGGCTGCTCCTGCTCGAGGTCTATTGAGTTGAGTAACGTGGCATGGTTTGCTTCTCTAGGTTGCTTTTCTGACATATCTTCCTTATTTTTCCTTCTGTTGGACGAGTCGTCACTATTGCTCCCCTGTTGTTGTTCTGCTTTCTCGTCACTTCTCCCCTTTTCTGTTACCTGGACAGAAAAGGGGTATTACAATGACCTTGACCCTCATATTCATATCAGTAAGAGATGTGAGAAACATGTTATAAATAAATACTTTTAAGTCACATTCATATGTTTAAAGCATGATATCCAATAATGTTGAAAGGGTGGATCATTTATTAATTCTTAATGAGTTTTATACTCTGTATGGAGTGAGTACTTAGTTATTGTTGGAACTTAATACACAAGAATCCAAAATAATCCAAGAATTTTGATGATAACAAATATTATAATTATAAAGATGACTATGTTTAACAATGTTCTTAGTTTTCAGAAGAACATCAAGTCATCTTTGCTAAAGCTTGGTATGCATTTATTGAAAAGAAACTTATTCTTTGAATAAGTTCTCTTTGTGCATCCAAAGAAGATTATGTTGTCCAAAAAGAGACATCGTCCAATAAAGGTTGTACCCTCTTGAAGTGTAAATTTGTTTTATTATAGTGTTTATCTTATCTCTTGTCTCTTATTCTATGCTTCATATCTATAAGCATATAATTGTACTTGATGCAGTATGTTGAAAATTGTTTGTTTTCAAAATGACAAAAAGACTACACCTCAAATTCTAATGTATTAAGTCAAGTCTAATAAAAGAAATTTTATATCATGACTCCACAAATAAGGAACCAAAAAGAACCAATATCTATTATCAAACAAAGACGACACGACCAAGAAGAGAGAAAAACAACTTTTCTCTTACATAATTTTTCTCTATCTTCAGAAAAAAAAAGTCTCTACAATCAGCATAACAAAAAGTATATATTTAGCATTTAATGTTGAAGTTACTACTCCTCATTTTCATCTCATACTTAACTATATATTGAGATGATCAAGCTCGAAGAAAAGCAAGAGAGAACAAGATATAACAAGAAAAGAACAACACTCTTTAGACGACATGCTCTTTTTTTTCATTGTATACCTGCTTTGTTAAGCAAAGTTCAATCTCTCTGTTTTGTAATTATTGTATGCTCACCTAATGAGTTATCTGTGTAAAAGATCTATAACTTTCTAAGATAGCCTAAAGAGGCTAACTGTAAAAGAATACATAACTCTTGTGGAATTGTGGACCGGGATAAATCTTGTGTGTCTTTTCTCTCTTACTTTATCGATTTCACTTTCTGCACCTCTTTGAATGGTCCATTGGATAATGTTTAAAAAATGAAATCCTACATTTTGTGAAAAGTTTTAAAAAATTACACACACAATTCAGCATTCCTTTTCTTTGTGTTACCTATTTCTTCAACTACTAGAATACTCTTGATAGACTCACCTATGGAAATATGGAAGTAAGGCTGCTTCCTATGGAATTTTGGGCAAAATTCTCTAAAGCATTCACTATATTAGGATATTCATGTATGGTTGTAATGCACAAGCTTTTAGACTACACCCTAAAAGATTATGTGTGTAATGTTGTTAGATATAAAGTTCTAGATTATGAGTCATTCTAGTATAACGTAAAACATCATCAATATGTAATGGTTCAAGTCTACAAACATCATTACTTATGCTTAATCTTATGTTGTTTTACCACTTGATGAAATATTTTAAAAAAAAAAACAAGTGGAGGAATGTTGAATGATTTGTTAAAATGCATAAATAAAAAATATTATAAATTGATTTATAAACTCTTTAATGACAAAAAAAAAAACATTGTTTTATAGTTATCTTTATAGAGAGGAAAAAGTTCCCCCAAAGAAAGAAAGAAATCTAAAAACACAAGATTTTTTTTTCTAAATAATTGAGTATTCTTTTTTTTCCGAGCAATTTTAAGCTATTTTGTGGTGTAAATAGTACCCTGACTCAATTTTTTTTTAGGACTGTTTTATCATGGGAACGACGGGCTGTATATTGTTGTACAATTCAAGCAGAGACGCAATACATCTTAAAGAGAGCTCATGTTCCTAGTTCTCAATGGTGCTACCTCTCATTTTCTTTGGAACACGTCCAAAAATAATATCCAAAGAATTCTCCTATGTCTCTCATTTCCATTCTTTAATATTATCAAAGTTACATGAATTTTGACTACACTTAAAAAGAAATGTTGCCTCTTTTTCACATTCATCGTTATAAAATACATGTACAGTAAATTGCAAGTGATCCTTCTAATTCAAATTAGGCTTCAAACATGGAACTGTTTATTGAACCAGTCCTCTGAAAGGAAAGGCCATGAATCCAAGAAAAAGTCCAGCAAAGAAAGATGCACATATATCCATTGACAGAATAAATGAAGCAAACATGTGGGCTTAGAAATTGGACCCTATGCCACATGCTACAAATATTCCCCTCTTACAATTAAGGTAATGTTTAGCATAAGCTATTTTTGGATTTTATTTCTTTTAAGAAAAAAACTAGGCTAAACACTTTTCACAAAACCGCTTAGAAAAACATGAAGCTCATTTTTAGTAAAGAAAAGATAGGAAAAAAAATCTTGAAAAGAAATCCATACACTAACTATTGTCAAGCTTTTTGGTGACTTATTGAATGAAGAACACATTCGATTCGTTGGTATTATGTATATTTTCTTTTGGTGATTTTTTTCATTCATTAATTATATATATATATATATATAAGAAAAAAAAATAAATTATTTCAATAATAACTTTATAATAATTATTTCTCATTTTCATTCTTTATTTTCTTTTAGTTTATCGATTTTAATAAGTAATTCTTTGAAATAACTTGATATATATATATATAATTGATATTTTAAAATATATTGTTTCAATATTTGTATTTTAATTTTTGTTAATAAGTTAATCTTATGTAAATTAAATTAATGTTACATAATATTTTTTTATAAATATATTTCTTTTATTAGACGAAATAACTAATTTTAAATGAAATTAATGCTTTTAAATATTTTTACCAAACAAATTTTAACTTAAAAGGAGTTTTTAAGCTAAAAAACTAACAAACAATTTCTATTTCTCTTTTAAATTCTTATTTCAACTTTAAATTTAAAAGGAGCTTTTAAGTATTAAAAAAAGTTAGGTCAAACATACAAAGTTCACAACCCATTTTTTTAAAAAATGAAAATGCTAAATTACCTTCTATCATACATCTTAAAACCTCTTCTCACCCTATTTTTTTTTGTGTTGGTGTAGATGCAACGAAAATGTATTTTCATTGCATATTTGGGTTAGATACATAACATAAATATGTTTTTGTTCTACATTTCAAAGACATGTCCACTACTATCAATTCTTATACAATGAAAATGTGTTTCTATTGTGTATTGTCGTTAACAGAAATATGTTTCTATCAATAATATTTAATAAAAAAATCATTAAAAGTTTATTTGTGAACTTAACAAAAAAGGATTGAGAATAACACCTAATACCACACAACTTTTAACATACAAATATAATATATAAAATAAATATTAGATGAAATATTAACAAAAACAACATAGAATAAAGGGGGACACTAGATCTTAACCATGACGCACTATATCATTTTTTCTATTTTTGCTATACGTCATCCCTAGACTAGTGATCTTCTTCTTCTTTACATCATTCCTCTTTTAAAGGTAGTGTCATCTCCATTACTCTAATGAATCTTTTAAGTCTTGTACAACCTAGATTTTAGTTGAAAAGATATGTATTATCTATGTGAAGCATAGGAGTAGGTTAGATGCTGGACAAAGACTAGTTGACCACGACTTTTACTTTTGTTTATCATTTTTAGGTTTAACTATGTTTTTGGTCCCTTAAATTTATTTATTTTTTTATCTCCTAAATTTGAAATTATATTTTTTAGTCCTCACATCTCGAAAAATAGCTAGGTTTAGTATTTTGTTTTACATAACAAACGGAGTATAAGTCATTATTTGTCACATATATAATACAAAAATTAAAGAACATTGTTAACCCTAAAGTTTCTTTTTCAATGTTATTTGATTTTTGACTTAAGTACATAGTAAATGATGACTTATACTCTATTTTTTATATAAAGCGAGGGACTAAAATTAACTATTTTAAAAAAATAAAAATAATTAAAAAAACAATTTTAAATTTGAAAACAAAAAATAAAATTAAACCAAATTTAAGGAATGAAACAAATATTTAAGCTTCATTTTTATTTTTATTTTTTTAAAATAATAAGGTGATCCAATTAGGCTAGAAGGAAAAAAAATATAGATATTTGAGCTTCTAGCAACCCAGTTAGATTTTATATAGTAAATATATAAAGAAGAAGAATAGGACATAAAAAAAAAAATTGCATCTTTGAACTATTGACCCAACTTTAGTGAAAGAGTGCTAAAAAGAAATAAAAACAAAGTTTGTAGGCCCATTAAATTCAAGTCATCTTATTTTCTTTTGTTTACATAACTCATCTTACAATGAGTAATAAGAAGAAAAAAAATGTTATAAAAAATAAGATAAAATAAAATAAAGAAAAAAAATCTGACAAAATTATACGTTAACACTTATTGAATAACCAAATATTTTAAGAGTGGTTAAATATCAGCAAACAAAATTAAAAATTAAAAATTGAAATATTAATGAATATTATATCGTTAGTTATTGAGTTACTAATTACTTTACTTTTGGTTAAATATAAATAAAATATTGAATGTAAAAAAAAAAATTTGAAGAAATTTACAAATGATGTGTTGATTATTATCAAGTGATTAATTGTTCCTATAAAGTGTTGTTAATTACTAGTGGTATTTTTATCCATTTATTAAAATCTAATATTCCCTCTCCCCGTCAATAAATTTTGAATAATCCTTCATAAACTCATGTATCTTGAAATAAAACATTTGTCGTTGAAACTAAATTTCTTTTTAAGCAACACCTAAACTAACGCTCACAATTTATGGCAAAAAGAAAACGCGAAAGGAAAAGCAAAAGGTCAAGATATAAATACGTCGTAATCACGCACAACAGAGGAGTCAAAGTCAAAACTCCAAAGCGTAGAATGAAGAATATAGTGATAGGTCAAATTAGTTTCTAGAACACTAATCAATTTTATTTCTAAATTTATAAAAATACCATTTTATTTTTAAAATTCCTAAATGTCAATCATTTTAACCTTTGGTTTTATAATTTAAAAAATATATCAAATTATTGTCATTTAATAACATTAGAAACTAAAATAATGACTACTACTTGATATTCAAGAGATTAATTAAAATTATATTTTTATAATTTTAAAAATTAAATTAATTCGTAGTTTTAAATTTAGAGACTAAAAATATTTTAGTGTTTTCATCGACAAATAAAAAAGGAAGTGTTTTTCAACCCCTTAAATACTAGTCATATCAACATAATTAAGATCATAAAAAAGTGATGATCTAGTTATCTCATGGTAGCATATTGATATGAAAATATAGTGGTATGAGGATATATATATATATAGGAACATGTATTATTACTTATTACATGTATCAAAATGAAGACACAGTAGTTATAGCACTTTATGCAGGAACGAAACCTATAGAAGGTGTGCTAACTTATTGGAAAGACATAATTATATATGGATATGATTTAAGATGAAAGTAATAAATTAAACATTGCTCTTAATAGCAGGGCTATATCCACTTTGTCCATCATTGAATCTGTCCCAAATCATGACTCCACCGTACTTGGGGGACCCCTTGATGGCAGGAAGAACCTGAGAATTCAAAACGTCGGAAGGAATAAAGCCACTGCCAGCAGCAGCAGTAGAAGCAGGCACTCCCAAGAACACTTGCTTGGCCTGGCTGGAGGTCCACTGGTTCCAGTAATTGAGAAGATTGGTGGTGCTGCCACTGGAATACTGGCAAGGAGGGTTGTTGTAGAATTGGACCCACACGTAGTCGAAGAGCCCGGTTTTGATGGCCGTGTCCAGGTGTGTATCGGGGATCGGGCACTGCGGCGCGGCGGACAAGTACACCTTCTTCTGCGCGCTGAAGCCGTTGAGAGCCTTCGCCAGCTCGTCCCAGTGCTCGCCGCCGCCGGCCTCGATGTCGAAGTCGACACCGTCCAGGACTGCGTCGCCCAGGGGACGGGAGCTGGACTGGCCGCCCAGGAAATTGTTCCAGAGGTAGTTGGCAACCTGCGTGGCGTCGTCGGCCGAGGCGAGGGAGTAGCTGCCGCTGGCTCCGCCGAGGGAGATGAGCACCTTCACGCCTTTGCCCTGACAGCCTTTGATCTCGTCGCTAAACTTGGTGCACCCGTTGCTGGCGGCGTCGCAGTGACCGGCCAGGTTGAGCTGCGGGGTTTGACCGTTGCCGAACGTGGACAAGAACCCTATGTTCACATACTGGTAGTTGCCGGTGTTGCAGGCGTCGGCCAGGGAGCCTTCGTTGCCGTTTTGGCCCCAGTAGACGGCGATTCCTGCCGCGTCGGAGAACTTCAAGAGGGAAATGAGGAGTAGTGGGAGCAGTAACAGTTGTGAAATTTGTTTGTGGGATGCCATATTAATTTCTATATATTGCTAGAAATCTACTGTTCTATCTCAGCTTGTTTAGTTTGGTTTAAGGTATGTGAAGAGGGTACGTACCTATTTATAGAAGGAAGGTATGTATGGACAAAATGTTGTGGGGAGATATTGTGAGATTCCGTGCCTAGTGGGTTAACAAATTGAAAAGTAGTAAGAAGCATGTACTTTACCATTGCAATGGTTTGGTTTGTTGTGTTTTTTAATTAAGATATAATTTTTGTTTTAAATATAAAAAAAATATTTTCAAAAATATTTATGTTTAGTGAGGTTGGAAATTAATCATTATTTTCAAAAATTATTTTTTGAATATAAAAAAAAAAGTAAGAAGCTTGTGAAACTTGGGCATTCTCTAGCATGAAGTACTCATGACTTGTTAAAAGTTTAATATAGAAATAAGTAATGGGTATTTGCCTTATGAAATTAGAAGGCGCTCTCAGGATGACATTTAAAATTAATAAAATGTCATAAAAAATCTTTCAAATGTTAAATAAAATTCTAAATTTAATTATTTATTATATTTTAGTTTCTAAACTTATTTAATATTATCATTTTAGATACATATTTTTAAATTAAAATAATTACTATTTTTAATTTTTAATTTTTATTTTGTAAAAATATATATATCGGTATGTCTTTGTTTGAAAAACCTTAATTAGATTTTTAAATTAAAAAATTGTAATTAGTTTTAAATTTTTACAGTTTTTGTAAATAGATTCATGAAAATAGTTTATGTTGATTTAAAATTATTAAAAAATAATAATTTATAATAATTTTATCAAGTCAAGACATTCAATTATAAAAAATATAAATTTCTAATTTTAATTTTTTAATTAAAAAATTTGCATCGTTGTCAAAATCAATTTAATCAGTTCTATTGAAAACCAATGAAGTTAAATGTTTAAAACAACAAAGAATTTAGGCCGTACCTTTACTCACAAATTCACGTTCAATGTTAAAACAGTAGTACTAAATGGTACGAAAGATTTTAATACAAATATTTTACTAAACACATGTTTTAATATAATTGGCTTATTTATAAATTAAAAAATAAAAAAAATATTTGATAATTTTCAAAATTATAAATGATCAACAATTTGTGAAATTTGTGCAATATATTAAAATAACACAGAATTTATGTTATGGAGCTTTCCAATGAGGTGTGACTAAGCGGCTTTGACAGGTATCCAAACATGCAACGTAGCAATCTGGTTGAATATAAAAACAATCAATAACCGACTAAAACTAGCAAAATAAGATAATAACAAGTGCAGAAAATTGGTTTGAAGCAAATATTTTTTTGTTATTTTTTATTTTTTATTTTTTATTTTAGATAAGCAAATTTTCGTTAATACTGAAATTATTAAATTGAGCATAGAAGCGTCCAACTCAAGACTCTTAAATTAACATCAAACAAAAAAAATTAATCAGCCAATCATTCGCCTCTATTAGATTCCAAAATATTTCTAAAATAAATCAAACTCGTATATTTAAAATCTACGTATAAATTGGTATTATTTAACTATTTATCATAAATTTTTCATCTTGTAGGACATTTAATATAAGCTTTTTATTCTAATTTAAAATTTCATATGATATATTTTATAATAATTTATTACTTAATATAATATATAATATTAAATATAAATATTATTATTACATTAATTCAATCTGATCCAATTTTAAAGAAATATTAATATTCAGTCATCTTGCAGAAAACCATCAAAGCAAACATGGACTTAAAGGTAATTAAAAGCTTTATGTTTACCAATAAAAAAATATTTATTATAATTTTTATAAAATATAAAACTATATATTAATTAAAAATTAACATATAATTCTCTCATTTAAATAAAAGAATTCTCAAAATTTACTTTCGTTCGATCATCACTGAGTCAGACTTTTATAAATATATTATATATACTATTGCATGTCTATCATATCTGATAAGGTGTATATTTAGTTCGATTTTGAAAGAAAAAATATCAACCTAATTAATATAAGAAACTTTTCACATTCTCTAGTTTGAAGTACTCTTGACTAAATAAAATAGCAATGTCAAAATTATATATAAGTATTTAAATAAATTGATTTTAATTTATGTATAAAATAATTTATTATAGTTCATTGAAAGAAGATTGTTTTATTTTCTTTCCTATGAGTAATTACAAAAACAATTATCTAAATAAAATGATAGTTGTTAAAATCGTATATCAAATCAGTCCGTTTGATCGGTTGAATAGAAAACCAGTTAACGTATTGATTCGGACAAGCAAGAAAATCGATAGAATAGAAAAAAAAAAATCCAAGAATAGCTTACTAAAACTAAGAACCAGTGCAGAAAATTCGGTCATTTAAAAAATTCTTTTGGTGCTTTTTTAATTTTTTATTCTAATTATTCTTTAGATAAATAAAAACTCATATATTTGATGTCTACATGGATTGTCGTTTATTATAATTTTTTTATCTTGTAAGACATTTAATATGATCCTTTTATTCTAATATAAAATTCCATATGTCATATTCTATTTATAATTTTATATTCATTTATTACTTAATATATTATATAATACTAAAAATAAATTTTGTTACTACCGACTCCGTTTTTAACTTTGGTTAAATCAGTAAACTAATGTTTTTAGTAGTGCATGCTCGAAAGAACTTGCAAGAGAAATACTATTGCGTGTTTTATGATAAAGTCTTTGGGATGGTGTTCATGATTTGTTCGGTTTTTGAAGAGAGAAAAAATATCCAATTTTCAATAATTAATAAAAATGGAACGGTGGGAATCTATAAATTTGTTTTATTAAATTCAAATTCGTCTATTATATTATATTATATATATTAATTTTAAAATATAGAGTTAGGATTTAGGTTAGATTGGATAATCATCTCTTCTAGACAAAATGACTTCACCCTGTTTATAAGATAAATTAATACGTAGACCTTTATAAATATTTTGGTTTTTAATTAAGTCTAAAGTTGAAAATATTTTTAAAAAGTTATAATTTAAAAATTTTATAATTAAATTTTCACAAATTAATATTATTATAATTTTATTAATTTATACTAACCAGATATTGTACTATAATAATTATTTTTTTTATTACGCTGACATAATATTTTAATATGATATAATTATTCTTTTATTTTTATTTTTTAAGAATTTTTTTAATTTCATTTTTTGTCAAAATCATCTAAAAATATTTTGTATGTACATAAAAAAATAATTATTATATTAGAATACCATGTGTATAATAGAAAAAAAATAATTATCATGTTATGATATCTAGTTATCATATTAATGAAATTGTAATGGTATTAATGAGTGGAAGATTTAATTACATAAATTTTAACTTATAAAGATGTTTAAAATGTTTTTAACTATAGAAATTAATTAAAAACTTGAAAGAACTACTAAATATATGCAGATTAATTTAACCCTGTTTATCTAAGAAAAAATTAAAGAGGAAATTTAAGTTGATTAGTTACGCAAAAGAGAAAATATTGAGAAATAATTAGAGTTAATTAG
The DNA here is from genome assembly GCA_025330945.1 of Mucuna pruriens. Classification (NCBI taxonomy): domain Eukaryota; kingdom Viridiplantae; phylum Streptophyta; class Magnoliopsida; order Fabales; family Fabaceae; genus Mucuna; species Mucuna pruriens. The sequence continues at coordinate 333,778 of JAENHJ010000053.1, read as the reverse complement.
TTCCAACAATAATGAACAATTGAATTTTAAATCACAATTAATCCAGTAAAAAAAATGTTTTGAATAACAACCACATTGAATGAGCTAAAAATAATTAAATCTTAACTTAAATATATTTTTAATCTTAAAAAATAACATTTTCTTTCGATACTTAAAAAAAATATTATTCGTTTTTAGCCTTTAAAATTAAAAAATATTCTTTTAATTGTTAATAATTAATAGGAAAGGCTTCGGTTTGATGAGGTTCACCCAAGCCTTATCATTTGAAAACCATGATGTATTGCCCTTCCAGGTCCAATCTGTTTCTTGAATAAAATCATGGTTTTCTAATAAAAAAATAATCAAAATCACCTTATTTTTATTAAGTATAGTGAATTAAAATTAATAAATTTATATAAAAACTAAAATAAAATGTATATTTTAAATATTAAAATATATTTAAACCTTAAATTTTATTTGGTTGCAAATGGATAAACTAAACTATAAAAAAGACATTTGATTAATTTATTCAAATTTAACGGATTATTCCAAACTAATTAGCTTATACGTGGAGAGAAACGCTGAAAGGTGAAAATGGTGGTAGCCACCAATGTTGAAATATATGCCATAAATTTAGGCGTAATATGTGGGGAACAGATAGAGTTTCCTATTCTATAGTTTCAAGCTAACGCAGCCTTCAATCATGAAACAACACAAACTTGGACTTGGACGAGTTGAATTGAATTGAATTGCCCTTCTTCCTTGGGAATCATAAGTCAAGCTAATTAGATCAATTGAACAACCTTTTCTTTTAGTTATTATTATTTTTTTCTCTTAAACTTATCTAGAACATGTATCATCAAATGGTTGAAAGGAAAGTTTTCTTTTATTACAATTAGAATACGAAATGTTCAGTTTAGATGACACATGTTGTTAGGGAAAATTATTTATTCGGCTTTTTAAAAGGATTAATTAAATTACTAAATATTCTAAAAAATATGATTGAATAAACTTTTTTTATAAGCATTTAAAAGAGAAGAAAATAAAAAAATAAAATAAAATAAGTTTTTCATAAATTAAGATTAATTGAAAATAGTATAAAATTTTCATCTCTTTAAAATAATTAGAATTCAATTTTTATTCATCTCAAAATTTTTGTTTGATTTTGATTCCTCAAAATATAAAATACATTTTTTTTATTCATGTGTCTATCTTTATTAACTTATTACTAATGTGGCTAACGAAGTTCTATATAAGCACTATATACACTTGAATTTTAGGTTGCATGGTATCCACATGATAAGTAATAAAGTATAATTTTAGTATATAATTCAAAGTTTCATTTATTGATAATTTCATTTTAACAACATCACGTAATATCATTCAAACAATTATAAGGAATTAAATATATAAAATCTTTTAGGCACAATATCTAACTCCCTTCGATGTCTAACAAAGTTTCAAAAATTAAAGTTTCATTTCAACAACCTATGAAAACAAAGTATTCTAACTTTATTAATTAATACATAATAATGTTAGAGAACACACAATAGAGGTTTTAATACTTAATTTAGATTTTAGTCATTCTTTGAGCGTAAGACAAGTTTATCTTTGTTGTAATTTGACCTGAAAATTTGTTAGGATAATTTATTTGAACTTAAACTTAACCCAATCAAAATGATAATATTATGGGACAAGATTGAATATCCAAAATTTGAAACTATGTTAGCTATTAAAAAAATGTTAAATAATGTACTTAAAATATTTTATACCTTTAATTCCTAATAATGGTTTGGATGATACTATGTGATGTTTATTGGTGAGGTGAAAATGCCAATAAATGAAACTTTGAATTAGGAGTTAAAATCCAACTTTAAATTTTGTAGAGACTAAAATTAAACTATTGGATTTTACAAAGACTGAAATCAAGCTTTTAAATTTTATAAACTAAAATCAATCTTTAAATTTTAAGACTAAAATCATACTTTAAAAATTTTATAGGAAAAAAATTACTTGTTACATGTGACCAAAAAAATCTTGTAAAAAAATCTATGTTTACAAGATTGACGTAGAATTCTGTCAATCATGTTATCATTAAATTAATAAAATTGGATACGTAGATAAAATATAATACATTTTATATTTTTAGGGATTAAAAATAGACAAGAAATTTTAGAAAGGAAAAAACCAATTTTTGATTATTTAAAAAAAACAAAAACATATTTTATAAAAATTAACTTATGAATAAATTAAAAAATAATAAATTTTAAAATAATTAATATGATTAAATTTTTACAAATTAGTCTTAACAAATTGATAAGTTTATTCTATTATTTTCTATTTTTTCTCATATAAATATTAAAAAAATTTAATCCAAAGCTTTAAATGATTTTGGTAATTATCTAATCTGTCAGGTTGACTTCTATTTTTGTACTTACAGTATCACAAATAGGAAAAAATCAGTGAACTTGCCGGATCATATATTCATCAAAATCGTTTAATTAATCCTTTTAAAATCCCGAATACAGTAACTTTTCTTAACATGTCATATAAACTAAACATTTCATGTTCTATTTATTTCAAAATAAATTTATTGTAATCAAAGAAACCATCCTTTCAAGTTTCAACCGTCTGATCCTAAACACGTTATTATATTTAATTATAATAATTCTAATGATTATAACAAATATATATTTATCAAATTAATCAAATATATAGTTAAATTTTAAATGAATTTTAATTTTATATAAAATCATAATAATTTTAATAAATATGATGAGATGTTTTCTATAATTATGAAAACTTTTTGTTCATTATCAACACTTATAATAATTATGGTAAATATGTATTATAATAATAATTACTCTACCAATAATAATAATAATAATAATAATAATAATAATAATAATAAATAAATAAATAAAAATAATAATAGTAATAGTAAAAATAGTAATAAATAAATAATCAAAATAAAATAATCAAAATAATCAAAATAAAAAGAATGAAATAATAATAATAATAATAATAAAATAATGATAAGAATAATAAAATAATAATAACAATAATAATTATTGTTATTATTATAATAAAAATAATAATAAATGAAAATAATAATAATAGTCATAAGAATAACAATAATAATAATAAATAATAATAATAATAATAATAATAGTAATAATAAAAATAATAATGCAAATAAAAATAATAAAAATAAAAAAGAATAATAATAATAATAATAATAATAATAATAATAATAATAATAATTTTTATTATATTATTTATTTAACTATTGCACTATTTATATTATTCTATTATTTTTAATATTATACTTCAAGATTTTTAAACTATTATACTAATTGACATAATAAAAATATGACATTTATTTAAGTGTATACTATTTTTACTTTATTTTAAATGTGACTAAAAATATTTTAAGATATAATAAAAAATTAATAGTAGAATACTCAATATGAAAAATATTGAAACTAAAATTTATACTTAGGAGGTGTATTGGATTGAGATTTTAAAATACTATTTTAGCAAGAAAAAATCTTGTGGATTTTAGAAGATTATATAGAAATGTAATGACTTATAAGATTTTTTTAAGATTTTAAAAAACTTTTTAGATATGTAAGATTTGTAGTTTGGATTTTAGTGGATTTATATAATAAGAATTTATAAGATTTTAAAAGAATTTGTAGATTTATAAAATTTTAGAAGACTTTGTAGATTTATAAGATTAATCATCTTAACTTGTAGTTTATCCAAGATTAAGTTCTTCCAATTACATCTTAAAGAGTGAGTCCTTCTTTACTTTAATATTAAGCAAATCAATTGTCATATAATAAGTTTTGTCATCCAAATTTGATATCTCTTTTATATTATCCCAAATATTACTATTGTTCTCTCTATTTCTTTTTTTCATTTAATTAGATTTTTTTAAATTGACAGCAATAGTCTTAATACCAATAGAAACATTTTCAAAAACTTTGATTTTATAGTTGGTTTCAACTCTGTGTTCTCATATCTATTTCTATTATATTGACTTGGTTTTTTAATGGGATGGTGGACTACATTAGCCACGTGATGGAGGCAGGTAAAGTGGTTTATAGTAATTTGATACTACAAAAACTATCATTGTTAGGATTATCAACTCAACAATTGAAAAATTATATATAATAACAATTATCCTAGGTAGTGTAATTGAATCACCACAATAGGTGAAAAAAAATTATACAAGACTTGATATACATAATGAATTCAACCAAACAAGTTGCTAAAAACAATAAATTGATTGTAGAGAATACATGTAGAATTGGAAAAAAAATGATCATGTAGAAGAAATTATGTGGGAGGAAAAGGAAAAATCTGGCATCAATAAAAAAAGAAAGTCTTAAGGTTTTAGGTGAAATTGTTGGATTAGTGTGATATTTATACATCAGTAGTAAGTCATACAAAATCCACCATACAAAATAATCTATCGAAATCTATATGTTTTTGATAACCATTAGATTTTTTATAACTCATAAAGAATCTCAATTAAATACGTCTGGGTTGCGTTATCTTTTTAAAAAAAATTTCTAATAATCCTAATTCAATACCAAGATTTTGTTACCTTACTTGAATACTACTAAATTTATTTATATTATCTAAAAATCTTGATTGAATACCAAGAAATTTTTCTATCCTGAAAAGTCTTTTAAGATCCTTTAAAATCCTAATCCTATACATCTCATTAAACTTATTGATCTATAATATAAATTATAAGAGTTTAAAATTAATTAAAAATCTAAAACTGTAAATACCCAAAATATTTTTATCAATAAAATAAATTAATATTTATAAACAAATATTATATAATCATATTCATTTATATCATTTTATATTTATTAGTCACTTCAACATATAATTTATCAAACACTTATAATGCAAGTTTGTTTAACCAACTTTCAATTATGAGCTTCTAGCTAGTTTTTCAATTTTCAACTAGCATTTTAACTAGTTTTGTCAAATATAGTTTTTATCACTAATTCTAGTTAGTCTAATGTTGATATGACTAACAAAAAAAAATTATTAATTAAAATAACTAAGGTAACAAAAAACATTTTAAATTAAGATAATTAAATTATTTTTAGATGTACAATTAAATTAGTTAATATATTTATTATTTTATATAAATAAAGTAATTATATATAATTTATTTTTAATATATTAAAAATAATGATCATTATTACTCTTAATGTTTTTCTTAGTTCTTACTTTTCAATTAACTAATGACTATGTTTGTCATGTTATTTTAGGCTAACTTCTATTACTAGTTGAAAAGCTTGCATAACTTTATTAGTAGTGTTTTTATAGGAGCTTGTAACATTTTATGAAAGTTTAAGTAGCATTTTTTTTATACACTATTTCAAGTAGCATTTTTCAAAACATTAGCTTCTAGATATTTATTAAAAATTTTATTAAATTTTTATTTATCCTTTTCTATATACGGTAATATTTTATTATATTCTTCTTTTGTTTTTTCTTCTTTCACTCATAAGGTATGATTTTATTATTTTTACTTTTGTTTACGTAAGGAAGAATTTTATTATTTTTACTTTTGTTTACATAAGGAAGAATTTTATTATTTTTGCCCTTTTATTATCCTATTTGTTTTAACCATTGTTTTATTTATTATATTTATTTTTATTATATTATTCAGTATTATACTTCAAAATATTGATATTGATAGATTATATGTTTGTTTTATTTATGTTTGTTTTATTTATGTTTTGCTAATTTTTTTATATTGCACTATTTGTTTTCACCATTATACTATTTAAATTAATTATTCTATTATTTTTAACATTATACTTCTTCATTTTTTTTTGGTACAATATTTTTTTGTACAAATAATTCAAGATATTTTAATCACAACACTAATTAACATAAAATAAGATTAAAAAATATATATTTTCTATCATTTTACATTTATCAACTATTTCAACATATAATTTTATCAAATACTTATAATTTAATAAATTAACTTAACACATTTTAGCTACTAGCTAGCTTTTTAACTTGCAACTAGTTTTCCAACTTCCAACTAGCTTTGCAACTTTCAGAAAGCTTTTGAGCTAGTTTTGCTAAAATATTGGCCTAATTTTGTACTTTTTAAAAAAATTATAATTTAATTATGTTCTTTTAATTTACTTTTAGTATATTACTTTTTATGTAATTTTTACATTTCAATTCATTAATTTTGACTTATTGTGATATAATTGATTTTTTAATATATCTCAAAAAGTGATTTTGTTTGTGTTAGTGTAAACTCTAGTGGTCAATACTTTAAGGTTTTATTTTTTGTATCTTGTTTAATTACAATGAAGCATTTTATTTATTGTGTATGTGTTTAAATATAATAATAAAGTAAGTAGAATAGTTTATTTGATACTATTCTTAAAACATCCATGGTCAAGTACTATTAATAATAAGGACAAACGATAATGCATTTAGACTAGCATGTGAGTAGATCAATAACCGTGTATTGTAGGTCATGGATATGAGATATCAAGTTTTCACATGGGTACATTATTGATGTAATAATGTATTGGATGAAGGAAAAAAGAAACCACATAAGAATGAAGGTTGAATTGTGCGTGTAATTTTTAAAGCACTTTTCGAAAACATAATAAATATTGGTTTACAAAAGGTGTCCAAAGGGATCGTCTAAAACATGTAGAGCAAGAATAAAGATAAGGGAGAGGAGATAACACAACTATTAAGTCAAACTCAATTTACAACCAAGTATTCTCAACACCCTTTTAGATTATACAATACTTGTAACCTACCTAATTACAAGCAAAGTCAAGTATACTTTAACACTTACCCTCTTCAGGCTATCACAAAAACAAAAAGAGTTTTACAAAGGATATCTCAACAGGTGAGCATATGAAAATTACAAAACAAAGCTTGATTGTGCTTAGCAAAGCAAATATAAAGATAAGATCAGAGCTTTTATACTTAGAAAACTTTTACAAAGCTTTCTAAGATGTCGTTGTTGCTATTTCTTACTTGATAAGGTATAGAAGGATGTAGAGAAGAGAGTCATTATTCTGCATGGAGAGAGAGAAGCATCTATGCATTAAATATCAAAGATGAACTTTTGTAAAGGTTTTGTCTTCTTCTAAGGACAGAGAAAAATGTGCAGTAGAAAAGTTATTTTTCTCTTTCCTTAAACATGCTTCCTTCAATTTATATGTAGAAGATCATTCTACTTGTTTCTTAGATTATAGAAGTTGGGTAGGAATACTCTTTTTTTTTATTAAGGTTGACTTGTTTCTTCAAAGCTTGATAAGGAAAGTTTTCCTTTTTTGAAAAATGAAAGCACAATAAAGCATAACATATAGATAGATATGAATGTTTAAAAAATTTCTTAAGTATAGAGTTATTAGAGATACGAGGTAGCATATATGCATAAGATAAAAACCAAGTTATGAGATATCATAAGCACACAAAATGATATGTACTTATATAAAGAGAGATAACTCAATCAACTTTAGACGAGGTCCTTCTATGGACGATAAATTCTTTTGGATGTTAATGGTTATCTTGTCAAAGAGAAGTTCTAGTTTTTTTGGACGCAACCTTTTTAACATAAAGATTGTGATGACTCGTTGTACTCTTGAAATGTTGAGTACTTATAAAAAATATTAATCATCACTCTTTAGTCATAATGTTTGTTATCATAAAAATATATAGGAATTTTGGGTGCATATAAAAAATGCTCCAATGTTAGATTGACCTGCTATGCGAATGCTATATAAAAGAGTTATGAAAGTGTCATAAGCAATCTCAAGGTGACTATGGTGTATATAGTCTTTAGAATTGAAGTCATTATGATTCCTAACATAAGGATATATTTGCTTTAATGCCATCAAACACCACTTGCAATAAGGTGATTATAGAGTTGGTAGTTGAACATACAACAAGTCATGAAGAGGGATATGAGTGATCTTGATATGAATTTGTCCCTCCTTCACAATAAGGTAATATCTTATTTACTCTTATATCCACTCAAGTATCAAGAGATAAAGGAAATTGAACCATACAAAGGATGACATAATTTATGCCTTGAGTTCAATGATGATATTGAAACAAAGGGACTAAATTACACAAGAACATATTTTGTGAAAAAGTTATGATCACAAGATATTCTTATTATTTGGGTAATGACGATGCATTGCTAGATACTTCTTATTATTTATAATATTAAATAAAGACTTAATATTATGTCCAATGTAATAAGAACTTGTAGGGTCACATGCATATAACATATTGGAGGAGAAAAGAAATATTAAATTTTGACTCTAATATTTCTGATTGAGCTCATTTATATTGAGCTCTCATATTAAGAAAGGTTAATGAGAGACAACTACATCATTTATGAGCCAGTTTAGTGCATGAGCTTACTATTGCTAGGTAAAGCACTAAGTGATTCCTATATAAGGGAACCTCCTAAAGCGCTAAAACATACTCAATGATTGAGCAATTGCATATCATACTAGTATGTGTAAAACCCTAGCCACATAAATCCTAGATGTCATTCCCTGAAGCACAACTAGCATTGTCCTTTCTTCCATTAAACGACCAAAGTTTATTCATGTGGACCACATAAAGGTTCAGCTGCCTTGTTGGACTACCTTCCTATGAGAAAAGTTCATCACACTACAAGAGGTAAATATTTTATCATAGTCTTATGAGTTTTTCGCATTGTCCTTAGAATGAGAATTTTTTTGTTGCATTTTATTTCCCATTTCCCAATAGTCTCTAAAGACAAAAAAAAATAAAATATAATATATTAAAAATAAATTATATTATAATTAGTCAAAATTAATAAATTAAAATGTAAAATTAACATAAAAATAATATAAAATTAAATTATAAATGTATAAATAAATTATAATTTAAAAAATATAATATTAAAAGAAAATTAGTGAATTGAAAAATAAGAATAATATTAAAAGTAATAAAATTATTGTTTCATTATAAAGTCCTAGGTTTTAATCTTCTTAGTGCCATTTTATTTTTTTTACTTTGTCAAAAAATCACCATAATAACCAATTATCATCACAATTGTTAAATATTGTTAAATATTGTAAAAGTAAATGCACGAAAGTTAATTATGAAAAGATTGCTTGGATTTTCCTAATTTGTGATAACATATATAAACAATGTTGGTCATAAAAGCATTATGTGCACATAAATAAGTAAATACATCAATTGAAAATGTAAAAGTCATGTAGTATTCATTAGAGCTAATTTACATATAGGAGAGCTTTGCCATTTGGCACATATATCAAAAGGGTTATGAGAGAACATAAAAAAATATTGAAAACCTAAAGATGAGGGCCTATAACAAATTGTCCAAGAACATATACATCAAAACAACAACTAGAGATGAGGATACACCAAAACTCCCTAAGCTTGACCCTACAACTAAAACACCTAATAGAACAAATGACTAATATAGTGAGGGTGTAAAGGAAGAAGCTCCATCACACTCATGAGCTTCCGAAGGAGTAGTCTTAAACAGTGGGGATGAGGACCAAGATAGGAGGGATAACAACTATTGTTCCTAGTGAGCTCGTCTCACGTAAGATGCGTTAGCCAACTCCACATTGTCGCTATCAACAACCATATGCTCATGTAGGTGAAAAATGTAACAAAGAACTAAGGAATGCTCGCCAACATGTATTCCACTATCACTTCCTCTCTATACCATACTCTATGTTCCACAAGGTTAATCCTCTAAGCTCTTCTTGTACCTTATTATGGCCACCCTGAAATGTAGACTGAAGTGACCTATGTACATGCGACTCCTCAGAATGCTATAAGTGTTCTAGACTCTATGGTGATCTCGACATTTGTTCTCAATAAACATGTCATTCGAGGCTATCATAGTCATACACATACAAAACAAATATAAGGGTAAGTTTATGCTACAATACTGTTATACCTTAAGAAAGCGTATAAACATACATATCACACATGCACACATACACCTAAGTATACATACATATATATATACTACTCCATGGATATCTCAATAAGTTGAGCAATCATTCCCGACAATTTCCTTAACATAACTTTCGTCAATGGAGCCCCTAGGACTTATGCTACTTTTCGTTGGGAAAAGAGGAACATGATCCTATGAGTGAAACTAGTCAAGATATACCATGTGGGTAGTGGCTTCACCATAGCTTAAGGTTTGCAATGACCTTGACCCTTTACGAAATTTTCCCGTCCATTCTATACTTTAGGTCCCTAGGACCTTCAAATCACTTTCCCGCACTAGTTGAGAAACTCAATTAGAGTATCAACTCGTGCGATCCCTAACTTACGTGCCTACTCATTTTAGCATCCTTAGTCGGACTCAAAACATACCACAAAAATGATCCCTAATCACTTCCAACTTCCTTAACTTTGATACCCATAAGTTGTATCCCCTATCTCCTCATGGTCATCTTAAGGAAAGTTGGATTATCACCATAACAAGAAATGGTTCAACAACTAATTCTTCAAAATAGGTTCAAAGCTACACCTTATACTAACAACAACATATATTATCCATTTGTCCATGGATAACAATATTTTAAGGTTTATGAATTTCATATCTTTAGAGTTCCACTTTATTCTTTTACAACATCCTATCCTAACATGGTCATATATGTCTTCTATTAAGATTTTTAAGAAGTTAAGTTAAGTAGAACGAAGATGAAAGATTATGCTTTTTAAGGAAGACAAGTTTTCTTGCTATTACTTGATTTGTCCAACGAATAGGATGTCTCACCCAACGAATCCTACTCACGGTGAGGGTAGACTTTCAGGTCTATGTACTCTTGCTCGACAAGTACATGACTCACCCAATAAATGGAGCCATAAAGAGCTCCTATCTTGTTTAGTTTCCCAATGAATGCCTTAGTCTCCCAATAAGCCAAGCCACAATGACTCAACTGCTAAGTTTTCTTCTCACTTGCTAGCAAGGTATCCTCCTTTCCCAACTAGAAGAGCCATAAAGAGCTTCCTTAAAGAAATATAAACAATTGGTTTAATATATACTGATATATAATAGTGCATGCTTTGTATATATGTTAGATAGGTTATAGTTATTTCAATTTTTTTATTAGTTAAAATTGAAGAAAACAAGAATCATACAAGAAGCGGATTGAATTGTGCCTGTGATTTAAAAGCACTTTTTAAAAACTTTTGCAAATATAAGTTCAAAAAAAATTTTAAGAATAAACTGTCCAAAGTGTGTAAGGATAAAACAGAGAAAGGGATAGAGACATCAAGACAAGATTTTATCCTATTTCACCCTTCCATAAGAGCTATGTCTAGTCCCTTAAACAAGAATGATTTTCCACTAAATCAACAAGACTTACAACCAAGTATTCTTAAACCTCATCAGGTTACTACAACCAAGTAACTTAAGTATTATTTGTCATTTAGCCTATCTGGACTATCACAAAAATAAAGAGTTTTCCAAAAAAGGTTAACTAAAACTTTGTTTACACAAAACATATATACTTTAGGATCAGAACTATAAAGCTTAGAAAAACTTTTACAAGGTTTTCAAAAACATTGTCCAAAGGCATTGAGTACTTGCTTCTTGCTTCTTCAATCTTCAATCTTCATAAATGATATATATATCTTGCATGAAGAGAGAAGCATGTTTGCATTAAATGTGAAAGATAGTCTTTTTGCAAAGTTGCTTCAGACTTTTGTATTCTTCTGAGTATAGAGAAAAGTTGTAGCAAAAAAAAATTATTTTCTCTTTTTCTTACATGTGCTTCATTCTTTTTATACGTAGAAACACATTCTATTTGTTCTTGTTCTTATAGAAGCTTTGATTTGAACATGTTTTTATCAAAGTTGACTTATTTCTTTAGAGCTTAGAAAGGAAAGCTTTCTTCTCTAAAAAATATAGCACAACCATAACATAGTAGAAAATGAATGTTTAAAAAGTTCCTAGTAAAACATATATGTTTAGATGATACAAAATATTAAATATATAAGTTAAAGCATAAGTTACAAGATATTATCAATGTTTAAAAGATTTTGTCCCTTTTTTAGTCTTTAGACGAAGTCTTTTGTTGGACAATGTGGTTGTTCGAACGATGTTGACAAACTTTACTCATAATGAATCTTTTTAGAAGAAATACCTTTATTTGTTGTAATGCCACGTGCTTATGAAAATACTAAGTACTTAATGGATTGGTTGATCACTTTTTAATTATAATGTTTATCATCATCAAAACATCAAGAGGTTTTGGATGCATACTTATCTTGCTCCAACCAAAATATCTTTATGTTGTTAGTTAGAAATTAGTTATGCCTAATGTGCATTTCTATGCATATAGCTGCTTATTATGTGTTTGATATAGTACCTAATTCAAATAGTAATTTTTTTCCTTATCAATTGTTAAATGATCCTAGTAAAACATATATATTCAAATGATATGAGACATCAGGATATTAATTAAAGTGCAAGTTACAAGATGTTATGAATGTTTAAAAGATTTTGTCTCTTTTTTATCTTTAAACAAAGTCCTTCATTAGATAGTGCAAACAAACTTTGCTTAGAATAAATCCTTTTAGACGCATGTACCTTTTGTTTGTTTGTTTGTTGTGATGACATGTTGTATTTCTAAAAAGACTAAGTACTTACCCAAATGGATCGGTCATCATTCTTCAGTCATAATGTTTGTTATTATCAAAATATAAGTAATTTTGGATGCATACTTATCTTGCTTCAACAAGAATATTTTTATATTGTTAGTTAGAGAATTAGTTATGCCTAATGTGTATTTTTGTACATATCGGTGCTTATTATATACTTGATAGAGTACATAATTTAAATAGTAATTTTTTTCCTTATCAATTATTTAAAAATGAAAAAGAGTTTATGTTTTATTTATTTCTTATCTTGCTTCAACAAGAATGTTTTTATATTGTTAGTTAGAGAATTAGTTATACCTAATATGTATTTTTGTACATATAGGTACTTATTATATACTTGATAGAGTACGTAATTTAAATAGTAATTTTTTTCTTATCAATTATTTAAAATGAAAAAGATTTTATGTTTTATTTATTTTAGAAATATATATATATATATATATATATTAATATTAATATTATATTATATTATGTGCTTGATAAAATACCTAATTCAAATAGTAATTTTTTCCTTATTAATTGTTTAAAAACGAAAAAGAGCTTATGTTTTATTTACTTTAGAAAATTATATATATATATATAAATAAAAGCTATTTGCACAAAAAATACACATTAAGTATAACTAAAATCACTTTTTAACAGGCTATAAAGACTAAACACATTATTAAGCCATAAATATAAATATATATAAAAATAGTAAATTACTATAAAATTCAACAATTATACTCCATATTAGAATGAAACATATAAAAAAATTATTAACAATATATAAAAAAAATTATTAGCAACATATATAAATATAAGTGTATTTATTAAATTATATTTTTTTTAAAAAAAGAAGGAAGCATATAACAAATAAGTTCACTAGCAACAAATAATAATAATTTGATTCTTTGTAAAAATAATATTTATATTAATTTAGGTGACAAAATAAAAATAATAAAAAAAAGGGAAAGAAATGAAAACAAAGAATATGAAGCCTTGTATCTTTATTCATGGTAGAATTTTAAGACGAATTACAAGCTATTTTTATCATATCTGTATGTGAAATCAAATAATTATCTTTATTGTTTTTATTTAAGTTATTTTTTAAGAGAATATTTTAAAAAAACATTCTTAATTTTTTTAATCTCTTTTAATCTATTATTTTTAGTTTTAAATTAAATTTAAATATTTTCTTAAAAAATATAAATAATTAAAAATAGTATTGTATCAAAATATAAATTATTTATTATAAATTTAAAATATAACCTATATCTTAAAAATATTTATTCATTATAAATCTTAATTATAATACATTCATATATTTAAAAATAAATATTTATTTTATATGATACACATATTATAAAAATAAACTAAAAATATCTTATAAATTAATAATAAGATATTTTTATAAGTTATCTCTTACAATTATAAGTTATCTCTTACAATTATAAGTTTTTTTCTTAACTAATATAAAAGAAATACTCATATGAAATTTTAATATTTACAATTTTTCCTATCCTCCTCTTTGTCCTTGCGAATCCCAATGTTTGGACACATTAATAAACCTCCTATACACATTTTTTTTTTCCTATATACACATACTTTATTCAACATATCAAATTAACATTTTTTAATTAATGTAATGTATATGAGATTAAATATGATACTTATTTAAGATTTTTAATATTTAATTTCATAAATTTCAAAATTTTTAGTTTTTTTTATGATAGACGTGACATAGATAATTATATGTTATATTCCCACTAAATTTTAATATAATTATTTTAAAAATTAAAATTTACAAAACTTAAAACTAATATAATGTTCAAATAATTAAAATCAAATTTAATCACACATGCATACTTAAAACTTCAAAACCATATTTAAGTCAGCTATTAATATTTCCTTAAACTTCACAGCATGTACAGCGTCAAGCATATGACACCTTTTAACAACAGTAAACACCACTTTCTTTTTCACACTCACTTCTCATTTCCCGCCACAAAATTTTCCCTCCAAATCTAATTCTTTCAAAACGCCACCGTATCTGCTTCCTTCCCTGCTCTTTCTTCAACTTCAACTACAACACAACTTTGTTTTCTTTCTCTTGCCTCATTCTCTATCTCACATCAATGGAGTTAGATCCAATGACACGCTACTCCGATACCCACCGCATCGTCCTCCTAATCGACGTTACCCCACTCCATCACCACGAACACTACACGAAACGTCTCGTTTCGTTTTTCGAAACCCTACTCTCCTTCCCTCCACTTTCCACCTCACTCTTCGCCTTCAAGCTCTTCTTCTCTTCGCTCTCTCCTCTCCTCTCCTCTTCCAAGCTCCATCCCTTCCTCCCCAATCCCTCCCTCTCCTTTGACCTCCCTTCCTCCACTCTCCTCCACCTATCCCACACCCTCTCCTCCCTCCCTTCTCTCCACCCCCTTTCCACCCCCAACGCCTCTCACCTCGCTGAATCCCTCTCTCAACTCCTCCACGACCATCCTTGGGAACACCCGGATCACACACCCCATGCAATTCCCCCCAATTTAGTCCTCCTCTTCTCCCCCTCTTTCACATCCTTCACCTCTCTCGCCTCGTTCCTCAACACCGATACCAACCTCGTTGCAGACACTGCTTCCTTCTGCGAAAATCTCTCTTTGTTTTTTGGCAATGTAAGTCGTGCGTTTCGCTCCCGGGGGATTCATTGTAGTTGGATTAGTATTGATAGTGAAATTGAGAGAATTGAGAATGGTGAGGTTAGAGAAATATGTTGTATGCTTGAGACTGGGGTTGGGAGGCTCGGATGGGGGTTTTGCTCTTTGGATTCTGTTCTGCTTGGTTCTGCTCTTGTTCCGTTTGGCTTGGTTTATCCCAAAATTGGAGGTTCATGGGGTTCTGATTGTTGTTCTTCTAGGGATGTTAATGTTCGTGTGCAGTTGAGTCTTCGGATTTTGGATGTGAATGAGAGTCCCATTGAGTACAACTGTTGTGATCTTGAGTTTGTTGATGTTAAGGCAAATTTGCAAGGTTGTGAAAGGAGGGAGAGGTTTTGGGAGCTGTGTTTGGAGGGAGGTGTAAAAATGGAGGTTAAGGTTGTGCAGAAGTGTGACGCTTTTGTTGGGGTAGAGGAGTGGTTGACTGATTCGATTCTAGTGCGTGGGGTTTTTGGGGAATTGAAGAAGAAGGAGAAGGGTGGTTTGGATGGTTTTTTTGCGGATAGGGTTCTTGAGCTTGTTGCAAGTGAGTTTGGTTGTCGGTGGCAGCGAAAGCTGGTGCCCGTTTGGGAAATGCTGTTGAGTTTTCTTTACAGGGAAGGTTGCTGGGCATTGGTGTCTGTTACAAATGGCAAAGGTAGTTCGTGTATAGGTGTTCTGAGGCCTTTTACTGTGTTTGCAGCTCTCTTGTCTGTGTTAGGGGATCCACATGGGGCTTGTGGTGAAGCAAATGTGGCACAATATGTTGGGATGGTGAATGATGAGATTTGCAAATCTGATCGCAAATTTAAAAAGAATGAGGATTTGTTGGATTCTCAAGGTAAGAAGAGGGCTGTGGCCGTTGAGGGTCATCAGAGAAAGAAACTGATGGATTTGAATACACTTGGAAACCTCACGTGGCGCTCGTTCTGTGAGTCAGTGTATGATCAATTCGAGACAGATTTGCATAAGGTTTATTATGTCATGATGGAAGGTAACAGGTCTAAAAAGTTGAAATTTTTGAAGTGCTGGATGAAACAGATGAAGAAATCTGGCTGTTCGGATCTAATTTTGTTAGAAAAACCCAAGCCAAATCCTGTAGTTGCAGAAGAGGCTAACAGTAAATTGAATGACTTACCTCAAAATGGTGAACAGCCAATCTCCTCATTTGCCTCAGCTGAAATTAACCCTGAGCCAGAGGCTTCGAGAACACAGGAAGATGCCATGCTAGACTTTAGGTCAGAAACATCTGAAACATTTTTCAGCAGTCTTGGCGACAGGATCAATCGAGGAATTGAATCTGAAGGTGTAGACATGGGGGCCTTGGCAGAGCGACTTGTAAATGCATCTATATATTGGCTATATCAGAAGGTTGATAGGGAAAGTGTTTCTCAGGGTCAGTCTCCTTTGAAAGATCATAATGCTTGTAGTAGCATGATTGCATCTGAGCTGATAAAACTTCTATTAAGGGAGCCCAAGGAGATAGCCGCAAAGCATAAAAGCCAAAATCCATTCTCTCAGTCTCAGGCATTTGATTCAGGACCTGCTACACCTATTACAGAACATGTAGTTAGAGAGTATCCTTTGATAAAGTTTCCCTTAATTTTGCATGTGATGCGTTATTTGTTTTTTTAGTTTTATTAAGCTGTAATTTTGTGAACTTATGTTCCATGTTTTTTGGTTTTTCCTTAGTGAGCATTAGATATGAACTGCAGATTTTATTTCGGATGGAGATTTTACAATCAGAGGTTGGAAGTGGAGTTGAGGATTCCTGCAAACAGAAGTTTGTAAAACAAATATGCCTGCTTTTAGAGAACATTCAGTGTCACATGGAAGTGGGATTCTTTGGTGATTGGACTCTTGAAAATTATGTCACAAAGATCATCAAAAACAGGTGCAAGTTTATACAGCGTAACAGAGATGTTTTAGATTAAATGTTGATTGATGTTTCTTCTGAAAAGTTATAATGTGCTTTAGCACAAACTATGGAGTTTTGTGAAATTAGTAGATTCTCTTTCGACTGTGAACAATAACTCAATTTATTTTCATTTGCTGCAATTATGCTAATATATTGCATCTTTTTGCATGCTTGCCAGTTTGCTATGTACCAGAGATGGAGTTGAAATGATTTCCCCAAAACATTACTTTTATATGAAAATAACTCTACCTTTTCTGAGTTATTACTAAATGTCTTTCATCTTATCCCCACATTTATTTGTCCAAACTCCAAACCAGAAATAAGAAAAAATTGTTACTTTTTATCTTTTTCCATGGATACAATGGAATTAAGTTTGCATTGCATGAAATAGAGAAGCTAGTTGACTTATGATAGTGAAATCCCTAAAATTCAGGTATTCTCTCACTCTTGAAGATGTGGTTCAGAAAATCTACAACAAAATGGACCTGCTGCTCTTTGCCGATGAGGATGAAGCCCCAAATTGTTTACTCAACAGTGAGGACAGCAATAAATCCTTGAACAAAAAAGCATACAGAGATGAGGTAGGTGAAAATGATGTCAGTAATCAACCTATTTCAGCAGAAAAGGAGCCCTTTCAGTTGCAGAAGGATGGCAGTGGAAGATTCCAAGGGATTGTAGATGGTGACCATGATAAAAAACTAATTGAAGCTAAGGTGAGGAGAGAGAGGGCACAAAGATTTTCATCTTTTACAACTTGGAAGCCTGTTTTGCAAAGAGTTTGGGCCCCAAAGCAGAAGGGTATGAAAACCAAGACAGATCCACTTCAAAGGGTGCCCAAAAGGAAGGAGCGAGAAAGGGCAAGCTATGGCACTGTATGTGAGACCCCAATGTCAGGAAATAAGCGTTCAAGCCCAAGGACATGGGGTTCAAGTCCAAGGAAAAGGGGTGATGACAATGGCCGGGCTTATGGGAGTCAACCAAGTGGCTCAGTTTCTAAGGCATTGTTCAAGGATGATCTTTGATGTGAGTAAACCATGCTTGGCTTCCATAGAGAAATTGTATATGCAAACTTGCAGAGCAGAATAACTCTTGACAGGTGCTTCAGTGTTTGACCACAAATGATGGAATGTAAATGACTGGATTTGGAGTTAAATTTGCTTTCCCAGTGTCCTCGTTACTTGTATACTAACATGATCAATTGATTCACTACATTATGATTTTTTACTGGGTATATTATTCATTTGCTCAACAAATATGAACCATGTATTTATTCAATGCTCAAGTCTTTATCTTTACAGCTTCTGAACTTTTTTTTTGTGAACTCATTTCCTTTTATGACTCCACTCCATTGGGATGCAATGATGCATACTTAGTAAGGAGGTAAGCATGTTAAAACAGTTCTTTGTTCTCTGTGGATACTATCATTTCTATCATATCTATGTGAATCATAAATCATAAGATTTACTTTGTATTCTGCATCTGCTGGATGCTCTTCTTGACTCCATTCAATCTATTTAGAATTTTCTACATGATGTCTCTGAAAGTATGAAGCCAATTTAAAGTTTATCTGGAAGATTGGTCTTTAATTCATATATAAAAGAAAGTCAAATTGGTATCAGAATTTGTGATAATATTCCAATCGGGCATTAGTTCCTCTTTATCTTCTGAATATGAAAAAGTATGCATGGCTTCTAAATATCAATATGTTTTGCTTGTTTGAACATCAAATTAGCCAAATTTATTCTTATTTTATCTCTTTATTTGTAATACCTTTGAGTATGAGTTAATCAAGGGATGTGGGAAATGGAGTGAATCCCTGAATGAATTGAAGAAAAGACTGCTATTTGAAACCTAGGATTGAATCATGTGTATCAAGATTCAAGAATATGATGCTGATGAAGTTGATAATTATGTCGTAGTTGCTGCACTTGATTGTTCTGTTACTGGTAAAGCGATTAAGGACAGAATGGATTGAAAACCCAGGAAATATTGATGTTTATTCTCTAAATTTAATTGACCTGAGATAGACTTTAAAACAATAAAAATTATATATTTGTTTATGGTTTGGACTTGGCTTGTTAGGAGCTCAGTAAGGCCAGAAGTTATATATTAAGCTCAAGAAATTCAATTACAATTTCAAACTTTCTTGTTCAATCATTGACGAACTTTCTAATTCCTTAAACAGTTAGAGAGGTGGAGAGGTGAGTGGTCCCTTATTTAGTAGGAAACTTGGTTTCATGATAATTTGGTTTCTACTTGAGTGTACTTGTGATCATCTCTAATTCTTACACTTCTTTGGCTAGTCATTATCTATTGGTGGGTTCCTCTGGTTGATCATTCTTAATTTCTCACACATCTTGTAGGGGATTATTGTTTGAGGACAAGCAACATTTAAGTTTGGTAGAGTTTGATATTATATATATACTGAATGTATATATATAATATCCACACATACAAAGCTTTATTTATAATCAAATAAAGCTACAATTAAAGAACAAATAATGATAGAAATCCCTAATTTCTAACTATAAAATTTTTCCATATTTTTCTATTTACATAGAATAAAGACATATCTTTAACACTCTTCCTCAAGTTGGAGCATATATGTTATATGAATCAAACTTGTAACAAATGTAGTTGTTGGAGAAGGTGAACAAGATGAAGGATTATTGGAGATAAGAGAGCATGACAAAGGGGTTAGCAAAGTCAAGTGAATAGGCGAAAGAGTCGCCAAAGAAGGGAAGCACGATGGAGGTGTCGTTGGAGTCAAGGGAGCATGGTAAAGAGGTCATTGGAGTTAAGGGAGTGCGGTGCAGCAAAAGAATTGTCGAAGTTAAGGAAGCACAATGAAGGAATCTTTCATATTTGTCTATTTACATAGACTAAATGTATATCTTTAACAATACTTATTTCTATTAGGGCATTACATTTTTATGCATGTATTTAGTGCTTTATTTGATGTTTTGTTCAGATAATTACCTTTTTGTTTGTTTAGGTACTTGTAGGTAGAATTTTAGCTGTGAAACTTGGTTGAATGAAGGAGCATAACTAAAGGTGTCTACCCTCAAAATCTTGCGTATTTTGGAGCAATAGAAGTGCCAACAGTAAGATCTGCGAGGTGCCCGCAGAAAAATTCATGGTTGTGATTTGCGATGGCAATGCACATCATTTGCTATGTTCTCATTCATTGGGGCCAGAAACACGCAATTGGGGTAGCTCAAGATATAAAAAAGAGTCTAGGGCACGTTCTGAAGGGTGGAACTGATTTGGAGAGCTTACTTGAGTGACCTTGGAGATAGGTTTTGTTGGAGATTGAAGAGGGCAAGGTGAAGGACAATTTTGGAGGTTCAACAAAGACCACAGCTACTCAGAGATCAGAGAATGGTTGGTAATATAACTTTTTTACTTACTTTAGAAAGATGTTCAAACAGCTGTTTAATATTTTAGGAATAACTTTAAATTATTTGGTAATTGTTTGAACATGTTTAATAATTACCTCCTTGTTGAATGCACGGGGTTCATTATATGTCTCACTACTCCAAACAGTTAGTGCTGTAGTTTTTCTATTCTGATTACACAGCTTAAGAAAATTTCTACTTCTTTATCTTTTAGTTATTTTTTTATTTTTAGTACTCCAGTAATTTGATGCAGGAGTGAAAGGCAGGGACAGTAGATAGAAACAGAATTAGGGTTGAAGGATAGGAGTATCAAAATTAGGTAAAAAAAGTTCACTAGATTACAAGGAAAATCCTTGGAATGATATCCATGAATGAAAAATATAAGTTTATCTTATATTACACATAGATAGCTCTTTTATAGGTACCTTAAAATTTACTGGCAAGTAATCAATTTTCAAGGTCATTGATAATTTATATAGCATTTTTATGTAAATGCAATTTTACAGTAATTACCATAATAAGGGCATAAAAATGTAAAATCCCCAGAAATAATTCCTACAAGGATTACAATTAAGTTATTGAAAATCAAAATATTATTATAATTGATTGCTCGTATGGTGGCAAAACCGCTTTCATTTGATTGGTCGCCCAATGGTTATCCAGAATGATTTTATGAAAATGCTTCAACTTATTATTATATGCCTCTTTACGAGGAATGAAATTTAACTGATATTGTTGTATGGAATGTGGCTCATGGCTAAGTTTGTATTATTTCTTTTCCTGGCCTCAGGTTACAGAACGGGAGCAGCTAGAGAGCATGATATTGCAGGGTTCTGAGGTTATGAGCTGAGATCGACATCTGCTTTTTCTAGTGTATTTTGTTTTATGGTTGATATTCATCATGTAGTAGTAGTAGTATATATATATGTTCTTGGTGATGCCAAGTATGTTTGGCTTTGTTGGTTTTACAACTTTAGAACAAAGTAACAGTGGTTACCACATTTTAATACCATTGCATATACACTGCAATTTGCTTACAAAAAAGTTAGACTTGGTTGTAGTTTCATAGCCCACTTACTCCTACTGTTCTTTATGCATACGAGTTATACCTTCCTTGCTACATTCATTGTATACAATCACGGACAAAGTGCCATTGATATCTTTTAATGCCTAAAGTCAGATAATTGGACCTTTAAAACAAAAGCTGAAGTTACGCTAAAATCTTGGTAAGATCAACACATGAAATTAATGTCCTTAAACCACAAGTTAGCACCAAACATGTGAAAATGCTCCATGCACTTTGACACCATATGCCATGGTTCAATGCATTTTTCTTTCTGACATTTTATACATTACACAATTTGTTGACTGAAATTTATTTAGACTCGCAAAATCATGTGCATTCAACTTTCCTTTTAATGAATCTCACATAATTTTGTCAGTTTTAATAAAGTTTAGCCAACAGTAAAATGTGTTGAAAATAACATGTTAAAGACAATGTTATTAATTAAATATATTGTAGATGCTATCACTCTGCTGTTAGTTTATCTCCTTCAAAAAGGATCTGGAATTTAATGTGATTAGTCCTCTATAATTTTTTAACAAAGTCATACATCATTTGAATCTTAAACAAGTTTACTGGTTGAAGAATAATAATCTCCACTTGGAAGAGATATGGAGGAGTCGACCCATGGTCCATCTTCTGATTTGTGTCTTTGTTCCACACTTAATTGTGAGTATGCAGAAGAAGCAAGAGTTTGGCTGTCTTGTGATAGCAACTCAAAGGCTTTAAATCTTGCATCTTGGCTGTTCTCATTGTGCATGATTACTGGCGCTTGGATTGGAGATTTTCCTTCAAGCATGCTCACTACAGATGACATGGATGGTCTAAGAGTGGGAGATGGGTTGGTGCATAAGAGTGCCAAGCTCAGCACTCTCATGGCCTCCTCGTGGGAGTACTTTGAACCAAGACTTGTATCCATCAATTCCAGAAGGTTTCCTTGCTCTTGGAGAACATATGCCTATGTAGCAAATAGAAATTTAACAAACCATAAATATAATAGAAACACAATAAATTGTAAAAGAACAAAAGAGTAATTTATCCTTTAATTTAATAAATAATATTTTTCTTATATATCATTTTGTTATTTTATATTTTTATTTTATTTTGAAAATGAGATTTTGTTGCTAGAGATATATATGGCATGTGCTTAGTCATATAGAAATGGGATAAGACTGAGATAAACATGGCAAAAATATTGAACCCAAATGCTCCCACACAGCTTCTGGTTATCTTAAATTCACAAAACCACAAAAAAGTTCAACTTACCCAATCTAGAAGATATACGAACTCCTCCTTTGGCCTGTATTTGGTGTTGCTTTTTCCACTGACAATCTCTAAAGCTACAATTCCAAAGCTATATACATCTGCTTTATCAGTCAAGTAACCCCGCATAGCATATTCTGGAGCCATGTAACCACTAAGACATGTAGTAACCAATAGTCAGTGATTTCACAAAAACAATGAAACATAAGTGTTCCTAGGATCATTTAATTGATTATAATTTCATTTAGGAGACAAATTGAGAACAGAAGTGCAAGCGATATGTTTATGTTACTAAAATTAATGATAAAAATTATGAACCAAGTCTTGGACTCTTGGTTGTTTGCATACTAATAAAAGATCAGCTAAGGCCTTGTTTGGATAAGATTCCTCCTATAGGTAAGTATAAGAAAAAAAATAAAAAATTCGCTCGAAATAAAAACTGATTTTAAATTATGTATAAACTAATTTTAATTTATGGAAAAATTTTATTTTATTTTATTCATATTTTTTTTTCTTATAAGTATACGTGGAGAAGCTTATCTAAACAGAGTTTAGTTATGATCTAAATCTTGGATTCAAGCTAATGGACATGGCACGGTACTAACATTGTTCCAGCTATCCGTGTACTGATATGAGTATTCTCTTCTTCATCAAGCTTAGCTAAACCAAAGTCAGAGATCTTGGCATTCAGATCCTTGCCAAGTAAGACATTGGTTGCCTTAATGTCCCTGTGTACTATTTTCAACCTTGATTCCTCATGAAGATAAGCCAATCCCCTTGCTATTCCCATACAGATCTTCATTCTTGTGGGCCATTCCAAGTGCAGCTTCTGTTCTTCTTCACCTGCCAGAAATGCAGGGGGAAGGAAAGAAGTTATTTTCAGTTATATATTAATTTTGAAGCAGAAACATACAGCACACAAGAAGGTATTCGTTGCCCATGAAGCATTTACCAAAAAGTGCACGAGCAAGACTGTTGTTCTCCATGTATTCATATATTAATAGCAACTGGTTTCCTTCAATGCAACAGCCATAAAGCTTCACCAGATTTGGATGCTGCAAAGCAGATATCATTCCAATTTCATTGACAAATTCACGGTTCCCTTGCTTCGATTTGGAGGAGAGCTGCTTAACAGCAATCACATCACCATCTGACAGCACACCCTGTGATTAAACCATGGCTTCAGTATCATGTTTGTATGTACAATAGTATTATGGTGGGATAAGTGGCATGCCCCAATGTTTTGAAATCATGTACTGATTATGGATCTGTTTGGATAAACTTCTTCATAAGTACTTATAGAAGGAGAAAATAAGGAAAAATGAAATAAGCTTATTCATAAGCTAAAATTACTTATAGGGGGTTGGAGTCGAGTTATTGATGTGAGATGGAACAAAAAAGGGGGATTCTAGTATAAATTAATATTAAAGAACTTTTATAAATTAGCTTAAGCATAAGCTGATTTTAGCTTATGGAAAAGTTTATTTCATTTTTCCTTCTTATTTTCTTCTCTTGTGTGCTTATGGAGAGTTTATTCAAACATGCCCTATGTCATATGATTATGTTAGTTACCTTGTATACAGGCCCAAATCCTCCTTCACCAATCTTATTTGCAGGGTCAAAGTTATTAGTAGCTGCTTTAATTTGTCTTAAGCTGAAATAACCCGTTTTCATATCTAGAAGTTCTGCAACAAGGGAAGATTTATAAATAAAATCACTATTCATATATATTTTTTTAAAAAATCAGCAAATATGAAAAGGGGGGAGGGGGGAGGAGAAAGAGAGGCACAGAAAGAGAAAAAAAAGAGAATCCAACAAATATTTGCAACAATAATGAACCTATATCTGTATTTTCTTTTAAATTTGTCATATTTTGGGTCTTTACAGTAAATTTGGAAGTCATAAAATAATATATATGGATATATTGTACACTGTAAATGTATATTCTTTTATTAACAAAAGGCAATTTACAAGAGAAGCAACTAAGAGCTTTAATTTTGGATTTGAGTCTACCTTTATCTGTTGTATCTTTCCTACCAAGGAAACCCATCTTCCAAAGGGTAACCAGTATCAATATGACAAGGCCACATGATGCAGCAACAATTCCAACAATAGCTCCAGCAGACAGCCCTTTTGAAGGATTCTCAAAGTCTACAACAAAGTAGAAATGCTTATAGAACATGACATAACATGGTAGTTGAAAGAACAAATAATAAAAATTAAATAAAAACTTACTTGGTATCATCTCAATAGCAGATATAAGAGGTCCATATACACCTCTATCAGGAATGGCAGTAGTTCCTTTCCCTGCCCAGTATAAGTGGATTTCCAAGGTGCTATCATCAACATCAACATCAAATTCCTTAGTGATTCCCTTTCCAACTCCACCAGCCGCTTCCCCAATATTAAAATCTTTCAAATATCTAAAACCCTGCAAGATGCAGCATTGAAAATTTCTACCTTCAGTTCAGAACTTCTGTTTTATTTAAATACTAGATATAAAATATCATAAAAATGAAAGAACCAACCAAAAACAAAGTAACAAAATATTTGCTTCAGCACTCACTTGAACTGAAACATCAAATATGCGCCTTCCTAGACTGGTAAAAGTCCGGTCATCAGAAAACATTATCTCAGCAAAGTGGAGCTTCACTTTATAATTGCCCTTTGGCATACAAAGGCCATAGTAGTTAAGTGACAGAGGGGAAAGGCGAGCATTTTGATAGTATTCTGGACCACTAATATTCAAAGAAAATGTATTTTGTGCAATATAATTTCCATTAGCATTTCCCAAATATACTCCTGTGCTGCTATAAGCCCATTGTCCTTCATTTCTAAGAATAAAGTTTGAAATGCCATCTTGCTGGAGGTCACCTACATAGTTAATGCCTTCAAACTCCCCCTGATCTCCTCCACAGTTTATGAACAATGACTTATCTGCAAAGACAGAAAATCTCAGAAGTTCCTCCAAACAGAAACAATCACATGGCTTTATTCACAAAATTATTCTAGTGTATGGAAACATTTTGGCTTAGTTGCACTTTTGGTTTCCTTATTATCATCATTTCTTGAATTCCCATTTTTCTTTTCCGCAAATTTGATCCTCCCACTATTTTAATTGTGCAATTTTGGTTCATCCATTAACTTGCATTGAATGTTTAACAAAAATGTTGATGCTGCACTCTACTACGTTGCCAAGTTAGCATATCCATCTGAAGTGACACTTTATTGCATTGTCATGTAATCATTTTCATTAACTCTTGGATGTCAAGTTAACAGATGAATTAAAATTGTACAATTATAGTAAGGGGATTAAATTCGCAAAAAATGGGAGAACCAAATTCAAGAAATGGCGATAGCAAGGAGACAAAAAAATTCAACTAAGCCAAACATTTTTATTTACTATGTCTCAACACTCACACTGGGGTTTTCCTGCACAAGGAAGGTTCCTCTTCAAACAAAAAGTTCTACAAAATGAATATAGTTAGTTTCAACAGATATGATTCAATGGTGATAAAAAAGTGGAAAATATGCTAAGAACTTACGAAGGTGAAGTTACTGCTGAAGAAGAATGGCTTGAAGCCAAGTTCCTGTTCAGTAATAGTAAAAGGTTAGTATTTACATAGCTAAAAGAAATGCTTACATATTGCTAGACAAAGAGAACCTTACACATCCAAGAGCTGACAGCTAGATGCAGAAGACTTTGTAAAATTGTTGTAAGATAAATCTCTGAAAGTGAACATATGGTAAGATTTAATTTTAAATTTTCATCATTCAATTACTACTCGAGATTAGTCACAAGAGAAAGAACTGAAAGGACTAATATCATTATTGTATATAGTATATGGTGTAATTGTGTAAAGGCTCTAAATTATGCAATTAGAGAAAACGCAATGAAGAATATATGCTAACATATTATTTCTGAAGCTCAGTATCCAGTCCTGAATTTGTCCGCTCAGAGAATTATTTGTCAGAAACCTGCATCAAATCAATAAATAAAAAGCAATCAATTTTTCAGATATTAAATTACTAGCTGAACATATATATGGTATCTTTTTGGCTAATCTTCTGTTCAGGAAATGGAATCTTCACTTACAAGTAGTCTAGCTTATTCAAATCCTGTATTGAATCTGGGATTGAACCAGTCAACATGTTGAAGCTTAGGTCTCTGCAAGAAAAGAAAGATAGTTACAATGGCAAAGTAATGAGTCACATGAGTCATGCACATATACCTTATACATCATATCCTAAGAACAAAATTTTGGGAATTTTTTCAAGCTTCTATTTTGAAATTATAGTCATTTTTGGTGCCTTGTAAAAACATATACACAGCATAACAATAATATGGATATTATTTTCCAGAAATTACTCCAACCAAAAGGATTAGTACCGGCTTATTATTCTATGTATCACACTATGGTAATACAAAAACTATGTTCCAAATCACCCTAAATAAATGATAGATGATCTTTTTTCCCATGGTTAGAGTTTAGTTAAATAGTGTTAAAAATAATCTTGAAAACCATTATCACAACCACCTCAAGATGCGGATGTAAAAATGAGTGACAAATACAGCCAACAGAATTAGTTCACAAAAAAATAGTTTGAAATGATTTAACAATGTTTATATGTAAGTAATACATAAACATGTTCTAATGAAAGTAAACCCTTTGAAACGAATTGGGGGCAGAAAATAAAAAGAGATAAACGGTACAAAATGGAGTGCCTCACCAAACATTTACAACTATTATTAAACAAACAATTTTAAGTTGAAGTGCACATCTAGTATCCCATTATTGAAGTGCAGAAAGAGAAGAAAACCTTAAATGATTGACAAAGTGATGAGAAAAAGAAACTTGAGCTGAATGCCCAATTGATGTAACTTACAAAGTACTCAAGTTCGCCATTTCACCGATGTAATCTGGAATAGGACCAGTGATTAAGCAATTTCTCAATTCCCTGAGTCACAGAAATTTACCATTCAATCGAAAGCCCAAATGAATTCTATAGTTCTTCACAAAAGTAGTTGAAAATGTTAAGTTTAAACTCACAGTCGTTTCAAGTTTTTCAAATCCTTCAGATCAGGAAATGTCATATTTGGTCCATTCAAATCAGTTATTCTCCTGATACAGAAATGTTTCATCATTGAAAAGGAAATGTTCCACAAAGATTACACAATATGCAGATAAATGCTCCAATTCAGGAATATTTTAGAAAGAAGCAAGTACTCACAATTCAGTTAAAAGTTTCAACTGAGATATAGTGGGAGGAATTGGGCCTTCCATAGATGTTCCCTGCATATCCCTATCAAAAATATAAAAAATTAATTAGAAAATAGAAAGGAAGTTAACAATGCCTCATACATCATTTTTACTATTTATTTTTTAAACCTTTATACCAATATAGATGAGAATGTTAATAACCTGAGATACCTACTTTTATCTGACTTAATTATCATCAACTATAACTGAACTATACTAACAGAACACATTTTAGTCTGACATTAAGCATAATATTGAAAATAGGCTAAAATAGAATTTGGATCTCTCACCTGAACTTTTTGTTTCAGTTTGGTCCCATACATTTAAGAAGTTTCATTTTGGTCCCTTAAAGTGTTTTGGACCAATTGGTCCTTCCGTCAGTTTTTTACACTAGCTGTATTAATTTTGGCTAACTGGGCAAATGAGTATTTGAGGTGGCATCTCTCACACATTGTCACGCATTACCAAGTTGGTCAAGTTAGTGTGATGAACTGACAAAAAGATCAACTTGGTCTAACAAAAATATTTTAGGAGGAGTGAAAATTTTTAAACTTAAAAACCAAATTGAAACAAAAAATTTAAATGAGGGACCAAAATTCTATTTTAGCCTTAAAAATAGAACTTGTTTTCCTCTCTAGCAAGAAAAAAAGTCATGGATGGTTCTAAAAATGTTTACTCACAATCTGTCAAGTTTGGTCCAGTTCCCAATGAAACTGGGTATTGGTCCGGATAAACTGCTTCCATCTATCCTACTGCAGAAAATTCAACGAATAATTTTAGAATTTAACAGAGGTATAAACTAAAAAACTAAAAAGATCATTTGTATCGGTTTATGTCACTCACAAATCAGTGAGATTCTTTAGCTTGCTAAATGTTTCTGGTATGGTCCCAGTAAAATTATTTGCAGAAAGAAGCCTGCAAATTCGTATAAAGTAATTAAAAAAATTAGCCTTGTGCAGAAGAGAAAAATAGTAGGTAATTTATAGACATCAATACAGAAAAATAAATGATTAAAATTGATTACATATATAAAATGAAAAGGACTAGAAAGAAAGAGTCTTACAGTCTATGCAACTTGCTCAAATTTCCAAGACTAGGAGGAAGTGGTCCTACTAGTTGATTACATTCTAAGACCCTATAAACATGAATACCAATATCATCATTCAAGTATTCAACCTCTAGTATCAACCATTTTTCAATATAAAAATTAAATTTCTCCAGCACTTACAGCTCCTCCAGACTAGCAATATCACCAATTTCTGTGGGAATTGGACCACTTAGTCGGTTTCCCAAAAGGGACCTGAACCACAGTAACAGTTGAACATTGATCATTTCAAATAAGAAAACATGAAAACTAATGAAAGCCACTGCAAAATTAAGTGAACTTTTGTCCCTCAAAGAATGTTTCTTAGCTAAAATTGTTGCATATAAAACCATTTGTGAGCTTCACCTAACTACTTAGACTTTTAGGAGAAAGGGTCACTAATAATTAGCACAAGATCAAGTGCATGTCTCATCCAAAGAGCCAGACAAAAACACACAGAACAAAGGTATTGAAGACTTACAAAACGACCAGTGAGTTGGGACCAAAATTTGTTGGAAGTGAGCCATTGAGATAGTTGCGAGTAAGATCACTGCACAAGGTATAAAAGTTCTAGTAGTTAATAGTTTTTCACATTCACATAAGAAAAATATAACATGCCTAAAATGCATACGAATGTTAAAATAATGCCATAATTATACAAAAATGCTATTACAACTTTATAGTATCACACATCATTTAGCAAAATAAAGTTTAAGAATAGCTATTTGAAATCACAGGAAGCAATGTGTACAATTGCAAGCAGTTGTGATACCAAGATATGATCAACATTTCTATGACACTGACAACATTTATGACCACACACAAGAGAAGATAAAGAAAACAAAATTTATAATCACTTACAGTACTTTCAGTTGTGTGAGATTTCCAAATTCACTTGGGAAAACTCCAGATATATTTTGACCCTTGAGAAAGCTATCATCGCCAAACTACGGTATTAGTATCCCATAAAGAAAAATAAATAACTAAATTAAGGAGATAACCTTTAAATAAATTTAATTAATATAAGATCATAGAAAATGTGAATGTTAAGAAATGTAGCTAGAGTTTATTTAAACCTATCATACAAGTACTTAGCTCAAGCATATAAAACGACTCGTTACTTCTCTGTAATCTCTTTTAGCTTATTTTAATAAGTTTCATAATAAAGGATATTAAAATAAATAAACTAAGCTTTTATAAGATTAATTTTTATTGAATAAGCATTAATACTTAAATGTGTCACTAAAACAATTTGCTTTACCCTTTGGCCATTATTTTTTCTATTTTTACATCTGTTTACATGATTTCAAGAAAATATCCTTGGCAGAGTTCATCATACCTAAAAGCTGTATAAAATACATAGAAAAAGACATACATGTTATCAACATGACAAACTGTGTTATTTTGGAAAGTGCAATTGCATGTGACATTCTTCATGATGTCATCATTTATACTAATCTGGCCACCAAAGCCTCCATCTGTGCAGGAACGTTCTGTGACTTGCCAATTCACGTTCTCTAGTTTATCCGATATTGCTTGTAGTGCTTTCACTGCAACACGACACAAATCAATTGCCTTAGCACATGCATTTCTTCTTAGGATTAGTTAAACCTTAAAAAACATAAACGACAATTTATTTCTGTAACCAGTCACTAACCTAAATAGGATATATAAATGAAATAATCTTCTCCTATAAATTAATTTTAGAATTAAATTAGATCCAAATTTATATTTTAAAATAACATATCTTAAATCTGCTATCACCGAAAAAAACCTAATTCTCACGTTATAAGAATCACTATGATTCTCACATATACACATTCATTTAAGTATAGATAGAATTAGAAATGAGTAGTTTAATTTGGATTCCATGCATGTTAGTGATAGGTCGTGATAGGTCTTATTGTTATAACATGATTAACAAAAGTTGACCGCTACTATAATTATTTTCATACCTACAAATGATAGAACTATATAAGTATCTTGTCCATGTCAACTTAGAATTTATGCTAAACATTATTTTTCAGGAAATCTTTAATATAATTCTAAATTGTTAGCTTTGAATCTTTTGGTAAATTCTAGATATTGACCAGTCATATTTCAACTCTCTCATGCCCAAAACTTGGAACTCTGGTGGTCAAAGGCCTGACAGATCTTGCAATTCTTTCTCAAAACTTTTATACGTTTTTATAATTTGTAATAATTGCATTTTTATAATTTTTAAAAATTAGTTAGATCCCTGACTCAACTATATCATTGAGGGCTATGATGACCCCATAAAAAAAACTTTAAATTATAGAATTCACTCATAAAATTTAAATAAAATATCTATTTTTTATTTCAATAAATGCAGCAACTAACAAAAGTCAACTTTTTTCTTTTCTTTAATTTTGAACCAAGTCATACATGGTGGCAATATAGTATAAGAAATTCATTTTTGGTTCAAAGATGATGTATGGTTCTTTTCCCATGTCAAAAAAGACAGGATCATTACTACCGGCCATATGGAGAGATCGCACGGTTTTGTTTTAGTTTATAAGTTTCACCAACACTATCTTGAAATGTCTGTTAAATCGTGCATGCAAAGCATCTGAACCTTACTATATCCATAATAATTAAGAAATAGCATAGTCAAAGAGTAGTTAACATTGTCCGAAAGTAATGCGACAAAGATATAGAATAGAGGTTAGAGTAAAAGTAAAGCAATGGAGTCCCTATGTAATATATGAATAGTATTTTCATATATATTTTTACTTATCCCTTTTTATATTATTTAAATACCTTCACAGAACTTAGCTATTAATTAGTTGATGCAAACAAATCAATCTCAATTCAAAAAATTATTGTAATATAAAGCCCATATATGCATATTATAAATTTTTTTAAGTTATTTAAATAATAGTTTGTATAGTGTTGACCATTTTTATCTACTTCATAGCATTTAAAATAATCCTCACATTTAAAAATAATTTTAAAATAGTTCCTTTGGTCAATTTGGTTTAAAACCGTTATAACACAATAATAAATGCTCCTTTAAATATTTAATTTTTAGATAAAATATTTATTTTTAGATAAAATGTCTAATAGATGCTCCTTTAGACATTTATCTTTTATGTAAATTATCTAACAGGAGCTCCTTCGTTTTACCAAGTATTTTTGTACATGCTAATTTATTTTACCTATGGCAGAAATATGCTAAGTTGAATTAAGGCTTTGTTTAATTAGATGGGATCTATTTAAAAAATTTAAAAGTTAAGTTTAACCTATTATTTGTCGTGGATTTGTTAATGCTAGTATGAACTTTTTGGAAGTTTGACTTAGTCTTTTGGCTTATTAAAGACTTATTTTATATGAAAGTTTTTATATAGATGAAGCTTATTTCTAAATAAATTAATTGGTTAATAGACTAATAATTTTTTATATAAAAATAAAATATAAATTATAAAAAATTAAAATCATTATTACTCAAAATATAATATAGAGGTGAAAATAAATAAACTAAATTTATAAGAATAAGGTTTTTAACTTGTTTATATATATGATAAAATTATTTTTAAGTTCTATTTCACCTTCATAATAATTTATTTAAACATGTATTTTAATAATAAGATATCTAAATATGACATAAATTTATCCTTCAATAAATTTATAATTTAATTTTTTCATGTAGATCTATATGTTGAATATTTAAATAAATAAATAGATATATTTAATATATTATAATAAATTTAATATAGTAATTATACTAACAAAAATTCAATATTTATATTTACTTAAGTAAGCCGGTCTGTTAGATAAAAAAAAAAATTGAATCACTTAAAATCTTACTTTTGTAACTACATAGATTTTTATAAAAACGTTAACCTAATTTATTTCTTAAAATTTTTACTTTAGCTTAATATAAACTAAGTTATAGACTCTTATGACACAGACTTATTTCTACCTGAATATAAATATTTATTTTGTTTTAGATGCTCTTTTTTCTGTTTTGTGATACTGAAAGTAAAATCTGTTTAAAAAAATTTGTTAAGTGCGATAAGTATTTTAAAAAATATATAAAAAAAATGAAATGAGTTAAAACATACTAACAATTTATTTTATTTAACTAATTTCTAATTATGTAAGATAAAAGGAGCAGAAACCAATTATCCTTACAAGGTAAGGACTGCAGCAAATAGCAAGTGAAAGCAGAGCCATTCTGTTTTCTCTGCTTTCTCCATTAATGCTGAACTGTCTCCAACGCCAACTTGTTATTGTCAATAAATTCTAATTGACATTTTCATCTTGCAATGTCAGTGACAATAATAGTTAAAATGAAAAACTGCTTCTAACCCTAAATGGCCAAACCCAGTGGTATTCTCAAAATTTATGACTAGCACATGTCAATGCAAAATGCTTGTCCAAAATGTCATTAATTAGCTATTACTGAAAAACATTATT
The DNA here is from genome assembly GCA_025330945.1 of Mucuna pruriens. Lineage (NCBI taxonomy): Eukaryota > Viridiplantae > Streptophyta > Magnoliopsida > Fabales > Fabaceae > Mucuna > Mucuna pruriens. The sequence goes on along the minus strand of JAENHJ010000053.1, from coordinate 299,971 downwards.
TCCAAGGGTACACAACTATAAAATATTAAAATGGGTCATGCTAAATGGTAACATTAGAACAGTGGTTAAAGCATAAATAGATATTTTATTAAAAATTGTTAAAATTCATTAATAATTACAGAAAAATATACTATTACATTTTTTAATAATAAAAAAAATCACATTTAATTTCTTAACAAAAGGCCTAAGGGCACCTCCACTGAGAAGTTCCTTTTTTTTTTTTCTCTCAATAGGAACCAGTCCTATATAAGATTCTCCATTGCAGCTATCCGATTAAGAGCTTTAAGCATCATTGCTAAAGTTTTCTTTTTCAACATGTGATATATTTTTTTATTAAAAAATAATAATAAATAGTTGATAGTAATTAATGTTTTGATAAAATAAAAGAATGTGCAGTTATATGTGAGATCTATTTAGTAAAAAAAATTAAGTTGTTGGGTTGGAGATAAGAATTGCTTAAATTGTTAAAATTAAAAATAAACGATGTAAAATAATAAAATCTATTTAATATATATATAAAGTAAAAAAGAGGAATGCTGACATGGGAATAGACTAATAACACTGGTTAACACTTTTCTTATAAAAACATCCTATGAATAAAAATCGTAATCATAATCTGATTTGTATGCCTCTCATTAAAAAAAATATTATAAGTACTTGTATTATCCGAAAGATAAAAAATAAATACCTAAACGCATGTAGTGGTCCTCCACTCTTGTATTTCTAATTTCCAAAGAACCCTATCTTCTCACATGGGATGTCAATCAATGGGCATCGATCGTTCATAATTTTATTGGATCATCAAAACATTCCTAAGGGACGATAACTCGACGAAGAAAAATCCATATTTGAAAGTATTTCAGAAAAAAAAGCCAAAATTTGAAATAAAGAAGAATCCACCATTACTGGCAGATGAATTCAAAGTCCCAGTAAACAAAACTGAAATGAATTTGAGAATGTAAGATGCATAACCTCGTGCAAAGATCCATAGACACCCATCAAAAGTACCCAGATAGGAAAAACATTGTTGGAAGTTTCATGAAACAAACTAAGTTCTAGAAACGGAAACAGCCAACACAACACAACACCCTTATGTTCAATCCTAAGTACAATGATGCAAAACATTCAATTCCTACTAGAACTCCAACTTCCTATTATTCTCAATGTTGGGTTTTTCACAATTTCTAATTTTTATGTTCATCTATTGCACAAGTGAGAACGGTTAGAAGGGTGGTTAATTAAAGGCAACTTCTTCTCTGCCAAGTTATGAAAAACAGTTTCAAAAGATTTCTTCTGTTGCTCCAATAATTGCACAATGAACAACCAAACCAACCAATTAACCCAACAAAGAGAAGTTCGCGCCTAATTGTGAAAAGATTGAGTTGTATGTGACTAGTATTTTAACTTCTAGTATGGTTGTGGTTATTATATTTTTTTAATTTAAAAAAAATACAACAAAGCAAAAAGTGTTAAAGCGTACCTTCATCTTGCGGTATGAGTTGAGCATTGGATTCAAACACTTGAACGCAATTCAAAGCCACAAACCCCAAGACAAGAGCATGGACTAGTTGGGATCCAGACATAGCAAACCGCATGTGGCTGTCTCAAAGCTTCAAATTCTTTGGTTTTGAGACAGAACCGTCCACAAGGTAACGACACACTAAAGAAAACAACAAGAGTTAGTAGTAGGATTTGTCTCCGAGGTTTCGTCTATTTGTTCAAGGGAAAAAGATGCTTTGAAAGTTGAGATATTTTACCATGAAAAAGAATATATGCGAATTTGAATTGAAAAAGAAGTGTAATGAAAGAAAAAGGGTTAATTACGTATTATTGGTTTTCAATTTCGATGATATGACTTAATCCACAGTCAGCACACGGCATTGGTTGAGACATAATTTTCATGCTATGATTCCCTGCATGCCTGCCAGAGGAGGCGGCGCCCCCATCTTTTCCAATTTTCATTTATCACACTTATGCCAACGTATATATGTATTTTACACTTAATCTAAAATCAATTTATATATAGATGTATTAAAATTGATTCATGTGAAATTTAACTCTGAGTAGTATAAAGTCTATCTGAGTTATTAATAATTAAAAAATAATATTATAATAAATAAAAAATTATGTATTATCATGCATGAGTATTAAAATTTTAAAATATTTAAAATAATAAATATAAAATAATAAAAAGTATTAATAAATATTTATAATATAAAATTATATACGTTAATATTATAGTCTTCAAACAAAGTTTAAACAAATAAAAATAATACTAACAATAAATATAAAAATAAAATTATAATAAATTAATACTATAATCTTAAGAGAATATAACTTAAATTTATAGCAGTGTAAAAATTAAAATAGTAAAAATTAATATTATAAAAAATAATTATAATAAAGAAAACCATATTAACAATTAATTGTTATTATAATAATAAAACAATAAAATAATATTATATGTCACAACCAGATTTTGTGACGAAGCGAAAAGGGAAAATTAAAGGGGATGGGTCGAAATCAATTCGGCCTAGGGAGGAGTTGCCACAGTGTTTTGATTAGGAACGCTGAAAAACCGAGAAAGGGACATATTCTCACTTCAGTCCTCTTTGTTCCAAGGTGCTTCAGTATGGTGTCCAGTCGATCGAGTGGATGCAGGACCTGTGTCTGGGTAGCGGCCAAATGTTATAGAGGACTATTCAAGAATCTAGCACACTCTAGCAATTCAACCCCTCAGTACTTGGCCACCTTCGGTAGAACACTGCAGCTACCACTAGCAATCATCATGGGAAGCTAAGTAAGTACACATCCCAAGTATCCACAATTCAATTCATGTATCGCTACACTAGTTAATCAATGACTAGGTTTGTTTTCCTTTACTGTTATGAATATAATTCCTGTTAGCTTAATTTGTTCTTGTTTATGTCACGACCGTGCATGGGAGGAATAGAGCATGTTAGTTTAGAGGTCGATCAGAACCACTCTAACAACACTATAGGTAATCGAAGAGAACCTACATTAGCCACAAACGTAATCCCTGCCAAACTCGAGGCAGTGATCGTGTAAGCCCTCAGTAAGAAATGAACGAATGTTAGGTGATTGTCTTAGGAAATTAAGTTGGTGAAGAGTTGCTGCATATTAGGAACTGGAACCCAGAACCATCTCATTGATAACTTTGGAATCAGTATAATAATCAATAAGCAAATGTCCAGTTAATTGTAGTTAATCGTAGCTGCCTTTACTTTCCTAGGTAGTCCTTTACTTTCTGCACTTTACTTTACAAGCTTAAAAACCCCCATTTTACTTTTCGTCTACCGCGTCCAAATTCTGCATTCTCGGGTTTGCATCTCTTCAGCCTTGTACATTATAAAACATTGGAACCAAGTGTCCTTGAGAGATTCAACCTAGGTTGTCCCTATGCTATCCATAACATAGGTAATCTAGTATTTTGATAGTACATATAACGACTAAAATCTTAACTATCAAATTGGCATCGTTGCCGAGGACACACATTATATGTTCCTAGTGTGCCGAGTCTAAGTAGTCGCCGAACTTGAGTCTGTAAAGTGTCGTGTCTAAGTATTAATGGTCGTGTCTATTTTGTTTTTAATATATTGACTCTGTTTTTTTTTACTAATTGTTGAGTCTGTTGTTATACTAATTGTTGAGTCTGTTGTTTGCTAACTGTCGAGGCTGTTTTTGTTTGCTAATTGTTGGATCTGTATGGGTATACCTGGTCCAAGTCAAGTTTGAGTTTTTTTATACATGCCAAGTCTATTCCTGTTTGTCAAGTCTAAGTTTGTTGTATGACTAGTTTGTGTCTCTATTTTTGGTATGTGTTTTTAACAAATTGTTGTGTGCCAAAATGTATGTGTTGAATTTTGCATATGCCAGATCCGTATGTGTTAAGTTAGTATGTGCCGAGTTTGCATGTATAGCTGAATCTGAGTGTGTGTGTCAGTGAAGAGTCTGTGTTTTTTTTTTGTGTCTATTGAGCATGTGTGTGGGTGAGTATGTCGCGTGCGTGAGTAATTTTTAGAAAAGAAAAAAAAAAGAGGGCCAATTTGTGTAGATTTTTCTGCATAAATTTTTCTCTTCTTTTCTGTATTTTGCATTCATTTTTCTTTTCTACATAATTTTTTACTGTATCGTACATTCATTTTCTACATCATATTTTTTTACTATATCTTACATTCATTTTTCTGTATCATTTGTTACTATATCTTGCATTCATTTTTTTCTCTGCATAAATTTTTTTACTCTATCTTCATCATTACCTTCTTATTTTTCTGAAATTTGTTTTTTTATTGTATCCAAATCATTTTATTACTTTCGGTTATTTTTTTTTGTACGTAGGATAATCCATTTTCTTCTTTTCTGCACAAATTTTTAATTGTAGTGGCATTTTGTTATTTTTGTATTTCTTTATGTTAATAAGACATGTGCATCCCATCTTGATACTAGTACCGATTTTAATTCCGCTAATCTTTGCCATCCTGATATTAGTACCAATTTTCATTCTGCTGATCTTGGTAATTTTTGACCCCTGAGGAATAGGATACACATGCTATGATGTACCAACCGTGGTATCCTCGATATTCCAACTAGGAACAAAGTCGGTCAGGGGAACATTATCAGTCTGGACTAACCCATGTGTTACTTGAGTTTCATGATTTTATAGGTAACACTCAACACTGCTTTAGGGGACCTATTGCATCTAGAGTAAGGAAGGAGGTAGTTGCTACTGGCAGTCAGAGATTGGAAGATAACCTAGAGGAATTGACCTCTCTTGTTAGACAGCAAGCAGCTAGACAACACCACAATAGGCCACCAATGCAAGAATGTGGTATGTGTGGTTCTGTAGGACATCCAACCAATGCTTGTCCCATTTTGTATGACATTGAACTGCAGCAATACCAAGCACCACCTTTCCAACAACCGATTTCGCAACCTAGTAGTGCATCTTTGCTGGAAGAGTTCATGAAGCAACTGAAAATGAACAACATGAAATTCCAAGAGGATATATATGTCACATTGCAGGATTTGCAAACACAAATTGGAAATTTAACTACCACAGCAAATCAGTTACATTCCAAGAGATTTGGACGTAGTCCTTCTCAGACCATCCCTAGTCCACAAGAAGGAAATATGAGTGACATGCCCGAGAGAAGTAGCAAGGAGCTGCCACAACAACAATCAGCTAAATTGCATTATGAATTTGCGAAAATTCCAAATTCGGAGAATTCTGTTGTTGATTGTAATTACACCTGTAAGGATTTAACGAAGTGTTCTAATTGTGTACGAATTAGGAATGTTGGTAATGTAGATGCAGGTACAGATGTGATAGCTAATTCAGAAGTGGTAGCAGTACAACCTTCAGTAGGCACCAATGCTATACTGGACTTTGCCGCTCTGTAGATAATGTTTTTGACGCTGCTGAAATGGCTGAAGTTTCTACCTCTATAGTGGATGTTTTGACTCTACTAAGATAGCTGCAATTGCCAACTCTATAGAGGATGTTTTTTACTTTGTTGAGATGACTGCAGTTTTTGCCTCTATAGTGGATGTGTCTGACTCTACTGAATGGGCCCAAAGGCCTAAAATGCCATTTTTTGAATTTAGAGATTGAAATTTTCGACCCTAATAGTGCGGTCCTCACTAAACAATCACCAAATAGGCTGTGAGTTTGATTCACGGACTTGGGCATTGGTTTAGTCCTAAGTCTAGGTTAGGTTAGCTTAAGTGTGATTAGGGAAGCCTATATAAGACATATATAAGGCATTTTCATAAATAGAAACTTTCATTGCAAGCATTTTGAGAGTATTCTCTCTTTTACCTTGAACAAAAACTCATTTTTTTATCAAGTTTCCATGGAGTTTGTAGTGAATTTCTACCATTCTTATCTAGTTTCTTGAAGCTAGTGAAAAATTTCTCTTCTTCATTAATCTATATCTTTATTTTCTTCTTCAATTTTTGTTGTTCTTCAATTTTTGTTCCCAATTTTTTAATCTAATTTCGTTGTGTTGTTTGTTTGATCCATAGAATTCATCACTTATGGTTTGGAAAAGGTATCTATAATGTTATGATAAGAATTCGAGCAACGGTTTAGTTTAGTGTGTGGCACAACTTGAGGGAGAACATTTTCTTTTGATGTCAATTTATTTTTTCTTTCCATTTATATGATTGATATTGGCTTAGAAGCAATGCTTTGTGATTCATTTTAGTTCAATTGACTAATTCTTTCTCTTATTTCTTCTCATGATTATAACATGTATAGAGCCAATTGCAAGAAGAGAAGAAATATTACATCACAAGTATCATTATAACATAAGGAAATGGGGTTACAAAATAAAGAGCATGAAGAGCACAAAATTTACATCATGATCATCACTAACAAAACAAAGCCAAAGACATGTAATGGATATAGGGTTACATGTTTTGTGCATGTCTTTAAGCTTGATTTAGTGCATAAGAATCCCTTTTATGGTTATAGTCACCTAATCAGAATCTCTTCTTTTTCTAAAGCTTCTAATATGGTGTGTTTGATTTTTTTTTAGATTTTTTTTTAAATTTGCAACCCTCTTTTTGTTCTCCTTGCCCATCTATAGGCACAATGGCTCTCAAGGATTATCCATGAAATTTTCACATGAAACCTCTTCTGCCGCCATCATTTGTCTTTTTCAACTCTTTCTTTTCAAATAGAGGTTTTCAAATCTCATCCAATTATTAAAAGATTTGTTATTCATACAATAATTGAATAATTTACAAATAATATTTTTTCTCTCTATCTTTTTCTATCTCATCATTAATTAAAATACACATTTCTCTCTCTTCTCTTATTTCCTCTCTTTGTTGGATAAATATTTCTCAATTGTTAATGAGTTTTAATTCCTTTTCATTGTTTAGAATTTAATTTTCTCATTAAACTTCACTTTGTCTTGACCCTTTTAACTAATTTGCTTTGACTTGAGAAAATAGGCATAAAGATCGATCTCTAAACATCTCAAACTAAATTAGTGTATAATGATGTATATTATCTAAATATTGAATTGTTTCGATCATTGATAAAGTCATGATTGGACTAATTCAAGTTTAAAATTGATATTTCCTTAGTCGTCAAAAGATTTGTTAGATTTGGATTTAGATTTTTTTTCACTAAATAGAATTGGGATCAGATAAGCGATATAATAAGTTATTATAATTAAGTATATATAATGTTACCATATAATTTTGTGAAATCTGAACTCTTTTTTTTTTTTGTTAAATAATCCTTACTTAATTTAATTACTATCAAAATTAAAATTAGATAAAAAAAATTCATGTTAATTCAGATTTTAGCAAACTTGATAATGAAGTGTAAACTAATATCATGATTTAAAGAAAGATAGAATATTCTAGAATTCATGCACACTCCCCCCAACAAACGAGATGTATATTATATTCTTAATTGGTATGAAAGTATTTTTACATTAAAGTGCTTTGAAAATAGCTTATAATAAATTTTGTTAATTTAGTTTATATATATATATATATATATATATATATATATATATATAATTTTAAATTTTTCATCTTTATTATCTAAGTATTTAGTTATTCCAATTATTAATAAAGTCATGACTATACTATAAATTCTAGTTGCTTAACATGTGATAAGATAATTAATGGTAAATATTTTCTTCTTATATATCACAGTAGTTTTTTTTACATTAGTTATTAATCTTTTAAGGTTTAAATATGTTTTATGTTTGAGTAAATATAATTTTATTTAATTTTAGTTCTTATAAAATTTTGTTATTTTTAGATTGTGACATGTTCTTAATGTTCTTATTTTAGTGTTTATTAATATCTCTAGTTAGTCTAGTATTGACATGCCTAATAAAATAAATAATTTTAGTTAAGGTAACAAATAATATTTTAAATTAAGATAATTAGATTATTTTTAAATTTAAAATTTAATTAATTAATATATTTATTATTTTATATAAGTAAGATAGTTATATATTTTTACTTTTATAACTTATTTTTTAATATATTATGAACAATATTTTTTAGTAAATTAAGAAAATACATTGACAAAACAAAATTAGAACCTAGGATCTTATGACAAGTAGTGATTTTAGTTTTTAATATTATTTTTATTTTTCAATTCTGTAATTTACTTTTAATATTATACTTAAAAAAATTATAACTTATTGAGACATTTATAATTTAATTTTAATGAATTATATTATATTTTAACTTATTTTTATTTTTAGAGACAAAAATACTATTTGAGATATATTAAAAAAATAAATTATATTACAATAACTCAAAATTAATGAAGTGAAATATTAAAATAACATCAAAATTAATATATTAAAATTAAAATATAAGAACATAATTAAATTATATTATTTTCAAAAGTTGATGAAATAGTGATTTTATTTTTTAATATTATTTTTATTTTTAAATTCACTAATTTACTTTAAACATTATATTTTCTTTAAAAAATTACAATTTATTTAGATATTTATGACTTAATTTTAATATATTATATAATATTTTGATTTATTTTGATTTTTAGAGACAAAACCCTTACTTAAGATATACTTAAAAGAAATAAATTATATTCCAGTAAGTCAAATTAATGAATTGAAATATTATAATAACATAAAAAGTAATATATGACAATTAAATTATTAGAGTATAATTAAATTATTTTTTTATAAGTACAAAACTAAAAATAGATTAGTTAATTAAAAATTAAGAATAATATTAATTTTAATACGTAATATATTAAAAATAAATTATGAAAGTAAATTGTATGTAATTACTAATAAATATATTAGTTAATTAAATTACATGCCTAAAAATAATGTAATGATTTTAATTTAAAATATATTTATTACCATAATTATTTTAATTAATATTATTCCTTTTGTTAATTATGCCAACACTAAAGTAACTAAAGTTAATGAGAAGAACTAAAAATGGATACTAAAAAAATATCAAGATCTAAAAAAAATTACAATAACTAAAATTAAATATAATTATATTTATAGATACTTAAAATATATTTAAATCATCTTTTAATTACTTAATTGCAATAAAAAAGATTTACCATATTTACTCTCTAATAGTCATGAGTGGTTAATTCTAGTTCTATAATATTTGAGCCAAGATAATTAATGATAAGTATATCCTTTATATATTCTATCATATCACGACATCAATAGTTAATATTTACTTACATATATTTATTACTGCAAAATCGTATTTTCTAATTTACGAGATTTACGCATATTGAAAGAAAATTGTGTTATATATATTAAATGAACAAAGATTAATTTACATAAAGATGGCTGAATGGAAGAAATTGACAATTTTAGGGAGAGGTTCCTATGCTACTATTTACCTTGCTGCTATCATTCTTATGCACGAATGGAATTCGAAGGTTGTAGCTATAAAGAGCTCAAGTTCTTTCTCTTTTTCAATTTGTTCATTGTAGAAAGAGAAAAGAATATTAGAATCATTCATCGGCTGCAAAGAAATTCTTCAATGCTATTTTGACCAATTCACCATTGAGAGAAGTTATGTCAAATACAATCTTTTCTTGGAGTTTGCTCCTTATGGTTCTCTAGGTGATTTAATAAAGAAGAGGTCCTTGTCGGATAGGGAAGTAAGAATCTACACTCACATACTTCTCAAAGGACTTTCTTGCATTCATCAAAATGGAGTCATTCATTGCGATCTCAAACCGGACAACATCCTTCTCTTTCCTTCATCCAAGGACGGTGTAAGGTATCAACTAAAGATTGCTGATTTTGGATTATCCAAGACTAGATAAGAGACAAATGTTAATTTTGGGAAGATTAAGTTTAGAGGGACACATTTTTACATGTCACTAGAATCAGTTGTGGGTATGATTGAAACACCATTAGATATGTGGTCACTTGGGTGCATTGTAATTGAGATGATCATTGGATTTCGTGCATGGAGCAACTCGCAAATCCAAAAGGAGTTAATGTTCAAGCTTGCATTCCTTCAAGAAGCACCAACAATACCTAGTGGGCTAAGTTGGGATTGTAAAAATTTCTTGAGCCAATGTTTCCTGAAAAATCCCAGACAGAGATGGACTGATGCAATACTTCTCAACCATCCTTTTCTTTACTCTACATATAGCATCCATGGAGGTTATCAAAGCTTTTCTATGGTTAGTTCTTTTTTTTCATATGATATTTTCAATTATGTATCTCATAAAGTATAACTTTCTTAAAAAATATAGCAAATGCTTTGTTATTTGTATTCATGTGTTTGTTTTTTCTAAAAAATATTATAAAGGAAGAAAATTCAATGAGCAACTACATTGGCTTGCCTTCTAATAAACTCAAGTTTAAAGTTTGTATTTAAAGAAAGTAAATTCCCACGTTCTTCAAGAATTACTCTAAACTCAGAAACATCTAAAATTGGTTGGTGAATTTTGTCAACCACAACCTTACGATCTGTCTAAATAATTACTTTATGTAGATCTATCAATACTCCATTGAAGTGCTTAAAGTAAAGCAGATGCTTCCCCCTCATAGACTTGTAGAACGGAAACTTCCCAACAAGATTTTGCAACAAAGAAATAGCCTTTATCATCCCTTAGACACATACAAAAGTCTTTTGATGTGAAATGCAGCATCTACATTACACTTAAAGTATTTAATTGGTGGAGGTTGTCAAACTGCAAAAAACCACATCATCCTCATAATTACTTATAACAAGCGCATGAGTTTTAGAAGCTAACACTCACCTAGTACTGTTGTAGCTTTAACAAGCACCTTAGAATTTGGTTCCTCCTTTGTCATCCCATAATTTCTCATTATAGTTCTTCCAAATATTCCATAAAATCATGACAAATAAAGTCTGTTTTGTTCTTCAACCCCTGGGCATACTTTAAAAGATATATCAGAAAAATTTTCGGATATGTCCAATAGTGTGGTTCAATAACACCCCATAAATGAACCAAAATCCGACATGACATACTAGTAGGACATGTGAAGAAAATATGGAAACAATTCTCCATAGCTGTATTACACATTACACAACATGTTAGACAAGACACTCCCTGTTGCAATCTAACACGAGTAGATACATAGCTCCCACATGCTCTCCACATTAAAGACTTTACCTTTGGTGAAACATGTAGATTCAATAGCATTTTCCAATTCCATGCAACAAGATCCTCTTAGAACCCAACAAAATGTTCCATATACCTTGCTTGTTATGAAACCAGATAGGATTATCCTCTTTCACCGATTCCAATAGAGGAACACGCAAAATAGCCACAACATCATGAGGTTGCATTAATTCATCTATCAACAATTTATTCCACCTCTTTGTACATGGAACCATAAGTTCCTATATTGTCATATCAATAAGACCAGGTAAGGGTAGGCTACCAACTCTCATGCTCCCACCATCACGCAACCATGGATTCTTCCATACTTGAACCTGCCTTCCATCCCCAATTCGCCATCTATGTTCTTCTCTTAACCATACCCAGGATGTCCAAATGTTACGCCATATATAGCTTGAATTGTGCCCAACCTCTGAATCCAAGAAATCCCGATGAGAAAAATATAGCTTTGGAAACTCTTGAAACCATAACATCAAGTCAAAGATAAATTTCCAACCTTGCTTCTCCAGCATAGCCAAATTAATGAATTCATGTAGATCACGAAAACACATTCCACCAACTTCCTTCTTAGCTCCATCTAATTCCTTTTGTATTTCTTCCATTTGAACCCCACCAAAAAAGAGTTCATCATTAGCTGTTGTAACTTCGTTTTTTGGTCATACGCTTTATTGCATAGCAACTAACTAAAATTTATGTAATTTGTCAAAGAATACAAATTTGAAGGGCGGAGGAATTATTTATAGAAACATAAATTTAACACTAAGCAAAAATAAAATTCAAAATAGAGCACCAAAATCACGAATTGCTTATAGGAGAATTAAAAAGTTGGGGTCTCATATCATGGCTCCGTTAGAAAGAACATAGAAACTTGTATTTAGATAAACTTTTTTTTATAAGTATTTACAGGAGAAAAAAAATAAAAAATAAAATTAAAATAAACTTTTCTAAAAATTAAAATTAGCTTATGTATAAGCTAATTTGTAAAAGCTTTCTCATGTTAATTTTTCTAAAATATGATTTTTTTAATTTATGCATAAATTAATTTTAGATTTTGAAGAAGCTTATTTTATTTTTTTTCTTCCTATTTTCTCCTCCTAGCTTGTAGAGAATTTTACCTAGATAAATACAACTTATTTAAACTTACCTTACATTATAAGTATTTATGAAAGTTTTTAAAAAAAATTATAAAAATATCTTACGGCTGGTTCATAAGATGTTTTAATTTATTTTTATAAGCTCTTCAAGATCACATATAGGAATAACTTATGCGAAACTTATAAAAAGACTCACTTGACAAGACCAAATATATAGAGCATGTAAATTTTTTTCATTTATTCATCTAAATTAATATAAATATTAACTTTTACACAAAACAAATTATGATTATTTGTTATAGTAAACTTTTTATTTTTTATATTTTTTCTTCATTTTTACTATAAAATATAATTTAATTAAATCAATGTACATTTTTATATACTTATATTTATTTGTACACATAAGTGATAAATTTTTAAGTTTATATCATGATTTTAAAATATGTATAGTATTAATTTAACACCTTTATTTTTACTTTGATTATTAAATATTTTAACCTTTAAAATTATTGATATATAGGTGCATAGTAAAAATTTCGTGTCACAATTTTTTTTAAATGGTGACTAGTAGCTTTATTATTTAATATTTTTTGTAACATGTATTAGTATAATAATTATTAGTTAGTTTTAAATTTATTTTTAATCATAATTTAATTCTTTTTTAACTTTTAAAATAGATAATATCTTATAAATACTTATATAGTAATGCATTTGAACACTATTATGTTAAACGCTGATCAACATGTATATCAACCTAAAAAATTTATTAAATTTTAAGCATTTATATAATAAAAAATTAAATAATATCTTAACTAAGATTTTTTTTTTAAATAGGCTCAAATTCTCAATTTATTTTATAAAATTTAAAACTAAATTTTTAGATTGGCGATTTAAGAAAATTTTAAAATGTGTTACCAAGGTCACGAATTGCCTTGATAATAATTTCTTAGAAGAAAAGACAGTCTAACTCAAGGATTTCTATAGCAGAAAACGAACGGTAAGAATAGCATTGAGAAAACAAATAGGCTATAAGAATTTGGACTGTTATTTAATGAAAAAATTAAAAAATTAGGAATGTTGTTACATTAGCCATTATTCGTAAGTCTTTGGTGGCGATGCCCTTTGGAGGACCTAAACGAGGTTTCCGAACATGAAACTCATCCAGTTGTAAAATTGTCAGCATAGCCCATATTTTGGTCTAAGTGTTTCGGTGTCTGTATCCGCAACCTCCATACTCAAATTTCATATTAAAAATATATTTGAGATTTATAAGTATTAAACTTTTTAATTAGACTAACTAATTTTTATGGTGTGATTTTGTCATATATTTTATCTATTGGTATTAAAAATGTTAAATTATAATTTTGTTTATTTATTTTATAATAAAAATTTATTTTGATTATTTATTTATTAAAAATTTAACTCTCAAATTTAGATTAATGTTATCTTTCTAAAAAAATAATTATTTTTATTTTAAAAAATTATTTTGAACTATTTTTTTTATTGATTCAAACTCATTATAACTAGAAAATTGAAAATATGGTATCATTTATAAATACTTTTAAAACTCACTTTTCACACAATTTTCAAATATTTATGATAATTTTTGTATTCGAACATTAGTTTATTGTTATAGTTTTCATATAGATATATTTAATTAGAAAATTTTTATATTCTAAATTAGTTAAAAATTAATTTAAAATTGTGTCTCAAAATTAAAAATGATAATTTTTTTAAAGGATAAATTAATTCAAATTTGATAATTAAAGAACAATAATAAATAAAAGATCAAACAAATATTTACTACAAAATAAGATATTACAATTATAATTTAACTTAAAAAAATTATTGTCTTTCAGCCGCAAACAAATACCAACATTGAAGTGCTAGTCTAGCTAGTACATAGTCAATCCAAATGTGTGTCGGGTTCGTAACGTGGGATGTTGGTAATATGAGAAAATATAAATATAATTATATTTTACAGAAAATTGTCATATATATAAATATGTGTGTATTGTATCATACCCGATATTAGTACATGTACCAGTACAACTTAACTAGACAACTATCATGTTCTTAATTCGTGTTTTCTTCGGCAGAAATAATTTTCTGAAACTCAAACATTATTTTAATTATTTTTAATATGAAACTTCTTATCTTGGTTCCAATTTTTACTGTGGTTATCCAAGCCAAATATACATCTGATCCGCCCATTCTAAGTGTCCTCCACATCCAAACATTCTCATAAATAAATTTTAAAACAAAATACTACCAAATAAATCATACATTTGTTATCTATATAGAATTTAATTAGAATGCATTGTCCATGTAAAGATCTTTACACTTATTCAATCACAAATTATATTATATGATAAATTTGTTTATTTTTATAATAATTATTTTTTAAATTATAAATTAGATAATTTATAATGAATAGATAATATAAAAAAATTATATTGGTGTTGCATGAAAATTAAACTCACTTGAATACCACTAAGCATGAGCTACTAAATGTTATAATTCATCTAATATTTATAAAAAAAAAAATTAGATATTTCCATCGTTCCTTTGACAAGGTAAAAAAAAGAAAAGAAACATAGAGTAAACACAAAGGGATTTATTTATAGGGGAGAAAAGCACTCACCAACTCATCACAAAGTAATTCATACAATAAAAGTTCATGCAATATTTGCTTTCTCAGTTTCTCACCAACCCCTCTTCTCCCAGTAAGAAGAATTCATGTTTACAGGATAGAGATCAGTTGCAGATGTAGATGAAGCAGCCAATGTGTCATCCACTAAGAGACTCTGATTTTGAGTCTCACTTAACTTATTTTCTTCTATCTCTTGGTAATGTCGTCGCATAGCCTCCAACTTCCTCTCATCCAATGCCTCACTTGTCTCTAAAACCACCTCCTGAACAACAGATCTACCTTCAAGCATGCTTACTACTGAGGACATTGCAGGCCTGAGGGAGGCAGTGTCATTGGTGCATAGAAGAGCCACATTTATCATTGCCATCACTTCCTTTTCGTTGAAGTCCAAACCCAATCTTGGATCAACTAGCTCCATTAGATTTCCTTTCTCTTTCAACATACGTGCCTAGTAAACATAATGATTTAATAGTTTGAAAGAACTCCTATATGTGTTCGTACTAATCTACTAAGAAGTCATTCTAACTGTTGGATTCTAGTGTAATTCTAGTAATATTTAGATAATTGAACACTCCAAATGTAAATAGAAATATAGAATTCCAAATAACATTAGTCACTAGTAAGATTCTGGGGTAAATTTTGATATAATTATGATAACTGAGAAAAGTGTGGTTCATAAAGTGATCCACTATATGAAATAAAATGAGATTATGTGTAACTTAAATCTTACCAAACATACACCACCCAAGCACTGGTTGATACTCTATTGCTATAGGAAAATAACATTTCCATGAACACAGCATGGAAATACTTACCCAATCAAGAAGATGGAATGCTTCTTCTATATGTCGTTGAATCATATTGCTCCTCCCACTTACAATTTCCAAGGCAACAACTCCAAAGCTATAGACATCCGCTTTGTCAGTTAAATAACCATGCATAGCATATTCGGGAGCCATGTATCCACTGCATAATAAAAAAATTGTTGGCTACATTATTTATAGAAACATATTAGTTAATAGCTCAGGCTTTTGCAACCTCAATTGCATTTTAATCTCTAACTAGTTGGCTAAATCCAATTCAGCAAGGTATGTAATTTTATCACCTCTACTTTAATTCTTCAAAGTCTAATCATATCATGCATACAAAATATTACTTCATAAAATTTGTACAGAAAAACTCAAAATATAGAAACTCACTAAGTTCCAGCAATTCGTGTGCTTATGTGGGTATTGTCCTCTTCATCAAGCTTGGCTAAACCAAAGTCTGATATCTTTGGGTTGAGATCTTTATCAAGTAACACATTAGTGGCCTTGATGTCCCTATGAACAATTTTCAATCTTGATTCCTCGTGGAGGTATGCCAAACCTCTGGCAATACCAACACAGATCTTTTGTCTTGTTGGCCAATCCAATTTTATTTGGTATTCTTCTGGACCTTCATTAGTGAATACAATGAAAATTACACAAAAAATTTGTTATATATACAAGTTAGAAGATGGGGAATATTACAGATGTGACAACTGAAATTGGCAGATGGCAACATAAAAAAGAATTACCAAACAAAGCACGAGCAAGGCTATTGTTTTTCATATATTCATATACCAACAATAACTGATCTCCCTCGACACAACAGCCGTACAGTTTAACAAGACAAGGGTGTTGCAAAGCTGAAATCATGCCTAACTCATTTATAAACTCACGATTCCCTTGCTTTGATTTAGAAGAAAGCTGCTTGACTGCTATTATTGTCCCATCTGATAAATTTCCCTACATATTGAGGAATGCAATGTAGTTATTGGGGTGCTGATTTTTTTTTCCTCGGAAAGCAATAGCTTCAATTAAAATAGATGCATGATATTGAAAGAATATGCTATACTGTCCAAAATACCTTGTACACTGGACCAAACCCTCCTTCTCCAATTTTGTTGGCTTTATTGAAGTTGTTTGTTGCTGCTTTGATTTGCCGTAATGTAAATAAACCCATTTGCAGTTTTAAACCCTTTATCTCTGTCAATTCAAACAAATAAATACAGGAGATCTCTTATATTTGAGAAATTTACATATTATGAATACTTTTGTCACCATAGGCACACCGGACCAACCGCCCACACAAAAATCAGCATTACATTTCCCAAAGGTGGACAGTTGATGTACTTGGTGAATGATGGACACTTAAAACAATCTAGAGTTATTAATATCCATCCAAGCTTAGTTCCCTGGTCTATGAATACACTCTGTTACTTATCACCATTATCTGTAAGTAGTGAAGAAGCAAGAACAAGAGAGAAATAGAAGTGGGAAATAGAGTAAACGAGTGTGAGGATTACAATCAAGTGCCTTGTATTACAGTGTTAACAATAAAAACAGAAGTTTATTTTTCTTAACATGCTAATTAACTAGCTTTGAAGAGTGAGGATTACACACTTTATTAAATATGTAAATATTAAAGAGTGAGGATTACTCACTCTCTATTAACAGTTCATGTGCTGATTCATTTTTCTTATCAAGCTAATTAACTAGCTTTGAAGGTTAACTGAATACCGTAAATTTAGGAGCATACTCAAATTTATGCTAAATGCTAGAGTTCACTTTTATACATCAAAAGTCCTTGTGTTGAAGCACAAAGGTCTGTTATCATCACTATAGTAATAACTGATTTGTAATACCTTTTGCCAAAGAACTTTTCCTTCCTAGACAGCCTCTCCACCACAGTATACCAAATACTAGGACAAGAAAAACTACTACACCAGCAACAATTGCAACCACAACTCCTGCAGACATGCTACTTCCATTTTCTGAGGGAGGGATGAAATCTGCTTGATTGTAATAGAAGACATTATATAAGAGATTATATTGCATGTATGAAGATTAAGTACTCAAGGAGAAGTTCAACCCACCGGGATTTACTGATATAGCTGATATAAGAGGACCATATACTGACTTAAATGGGATACCAGTTGTTCCTTTTCCAGCCCAATATAAGCGAATATCCAACATGTTATTACTAATCACAACCATGAATGCTTTTGTGACTGCTTTATTAACTCCTCCTGCTTCTTCTGCAATATTGAAATCCTTCAGAACCATATTTCCCTGCAAGAATCAATCTGAGCCTTAATGCTTCATAATGGCTACAATTTTAAGCATGCAATGTTCAGATTTTTTTAATAAATTGTAGTAATTGACTTCGTAAATGAATTCAAATACCTAGGTGAGGAAATTTCTCCAATTGTTATGTAGTATTATGTGTATTCCAATGGTTTCACATGGATTATTAAAAGAACAGTTCTGTTAGTAATAAAAATTCTTTTTAAAAATTGAAGATCTGAAATTTGAATATGGGTCAATGATGTCCCTAAAGAAACCTAGTGACCACTTGACTAAAGAATCTTTTTAGTATATATGAAATACTTGCATGGCAAAGACAAAATTAAGTAGAAAAAGTGAGGTTGTATACCTGAATGTAGACATCAAATATGCGCCTTCCTAGGCTGTTATATGTTTGATCATCAGTAAACATTACCTCTGCAAAGTGTAGATTTACTGTGTAGTTTCCATTTCCTAGGCAAAATCCATAATAAGTAAGAGAAATGGGAGAAACACGTGCCTCCATGTATAATTCAGCATTAGCCATGGAAAGCTTAGATTGATTTAGCCAAATAGAATATTCAGCACGGTCATTATCCATGAAGTGACCAGTGGTGCTAAATCCCCAGTTTGTTCCACCAAGGTGGAATCTAGCTGGTCCTGCTGTATCTGTATCACCATCATATGTTTCATTCCCATTGACTGTTATCTGCTTTCCACCACAATTTATATGAAGAGAGTATGATTCTGGGACAAGAGAATAGAGTGAATAAAAGGTATTAGACATATATGATATCTTTGCACTATCCTCATAAGCAAGACAAATGAAAAGATAACTAGCCAGTTGTGATTATCGACCATCAAAACTCCCAAGTCATATTTGTATTAATGTGACTTGCTATGTGGCTCAAAATTCAAATGATTAGCTCATAGTCTTGCACAACATGGAAATTTGGAAATCTCAGTTATTAGCAATTTTTATCTTCATCACTTTGAGCTTTTTTTAGTGTGATATTCAAGCAGGGTAAACAATAAATAAACAAATAAAGGTTAGTGAGAGTTTTAACTGTCTCCAGAAGGTTTGTTAAAAAATAAAGGAAAAAAAACTTACCTTTAGAACAGGCAATGTTTTTTAAACATGAAATGGGTCCTCTGAAAGAATGACCAAAGTGACAAAACTATTTAGCATAATCCCACCATATAAAATTTAAAATTAATCACCTGAAAGAGAAATGCCAAAAGATACATGAAACTTACGAGCTATTTCCCATTGAGGAGCTTGCAAACAAGTTCCTGCAGGATAAGAGAAGGCTATGAATCAGATAGTTTCTTTAAGTGGCAAATAAATGTTCACAAATGCAAGGATTCTTACACATTTCCCTGTTGACATGGCTGCTGCCCTGGGTTTGTCATGCTAAAGTTATTGTATGAAAGATCTCTGGTTCAAATTATAAAATAGGATTCAAAAAACCTAACAAGATGCAAAACAGATAGACTTCATGAAACTCTTTGAGAACTAGAAAGAAATCTATGACTATTAGTAATCTCAAAGGGTGCCTTCACGAATTAAGCACTTATGTAGTATGCTCCTAACACATGAGGGCTTATGACATAAATTTGAGCATGAAACTTATTGGAATAAGCTAAAAGGAGCATATTTTGATAAGCTACTCCAAGAAACTCGATGAAATATGCTAAAAGGAGCTTATAGGAGTCATAAGCCCCCCATAATAAGCTTTTCTAAATTCCTCCAAAATACAGACGTTTTGTGGTTTGAACAATACCAAAAATAATGCACAATTTAATTCCACAAGCAAAAAATTTCCACAATATTTTCATCATGGATAGAAGTGAGTGACAAATGATTCTATAAACAAGTTAGAGTAGAATGAAAACAAATTAACTAAACTAAGAAGGATGGTAAAATACAACCTACCTCAACACGGTTTTAGACAATGTAACATTGTGTTTCTTGTTTGATTAATTAAGTGATTGAGAAACAACTACAAGATGGAATTAAATTTAAATTTAGTATGAAATCTTGATATAAATCAGAGTTTGCAGGTTATTTGAGATAAATCTCGAGTAAGACCGAAGCGGTCTGATGCACATTCTTTGAGCCAATGATCTTCCCTGATGGAATGAATCTTTCAAACTTAGAGATACCAAGAGTCAATGAAAGAAATGGAGGAACTGTGATAAAAGGTATAGACATAGATAAAACTGATTCATTCCTGTAGAAAGAAAGGGGAAATATTAGAGACTTGCTCTTTTCTAATTTTGATTCATGCATAAGAGGCATGGACTCGACTTCAAGGATATCAAGGTTTAGTGCGATATTGAATAATCTCTACAACAACACTGTATTCTTTGGAAGACCATCAAGCACAGCATCAAGATGATCACGGTTTGACACCAGATCTCCGATGGAGAGAAGAACGTCTACAATGGCTTGAATTCGAGCAAAATATTCAGCAATGGGGTATTCTCCTTTGGTGATAGTCTTTAATTCAAAACGAAGCTGCTTGGATTTTGCATTCATTTGAGTGTGGAAGAATTTGTGAATTTCTTCCCACTCTTGCCAAGAGTAAATGCATTAAACTACTCGTGGAAGAATCGTGTCAAAGAGTGCAGACAAGAGCTAGATAAACAACAAGAAATCTTGTTGTTTGATAATTCATATTTTAGACACCCCATAAGGTCTTAAGATGGGTAGAATAGACTCTAATTTGTAGTCAAGAATCTCATATTAGCTAAGATTCAAATTTCCAAGGTAAAAATAGGAAAAATACAAATCTATGCTAATTTGCGGATTTTAGCTAACAAAAAGAGTAATCTCATTTGTGCAGGTCAAACTAGAGTCCAGATGAAGTCAATGCAACTAAGATCGAAGTCGTCCCTGCTAGATGAAGTCGTTCTGGCCAGACGAGTTCCTTTCCAAGCCGATTCCGTCTCCGCATGCTGACTCCGTCTCCAATAGTCAAGTCAATGTACAACCTCCGACTCCTGTAGCCAACTCCAGAGGTCGAAGTCATCCCAACTAAGGCCGGAAGCATCCCGGCTGGATGAAGCCGACTCCACAATGCCGACTCCATCACCAGCAACTGGATGCCGACTCTGCAATGCCGACTCCATCACCAGCAGTCGGATGCCGGCTTCACATGCCGACTCTTGTGAGGTCAACTCCAAATGCTGACTCCCATCCATCCAGATCCCTCCCGACATCAAGACCAACTCCGCTCCGGCAATTTCGAGCACATGGTCATTTAGGAATTAGTTAGTTAGTTAAGTTTGTTATTTCTGTTATGTAGTTAGTTAAGACAGTTATTTTTGTTAAGTCAGTTAGAATGGTGTCAGAAAGTTAGTTCGTCTGACATGTATAAAAAGGGACGTGTAGGTCATTCATCAGTCAGCAACAGAGAGTGATGCACAACCACACTTACGTATTCATACTCCATCGCACACACCTTCGTTTGCACTTCACTCCTCAGTGTTTCAATGATGCCTCATGGATGCTCAGTAGATCGAGTGGGCGTAGGGCAGAGTTGTAGCTGAGCAAGTTGCTAGACAGAGACTGTCCAGGAGGGATAGATTTGTTTGTCTTCATGGCACGCTCTAGAATGTACCGTCTATCATGTTCTCTGGTCTTCTTTGGTTGAACACCGCAGCTCTGCCACGACAATCGTTGTGGGAAGCTGAGTTCACATTCGATGAATCCATACACTTCATGTATCGCTACAATGGTTAATCAATGAATGGGTTTGAGTTTCTCTACTTTTATGTTTGTTATTCCTATTAATTTCTCTACTTTTATGTTTGTTATTCCTATTAATTTCTCTATTTCTGTTTGTGTCACGATCATGTAAGCCCACAATAGGCAACAGACGAATGTTAGATGATCGTCTCAAGACATAGGTTGGTGTGGAATTGCATGCATAATAGGAACTGGAACCAGAACCATTTAATTGCTAACTATGGAAGTGATATGATAAGTATATGTTTTTGATAATCGTAGTTGTTTTTACTTTCATAGTCAATAGTTTACTTTTTGCACTTACTTTACATTGCCAATAAAACCCCCCTATTTTACTTTCGTTTTTTGAGTCCGCATTCTGCACTCCCAATTCTGCATATTTTCAACCTTTTACACTAGACTTCACTAGAATCACGTATCCTTAAGAGATTCAACCTAGGTTGCCCCTATACTACTCAAAACATAGGAAATCTAGTTATTTTGATAGTTGAAATGACGACTAAATTCAATCCTATCAAATTGGTGTCGTTGCCGGGGACACACATTTTGTGTCCTAGTGTGGCGAGTCTGAGTAGTTTGCCAAACCTGAGTCTGTAGAAATGCCCTGTCTATGGTATATACCGAGTCTATTTTTTTTTTAGTTGCCAAGTCTGTTTTTTTTAGATTTGTCTGTCTTCACGGCACACTCTAGAATGTACCGCCTCTCATGTTCTTTGGTATTCTTCGGTTGAACACCGCAGCTCTGCCACAGCAATCGTTATGGGAGGCTGAGTTTACATTCCATGAATCCATACATTTCATGTATCGCTACAATGGTTAATCAATGAATGAGTTTGAGTTTCTCTACTTTCATGTTTGTGATTCCTATTAATTTCTCTGTTTCTGCTTGTGTCACGATCATCCATGGTAGGAATAGATTACGCTAGGTTAGGGACCGATCGGAACCAATTTACACAACCCTATAGGTAATCGATAGAATACCTACATCAACCACGGGCGTAATCCCTGCTAAGTCGAGGTTGTGATCGTGTAAGCGCTCAGTAGGCAACAAACGTATGTTAGGCGATCATCTTAAGACATAGGTTGGTGTGGAATTGCATGCATAATAGGAACCGGAACCAGAACCATTTAATTGCTAACTATGGAAGTGATATGATAAGTATATGTGTTTGATAATCGTAGTTGCTTTTACTTTCATAGCCAACAATTTACTTTCTGCACTTACTTTACATTGCCAATAAAAACCCCCTGTTTTACTTCCGTTTTCTGAGTCCACATTCTGCACTCCCGGTTCTACATATTTTCATCCTTTTACACTAGACTTCACTAGAATCACGTGTCCTTGAGAGATTAGACCTAGGTTGCCCCTATGCTACTTAAAACATAGGAAATCTAGTTATTTTGATAGTTGAAATGATGACTAAATTCAACCCTATCATTGTTTCCATTCTGAATATGCAAGATTGATTTCATCAACAGCACAATCTTGCTCAAACAAGTAGCAATGAGAGGTTACAGGATTTACTAAAAAATTATGAAGCTTGTATCCACAAATTACACCTTCGACTTGTTGCTTCCAAGAGAGATAATTCCTAGTATCAAGTTTGATGCCAATCTGTTGCACAAAGGTAGAAGGTCTTGTGTATGAATTATGAATAGTAGAAGCCATGATTAGATCGAGCTTGGAAGCTCACTATACCATGATAGAAATAGAGAAACCGTGATAAAAGGTATAGAAACAGATAAAACTTATTCGTTCTAGTAGAAACAGAGGATACATATACTGAGCTGAACTACTAGGACAACAGGAGTAACTAGCTACAGAAAGTTGGTAACAGTCTAACTAACTAATAACAAAACAAGCTTCTAACAAAAATATCAATAAGCTATGTATCTCTAATAGTCAGTAACATCGCATAATCTACATGTTTTTCAAGATAGTTAACACGTGCTTCAAGGTAGTTAGCACGTGCTTCAAGATAAATCACCAATTAACCTTCCATTTTTGGCAAAAGAGATTATACCATTTTTAGTTAATTACCCTACTATTTATGGTGTGAAATCTAGAAGTGAAATTTACTATTTGAGGCAATTTTCACATCAGCCCACATCTTATCCCATTTGGCAAAATGCACTTTTCCATTCATGGCTTTAACATTGGATGTTAGAACCTTCCTTAACCTGTGAGTATAGAGCCGCACCAAGCCCCCTTTAAATGCTCTGTAACTGAGTCATCTGAGGTTAATGCCTCTACTCCTTGTTAAGAAAAATTCATCCCTAACCCAGCCACCATTGTTGAAGCTTGAAGAAAACTCCTTCACTAAAGTTTCCATACCCTTTCTTCACTCCTGCTAAGGGAAACTTGTCTCTCTATGATTTCATGGTTTAGATGTGTAATATGTTAGTCTAAAATGTGTTTAAATGAATCACAACATGCTATACTGATCTATGTTTAGATTTTTGAGAAAATTCTTGAATGTATGAATATATATGTAGGAAAATTTGCAAATCTGAGGTATGTTGTGTTATTGGTGTTTCTGATGAATAGAATGGGTTTATTATGCTATATAATGAAATTCTGGGTAGTGTTTATGAAATTTCATGTCATTTTGAGTGTTTTCGTTGTGAAATAGTGTTGGGCTTTAAATTTGTCCGTGCTCTCATTGGACAAATGGTTCCACTCACCTAGGGAGGCTCATTTTCTAGAAAACTGTATGAATGTTTGTTGAGCGAGACCTAATTTTCGTTGAACGCCTTGAGAATAGCAATTAAAATCTGGAAAGTTTTCCTATGTCGTTGAGTGAACCCTTGCTCACTAAGCGAGTGTTCATAGGCTGATGAACATGATGAATGAAAATTCATAGAAATCTAGAAATTCATATTTTCACTAAGTGAGAGTTATGTCTCACTAAGCGAGGATCTCAAAAACCCAGAAAACCATTAAATCATTGAGCGGGTCATCCACTTGCTAAGCAAAGACCAAGACCTTTGAAAAATAATTAGTTTTCCCACAAGGAATGAGCTGAGGGTGAAAACTCTCTGTGGCTCAAATTTGTTGATCAAACCCATTAGTTTGTTGGGCAGATTAAAGTGCAAGACTCTCTAGGGTCAACCTCGTTGAAAGCAACAATTACTTCGCTAAGTGAACAAAATGAGCAACTCGTTGAGCGAGATAAGAGACTTGTTGAGCGAATCAACCCCAGGAAGTCAACACTTTCTATATGAAGATTCACTAGACAAACCCATTGGCTAGCTGAGTAAAAATAACATAACTTACGAATCTTGAGAAATTCCTTCCAATCAAATAGGTTAATACCCACTAAGTTGCTTTAATAAATATAGGAAGTAACTCACTCTAAAATTTTAAGTGGAACCTTAAAGACCATGACTCATAAGACTTAATGAACTTGCTATTCGTCACACGATGAATACTATAAAAGTGAGGTTGTTTTGAGAATGTTATATGTGCTTTTAATGACTGAGTATGCGGGTATGTAGTTTTATACTGCATTGCGAGTAGGTACGTAAGTTTGGTTGGCTATTTGGATTGAGCCACCAAGCCTAGTGTCGAATAAGAGGTGTATGATAATCAGGTCTCAGGGATAGGAAGATGGCCAATTCAATAGGGGTCCAAGGTCATTGCAAACCTTGTGTCATGGTGAATCACTGCCCCATGTATACCTATCTCGACAAACCACCTATCTCATCCATAGATTAGGTCTCAGCATTTCCCCAATGGTTTCTTTTGGCACATATTGTGCTATGATGACTTGGTAGTCATGTATACTAACTATGCTAAGGGAAAGTATTTGACTAATCACTCAAAAGTTAGAGTCTCCATGAAGTAGGACTAGTCTATACATTGGCTATTTGAGGAGTCTGAATTAATGGTTTATTTGAATGTTTGTACCTTACAAAACTTGGATGTTATTATACTTCTTATGTTCTATTTATATGTTTGTTTTCATGAGCTTACCCTTATACCTCTTATCACATATGGGCAACTGTGATGATCTCGAGGCCAATGCTAAGATCGTCGAGGAATGGTCCCAATCCCTGTATGCCATTCAACAAGATAGATCTAGGAACTTTCTCCCTATGCTTCATGGAGACCATGGTGGGCCCAAGAGGGCCCTGGACAATTAATCAAAACTTGGAGCGCATTAGGCACTACTACGACATCACCATCGACTTCGCACCATGCATCACTACCCTAATTTCAGTTACGTTCTACGCTACGCTTGACTTCTATCTGCCTATACAAGAGATGTAGAGTTGATCCACGCGCCTCACTAAGTTGAAGTGACTGGAATTCATTGTTGTGACCTCAAAAATCTTAGACCCCACCCCCATCGTCATAGAATGATTCCTGAAGTTGTTCAACCGAAGCCACTGTCTCATCCTTCCCTTTTTCAATAGATTAGTGTATGACCAACCTGGGGTGTGTGAGTTTTGTATCCCTTCCACTTATGATGATGTATTTAGTATTACCTTTCGTAAGACTTATGTGATGTATCTTTTATTTATTTTGGGTTGTAAGTGTCATAAGACACAAACTATTATATGAGATATTTGGATCTGTATGGCTTATGATGCTATAGAGATACAATTTCAATAAATTCGAGTATGCATGTATGATTATAGCTATAATCGATCACAAAAAATTTACACATGTTTTCTTTTATGAATTGAATAAGAGTTTTCCAAATTAATCGAACCTTTATGTTTTGGAGACAGGTTTAATTTTCATTATAGCAGCTACGGGTCATTACAGACAACATCAAATAGAGAAGGTATTAGCATTTATATTTCTAGAGAATTAGATATATGACTAGCCATAGTAAGTTTTGCAAAGAGATTTTTAAAAACTTATTACCTAGGTGAATCAATTCTTGTCTATAAATGTTAGTATGAGTAAAGAAACTTAGTTTCCTTAAGTATGTGGTCCTAGGTTTATAGTATTCATGCAGAAAGAAAATGACATTAGGAGAGGTTCTCGAGTGGCATATTCCAAGAAACCAAGTTACTTAGATTAATCTAATAAGCAACTGACACAACATTATTTTAAATATAAATGTGAACTAATATCTAGGCAATTATATTTTTAATATCAAAAGTAATCAATTTTTATGTTATAATCATTTTACATGCTTTTGGTGATCAATAACCATAGTTGAATAGGTGGTGGTCAAGCACTGATACAAACAAAAACCATACAACTAAAACTAGATTTTTCACATAGAAAATAGAAGGAAGATAAAAGATTAAATACACATTTCATACAAGAATAAAAGACAACAAAATGATATGTTTATCTTTTTCCCCTTAGAACTCATGAATTGTTCAATTCAAGGAATCATGTCATATTAATAACATTTGAAATAAAACTTACACATTTTTTTCTTTCTCTGTCCATGCAGGTACTGGTCCCATGAGAAAGTTTCCAGTTAAATATCTAGAATTAAAGAATAAAAAGAAATTATCCTATATGAAACTTGTGATTTATTGATAACCCACTATCATGGTAAAAATGCTAGTAATATTGAATCATACTCTAAATTTTTCTTATTATTTGATAAACTCACCAAGGATGCTTCTATCAACTTAAATTGTTTGAGTCTAACTCTTATAAGACGTTACAAAGATCAATTACATAAAAGACAATCATGTACTAGAATCTCAAATCTTGTGCTTATTATATCTTCCACTTTCATTATCTCCATTCACATCTTATCCTTTTCTTTCCTTTCGGATATAAGAAAGGATTGGATCCTTTGATAGAAAAAGGAAAAATGTTTGAGGTATATGAATGAGTGTCAATAGTCAACCTTGGCCTTAATTGCCTAAATATCTTGACTATTAAGTTGACACCCATTCTGCATTTATTCCAGGTAACTTTAATCTTCAAGGATCTGATTAGATTTATCCATCTATCCTACTTCAACTAAAGGTTAAAACTTGAGATTTTGATGTAAAGAAGTTAAGTTTGTATTATTGGCAGATTTAAACAAACAGATCTGTAATTAACATCAAAATACTATTTTCATATGATTATTTATAAATTAGAAAATGCAGCCAAAATCTCAGTATGTGATAGAAATTTTCCTAGCAACATACTATTCGATACATTCTTTCCAATGCATTATTATAGGGTGAATTTCATGTAGGCCTCACTAAGAGTGTTGTTAGGAGTTAGTATTTCTATTAGTTTGTTTAGTTTTCTGTTTCTTTGTTAGTTAATTTCCTTTTATTGTATATTGATAGTTATCAAGTTGGTTCCCTTTTTCTTCTATATATGTTATAATCTCCTTTTTTTTTTTTCCTAAGAACAATATCTTTTCTTCACAAATCCAATATAGTATCAAAAGCGGGTTCATCTCCCTTTGCTTCCACTCCCATGAGTTCTTACTGATATACTTTTAGTTTTCTAATATACCTCTTCATTCTTTCTTGTTCGTGGCATTTCTTTTTAAGCACACCCTTCCTTAATAGTTTGCTTAGTTCAACCTTGTTCTTGATTTGAGATTTTGGCTATGGAGGACCAAATAGTCACCAACAACAAAACCACTCGCTAGGGAGATGAATCGCAAAATACCTGAAGCCCTTATTTCCTCCATCAAGGGAAAGTCTAGGTATGATTCTTGTTTCTCCTGCTCTAAATGCTATGAATTACCATACATGGAGTGCTATGTTTAGAGCAACTTGGTCGAAAAATAAATTGGAATTTGTTGATGGTTCATTGCCTATGCTGAATAAGAATGATGTGAATCACAAGGCATGATAAAGGTCTAATATTATGGATGTTTCTTGGATTACAAGATCCCTTTCTCCTCAAATTGCACAAAGTACCATTTATATAGATAATGCCAAAAAAAACCACAGGATGAGTTAAAGGAGAGATTCACAAAAGGAAATTATTTTAGAATTTCTGACTTACTCAAAAAGTGCACTTTATCAAGTAAGGAGAAAGAAATGTCACTGATTTCTTTACAAAATTAAGAATTTTGTGGGATGAATTGGACATGTTGAGTCCTACCCCAGGTTGTTGTTGTGCTATCAAATGTACTTGTGATTTGATCAAGTTGGTTTAGAAATAGTAAGAAAATGAATAAGTTATATGCTTCTTGAAATGTTTAGGAGAGATTTATGGTACTATTAAGTTGCAAATATTGATGATGAAACCTCTGCCACCCATCAATAAGGCTTATGCTCGTTTTACAACAAGAAGGACAATTAGAAGGTGTAGGAAATGACAATTCCAAGATTCTTTTTAACTCTTCAAATCAACAAAGTAATCAAGGGAAAAGGAAACCACAAGGACAAGGTAAGGGTAACTTTGGTAGAGGAAGAGGAAATGGAAATTCTAGTAGAGGGATAGGCATTCACTATACAAGCAAGCAGTGTACTTATTGCAATAAATTTGGTCACACAGTTGATCAATGCTACTCTAAAGTCTAAACATGGCTTTTCCCCAAGTTATGGTAGAGGGAAAGGCGATAATTCTGCTGTCCACAATTTTACAATGCTAGAGGAAGAACAAAATCAATCTAAGTTGTGAGATCTTTGTTAAATATATTACCGTTTTCCTGTACTTTTTGTGATATGACTTTTATTTTCTTTGTATTTTGATAGTTTCCTTATTTCCTTATTTTAGGCTTAGATGTTTACCCTATAAAAGGGAGATTAGAAATTGTATTACAAACACTACTCAGTTCAATATAGTGGTTCACTGCTATTTGCTGCTGTCTGCCACCGTCAGACCATCGTTCTCCACCACAAGCCCACCGTTCTGTTCGTTGGCTCATCTCCTACCTATTCCAACTCCTAAAAATTTGGTGGAAAGTACTACAGCTGGTAAAAATGGCCACTGCCAGTTCCATTTCACAAGGATCTACTGGTATCGTTGTTGAAAACTCTGCTATGGTAGCCTCTCGTGGTAGAGGAAAAAGCAGTCGGGGTACTAGAGGAATATTACGAAATGGTAAAGGTGGTTGTGGTAGGTTTACCTGCTCACACTGTGGAAAAGAAGGACA
Source organism: Mucuna pruriens (assembly GCA_025330945.1). Taxonomy (NCBI): domain Eukaryota; kingdom Viridiplantae; phylum Streptophyta; class Magnoliopsida; order Fabales; family Fabaceae; genus Mucuna; species Mucuna pruriens. The sequence goes on along the minus strand of JAENHJ010000053.1, from coordinate 270,181 downwards.
CATAAAAAATAGATGTTATGATTTGATTAGTTGACCAGACAAAACTGCAAATATATCTTCAAGTGATACCCCTTCAAATGAAATGACTAGTTCTTAATTAATCTCAGATGAAGAGTTCCTAAGGCTCAAGTCCAACAATCACACCCAATCATCTGCACCACCAAGTGTTTCAACTGCATGCATTTCCCAGTCCATGGGGAGTCAAGGTCCATGGATAATCGATTCAGGTGCTTCAGATCACATTTCTGGTAATGAGTCTGTATTCTCCTCTATCTCCTCAGTCCTCACCTAAGTTTCCTCACTTCATTTCATTAGCCAATGGTTCCAAAATGGTATCTCAGGGAGTTGGTCAAGTTTCTCTATCCTCATCAATTAGTTTAAACTCTGTGTTGTACATTCCCAAATGCCCCTACAATTTGATTTCTTTGAGTCAATTGACTCATTCTTTAAATTGTTCAGTAACCTTTTATGCTGATTCCTTTGTTATACAGGACCGGAATACGGGCCAACTGATTGGCAAAGAACATAAATCAAGAGGACTTTATTACTTATCCAACAATCCCTCTACGTTGTGTTTTGCGTCTGTATCTCCAAAGCTTTTGCATAATCATTTAGGGCACCCTAGTCTTGCACAGCTAAAGTTAATGGTTCCTAGTCTTAATAAACTGTCTACCTTAGAGTGTAAGTCCTGTCAATTAGGCAAACATGTCAGATCCACCTTCCCTAACCAAGTCAACAAAAGATGTAATTCGCCTTTTTCTATTATCCATTCAGATATTTGGGGACCAAGTCGAGTAACATCTTTTGATTTTAATCTGCTTCGTCACATTCATTGATGAATACTCACGATGTACTTGGGTCTATTTGATGAAAGAAAGATCTGAATTTTTGTCCATCTTAATGTCTTTCTCTAAAGAAGTGAAAAATCAATTTGGAAAAATCATTAAAATATTGAGAAGTGATAATGCAAAACAATATTTTTCTTTCGAACTAAACTCATATCTGTCCTCAAAAGGAATCTTACATTAATCTACGTGTCCTCATACTCCTCAACAGAATGGTATAGCTGAAAGGAAAAATAGGCATCTGGTTGAAACTGCCCGCACCTTACTTTTAAGTGCAAATGTCCCTACTAACCATTAGGGTGAAGCCATTCTTATTGCCTATTTTTTAATAAATCGAATGTCATCTGCTTTACTTGATTATCAAATCTCTCATTCAATTTTATTTCCTAAAGATAAAATGTATTATGTGCCTCCTAAAGTCTTTGGTTGTGTATGTTTTGTTCATGATGTCTCTCCAGGTCGTGATACTCTCTACAAGAGCAATCAAATGTATGTTTCTTGGATATTCTCGTCTTCAAAAAGGGTACAAATGTTACTCTCCATCTACAAAAAAACACTATATGTTAGCTGATGTTACATTCTTTGAGGAAACTATGTTCTTCACCAAAGATGATTGTGACTCTATCCAACAGGCACTACCAATTCCATATCTTAGTCCCACAGAGTCGTCATCCCTTGAAACACATAATCAAGACATACTCCAACCTTCCTCTTCTGTTCATTCTCAAGCTGAACTATCTCCACCTTCAATGTCTACATGTCAAAGCAGGACACAAGAGATGGGTACCCCAGTATGTGAAGATTCACTTGATTCATGTCCTCTATCCTCAACTGACCCCACACCGGGTCCTCTTCCATCCTCACCTTCCCATGATTCTGACATTTGTTGGCCCATTGCTCTTCAGAAAAGTATTCGCTCCACTCGTAATCCTCATCCTATTTACCTTAGTTATCATCGTTTATCTCCTTCGTATTTTTCCTTTGTTTTCTCTGTTTCGTCCATTACTATTCCTAAATCTGTCTGTGAAGCACTTAATCATCTTGGATGGCGACAAGCCATGATAGTCGAAATGAAAGCGCTAGAACAAAGTGGTACTTGGGAGTTAGTTTCTTTTCCCTCAGGCAAGAAGGCAATTGGTTGTAGATGGGTATTTGCTATTCAAGTTGCACCTAACGACATAGTTGATCGCCTCAAAGCCCAGTTGGTGGCCAAAGGATATACTTAAGTGCATGGTCTTGATTATGGAGATACTTTCTCTCCTGTGGCTAAAATCACTACTATCCGCCTCTTACTTGCAATGGCTGCTATGTGTCACTGTTCTCTTCATCAATTAGACATCAAAAATACTTTTCTACATGGTGACTTGGATGAAGAAATATACATGGGGCAACCTCCTGGTTTTGTTGCTCAGGGGGAGTCTGGTTTAGTATGCAAGCTTCGTAGATCCTTGTATGGACTTAAACAGTCTCCAAGAGCTTGGTTTGGGAAGTTTAGCCAAGTTGTTCAAAACTTTGGGATGACAAGAAGTGAAGCAGATCACTCTATATTTTATTGTCATTCCTCTTCCGATAAATGTGTGTATCTAGTTGTGTATGTGGATGATATTGTCATCACAGGAAATGATGATATCAAAATTTCCCAATTAAAGCAGTACTTATTCAGTCACTTCTAGACCAAAGATCTTGGCCACCTGAAGTACTTTCTTGGCATAGAGGTCGCTCAATTCAAGGAAGGCATTGTTATCTCTCAGAGAAAATATGCTTTTGATATCTTACAAGAGACTAATATGAGTAATTGCAAGCAGTTAACAGTCCCATGGATCCAAATATGAAGCTAATGGTAAAATAGGTGAACCTTATTTTGATCTAGCGAGGTATAGAAGACTAGTGGGTAAACTCATTTACCTCACTATCACTAGACCTGATATCTCGTTTGCAGTGGAAGTTGTAAGTCAGTTTATGCAGGCACCTTGCGTTGACCATTGTGCAGCAGTCCTCCGTATTCTTAGATATATCTAGAAGACACCTGGATAGGGTTTGCTATATGAGCGTAAAGGAGACACCTATATATCATGTTATTGTGATGCCGATTAGGCAGGATCTCCCATCGATAGACGATCTACTACAGGTTTTTGCATATCTATTGGGAGAAATGTGGTCTCTTGAAAAAGTAAGAAGCAAAACACTGTTGCTCGTTCTAGTGCTGAAGTAGAATATTGGGCTATGGCTTCAGCCACTCGTGAATTGATATGGGTAAAACAACTTATTCAAAAATTGAAATTTGCTAATGTCCAACCAATGAAACTGTATTGTGATAATCAAGCGACTCTTCACATTACTTCTAATCCTGTATTTCATGAGAGAACCAAACACATTGAGATTGACTGTCACTTTGTACGAGAGAAGTTGTTGGCCAAAGAAATAAGTACAGAATTTGTCAACTCAAGTAATCAACTTGCTGACATTTTCACTAAATCTTTAAGAGGACCACAGATACAAGTTATATGTTCCAAGCTTGGAGCATATAATTTATATGCTCCAGCTTGATAGGGAGTGTTAAATATATTACCGTTGTATCTTTTCTGATATGACTTTTATTTTCTCTGTATTTTCTTGATATAGTTTCCTTATTTCTTTTTTTTAGGCTTAAATGTTTACCCTATAAAAGGGAGATTAAAAATTGTATTACAAAACACTCTCAGTTCAATATAATGGTCTGTTTAACTATCTTTACCTCCAACTGTTCAAAAAGAAGCCTTAAATGCTTAGTTCAGGCTCGAACAATTACAACAAGTGCTCACCATGCTGCAACAGTCCAAGACCAAAACTCCTCATTCAGTAAGTCAACTTAATTCGACTTCTGTTGGTGAGTCTTCGACCCAACAACAAGATTCATTTTCAAGCATATCTATCTTAAAATATTGTACTAGGATACTTGATATTCATGTTACTAATCATGTTACACGTGATTCTTCTCTTTTAGTTGCCTTTCATGCTATCAAACCTATACATGTTAGTCTTCCAAATGGAATTACTGTTATTGTCAAATATTAGGGTCGACAATTTTCTGAGCCTTTTCACTTATACAAATGTCTTGTATATTCCTAAATTTGCATGCAATATAATTTCTATCCCACAATTGATCTCTTCCTTAAATTGTAAACTCACTTTCTATCAATCTTATTGTGACATACAGGACATGCCTTCATTGAAGATGATTGGACATGCTGATTTGTATGAGGGATTGTATCACTTAAAGACACCAGGGGCTCCCTTTATTTCTTCTTGCTTCTTTAATGATTATGTACATGTTAACAATTTGAACTCTGTAAATGACATTTGGCACTTAAGACTTGATCATTCGTCAAATAAAGTTCTTGATCGGATATGCACTACCTTTCCATATGTCAAGAACTTAAGATTAATAAAAATAATGTTTTTGAGGCTTGTCATTTTGCAAAATAGAATAAAATTCCTTTTACTTCTAGTATAACTACTACACATAAATCTTCTGAATTGATCCACAAGGATATTTAGGGTCCTCTTGCTACTCTTTCTATACATGAACATAGATATTCCCTCACTATTATTGATGACTTCACAAGACACACTAGGTTATTTCTTATGAAACTTAAATCAGAGACTAGGAATCTTGTTGAGAATTTTATTCTTTTTGTTCAAAATCAGTTTAATGCCACTATAAAGACTATTAGATCTGATAATGGGCCTTAATCACAATAAATATGATATTTTGCATCACTTCATGTATTGTCGCACCCCAACAAAATTCTGTTGTAGAAAGAAAACATTTTCACATTTTAAATAAGAGCATCCTATTCCAATCTCATTTGCCCAAAATCTTTTGGTCCTATGCTATTACACATGTTGCTCACCCAATTAATAGACTCCCATCACCTATTCTTGATCAGAAATCCCCCTTTAAGTTGTTATATCACCATCACCCTACTCACTTTGATTTAAAAGTTTTTGGATCTCTATGTTATGCTTCCACTTTAGAACATAACAGATCCAAACTTGATCCTAGAGCCAGAAAGTGTATATTTCTTGGGGTTCAAATTTGGCACCAAAGGCTACATAGTCTTTGATCTTCATACTAGAGAGATTTTAGTGTCTCACCATGTTGTCTTTTATGAACACATTTCCCTACTTTGTCAATACTGCATCTCACTCCTCTTCTTCCACCACTTCACCAGATTTCTTTAACTTTCTCCTTGATCCTCTTCCCTCCTTCCAACCCCCATCTGTTATGTCTTCACCTCCTTCTACTAACCATGTCAATCCTACTCCCACTGAATTTGAACTTGCTTTATCTGAGTCTGAACCACACATTTCACCTAATGTTAGAAGATGTTCCAAGTCCCAAAGACGTCCTGATTATTTGAAGGACTTTCAATGTCAGATGTCTCATTCATTAGGTAACCTTAAATCTCCCTACAAGGTAATGCTTTATACCCTTTATCTTTGGTTTTATCATATCATTCTATTTCTCCCCCTCATCTTAAATATATCCTTGTTATTTCTCTTGTATCTAAACCAAAAACATATAACCAAGCTATTAAATATGAGGCATGGGTTAATGCTATGATGGATGAATTACATGCCCTTGAGGCCAATAATACATGGTATCTAGCTGAAGTACTGAACTGCCACTAGACAAAGTCCCTATTGGTTGCAGGTGGGTCTATAAGACCAAGCACCATGCAGATGGGTTCCATTGAGAGGTATAAAGCTAGATTGGTTGCCAAGGGATATCCTCAACAAGAAGGGGTGGACTTCTTAGACACTTTTAGTCCTGTTGCCAAGTTGACCACGATTCACTTATTGCTTGCTCTTGCTGTTGTCCAGAATTAGGATTTATAGCAACTTGACATTGATAATGCCTTCTTACATGGAGATCTTCATGAAGAAGTTTACATGGAATTACCTTTGAGTCTCATTCCAGCTTCTCCAAATCAAGTATGTCACCTCACCAAATCTCTTTATGGTCTCAAACAGGTCAACCGTCAATGGTTTGCCAAGTTGTCCAACTTCTCAATTTCAATTGGTTTCTCTCATTCTACCTATGATCACTCCCTCTTCACTAAGCAACATGGATCCTCTTTCACAGTCCTTTTGGTATATGTGGATGATGTTATCCTCACTAGCAACTCACCCCAACATAGTCTTCGTCAAACAACTTCTATATCACACATTTAAAATCAAAGATCTTGGCAAGCTCAATTATTTGTTGGGTCTTGAATTATCTTGTACAACCAAAGGCATCATATATGTCAACAGAAATATGCTCTTTATATTCTCTTGGACTCAGGCATGCTTGTATCTAAACCATGTTCCACTCCCATGATTAAGAGTAATAAATTGTTGTATGATGTTGATGCCCCTTCCTGTGACCTGAGTACTTATAAAAGACTTATTGGAAGGCTTTTATACTTAACCACAACAAGACCCGACATCACCTTTGTTGTTCAACATCTAAGTCAGTTTATGGAATCCCCTACTCAAAAGACCACTTTGATGCCACCCTTTGCATTCTTCACTACATTAAAGGTTGCCCAGCTCAAGGTTTGTTCTTCTCTGCTGAATCCACCTTACAATTAAAGGCTTTTAGTAATTCTGATTGGGCCACCTGCCCCAATACCTGCCATTCTACCACTGGTTATTGTGTCTTTCTTAGGTCATCCTTAATTTCTTGGAATTCTAAAAAGCAAACAAAAGTTTCCCATTCCTCTTCCAAAGATGAATACCGCACCTTGGCTTCTACCACTTGTGAGCTACAATGGTTAACTTCTTTGTTGCATTATCCCTGCATTTCTCACATCACTCCAGCCCTTCTTTATTGTGACAATCAGTCTGCTTGGCACATTGCATCTAATCCTAGTCTCCCTGAGCACACCAAGCATATTGAAATTGATTGCCATATAGTTCGGGAAAAACAGTTTCATCTTTTCCCAGTATCCTCTTCACACCAGATTACTAACTTTTTTTCACTAAGCCTTTGTAGACAACTCCTTTTAAACGCTTTGTATCCAAACTGGGAATGTTGTCTATCAACTCTCTAGCTTGAGAAGGGTATTAGGAGTTAATATTTCTTTTAGTTAGTTTGTTTGGTTTTCTGTTTCTTTGTTAGTTAGTTTCCTTCTACTGTTTGTTGTTAGTCATTTCTTTTCGATATATATTGTAATCTCTTTTTTTTATTTTTAAGAACAACTATCTTTTCTTCACAAATCCCCTAAGTGTGGGCCTAGGTTTATTCGTGGAACCCTTGTGAAATTAGCACATAATAAAAGTATGTCAATGCATTGCTCTATGAGTGTGTATATCTACACTAATTTAAAAACATAGCCGCAAGATGAAGCCGAAGAGCACTACATGGCTAGCAGAAATGCCAGCCCAGTTTTGGAGTAAGAGAAAAGAAAATAACAAACTTCTTACATATAATCTGTCTTTCTTAGGCCATACTCAAAGCTGCTTGGAATTAGTCCACTTAATTTGTTAAAGCTGAGGTCTCTGAAAAAACAATTACATCCAGAATAAGCTGAAGAAAATGAGCATAGAAAAATATTCTAGAATGTCATAAACTGAAGACTAGAGTCAAGAAGTAAAGAGAAGTTATGTTTGTTAGAGCATTGATATAAAAGGAAAGAGTATTAAAATTTAAAAGTAATACAAGAACATTGTTATCATTAGTTGCAGTTAAGCATATAGGGAGAATAACAGAAGTTACAAGGTTTGTAAACTAGATATAGTCCCAAGATATTCAGGTATTGTTCCATTAATGTTGCAACTCCTCAGAATCCTGTGAAACAGTAAGATAAACAGCAAAAGGAAATCAATATTTCAATTTCCTTGTTCTGAAAACATTGCCTTATTGAGGCATTGTCTCACAAAGTGAACAAGGTAAGAACAGGAGTTGGAGAAATCAACTCACAGAATTTCCAAATTTTTCAGATTGTTGAGTTGTGGAAAAGGAAAATAGTCAAATCCGTTTAGATCACTAATTCTCCTGCAATCAAATTTAAGCATAGATAAACACAATTAAAATTAAATTAAAATTTTAAACCTCCCTTACAATAGAAGATACCATACATACAAGTCAGTTAAACTTTCAAGTAGTGAAATTCCAGAAGGAATTGGCCCACTTAATCCGGTTCCTTGAATCACCCTGTCAAAAAAAAGAAATTTTGTTCAAATTAAGATATTGTGTTGTTCAACAATAGTAAACTGTTAACACTAACAAAAAAAGGAAAAAAAAGATGGATTCATACAGTTTCTGGAGACTTGTCCAGCTTTGAATAAAATCAGGTATATTTCCAGAGAAATTGTTGTCCCCTAGTCGACTGCATAGTGTGATGATAATAACAATGAAAAGTTACTATTAGTTTGAGATGGAACTTAAAATAACAATATAATTTAATATAGTGTAATAAAAAGTAACAAAATATAGGAAGCTTACACTTCCTGCAAGGTAGTGAGTCTTGCAAATGTAGCAGGTAATTCTCCAGTAAAATTGTTGGAGGTAAGTAGCCTAAACATAATAAAAAAAACGATAATTTATGAAGAGAAACCAAGGTATTCTAATTAAACTAAACTGCTATTCAATGAACATTGACATTTGATATTTACAGAGCAAAAAATCAACGAAAGCAAACAACCAAAACAAATTACTAAAGCGTATGTAAATGGAAAGTAAAATAAACATCATACAATCTTTGAATATTTGGAAGATTCCCAAGCTCAGGAGGAAGATTTCCAGACAGTTGGTTGAATTCCAGGGTCCTATTCACATAAAGCTAAAGTTAAATTTCACAATTAATATTTATAAAATCTATATGAGGTGAGAAACACTTATATACAATATATGGTGGATAACTAGAAACTCACAAACTCTGGAGAGTGGAGATGTTTGCCAGCTCTGCTGGGATTGAACCAGTTAATCGATTTGCACTCAGAGAACTATCATAAATACAAAACACCTTGCATGCATTAGCTTCTTGTTTCAAGAAATTAGTACATCTCAACTAATAAAATGCCTTAACAGTTACAAAAAATATAAACAAGACTCATATTTATGTCAACAGATTGGTAGTGGAGCAAGACAGTGTCTCGCATCTCACAGGTCGCATGTTATACCCCTACCTCCCTCCCTTGTCTTCTTGGGTGAAGTATATGTAAGTTCTTCTATAACTACTCTTTGAGCCACGAAACTTACCCAATCTTGGACCAGGGCAACATCTCCTCCCTCTAAATTTTTCATCATAAAAATAAAAAAAGAAATCCAATAATCTTCTCCGTATCATTTCACGTTAGTTATTTCAGTTTACTTAGTCATTGCTATTTTCAAAAACAAAAAGCAGACAATAATAACCCACAAAGCTGTTATGTTACACTAAATGGCATAGACACAAAAAAAATTAACTAAGAATCTCTGATTTTTTTTATAGATAGAAATGCTAACAAGTTCTAAAACTCTTACAAACACACTTTTTAGTATTGTGCAAAATACATAGACCCAACGAGTAGGGAGTCCAACCCATATCATTTAGTGAATCTACATGTATTTCACTCAATGACAAAAAAATTATGTTGGAAAAAATTGAATTGGAGAACGTGCTAGTAGTGCTAACAAGATTTTAATAAACGGTCCGCAATTGCAATTTTAACTGCAACTTCAAAGTTTTGGGATCTCTGCAACCTCAATTGCGGTGGCATAGTCACATTTGTCCATAATTTAAAATCTAGAGTGTTAGTATAATTGCTTCTGTATAGATTGATAGGCAAAAAAATGACAGAGAAATTAAAGAAAGCGTACATGTAAACAAGATTCAAGGAGCCCCATTCTTTAGGAATTGTACCGTTGAGGTAATTGCGACTAAGGTCACTGTAACACAGAGAAGAGAGTCGCGCAATTGGAAATACCGGTTGCTGTTGTTGCAATGAAACATATACAAAATACATTGTTGTTGAATTAATGTGAGCAAAAGTTTAAGAATAACATACATTTCTTGAAGGTAAAGCAACCTGGCAAGTTCTGGTGGAAGAGTGCCTTGGAGATTTTGGACTTTCAAAACTCTGCACGTTTATTAAAAAAAAAAGATTGGAGAGGAAAAGTCACATGAGTAAGTTTTTTTTTTTTTTTTTTTTTTAGGTTTTTTTCTTCCTTTTGACTTTTATGTCTATAAGAACTAAGAAGATTTAGCAAAGATCAGTGCGGATATTTTGAATTAAATTAAAATTTAAAATTGTTAATTTAAGAAAATGTTGAAAATTATTAATGAAATATACACAATTAATTTATGTAAATTTAAAAATAATTAAAATTATAAACTAAATAGACAAGTTAATTCAAATAAACTTAGATTTAAAATTTAAGTGCAAAATAAGTAATAATGAGATATGAAGTTTTTTAAAAAATGCAAACTAAGATATCAATTCTTTCTTTAAAGAAACCCCCTTTATATATATCAAAATAGAAAGTACTCTTTTAAATGTGGTAAAATTTATTTGTGAGAACTATATTTAAAAAAACACATCATTCTTAATCTATATCTTTTTTATTTTTTTATTTAAATTAATTATAATATCTGTTTTCATAATTTGAAATTTTAAAATTTTTAGTTGAAACCATTTATTTATTTTTATAATTTTAAAATAACTTTTTATAAAATAAATTTTATTTATTTATTTTAAAATAAATATTATATTAAAAATTAAAAATAATAATTTTAGATTTTGAAAAGATTAGAATAAAAAAAATTACAAAACCAAAATTAAGGTCATTTATTTTACAAGACTAAAACTAAATATTTCAATTTTTTGAGAACGATTTTTTTTAATTATAATAAAAACTACTTATTTTATTGAGATGGAAAACATATTTAAACTAAATAAGTATCTTAAATTTTTAAATTACTAATTTAGTAATAATTTAATAAAAAAAAACAAACGTAGTGATGTTTCTTAGGTCTTGTAGGACTTAATTTGATAATTAAAATTTATAAATGACTAAGTCATGAAACTTTAAAGACTAGCATAAGACTACTAATTTATCAACAACAAAAAAAAAATAATTTGCTCGTAAATCCACTTGCTGGTTCCACACTTCCTTTAATACAGTTGGAGAGTTGGAGATAGATGACACAGTCAGCAAATATAGAATCAATTACAAGTTGAGAAAGAATACAAGAAAATTAGAACATCATTGCTTCACAAAAGTCAAAGTTAATAATAGACAAGTGTACCCGCACTTTTCCTAAACATACATGGCCTACAATTTGGCAAAACCTACTTCTTGACGCCTTTTAAATTTTTAATATATTTTTTTGTTAAAAAAAAATTAAGGTATTTTATCCACCATTGTTCTTTTACTTTATTTTGGGTGTGGCAGATGTTTTTCTTATCTCAAAACTGAGCTGAGACAATTTTTGTTTTCTCTTTTATTTTTAAGAGTATTTTTTAGATGTATAACAAACAGATAAAATTAAGTGAATGATAAAGATAATTAATTATTTACGTGTCAATTAGTTGTTTAATATTTAAATAACAGAGTTATATTGGAAATGATTTTTTTCCGGTATTTTAACTCAATGACAAATTGAAGAACTCATCTATTGTATGTGTTGTTTTTTTTTTTTTTTGGTCTTTATGGATCAAATCAATACTCTCTGGTACTCTACCTAGCTAAAATTTTGAAATCTTGAGTCTTGACTGAATAATTACTTAAACCATTTTGTAAATAGGGCTTTGCATGGTTCCCTTTTTTTAATGTATAAAAACAAATTGAAATGTACCATTTTTATCAAATAGTTTGATTTTTTTACTAAATAATTCATTTTTTTTAATTAATTGGGCTCGGTTTTCTTCTTGGGTATGGTTCAATTTTTTAAAACAACCTAACCAGATGATTTTATAAAAAAAATAAAAAGAAGTTTGCTTTTTTTCGTATCATATTTGTAAGTATCAGCAATATGTTGAGTGTAAGATGGTAGATACAGGGAATGAGATATGTACATGTTAGTAACATGGCAGATTGTGACATTGGCAAAGGAGCAATCACAGGTGACATTGTTTTCGCTCCCTCTCACTTTAGTATGCGATGTCCAATTGCGTTCCCCACTGCATGGATCAACGCTGAAATCCCAATTCTTCTTCCCCAGTGCATTACCTATGTCCTTCAGAGCTTGTACTATATATAGTGTGACCATTAAACAAGTCACATAATATTTATTTATGAATAGAACAAATACATACTGATTTGTCACTTAGAGGCTTAATTTGAAAAAACTCCACGATTAAGTACTTGTATGAAAAGAAAGGAGGATGAACTAAGAAGGTTTAATTTTTGTTTGTTTATATAAATTTTTTTCTAAATATTTATAGAAAAAAATTTATTAACTAATGTATAAATTAATTTGTAAAATTTTTTATTAAGTTTATCTAAAATTGATAATTCATGCATAAGCTAATTTTAGTTTATAAAAAAAATTATTTTATTTTATTTCCTTATTTTCTTCTTTTATATTATTTATGGATAAATTTATTCAAATAAACTTAAAATTAAATGAAATTTTTTTTCATAAATTAAAATTAATATACGGTGTCTCAACTTTTTAAAAAAAAAAATTTACTTTTGAGAGGTCGAGATGCATGAGTTAATTCTATGTTAGAAAAGAAGTTTTTTTTTTTTTCTCAATTTTCTTACTTAAAGAGAAATTTATTAAACTAACTTTACTTCTTTTGTCTTTACATACCTTCATCTTCGGGCAGAGCGGCTCCAAAAGCTAAAGAGACAAAGCAAAATGCAACTTGGAGCTGAAGGAGGAAGAAATGAAGTGAAGCCATGTTCATGTGGTTGTTGATTTCATGATGGAAAATAGCTTCATGAGAATTGTGATGAAAAGGAATATATATTATTCAGTGGTGGGCTTCAATTTGTTGAGAATGAGAATTGTGGGGAAACAAATTTAGCTGAGAGCAGAGAAGAATTACTATGGGGATTGATGAGAAAGAAAATAAGAGAAATTTCACACTTCTTACACAGATAGAGAAATGGGTGGTGTTGGAAACCTTAAACATGATATATATGATAATTAAAACAAAGTCAACTCCTGAAGAATTTCCCACTTGGTAATTTTATAAGTATACAGATCAGCAAATGGAATAGAGAACCAGTAGTAGAAATGAGGTTGGTATTTTAAATCAACTAAAAAAAAGAGGTTATACATTTGGTGGAGTTGAAAATATGGGAGGATTAATAACTAGTGTTGTGCTTGCTGACACAGTATAAGATAGACAATTAAGTTTCTTGATGATGTGTAATTGGATGGTATATTTTTTTTATAACAAAAAGTGTAGATAAATTGGATCGTGAGAATTTATTATGGTCACAATATGTCTTAATGCAAATATTTATTGATTAATTATTAATAAAATTCTTGCATTTACAACGAGACTCGAAATCTACAATTTTTTATATATATATTTTATTCTTATTGAATCAATTTTTATTGGTTAATTAAATAATATATTGTAGTTACATAAATTAGAAATAATAATAAAAAAAACAGAGTAACACAAAGAAATTTGCTTTTTTGGTCGTGGTGGTTAGGTGTCATTCTTGAGTAATTTGACAGAGTCATGTTGTGGCCTGTTTGTCATAATAGGTTTACCATAAAATTTGCTTATCTAAAATCGAAAGAATTAATTATAATTTTACATTAGCTTGTAATATACGTACAAGAAACCAAATGGCTTAAAAAATGAAAATGAAAATTAATAAAACTACAGCAGGTTAGGTAACAGAAATACAGTAAAATTACTTTAAACCATCAACAACTAGGTTTGACAGAGTCAAGAGCCCACAACTCACTAACTACAACTTCTACATCCTGCAAGTGACTCATTAGACTTATCTTAAGTTTAGTTTAATAATTTTTTCATTAAGCACTTAAAAAAAAGATAATATAAATTATTTGTATAAGTTAAAATCAACACTTCAATTTTTATAAAAAAATTCTTTCATCTAAATTTTCAACAAAATTTTTATTTTAATTTATACATAAATTATTTTTAATTTATGTGATTATCTTCTCTTAAATATTATTTTATTCATATATCCCCTGCAACCTGGCCTTCATGCTTTCCTTGTGACATGGGACGCTCTCTACTCTTAAAATCTAGTTAATGAACATAAAGATATAACTTGAAATCTAGTTTTCAATTTTTGCCGTGCTAAATATCTAGATGTCATTCTATTTAAACCAACATGTTATTATTTAGATTTTATACATGATGTATAAATTTGTAAAATATATAATATTTTAATCAAATAATTAATCATTCATACTTTATAAATAGTGGTATGAAATAATTTTTATTTACATTTGAATATATTATAATAAATATATTATTATAACCTATTTAAGTCATATTTAAGTAAATTTTTTTATAAATACTTGTAGCGAAAGGAAATAAGAAAGTAAAATAAAATATTCTTTTTCAAAAGTTAATATTAACTTACCTAAGTTAAAATCACCTTTTGGAAAAGCTAAATGAAGTAAGTTTATCACACATGTTAAAGTTATCTTATGCATAAATTAAAATAGTTTATAGGATAAGTTTTTTTCAAGTTTTTCTCAATTTTTTCTCCTATAAATACTTATGGAAAAAATTATTCAAATAGGATCTTAGAAAAGGAATTACTAAACTATTTATATAGAATTGTTTTATATTGACCTCAGATCTCATAAAGGCTGTGTTGACTCAACATTAATATAGTCTAATTCTATAGAAGTCAAGTCTGTCATGAGATAAAGTTTCAATGATAATAAATTATCAAGAAGCAAACTTTAAGTCTTTTGAACTTAAATTACTAATGATTTTCTTTGAGATGTGATTATAAGAATAGGACTCGATGACAACATTACAAGGAGCATGAATTAAGTTTGAGAAACATCAATATGAAGTATGCAAGCTTCCAAAAAAAGTTTTCCCACTAAAGGTGATTTTATCATAAAGAAGTTGATCAAAAGCATATCAAACTAAACATATCTTAACAAAATCAATTTACAACAAGACCAAAAATTGCATATGATAAAAAAAATTAAAAATGGAAAAGATAGATTTGCTCAAGGGGTAGCAAGATCGAAAGGAATATATGATCAAAATAATCATCAAAAGATGTTAGAATAAGGAATGAGATGCATATATATATATATTATATGCATTGTTCATAAGTTATAAGATGCAAAATTAGAAGTAGTGTAACACCATGTTTTCGTTGTGTGATTAATTAAAGTAATTGAAATTAATTACAAGATAAAATTAAATTTATATTTTGATAGAAAATCTTAATAAACAATGTTTGCATGTTTTTTCAAGAAAGTATTAAATGAGATCAAAATAGTCTAAAACATGTTTATCGAGGAAATGACTTACACTAAAGGAGTGAATGACTCCATCTAAAAATACTAAGAATCAATATCATAGTATTATCTACATGTTTCCCAATGTAGTTAACATGTATATCTAGATAAATCACCAATTAACTTTCCTTTTTTTGTAAAAGATAGTTATATCATTTATAGTTAATTACATTGCAATTTATGGTATAAAGCTCAAAAAAGAAATCTACCATTTAGGGCAAAATGCAATCAACCCATTTCTTACCCTTTATGGTATCCTATTCATTGCTAAATCCAATAAGTACCCAAACCCTCTTGACGCTTGGGCAAATTGTTGCCTTAAGCTGCCTCATAAGAGATCTCAGCCAACTAAAGGCTAGAGTTACCACCTTCACCTTTTGAATTTTCGTCCAAACTCCCAACCTCACCATTATTGACATTCCAATCTCCTTTACTAAAGTTTTCATTTCTCATCTTCATTCTTTGTAAAGGAAGCTTGCCTCTTTATGTTTTAATGGTTGAATTATGTTGTATGATAGTTAGAAATGAAGTTTAATGCATGAAAATATGATGTAGTAAGCTAAAATGTGATCAATTATGGGATTTCTTGAAATATGACAAAACATGCATGAAGAATTATGAAACTTTGGCTCATTGTTAGAATGGTGTTTCTGATGAATGGAATGTGTCCATGTTTTTATATGATGATTTTCTGGGTTGTTATTGAAATAATATATGTGATTTTGGATGTTTGTATTGAGAAATTATGTTGTGATACAAAGTTATTATGCTTTCTTGCTAAGCAAGTAGCCATACTCGCACAGTGAGGCTAAAAAATATAGGAAACCAATGAGTGCTTATTGTGCGAGACTTATGTCTCACTAAGAACCTCAAAATAACACTTGAAAAAATTGGAAAATGACCCCACTCATTGATCGAGGATTGTAATCCTACGAGTTTGTATGAATTCTCAATGGGTGAAAGATGTCTTTCGCTGTGAACCATGACCCTTAATGTAGAATCTAGAAAATTGATCAATGCTTGCTAAGCAAGCCTTATGTCTTCTTGAGTGTTTCAAAAAAACACTTAAGAAAAACCTATAAACTCATACTTTTGTTGAGCGAGTCACATGCTCCCTGAGCAAAGGCCCTAGAAACCCAGAAAATCCTAGATATGCTGAACAAGTTGTTCACTCATTGAACGACTAGTAAACCTTTTGAAGTATTCAATTTTCCCACCCTGATTTGCTGGTCAAGGCTTAGGTCTCATTGAGTGACTAAGTGGTTTGTTGAGTGAGTACATCAACCTTGATAATCACCACCTCTTTGTTGATGGATTTGCTTAGCACTAAGTGAGAATACCCACTCGTTGAGCAAAAACGTGAGTTGGGATAGAAGACTTAAGTGATTCGTTAAGTAACCCAAGGGGCTCGCTAGGTAAGAGTGAAGAATTATAATACATGCTGAAATATAGGAAACGATGTAACTAGGCTATTATCTATAACATTAATTAAATAAGTTCACTTCCTTAGTATTATTGGGGGAAAGTCATAAATATACTATAGTGGAATTCACAAGTGAAACCTTAAAGACCTACTTCTTATAAAACTTAAAGAAATTTGCCATTCATCAGGATAACGAATGATGGATGGAACTGTAAAGTTAGAAGATACAATTTCTAGGAGTATGTGTATTGCTTATTGATGCTATGGTTTGTTTGATGTGGCATACTAAGTATGCAGGGTGGCAATTGTAAACTATGTTGCGAGTAGGCAAGTTTGGAAGGTTGTTTGAATTGGACCTCCAAGCCTAGTGCTGGATAAGATAAAGGATAAGGAAATGAGCAATCCCACAAAGGGCCCAAGGTTGTTGCAAACCTTGAGTTGTGGTGAGCTACTATCCACGTATACCTATTTTGACAAACCATTTATTTCATTTTTAGATCAAATTCTTGAAGCATGTGTCATGTTGTATGACTTGGTAGTAAGGTATGTTATGTTAAAGGAAAATGTCTAACTAATCACTTGAAAAGTTAGAAGTATCCATGGAGTAGGATTGGTTTGGTTTGTTATCTCAAGAGTGTGTTGATTTATGTATTTGTTTTATGTATTTGTTTGAATAAATGTGCATTTAAGAGCATGAATGTTTCTTGTATTATTTATTGTTTGTTTGAACATGATGTATTGTGTAAGCTTACCTTTATATTTCTCATGTATATGTGATAGACTAAGGATTGATTGTTATTTCCTCTATCAAAATACTAGATTTTTCCTGTGTTAAAGTAGCACAGGGTCAACCTAGATCATTTTTCTCAAGGACACGTTGTTCTTGTATTTTCTAGGGTACAAGGCTAAGTTATATCTAGAACAGGATATGTAAAGTGTGGATTTGAGAATTAAAGGTAAACATGGAGGTTTTGCTGTAAAGTAAAGTACAAGAAAAATAAATGTGCTGAATGTAAAAGACGATCTATGAAGATAAACTAAGGCTATGAACGAAAAGGTAAGCTACAATTAACTACAACTAACAGAACTATTAACAGGACTAATTAATGGACATATAACTATTATACCGGATACAAAGGACTCAATGAAATGGTTCTAATTCGGATTCCTAGTATGCATGTGATTCCTCACCAACCCAATTTTCTACGACGATAGCTGAACATTCGTCCATTGCCAACTAAGGGCTTACACAACCGCAGCCTCGAGGTGATAGGGATTACACCCTTAGTTGATGTAGATTATCTAATGATTATCTATAATGTTGCTTGGATAGGTTCTGACCGACCCCAACTATTAGTGATAATGACAAAAGATAAATTTGTTATCTTGGGAGTTAAGGAACTTCCAAATTTAAGCTTGGACGAAAAGAAAAGGATTGCAACAAAGCAAAGTGAGTAGTGAAAAGAAGGCAAAGGGAAAAGTAGAATCCATTTACTAGTCCCAGATTTTGACCTCTGTGAATCCATCCTCAGTGGCGCAACCCTAAACATGTCATTTCCATTCCAATCTTAATAGCCCATAATTCAGCCTCTACCATTGTGTTATAATTGTATAAGGCACTGGAAAAACCAAAAATAAATTTATCCTTCCAATGCCTCAATTTCAATCTTAATAGCTCATAATTCAGCCTCTACCACTATGTTATAATTACGTAAGGCACTAGAAAAACCAAAAATAAATTTACTCTTCCAATGTTAGCCTCGACGCATGGAATGATAATGACCAAAGTGACCAAGAGAACAAAAGCAACCTTGGTCGCATTACCAACCATCATGTCTTCTATGACTCGTGCTTTTATTTTATTATAAGCCTCGGTTGTTTTTTTGCCCTTTGATTGCCATTATCCATTCCAGAAGAACCATTGTAATTGGACCTTGTTGAGACAGTTATGAGTTTTGGCTTTTCTGCATTGCATGACTTGTCAAGCCTTTGTATGAGTTTATTAGTGATTATGTCCCCCTCTTTAGTTATTGAAGAAGGTCATATCTAATGTTTTATCAAGGTTGATTGGTGTGCTCTCATGGATTTTGATGACTACTTTTGTTTACAACAAATATAGTTTTTTTTCTCTTCTCTGTCACCTTCTTGGATGTTGTAGATTCAATAGATGTGGAGAGGGCACGCGATGAGTCACAAAACACCTCAAGATATCTTCAAGGGTTCTTCGGCCTTTGGAGGAATTATTCAGATTGCTCCTTGAAGAACCACCAGAACTCTTCCTTGTGGTAGATTTCTCAGATTCAGAATCAGAATCAAATTTGAATTTTCTTCTTGGTTTAACCTCCTTGTCAATCTTCCCAGCGAGAACCTTCGGAGGAATTATTTAGATTGCTCTTCGAAGAACCACCGAAACTCTTCCTATTGGCATATTTCTTAGATTTAGAATCAAAATCAAATTCGGATTTTCTTCTTGGTTTAACCTCCTTGTCAATCTTCCCAGCGATGTCGTCTCAGTCAAAGATTTCATCGGGTTTGTTATAGTCTTCCAAATCGTTGGTGTCACGCCTCGAAGAACTTGACCCGACATTCCAGATGCAGTGCTTCAGCGTTTTCCTCATCTTTTGCCTCTTGAGCCATCGATATTCCTTGTAGCTCAAACCCTTCAACTCCTCGTCGGACTTGGAATTGGAGCATTGCCAATCATCGTAGTCGTGGTCCATATATGCACCATTTTTTTTTGTGATAGAATTTCTTTGGCAGAGCGTTGTCATTTGGAGTTCTGTTTGTGTGCTTGGGGTTTCTATGTTCGGGCAATTCTAAACGGTAATGACAACGATCTGTGTGACGGTCGTATGAGTTGTAGTTAGGGCTTTGACGACGGAGATAATCGTTAGAGACATCGAAGTCGGGGGTGTGGCGACCGTTATGTTGGTGGCGTTCGTAAGGGATTATGATGGTGGGAGATAGCCTTCTCATTGAAGAAAAAAAAGTTTTTGGAAAACTCAAAATAAAGCATTATCAAGTTATAGGCTGTGCGATAGCTTAGTTTTTCTTCTTACTTTGTTTATTTTCTTTCAGGAAGCAACTTTGCAGTCTGACTTTGCTATGTTCTTGAACTACTTTACCATAAATTCTCTTTGTTATGTTCTACTTTACCACAAATTCTTTTGGTTTTACCCTTATGGTTTTGGGACGTGTCAAGCTTGTTACCTTGATTGCATCTCTACTTGGTGGTTGCCATTATAATGGATTTATGAAGAATTGTACTTCATCATTGGTTCTCAGAACATTCCTTTTTAATGCATCTCCACAGGATGTGTGGACTGAGCGTTGGTACCCATCATGATTTTTTTTCGCTACAAGATTTTTTGAATTTGATCTCTTCTTTCACTCTCACAACAATGTTAAAGCATAATTGATATGACAAGGGAATAACTCAAGCCGTCAACATTGTTGTTACGCAAGGGAGAATCTAGAGGGAATTAGAACAAGATTTATTATGTACACCAACGATTTGATAAAATGTTTTGAATTCATTTCGGCTTTTGAACCATAAGTTTGCTAAGTTACAGTTGTAGTTTCTACGTTACTCACGTAGTGCTTGTGAATTTTTTCTGAAGACAAATTTGTATTGCAATGGTTTCTTGCAGCTTTCTTTGATGAAAATTTCTCTATATGGTGGTTAAGCATTGATTTAAGCTTCTGCCAAAGATGATTACACATTGATACATTTGGCTTCTTTCTTGAGTGGTTAAGTATTGTGTTTGGCTTCTACTCTTGATGGTTAAGCTTTGTTGCTTATGTTTTATAGTGGTTAAGCATTTGTTCTTGGATTGCTTTTGCTTGTTTAGGTGGTCAAGCATGACTTCTACTCTTAATGATTAAGCTCTATTGCTTCTTCTTTATGATGATTAAGCATTTGTTCTTGGTTTGCTTCTGCCTGTTTAGGTGGTTAAGCATGTTTGCTTTTATTAAGTGGTTAAGCTTTGAGTTGTGACTTTTGCTTAATGGTTAAGTTTTTGCTCATTAGCTTTGGATCTTTTCTTACATATGAATCGTATTAGTGATGACTTCTTTCCTATCAATGTTTATTCCGATGAAGACTTCTCTCTCATCAACGTTGATTAGTGGTGACTCCTTTCCCACCAACGTTTATTCCGATGAAGACTCTTTTCTCACACACGAGGTGTGACTTCTCTCTCATTGACGTTAATTGGTGGTGACTTCTTTCCACCAACGTTTATTCCGATGAAGATTATTTTCTCACACATGAATTATATTAGGTGTGACTTTTCTCTCATCGATTTTGATTGATGGTGACTTTTTTTAAGCTTCCAAATGCAATTTTTTAGAAAGGTAGACTTTGCTTGATGGACATCCCAGTTATTTTGGCTACGCTATATTTCTACCAAATTTCTCTAACATCTCCAACATGTCTCCGACTTCTCCAGCATCTCTGAGTTGCATTTCAAATTATTATTTGAAAACTCAATTTTTATCTTTAGGGTTTAGGGTTTGTAGGGAAAACTCAATTTTTATTTGTAGGGAAATAAAATTTTCTTCGTGTAACAAGTTGAAAGCTTAGTAAGCTTCAACTTGAGGGGGAGTGTTGGAGATATTATAGATATCTGATAAGATATGATAGGTAACTCATTAAGAAGTTACAAATATTTAAATATTTTAGTAGATTAAGAGGTTACAAATATCTAAATATCTAATTAGGAAATCGTGACCAACGTAGTTTATCTACAATGATTATCTTTCTGTTATTCATATTATCTTTAAGTAGTTTTTATCCTATAAAAGGGAGATTAGAGATTGTATTAATCAATACAAAGTTTCTTTTACTTTCAATAATATATAAGAGGTGAAGTGAGTTTGAGTAACCAAAGAAGAGAGAGGAGCAATGGAGAATAAGTCCTTTAAGTATGAAGACTAACCCCACAAAAATATCTCACATAACTCTCCCTTTCTTTCTTTCTTTCTTACTTTTCTTTCTTTCTCATTTTTTTCTTTTGTATTCTTGCGGCTTTGTGTTGTATTTTTCTCACAACCATTTTTCTTTTGCTGCTTCCTCCTTTATTTATCCTTCAATTTTCTTTTTACACCCTTTTTCTTTTATCACAACCCTTTTTCTTTTATCACAACCCTTTTTCACCACTTTTACATAGTACCAGCCAATATACTACTCGCAAAATCTTGAGGTATTACCCCCACACTTATATGAAACCTATTCCCGAACAATTCCAAAGCTCCTCTGACCCCTACGGTTTAGGTTGATCATGGTTTTTCAGCTTTTGGTTTGTAATGAGCTACCATAAGAAAAAATGGATATATAGGCCCAAAGATGGTAAACAAGGGATTTTATTTGCAAGGTAGGTCCATTTGGCTAGTAGTTCACAAAGAAAAGATGACCTAGATCATGTGAAACAAGCAGTATAAAAGAGAGTCAAGGCAAAACCTAGAGTAATCTAGCACATAGATGCAAAAATCACACAAGAAAGAAGAAAATGACAAGATGTAAAGCCATTTCATATAAGGCTCAGAAAAATCTCATACGGCTATTTCTTCTATCATTAATGGTTTCAACTTTAATTTTTTAGTCACTTATTTCCTAAGGATGTAAAAATTACATTCCATGTCAAGTTGAAAACCTCTTAATATAGGATATGCAGTACTTCTTCATGTTTTATTCATCCTAAAGAAATCCATTTAAACTATGCAAAATGTTTCTCAGCAATCAAAACAGAAAAACAACTAGATGGGATTGGAAAACAGAAAACAAAGAAAAACGAAACAAAAACGAGAATAGAACGAACAACAAAAAAACGTAGCAGAGTCGGAGTCGACCCGGACTCGGCAGAAACGGAGCTAGAGTCGGCACGAACTTGACCGACAACAACGTATGGAAAACAGTAAAAATAGACAAAACGAAAAACAGTAAAAAAATAGACAAAGAAAAAATAGAAAAACACCTATTATACTAAACCCCCCCACACACACACTTAAATGAGGCATTGTCCTCAATGCAACCATATACACACATGGGAAGGGGGAAAATAAGAAAAAGTTCTTCCTCAAGGGGAGAAGTACGTGCAAAATCTAATGTCTAGTGTATGGGCCCTACTCTTGTTTGTGACAACTTGGGGGGACTCTCCTCATCCATCTTGTTACTTTTAGCATTATATCTTCTGCTAGCTTCTTTAATAAAGATCTGAACAATGAATGCTCGACTAGGTGGCCAAAGAAGTTGGTCGTCTTCTTTTGGTCCAGTAACAACTCTTCTACCTAGAGTTGGTTGGTTGTTCTTATTGGAACATGCTCTAGCGGCACCCTGGACTCTATACCTTTTGCAATATCTGCATTGTCTAGAATTCCTACACTCGCATTAGAAACATTATTAATTTTAACATAAAGAGAATATTTGCAATGCACAAAATTCTTAAAATCAGCATTTGTAGAAAATTCAAAGTGATCAGACAATCCAGCGGGCAATTTGTACTGAGGCCCATAGCGGTATCACCATGTATGGCACTACTGTCGACTCTTCTGTTGGTGAGGGAAACAAAGAAGGTTGATCCGCTATTTGCTAACTCGGCAACCAGGATTGGATTCGATGGTCCGCAAGTAGAGGCGGTTGGCCCAGAGTCGCCATAGTTGTCCACATGTAGAGTCAATAACCGGGCAGACTCGTGACTTTTGTCCAGTTGCGAACTTGGCTATGGAAATCAGACTCGACATTTACTTGATGATGGACTCGACAATCAAGAACTGACTTGGCCTTGGCCCATTTGCGGTTTTGGCTCTTAGAATCGAACTCGGTATCTTCTTGTTTGTCCGAGTCAAAATCGGATCCTTCTAAGTTGTTGGACTCGACCTCGGCTTCCTCTTGGATGTCGGAGTTGATCTTTGCTTCATCCCAATTTCTGGAGTCGGACCAGGTTCCATGCTGATTGTGGGTGATGGAATTAGACTCGGCCCTTTTTGGATTTCTGGAGTCGGAACTAGCTTTTCTTTCACAGCTGGCGTTGAAACCGGCTCCAGTCACTACTGCCTCTTCTGCCCCTACTGGCCTTTCAGCAATAGCAACTTGAATTTCTGCATAGATGGAGCACTTCGTGCCTCCACCACACCTGCATTCATAGTCGGCTAAACAAGAGAAATAAAAACCAGTCATAAAGACCATGTTAGCAAGGTTAGAAATATCAAAAAGAGGCGGAAAGCTCCGACCCATCAATCAAAAAACTATTAACACAGTCCGAAACTTCAGTCCCAAAATCTAAAACGTTAGTTAAGTTGGACCTGTTAGCCACAACATCTGAAAATTCACTTATATCAGTAAAATCAGCAATGTTGACCACAAAGTCGGCCAATTAAACCATATTAACATTACCCGGCATATCCATCTCAAAGTCGGCAACTTTAGCGCTATCTGACAAATCAACAACTAGGGAATCGACACCTTTGGCCCTATTGGTAGGATCAGTATCAGCACCTGCAAACTTAGCAATCTCAGTCATATTGACTGAGATATCCAACATAAAATCAACACCCTCGGTCCTCTCGATAGGGTCAGCAACAATCTCTATGCAATCAATATTCTCGGCCATCTCAACAAAGTTAGAAACATCTACTAGAGTTGTTGCTGCAGGAACCTCAATCATCTCGGTAGAGTCAAAAGCATCATCCACAGAGCTGACAACTTCAGCCATCTCCGTAGAGTCAACAACATCCACCATAGATGTAGAAACTTCAGTCAGCTCAGCAGAACCAAAAACATCCTCTACAGAGTCGACAACTTCTAGCACAGCATCTGCATGTGTGGCTACTGAAGGTTGTACTGCTACCACTTTTGAGTTAGATATCACTCTGGCACCTGTATCTGAATTATTAGCATTACTAATTTGTACACAATTATAACACTTAGTTAAATCCATACAGGTGTAATTACAATTCGGAATAGAATTTTTTGAATCTAGAATGTTAGAGAATTCATAATATAAATTAGTAGATTGTTGTTGTGGTAGTTCCTTGCCACTTGTATTTTCCCTTGTTAGATTGGGGATAGTTTGAGACATACTTTGTCCAAATCTCTTGGAATAGAGCTGATTTTCCGTGGTGGTTAAATCTCTAACTTGTGTTCGCAAATCCTACAGTATGGCACATATGTCCTCTTGGAACTTCATGAACTCCTCTAGTAAACATGCACTACCAGGTTGCAGAACTGGTTGTAGGAAAGGTAATGCTTGGTATTGTTGCAGTTCAATGTCATACAAGATAGGACACACGTTGGTGGGATGTTCTCCAGAATCGCACATACCACATTCTTGTGCTGGTACCTTCTTCCTAACCTTGGATGTAGTCGATCCCATAGGGTCTCGCCAAGTGTTTCCTACAAAATCACAGAATTCAGGCAACACATGGGTTAGTCCAGAGTAATATTATTCACATGACCGGGCTTGGTCCCAATCGGAATAATGCGGACATCCCAGTTAGGACATCATAGCATAGGCTAGTCCCTCCGGGTCAGAATCAGCGAAGGAAAATCACTAAGACAGATGAATCAAAATTTGGAGGGAGTGAAATCAATACCACAATCAGAATAGGATGCATATGTATTATTAACAAAAGCAAACAAAAATAACAGAAGCAACAACAGATGCGTAAAATTTTTATGCAGAAACTAAAAATGCAATTACGCAAAAAATGTAGGAATTAAAATGAAAAGGATTTATGCACAAAGTCGCTCACAAGATATAAAAAGAAAAATTCTTACAAAATTACTAGGTAGAAAAACTAGATTATATTGAAATTGGAACTCAAGGATGCCCAGTTGTGCAAAATACTCACAACTGGACTCGACTATACATGCAACTAGACTCGACATACATTGACTTTACACCTACAAATCCGGCACATGCAAAATTCAGAGCATCGGCCTCGACACACAACAATTTATTAATGACATAATCAGAAACTCATAACTGCGCATGCATACTGACTTAAACATAAACTAGGCATGCAGAAAACGTAAGCTTGACTTGACACCAAAACAGACTTTTCACAAATGAAAATGAAGACTCGAAACATAAAAGAACACAAAAGCAGACTCGATATAACAAATAAATGGACTCAGTAGTTAGTAAACACAAAAAAGAGAAAACAGACTCATAGTTAGTACCTATAGACTTAATAGTTAGTAAAAAAACAAACTCGACTCAATAGTTAGTAAAAAGAAAGAAACAGAGTCCACAGTTAGTAAAGAAAAACAGTCAATTAATATATTAAAGAAATAGATGCGGCCACTAATACTTAGACATGACACTTTACACACTCAGGTTCGCTCCTAATCAGTCTCAGCACACTAGGAACACAAAACTTCTGTCCCCGACAACGACGCCAATTTGATAGGCTAAGGATTGGTCATTATTTCCTCTATCAAAATACTAGATTTTTCCTATGTTAAAGTAGCACAGGGTCAACCTAGGTCATTCTTCTCAAGGACACATGGTTCTTATATTTTCTAGGGTACAAGATTGAGTTATATGCAAAACAGGATATGTAGAATGTGGATTTAGAAGTTAAAGGTAAACATAGGGTTTTGTTGTAAAGTAAAGTGCAGGAAAAATAAATATGCTGAATGTAAAAGACTATCTATGAAGGTAAAGGTTATGAATGAAAATGTAAGCTACAATTAACTACAACTAACAGAACTATTAACAAGACTAATTAACGAACATATAATTATTATACCGGATACAAAGGACTCAATGAAATGGTTCTGATTCAGATTCATAGTATGCATGTGATTCCTCACCAACCCAATTTCCTATGATAACTATCGAATATTCGTCAATTACCAACTAAGGGCTTACATAATTGCGGTCTTGAGGTGACAGGGATTACGCCCTTGGTTGATGTAGATTATCTAATGATTATCTATAATGTTGCTTGGATAGGTTCTAACCAGCTCCTAATCTAGCTTGATCTATTCTTATTATGCACGACCATGACACAGCAAGAATAGATTATGCTTAGTAGAAATTACAGACATACAAGTAAAACGAATAGATTCAATCATTGATTAACCAAAATACCGATACATGCAATGAATCAATTGGAAAATGATGATCTCAACTTCCCACAAGAATCGCTAGTGATAGCTACAATATTCAAGCTAATAAGAACATTGAACATGAGAGGTCGTACCCTCTAGAGTGTGCGAGATTCCTGGTCAGTCTTCTCTAGCAACTCTACTTAGCTTGACTCTACGTTACGCCCACTCAATCGACTAAGCATCACTAAAGCACCGTTGAACAAAGGTCTTGAAATGGAAATGGAGGTGTGTGCGAGTGGATTGAGCGTGTTTATCGATAAATTGTGTTAACCTCTGAACTAAGCTAAGCATCCTTATTTTTACATGCATCGGCTAACTAATTCCTAACGGAAATAACAAAAATAATAGAAATAACAGTCTTGTCATAGCTAACTAACAGACTCAACTAACTAATGGTTTTCCTAAATGAACACGTACTGGAATTGCTGGAGTGGAGTCAACCTTTGCTTGTTAGGACAGATTCGATTGGATAGGAGTTGGCACATGGAGTTGGCCTCACGGGAGTCGATAGTCTGGATATGGCATATGAAGCCTTCATGTAAAGTCGGCCATGTGGAACCGAACTTGGCCAGGATGACTTCATCTAACCAAGATGCCTTTAGAGCTGGATGCCTTCGGTCTCGGCTTCAGTTGGTCGGGATGACTCAGACTCGATCCCGGTCTTGGTCTTGACTTCAACTGACCAAGATGCCTTTGGTTGGCTGAGACATATCCGGTCCCGGTCTCTGTTGAGATTGTTTTGGGACGCCAATTTTACCTGCAAAATGAGACTAATCTATTTGTTAGTTAAAATCAACAAATTAGCATGGATTCGTATTTTCCTTATTGTAACCTAGGAAACTTGAATCTTAGCTAATATGAGATTCTTAACTATAATTTAGAGTCTAGTCTACCCATATTAAGACCTTATTAGAGGGATAAAATAGGAATTATCAATAGGCAACTACAATGACCTTAAACAACATGTTCACAGAAAGTAGATGTCAACACCCTTGTAGAGTTGGAACACCACGAACATGCCACCTACTCGAGCTTATCTAAATGTCTTTACTTTCAACTTCCAAGAAACCATTGTTGGCTTAAGAGGGGCTTGGATGATCGACTCAAAGTTTCAATAGGTATGATACCAAGGAGACATGATTATATAGTACTTGCCAACTGTCATCTTATGGTTGTCGTTCACTTTCAATGCCTCTCTTAATATATGGTTGTTGATTCAAGTAATGTGAAGTCAACCTACGCACCTTACGAGGGATTAGCTATATGGTATCAATTGCCATCATCCTAGAGGTACATGTAACACATAAGAAGGAGAGATTGAATTGTATGTGTGTGATTTTTAAAAGCTTTTCACAAATTTGAAGGATTTAAAGCATAATTTAATATGATTGTCCAAAGGGCGTGTAGAATGTAAAGAGTGTAGGGTAAGAGAGAAAACATACAGAATTTATACTGGTTCACTCTTTCAATAGAGTTACATCGAGTCTCTTCAACACGAAGGAATTCCACTAAGTTTTCCTAACTTACAAACAACTATTCTCTATCTCTCCAAGTATTACAATCCTTGCAATCTACCTAATTACAATAAAATCAAGTATTCTTTACCTCTTCAGATATTCCAACCCTTGTACTCTACCAGATTACAAGAAAACCAAGTGTTTTTTGTCACTTAGCCTCTTTAGGCTATCACACAAACTCAATAAGTTTTTACAAAAAAGGTCTACTCACACAGTGAGCATATTACAATACAATTCATGGAGACTTAGCTTTGCCAAGCAAAGTAAGCTTTATAAAAAAAGAATGAAAGAGTCATCCAAAGCGACTTTAAAGTATATCACTTAATCTTTCTTTTTTCACGTTGTTGTGTTTTTCTTGTTATTTTGCTATGTTCTGAGCTTGATCAATCTTCCTTTTTATAGCATGTAGAAATTTGAATATTTCTTGTGCATGAGGAATGGTTGAGTCAATATTAAATGCCGTAGTTTTGATTTCTACAAAGCTTTTGTAGAGGTTCCTCTTTTTCTGAAGACAGAGAAGATTGTGTCAAAGAAAAACTCTTCTTCTCTAAATTTTAATGTGTTGTCTTCTGTTGATGAGAGAGGAAGCTTCTATTGGTTTCTTCTCATGGGAGTCATGATATGGTTAAAGACTTGACTTGCAATAAACAAAACTTTATGCAACCCTTTGTTAATCTAAAATTGTCTTGTTCTTAAAATGGTGCATTAGGTAGAATTTGAACGTTGGATCATGATTTCAAGTTGTATATATGAAATAAATGATTCACATGATAAGTTAGATAACTTAAATAACTCTTTACATTTTTCGAGAGATACTTCCTGAATAGAACAATGCAATCATTTTGCTTTTGGATGATCTCTTCTTTGAATGATAGGTTTCTCTATGGACGCCAAGTTCGCTTATGAACAAAAAACTCGTCTATGAATGTTGAGTTCTTCTATGGATGTTGGATGAGTCCTTTGGACGTTGAACTCTCTTATTGGACGGTGAGTCCTTTAAACGATGAACACATCTTTTGGATGGTGAATATGTCCTTTGGACGGTAAGTCCTTCTTTGGATGATCACCACATCTATGGATGTTGAGCTTTTTTATGGACCCTTGACCGTGTCTTTAGACGTTGAGTCCTTATATGAATGTTGAGTATGTCCTTTGGATGATGAACTTCTCTATGAATACAAAATATGTCTTTTGGATGGTAAGTCTCGCTATGGACGCTAGGAATGTCCTTTAGACAATGAGTGACTCTATAGACATTGAGCATGTCTTTGAATGTTGAGTCATGCTATAGACGCTGAGTACGTCCTTTTGACGGTGAGTTTCTCTATGAACCTTAATGTCTTTTGGATGACAAGTGACTTTATGGATGCTGAGCACGTCTTTGGACGATGACTGCATCTATGGACAACAAACTCAAGCTCCTTATGTAGATAAACTTTTATTTTAAAAACAGTTTTCCTTAAATAGATGCATTTCAATCTTTAAGTCTAATAACCTACAATTTTTTCTGAAATCTAGAGAACATTGATTGGTCATAATATATTATTCGTTTCCATAATGTTTGTTATTATTAAAGCACGTGGGTCATTTTGAACCCATAAACTTATTTCCAAACACATCCTTCTCGTCTAGGACCTATACCTTGTTGTCGTTGAATGTTCTTAAATATGCTCATCAAGAGCAAACATCTCACCATGCACCTCCTTAGTAGTTTAGGTTGTAGTGTTTGACTAACTATCGGCGTGTGCATTATGTATCCCCCTCCCTTTCTTTTGATGTATTTAGTCATATTTGTAGACTTTTTATATTTTGGGTTGTAAGTACTATAAGGTACCAAACATATACACTAGCTACTTGGACTTATATTTTATCTTATGGTATGAAGTATTATTTAGTATCTAAAAGTGTAATGTATGCCTATGTGTTTTTCGTGTCATTCGATCATAAAAAATTTACATGCATTTTCATTACTAAATTAATCAAGACTTTTCTTAATATATAAATCATTATATCCTAGGTTTTGTGTTTGTTTTTCATTGTGATGGCAATGGGTCATTACATCTTATGATGTCATTCTAAGAAATTCTCATATGATTACTCTTAAGTATAAAAAGTGAAAAAATGGAAAGAAATATTTTTCGAGAACAATATACTCAAGAAAGAAAAAGAGAAATTACTTGAAGTCATCAAGACTCTTAATCTAAAACAAGTCAAAGATTTTGATAAAATGGAGCAATCATTTAAAGTTGAAAAACTAAGATTTTGCTTGTCTCAATAAAGATCTAGCATGTTTTGTGAGTGGATCTTCTAAATTAAAAATGCTTTTAAAAAGTAGCAAGCATCCATCTACCAAAATTGGGCTTGGGTGTGACAAGAAAAGGGGTAAGAAAGAGAAACCCTTTAAAACTTATTGTGCATCTTGTAACTTTTGTGAAAAATCTAAAGATGATGTTTTCATGTGTACAAAAGAAGAAACAAAGATCTACAAAGACCATCAAAACTAACATGAAATGACCCAAAAAGATATTGATACCAAAGTCTCACATTATTCCTATTTTAGATATCTTTGGTAAACAGAAGGAAGGATTCTAGTTAGTACCTATACAATGGTTGCTCACGACATATGACAGGAGAAAAGTTTATGTTCCTAGACCTTAAACAACATGAAGGAATTTTGGAGGTAGTGGAAAAACAAAAGATTATTGGTATAAGTAAAGTTAGTAAGCCATCTCTACCTACTATTAATGATGTATTGTGTGTTGAATTACTGAAATACAACCATTAGATCATATTTGAATGATTAAGATTAAAAGAAAAACGCACATAACTTTTTTAAATAGTCAAGTGATCACTAAATAACTTTTAATTTTGATTTGTTGTTTATGGTTGTATAACCTATATTTATAGTTCTAACATTCTTAAAATGAAAATTGTTCTTACTTGATATATCTCTTATATATATAATGACAATTATAAAATAAATTAAAAAAAAATTATGAAAATTTAATAAATTATTATCCTATTTTTTTTTATTACACTTAAGTCTTAGTTCTCTTTGTGATAGTACAAACATGAGTTATTAAGTTGTGATCGAACTACTATAGTAAGCTTCACATTCGGCCATATCCAATCAAAGGTGCACCATTGTTGCATCAACTTAGAAAATTATAATTTTGTTATTGCAAAAATTTATTGTAATGTATTATAATTATTTTTTAATATTTAATAAAATATCTTTAAATAGTATTTTAATTAAATAATATATGTATTTTTAATCAATATTTTTTTCATTAATTTTCATAGTTCATTAAAATACAGGTAATGAATACAAGTATAGGTACTTAGGTATAACAGTACATGTATTAAAGTTACTACACTCATGTAGGTATAAATTCAAGTATTTTTTTAAATGCAATATAAGGGTAAATAATATAACACCGTATGTAAATTCTACTCATTGTCATCCCTTATTGATGAGGTTGAATTAAGCTAAATTGACATCTATAAGAAAAATTAAGGTAAGATTTGATCACCCAGGTGAAAAACTATATGTATTAGGCTAATATATAATTTTGGTCTCTCAACTAATTTTTTGGTTTTAGATTGGTTCTGGTAATTTACAAAAAAAATATTTTGGTGCCTTAAAGTATTTCTATTATAACAAATTGGTCTTTTGTCTGTTTTTTAAATAATAATATTAATTTTGGTTGATGTGACAAACACTCATTTGACATGACATTTTTCACATGTCACCAAGTTGACCAAATTAGTGTGATAAATAGATGAAAATATCAATTTGGTTTAACAAACACACTAAAAGGGACCAAAGTAAAACTTTTTAAACTTGAAAATCAAACTAAAATAAACAATTAAGATAAGGAAACAAATTTTATATTTTATCCCACATATTCGAGTGAATAAAAAATTTAGTCCTTGAAATTATAATAGTCAATTAAATTAATTTTAAAATTAATAAAATGATAAAATAATTTTTGAAATTGCATATTATCAAATTTTAGTACTTAATATTGTAAAGAATGATCAAATTGATCTTTAAAATAAATAAAATGACAAAATGGTCCTTCAAAAATTGTAGATTACTACCAATCAAATTAGTTATTGAAATTATAAGGGTTGATGAAATTGACTCCTATAATAAAAAAAACTTAAATGCACTTTTGCCTCTTAACTTTCAAAATTTTGCAAATTTTTACTCTAAAGTTCTTTTCATACATTTTGAATTTTGTCCAATTAATGCTTAAATCACTAAACCACGTGACTTGTTATTTTATATATAAAAAATGTGTTATGTATAACATTATTGCATATGTTAAATTAAATGTACTTTTGATTTTCCAAGTATATGTTTTTAATTATTGTATGAAAATATATTAAAAATTAAGATGATAAAATTATTTATTAAATATTTTTATTTTAATCATAAAAATAATTTATTAAATTATATAAAATATTTATTAGTTAAACTATGCCATATCTTATAAATTTATTTATTAAAAAAAATTTTATTTTTGAATAGCTACATTAATTTGTAAATAATAAATATTTTTTATAATTGAATGAATGAATTTGTATACTTTATAAATTTGTATAATTAAAATAAAAATATTTAATAAATAAATTTAGCATATTAACTTTTAACAATTTTTTATACAATCTATATAAATATACAATTAGAGAATTAAAAGTGCAGTTAACAAATACAATAATGGTAAGTAATATAATTTTTATATATAAACTAAATAGGTAAGTAATATAATTTTTATATATAAACTAAATAGGTCAAATAACTTGATCTTAATTGAGGTGGTTGCGAGTTTTTAATTTTTGATTTTTAAATGCAATTTTCAAAATAGAATATGTTTAGCTAAAATAGAGTTGAAATGATTTTTAACTCAATTTCGAAATAGTTTTACATTTAATTTCAAAATAAAAAAATGTTTTGTGCATTTGGTTTTAGTTTTAAAAAATATCCTCTCACTATATTTAATAATTATCATCATTGTTATCACAATCATCGTCACTACTACTACTATTACTGCTAGTGTCGTTGCCACCATCACCATCACCATTGTCACTACAATATTGCCACAACCATCGTCGTCGTTACCACCATCACTATCATTGTTACTGCCACCTCATTGGCACCACCATACCTATTATCAAGCAAACACATTCTTAAAATAATTTTAATAAAATAAAAACTTTCAAAGTGAGTTTATTTTGAAGCGAAAAAAAAACTAAAACTAAAAGCTAAAACCTAAAAACTAGTTTTGGTTTTTTAAAATTTAAAAACTTGCAGCTAAAAACAACATTAAACTTTACAATAATGATATATATAATATAATTTTTATATATAAACTAAATAAGTTAAATAACTTAGTGTCTTTAACGTTTGTGAAAATAAAAGGGGTCAAGGACTCAAATATTCTCTTCAACAATTTTATCATTTTTGTGAAAATATGTAGGCTTAGGGTAATGGACTAGAAACAAAATTTTAGGGATATAATATTTTAAAAAAGTTAGAAGGTAAAAAGTGAAATAAAGTCTCTAATTTTAAGAATAAAATTGATTAACTTTTACAAATTTTAATGATCATTTTATTATTTTATTCGTTTATTAATTTGGGTACTTAGATTGATAATATATAATTTAAGAACCATTTTACTATTTTATAAACGACAAATTTTACAATTTCAAGACCTAAAATAACATGGATATTAATCAATTAATGTCTCATGTTATTCATGCACTATATGTTTTATGTTAAAGAATATGTTTGAAATTTGTCCACAAAAGTTAGCTTAATCAGTTATTTTAAGTTTGAATCTTGAATATATAACGTTTTCAAGTGGAGTACAAGGTTTCGACGTTTTCAAGCGGAGTACAAGTTGAATTACGTTTTTCCATTAAGCTGAATTCAAATCCGTTAACTGATGGGATTGTGTGAATTGTATTTAAGTTTTATTATAAATTGATTTTTTTTAGCAAGAAAGTTACATGTGATTACTTATTGAGCCAAATGTTTTTAACGTAGTAATTCGTATCCTGTTTAAATTAATTAATTGTTAAAATAATTAATATATATAAAAAAGTATAAAAATAAAATTTGAAAATAAATTATATTTTTAATTAAATATATAATTTTAACTTTGTTAATTAATTATTATTATAATTAAAATCATATAAATATTAAAATAATTAATATATATCCTCTCCCTCTTTCTCTCTCTATATGTATATATACTATAATTTTTTTTAACTCTTTTGAATAAGAATATTTTTAGGGACAATTCTTTAGTGTTGATAATGTGCATGAGTTTTTTTTTTTTTTCAATAACAATGTTTTTAAGGATTTTTTTTAATGTTTTTATTTCTTTTGATATATCATTTTCATGTTTACTTTATTTATGTTTTTATCATAAATTGAATTTTAGTAAGAAATTTACCTGTGATTACTTATTGACCCAAATGTTCTTCCGTAGTAATTCGAATCCTAGTTTAAATTAATTAATTGTTAAAATAATTAATGTATATTTTTAATAATTATGAAAATGAAAGTATATAAATAAAACCTTAAATAAATAAGATTAAAAATTAAATTATATTCTTAATTAAGTATATAAATGTAACTTTGTTAATTAATTATTATTATAATTAAAATTATATAACTATTGAAGTAATTAATATATATCCTTTTCTTCTATATATAATATAATCCTTTATATATATATATATATATATATATATATATATATATATATATATATATATATATATATATATATTAATTATAGTAACTTTATTGAATAAGTGTTTTTAGGTCCAAAAAAAAAGTGTTTTTAGAGACTATTAGTTAACGTTGATAACGTTTATATGAGTTTTTTTTTAATAAGAGCAGTTTTAAATTTTTTTATATTCTTATCTTTTTCAATATATTCTTTTTTATTTTTATTTTAAATTATATTTTAACATATTTTAAAAAAATAATTATATAAAATAAATAAATATCACGTGCATTACATGTTAAAATGCTAGTTATCTTTAAATTAGAATAACTATTTTAAATAAAAATATTTTTAGAAGTTTTTCATTAATAAGAACATTTTTAGAGTTTTTTTTGTGGGATATTTTTTTAGATTTTTTCATAATCTCTTATATCTTTTAATATATCATTTTTATCTTTATTTTAAAATTAAATTTTAATATATTTTAAAAAAATTATTAACAGTTAAAATATTTTTATTTAACGATATAAATTATTTATTATAACTTAAAAATATAATTTATATATTTAAATTATTTATTTATTACAAAATTTAATTATAATATAATCTATATATTCAAAATTATTTATTTATTATAAATTTGAATTATATAAAATAAATATTTCTATCCTATATATTACTCAATATAAAATAATAATTTCTATCCTATATAAGAAGCTAAAAATAATTTTGTAAAAATGAAACAAATACTGAGTTATGGACATTTATTTTATCTCATTTTTTTATTCCTGATAATATTTATTTTCGTATTTATTAGAAAGTTATGAAAAGACTCTTACGTATCTTTCATTTAAAAAAGTTAAATGTTGATATTTTAAGCAGTTTTTATTCTGATGATGAAGGAGTGGGATTGTAATATTGTTATAGAGACGTGGAAAGTTATTTTCTATCATATTTGTATATTTGATTGTTATTTAAATTATTTTAAAATTTAAAAACATTTCTAGAAATATTAAAGTATAACAAAGCACTTTTTATTTTTGGAATGGAAGGGGAAGCAGCCCTGCAACTAGAACAAAACACTTTTTTGTTATACTAACACTTTTTAAATATAAATTTTTTTTAATTATAATATTCCTAAAAATATATCATTCCACTCACCCAGTTGGCCCATTCTTAAAGCCCAAAACTATTATAGGGGAATAAAAGAAAACCAATGTTCATTTCTTCTCCCCAGGCTTTTGTCAACGTCCGCGGGCGAATCGAACCCCTTCTAGTGAGTTTGTTTTCTCTCTCTCATTGTATTGGATTCAATGTGCGCGTTTCGAATAAGACTCAAGTTCTTTGAAGAAAATTAGAATCATTTGAGAAACTAATGAACCCTACAAGTTTGCTTTATTCTATCCTAATTATTTAATCTTAGATTGATACTGGTGCTTTGTGGAACTTGTGTCATATGTGCATTATTTGCTCTGTAATTGTAACTGTTATAAACTTATAGTATATATATAAAAGAAGCATAATATTTTTCTAGTTTACTATGTGATCTGTGGGATTTGTAAGCTTCTGGAATTCCAACTGGAAGACCGGAAGCAACTCTACTGCATTGATGCCAAGGTGTGAGATCATATAGGCAAGCAACAAAATAATTTTTAAATAAGTAATAAGTATGGATATTATAATAAGGAATAAACAGCTATATTTCTTATAATTGAAGATAGCCACTAAAGCATTCTATACACCTTCCAATTCTGTGATACCTAATGATGACATAGTTTTGTGTGTAACAGTATCAGGAAAAGCTTTTCCGTATTAAGGCTTTCTTTCTTCTACTTACAGATACTGTATAACCCTGTTATAGCTCTATTTGGAAAGTCTATCCTATCCTTCGGATTTAAGAGAGCTATATGTCCCTGTCATAGTAAGATTCAAGAAACTGAAACTTTCATACTCATTGTTTTTAGACTCTTCTGACTGAAACACGTCAAAATCAGTTTCCTTCTAGTGGTGCGGGAAGGAGATGCCTTCTATTACTTTTGGCAAAAAGTCAGTATGTTATTTCACCAAGGTTTTCTTAGAATAGTATCTTAATGCTTAACCATCCATGGCATGGCAGAAGCTTACCATCTTAGAATTGTGGGTTTTAGGCCTAACTCAATCCTATAAAACCAGCTTGTAAAGTGAGGATTGCATCCACTATATATATTATTTAGACTATCTTACTAGTTGATGAGGGATCTCTAACAGTTGATAATATTTTAACACAAGGTTTTCATTGGGTTAAACCTGCAGCAATTTGATAGATTTTGGACAATCACTTGACAAGGAAACATAACTTTTAAAAACTTATACCCGTGCATGCAAGTGATTCATCTTATTTGTCTTAATTATTAAGACATATTACCTTTTCAATTACACCAAGAAGCTCTTCCTGAAACATTAAGTGATTCATCATATTTGTTATTTATGGAGTGGTAGAATAGGTTGGTGGTATACAGAATTCTTGTTTCCCTGTCCACATTACAACAGACTTGACATTAATGTCTGCCACTGCCAGTTAGGATTTTCTTTGGTGAATGAATGTCTGTGAATAAGTTATCACTCACACTTATGCAGTCACTCAGCTAAATTAGAATGTGTAAGAACCCTTAGTGCCTTAATTAATGGATTGTCCATGATTGTAATGGTTGTCCCTGTTCCACTTCCAAACAATGGCAAAAATATCTGTTAATGTGTGAAAATATTTGACAATTAGTACGAGGTATTTACAATTTTGTAATCCATGGCAGCTTATGGCTAGCAAAGAAAGTTTTGGTGTAATTTTGAATCTAGTAAAAAACAGAAAAGTGGGATCCAATTAGTACCCAAGTTTTATTGCCATTTGTATTGATGAGATTTGAAAAAGCGGAAAATCAAGAATTGCATTTCAATGTAAGAAATGAGAAGAAATATGTGAAGAATTAGAAAAATGTTTTTAAATATATGTATTTAAAATAATTTTTTATATATTTAAAGATGAAAAGTGTTAAATATAGAGTTTAATTTCTATGTATTGTCAGTTTAAAATATTTTACATTGTCAACCTATTAGAGATCATCCTAGTCTTAGGTATGACTTTTAAAATAATTATTACAAAAGTCAATAGTTTTATCATAAATTACAATTTATAATTGGATGACAATTTATTGCACTGTCAGTATATTCTAATTAAATTCATAATTATATGTATTTTAATATTTATTTATTTATTTTATATTATCCAGATCCGTAACCATGCTAGACAACACTTGTTTAAGAGTCAATCTAGCTTGTTGAATGAACCAGTTAGCAGGTGTAACTTTGTCAAAACTTAGTGGATATGGGTTTTGTTAAAATTTAGGAGTATGCCGGATTTCTCTTCTAGACAAATAAAAATTTAATATTTTGAAGTTGCTGGCCTGATTTAATGTTTTGTTAAATATGCATTCTTTCTGATTTTGTTGCAGCCTGTTGTAATTTAGTTAAATATTATTATATATAGTATATACGGCCAAAAGTTGTTTCATCATTCCATGTCCTGTTTCTATTTTTCTCTATACAGTTGCCACATTCAAT
This sequence comes from Mucuna pruriens, assembly GCA_025330945.1. NCBI lineage: Eukaryota > Viridiplantae > Streptophyta > Magnoliopsida > Fabales > Fabaceae > Mucuna > Mucuna pruriens. The sequence goes on along the minus strand of JAENHJ010000053.1, from coordinate 231,498 downwards.
TTGATGATTTTGGTTGCTTGTGACTTCTTGTTTGGTTGCTACTGAGACTTTTAGGGGAGAACTTTGGAAACTTTGAGCATTTGTTTAGTCATTAAATCTTGGAGTTTTGAGAGGCTAAGTCTACTGCTATATTCTTCAGCAACTAGTGCAAAGAAGCAAGGAGCAGGGTTGTAATTTCGTCTAGCATTAGTGCTGGAAGAGGTAGGTTCTTCCGTATGTTTCTTCTCATAACAACATGTATGATGGTAGGATTTCACCTCTGCTTCTGTTTCTGACCACATGATTTGCCTATTACTTTTGTTTCTGAATGTTGAAAGCTTGCTGTTCTAATATCTGTTTCTGGAATTTTCAAGTTCATGTGCTTCTCATGCTTGTTATGGTATTCAGTTATTCATTAATTCTACAGATTGCTTCTGCAGATTTGTTCACAATTACTTTTTAAAGTTGTGTATAGAACAAGTGCTATGGTTATTAATGTCTATGAATACTTGATTCTGTTGTTATGGTAATCATATGAACAATAGGGTGACAAATTAGGGCCATCCAACTGTGCTAGTTAAAATTGTAGTTTAGTGTGCAAGGTAATTTACACTTGATTTCAGATACCTCCATTGTGTTGTATAATGTCTTGAAGGTTGAAATCTTCAAATTTGAAATATCTTTATTTTAAAAAAGGTAGTAGGTTAAAAGTTTTTTTATTTTTTTAAATTTAGTGGGCTGGCCCTATGCCACAAGGTGTATTTGGGCTTTTATCTTTATGGGCTTTCTGGCACTGGTCATGTGGGTTTGACCTGAGTGGGTTGGGCTGGTGTATATTGATGGAATTTGTGATTTTCGTATTTAGTTTCTTCTTGATTGATGATGAGGAATTAATGTATTATGGGAAAGTTAATTCTCTCCTACCCTTTGATGTTCTTCTTGAGCACTGTATAATGTGACAATTTAAGTGTGAAATTTGATTTTGTTCTTTCTCATAAAAATTATAATTCATATCTATTTTTTCTTTGTTGTTTTCTTTTTTCAGTTTTGCATTTGAGCACGAACTGTAAGATTTGTCTGACATATGTAATCATTCACTAGTATATGCTCTTTACTTTGAACTGCACTAATATGATTGCAGGGCTTGGTCTCTATAAGAAAGAAGTATGCCTCATAGAACCCGACCCATGACAGCACTCTTGTTGTTCACTTCACTAAATGCAGTTTTATGTGCAACCATAACTCCAGTCTATGATTTTGTTTGCTATCTTCCCTACTGGGAAAGAAGGGTGAGATTTTCGCTCATTTTTTTCTTTTTAATTATTTGGTGTTTTCTTTGTTCCATTCCCATCATCTGGTTCCTTATATCACTGTTGTTGTTGCCCCAATCTTTCATAGAGCAGATCTCAATTTCATTATGAACTTGGTTGTCTACAATGATGACTCTTGATTTTTTTTTTTCGGGTGGGGGGTTTAAATTTGTGACAAAAGAAAACATAAAAGCACCGATAACCACAAAAAAAATAAAAATAAAGAGTCATCTATGGTGCAATGCAAGGAAATTATCTATTGTGGACTTTCACTGAGCACGTTTTTCTTTGCTAATCATACAGAAAAAGGACAAAATTTCATAGGTGTTATTCTCCGATCAAAATTAGAATTTTACCTTGGTAATTTGCAATTTGCATTGACGTTAAATGGAATCCTATATTACGTGGATTGCCAATGTGAAACTTCAATTTTGATAGAGAATTGCCGATGTGAAACTTCAATTTTGATAGAGAACGACACTAAAAGCCCTTATTCAACTGCATTTAAGTTTTGTCCATAGAAAAGTTCCTTGTTAATGGCTTTTGATCTTGAAGGTGAGCCTTGTCACGAACAGTAAGGTTGCTGGCTCATTCGAGATCTGAAAGTCTCAAGTTCAAATCCATTCCCAGGCCTCATTAAATGGGTCTTGTGCACTGAGCTACCCTCTTTTTAATGGCTTTTGATCCTGAATTGACCTACCGTAATGACTTATGAGTATAGTGGTAATGTTTTGCTTTTGCTAGACAAAAGATCTCTTTCTTGAAAATCTTCCTCACAATTTGAAACTATTAAATTTATAGTCGTAATGTTCTTAGTCCATGTAGCCTATGTATGATAAGCATTCTTGTATTGGCCTTTTGGAAATGGGAAAAATCCCAAGTAATTTAGTCTGGAATTTCATATAGATTTGCTTGGTGTTGACTAGTTTTGAAATAGTGGGAGCAATTTATTTGTTATTAGGATATTTGGCTAATTCTTCACCTAATCTAATGTTACAGAGGGAAAGGCGTCGCCAGCAACGTGAAGCTACTATAGCTAACAGTTCAAAGTAGGCATAACAAGATCTACTTGGAGAACCTTTTTGGACTAGGATTTTTTGTTGACAGCTGTATGTACCTTTTTTTAAATTTAAATTTCATATAAGGATTCTAGAAGATTTAGGTAGTTAAGACCAAGATTAGATTATTCCTATTCTCTTTTATTCTAGAAGCTTTTGGTAGTTAAGATCACAATTTTAAATGTTCAAATCTGATTTGATTCTCCTTTATTTTCTCTGTTATCCTTGTATCTATTTTGTAATCAGGGTGGTAGTATTTTCTCCCAGCCATCTCTGCCTGTATAACTCTTATGTAAATTGTAATTGTAATCAATAACAAAAAAGACAATTTTCCTTCTAAAATTACATGGTACCAGAGCTGATCCTGTGTTCGTCCACCATATCTTCGCAAATTCTAGAGGTGTTGAAGCTGCATCATCATCTGTGGTCGATGCTGTGTGTTCAGGTTCCGGTTTACAGCTTATAATCCAAAAGCTGAATGGAAGAAACTACACTGAATGGGTTCAATCTGTGAAGTGGCCTTGGTGTGATCATTGTAGAAAATCAGGGCATACAAAGGATACTTGCTCGAAATTCCATGGCAAGCCACCCAACGAAAAAGAAAACGAATGGTGAAGGTGGGGCATTTCAAGTAGATCTGTCAGATGGGCCAGCTTGTTCCATTGGGCCAAGGAAGAAAAGTGGGCTTGGTTTGACCCAATTTTTATAAGAGTTAGCAATTTTGTGGTCCAGTTTGATGGCCTATTGGGCTGGACTATTTTGGACTTAATTTTTTTTTATAAAATCTAAATTTCTAAATTTTAAAAAATAGGTAAAATGGACTTTTCATTTTCGGTAAACTTTTTTGTAATCCAATCCTTCAAGCCTAACGAATTCGGTCAATTTGGCTTAGTTTTATTTGGACTATATGACAAATTATTCTTCACATATAGTCGTTGAGTAGTTCATAAAAATAACAATAATAACAATAATAATAATAATAATAATAATAATAATAATAATAATAATAATAATAATAATAATAATAATTTTCATTAGATTAGTTTACTCAATTCATGATTTGCTCAATAAGTCTATTGATTTGGAATCATAGGATGAGTAGATGTCACGGATGAATTGAGTTTGTCATTTAAATTTTGGATATCTTTTATAACATCTCAAATATTACTATTCTTTATATTTTTTTCTTTCTTTTCTATTAAATTGCATTTTTTTTTTCAAAATTGGTAGCAATAGTCTCAATGCTAACAAAGATATTTTCCAAGGACTTGTTTGAGGGGGTTGTGAGTTTTTGATTTTTAAATGCAATTTTCAAAATAGAATGTGTTTGACTAAAATGGAGTTGAAATGATTCTTAATTCAATTTTGAAATAGTTTTACATTCATTTTCAAAACCAAAGAAAAAAAGTTTTGTGAATCTGGATTTTAGTTTAAAAAAACACTTTATCGTTATATTTAATAATTATTATTCTTGTTGTTCCCGCTGCCACCGCCACCATCTCGCCATCACCACTACTACCGTCCATGTGTTGCTTTCACCATCACTGCTGCCACCACCATCATATTGTCATCATCACTACCATTGTCAATACTACCACTGTTGTTGCCACTACCATCATCATTATTATCGCCATCATTATTGTCGCCATCACCATGATTGTCATCATCACTACCACCACCATTGCTACTACCATCGTTTCCGCTACCACTACCACTACTCCTACCATTCCTATCAACATGCATACACACTCTTAAACTAATTTTAACAAGATAGAACAATTTTAAAATAAGTTTACTTTGAAATTAAAATTTATTTTTTGAAACAAAAAGTACCAGAACTAAAAATTGGTTTTGCCTTTTAAAAATTTTAAAACTTGCAACTAAACCACCCAAGATGAGAGCTTTTGTTTTATAGTTGGTTCCAATAGAGTTAAAATTGTCTTTATTCTCATATTTAATTTTCTTATGATAACTTGGATTTTTAGTGGGAGCCTTCAAAACTGAAGGAGAATGAGATGGTCGTCTACATTAACTAGGTGATGGAGGCTGGTAGGGTGGTTCGTAGTGATTTAGTGTTATTAAAACATCATTGTTAGGATTATCAATTTAACATTTAAACAATTATATATAATAATAATTAACCTAAGGAGCTTAATTGAATTAGCCCAATAGGTGAAAACAAATTGCGCAAGACTTGATACACACAATAAATTCAATCAAACAAGTTGATAAAGACAAAAAAAATAGTTGTAGGAAAGACATATATGATTGAAAAAAAAGATTATCAAAATAGAAGAAATTATACGTGAGAGGAGGAGAAAAAAAAGGTTGGCATAAGTAAAAAAAAATGTCTTAAGCTTTTGGGTGGGATTGTTTGATTGGTCTAATATTTATACATCATATTAAAAAGTCACACGAAATTCACACTACAAAATAATCTATTGAAACCTATATGTTTTTTAATATCAAAAGATTTTTATAAATAGTAAAAAATCTTAATTGAATACCATTGAATTTCGTTGTTCTCTTAAAAAAAATTCTAGTAGTCATAATTGAATACCACTATATTTCGTTACGATATTTAAAAAATCTTAATAATCCTAATTGATTGTATACCACAAGACTTATTTGTGTTATTTAAAAGTCTTGATTTGTATTTTTTTATCCTGAAAAAGTCTTTTAAAATCCTAATCCAATACACCCCTTTAGGCAATGTTGTGGTGATAAGGATAAGGATTAGGGTCGGTCCAGACATTTGATAGGTCTTGGAACAAAATAATAGATGACGTTCTTTCACATAAAAGTATTATAAAATTTAAATATATATTTTACAAAAGCATGTAATTTTATTAAAAATAATATGTTTTATTATATTAAGAAAATAACATACTTTTAGTAATAGGTTGATAAATTTTTTTTCTACCTATAAGATTGTTGCTTACCGCCTATAAAACAAAACATAAATTATTATTAAAAATAATTTCTTCAAATTTCGAAATTTAAAATATCATTAATGATAGAATTAATGATATTACCTTATTTGTTTAAATGGAATTAGGATAGAGGGAGATATTGAGGATGGAAATAAGATAGAAGTTATTAACCGCAGCACCTTGTTGAAAAATTCTTGTGCTCTTCCTTCAATCCTTGAAGGATGAAAATATTTTTTATTTTTTTTAAATCTCTACTAATGAAATGTTTGTTTTAATTTTTTATAACAATTTTTAAAAGTAATAATAGATAATTTTAAGTTAATAAAAAGTAATAGTAAACTTTTAATTAATATATTTTTTATATAATTTATTTATCTCTTTTCACTCTTTTTTTACTCATCCGAATAAGTGAAGAAAATTTTTTCACTTCTTTATTTGTATAAATCCAAACAATAGGTCTTTTCTATTCTATTTTTTTATCATTCCTATTTTTTCCCTCTTATTTTACTTCTAATCGAATTGAGAAGTTAAGAAAATAAATTATCAAATCAATTATTCTTTCTTCTTTTTAAAATTGTTTTAAAAAATTTTGGCTTAGATCGTCGCCCTTCCTTTTGGCTTACGGAGAGGTTGGTCTAATTGGTAATAACCTTCACTTTGCCAATCGTAGGGGCAAAGCCTCCTCCTTCGCAACTTCTGAGGAAATTAGGGCTCAGGTGAGTCCTTGATTCGCGCCTTTTCTTTTCTTTTATTTTTTTTATCATTTTTTTTAATTTTTTGTTCATTTTATTTAAGAGTTTTGGGCCAAGTTGCCCTTTAATAAACTGAATTGGTTCGAGACAAATTTCTTTCTTTTCTTATATTTATTATTTTTATATTATATTTTTTAATTTGGAATTGTTGACTTGGGAAAGAAAAAAAAGGTTAAAAAAAAAGGTGTGTCTATAAATAATAAGCAATAATATATATATTTTAAAATTTCACACATATAAATTCAAAATTCAAGTGAAAATGCATTGAATAGTTATTAAGCATTAGAACAACATATTTGGTTTAATCATGTTAATTGATATTATGCATTTACTTAGAAAATTGATTATCATTTTATTTTATTTAAGATTTAATTATATTTTTGATCTTTCTGTAATTTTTAATATACAATTTTGGTCCTAATTTTCTAATTGTGCAATTTCAATCTCTTAATTTTAAAATTAAGTAGTTTTAATACATCTTTTAGTTGACCATTTGTTGAGTATGTTAGATTATATGATGATTTTTTCAAGTGTTTTGAGTTATAACAAACAAATAAGTTTTTCTAGAATGAATGACGATTCATCTTAAGAAAAAACAGATTATCTTAAAATGCATATGTGTCTATCTGCCAATGAATCATGTTTTTTGTATTTAGAGACAAATTGAACACACACATACACACATGTGTCACTTTGACTATGTAGATATTCACTTTAGAATACATCCTTTCAATAAAATGTATTTAAGAATTTCACGTGAAAGGTCAAAATGCAACTCTGTCGGAATATAAGTTTATGTGTCCAAAATAACAAATTTTTTTAATGATAATAAACATTATAATTAAAAGATAATACCTTTTAACCACAATTCTCTACCTTTCAGAAGAACAAAAAGTTATTGGACTTAACGTTTTGGTATGCATCCATTAAAAGGAACTTACTCATTAAATATTACCATGTGCATATAAAAGAGAGCTTGTCGTCCAAAGAAGAGAACATCCAATAAAGAACGAATGCAATGTTCTAATTAAAGAAGGAGAAAAATTATGCAAAAGAAAAATTCTAGAGTTCGTCCAAATTCAAATATTTCCCAAAGATTTGAAATTTACTCCTTTGGACACCTTAACTCCTACCTTCTTTGCAAACTTGGAAGATAATTTGATGTCTAAGCTTATTGAAGGAAGTCCCGAGTTAGGAATACAACACTTCACACCTCTTTCATTAGTTATAAAGCCTTCTAATAAGGTCTTGATTCAACCTAATAGGATCTATCAAAGGCTTCCAATGATTAACAACAAGTACAAGGAGGTGCGAGTTAGAAGTCTAGCTGCCCCTTTGTCAAGCAACTTAGAACCATCCATTAGAAGTTGCTCTGTAGGCACTCATCTATACTACATGAGTAGATAATGAGAAGTTCTTTAGATGAAGAAGATGCATGTCGATTATGGAGACACAATCTTTGGATTCATAATAACCATGATTTAGGTAGTAGTTACCTTACTCTCCAAGAGAAGTTGGACACTCCCAATTAATTGGCACTTCTCAGTTGTTGAAGGAGCTAAAAACCTTCCATTTTGATGATTGGCTAGCTGTTCCTATCAACGATGACTCCTTTAAAGACTTCAGAATTCTCGTGCTGCAAATACTCCTATTCTTGCCTCTGTACCTTCTTTTTGCATCCAATTCCTTAACCTCCAAAGCTCTCACCCTTGGGGGAAATTTTTCCAAATATACCTAGAAATCTCCCTTTGTTAGTTTTCCCTCTGCCTTAAGCTGAATCTTCTACCTTACAACCCTTACAACCACCCCAATAAGAAAAAGAGAGAGAAAATGTAAAGGCAAAATATACACATGCTTTGATCTCATATATGTTCCTTTATATGCTTTAGTTCCATATATGCTTTGATCTCATATGATATTCTCTTATGTATGCTTCGACTCTTGTATAGTCTTGTATGTTCTGGTTCATTTAAGCTCTGATTTGTTTAACTGTCCATTAGCTTAGGGGGAAATCAAAAGTGATATATGATTATATAACTTAGGGGGAGCCTAAAATAAGTTATGTGCTTAATTGTTATATCTTGAATACATATTTCTCTTTAACATAATTTTTGTTATCATAAAAAAGGGAGAAATTGTTGGAATATAAGTCTATGCATCTAAAATAACCCTCGAATTTTGATTATAACAAACATTATGATTAAAAGATGATATTTTATTTTTAACTAGTGTTCTCTACCTTTTAGAAGAACAATAACTTGTTGGACTTAACGTTTTGGTATGCATCCATTAAAAGGAATTTATTCATTGAATAAGTTTTATCATGTGCGTCCAAAAGAGAGCTTGCCATCCAAAAGAGAGTTCGTTGTCCAAAGAAAAAAAATGTCCAATAAAGAACGAATGCAGGGTTCTAAAATAGGGTGTTTCTCTTTATAAGTGTAAAGATTTATTTAAAATACTTATCTTATCCCGTGACTCTTTTCATACATATACGAGCTTGTAATCATTACACAACATTCAAAATTTTCGTTATACCTAATGCATTTGTGTGTTGAGAACGTGTTCATTTTTAAATTGATGAAAGTCTATGCCATATATTTTATTATCTCAAGTCAAGTATGATTAAAGGAGGCTCAGATAATGACTCATCTCAAAAGGAACCAAAAAGAAGCTTCATCTCTTATCAACAAAAGACAACACGCTAAATACAGAGAAGAACAATTTTCTTTTTATACAACTTTTTTCTATCTTCAGAAAAAGAAAAACTTCTGTAGAAGTATAACAAAAAGAAAATCTTTGGGAAAAGCTATTATATATCATTTGTTTTTGAGAAAAGCTCTAGAAAATCATATACACACAATTCAACCCCCTTTTTATGTGCTATCTATTTCTTCAACTTTTTATACTTGATCAACCTTCTTGATTAGGTAAGTATTTCCATGTTGTGTTCATGGAAGTGTTATTTTCCTATAGCCATAGAGTATCAACTAGTGTTAAGGTGGTGTCTGTTTGGTAAGATTTAATTTACACGTAATTTCATTTTCATATGGTGGATCTCTTTTATGAACTATTCTTTTCACACCTATCATAATTATATCAAAATTTACTCTAAAATCTTACTAGTGACTATTGTTATTTGGAATTCTATATTTCTATTTATTTTTGGAGTGTCCAAATATCTAAATATTACTTGAACTACACTGGAATCCAACAGTTAGAATGACTCTTACTAGATTAGAACACATATAAGAATTCTTTCAAACTATTCTATCATTTTGTATACCAGGTGCGTAAAGGAGAGAGAGAAAAAAAATCTAATGGAGCTAGTTGATCCAAAAATGGATTTGAACTTCAACAAAAGGGAGGTTATATCGATCATCAATGTGGCTCTTCTATGCACCAATGTCACTGCCTCCTTTAGGCTTACAGTGTTCTCAATTGTAAGCATGCGTGAATGTAGATCTGTTGTTCAATATGTGGTTTTAGTGTAAATACCTTTGTATTGAAAATGTATTCTAATTAAATTCTATGTAGATAACAAATGGGAAAAGTTGATCCCATTTGTTATTGTTTGGATGTATTTTCTTAAATTTTATTTATGAGAATGATTATTTTCTTGAAGGAGAAAGACAGTTAGAATCGACATATATCACGTATATTTGACTCGGACATGCACAATGAAAAATGAAATCAAGATAATAAGTTTCAAACAAGACTAAATTACTAATTTTATCATTCTATTATTAAAAAGTTTAATATAACTTGAATTTTTAAAAGTGTTTCAATATTATCTTTTTCGTCCAATAAATGATATTCGTTAGAATAGTTACAACAACAATTTTAAGTTATAAATTATGATGCTTTTAATTGCCACATAATAATTTTATTTAAAAAATTTTAAAATAATAATGTAATATTATAATTTAATAAAACATATAATTTTAAAATTGTGATAGTTTTTAACTATAACTATAATAAATTATTTTCTAAATTATTATTAATTAATTTAATAAAATTCTAATTTTGGTGATGGTTTATAGCCGTCACTATAATAAATTTATTATAAAAAATTATAAATTATAACAAAATTTATAATTCAATTCAAAATTAAATTTTATTAGTTTATTATTTATATACATATATTAAAATTTTATTTTTTCGAATTTAAAAATTATAATTTAAATTTTATTTTATTGAAATTTATGAAATTATAATAATTTAATCATTTTTAATAATATAATATTTATCATATCATATACATTAATATTTTAAATTTTATAAAAATTATTATATTGTGATATAAGTATTATTTAAAATAACTATTTTTTTTTATTTTTTTTATTTTTTTTATTTTTTTTATTTTTTTTATTTTTTTTAATTTTTAAATATAAAAATATAAAATAATAAATATATCATAATATAACAACAAAAGTTTTGAATATTAATATCAATAATAGAGTAAATATAATAAAAATAATTGTTATAAAATATTTTATAATATTTAATAATATAATATTATAATATTATAATACAAACTTAATATTTATAATATAAGGTATAGTAATATAATATAATATAATATTATTATAAATATTTTGTTTTATATAATATTATTATAAATTATAGTTATAGCACAATATTATAAAATTTAAAATATTAATATATCTGATATGATAAATATTATGTAACTAGTACTTTAACCCGTTAACGAGCAAAAATTTAATATCTAAGTTTTATTATTAATTATATTGAATTATCATACAAATATAAATTAATTTTTTATATAATATAATTAAATTAAAATATATAACAATTAATATAACTTGCTAAAGTGATCATTTGTGCTAAAAGAATGATACCAAGAGGTGAAATATATGAGAAAACTTTTATTATCTTATTTATATAGCTAAAAAGAAACATAAAATTGTTATTTGTACCATTTGAAACTTTAAAAGAGATAAAGATAATTTATCTAATTAAAATTAGAAACTATAAAATTTAAAAAGAGATAAAAAAAGGAGAGTAATACCATATAAAATAAAGAAAGAAGAAGATAAGAATAACATAAATTTTCGAAGAGAAGAAAACAACAATAATAAAAGAAAGTAGAGATAAAGATTAAATGTGATAAAGATTGATAAATTTATTTAATCTTAAAAAAGGATAGATATGAAGAACAAACTATCCCTTGAAAAAGATTAAGTATTGTTTATGTATGAAATTTTATTAGATTTTGGTTGATATGAGATTTTGAATGATGAGGGAAGAAACCAAAATGTGAGATGTTCCATAAAGAATAATTTTAATCACTAAATTAAAATTGAAATTTTTATTAGATTATAATTTTATAACTTGAAAAATAAGTTTATTATAGTAATAATTAAAAATTGCTACTATTTGCAATTCAAAATCATCCCTACAACTACACTTATGATGATGTTTTTAGTTGGACAAAAAATGTAACACTAGAACAATTTTGAAATTAAAAGACTAAATTAAATTTTTTTAATAATAAAGAGATCAAATTAAACAAAAATAAATAAATATAGAAACTAAATTAATAATTTAGTTTTAAAATAATTAAATAATATTTGAGCTTTAGAACATTATGTTGAATGGGCATATATATATATATATATATATCTATATATGACATTTTTCTTAAAAATTAGGATACTAACACGATAATGTATATCTTAACTAAAATATAATTATACTTACATTTTCTCGTATTATCGACAACGTGTGCCTCAAGTCTCATTGTGTGTTTAGTTACATGATTAATAGAGAATAAATAGATTTTTAAATTATTTGGAATAAGAGAAGTAGAAGGAAAAGAAAAAAAATGTATACTATAAAGATATATGTTCATAGAATATATTTAAAATAATTTAAAATAAAAGGATAAATTAGTTATTTCACCTTTTGATGAGTTCCACTATTTTTTTACACTTCTTTTATCCAAATTTCTTCACTTTGAAAGGGAATTTTTTGTGGACCCTACCATTTTCTCTTTTTCTCTTCTCTCATTCCTCTCATTTTCCAAATAATAAAAAATATGATTCTCTCTTTGTACTTCTTTCTTACCTACTTCTTTCTTTTCAAAATCACCCTAAGCAAACAATGTATTATTGGTCAAATAGATATATTATTGGTTTATTATCTTTGATCTTATTATATACATCTTATTTGAAACAATAAGCAAGTGTGATTGTTTAAATAAGTATAGGATTATATATTTTTTTATATGTAAATTGAAACGTTCAAATTTAGTTTCCTCTTTTGTAAGTTTTTTTTTTGTAATTTTGAATAAATTATAATTATAATTTGAAGTTTAAATTATAGATATTTTATTTATTGTTGTCTTAAAATCTTTTCTTTAAAATCATATGACCTATTTAAGTATAAGTTGTTGGCCTATTTAAAAATTTTAATATGAAATAGGTCTTTAAATAGGTTAATGAGACAAATGAGATTTATATAATTGTCAGGACAAGTCTAAAAAAAAAAACTATGACAAGTAATAGACCTAAACTTGGATCATATAATTACAAAGTAAGGCAGGTAAGACTTATGCAAAACCTAGTCTGACCTACTCCATTTTCACCACTACCTCTTGTCCTTTTCATAAGATCTAATTAACTAATTTATCATAATTAAAGAATTTAGTTAATTTAGTTAGTAGTATTAAATCTATCCTAAATTTATATGTATTTCCAAAATTACTCATAACATTAATGGAAAATATTCTTATTTTTTTTTATAAATATTTTCATTAGTTTTAATTCTTTTAGTCTCTCATTGTTAATAATTGTATTGTTTTAATTTTTATTGGCTACATAAGTGAAAAGTCAAAGTAAGATCCCTAAAATGTTCTTTATACAAGACAAAGTTAAATTCACAAAAGAATCCAAAATATTAATATATTTCACTTGTTATTTATTAAGTTTAAAAATAACTCATAATTAAAGGTATTTTGTGAAAAAAATAATGCACGAGACATTATAAATTTGTTAACACAAATTTTTAATGAGCCTTATAAAAAGGACTGAAAGGGTATTGTATATACTCAAATGGTTATTTATTATACCTATTTATAAATTATATATATTTATCAAATTTATAATTTTATTATAGTAAAAATAATTTATATTTAGAATACATGACACATATAATTTAATTTAATTTATAATTATATAAACAATATATTATTTAAAATTGTGAAATTTCAATACATGTATAATATATTTATATGCTCTTATAATATTTTTCATAAATTCTCTTATTAAATAAAAAATTAAATACATTTACTTTTGCTAAAATACTATATATAATTTATATTTTACATTATAAAGCAAACAAATCTTTTAGTTTAATGGTTAGAAGTTCTACCATTTCTATATCTAATATTGTGTCATATTTTAAACCATTTTACTCAGGTATAGTAGTATTCACATTATTCTTAATGAATCACGTGAGTGATAAAAAAATTTATAAGAAAACTAAATTAAAAAATATAATACATATGAGAATATGTTATTATAAGAAATTTGAGAAATAACAAAAAAAATATGGAATTAAAAAGTTTAATAGGTTATAAATCTCAGAATTCCGTATTTTTGGTATGAGATTTGAGTATGTGCATTATAATTGGATAAAGACACTAAACTCTTAAACCAAAATAAGGGCTATTCTAACAATTTTACATCGGAATTTGTTTCATGATCGAAAATTCCATTAGTCTTCCAAAGCACACTGTCACCATAGACCCACAAAGAAAAGGTGGCTAAATTTTTTATCTTTTTCATTAGATAACAATATAATTTTCAGTGATATTATCTCCGTATAAGATCTAACCTTTCAAATAAATAAATAAAATAAATTAATATAATATATTTTATTTTAAATTTAAGATTTTAAAAAATAAATGATGAAATTGTAACTCTGGAGAAATTTTTAATTTTTTTTCCACCTTAGAAAGATCCATTCTCCAATTTCTTATAAGTTATTTATTTTCTCAATGTTATTCAGAGTCTGACTTTTTCTTCCAAGAAATTATAATGAAGGCAATTTGTGACTTCGGTAACACATTTCAAAATTTTCTTAAATCACCATTCTAAAAATTTAATTCTAAATTTTATAAAGTAAATTGAGAATTGGTATTTAGACCCCAAAATTTTAATTCTCCTAGCAAAACCAATTCGTGCCTTTGGCGTTGTAATTTGAATTTTATTGCTGCTTCGTGTTAAATTTATGGTTCTATAAATAATTCCTCCACGCCTTCAAATTTGTATTGTTTGACAAATTACATAAATTTTAGTTAGTTGCTGTGTCTGTTTGTCCCCACATCACCATATTCCCGGGCCCCACTTTTCAACAAACCGCAACAGACCGGAGTCTCTTTGTTTGCTTCTTTACTTTTTATTAATTACTATTACTAATTACTAAATTTTTAATTATTAATTACTAATTACTAAGATAGATTTAGTAGTAAAAAGATTAAATAGTATACACATAATCCTAGGTTTCAATCTTACCTGTCATTATTGAATTTTCTTTCTCTACCAAAACAAAATTCTTAATTACCAATTGCTAATTTTATTTAAAAATCAAATATATAAATACAAATATCAAGGAATCTAGTATATAAGTAATACATAATTGAAAACACCATACCAAAAAAAGAAGTAAACCTAGGAAAGTTTTGATAATCCTCGCGGATTTTATATTTGGAGTAAAGAAAAGGATGGTTGAGAAGCATTGCAGCAGTCCATCTCTCTTTATGATCCTTCACAAAACATTTATTCAAGAAATTTTTACATTCCCAACTTAGTTCATTAGGTATTTTTGGTGCTTCATGATGGAATGCAAGCTTGAGCATTATCTCCTTTCGGGTTTGTATATTCCTCCATACATGGAATCCAGTGATCATTTCAATTACAATGCACCCAAGAGACCATATATCTAATGGTGTTTCAATGATACCAACAACTGATTCTGGTGACATGTAAATAGGTGTCCCTTTAAACTTGAACTTCCTAAAGTTAGCATTTGTCTCTTCTCTAGTTTTGGACAATCCAAAATCAGCAATCTTCAGTTGATACCTTACACCATCCTCAAATGAAGAAAAGAGAAGGATGTTGTCTGGTTTAAGATCACAATGAACAACTCCTTTTTGATGAATGGAGCAAAGTCCTTTAAGAATCATTTGAGTGTAGATTCTTACTTCACTCTCCGATAATTGACGTTTCTTTATTAAATCACCAAGAGAACCATAAGGAGCAAACTCCATGAAAAGATTGTACCTGATATTATTTCTCTTAATAGTGAATTGGTCAAAATAGAACTGAAGGATTTCTTTGCAACCAATGAATGACTCTAATATTCTTTTCTCCTTCGCCAATGAATCAATTGAGAAAGAGAAAATTCTTGACCTCTTCACAGCTACAATCTTTAAACTCCATTCTTCCGGATGAGTGATAGTAGCAAGGTAGACAGTAGCATAAGAACCCTTCCCCAAAATTGTCAAATTCTTCCATTTAGCCATGTTTATGTAAATTAATCTTCATTCATTGAATATATATAACACAACTTTCTTCTAATGTGCGTAAATCTGATAAATTTCATGATAAAAATTTGTTACAATATCTGATAATATAAAAAATAAAAAAATAATTTATTTAAGTAAAAGATTAATTATAAATATCATAATACATTAGAGATAAGTTTATCATTAACTCAAATATTATAAAACTAAACTTTCATCTTATCATTACTTTATTAATTATTAGAATAATAGAATATTTAGATAGTAAAAGATGCAAATTTTAATATTATATCTATAAATAAATAAAAAAATTAAATTAGCCAAAAAGTTAGTTGTTTCAAATCACTTTAATGCAAAATACTTTCATTCAAATTGAAAAATATAATCTATATCTCATTTGTTTGGGATGCTAATGAATTGTAAAAATTAAAAGATATTAATTTTACAAGAATATTCAACCTCTCTTTAAATTATAATTTTAATTTACACTTCGTGATCAAGTTTCCTATTTGCTTTATATATCTGCATTAATAATAATTTTTTTTATCTAATTTTAATTTTGATAGTAATTAAATTAGGTAATGATTTCTAATTTCACAAAATTATATAGAACAATATATATGTTTAATTATGCTAATTTGTTATGAGACTTTTTCTGAACACAAATTTAATCGATATTTTGATAATGATTGATATTAAATTTGAATTTGAATCTAGTCTAATCATAGTTTTGAAATAACTCAATATTTAGATAAAAAATACAAATTTCATCATTATATATATATATATATATATATATATATATATATATATATATATATATATATATATATATATATATATATATATAAATTAAAAAATTTTGTATAAACAAAAATTAAGAAAAAAATATATGGCTTGGATTTCCAAAAACTCAATTCAAAAAAATATTATCATATACCAACCATGGTCTTATATTTTAAAATATAAATAAAATGTAAAAATATTAAAAGAAAATAAGAGAAAAATTATGAAAAACAAAGCATGATTAATTCACATAGACTTAGAAAATACATATTAAAAGATAAAGACTATCTAAAAATTAAAACAGATAAAGATAATTTAGAGATAAAATACACAACATATAATAATTTAAATCCATATAAACATGTATAAATTTTAGAATCGTAAATTTTATAATATTATAAAATGTCTAATTTAGTCGTACCAATTTAAAATGGTCACAATTTAATCCAAATACACTAAAAACATAAAATTAAATAAGTATAGTTCAAAGTAATAATTCAATAAATTCTAAATCTTTTAGAATTAGAAATGGACCACAATCATATTTTTTTTTATGATTGTGCGCGCAGACAATTAGAATATAAAAATATGATTGTAAATTAAATTTTAATTTTGTTTAGGTTTACTTGTGGGTATGGGTGGAAACGAATTAAGTCAATTTGAGCATTTCAGGTTTAGTTTTGTTTTAAAAAAAATTAATCAAAAGTTAATTCATTTATAACTTAATTATTAAGTTAATTTGAGTATTTGAGGTTTAGTCTTGTCTTAAAAAAAGATTAATCAAAAGTTAACTTATTTATAACTTAATTATTTATATTTATATGAAACAAATTTAAATTATTTTTTAATTTATTAATATAATATATTTAATAAATATTTTAATACTAGATGATGTGAACATTTATTTTTCTCAGTCATTTTTTTTATTTGTTATTTGTTTTTTATTATTTACTATTACATTATTTGATTTAGGTTAGTTTGTAGGTTTAAAGATGCTTATATGTTCTTTTTAAATTTGATGGTAACTCTTAATCTATACAAAAGTGAACAAAACGGTAATATATACTTCTATAATCACCACTACTATTATAGATCATCACTCTCACCACCTTCGTCATTATCATCATAGGCTTTCTCAACTACATAATGATGGTTGTAACATCACCATTTTCAGTTATTACATGTTTGTTATTTTGTTCTAACCTAAAAAATTGGATAAAAATATCAAAATTTTGACTCGAGTTGCATTTAAAATAATTAATATCTTCTAATTTTGATTTTTAATAATTTTTTTTGAGTGAAGTCCACCAATAAATGACAAAATGATATTTTGTCCCTGAAAATTAATAGTAATGATAATATGATATAAATTAGTAAAATTCGTAAAAATTTAGAAAAATGTATTTTTATGATTAGAATAATAAATCTAAATTTTGGAAATTATTTTGAGAATTAATCAAAATTCTTGTATAAAAATTTCAAAACATCCTTGATTAACCGTAAAAACTCAACCAGAATGTTTTTAATCTATTAAATTTTAGAAAAATGATCTAAATGATGTTTTTAGGTGAGAAGTAGTTTAGTAAGTTTATTTTATTATTTTAGAATTTTACCCTTAGATAATTAAAAATGGACTAACATACCCTTAATACTTCTAATAATCAATTCGGCCCTTCAAACCCTATTCCCTAACTAGCTACTTTCTATTTTACTTATAGATACATGAGAACAATAACAAAACTTTTTATTTATTTTAATTATTCTTTTTAAATTATTGATCACACATTATTTTTACTACATGCTTCATTTCTAGCCATAAATTCCACGTTAAGTAAGATATGATAAACAACTTAACTCCTGTACACTCTCTTTTCTCACGTTTCTCACGTGGGTTACGCACATAATGCCACATATCTTATTCAATTGCGATGAGTTATAGATAATAACCAAGTTTCATATTTAGCTTTATTACTTTTATACCATAAAATCTTAAAGAAACTTGGCTAATTATTAGTCGTACATTCTAGTATTTATTTTTGGATTGATATAGGAAAGAGGGTCTAGTTTACAAGTAGTCCTTACATAATTAATTAGTTGAAAAAATAGATAACTGCTTACCCTGCAAGGCTACACAGACTTGGTAGAGATAAATTGGTTAAAAAATTAGGTTATTCGTACTCTCTCATTTATTATCTTGGAAAAAGTCACTTGATAGGACAACAGAAAACAAAGGACAAAGAACATGACTTAAGGACATATGCCATTTTGTTTCTAAAACTGACATGGGCCACCTTAGGGACTAGGTAGGAGGAGATAGAGAGGCAGGAAATAGAAAAAGAACCTTTCATGGTTAGATTGGGGAGCTCAAGAAAAAGGGAGCCTTCTTGAGGCGCAATATATAAGCCGTAGAGAAGGAAGAAAGAGTGAAGACATTGTATATGTACTCTACTGTTGGAACTATCTCCCAATATAGACATGAACATTGGTGCCTATTGTGTGGTCTCGAGAAAACAATTCTCGAACACTCTAAGGAAGAGAGTGATTCCAGAGAAGAAGGAACCATGTTGATAACCCGATATTAGGACAACTCAAGCAATGGAGGTGACAAGAATGCTCTACAACAACTATTGCAAGTGGTTACTAATCTCTAGGAGAAGAGTGAGGAGCAGACCCACCTCAATGTAGAGGTAGTCAAGAGACATGAAGAAGTAGAAAGGAACCATGAAGAGGCCATAGGAAGAGCAGGAGAATGCAAGTTGGAGTTGAAGGAGCAATTAGATGCCTTGAAAGCGGTAGTTGGGCGTAGTGAGCCATCATCCCCCCGCATGATCTGGGGGCAACCTTTTAGTAGGTAGATTGACAACACTACTATTCCTTTCCAATTCAGAGAGCTCATGGTGGACCCATTTGACGGCTCACAAGATCCATAAATTCATTTATAGGCATTTCAAACACAAGCATATATCAATGGGGGGATGACTTTATCAATTGCAAGTTGTTCTCAAGTACGTTGAGGGGTGTAGCAATGAAATAGTTCTTAGGACTTCCACCCAAATCCATAAACTCTTCCAGCAACCTAGCAATGACTTTCATTTCTCAATTTGTGGCCAATCAGGCGAAATGGCTGGAAGTAGTTGACTTATTTGACATTAAGCAAGCCAAGAGTGAAATCCTTAAACAATACCTAACATGTCTTAATAGTGCCATAGTCCAAGTTGATGACTTGGACTAAAAATTCTTTGTGAAATCATTCTAAAAGGGCCTTAGGGCAGGTCTGTTTAGCGACTCATTGGCCTTGAGGAAGCCGGCCAACATGGGGAGATAAGGACGAGGGCAAAAAAGCATGTAGAAGTTGAAGAGGATAAGGAAGACCGCCCACAGGTGGAGAAAGAAGTCCCAATGATTATGAAGAAGGCCAACCAAGGTCCTTAGGGAAAGCCTCAATACCAGTGTGGAAACGATTACCGACTGGACACGAGAGTTGACCATTACACTCCCTTGAATACAATGATGATGTGCGTTTTTAGTCATTTCAACGCGCTTATCAAATAACTAAAGCTAACTATAGTATAGCTAACCCTAGGTCGGATTGCAACTAAAATAGGAATTTATATTAACTACAAACAGAACTGAAATTAACTAGAATGCGGATTCAAACACGCTACTCCTAATGCTATTGCTACTGTTGTGTTCATGCTTCGTTCCAGTAGTCAAGGTTTTTCTAGTCCAATTACTCCAGTCATAGTCCATATCAGCCTCCAGTGTTCTTATAGCAATCGCCACAGGTCAGTCTCTTGCCATACCGAGGATTTACGCAATCGCTACCTCATCAGTTGGCAGAGATTAAGTTCAAGCTGATTTTAGGTTCTCGATTAACTATCGTTAATTGATTACCTACTGAATTAGTCAAATCAGTTCCAATCGGCTTAGCTTAACATTGTTCTGTTACCAGGTGCAATCGCAACACAGTAATTAAACTTAGATTTCAGGAATGCAACAGAGTTTAGAGTTCAGAAAACACTCATAATATTGAAAGCAAAATACAAACACAGGGCCTGGATTCGATGATTCCATCCTCCACGACAATTGCCATGGACGACGGCGATGATTCACCTCTGCTAGCTAGGACGCTGAGGTTCAGATCCATCAGAGTGCGTTGGTGCTCCAATCGGTCTCCTTTGATAACCTTCGGCTTCTCAACTCCTAGCCTGCATTTCCTCAATCAAAAGAAACGCCATTAACAGCACCGTGTACCACCGTGGGCGGAGGAGAGGGAAACGAGAGAGAATTTTGGAAATAATGGACGCGGGGAAGTTTGAATGCCAAAAGCCCCTAGTTGTTCAGAATTATCTATTTATACAGGAGTGGGCACAGCTAACGAAGCTAACAAAATTACATGTGCAATTCCTATTCTACCCTTGCTATGACTTGCGTGCAAGCTACCTAGGAGATGATGTGGAGTTTGAGCTGGAACCGAGGTGGCTTTGGGTTGCTGACGTGGAGTGCCACCTGGATGACCTGGTTGAACCTGACTTGCATGGGCCGAGTCTCGGAATGGCCAAGAGGCTCTCGGCCTGGGCTTCTAGTGGCGGGCTGATCTTGGTTGGACCTGCAATGAGGAGATAGTTAGCTAAAAGCCTTGAATAAACACGGATTGTGTTTTACTCTAATTTTAGGCTATTAATCTGGATCTTAGTTAACGGTCCTCTTTTACGTTTGTGAGTTGCTCAATGGAACTCCTCTTAGGTCCACTTAAGATGTACATTTTATAACTCATCAAACTCCCACACTTAGCCTTTTGCACTCCTAGGAAAAATATATGACTTAAACAAGGGAGATTTCAGTAAGAGACTCTTCTATTTGACTTCCTTAAGCTGACTATACAGAGTTGGCTTCTCTTCATCCCGGATCAAAGTGCTCATGCAATCAGGGAACTACTTCCTTTGGACTTAAGGTGCTTCGTGGCTTCTTAAACGGAAAGAGGTACCTTAGAGGGGTAGAACCTCACTTAGGTGATCAACTCTCTCGATTCTCTTGAGTGTTTAGCTTGTGTTTGCACTCAGCAGTTCATGGAATTGGTATCACCATATCTTGACAGAGCTTTCTTCCTACTCCTGCAAGACACAACAATTATGATCACTAGGACTTTTTTGGCTTGTAGCGAGGTTGAGGTCACGGGTAGGGTAGAATGTAGGCAAAGTAGCTTCCGAACCCGCGGGGAGGAGAGGAGTAATGGGGAGTGAGTTTTATCAGTATGAGGGCAGTCCCGGTTGCTGTGGTCTTCTTCCGTCTTTGTCCATTCGCTCTTTTGTATTTCTTCTTTCTTTTCCACTCATGCAGCTTGCTGATTTTGTTTCAGTTCAGCTTGTTTATTTCCGCTGCCTGTTTTCTGCTTATATGTTCCTTTTTTCCTTTCAATTTTCCATTATACAGAGCCTTTTTCTCTTTTTCTGACTCTTTTGAATTCTGCTCCCTGAACTTCCCCCACACTTGATTCTGACTCACTCCTAAGACAATTCCAAGGCTCCTCGGCTCCCCGAGGGTAGGGTAAGAATGGTTTTTCTGGCCTCGGCTTGTAGTGAGCTGCAAGAAAAATGGTCAATTTAGGCTCAAAGGGGGTGACGAAGGTCAGCTTATTTTTTTTGGACAGCTTATTTGGCTCTGAGCTCATAAGAAATATGGCCTAGATCATGTCATTCCTGCATGTGTAAAACAGTTGTATCCAGAGAGTTAAGGCAAAATACAGCACACACAATTAACATGCTTTGCAAAAATCGCTCAGAAAGAGGGGAGATAGTGAGAGTGTAAGCCATCTCTGTTGCAAGGTTCAAATTCTCACACTGGTTGTTTCTGTTCCTTCACTCTGAAGGTTCCCTCTTCCATTTTCACCACTTACCGCTTAAAACCTAGAGTTTTGGTCCCCTTCAGGCAGAGGCAGCTTCTACTCGGGAATGGGGAGAGTGTTTCTGCTGGCTCGTCAGGCTCTCAGACTCAAAAAGGAATTGTCTCTCTCTTTTTTTTTTTGACTGTAATTCTGCTAAGCCAGGACCATTCTGACTGTGGCCGACTCGGCAGTGGATACTCTTTTATTAAACAAGAACTTAAGCAGCAGAAGTACTAATGAAAGAAGTACTAATGAAACTTAAAATGGTATATGAAAGAAGCGAAATGAAAAAGTTGGATAAGAGAAGGGCGGATATGACGTGAATGATCAGTCCCGGATGGACAGAACCCCCCCACACTTAATTTCGGCATTTCCCTCAATGCTTAGAAGGGGTTGGCTGAGTTGGCCTAGGTTGCGCCATCTGGTGGAGTCGGCTCTGCCAAGAAGATGTTCTCCATGTTTTCTCCAGTTGGTGCTGGACCCTGGAGGAATGGTTTGACTTGGTACCCATTGACTTGAAAGGTGCGATTGGTATGTTCGTCCTGGAGCTGTACTGCACCATGGGGAAATATTTTAGTAATAACAAAAGGTCCATCCCATCTAGAGCGAAGCTTACCTGCTATGAGCTTTAATCTGGAGTTGAACAGCAACACTTTTTGGCCAATATGGAGCTCTTTTCTCAGGATCTTTTGATCGTGGAATTTTTTTACCTTTTGCTTGTAGATCCTGGCATTTTCATAGGCATCCATGCGAAGTTCATCTAATTCTTGGAGTTGGAACTTCCTATGCTCTCCTGCTTGGTCATAGGCCATGTTGCATTGCTTAACTGCCCAGTAAGCTTTGTGCTCTAGCTCCATAGGGAGGTGACAAGCCTTCCCGAAAACAATTCGGTAGGGAGACATCCCTAGCGGTGTTCGGTATGCAGTCCTGTGAGCCCATAGAGCATCCTCAAGGAGTCTGCTCCAATCCTTCCTGTTGGGATTTGTCATCTTTTGCAGTGTATGCTTGATTTCCCTGTTAAACACCTCAGCTTGCCCATTTGTCTGGGGATGGTATGCTGTGGCTATCCTGTGTGCCACCCCATATTTCAGAAGAAGGGAGGCCATGGCTCTGTTGTAGAAGTGACTTCCTTGGTCACTGATGAGCGCTTTGGGGACACCAAACCTGCAGAAAATATTGGACTTAAGAAAGTCTACTACAACCTTGGCATCATTGGTTCTGGTAGGAATGGCTTCTACCCATCTTGATACGTAGTCAACGGCAAGCAGGATGTATGAATAGCCGTTGGAGATTGGGAACGGCCCCATAAAATCCATACCCCAAACGTCAAAGACTTCGCAGAACAGGATGGGTTGCTGGGGCATTTCATGTCTTTGGTTCAAGGCCATCCTTGCTTTCTGGCATCTGTCGTAGGTGGAGACGAATTGATGAGCGTCTCTGAAAATAGAGGGCCAATAAAGGCCACAATCAAGCACTTTCCTGACAGTCCGAGATGATCCGTAGTGGCCTCCTCCATGAGCCGAATGGCAGAACCGGAGAACCGAATTGATCTCGGTATCAGGGATACACCTGCGAATAATCTTATCATTGCATAATATCCAAAGGTAAGGGTCGTCCCATACATAATATTTAGCATCACTTCTGAGTTTCTCCTTGTATGAACGAGATGCGTCCGATGAGTATTGAGATGTTGCCACGAAGTTGTAGATGTCGGCAAACCATGGTGTGGCTGTCTTGATATGCAAGAGGTGTTCATCAGGGAATTCATCTCGGATTGGTATTGGTTCGCTTCCCTTTTCAATCCTACTCAGGTGATCTGCTACAGAATTTTCAGGACCTTTCTTATCTCCGATCTCCAAGTCGAATTCTTGGAGAAGAAGCATCCATCGAATCAGTCTCGGCTTAGCATCCGGCTTCCTCAACAAGTATTTGAGAGCGGCGTGATCAGAAAACATGACTATTTTGGAACCGGGAAGGTAAGAGCGAAATTTATCTAAGGCAAATACGATTGCCAAAAGCTCCTTCTTAGTTGCCATGTAGTTTTGCTGGGCCGAGTCCATGGTTCTAGACGCATAGGCAATGGCATAGGCTGGTTGGCCGACTCCAGCTCTCTGGCCGAGAACAGCTCCCAATGCCGAATTGGATGCGTAGCACATTAATTCGAACGGTAGTTCCCAGTTGGGTGCCTGCAGGATAGGTGCGGATGTAAGTTTGTTTTTTAGCTCCTGAAATGCCTCAATGCAGGGCTGGTCAAAGTTGAAATCCATATCCTTCTATAGCAGTTTGGACAGAGGCAAAGCCATTTTGCTGAAGTCCTTGATGAACCTTCTATAGAAGCCTACATGTCCCAAGAATGAGCGAACTTCCCGCACAGACGCGGGGTTTGGGAGGGAGGCAATTATGTCTATCTTCGCCTTGTCCACTTCAATGCCTCTGTTGGAGACCAGATGTCCCAACACTATTCCCTCGGTCACCATGAAATGACATTTTTCGAAGTTGAGAACCAAGTTTGTGTTAGTGCATCTCTTCAACACCTTGGACAGGTTGTTCAGGCATGCGTCAAATGATTCTGCATACACCGTGAAGTCATCCATAAACACCTCCATGCAATCCTGTAGCAAATCCGAGAAAATGCTCATCATGCAACGTTGAAATGTGCTCGGAGCGTTGCACAGGCCAAATGGCATGCGGGTGTACGCAAAAGTGCCAAATGGGCATGTGAAAGTGGTCTTATGTTGATCCTCAGGTGCTATGTGTATTTGCATGTATCCTGAAAATCCATCCAGAAAACAGTAATGGGATTTCCCTACTATTTTCTCCAGCATTTGGTCAATAAAAGGCAAAGGAAAGTGATCCTTGCGGGTTGCCTGATTTAGTCTTCTGTAATCGATATACACCCGCCAACTGTTCTGAATCCTCGTAGGTACCAACTTGTCTTGTTGGTTTTTCATGACAGTCATCCCAGCTTTCTTTGGCACTACTTGCACAGGACTCACCCATTGGTTGTCTGAGATAGGGTAGATGATGCTTGCAGCAAGTAGCTTCGTGACTTCTTTCTTGACTACATCTAGGATGGTAGGATTCAACCTTCGTTGCTGTTGCCTTATGGGCTTAATGTCCTCCTCCATTAGTATTCTATGCATGCAGATGGAGGGGTTAATACCTGGAAGGTCAGAAAGTTTCCACCCAATTGCCTACTTGTGTTGCCTGAGGACTCTAACAACTTATCTTCTTGCTCCGGGAGGAGGTTGTTTGCGATGATGACCGGGAGCTGCTGTTCACTGTCCAAAAAGGCATATTTTAAGTGGCTAGGCAATGGTTTCAGCTCCATGGGTGGTGGAGATGGAGATTTCTCAATTACAGGCTTCGGATCCGTCTGGCCGGCTTGTGCTTGACTCAGCAAGATGGTTTCGGCTCCCTTTGCAGCTTCGATCTCGGATCTGGGTGGAGCAATGAGCTTCTTGGCTCGAGTCCGGTCCTTACTGGCCGAGATGGTTTCGACGAGTGTGTCGACTCGTGTGTTTGACTCTTCGGCCGAGTTGACTTTTGACCTTGCGTTGACTCGACCTTCTTTAGCCGACTTCATTTCGGTCGTGAATATGGTTGCCAATTGTGTAGGTAGAAGCTTCATAATCTCAGCAACTTTTACCACTGCACTATTCTTACTCTCTGAGGGCTTAGGGTAGCAAACTTGGTTTATTAACTTGGTTAGTTCTTTTTCAAATGCCAAGTCGCTGATGTCACTATTGTCATCCTCAGAGTTTGGGGACTCCAGTACTTCATTATGATCGGCCTTTGAGCAACTACTAACTTCTGCAGTTCCAGCAAGATCTTCCATTCCTCCACTGCAACTATCTAGTTGGAAGTATTCCTCTACTAACTCTTCCATTATATCTATACTAAAGAGGGAGTTGGTCTTGGTGGGGTGCTTCATGACTTCAAAAATGTTGAACTACACCAATGTGTCACCGAATTCCATGGAGAGTGTTCCGGCATGCACGTCAATCTTCGTCCTTGTTGTCATTAAAAATGGCCTCCCCAGTATTAAGGTTGATCCTTTTCCCGATGTCTCGTCCTCCATGTCAAGCACGTAAAAATCAGCTGGAAATATTAGTTCGTTCACTCGGACAAGAACATCTTCGAGAACTCCCAGGGGTTGCACGATGCTTCTATTAGCAAGCTGAATGGTCATCCCTGTAGGTTCCAGATCTCCGAAATTGAGGGACTGATGAATCATAAACAGCACATCTCAAAGGGACCTAATAAGAGTGCCATTGAGCAACTCATGAGCTTAAGAGGACAACTGTTAGCTAAAATCCAAATTAATGGCCAAAACCTGAAGTAAAACATAATCTGTGCCTAATCAAGATTCTTAGATAATTATCTCTTCATTGCAGGTTCACACAAAGCCCAGGCCGAGACCATCTTGGCCAGGATGCCGACTCGGTCAGCTTAGCCAGGAGCACAATCAACATGTTGATCTAGGTAGCATCCCACGTCAGCAATATAAGAACCACCTGGATGCCAACTCACGCTCCACGTCACCTCCTAGAGCAACTTGCCACGCAAGCAACAGCAAGGGTAGAATAAGAACTTCGCTTGTAATTCTGTTAGCATCGTTAGCTGTGCCCGACCTTGTATAAATAGACGGAACTCTGATAGAATAGGGGCTTTTGGCATTCAAAACTTTCCCGCGCCCATACTCTCTAATTCTTCCCTCAATTTCTCTCTTCCATTCACGGTGGTGAACGGTGCTTTCAATGGCATTTCTCTCGATTGAGGAAATGAAAGCTAAGGATTGAGAAGCCGAAGATTATCAGAGGAGACCGATTGGAGTTCCAACGCACTCTGGAGGATCCGAACCTTAACTCCTAGCTAGCAGAAGTGAACCATCACCGTCGTCCATAGCGATCGTTGTGGAAGACGGAGCCACCGAATCCAAGCCCTGTGTTTGTATTTTACTTTCAATATCATGAGCGATTTCTGAATTCTAAACTCCATTGCATTTCTGATGTTTAAATTCAATTGCTGTGTTGCGATTGCACCTGGTAATAGAACAAGGTTAAACTGAACTGATTGGAATTGGTTTAACTATTTCAGTAGATAATCACTTAATGACAATTAATTGAGAATCTAAAATTAGCTTGAACTTAATCTCTACCAACAGATGAGGTAACGATTGTGTAAATCCTCGGTATGGCATGAGACGGACCTATGGCGATTGCCATAAGACTGCTCGAGGCTGATATGAACTGTAACTGGAGTAAATGAACCAGAAAACCTTGGATATTGGGACTGAACATGGACACAGTAGTAATATTAGCCTTAGAAGTAGTATTCAGCGTATTAGTAATTTCAATTTCTGTTTATAGTTAATCTGCAGCCTGAATCATCCCCCTCATTTACTGCTTTTCGAGTCCGAGACAGGGTCCTTCAATCTCTGTAGCGTCCTGGTGTACTCAACCGAGACTGAGCCGGATCATCTCTGCCGAGATCAATTCGGCCGAGTCCCTGCCGAGGTGAGTCAGTATCCTACACTTAGAATTCGGTTCCCGTTTGCCATGCATAGGAATACACAATTGACGCACTGTGTCCTCGAGAAGAATGACCTAGGGTTAGCTATGCTATAGTTAGCTTTAGTTATCTAATAAAGTGTTGAAAACGACACCACACAAAAAGGCGTTATCAAATTTGGCGCCGTTGCCGGGGACACAAGTTCTTTTGTGTTTCAGTGTGCCAAGTAAACCGAATCGAATCCGAGTTGTAGGAAGTTTTATTTCAAGATTTGTTGAGTCTGAATTTGTTGATAATTTTGTATGTGAATTCATTAAATAATCAAAAACAAGTACATGCATATAGATATGGAATAAATTCTTAATTCTGCATTGCATACATAAAATTTACTGACTCTGCATTACATCCAACATTACATACTGACTACATCCCGATTGTTGTTACTTTAAGAATTTGCATGATGCATGACTAGGAGTAGCACTGACCCACTGTATACTTTTGATCCAGAGATAGAACTAACTTTACGAAGATTACGTAAAATTAGGAATACCACAGTAAATATTAGTAATAGTGTAAACTCTGCTGATAAATCTGAACATTCTTGTACTAACATTTTCATTAAGAGTGCTAACAACTGTAGAGAGCCAGGGCAGATGGAGAATCTTAACAGGACATTGAAGGAGCTAGCCACTCCAGATGTGGTGTACCAACCATGGTGTATCCAATATCCACAACTGGAGCTGGCTCAGACATATGAATTAAAGTCTGGTTTAATACACTTGTTGCCTAAATTTCATTGTCTTGCAGGAGAAGACCCCCACAAGCACCTTAAAGAATTTCACGTGGTTTGTTCCATGATGAGGCCGCAAGGAATCCCATAAGACTACATCAAGATGAAGGCATTTCCATTCTCTCTGGATGGAGCTGCAAAGGATTGGCTATATCTGCAGCCAGCTCTCTTCAACACCTGGGGAGATATGAAACGGACCTTCCTGGAAAAATTTTTCCCAGCCTCTAGGACTGCGACCATAAGGAAGGAAATCTGTGGGATAAGGCAGCACACAGGAGAAACTCTGCACGAGTACTGGGAGCGCTTCAACAAGCTCTGTGCCACCTGTCCTCACCACCAGATCAGCGAGCAACTGCTGATCCAATACTTCTACGAGGGATTATCCATGATGGACAAGAGTATGATTGATGCCGCCAGTGGAGGAGCATTAATGGACAAAACACCAGTAGCAGCAAGGCAATTGATCTCGAACATGGCAAGCAACACTCAACAATTTGGGATCAGAGGGCCGAATCCGTCTCGGCCAGTGAACGAAATCGGTGCAGCCTCCAACCAAAGGCTGGAGAACCAGCTGACCGAACTGACATCTCTGGTGAGACAACTGGCTGTTAGTCAACATCACCCAACCATGGCAGCAAAAGTCTGTGGCATATGTACCTCAACAGAGCATCCAACTGATATGTGCCCCACTCTGCAAGAAACCGAGTCTAGCCAAACCGAAAGTGTTGGAGCTGTAGGAGGATTTCAATATGGGAAGCAACCCTATCAGAACCGGCATTCGATAACCAATCATATGGGAAACAACCATTCCGGCCCAATCCACAGCCAGGACCATATGCGACTCAAAGAGTCGGATTCATGCCGAATTCGCCCTATGGGACAACTAGTTATCAGTAGCCGAGTTCACAATACTCAACATCATCCTTCCCACCTCAGCAACAAAGAACTCCTACCCAAGATAACTCTCCATCACTAGAAGATTTAATGAAGCAGCTGGCAGCAAGTAACATAGAATTTCAGCAATCAGTAAGCTCCAACAATTTACAATTTCAGCAAAATATGACCGCCACCATCCAGGACCTCAAGATGAAAATAGGTCAGCTGGCAAACACTGTGAGTGAACTACAGTCAGCCGGCTCGAGTAACCTTCCCTCCCAATCCATTCCGAATCCGAGAGGGAATGCTAACGCAGTAATACTCAGAAGCGGCAAAGAATTACCTCAGCCTGTACAGAGCCAGCATCAGGTACAGCAACAAGATGAAGCCGACTCTGAAGTGACAGCCGACTCATCGCCTCACTCTCAAACAAAGGTCCCATTACCATTTCCATCCCGAACCGTCTCGGCGAAAAAGCCAGATTCTGATGACGAGCTGCTGAAGATGTTCCGGAAGGTGGAAATCAACATTCCACTTCTCGATGCTATTAAGCAAATCCCAAAATACGCAAAATTCCTCAAGGAATTATGCGTTCACAAAAGAAGGAAGATGAAGGGGAATAGAGAACTTGGAGGTGTGGTCTCAAGCTTAACCAGGAACCACCCCACTGTAGGAATTTCACAGGTCTTGCCAGAGAAATGCCGAGACCCTGGTATCTTCTCAGTCCCATGCACCATCGGTGACTCCACATTCGCTGATGCTATGTTGGACTTAGGGGCGTCAATCAACGTCATGCCGGCATCAACTTATAGGTCCCTCAATCTTGGGGATCTAGAACCCACAGGGATGACCATACAACTTGCTAATAGAAGTATCGTGCAACCCCTGGGAGTTCTCGAAGATGTCCTCGTCCAAGTGGATGAATTAATCTTTCCAGCTGATTTTTACGTGCTCGACATGGAGGACGAGTCATCAGAGAAAGGATCAACATTGATACTGGGGAGACCATTTTTAATGACAGCAAAGACGAAGATCGACGTACATGCCGGAACACTCTCTATGGAATTCGGTGACACACTGGTGCAGTTCAATATCTTTGAAGCTATGAAGCACCCCACCGAAGACCACTCACTCTTTGGCATAGATATCATGGAAGAATTAGTGGAAGAATATTTCCAACTGGACAACTGCAGTGAGGGAATGGAAGATCTTGCTGGAACTGATGCCACCGATAGGCTGCTCGAAGGCTGACCATGGGGAAGCACTAGAGACCCCAGCCTTTGAGGAAGATCACAAATGACATCAGCAACTTGACATTTGAAAAAGAATTAACTGAGTTAATAAATCAAGTTTGCTATCCCAAGCCCTCGAGAGAACAAGAGCAAAAGTGCAGTAAAAGTTCGAAACTAGAAAGCTCATACCAACAAGAATCGGCAACTATATTCACAAATTAAGTGAAGTCGGCCAAAGAAGGCCGAGTCAATGTCGAGTCAAAAGTCAACTCGCCAACGAGTCAAACACAAAGGCCGACACCCAAACCATCTCGGCCAGTGAAGACCAGGCCGAGCTCATTGCTTCACCCGGACTCAAGACCGAAACCATAAGGAGAGCTGAGGCCGACTTCTACCCAATCGGAAGCCAAAACAAGCCTTCCAAGTCGGCCGAAGCACGACAAGGCCGAGTCCATAACGGCAATCATGATGCCGAATCAAGAACAAGCCGGCCAGTCGGATCCGAGAGTCGTAACTCAAGAATCTCCATCTCCACCACCCATGGAGCTGAAACCACTGCCTAACCATTTAAAATATGCTTTTCCTGACAAAGAACAATAGCTCCCGGTCATCATTGCAAGCAACCTCCTCCCGAGCAGGAAGACAAGCTGTTAGGAGTCCTGGGCAACACAAACAGGCAATTGGGTGGAAACTTTCTGACCTTCCGGTATCAATCCCTCCATATGCATGCACGAATATTAATGGAGGAAGATATTAAGCCCACAAGGCAACAGCAACGAAGACTGAATCCTACCATTCTAGATGTAGTCAAGAAAGAAGTCACAAAGCTACTTGCTTTGTAGGCATCATCTACCCCATCTCGGACAGCCAATGGGTGAGTCCCATGCAGGTAGTGCCAAAGAAATCTGGGATGACCGTCACGAAAAAACCAATAAGACGAGTTGGTACCGATGAGGATTCAGAATAGCCGGGCGGGTATGCATCGACTATAGAAAACTAAATCAGGCAACCCGAAGGATCATTTTCCTTTGCCTTTCATTGATCAGATGCTAGAAAAAATAGCAGGAAATCCCATTATTGCTTTCGGATGGATTTTCAGGGATACATGCAAATACACATAGCACCTTTGAAGATCAGCATAAAACCACCTTCACATGCCCCTTTGGCACATTCGCATACACTA
Source organism: Mucuna pruriens (assembly GCA_025330945.1). Lineage (NCBI taxonomy): Eukaryota > Viridiplantae > Streptophyta > Magnoliopsida > Fabales > Fabaceae > Mucuna > Mucuna pruriens. Next base: position 199,654 of record JAENHJ010000053.1, on the reverse strand, counting down.
GAATGCCATTCGGCTGTCTGCAACGCTCCGAGTACATTCCAACGCTGCATGATGAGCATATTCTCGGACTTGTTACAGGAGTGCATGGAAGTGTTTATGGATGACTTCACGGTATATGCCGACTCATTTGAAGCATGCCTGAACAACCTGTCCAAGGTGCTTTGAAGAGATGCAATTTGAAACGAATCTGGTTCTAAATTTTGAAAAGTGTCATTTCATGGTGACCAGGGGAATAGTCTTGGGACACCTAGTCTCCAATAGAGGCATCGAAGTGGACAAGGCAAAAATAGACATAATCTCTTCACTTCCAAACCCCACCTCTGTGCGGGAAGTTCGCTCATTTCTAGGACATGCGAGGATTCTACTGAAGATTCATCAAGGACTTGACAAATTGGCTCTGCCTCTGTCCAAACTCCTACAGAAGGACGTGCACTTCAACTTTGACCAGCCCTGCATTATAGCATTTCAGGAGCTGAAGAAAAAACTTACGTCCACACCCATCCTGCAAGCACCAAGCTGGGACCTGCCATTTGAACTCATGTGCGACGCATCTAATTCGGCTCTGGGAGCTGTTCTCGGCCGAGAGCACGAGTCGACCAACCAAAGTGCATGTTATCGCATATGCGTCCAGAACCATGGACTCGGCCCAGCAAAACTACACAACAACTGAGAAGGAACTCCTGGCAATTGTGTTTGCCTTGGATAAGTTTCGTTCCTACCTTCTCGGTTCCAAAATAGTTGTATTCTCTGATCACGCTGCTTTGAAGTACTTGTTGAAGAAGCCGGATGCAAAGCCGAGACTGATCCGGTGGATGCTTCTTCTCCAAGAATTTGACTTGGAAATCAGAGACAAGAAAGGTGCCGAGAATGCTGTAGCAGACCACCTAAGCAGGATTGAAGGAGAGAGCGAACAACTACCCATCCGAGACGAGTTCCCTGATGAGCAACTCCTGCATATCAAGTCCGGCTCCACCATGGTTTGCAGATATTTGTAACCGTAGCTACATCTCAATTTCCACCCATGGCATCTCGAACCTACAAGGAAAAGATCCGTAGTGATGCTAAGTATTACGTATGGGATGACCCCTATCTATGGAGATTATGCAATGATAAGATCATCCGCGGTGCATTCACGAGACCGAGATCAAGTCGATCCTTCATCTCGTCACTCGGCCCTGGAGGAGGCCACTACGGCTCATCTCGGACTGCCAGGAAAGTGCTTGATTGCGGTCTCTATTGGCCTTCCATTTTCCAAGACGCTCATAAATTCGTCTCCACCGCGACGGATGCCAAAAAAGCAGCGGGGATGGCCCCTAAGTCAAAGGCATGAAATGCCCCAAAGAGCCATCCTTTTCTGTGAAGTCTTTGACGTCTGGGGCATAGATTTTATGGGACCATTCCCAATCTCCAATGGCTATTCATACATCCTGCTTGCCGTTGATTATGTATCAAGATGGGTAGAAGCCATCCCCACTAGAAACAATGATGCCAAAGTAGTAGTGGACTTCCTGAAGTCCAACATTTTTTGCAGGTTCGGGGTTCCAAAGGCGCTCATCAGTGACCAGGGGAGTCACTTCTGTAATAGAGCTATGGCTTCCCTTCTTCAAAAATATGGGGTGGCACACAGGATAGCCACAGCATACCACCCCCAGACTAATGGGCAAGCCGAGGTGTTTAACAGGGAAATCAAGCACACACTGCAAAAGATGACAAATCCCAGCAGGAAGGACTAGAGCAGACTCCTTGAAGATGCTCTATGGGCACATAGAACAGCATACCGAACACCTCTCGGAATGTCCCCAACCGAGTTGTTTTAAAGCAAAGCTTGTCATCTACCTGTAGAGCTCGAACACAAAGCTTCTTTGGGCTGTCAAGTAATGCAACATGGCTTATGACCAAGCAGGAGAACATAGGAAGTTCCAACTTCAAGAACTAGATGAACTTCGCTCAGAAGCCTATGAAAATGCTAGGATCTACAAGCAAAAGGTAAAAAAATTCCATGATGACCAGATCCCGAGAAAAGATCTCCACATTGGCCAAAAAGTGTTGTTGTTCAATTCACGATTAAAACTCATAGCTGGTAAGCTCGGGTCCGAATGGGATGGACCTTTTGTTATTACTAACGTATTTCCCCATGGTGCAATGCAGCTTAAGGAAGAACATACCAATCGCACCTTTCAGGTCAACGGGCACCAAGTTAAACCATTCCTCGAAAGTCTAGCACCAACAGGAGAAAACATGGAGAATATTTCCTTGGTGAAGCCGACTTCCCCGATGGCGTCTAGGCCAACTCGGCCACCATTGAGGGCAATCTTTGAGACTAAGTGTGGGGGGCCGGATCACTCCCGCCATATCTTCCCCCTTTCCTCTTTTCCTTCTTTTAAACTTTTAATACTTCCTTTCTCTTCCATTCAGAATTTCATTTCAATAATAAAGTTCCCACCAGTTTCCACCACAGCCGAAATAGCAGAATTACAATATAAAAGAAAAAGAGATCTCTTGTTGAATCAGAAAGACTGGCGAATCAGCAGTAGGAATCTCTTCATCCCTAAAGGAACTCTCCTCGCCTACAGGAAACCAAACCTTCGGATCCTAGGCGGTAAGTGGTAGAATTGGGAAGCAGAAGCCTTCAGAATGAGGAAAGAGATCAACCAGGCGAGAATTTGAGCCTTCAATGAAGACGGCCAGAAACAAGGCCGCCTCCCCTCTTTTCTGAGTGATTTTTGTAAAGCATGCTAATTATGTGTACTGAATTTTTGCCTTAACTCTCTGGATACAACTGTTGTACACATGCAGGAATGAAATGATCTAGGCCATGTTTCTTAAGAGTCCAGAGCCAAATAAGCTGCCCAAAACAAGCTGACTCTTGTCACCCCCCTTTGAGCCTCATGTGTCCATTCTTTTTTTTTTACACCTCACTACAAGCCGAGGTCAGAAAAACCATTATCTTACCTCACCCTCGGGAAGCCGAGGAGCCTTGGAATTGTCCTGGGAGTGAGTTAAAATCAAGTGTGGGGGAAGTCTAGGAAGCTGAATCCAGTCAGAAAACTGCCAAAAAGTGCAGAAGAGGAGAAAACAAGAAAAGAGAAGAAAGAAGTACATGAAAACAAAAACAAAGCAGGCAGCCGAAATAAATAAGCTGAGATACACAAATCAGCAAGCTGCATAAGCAGAAAAAAAAAAAAAAAGGGCGCGGAAAAAGGAGCGAGTAAATAAAGCTCAAAGGAGACATCAGCAACCAGGACTACCCTCCTACTGGTTACACTCACTCCCCATTGCTCCTCTCCTCCCCATGGGTTCTTAAACCAGTTCTCTTACACCCATCCAACCCATAACCTTGACCTCGCTACAAAGCCACAAAAGTCCTAGTGATCATAACTGTTGTGTGTTGCAGATGTAAGAAGAAAGCTCTGTCAAAGATACAGCAACACTAATGCCATGCAATGCTGAGTGTAAACACGGCCCGGACACCGAGAGAAGTGAGAAATTTAGGCATTAGCAAAAGTTGTCACTCTGAAGGCACCTCTTCCCCATTGAAGCCATAAAGACCCCGAGATCCAAGGAAGTAGCTTCCTGTGGTATGCGGCGTTCTAACCCGGGGTGAAGAGAGCCGACTTTGTATAGTCAGTTTGAGGAAGTCGAGCAGGGCAGTCTCCTACTTGAAACTCTCCCTTGTTTAAGTCACATATTTTGCCCAGGAGTGCAAAAAGCTAAGTGTGTGGGTTTGATGAATCATAAACAGCACATCTCAAAGGGACCTAATAAGAGTGCCATTGAGCAACTCATGAGCTTAAGAGGACAACTGTTAGCTAAAATCCAAATTAATGGCCAAAACCTGAAGTAAAACATAATCTGTGCCTAATCAAGATTCTTAGCTAATTATCTCTTCATTGCAGGTTCACACAAAGCCCAGGCCGAGACCATCTTGGCCAGGATGCCGACTCGGTCAGCTTAGCCAGGAGCACAATCAGCATGTTGATCTAGGTAGCATCCCACGTCAGCAATATAAGAACCACCTGGATGCCAACTCACGCTCCACATCACCTCCTAGAGCAACTTGCCACGCAAGCAACAGCAAGGGTAGAATAAGAACTTCGCTTGTAATTCTGTTAGCATCGTTAGCTGTGCCCGACCTTGTATAAATAGACAGAACTCTGATAGAATAGGGGCTTTTGGCATTCAAAACTTTCCCGCGCCCATACTCTCTAATTCTTCCCTCAATTTCTCTCTTCCATTCACGGTGGTGAACGGTGCTTTCAATGGCATTTCTCTCGATTGAGGAAATGAAAGCTAAGGATTGAGAAGCCGAAGATTATTAGAGGAGACCGATTGGAGTTCCAACGCACTCTGGAGGATCCGAACCTTAACTCCTAACTAGCAGAAGTGAACCATCACCGTCGTCCATAGCAATCGTTGTGGAAGACGGAGCCACCGAATCCAAGCCCTGTGTTTGTATTTTACTTTCAATATCATGAGCGATTTCTGAATTCTAAACTCCATTGCATTTCTGATGTTTAAATTCAATTGCTGTGTTGCGATTGCACCTGGTAATAGAACAAGGTTAAACTGAACTGATTGGAATTGGTTTAACTATTTCAGTAGATAATCACTTAATGACAATTAATTGAGAATCTAAAATTAGCTTGAACTTAATCTCTACCAACAGATGAGGTAACGATTGTGTAAATCCTCGGTATGGCATGAGACGGACCTGTGGCGATTGCCATAAGACTGCTCGAGGCTGATATGAACTGTAACTGGAGTAAATGAACCAGAAAACCTTGGATATTGGGACTGAACATGGACACAGTAGTAATATTAGCCTTAGAAGTAGTATTCAGCGTATTAGTAATTTCAATTTCTGTTTATAGTTAATCTGCAGCCTGAATCATCCCCCTCATTTATTGCTTTTCGAGTCCGAGACAGGGTCCTTCAATCTCTGTAGCGTCCTGGTGTACTCAGCCGAGACTGAGCCGGATCATCTCTGCCGAGATCAATTCGGCCGAGTCCCTGCCGAGGTGAGTCAGTATCCTACACTTAGAATTCGGTTCCCGTTTGCCATGCATAGGAATACACAATTGACGCACTGTGTCCTCGAGAAGAATGACCTAGGGTTAGCTATGCTATAGTTAGCTTTAGTTATCTAATAAAGTGTTGAAAACGACACCACACAAAAAGGCTTTATCAGGGACCTATAAGTTGATGCTGGCATGACGTTGATTGAATCTCCTAGGTCCAGCATAGCATCGGCAAATGTACAATCACCAATTGTGCATGGAACCGAGAAGATATCGGGGTCTCAGCACTTCTTTGGCAGAACCTGTGAGATTCTTGCAGTGGGGTCATTTTTCGTTAAGCTCGACATCATGCCTCCTAGTTCTCGATTCCCCTTCATCTTTCTCCTTTTGTGTACGCATAATTCCTTGAGGAATTTTGCGTATTTCGGAATTTGCTTGATCGCGTTGAGAAGTGGAATGTTGATTTCCACCTTCTGGAACATCTTCAGCAATTCGTCATCAGAATCTAGTTTCCTTGCCGAGATGGTCCAGGATGGAAACGACAATGGGACAGTTGTCTGTGAGTGAGACTGTGAGTGGGCTACTACTTCAGAGTCGGCTTCAGCTGGCTGCGGCACCTGATGTTATGCAGGCTGAGGTAATTCCTTGCCGCTTCTGAGTATTACTGCATTGGCATTCCCTCTCGGATTCGGAATGGGTTGAGAGGGAAGGCTGCTTGAGCCGGCTGATTGTAGTTCACTCACAGTATTTGCTAGCTGTCCTACTTGCATCTTGAGATCCTGGATGGTGGCAGTCACATTCTGTTGGAATTGTAGGTTGCTGGAACTTACTGATTGTTGGAATTCTAGACTGCTTGTTGCCAGCTGCTTCATTAAATCTTCTAGTGATGGAGAGTTGCCTTGGGTAGGAGTCCTCTGTTGCTGTGGCGGGAAGGATGGTGCTGGGTATTGCGGACTCGGCTGCTGGTAACCAGCTACTCCATACGGTGCATTCGGCATGGATTCGGCTCTTTGAGCTGCATATGGTCCTTGTTGTGGGCTTGGCCGAAATGGTTGTTTCCCATATGGTTGATTATCGAACTGCAGGTTCTGGTATGGCTACTTCCCGTACTGGAATCCTCCTACGGCTCCAACACTTTCTGTTTGGCCTGACTCGGTTTCTTGTAAGGTGGGGCACTAATCGGTGGGGTGCTCCACTGAAGTACATATGCCACAGATCTTTGCTGCCATGGTTGGATGATGTTGACTAACAGCCAGTTGTCTCACCAGAGATGTCAACTCGGTTAGCTGGTTCTCCAGCCTTTGGTTGGAGGTTGCACCGATTTCGTTCACTGGCTGAGACGGATTCGGCCCTCTGATCCCAAATTGTTGAGTGTTGCTCGCCATGTTCGAGATCAGATGCCTTGCTACTACTGGTGTTTTGTTCATTAATGCTCCCCCACTGGCGGCATCAATCATGCTCCTATCCATCATTGATAGTCCTTCGTAAAAGTATTGGATCAGCAGTTGCTTGCTGATCTGATGGTGAGGATAGGTGGCACAGAGCTTGTTGAAACGCTCCCAGTACTCATGCAGGGTCTCTCCAGCGTGCTGCCTTATTCCACAAATTTCTTTCCTGATGGTCGCAGTCCTAGAAGCTGGGAAGAATTTCTCCAGTAAGGTCCGTTTCATATCTCCCCAGGTGTTAAAGAGTGCTGGCTGCAGATATAGCCAGTCCTTTGCGGCTCCGTCCAGAGAGAATGGGAACGCCTTCATCTTGATATAGTCTTCTGGGATTCCCTGCGGACTCATCGTGGAACAAACCACTTGGAATTCCTTGAGATGCTTGTGGGGGTCTTCTCCTGCAAGACCGTGAAATTTAGGCAACAAATGTATTAGACCAGACTTTAGCTCATAGGTTTGGGCCGGCTCCAGTTGTGGATATTGGATACACCATGGTTGGTACACCACATTTGGAGTGGCTAGTTCCTTCAACGTCCTGTCGTGGTTCTCCATCTGTTCTGGCTCTGTAAAAATGTTAGTACTAGCAACAAAATTGTCAGTATAAGATCGGTCAGAGTTAATGACAGAATTTACACTACTACTAATATTTACTATGGTGTTTCCAATTTTTCGCAATCTACGTAAAGTTAGTTCAATTTCTGGATCAAAAGTATACAATGGGTTAGTGCTACTCCTAGTCATGCATTGTACATTTATGTAGGAAAATTAGAATTGAGAATAGTACTCGAAACGATGAACACAGAAATGGAAACTACAATTATCAGTTAACCAACTAGTGGAACTACAAAATAACATATAGAAAGAATGCAATTAAACTATCACGAATGCAAAACAGAAAAACCAGCTGAATGCAAGAATGTAATGCAGAAAGAAAGATGCAATAGTGAATACAAACAGAATGCCAATTCTATGTAGCTACAAAAATAAATGTTTGATTTCTCTCTCCTTTTTTTTTTAGCGGTGAATTCACGTAGAGAAACAAATAATAGTCAATATGCTTTTTATTTAGGATCCCATAAGAATAGATACATAAAAAATCAAAGACTTAACTGACTCGACAGACACACTTCACAGGCTCGGGATTTGACCTCACTCAACTTGGTACACAAAGAAACAAAAGAACTTGTTTCCCCGGCAACGGCACCAATTTGATGATGTGTGTTTTTAGTCGTTTCAACGCGCTTATCAAATAACTAAAGCTAACTATAGTATAGCTAACCCTAGGTCATTCTTCTCAAGGACATAGTGTGCTCAGTTGTGGCTTTGTGTGAAGTAAAAGGATGTAGAATCTGAGACGTGGAGTATTGACTCTTCTCGGCACTGGCCGAGTCGCCCTCGGCAGAGACTGAGCCGATCTCGGCAGCGACAATTCGGCTTGGTCTCAGTTGAGTGCAGACAGACACTACAGAGAGGGACTATCTCTGTCTCAGACCAGAAAACAGTAAACAGGGGGGGTCGGATTGTAATTGAAATCAGAATTTATATTAACTACAAACAGAACTGAAATTAACTAGAATGCGGATTCAAACACGCTACTCCTAATGCTATTGCTATTTCTGTGTTCATGCTTCGTTCCAGTAGTCAAGGTTTTTCTGGTCCAATTACTCCAGTCACAGTCCATATCAGCCTCCAGTGTTCTTATGGCAATCGCCACAGGTCAGTCTCTTGCCATACCGAGGATTTACACAATCGCTACCTCATCAGTTGGCAAAGATTAAGTTCAAGCTGATTTTAGGTTCTCGATTAACTATCGTTAATTGATTACCTACTGAATTAGTCAAATCAGTTCCAATCGGCTTAGCTTAACATTGTTCTGTTACCAAGTGCAATCGCAACACAGTAATTGAACATAGATTTTAGGAATGCAACGGAGTTCAGAGTTCAGAAAACACTCATAATATTGAAAGAAAAATACAAACGCAGGGCCTGGATTCGATGATTCCATCCTTCACGACAATCGCCATGGACGACGGCGATGATTCACCTCTGCTAGCTAGGACGCTGAGGTTCAGATCCATCAGAGTGCGTTGGTGCTCCAATCGATCTCCTCTAATAACCTTCGGCTTCTCAGCTCCTAGCCTGCATTTCCTCAATCGAGAGAAACACCATTAACAGCACCGTGTACCACCGTGGGTGGAGGAGAGGGAAACGAGAGAGAATTTTGGAAATAATGGACGCGGGGAAGTTTGAATGCCAAAAGCCCCTAGTTGTTCAGAATTCTATCTATTTATACAGGAGTGGGCACAGCTAACGAAGCTAACAAAATTACATGTGCAATTCCTATTCTACCCTTGCTGTGACTTGCGTGCAAGCTACCCAGGAGATGATGTGGAGTTTGAGCTGGAACCGAGGTGGCTTTGGGTTGCTGACGTGGAGTGCCACCTGGATGACCTGGTTGAACCTGGCTTGCATGGGCCGAGTCTCGGAATGGCCAAGAGGCTCTCAGCCTGGGCTTCCAGTGGCGGGTTGAGCTTGGTTGGACCTGCAATGAGGAGATAGTTAGCTAAAAGCCTTGAATAAACACGGATTGTGTTTTACTCTAATTTTAGGCTATTAATCTGGATCTTAGTTAACGGTCCTCTTTTAAGTTCGTGAGTTGCTCAATGGCACTCCTCTTAGATCCACTTAATATGTACATTTTATAACTCATCATACAACTCGAGCCTACATCCTTAAGGTGGTTATCAAATGTGCCTACTTGACATTCCCTCGCTTAAAGAGTGGCAACTAGGCCCCTCGTGGGAGGAATGGTGTCTACAGTCCGTATCAACCTTCAGTTTTCTTATGACAATCATCAAATGTTTGTCCACTGTCATATCGAGGAATTACGTGATCGCTACCTCATCAGTTGGCAGGGATTAAGCTCAAAGCTGATTTTAAATTCTCAATTAGGTTCTCTAGTTGATTACCTACTAAATTATTTAAACCAGTTCCGATCGACTTAATTTAACATGATTCACGTCACTTTGTGCAATCGCAATGTAGATAGTGAATTAAAGTATAGGGATGCAAACAGAGATCGGAATCAGAAAGTACTCAAACTATTAAGAATGAAATACAAACGCAGGGTGTGAATTCAGCGGATCCGTCTTCCATGACGATCACCATGGTCGAACGGTGATGGTTCACCTCTATTAGCCAGAACGCTGAGGATCAGACCCACCAGAGTGCGTTGGTAATCCAAGTAGTCTCCTTTGACGATCTTTGGCTTCTCGGTTTCTGACCTGCACTTCCTCAATCGAGAGAAGCACCGTTGAGAGCACCACGCACCATCGTGAGTGTAGAGGATGAGAGCGAGAGAATGAAAAGTTGAGGGAAATGTAGAATGTGAATTCAACAACGTTTAAACGTGCCCAACTCCTACTATATATACACGAGCTGAACTTACTGGACGTGCTAACTAATGATCCCAACTGAATTACAAATTGACTTTCCTATTCTACCCTTGTGCGACTTACATTGCAAGGTCCTCTAGAAATGACTTGGCAGCTGGATTGAACTGGAGCTGCCATGGTGATTGAGTTGGGCAAGGCACTTGGGCTGCTCCTTATTGGGCTACTAGACCATAGGGCCGTCCAGTTCTAGGACGAGTCAGTCTGGCCTGAACGACTCTCCTGCACCCAGGCTTCACATGATGGACCGAGATCATCTATGCTGGTCTTGCAAGATAGAGGAATGAGTCTTTTATTAGCCAAGATTCTCAAATTAGCACAGATTTATGATTTCCCTTTTTCTCGATCCATAATATGAATCTCAGCTAAGACTCCATTCTTAAGCACTAAATGATCTCTAATACACTCATCTTAGGTCCCTATAAGGTGTATAAAATATGACTCATCAGCCACCCAACCCTTGGACTCACCTATTACTTTATCGGATGCGGATTATGAGGGAATGGTCCTTCACCAAGATGACCTCATGATGGTGTCTATTGTAATAGCAGAATACAAGGTGGATAGGGTGTTGGTCAACCAGGAAAGCTCGACCAACATAATATATTGGACCATATTCCAGAAATTGGGTCTCCCCGAGTCAGAGTTAGAGGAGTGTCCTAGCTCATTGATCTATTCCTCAAGTGAGTAGATAGAAATCTGGGGAGTCATCAATTTAGAGATGATTTTTGGAGTTGATCTAAGCACCAGAACGATAAGCGTAAAGTTCACGGTCATTAATATGCAAACCTCTTACAACATCATTTTGGGACGCCCAACTTTCAATAGATTGCATACTATAGTATCGACCGCCCACTTATGTATGAAGTACCTGGTAGGAGACCGGGTGGGCGTGGTACGAGCTGACCAACAATTGGCCAGGTGGTGCTATGAGGACAACTTGTGTGTAAGAGACAATAGGAGAGGTTGGAAGCCTAAGGTAGTAGAAAGGCAGGCAAGAGTTCACTTCTTGCATTAGATCCTAGCCTTGATTAGGAAGAAATCAAGCCAAGGTCGGGAGAGGATTTGAAGGAAGTTTAGATAGGGTCCTAATAGACATCACAAGATCAAAATTGGAGGATCCTTGGAAGCAAAGATAGAGGAGCACCTGATCCAGGTATTAACTAAGAACCAGGATGCTTTTGCATGGTTACTAAAGGATATGCACAAGATCGGTCCTGATTTTTTATGTCATTGGTAGTCTATCACACCTGGAATGCAACTTGTGTGCCAAAAGAAAAGAAGGCTAAGGGAGGAGAAGAGAAGAGCAACTAAAGAGGAAATAACTAAGTTGTTGCAAGCATGGTTCTTACGAGAGGTTAGATACTCTAGTTAGCTAGCTAATGTGGTAATGGTAAAAATGACCAGTGAAAAGTGGAGGATATGTACAAACTACATAGATTTAAATAAGACATGTTCGAAGGATCCATATCCTTTGCCTAGCATAGATAGTTTGGTTGATAGAGCATCAGGGTACAGACTCCTAAGTTTCATGAATGCCTACTTAGGGTACAATAAGATCAAAATGCATCCAAGCGATGAGTCAAAAACAACATTTATCACAGACGAAGGTAACTTATGCTATAAAGTAATTCCTGCTATAAAGTAATTCCATTTGGTTTAAAAAATGTGGGGGCAATGTACTAGAGGTCTGGAACCAACCCTTCAGAATGGGCCAAAACCCCAAAGAGTCACCTAAGGCTGGGCCAAGACCCACTAAGGAATCATCCCAGGACCCAATCAAACCTGAGACCGCAACCCCTAAGAGTCAACCCAAGACTGGGCCGAGACCACTAAGGAGTCGTCTCAGGCTCAATCAAATCCGAGACTGAAACCAGAAGACGAGACCGAGTCTACCCCGGCTATCGTGTGAAGTCAGGGCCGAGTCGCCCGAATATCTAGGCGAATCTTAATCCCCACGTGGATTCAGTTTCCAGCCCAACCACCGCCACTATGTGGAGCCCTTGGGCAACTACCTGGCGGTTGGGAAAACCTTATATAAACCTCCAATGTGAAAGAGTTAGGGGCATGAAAAACCAGCGAAAAGACGAGGAGAATAGAAAGACAGAAAGCTGACGATTGTCAAGAACAGAAGAAGCAGGCACTCCAAGTCCAGGCTGAAGGGCAAGCAGAGATACTGGTCAATAAGCAAGGAAAGCTTACCCGCTCCCGATTCCAGGTTGGTTCCTTTTGCCCTAAGTATCAACATGTTGCATGCTAGGATTAGAGTATTGTTTGACCACGCCGCCAGGTAGACATCCTGTTACGAATCCGCCCCGCCTCTCAAGGCCGAGTCTGTCTCGGCCGATGAGAAATCAAAATTAACCTACAGCTAACCCAGTCCCATATGCCCTATTAAAAACCCAGAACTACGTTGACTTTGACTCCTCTAAAGCCGAGGTACGTAGGCATAGGAGGCACACTCCTATCAAGTCAAACCGTAAACCCCCAATAAAAGGAAAGCCCGATACATTATAACATCTAACCTGCACTAACCTAAGCCTGAGACACCTCGCCAGACCCAAACACAAGTGACTCCTCTATCCCTTACAGCTAGCCTAGGGTAACTATCCTATGATAGACACATTGGGGGCATCTTGTGTTCTCGATGTGTAACCAACTCCCGAACCCACAGCTCTGATCCTAGACCAGCCTTTCCCTAGATTTCCTTACATTCTTGAGAAAAATATAGGTGGCGACTCCTGGCAGCCGAGAATGATTCAGTTGCTGAGAGGTCGAGACGATCTCGGCCGATCTCAAACTAGATGCCCTGGAGGTCACGATTTAGGTTGTGACAGATGGCGACTCCACTAGGGATTTTATTTGAGAGTTGAGCCCTGTTAGGATAGGGGTATAGGGAAGGTGAGTGCTTGTGTCGTTAATTGCTGCATGTGTTCCAATATGTGTGTGTTATCTATATGCTTTCTGTGAAACCATAGGATAGATGACACAGTCTTGATTATAATATTATGATTACATGGGGCGTTTGCGGGGGAAACATTGTGTGATTATACCTATGAGCACGGTCCTATTCCCGGGCCTGAGAGTTAAGGAGTGCGGAATGTGTAATGGTACCCATACTGGAGGCCTTCTCTATACTGGTGACCATGATAGTTCCACCTGGGACGGACGACCTGAGGGAGCCATCACACTCTGGGAAATTGATCTTGTTTGTGGTGGAGACCTTGGGGAGTCCATAGACCCAAGAGCCTGATGGTGAGGAAGTTTTAGAAATCCAATGGTGAGAACCTTGGGAAATCATTCTAGAAACGGATTGAGTAAACCTTCACCCAAGTTCACCAAGTAATCCTTAAACCGAGTCAGTCCAATAAACTCCTAAGCCGAGTCAATCCCAAACCAGGTCCATCCAGTAAACTCCCTAAGCCAAGTAATCCTTAAACTGAGTCTGTCCAACAAACCACTCCTAAGCCGAGTTAGTCCTAAACCGAGCCTGCTCAATAAACTCCCTAAGCCGAGTCACCCTTAAACCGAGTCTATCCAATAAGTTCCCTAATGATGCGTGGTTTTCTAGTTGTTTTGAACGCTTATCAAATAACTAAAGCTAACTATAGTATAGCTAACCCTAGGTAATTCGTCTCAAGGACAGAGTGTGTTCAGTTGTGAATTGGTGTTAAGTGAAGTGACATAGAATCTGAGATGTAACGTACTGACTCCCCTCGGCACTGGCCGAGTAGCTCTCGGCAGAGACTGAGCCGAGATGATCCCGGTAGAGATAATCCGGCTTGGTCTCGGCTGAGTGCAGATAGACGCTACAGAGATGGACTATCTCTGTCTCAGATTAAAAGCAGTAAACAGGGGGGTTGGAATGCAAGTAATGCAGAAAATAGACTACGACTACGAATGCAGTAAACATATACTACTGTTACTAGTTATCTATTATTATTATTATTATTTAACTGTGCTCATATTCAGTCCCATTAATCCAAGTTCAGTCCAGGCTCCTCACTCCAGTTCTCAATCCATATCAGCCTTGGGAAGTCTTATGGCAATCGCCAAAGGTTCGTCCATTGCCATACCGAGGATTTATGCAATCGCTACCTCATCAGTTGGCAGGGATTAAGTTCAAAACTGATTTTAGGTTCTCAGTTAACGATCGCCAAATGATTACCTACTAAATTAGTCAAACCAGTTCCAATCGGCTTAGCTTCACATTGTTCACAATTTAATTGCAATCGCGGATTAAATCATGAATTAAAGTAGAGGAAGAGAATGGAGATAAGAGTTGCAGAATGAACTTGATGAACAGAAATAGAATACAAATACAGTGGTTCTGAATTCAGGTGAATCCATCTTCCACGACGATCGCCATGGTTGATGGTGGTGGTTCACCCCGTTAGCCTAAGCGCTGAGGATCAGCTCCACTAGAGTGCGTCAATAGTCTGATCGGTCCCCTCTGGTAGACTTCGGCTTCCCAGTCTCAGACCTACACTTCCTCAATTGAGAGAAACGCCAATAAGCACCGTGCACCACCGAGAAAACGGAGAGAGCGAGAGCGAGAAAAATGGGTATAGTGAGTATGGAATTAAAGTGAATTCAAAGACAGAACGTGTAAAAAGTGCACAACTCCTCCTATATATACACGAGTTGTGATATGCTAATCCTAACGAATCCTAACAGAATTACATTGTGAAGATCCTATTCTACCCCTATGCAGATCTTCTAACGTGACATGGCAGATTTCCTAGGAGTGACATGGCAGCTGAGCTGACGCTGAGATGGCCTCCGAGCTGGATAGCTGATGTGGTCAATACAATTGGGCCTCTCTACTGGGTTGCTGGGCTGCAAGGCGTGGACTGCAGGGACGACTCTAGTTCGACCGAGATGGAGTCGGTCTGACCGGGACAACTTTATCTCGGCTGAGACTCCTTTGTTGACCCTGATCAACTCGGTTTGACCTGCATAAGAAGGAGTTATACTTTTTATTAGCTAACAAGTCTGAATTAACACAGATTTGCATTTTCTCTATATTCAAGCCCATAAAATGAATTTTAGCTAACAATCCATTCTTAAGCACAAAATAGTCTTGCAAACATCCTTCTTCGGTGTCTAAAAGATGTATAATTTGTGACTCATCACTCCCTAAGTCGAGTCAATCCTAAATCGACTCCGTCCAGTAAAATCCCTAAGCCGAGTCAACCTTAAACCGAGTCTGTCCAACAAACACCCTAGGCCGAGTCAGTCCTAAACCGAGTCCACCCTTAAAGTCGAGTCCATCTAGCAAACTCCCCAAACCAAGTCAATCTTAAACCTAGCTCGTCCAATAAATCTCCTAGGCCGAGTCAGTCCTAAACCGAGTCCGTCCAATAAACTCCCTAGGCCGAGTCATCCTTAAACCAAGTCTGTCTACCTCCACTAAACCCGCAGCCCGTCTAGTAAGTCGTGGTTGAGTCCGGATCGACCCCTTAATCCACCCCGAGCCTTTTGTCTTTGCATTGCATGATATCTTCAACTAATCACGAAAATTTCAAAAAATGGGGACCAAGTACCAGCTCGGAGCCAAGATAGGGTATCTTGTCCAAATAAGGACCCTAGACCTGCATGCCATCCGTAGTATCAGCAACTGTCTAAAAGAGCAGTGGCGCAGTACCTTCGAGAAAATACACTGAAACCTCCTGCAAATCTTAGAAATTGAGACCCAACCGAAAGCACTCAAAGCTTTAGTCCAGTACTATGACGCACCAGCAAGATGTTTTACCTTTAGGGACTTCCAAATGGCTCCCACGCTAGAAGAATATGAGCGCCTGCTGGGGTTACCATTGACGGAGTTGGGGTCGTACTTCCACTAAGATCAGGCACCCTCTTGGGGCACGATAGCCCGGCTACTAAAAGTCTCAGAGGAAGAAATAACTAGAGTCAAGAAAAATCGTAATGGGTCAGAAGGTCTTCCTACGGCCTACCTTGAAAAATGATTGGACCTTTTCCGAGTATGGGAAAACTTGTCCGTATTCATGGACGCTCTCGAGTTGCTGATATACGAGATCCTGCTATTTCCCCAATTAGAGGACTATGTGGACCTCGTAGCTATGGGGTTATTTTTGGCAAAGAAAAACAAGGGGGAAAATTCTGCCATGGTTGTCCTGGCTGATACCTACTATTCTCTCAACCAGTGCGGCGAGCGAGGGGGTCCTGAGATGTTGTACGCCCCTTTTGTATTTATGGCTAACGTCCCACCTCTTCCAATGCAAGCACCGCACTACTTGCCCGATAGAGGACTTCAAATGGAGTTGGATTCCACCCATGACCAAGGAAGAATGGGTTTACAAGCTAGACGAGGCATCTGAGAAATCAATCTGCTGGTAATCCCCCATGGAATGAAAGGAACACATCATCATCAAGTGCGAAGGGTATCCAAATGTGCCCTTATTAGGGACCCAGGGGGCAATCAATTATAACCTAGAATTGACGGTGCGACAAGCGGGATATCCGATAATCACCCCTCCCCCAAAGGAAGCCTTGACTCCTTTCGTACTACCAGGCCCAGAAGCACTAAAGGGAGTCCATTATCGAAAAATTCGGCGTGCTTGGAGCAACCTAATAAAGAATGGCACCACTGAGAAACTCCAAAGTTGTGGAGCCTCTCCGAGTACCGACAGGTGGGTGGAAGAGCGAGTTAAGACTGTAAGGCTCCCCTGGAACAAAATTTAGCCCCGAGATTCAAGCACTCAATAGTACGAGGTACAGGAGACCCTCGAGGTAGAGAGGCTCAAAGTATCCTTAGACAAGACAAAGGCCGAGAGGGCCCATTGGAAACGAAAGCTCGAGGAAGCACTAGAGGAGATCCATAAGGAGAAACACCTAAATGTTGAGATCACCAAGAAAGCCCGAGCAGAGCACGACGCCCGATTTAGGATTGGTAGTTGCCTCAAAGCAGCCGACAAGGAGATGTGTGCCAAGAGGGCCGAACGCGATCAAGTGACCATTGAGAAAGAGCGACTCGAGAGGACCCTGCTGGATAGCCAAAGAAGGGAAGACGAGCATCGAGAGCAGTTCCACCAGCTGCAAGAAAAGATGCACCTCTTGGAAGAAGAACTCGCAAGGGCCAACCTTTCCAAGGAACTTCTGAAAGAGCAAGGGCATAAAAGCTTATTGGTACTAGTCAGGACTCACACAAAGGCTGAAGAAGATGAAGTCTGGCTTAAGGAGACCATCCGGGGACTCAGGGAAGCAGCAAAAGGTTGGAAGCGCAGGTGTCAAGATATAGCTGACAACACCGAAGAGCAAGTAAATGTGGCCACTGCCGAGACCTCGTTCTGGAAGGATAGGTTCTCCAAACTAGCATGACTCGCCAACCAGGCTCTGAAAGACATCCCCCGAAGCCTTCAAGCAGCGGAGGGCATGGCGGACTTCATGAAGATGCCGAAGGAAATAACGAGTTTCTTAGGTCTCTATAGGGGGCTTTATGGCCAGATAAAGGCCAGGGTTGCCTCGCCCTAATAAGGACGGGCTGTCTATTGTTTTCCTTTAGGGATTGATTGTTTGATTGTTTTGATAAAAACTATTCGCATATGTTTTCTGAATGTTTCTATGATTAGAAAAGTTTATCATGCATTCTCATACTCCACGCATATCCCCTCTTCCCCCCACCCTTGCATTCTCCGCTCTGTCTAAATCGATAAACAAAGAAATAACGTTTAACGTAACTCCAGGAAAAAGAGAACAAGCGTCCCCAGCCACCCATACCATACCCGAGCCCGAACTAGACACATGGAGCAAGCAATAGACGAGCTGGAGCAACAGAGCATGCAAACAAGAGCCGAGGTGGGCCAAATAAGGGAACACATGGGCGAAATGAGAGAACAACTTAACAAGGTGTTCGAGCTCCTCACCCGAAACACCTCCCTTCTCGCTCTCGCTACTACACTGGGGGCCGCCTCTAACACCGCAACTCAGGGAACTCCAGCGTATCCCCCAGGCTTTTCCATACAATATGGAATGCCTCTAGGATGGAACACACCCACCGAGGCAAAAGTGGTAGAAGAACCCGAAACGGTAGAAGCAAGCCGCCCAGTACCCCAGACTACTCAAGCAACGGTAAGCTTGCCTCACTACTCCTACTCCCCAGGACTCCCTGGGCAAGCTGGAGCTACCTTCAGAAACCTGGAGGCCACCCCCGTTCACGATGAAAAGATAAGTTCCCTAGAGCAGCGGGTACAGATCATCGAAGGTACAGGAGGCCACGGCTTAGACGCCACAGACCTTTGCTTGATGTCTGACGTGACCTTTCCAATGGACTTCAAGACCCCCAAATTCGAAAAGTACAAGGGCAGCTCTTGCCCTCGAGTACATCTTGCCATGTACTATCGAAAAATGGCCGCCTACATCTACCAAGACAAGATCCTAGTACATTGTTTCCAAGATAGTCTCACTCGGGTCGCCCTAAACTGGTATGTCAACCTGGAAAAAGGACAAGTAAGGACTTGGAGGGATCTGGCTGAGGCATTCGTCCACCAATACAGATACAATGAAGATATGGCCCCAGATAGGTTTCGACTCCAAAATTTGTCCAAGATGGAGTCCGAAGGGTTCAAAGATTACGCCCAGTGATGGCGCGAGTTGGTAGCCCAGGTCAAACCCCCGCTAACTGAGAAGGAAATGGTCTTCATGTTCATAGAGACATTGCCATCCCCCTTCTATGACAAGGCTGTAGGAAGCATAGTGTCCAACATCGCAGATTTAGTAACTATGGGGGAGAGAATCGAGACCAATGTTGTAACCATCGATCCCTCCAAACCTTACAGTTCGGGAGGAAGCTCAAGCTCCCCACCAATCACACTCAACCCTCTTGGGATGATAGTTTCGACTAACCCTTCGAATCCGAATAAGGGTGAAGCAGCAAATCCATCTAATATCCCGAATCCCAAGACATCCCAGCCAAGGAGAACCTTCACGCCCATACCAATGACCTACACGACCCTCTTCCACCAACTATTGCAAAAGCGTATGATTACAACGACCCCGCCTAAGCCCTTGGAACCCCCGTATCCCTGGAGTTATGACCCTAATGCCAAATGCGAATACCAAGAAGGGGGCCTGGGCCACACCACGAAAAATTGTTGTGCTCTGAAGCATAGAGTGCAGGACTTCCTAGAAGGAGGATGGCTCAATTTCAAGGAAGTCGGGCCAAATGTGAGCATAAATCCTCTTCCTCCTCATGGGGGAACATCTGTCAATACCCTAGATCATGAACCCGTAGGGCAGGGAACCTAGGGGCAGGTAGTCTTCTAGGTTGCAGCAATTGAGCAGACTGAGACCCCATTTCAGAAACCACTTACCATTTACTACGACCCGGTACGGGTACCACGTGCCCCTCTCACCATTAGTGTCCCAGCCCAGCCAGCATACCACGACAACCACGCAGTACCATGGTAATTCGAACTAACAATGCTGGAAGCACCTAAGGAGGAAGATCCCTTGAAGGAAGTTACCAACGTCGCTGGAGGCGGGGGCATTACTAGAAGCGGACGCATCTATACTCCAAAAAACCTCCAAGGTCAAGAAACTCACACCCCTAGTAAGGAGACCCACGCCCCCACTCGGAAAGCATCAGCCGTAAATACCCCAGCTTTGGCACCCGAAAAAGAGGCCGAAGAATTCTTGAAAATCATCCGGCACAACGAATACCAATTCCTTGATCAGATGAACAAGACCCCGGCACGAATTTCACTCCTATCTTTGCTACTCAACTTCGAGACCCATCGGAATCTCCTCTTGAAGGTCTTACAATAAGCCCATGTAGCCCATGACATAACTGCGGAAAGATTCGGCAGCCTGGTCAACAACATCACCAGTAGGGGCCATTTAACTTTCTCCGACGATGAGATACCAGTTGAAGGAAAAAGTCATAACCAACCACTCCATATCTTGGTAAGGTGCGGTGGCTACATGATTGCCGAGGTCCTGATCAACAATGGATCATCCCTGAATGTCCTCCCCAAGGCAACATTGGATAAACTGACCCCTATAGACACCCAACTAAGGGCTAGCTCGGTAGTGGTACGAGCATTCGATGGGTCAAAGCGGGAAGTCATGGGGGAAATCTCCTTGCCTATTCTCATCGGTCTAGCTTTGTTCAACATTAATTTCCAAGTCATGGACATTCGGCCAGCTTACAGTTGCCTCCTTGGACGACCCTAAATACACGCAGCAGGAGTCGTGCCATCTTCCCTCCATCAACAGGTGAAATTCATTAACAATCACCAAAGAATCAGCATCATGGGTGAAAAAGAGCTAGTAATCACTACTCCCGTGCCCGAAGAGTACATCGAAGGGGACGAAGAGGCGCTTGAGGCCTCCTTCCAATCATTGGAAGTAAAGGGCACCAACGGAGGAAATCCAGAAGGCGCTACGCCTTCTCCCTCGGTAAACATGGCACTGCAGATTATGATCAAAGAAGGATACCAGCCAGGCAAAGGATTGGGCCTTCACCTGGAAGG
Source organism: Mucuna pruriens (assembly GCA_025330945.1). Classification (NCBI taxonomy): domain Eukaryota; kingdom Viridiplantae; phylum Streptophyta; class Magnoliopsida; order Fabales; family Fabaceae; genus Mucuna; species Mucuna pruriens. The sequence goes on along the minus strand of JAENHJ010000053.1, from coordinate 179,249 downwards.
CATACCAACCCCAATCCTGGTACTTGAGAATCCAGGGCGATTTGGAGTCGGCTATTAAGGAAATGACTCAAAGGAGGCCATTCGAGGGCAATCATTTGTGCGGGGAAGTGTGTTGGCGATCGGAGAAGAGACCAAAGACCAAGCAACATGGGTGTACGCTACGCAGGAGGAACTCACCAACTGGACAGCTGAGGGGTTAGCGGACCAGGACTTTTTGGAAATGTAATTTGATCTTGTAAACCGCCCTAATGACTCCATAATCTCAATAAAGTTTTAGCATGCATTTTCATTTTCCCTTCAATCCGTTGTTCTTGTCTTTTCCTGCTTCACACTAAAATGAGTCTTCTCTAAATAACCAGTAAAAATAACCCAATAATCCCAACTGATAACCAATCTCTCGGGAACGAGGAACCTGACCAACCTAACGCACAAAGCGAGAGTATAAGCATTAAGGCCGAAGCCCTGGTAGACATAGAACGATGGATAGACAGAGAAAAACCGAAATTCGAAGCCCCAACGAAGGATCTTGAGAGTGTCAGCCTTCGAGAAGGAATAGAGGGGAGAGAGGTCCGGATAGGCAAACAGCTACCCTCAAACACGAGAGCAAAGCTCATCGAGCTCCTGAAAGAATATGCGGACGTCTTCGCCTGGTCGTATCAGGACATGCCTAGCCTAGATTAGGAGATTGTGGAACATAAGTTACGTTTGCTCCCGGGGTCCACCCCGGTCAGGCAGCAGCTACGAAGAATGAGGCCAGAGGTGGCCCTCAAGATCAAAGAAGAGGTAGAAAAACAGTGGAATGCAGGATTCCTGACGGTGGCTAATTACCCACAATAGGTAGCAAACATAGTGCCAGTTCCCAAGAAGACAGGAAGGTACAAATGTGCGTGGACTATAGGGATCTGAACAGGGCCAGCCCCAAAGATAATTTTCCGCTGCCTCACATCGATGTGCTTGTTGACAACACCACCCAACACGCGTTCTTTTCCTTCATGGATAGATTCTCAGGCTACAACCAGATCATGATGCTCCCCGAGGATAAAAAAAAAACGACATTCATCGCTTTGTGGGGAACCTTTTGCTACAAGGTAATGCCCTTTGGGCTTAAGAATGCAAGAGCAACGTATCAGCGGGCCATGGTAACCCTGTTTCACGACATGATGCATAAGGAAATTGAGGTTTACGTGGACGATATGATCGCCAAGTCAAAAATGCTAGAGCAGCACATAGAGGATCTATGGCTAAACCCTGCAAAGTGTACCTTCGCGGTAAAGACCGGCAAACTGCTTGGCTTCGTGGTCAACGAAGATGGCATCAAGGTAGACCCAGATAAGGTCAAGGCCATCAGGGAAATGCCAGTCCCCAAGACAGAATCATAGGTTAGGGGATTCCTGGGACGAATCAACTTCATATCCCGATTCATCTCCTAGTTAACAGCTACCTATAGCCCCATTTTCAAGCTCTTGCGAAAAAAGCAAAAGAAGAAATGAGACTCAGAATGCCAGGAAGCCTTTGACAAGATCAAGCGATACTTGGAAAATCCCCTAGTCCTCGTACCAGTAGCGCCAGGACGGTCGTTGATACTTTACTTGACCGTATTGGAAGAATCCATGGGTTGTATGCTGGGGCAGCAAGACGCCACAAGGAGGAAAGAACAGGCTATCTACTATCTTAGTAAAAAATTCACCGAGTGTGAAGCAAGATATTCAGCACTGGAACGGACCTGTTGCCCCTTGTTTGGGTCACCAAAAGGCTCAGGCCATACATGCTGTCCCACACTACTTGGCTAGTAGCCAAGAATGACCCGTCAAGTACATCTTCGAAAAGCCCACCCTAGCAAGACGAATCGCGCGTTGGAAAATGGCGTTGTCTGAATACGACATCCTTTATGTAAGCCAAACGACCATTAAGGGAAGTGCCTTGGTCGAACAGCTAGCCTATCACCCCTTGAAAGACTCGCAGCCATTAAGCTACGAATTCCCAGACGAGCATCTCATGGCAGCTGTTGCAGACAAGGCTCGGCCCGACGATGAGTGGATAATGTGGTTCGATGGAGCCTCCAATATAGTAGGAAATGGGATCGGAGTAGTCCTAATCTCACCAAACGACCAGTGTTTCCCTTTTGCCGCCAAGCTGGGTTTCGACCGTACCAATAACATGGCCGAGTACGAGGCTTGCACGATAGACCTCTTGATGGCCTTGGAATACCAGGTGAAAAGACTCAAGGTATTTGGGGACTCGGCCTTGGTTATTTATCAGCTCCGCGGGGAATGGGAAATAAGGGATGCTAAGTTGATCCCATACCACGACCACGTAAGGGAAATCATGATGGCATTCGATGCAATCACGTTTTGTCATGTTCCCCGTGAAGAAAATCAAACGGCGGACGCGCTCGTCACTCTGTCTGCTATGGTACAGGTAAATGAGGGACAAGAAACGGTAATCCAGGTCCGACAGCAACCGCAGACAGCATACTGTCAATGTCTCACTCGTGGAATAGCAGAACCAAGTGTGGAGCCATGGTACTTTGACATAAAAAGATATCTTGAGAAAGGCGAATACCCCGACGAAGCCTCCGAAAATAGCAAAAGAACATTGAGGTGCCTGGCTTCTGGCTTCTTATTGAGCGGAACCATACTATACAAAAGAAACACCGATATGACGCTCCTCCGATGCGTAGACAGTCAGGAAGCTGAACAAATTATGGAAGAGGTGCACGAGGGGATTTTTGGCACTCACGTAAACGGACACGCCCGGCTCGCAAAAATTCTGCGAGTGGGGTACTATTGGTCCCAAATGGAGTGCGACTGCTACCAGCACGTTTGAAAGTGTGCAAAATGCCAAATCCATGCCAATCACCTCAATGTCGCTCCATCTACACTACACAATCTCAATGCGCCATGACCCTTCTCCATGTGGGGCATTGACGTGATCGGGCCTATCGAACCCAAGGCATCTAATGGGCACAGGTTTATCTTAGTGGCCATTGATTATTTTACCAAATGGGTAGAAGCGGCCTCTTACTCTTTTGTCACACGCAGCACAGTGGTACGGTTCATTAAGAAGGACATCATATGTCAATATGGCCTCTCGGCTCACATCATCACGGATAACGGCACCAATTTAAACAATAAGATGATGACCGAACTCTGTGAGCAGTTCCGTATTTCCCACCACAACTCCATACCCTATCGTCCCAAGATGAACGGGATAGTGGAAGCGGCTAATAAAAACTTGAAAAAGATAATACAGAAGATGGTGGTCACTTACAAAGATTGGCATGAGATCCTACCGTACGCGCTACACGGGTACTGTACATCCGTATGAACATCCATCGGAGCAACCCCGTATTCGCTCGTGCATGGCACAAAAGCAGTCCTGCCAATAGAGGTGGAAATACCCTTCCTGAGGGTATTGGCCAAAGCTAAGTTGGACGAAGTCGAATGGGTCCAACAACGGCTAGACCAGCTAAACCTCATTGAAGAGAAACGACTCACTGCCTTGTGCCATGGCCAGCTGTATCAGAAACGGGTAAAGAGGGCATTTGACAAAAAAGTGAAGCCCCGCATTTTCTAGAAGGGAGACATGGTGCTAAAGAAAGTTTTACCTAACCTCAAAGACCCAAGGGGTAAATGGGCACCCAATTACGAGGGACCCTACGTGGTAAAGCAGGTCTTCTCTAGAGGAGCATTGATCTTAACCAACGCCGAGGGTCAAGACCTAAAATACCCCGTCAACGCAGACTCGATTAGAATGTTCTACCCGTGAAATGCTTCCAGAGTATGTGGATCTTCACCTGCAAGGCTGTGAAACTTGGGCAACATATGTATGAGTCCAGATTTTAATTCGTACGATTAGGTCGGCTCCAGCTACAAATATTGGATGCACCATGGTTGGTATAGCACATCCAGCGTTGTCAGCTCCTTCAATGTCTTGTTATTATTTTCCATTGCCTCTGGCTCGTACAAAGGGTTATCTGCGATGTCATGCTTATTTTCAAATGTATCAGCTTCAGATATAGAGTTAAAACTATCACTACTATGTCCTACGTTAATGTTTTTGGTTTTTCTAATCCTATTTATAATTTTGTCTATCTCAGGATCAAATGAATGCAAGCTACTAGAACTCCTACTCCTAGTCATGCATTCTACTATTTATCATGCAAACTAACTACATGCAGTTTTAAAATGAAGAGAACTTAAATGCGCAAAATAAGAGAAAAACAAAAAAAATTATTGAAACCTAATCACAACCTACTATACAGAAATATATGCAGAAATCAATTACACACTATAGAGAAAAATTATGCAAAATTCTACCTAAAAGACTAGAATGGCAATTATGCAAAAAGAAAATGCAAGATTTCACAAAGAAAATATCCAGATAATGCAAGAAACAAAAAGGATGATAAGTTAGCATAGGGTCAACCTAGGTCATTCTTCTCAAGGACACATGGTTCATATGTTTTCTAGTGTAAAAGGATGATAAGGGCTAAGTATTGGGAATGTAGGATGTAGACTCTTGGTAGAAAATGTAAATAGGGGGTTTTTACTAAGAAATGAAAATTTACAAGAAAAGTAAAGATTAACTAAAACATTCAAGAAACATAAAGATTAAAAGCTATGTCTATCAAATGTATATTTATGACACCGGCTACAGAGGGATCAATGGAATGGTTCTATTTCAGATTCCTAGCATGCAAGCCATTTCTCACCAACCCATATCCTAAAGCGACTGCCTAACATTCGTCCATTTCCAACTGAGGGCTTACACAACCATGACCTCAAGGTAGTAGGGATTACGCTCTTGGTTGATGTAGATTATCTAATGATTATCTATAATATTGCTTGGACGGGTTTTGATCGGCCCCTAATCTAGCGTGATCTAATCTTACTAAGCACTACCATGACATAGGCAAGAATAGATTTATCTAACAAGAATTGCAAACATACAAGCAAGAGAAACATATTCATTCATTGATTAACCAAAATACCGATACATGCAGTGGATTCAATGGAAAAGGATGGTGACCAACTTCCTACGACGACTGCTAGTGGTAGTTGTAGTGTTCAACCAAAGGAGAACAATGAACATGAGAGGTCATACCCTCTAGAGTGTGCCAGATTCCTAGTTAGTCCCTGATGAGTCACAATTTATACATCTTTAAGACACCTAAGAAGGGTATTTGCAAGACTATTCTGTGCTTAAGAATTGATTGTTAGCTAAGATTCATTTTATGGGCTTAAATATAGAGAAAATACAAATCTGTGTTAATTCGAAAGTCTTAGCTAATAAAAGTATCAGCCCTTCTTCTGCAGGTCAAGCCGAGTCAACCAAGAGTCAACAGAAGAGCCTCTGCCGAGTTGAAGTCGTCCCGGCCAAGACCGACTCCGTCTCGGCCAACCAGACTCGTCTCGGCAACCCACACCTTGCAGTCCATCAGCCCAATAAAGAGCGGCCCAACTGTGTTTCCACATCGGCTATCCAGCTCAGAGGCCAGCTCAGCTGCCATGTCACTCTTAGAGAATCTGCCATGTCACGTTGGAAGATCTGCACAAGGGTAGAATAGAACATTCACATTGTAATTCTGTTAGGATATTTTGTAGCGTCACCCAACGCGCAGCTCGTGTATATATAGGAGGAGCTGTGCACCTTTTCTGCGTCTTTGAATTCACTTTAATTACACACTCACTATATTCATTTCCTCGCTCCTGCTCTCTCCATTTTCACGGTGGTGCACGGCGCTGCATTGGTGCTTCTCTCGATTGAGGAAGTGCAGGTCTAAGACTGGGAAGCTGGACGTTTACCAGAGGGGACCGATCAGACTACTAACGCACTCTGGTGGAACTGATCCTCAGCGCTTAGGCTAACGGAGGTGAACCACCACCATCAACCTTGGCGATCGTTGAGGAAGATGGAACCATCCGAACTCAGGACCACTGTATTTGTACTCTGTTTCTGTTAATTGATTTCGTTCTGCATTTCATATCTCTGTTCTCTTCCTCTACTTTAATTCACGTTGAATCCGCGATTGCAATTTAACTGTGAACAATGTTAAGCTAAGCCGATTGGAACTGGTTTAACTAATTCAGTAGGTAACCATTTGACGATTGTTAATAGGGAACCTAAAATCAGCTCTGAACTTAATCCCTGTCAACTGATGAGGTAGCGATTGCATAAATCCTCGGTATGACAATGGACGAACCTTTGGCGATTGCCATATGACTACCCAAGGCTGATATGGACTATGAACTGGAGATTGGAACCTGGACTGGACTTAATTAATGGAACTGAATCTGAATACAGTTATATAATATTAATAGATAAGTAGTAAACAGTAGTATACATTTACTGCATTCATAGTCTTAGTTTAATTTCTGCTTACTTGCATTCAAAACCCCCCGTTTACTGCTTTCTTTACTGTTTTCTGGTTGAGACAGAGGTAGTCCCCCTCTGTAGCGTCTGTCTGCACTCAGCCGAGACCAAGCCGGATAGTCTCTGCCGAGACCATCTCTGCTCAGTCTCTGCCGAGTATGACTCGGCTACAACCGAGGAGAGTCAACACTTCACATCTCAGATTCTGCATTGTTTAACTTGATACTAAATCACAATTGAGCACACTGTGTCCTTGAGAAGAATGACCTAGGGTTGACTATACTATAGTTAGCTTTAGTATTTGATAAGCGCGTAAAACGACTGTAAAAACGCACATCATCAAATTGGCGCCGTTGCCGGGGACACAAGTTCTTTTGTGTCTTTGTGTGCCAAGTTAAGTAAGGTTGAATCCCGAGTCTGTAGAGTGTCTGTCAAGTCAGTCTATTGAGTCTTTCTAAATTTGTCTGTCTGTCTTTTGAATAAAATAGCATGCTGATAACACTAACTTTGCATCTTGATAATTGCTAACTTTCTGTTCCATTAGCCATAATACTAGCTCTTATTTTTCTGCATGATTGATTTTTTTCTTTTTGCATAACTGTCTCTAACTTTTCTTTCTGTAAACCTGCTCTTTACTTTCTGCATATCTGACTTTGTTTCATTCTATAATCTCTATTCTCTTTTGTCGCATGAAAAAAAAAAAAAAAAAAAAAATGAAGGCCGAGAGCAAGAACTGATCCAAGTTCACTCAGTCAATAAAGACAAGAAGCAAGCAAGAGTCGAAGTCTCGTTCCAGTCGGATCCGACTTCATAGCTACACAAAGGGCTGAGTCTGACTCCATTTCGGCAAGAACTATTTCAGTAAGAAGGATTCAGCCAGAGCATACAAAGGCCGAGATCATGTCGGCACGCCTGGTGTCGAGTCGAAATCAAGTCGGCCAGCCGGATCTAAAGTCATCAACTTCTTTGTCTCTGCCACCACCCAAGGAACTGAAATCATTGCCAAATCATCTAAAGGCGCATGGAGATCATTTTCTGATAGAACTGGCTTCGACAGATAGCATACCTTGAACCTGTTCCGTTATTCTCTCTCTGGTTATAGCATGCATTGAGGACAATGCAAATTTTAAGTGTGGGGGGGAGGATACCGTTGACATCATTTAAGCTTGCTGCATTCTGTCCACCATGTTTTATTTTGTTATGATTGTTTTGTTTCAATTTGAATTTCTTTTGAACTTTTGTCATCGTTTTCCTTTGTTTTCCATAAAAGCTGTCCAAGCCGAATCCAATTCGGCTCTGTGCCGTCTTGGCCGGATCCAAAGTGACTTCGGCTTGGTAAGATTTCAATTCCGTCATTTCGTTTTTTGTTGATGTCTTCCTAGCAGAATTCCAAATTGGATTGACGAAAATAAACTGTTTTGGAAAGAATCTTGAATTGGCTTCTGGAAATTTGGAAAAAGACAGAGTTAAGTAACTCTGCAACTTTGGCAAGAGATTTCTCTAGCTTGAGGGAATGAAACTTTTGTGCTCTAGTCAGTGATTGACTGAAAAACTGAAAAGGAAACCCTCTGTGATAGAGCAAATGCAACCTGTGTGAGAGCTTGAGCCTTTGTAAATACTTATGGCTTGCATCTTGCCATTCTCCTTTTTCTTGTGTGATTTTTGCATTCATGATTAACTGTATATTCTGCATTTTGCCTTAACTCTCTGGATACAGTTGTTCTCACATGCAGGAATGATATGATCTAGGCCATGTTTCTGATTAGCTTTGAGCCAAATAAAGCCTACCTGAAGAAAATTCTCTCCCTTGTTTACCTCATTGAGCCGCATAACCGTTCTTTCTTACAGCTCATTACAAGCCAAAGCCAAAAAACCATGAATAAACGTCACCCTCAGGAAGCTGAGGAGCTTTGGAATTGTTTTGGGAGTAAGTCATTACCAAGTGTGGGGAGTCACCAGGAAGCAGAATCAATTCAGCATCCTATAAAAGCCTGAAAATCAAGAAAGAAAAAGAAGCGAGGAAAGAAAGAAAAAGAAATAGTGGAGCAGCAGATGAAAATATGAGCTGAAACGGATGAAGAAAGAAAGCTGCTGCATAAACTTGTATAGTAAGAGAAAGAAAAGAAAGTGAGCTGGATGAAGCAGGGAAAGAAAGAATTGACAACATCTTGGGTTTTCCCTCGTGCTGATAAAGCTTACTCCCCATTGCTCCTCTCTTCCTCATGGGTCCCGAAACAAGTTCTCCCATATTTTATCCTACCTGCGGACCCACCTACTACAAACCGAAAAGAAGTCCTAGTGATCATAACTGTGTGTGTTTTTGCAAGTGTAAGAAGAGAGCTTTGTCAAAGTATGGTAATTTCAGCTTCAAGAATGTTGAGTGTAAATACAAGCCCAAACACAAAGGAGAGATGAGAGAGTTATGCGCTTAAATGAGAACTCTGTTACTCTTGGTTACCTTTTCTAGTTTGCAGGTCATGAATTTGACTAGAGCAATCAAGAAGTAATTTTCAGAAGGTTGAGTATCTTGATGCTAGGGTCAATGGGTACCGACTGCCTCTCGGTTGAACTGAAGGAAGCCAAGTGAAAAATTCTTTCTATCTTTAAAATTGCCCCTTGTTGATTTTCATTTTATTTTGCCCAGAGTGCAAAAGGGTAAGTGTGGGGTGTGATGAGTCACAATTTATACATCTTTAAGACACCTAAGAAGGGTATTTGCAAGACTATTCTGTGCTTAAGAATTGATTGTTAGCTAAGATTCATTTTATGGGCTTAAATATAGAGAAAATACAAATCTGTGTTAATTTGAAAGTCTTAGCTAATAAAAGTATCAGCCCTTCTTCCGCAGGTCAAGCCGAGTCAACCAAGAGTCAACAGAAGAGCCTCTGCTTAGAGTTGAAGTCGTCCCTGCCAAGACCGACTCCGTCTCGGCCAACCAGACTCGTCTCGGCAACCCACACCTTGCAGTCCATCAGCCCAATAAAGAGCGGCCCAACTGTGTTTCCCACATCGGCTATCCAGCTCGTGAGGCCAGCTCAGCTGCCATGTCACTCTTAGAGAATCTGCCATGTCACGTTGGAAGATCTGCACAGGGGTAGAATAGAACATTCACATTGTAATTCTGTTAGGATATTTTGTAGCGTCACCCAACGCCAAGCAGCTCGTGTATATATAGGAGGAGCTGTGCACCTTTTTCTCAAGGCCTTTGAATTCACTTTAATTACACACTCACTATATTCATTTCCTCGCTCCTGCTCTCTCCATTTTCACGGTGGTGCACGGCGCTGCATTGGTGCTTCTCTCTCGATTGAGGAAGTGCAGGTCTAAGACCGGGAAGCTGGACGCTTACCGGAGGGGACCGATCGGACTACTAACGCACTCAGGTGGAACCGATCCTCGGCGCTTAGGCTAACGGAGGTGAACCACCACCATCAACCTTAGCGTCGTTGAGGAAGATGGAACCATCCGAACTCGTGACCACTGTATTTGTACTCTGTTTCTGTTAATTGATTTCGCTTCTGCATTTCATATCTCTGTTCTCTTCCTCTACTTTAATTCATGTTGAATCCGCGATTGCAATTTAACTGTGAACAATGTTAAGCTAAGCCGATTGGAACTGGTTTAACTAATTCAAGAGGTAACCATTTGACGATTGTTAATAGGGAACCTAAAATCAGCTCAACTTAATCACTGTCAACGATGAGGTAGCGATTGCATAAATCCTCGGTATGACAATGGACGAACCTTTTGGCGATTGCCATATGACTACCCAAGGCTGATATGGACTATGAACTGGAGATTGGAACCTGGACTGGACTTAATTAATGGAACTGAATCTGAATACAGTTATATAATATTAATAGATAAGTAATAAACAAATGAGTATACATTTACTGCATTCATAGTCTTAGTTTAATTTACGCTTACTTGCATTCAAAACCCCCGCTTAAGCTTTCTTTCTTGTTTTCTGGTTGAGACAGAGGTAGTCCCCCTCTGAAGCGTCTGCACTCAGCCGAGACCAAAGCCGGATAGTCTCTGCCGAGACCATCTCTGCTCGCCTCTGCCGAGTATGACTCGGCTACAACCGAGGAGAGTCAACACTTCACATCTCGGATTCTGCATTGTTTAACTTGATACTAAATCACAATTGAGCACACCGTGTCCTTTGAGAAAGAATGACCTAGGGTTGACTATACTATAGTTAGCTTTAGTATTTGATAAGCGCGTAAAACGACTGTAAAAACGCACATCATCAGTCCCCTCTAGTAACTTTGCTCAGCTCGAACTCTGCCCTACGCCCACTCGACCAACTGAGTATCACTAAAGCACCTTTGAACAAAGATTGTTGAAATGGAAATGGAGGTGTATACGATCGTATAGAGCGTGTTTATCGATAATCTGCACTAACCTTTGAACTTAGCTATATGTCTCTATTTATACTTGCATCAGTTAACTAACTCTATAACAACAATAACTGAAATAACGATATTAACTACCTGCTTAATAGAAATAACAGTAATAACTACTCTAACTACTTTTCTAACTACCATGTGTTAAATTACATTTTATGCACGTGCTTGAATCTGCTGAAGTGGAGTCGATCTACTAATGCTGAGATGAATCCGATTTTGGATGGGATTTGGCATCTGCTTTGAGGTTAGCATGCAGATATCACCTTGGACACAGAGTCAGTCTTCGGAGTTGGCTCTATAAGAGTTGGCATCTGACTACTAATGATAGAGTCGGCTTCATCTGATCAAGACACATCCGGTCTCAATTGGGATGACTTTATCTAGCTATCTTGACTTCGTCTAGCTTCTCTTTTGCATGAAAAACAAGACTTGCTCTTATGTTAGCTAAAATCAGTAACATAGCCTAGATTTGTATTTTTCTTAGTTTAACCTTGGAAATCTAAATCTTAGCCAATACATGATTCTTAACTACAATTTATGGTCTATTCTACCCATCTAAAAAACCTTATAGGGGTATAAATTGTGTATTATCACTAACTAACGATCAGACCGAGTCCACTAACATGGTCATTCTTAAGGGGTTGCAAAGGGGACTTGAAAAAGCTAAGTGGAGATAGGTTGAAGAACTACCCTAAGTACTGTGGTCATATCACACTACACCCCCATTCAACGATGCAAGAAACCCCTTTTGGGCTGACATTCGAAATAGAGGCTATGATCCTAGTTTAGATTGAAGAACCATCCCCCAAGACTACCTTATTCCAGCGGGCTAATATCCTTTACTTTAGGATGGTTCCTATTTGGTCATTTAGAAACACATACTTCGGTAAGCTAGAGGTCCATAGAAGCCATTGTTGCTAGTTAAATCAAAATCCTAGGGAAAAGGTTGGTCATGCAATTCCTTTAAATCCAACTATTTTATAGTTTCACCAACTAATTAAGGTGTGGTCACCTCTAACTAGTTAACTAAAATGCAAGCATATTCAAGTAACAAGATAATTCAAGCAATGAAGATGAATAGAAAATTGTATTCAAAAGAGTAATCAAGCGTTTCAAACACTATACCATAACCCTTAAAAGTAAATCTAGCTACCCATGCACATGATGAAAAGATAAGAAGACATACTTAAAGAAAGAAAACTATAACTCATAGAAGCTTGGGGTTTTTCTCATTTGCTTTATGTTGCGCTTTCTGCTTTATCTTTAGGTGCTGTCTAAGGAGCCTCGAGGGGGAGGGGAGCACTTGGAAGGATGGAGTGGAATGGCATGTGTCGAGAGTACAAGGAGTGAGTTTTGCAGCCCCCAAGCTGCCTCTTTTTATACTATGCAAAGTGGGCCTTTCTAGGTCTTGCACGAACTATGTGATAAAATAAATTAGCATGCAAATAAAAGGGCATGCAGATAAAATAAAATAACATAAAACATAAAACATAAAGATAAAATAAAATAAGAGACAAGGATATAATAAAATAAGAGGTAAAGATAAAATAAAATAAAAGATAAAGATAAAAATTAAGATAAAATAAAGATCAAGTTGCATGATTGTACTGATATTCTGTGCCTTCATCTTTTTGGGTTAAAAGTCCTTTTTTTGTTGCAGTTTTCCTTTTTTCATTTGTGGGACTGTGTTGTATTAATTTTAAGAAAAATGGTGAACTATGCATGGTATTTGTAAAGAATATTCATGATTTTACCCAAAAGATACAACATTATTGTACAAAATATTGGTTTATCAAGATGTTACTTTACAATATGCAATAGAAACCAGAACTTACAACGTAGTAGAAACACATTTTTATTGTATTGAGCACATAACAAAAACACATTTTTATTAATATTATTTTATAAAAAAATACAAAAAAAAATTGGGAAGTGAGAATATTAAAGTATAAGGTGCAATATTAAAGATCCCTAAGGAATAAGATGCAATAGATTACACTCATAAGTAAAATCATATCTTGGAGTCATGTATGAACCAAAAGCAAAATATTTATGATTTGTGTGTATAAATCATTTCCCAAATTGCCCTTAGTTAGTAGTTGGAATCATAAAAGTTAGATATATATAAAGCAATTATATTTGATTTAGATAAATATTTTTCTTAATTTATTTTTTTCCTATCTACCTATGAGTTCTTGATCTTACAATAAATAAAAACCTTTGAATTATAAGAAATACATAGACAAAGGTGACTCAATTAATATTTGAATGTTTTATAAACATTGAGACCATTCATAAATGTTAAGATCATCCATAAAAACAAGAGCGTGCATAATCGTACTTGTACTCTTACCTCATATATGTTTCAATGGATATTTGTGCTTACTTTTATATCTTTTTTCTTTGAAACTCAGATACGTCACTAGTTATACACTAAAGTTCATTTCCTATGTAGTGTATATTGTTTTGCTTACTTTGTTTTTTAAGAAAGAACTATATATTTTTTAAGCTCTTAAAATAAGTCAAATTTGATAACCTAGTATACTAATAAAGAAATATACAAAGATAGCCAACAAGTAGAATGAACCTCCTCTACATATATCCTAGCTGATCATGTTTAAGGATAGAGCCTGTAATAGTTCTACGTACTTCTCTTTTTCATCAAAACAAGACAAATTATGTTAAAGTTCTCTTTTGCATAAGACATCTTGGGAATTTATTGCCAAGATATCTTTGTCATAGAAAGCCAATAATGATTATCTTTTCAAGATCCATATAATCATCCTTAGATAATACAAGAAACAAAACAAGAATGTGAAAAACAAGTAATTAGGAAAAGTCTACATATGTGCTTGGTTATGCTTTTGGATGATCTTTTAAAAAGTTTTGTAAAAGATCTTTAGCTTTAAGCTTTGATCTTTTCTTGTAAATTGTTTTGTTTAAGCTATGTTTTAAATGTTTTCTGCACTACATGAGTTATCCTTGTTAAACTATTTTTACCTTATGTGATAGCCTAAAGAGGCTAATTAAAGAATACATGTGTACTTATAATTTGGATTGTAGATTACAAGTGTGTAGAGTTTAAAGAGATTGAAAATTTTTGTTGTAAGTCAAGTATGATTTAGTGGGAAATCTTTTAGTGAAAGGAACTGGACGTAACTCTAAGTTGTAGAGTGAGTCAAGATAAATATGTGTTGATCTCTCTATCCTTTTCCTTTATTTTTTGTCAAAACATTTTTAAACGATCTTCTCAAATCTTTTGTTTCAAACTTATATTTGTTGCAAAAAAACTTTAAAAGTGCTTTAAAATCACACACATAATTCAACTTTTACTTCAAAAAAGACTTATGTGACATGCATCATGTAATAAGATAAGGTGTAAGGAAGTATACATGAACCTAAGTGGTAAGGTCACTAAACCTCCTAGAGGATACTTGGTACAAAAATTTCAATGATCATGACTAGTCTCATAGGCCAAGAAGAGACAATGCAAACTAACTAGTACTTAACGTGCTACCAAAAGGCATTGTTCTAGAATAGAACGACCACTCATAACTCACATTACATATGGAGTAGTAATTACAATGCATTACTATCATTCATATGCATTTATGGAATGCTTTTTATTACTTCTAGTGTGATAGTTGTGTGTGTGCTGCCTAAGTTGTTCTCATATTATGAGCTTGTAGTGGGATGTATTCTTACTACCTTTTGTGTGTATTTCTTGTCTTTGGGTTGATTGTCATTTGCAATTGATGTTGAGTAGGAGTAGGAGAATAAGTTGGAGTCCTCTTTTATTGCTTTTTTTCTTCTATTTTATTTTAGGTTTGATGCTTTGATAAGACATATGCCATTAAGGTGAATTATAATGAATATTTTGACAATTTTTACTTTATGGATTTGCGATATTGTTACTTAAATTAGTCTTTAAAGTGCTAGTAAGGCATCTTTAAATTTTGGTATAATGAGCAAGTGTATATAGACCTTTTACCTTGTGAAGAATGATTTCAAGTTTTACATTATCTAGCAATCTCTTAGTTTTTTTATAAGAAGATTGCATGGGTAAAAGATGTCGCATATAGTGGTTTCAAAGTAGGTAAATTCTTTTGGCCTTGTGTTATGTGTTTGTCTTGCTTGTTGTTGTGTTTTCTAAGAATTTTTTTATGTGTTTTGTTGTGCCAACCTTTTGCTACTTGTTTTACTTCCTCTTTAGGAAGTTATACTAGGTAGGAATGATCATACGATAGTCGATGCCCTTGTGGCAAATGTTGGGGCTATCAAGAATAACCAAAACCAAAATCAACAATGACTAATATAGTTTTAAGGGTTGGATCATTTCTAGAGAAACAATTCACCTTCATTCAGGGGAGGCTACAATCTATATCATGTTTAGAATTGGGTCAAGGAGGTAGAGAAGATCTTTTGCATGATTAAGTGCTTTGATGAATAGAAGGTGGCCTTCAACACCTACGTCCTAGTAGAAGAGGCAAAGTACTGGTGGGAGAATACATGTGCTTACACATGGGTTGAGAGAAAAGCCATTACCTAGGAAAGTTTGAAGAGGGCTTTCCTAGAGAAATATTTCCTAGAGGATGCGCATAACAAGAAAGAAATGGAATTCCTTGAGCCAAAGCGAGGAAACATGATAGTGTTCAAGTAGTTGTCAAGGTACTTCCCACACTACCAAAATGAAGATGGGGAATAGTCAAAATGTATGAAGTTTATTAACGGTTTGTGCCTTGAGATCAAGTAGGCTATAAATTACCAAGAGATCAAATAGTTCCTAATCCTAGTGAATAGATGCTTAACAACTCAAAACAAAAGCAAAACATCTCCATGTGTAATCATCTATGGCATAAGCTTAAACCAATGCTTAACTACCATATGGAGAAACTTTCATCAAAGAAAATTGCAAGAAACTATTGCAATATAAATCTGTCTTCAAAAAGAAATTTTCACAAGCACCACGTGAGCAAAGTAGAAACCACAACCGCAACTTAGCAAACTTATGGTTCAAAAACCAAATTGAATTCAAAACATTTCATAAAATCATTTGTGGGCATAATGAATCTTGTTTTGATTCCCTCTGTATTCTTCCTTGCGTAACACCGATGTTGATGGCTTGAGTCATTCTCTTGTCATATCAATTATGCTTTCACATTGTTATGAGAATGAAAGAAGATATCAAAATCGAAGAATCTAATAAGAAAGAAGAATATTCATATAAGGTTTGTGTTGTGAATTTTCTAGGGAAAAGAAAATAGAAAAAAATGTTAAAGATAAAAGAAAAAGAAAGATATGAACTTGTAGTGTAAAAAACTCATGGTGGGTGTCAATGCCCAATCCACATATCTTATGTAGATAACCAAAAGGAATGTGTTGAGAACCAACAGTGAAGTACAATTCTTCCCCTAGCTTTACTTGAACCTTTTCCATGTAAATGCTGCTAACAAGTAATGGAAGAGCAGGAGCCTTATCCATTAAGGACCCCACACCAACCTTCTCACCAAAGGAGCTATCATATATAGAAGCACAATATGTAACTAGTATAGTCCCATCTAGAAACTCCAATGGTAATTCCATTCCCCCATCATGACAGTAGTTTGTAAATTGACTTGGAATAGGAAACGCAAAGGAAAGTCCTGGAGAATAAGGTGTAAATGCCTCTATTCTTATAAAAATTATTGGGCATATGGGCCAAAATAGTGTATATACAATAACAAAAGTAGTTAAAGTTGATTGTCCTCCAATCAAGGAAGTAGAATAACGCATCTAAAGTCACTTTACATAAAATATTTCATTAAGGTAGTCTTTGAGACCACAGTTTGAAACAAAGATGGAAGCCATGATCTGGAAAGCTAATAACAATATCCAATTTAATGGGTTCCTCATAAAAATACTTAACATGCACCACATCGTATATGTTGGGTTATTTCTCTATCTGATCAAATGCTTCACAGATAGGCATCTTGAGGGAGAGGGTCCAATTTCGATATTGGGACGGAGATTGAAAGTGATAGCGTCTATGATTATGCCTTGGCAACGCCAATGCAACATATTGGTTGGTATGATATTTGGGAGGTTTGATTTTTTTTCTTTTTGGAAACTGGACAGTAGAATAATAACAGAATAGGTTACAGAGGATTATATCACTTTGATACCATGTTGAAAAAAATAAATGAAAGAGATATTGAAATCTATGTGTATGAACTACACTACAGAGTCCATTTTACATAAACTTAATGCAATGAATACAAATAAATCTAATATACTCTAAAATATTCTAAAATATAAAAGTGATATCATTAGATATTTTCTTATTTTCCAACATCTTATAATCCAAATCCTTTTTAAATTATGAAATATGAAAAATTATATTCTTTTAACTAATTTTTTAATTCAATTTTAAAAACCATTTCAATCAAAATTAAAATTTATACATATGTATAATTTTATTCATAAAATTATAATCATAACCATATTCATATATAAGTATATACTAATGAATTATTGCAACAATTGTTTGTTTATGATATTATATAATCATTTAAGTGAATAACATGATGAATTGTTCTTGTCTAGCATATTCCACTTTGTATGCTATTCATTGTGACTATCATTCACTGGTCAACTGTAGCATTGTGTCATACAAGAACCATATCTCATTCACTCTATTGGACAATTCGAAAGGGGCATTGTATTGTGCTACAGTGTAACTTTTCGGAACAGTAGCAGACCACTTAGTGCCAGCAATACTAGCGTTCAAGGCAGCAATTTGCTCCCCAACATTAGAATCTGAGACAAATCCACCAAACTGTCTAACTGCTGCATACTTAGTTTTCCATCTTTGAACATAGAGACCATCTGCGGGAGGGGGATCTGCTTGGTTCTCTTTCTGCACATAGAAGCTCACAACAATTGAGGACTTTCCACCACTAACTGAGACTTCACTGGCCACAGGCGCTGTCATCTTAATTTCCTTCTTGTACGTGTTGTTACCATGAATATAACTAAATAGCCTGAGGAAAAACAAAAATGGTTACTCAAGATCAATGACTATTTGGATTAATTGGACTATCTGCTTTCAATTATCACAGTTTTAGTTAATTCAATCAAATATGTAATGTATACGTTTAAATGTTAAGCTATTTTATTTTCTTTTGCATAATAACTATTGCAGCATAAAGTTATGGTTTAATTAATTCATAGTTACCAAATATGCAATTTGATATGGATGGAGTAAGTAACTGTATCAAATATGCGTTACGTAGTAGATTTGATTGATAGTTTTTTTTTAAAGATATTTGATTGCTAGTTTTTTTTAAAGATATTTTATTATTATAAAATATTTTGTTATCATCATATTTTAAAACTAAACTGATACCCCCCGGTCCTACCAACTGAACTGTAAACCTATAATTGGTAACCAGTCACAAAATTAGACAAAACAGTGTTGTTGTGGTTCAAAAAAAAAACAAGAAAAAAAAATGTGTCGGTGCTGTTTTTCACTTTTTATTGGTATAATCTAAAGTCTCAACTAAAGCGTTGCTTTTCTCTATCCGATTAGATTAGGGGATACAAAAAATTGAAAATTTTCGACAACCACAAAAGTGAGTAGAAACTTGTAGAATGTATGTGTGTAAGCTCAAGTCTCAACTAGAGAGTTGTTTTTCTCTACTCGATAAGATAGTGGATACAAAAAAAAAATGAAGATTTTCGACAACCACAAAAGCGAGTAGAAACATGTAGAATGTATGTGTGTGTAAGCTCAAGTCTCAACTAGAGAGTTGCTTTTCTCTACCCAATTAAATAGTGGGTACAAAAAATTGAAGATTTTCGACAACCACAAAAGCTAGTAGAAACATTTAGAATGTATGTGTGTGTAAACTCAAGTCTCAACTAGAGAGTTGCTTTTCTCTACCCGATTAGATAGTGAATACAAAAAATTGCTTTTGCAATGCAGAAGATTTTCGACAATCACAAAAGGGAGTAGAAATATGTAGAATGTGTGTGTATGTAATCTCAAGTCTCAACTAAAGTGTTGTTTTTCTCCACCTGATTAGATAGTGGATACAAAAAACCGCTTCTGCAATGTAGAACATTTTCAACAACCACATGTAGAATGTCTGTGTAGAGTGTATTAGATTAAGATTTTAAAGCACTATTTTACTATTAAAAAGTCTTATAAATTTTTAAAATTATATAAAAAATGTAATCATTTATAAAATTAAAAAAAAATTATAATCAAGATTTTGTAGTTTAGATTTTAATAGATTTACATTATAAAAATTTATAAGATTTTAAAAAAAATTATGGATTTATAATATTTGAAAGGACCTATAAATTTTTAACAAACATTCAAAGTTACTTTTTACATCTCTTTATTATTTCTTTTGTTATTTTCTTGTTGGGAATTTCTTATTTGAATTACTAATACAACATATGTAAAAATAATTATCATACAATCTTATAAAAATATAGTTACCTTCAATCAAGAAATCAATTTCACAAGAATATATATCATACTATCTAAAGAATATTCTTGCAAATAACACTATTTTTAAATAGAATATTTGTATTCATTTATTTTTTAATTTTTTCATAACAATGGATTGTAAAGACCTGAAAATGGCACACAAAAAAACATGAAAAATAAAAAAAAAACAAAAGCATAAAAAAATAATGATTCACATCAATATAATTGTGTTAAAAAAAGATGCAATAAAACAAATATTATTATAATAAAATTAATTCACAATATCCTATAGAGTAGAAGATTTTACTTCAGTCTTTTGATCAAGTATAGAAAAAGGTCAAATATCTAAATGTTTTTATGCATTTTTAATATTAATTTGTTCAAATAAGTTAGTTAAAGACATAAAAAGTATAAAGATCTTTTACTTAATTGCAAAGATAACATATAAGATTGGAAGAAAGAGATGATAAATTATGATACCAACATATGTACTGCATTCAATAATAATAAAAAAAAGAATTACATATGCAAGAGAAATAAAAAAGTATAACAAGGGTAGAAAAAGAAGAAATAAGAAAGTTAGAAAAGTATTAAGAATTTGGGTGAAAGTGATTAAAAAGTCTTTCAAAATCTATCAAAATTCATTTGTAAAATAATTCATTGAAATTTTTATATTTTTAAATAGCAGAAAATATTTTGTAAGATATATAAAATCTCAATTGAATATCATCAGATTTTGACATTCTCTTTAAAAAAAAGCATTGATATAATTCTGATTAAATACTACAAAACTTATTTATATTATTTAAAAATCTTAATTGAATACTACCAAATTTTCTTATCATAAAAAAAATCTTTTAAAATTTGAATTGAATATACTCCATTAGGAAATATTTTTATTTTTTTCATAAGTTAGACAACAGTAAAAGAATAAAAAACAACATCCGAATTCTGAAGAGAAACTAATAGTAGAGTCTCAAAGAATTGTGAGTGAAATTTACCTTTTTTATTTTGTTCTCTAATGAGTAATAACAACTTAAAAGTCGATGCATCATGTGTTTTCTCTCTTTATTATTTTAAACATTTTTGTTTGTTGTTTATTCATTCATTTTCTACTTTGTAGTTTGCATATTAATTGCTTGAAGTCATTTGAGACACCCACATTCCAATTCTATCAACTTTATTTTTTATAATTTTTGCATGATTTTTAATTTATAAATTTAAAATTATATTTTTATTGTTAAAATATTTTTTTAATCTATTATATATGATCATGGTTTAATTACACCAATAAATTGTAAATCAATTATTTCATCAATTCAATAATTAATAAAAAAATAATTTGATAAGAACAGTAAAATCTTTAAAAAATGATAAAACTGTTAAAAGAATTGTCATCACTTGAGTGGCAAAACTTTTTCCTTCCCTCCCAATAACACAATTGTATATAGAAAGAGAAATATAAGGTTAGTTTCAATTCATAAAAAGCTACTTTCTATAATTAAGTTTTTTAGAAAAAAAATATGTCTGTCTTTAATTTAATTTGAAGGACAACGAAGATAAGGAGAGTAACTAATTGTTTGGGTAAAAATAAGGAGGAAGTAAAATGAAAAGAGAAATAAATATAAAATTATTAAATTTTTACTTTGGATTAAAATGAGAAATAAGGAGAGAAGTTTTTTTTTGTGTGTGAGAGACTCACAAGAACAAAGTAATTAAAATCAGGGAGAATGGAGATTTCTCTTTTTTATTTATTCTAGTTTCTTAAAAAATTAACTAATTTTGTTTATAACATAAATAGTTTATAAATAATTTTATATTTATTTTTTATTTTAAAATTAGGAATAAATAAAATTAATTCTTATTACTATACAAATATTTTCATTTAATTAATTTATTTTTTTATACTCATCTAAATAAGGGGAAATAAATTATTCATTTTTTCGTAAATTCTTTTTTTCTTATTTCGCAATATAAGAAGGAATTCCTTCTTAGTTTTATTTATTTAAATAATAATTTTAATTTTATTTTTCTTTCATTTATATATACTTATTTTCTCTCTTTATTTCACGTCTAATCGAATCATTCAAATAAAATATAAAAAATAAAACCAGATAATGTCACAATAAACCCAAGTAGACCCAAGGAGTTCAAATAGGGTGAGTGATTACAATAATAAATGGTGATGATATAAAAAAGAATATAGCACTTTAAGATGTAATCACTTGTTTAAGGAATCACATAAATGATAGGATAAAAAAATTAAAAATATGAAAATGGAAAATAAATTAAAAATAGAGTAATAAATATTAAATTGGATATTAAAATTCATCTCTTTTAGAAATTTTAAAATTTTTCTTATTACTTACGGATTCTAGTTGTATTCTAAAAAAAAAGTTAAAAATATTTCTTCTTTTACAAATTTAATTTTTTTTTAACAATAAAAAAAATTAAGTATTAAAAAATTAAATTTTATATTATTTCGGATTATTAGCTTCGATGTTATTTCATTGAGCAGAATAAATCTTGAATTTATTTTTTATGATAAGTAATTGAATTGAAATATGTAATATCATAATAATAACAATAAAATATTTTTTATTTTTTAAAAAAAACTTTAAAATGCTGGTCGAAAATTTCAATTTTCAATTTATTTTCTTTTAGATTATAATTTTGATTCTATCTATTTGTTTTTGTTGGGTTTAAGTAAGCACACGTCCTTTCCTGTTTTTCTCCTTCTCTTCCTTCTCCAACGGATTACTTACATCTTTCATTTTTTTAATTCAATTTTGTCCTAATTGATACATTTCAAATACGCCATTAGTGTATAACATACATCACATCGTAAATTCAAAAAGAATGTGATTTTTATTTTTAATAGAGTCCACAAAATACCTAGATCTATTTATAAATGACAAGAAAATAAATCAAAATTTGATATAAATAAACTAATAAAAAAGAAATAAAATTACCTCAGAAAACCAGTTCTTGTAGCTGTTACCAAAGAAGTGTCTTGAATAGGGTAGTTTGAAATCCACACAGACGAATTAAAGCTACGGATTTCATAGTCGTTGCCTTCTTGTATGACATCATAGCTGGGACATTCATAGCGCTTGCATGATGGGGGAATTACCCCTTCAACACCTAAGAATGAAACTAAGAGAAGACTCAAGAGAACTGAGAACTGGAATGTGGAGGTACAAGCCATGGTCATAGTTAATTGCTGAATGCTATAGAGGAAAAGGGTAAACTTATAAGATGTCAACTCTTTGGTGACAAAGAAATTGATTTTAATATCCACACTAATAAGAGTCAACATATTTATTAATTATAAAAATCAACATATTTGTGAATTATAAATGAATTAAATCTCTATTTATAAATGAATTAAACATTTATTTGAATATGAATTATAAATGAATTAAACCTCTATTTAAATGTAAATAATAAATGAATTAAACCTCAATTTCAATTTGAATTATAAATGAATTAAACTTCTCTATATATAAATATAAATTACATTTGTGAAAGGTGGTAAATGTTTGGACACAAAATGAGACAAATTTTTTGAAAAGAGAAATATTTATAAAAGAAGAATAATGTTTTATCTTCTTATTAATCCTCTTACCATTTTATGAAAAATATTAAATAAAAAATAAATATATTTATATTCAATATTTATAATAAAAAAATAAGAGAACTAATAGGAACATGAATTAACATATTCTAAATGAATTATGAAGAATGTATGGGTTGAATTCACAAAATGGTCGAGATATGTTTATGTATAGAGAAATATTTGTGAAACAAATTAAATTTAGAGTAAATTATATTTTCTTGCATGAGAGATGTGATTATTACACTGTTTTTTTTTTTTTCCTTTCATGTTAAGTATATGATCAAGTTCATTTAACTTAATGAACTTTAAAAAAAAAGTATACTTTTCTCCCTTGAGATAGGGTTTCAAGCTATGACTTTGGGAGAAAGTAAGAAGAAGATGAAGGATCACTTCCAATAAGCACTTTTCATGGAAAATCCTTTACAAAACCCTATCAAGATCCATCCATGGAAGAAACAAAGAAATATAGAGGTGAAAAAGAGAATTTAATTTGGTTAATAGGGTGAAGAAGAAAAGATGAAGAAGTTTATTCAACCTTAGAAAGAATGACTCGAAAGGAGGATAATAGGTGTCCAAAATTGCTCCAACTATATGCTTTTTGAATTTTAGGAGAGAAAAGAGAGAAAATGAAAGTTAGAAGCTCGAAAGGAAGAAAGAGTGTGTTGTCTAAAATGAGAAAATGGTAAATTAAAGTCTTCTTAGGTCTTAGATTCATGGGTTATGGGCCAAGGGTTATGGGTCCTAAGTCACTTATTAAGTTATTCTCCTCGATTAATATTTTTTATCTTATATAATTATCTTAATCTCTCTACTTAAAGTCCTAATTATTATTTTTAATTTTCAAACTCCTTATCAGTATGACTAATATTATTATTTTTATCTAATTATTTGACCATGTAATTATTTATTTTCTCTTTTAAGTAATTTTACATAAATAAATACCTTCCAACTTAAATTTTTCATAATTGCACAATAAAACAAGAAAAGTCATTTTAGTTTATTTAAATTATTTTTTTCATAACTACATTTGCATTTCCTCTTGGGATTATATTCAATCAAGTTAATAACATAGATTAATAAAATACAAGTAGTACATTATTGTTGTTGCAATTATATTCAATCTCCCAATATTGTTAGAGGAGTTGAGCTAACGTGACAATGTCCAAAGTTTGAATTAGAATAGGTTGCTATAGTAACAAAGATGTAGGAGACAACAACATCCCTTGGCACACTGATAGGTAGTGGCTAAGGAGCGACAAACATCAACTACACCATTGAGGCCTTATGGTTTCTTATTTCCATCATATTCAAAAATCGAATTAGAGAGACAATTGAAAAGGAAGATCGAAACAACCCGGTTCTCACAAATGATGTCAATGTTCAAGGGAAATCATAAGGATGCTTGAGGACGCAATAATTATGGTGACAACGATGATGGTTAAGGAACTTTGTTGGTGATCGTATGCAAAGACTTAATTACTCAAGTTAGCAAGAGAGAAAGAGTAAGTATTAGAGTATTAGTTGTTGTACCTAGGTGTGAAGTGGGCCTATATAAGGTGTTTTGTGCGAGAACTATTAGCAAGCACATGACTGACATGGTAAGCATGAGCAACACATGCTTTGTTGTCAATTTCGAGATGACATGATGGTGGAAGCATGGTAGCTAGATGTTTCCATGCTAGAATAATCATTAGTTATCCTACAGAAAGCATGTCAAGGATGTATCTTGAATACATCTACATAATAAATACATATATTAATAGGTCTATCAACTTATTTATAAACTATATCTTAAAATAAATTTTTAACAAGTTTATATGTCAACTTAGACTTTTTATGAAGATCAAGCTAAATCTTTTAATATATATATATATATATATTAAATTAATTAATTAAAATTGGACTTTATTTCATTTTAATAAACATCAAACTCAAACATACTCAATCTTAATTAATGTATGTTGCTTTACTTCCACTCCTAACATATTATGCTACAAAATATGAGATATTAGATTAAAAACCTTTAAAATTATAGTTTAATATTCATAAAATTCTTTGAAATTTGGCAAATTTCTTCTAAATTTCTTATTTTTAAACTTAAAAGATTATTCATATCTCCAATTTATCATAAACCCTATAATTATTTGGATAAAAAAAAAAAAATATGACAAATTTAAATAGAAAATTTGACAAAAATTCCAAATTTATTTAATTTTAAAAATAAAAGACTTAATTGACTTGAAAAAACTTTGTTTACATACATTATTTTAAAAATATAATCTACATTTATTTGTAATTATTATTCTCTTTATTAGGATTAACTGTCACGTAAATATATATATATAGATAGATAATTTATTATTATTATTATTAATAGTAGGGTGGTTAGGATGGGCCTTGGGGAGACCCAAATATACCCTAAAATAAAATGGCTTAAAAATTTATACAAAGTTAGAATATTATGATATTATTGTATTTATTTTTTAGTGTTGTGTATATTTTAATTTCTTTACACAATGATAAAATTTGTTGAATTAATTTTAACATTTATTAAGTTATAAATTGTATCTTTCATTCATTATAATAGTCAATGAAAGATATCAATCTTTATCTAAATCTTTTATTTAGTCCTTTTACCTTCTTTATATTCTCTTTAATGGTAGCTCAGGTAGTAGAATAGCAAATAGTCTTTCTTAACTTTTCTATTCATCATCTTATTTTGCATCTCATGGAGAATTTCCTCCCCACCATCTTTGCTCAATTGGATGCTATGATCAACTAGTTAGAAAATTACCTGCAACGAGAGGATTCACATCACACCCTCTTCCAACACTCCATTAATACCCACTTTGATGAGCTCACCTCTTCCATCTCTTCTGTAATAGATAAGATTTTCTTTCACAATCTTCAAAATCAAGTACAGTTTGCCTCCTCCTCTAACATCTCACAACCACTATCCCCATTTTTTCCACCTTCGCTTATACCCTCGTTTCTCTCTCCAACCTCACTACACATATCTACACTTTCCAATTCATTGGCTAGCACCACAAAATCCTTCACACTACACAACTAACGTCCTTTTCTTTTCCAAATACAAACAACACATATCACCCTTACCGACCACCCTCCTTCCCTTGACATTTCTATTCCAACCTATTTCCAAGGTGTCAAACCTTCTCCAACTATCTATTTTGTTCTCACTCTACTCGACCAATATGGACGGTAATATTGCTACAAATTTCTATAAAGTTTACAACAATACTAAAATGTCTAGAATCATCTAAAGAAAAGTCTAAAATATGCATATAATATTTTAAAAAATTAAAAACTTAGAATTCTTTATTACTTTCTAGAACAATTAGCAGGTCAAAATAAATCACCACATTCATTACATTATAAATAGGTGTTGTGTATAATTATAGGGAGCACTCAAAAAACAAGAGCATCCCACATCAAATTCCAAAAGCCTAGTACCTCCTCTATTTTACTAATAGTGCTACAATATTTTTTATTATCTCATTATCACGTTGTTTCTAAAAATACTAACAATATCAAAGCCTAGTTCGGTCATCTACTAGTCGTAGATATATCATCCAACTACTTTAAAAAACCTCATTATATCCTATACTATTTCCGAAATCTTTTCTCAACTCATGGCTAACACCCTTAAACTATCATCCATTCTTATCCCTATCTTCATAGGAGAAAATTATGAATTTTGAAGCATTAAAATAAAGACATTTTGACACGATCTTAAAATTAGACCATCTTGAAAGCAGACAAAAGGAGGAACTTGACCTTGACCATAACCTACCAGTAGAACCAAAGTTATCAAAGCGTGACCCTAACTGCGACCTACCGGTTGGTTACAAGAGTTTATTTATAGGCTTAGCTAGCCAACCCTGAAATTAATGCCCATTAATATTTTAATATGCATAAACTCTCATGGATTTAATGTCCATTGATATTTTAATTGGCATAAAATCTCATAGATTTAATGCTTATTAATATTTTAATTGGCATAAAATCTCATCCGTTATAACTTTCCACTAACCTTTTATTTCCACCATAAATGACCTTCATATTTTTCCACCTACTATCAAACTTTTCCTTTTTCTACCAACTATTAAAAAAATGATTTATGTAAAATTACATGTAATGACTTTGTGCTTTATATGTATTTTTCAAGATGGGCTCCAATCATCATCAACTTGTAATAAAGTGATCCATTTTGGTGCAGCCTCTGACTCACTTTGCTCTAAGTTTTCCTTAATTCCGGAACTCAAGCCCGACATGAATTGCTTCATCGTTTTGGTTTTGGACCTAGTCACGGGACCTCCAACATCACGCAAATTATCTTTATCTTTGTCGGTTAGGTTTCTATCATTCTCTCACTCTTCAAAAGGATTCGTCCTCGAATCAAATTCTTCACCTACAACAAGTAAAGATAAATCAACAACATTTAAAGTAAAACTTACATTACCACATGCAGTTGATAAATCTAGCTTGTAGGCATTGCCATTGATCATTTCTAACACTTGAAAAGTTCCATCTCCTCTTGGTTGCAACTTGTATTTTCTTCTAGTAGGAAACTTTTCTTTTTGCTTATGAACCCAAACACAATCTCCAGGTTCATAGGTGACTTTAACATGCCCTTTATTTGCTTTCTTTGAATATTATTCATTCCTCTTCTCAATGTTAGCTCAAACTTTGCCATGCAATTCCTTAACAAATTTTGTCTTCTGCTTTCTTCTAGATAATGCATCAGTCATAGTATTCTCCTTACATTTCTTGTACTTGATCACATAAGGAAACATCTCTATAAACTCTAGCCACTTGGCATGTCTCTTTTGAAGCTTACCTTAAGATTTTAGAAACAAAGCATACAACTCCTTGTCATAGGTAGAATAGTTCAACGCAACCCCACTTAACTTCTCACTAAAATATGAAATTGGTTTGAATTCCTACATCAATACAACTCATATTCCAACACCAGAAGCATCACATTCAATTTCAAAAGCTTTATCAAAATTAGGCAAACAAGCACAGGTGCATTAGTCAACTTATCTTTCAACAAATTAAAAGCTTTCACATGCACATCATCCCACTTGAACACAACATCCTTTTTAACAAACTCATTTAAAGGTGTAGCAATAGAGCTAAATTTTTTCACAAACCTCCTGTAAAAACTTGTTAAACCATGAAAGCTTTTTACCTTGTTTGCATTCTTAGGTGTAGGCCATTCTCTAATTGTGTTTACCTTTTCTTCATCCACACTTATACCTTTTAAGCTTACAACAAAACCCAAAAACACAACAGATTCAAGACAAAATGAACACTTTTTGAGATTTCCATACAATTTATTTTCTCTTAAGACATTAAGAACAACATGCAAATATTCAACATGTTTATCTAAAGTCTTGCTATAAATCAAAATATCATCAAAATAGACTACTACAAATTTCCCAATGAAAGAACACAAAACACAATTCATTATCCTCATGAAGGTGTTAGGAACATTAGTTAAGCCAAATGACACCATTAACCACTCATATAAACCATATTTTGTTTTGAAAACTATTTTCCATTCATCATCTTCTTTCATACGAATTTGATCATATCCACTATTCAAATCAATTTTAGTAAACACACAATAACCAAACAATTCATCAAGCATATCATCTAACCTAGGAATAGGATATCTATACTTTATAGTGATTTTATTGATGGCCCGACTGTCAATGCACATGCGCCATGTTCCATCTTTCTTTGGAATCAAGATAACAAGAACAAAACATGAACTAAGACTTTCCCTTACAAAGTCCTTTTGTAGCAACTCATTCACTTGCTTTTGAATTTCCTTTGTTTCCTCGGGATTTGTTCTATAGGCTGGTCTAATTTGATGCTCAATACCTCTTAAAGGAGGTAATCCATGAGGCACTTCATTTGGAAAAACATCAATGAATTCCTATAACAAAGAATCAACTTCAAAAGGAAAAGAAGGATGAAATTCGTTAGTGAAATAAACATCTTTGTACATGAGTACAAGTAGTTTCTCTTTTGCTAATAACGCACTCTCAACCTCTTTTTTCTTTACAAATGCACTCATTTTCTTACTTTTCTCTTCACTGCACTCAATTTCATGTTTTCTTTCTTCTTCTTATTTTCACTCATATTTTCTTTTCTCTCTTTTTCTTGAATGCTCAATTGCTCTTCTCTCAACTTACACTCTCTTACTTTCCTCATTTTTATTTGTTCTTCACATACTTGCTTTGGAGACAATGGAGTAAGAGTAATTTTCAGCTCATTGTAAATAAAAGACAAACAATTGGTATACCCTTTGTGGGTCACCTTGCGATCAAGCTACCATGGGCGGCCCAAAAGTATATGCCCTACCTTTATAAGAACCACATCAGACAGTACTTCATCTTTGTAATTCTCAATAGTAAAAGGCACTAAACTTGCTTGTCAACCTTTACTTCTTAAATATTACTAAGCCATAGCAGCTTATAAGGCCTAGGGTGTTTGGCAGTTTGCAAATTTATTTTCTCCACTAGGATAGTACTAACCACATTTGTGCAACTCCCTCCATCTAGAATCATGCTACACACTTTTCCTTGAACAAGGCACCTAGTATGAGAAATATGCTCACGTGGCTCTACATCACCATCTTCCTTAGGCTGTATGCTAAGAGCAAGCCTAGTATCAAGTACAACTCCATCTACAGGTTAAGTCAAACTTCGCCGACATTATCTTAGTGATTATCTAAAAAGCTCGCGTTGAAGAGAACAAAATCGACTTATCTACGCCAGCTAAAGAACAAGAGGCGAAGATACATAGACAAGTTACGAAGATAAAGTATGCGAAAACTACAAAAAGCGAAGTAAGGCCCTGAGAACGATCAGGCCAATTCATTCCAAAAACACAAAGGAACAATGTTTTTTCCGCTAAAATAGCTTCAAAAGTTCAGAACAAACGAAAAGTATACATAGACAAAAGAAAAATAAAGCTAAGAGGCTGGGGATCCTGGTGGGGTCAGCACCGACACCAGACGACCATCCTGAATTTCTTTAAAAGGATCCGCTTCAGAAACATTAATGGAGGGATGCAGAAATTTGACCTGCCCAAGAGCACGCCTGAAACCAACTTCATATTGATCCACTATGTCGATACCTTGTTGGTAGATATTCTTGTTCTGTGCTTCAATAGTATCTTGGGCAGTTTTGAGAGACCCCTCCATTGCTTTCACCTCATCCTGGTGGTCCTCCTGCATGTCGACTTTTTCTGCTTAAAGCCTCTCCACCTCGGCTTGAAGAGAATCATTACCAAGCTCCAAGTCGGTTTTAACCTGCAGCAATTCAGCCTTAGTATCAAGTAGCTCCCCGTTCATCCTGTGGGCCTCCCTCAACGCTTCCTGAAGTTTGGCAGTGGAAAGCCGATAGTCGTGACGCCTCGTTTCTGCTTCGGCCAAAGCTGAGGACAGTTTACGATTCTCCTCTTCAAGATCCCTGCGCTGTTCAGCCCAAGAGGATCTTTCAGCCTCCACATCCCCAAATCTTCTCTCGGCTACGCGAGCTAGGGCAAATCCATGGGCGGCATACTGCTGTAGAGCACTACAAACCCCAGCCAACCCCAAACGCTCCACATCCACCTCAAGTGTAGAGGATGCGATAGTTCAGTCAGCAGCCCGAACAAATGATTTGTAGAGTAGAGGCCGAGGATCGGAAGAACAAGGAGCCGACACGCCAAGGCTAGCCGAAGCATCATCCGCTTGGACTCCATCTGAGTGTCGCCGTTTGTTGGGACAGTCGTAAGATCCCACGACAGTTTGGTGGAGGGGAGGAGAAGCATTCCTTTCAACTTCAAAAACGGACGGAGTCCGTGGCGCTTCTTCCTGAGAGGCCTAGGGTATGTCGATCGGCATGGCGGCCGAGAGAGGTGCAGCCTCAGCTTCTACATCGGTCGGAGGTGGGGGCGGCTGCGCATTCCGCTCTTTTCTTTTCCTTAACTCGGCAAGGGCCTTGGTCGAATACCCTGAAAAGGAAAAGACAAGAATAAAGTCAAAAAAGAGCAGTTAAGAAAAGAGCTAAGGCGGAGGGCCTGTCCATTAAACTAACCTTGCCCTTTGATTATATCTGCACTACGATACATAGGCAGATCTTTCAACTCAAGAATGAAGGCCCGTTCCCAGTTCTCCAATCTTTTAACATCAACAGAAATGGACACCGTCGGTTGACGAGTCCATTGAAGAGGAAAGTATTGTCGTCCATCACGGTCGATCAATAGCCTTGAATTAGGATCGCTGGGGGCAACCCTAAAAAACGATCCTTGAATGCCTTGTAACTTTCGAGAAAAGGCCTCAAAAGTTTGCGCTTCGGCCTGTTGCTTAGAGAGGTCCACCCCACTCGGTCCGTCTTGCGAGGAGTGAAAAACCAAAAGAACATCTCGAGGGTGGGGGCTTTGCCTAAATCCTCACATAAGAGCTCGAAAGCTCTAATGAACGCCCAACTGTTGGGGTGAAGTTGTGTAGGAGCCACATTTAGGGCTTGGAGAACCGACCGCTCGAAATGGGTGAATGGAAGCTTTATTCCCAATTTCGAATGAAGCGTATCATAGAGATAGAAGAATGGCTTTGAGCCTTCAGCGGAATTCATACAAACCGCTTCCCCTGAGCGACAAGCAGTCACTGTTACTGACCAGGTCCGCGGTTGGCATATGGCTGAGGCCATCCCCAATAGCGAACCCGATTTCGTCAAAACGGAAGAAACCCTTAAGACCTTAAGATCCACCCACGAATAGGCACCGTTAGCAAGATTATCAGATCTATGGTCACGATAGGCTATCCTAAAAGGGTAGTCGTCGCGAGAACTGGAGCTCAAGGAGGAGTCACCCTCGCTGTTGGAGGCACCATCAGCGGGTGTCGCAGTGGAGGAAGGTTGAGCCTCCTGGTTGGAGGTACCTGGAAGGACCCTCGAAACTTCCTCTACGAACGAAATAAAGCAAGGGTCAGAATGTAACCCAGGTAGGGCACGAATTTCTTCGTGAAGACGAAGAGAAGAAGAAAGTCGAAATCAGGTAAAAAATCAACTGGGAGACCAAAAGGCAAAAGTTAGGGTAAGAGTGGCGAAGACATTACCTACAGGTTCCATCGAAGAAGAAGGTTGTGGAGCGAGCCCACGAAGTCGTCAAGGCAAATGAAGAAAAACACTATTCTCACAGTGCAAAGAGATTGAGGCATGGAGGAAGAGAGAAGAGTTAGAAAGCAATCTTGAGGGAAAGCTAGACGAAGAGACAGAGACAATTATTCGAGAATTTTCAAAAATTTTGGTTTATCCATGATTGCTAAAGCCCTTCCCAAGGCGCATGGTCCCGAGGACGTCATAATGGCGAAAAATTTAAATATTCCCGCATCCCGAAGCCCGGATAAGGGCCACGAGTGAACAGAAGCGATGTTGTATCCTTTAAACCAGCCTCCTAATAATAAGCTTATGTCTGGTCGACTAAGCTTAAGGGGCTGTGTATCGGCCGGCATCAAGATGTTGGCCGGCGGGAGGCCGGCAATGGGCATGTGGCGGACAGCTAGTCAGTTAATATGTAAGGTCAACTCCTCACCTCCTCACCTGTCAATTCAGAGGGTCTATGCTAGTCAATTATGAAAGTCAGAATATGGAAGATACGTCAGAAACTTGCGTGCACAAATTCCTAGATCGAAGCTTTTAATCCCTGACTTACCAAACATCACCTACTCCATGTTATGGGGATTCATACCACAAGAGGACAAATACTCACTTTAAGATAAATGGCAAAAGAGAGATTCTTTGGATTGATGATATTTTAAACAAGAACAACTTTGTTTTAAAAATACGAACAACTTTGATATCGGTTTAAATGCGTGCGGATTGAGCACAATCGCTTCGTCACTTGCAATCCCAACTTACAACACTATAGCTGTATTCCAACCACTTATCTATATCCTTCGATGCACCATTAGATCAAGCCTCTTTTACCCCCACATTCTCCACTGTGGATAAAGAAACAATTTAGGTGCCTTTTATTTTTTTCACAAATGACAAATCTTGTACCCGACTCACATGGCCAATCAATTTTTTTGGAACCAATTAGTGTCAGGCCATGTGTCCCTAAACCATGCCCCTTTCTCTTTTATTTACCATTTACAATTAGTGTCAGAAGTCCTATATTTTCCTGACCCATCACACCCCCCCCTTTTCCTGCACCCGTCCAAATACGCATGTCTTTTCAAAACCGTTCACAATGCCCAATAATTTCCTTATATTAACCCCTTCTCCAACAAAATTTCACACGCCCAATATTATTGTGATCTATGCAATCCTCATCATCCATCACAACCTTGAGGAGAAGGTTGGAAGATCACCCTGTTATGATGGGTTCAGAGAGAATTACATTTACCCCAAAATTAAAGTGTGGTCTAAACACTTTATAGAGTAAAATTAGGATATTAGAATATTATTGTATTTATCTTTTAATATTATTTTCATTTTAATTTTCTCAGATTAAGATGACGACACTTAGAAGGTCATTTTTAGTTACAAATGTCTCTTCACTTGACTATCAACAATTAAGGAAAAATCAAAATCAGAATGTATATTTTTATCTTTTACTTAGTGCTTTTATCTTTCTTATAGTCTCTTTTACAGTAGCTTTCATAGTTTTGCACTAACTACAGGATTAGCTCTCTGACAAATATTTTTTATTCATAATTTGTTTTTTAATTATTTTCTCCCATCGCTCTAACCTGTTGTGAAGGAGAACTCATGGACAAGTGTTTAAACTTTTTCCTCACACGGTTATCCGGTTCAACGATGGCAGCTCCCACCAAAAGGTCTTTTTTATTGACCCATTTTGTCCCTTGGATTGCTAGTCCAAGCCAGCCTAGCCATGCCCATGATTTTAATACTTGTAATAATAATTTATCATACATCATAACAAAACCACCATCCATAGTCATTAGTACTAGTGCTACGTGTCCTTTTAGGTTTTAAGTATAATAAATTACCATTCATTCCCACCAGCCACAATAATAATGGGTGCCTTCAATGGTTTTTCTCTTCTTTTTCTTCTCCCTCTTTGG
Organism: Mucuna pruriens; assembly: GCA_025330945.1. Lineage (NCBI taxonomy): Eukaryota > Viridiplantae > Streptophyta > Magnoliopsida > Fabales > Fabaceae > Mucuna > Mucuna pruriens. The sequence goes on along the minus strand of JAENHJ010000053.1, from coordinate 145,257 downwards.
GTCGCTCCAATCGCTTTTGGAGCCACTTTGCCAGAAGGCGAAGGTATATCTTAGTCATTTTGCCCCTTTCTTGCTTTGATTTCGTGTTGGAGTTTGGTTATTCATTATTTCGTTCATCGAGTTGATTAATATTATTAACGTTAATAACGTTAATAACTTTAATTAATTTATGTGTGTATGTGATTAGTGCAAGCGCTGAAAGACATAGCAAGCACAATTGGGAAGAAAAATTGGGATTTCAACGTAGATCCATGTAGCGGAAAGAGCAATTGGACATCGTCCGTTCAATTGCAAGGTTCAGAAAATGCTGTGACCTGTGATTGCTCCTTTCTTAATCACACTGTTTGCCATGTTGTAAGCATGTACGTCTCTCTCTTCCTCAAAGCTTTTTCAATCTTTGATGCTAGCAATGTTCAGCCTACAATCTTTTAAAAGTTTTTTTTATTAGATAAATTTCTTTTGATGAATTTAGTAGTAATTGGTAAAGTTAGATTATTTAGTGAAATTCATATGAAATTTATTTAGTAATAATTAAAATATTACAAAGGTACAAATATATATTAAAAAAATTGAAACACCGAACAAAAAAAAAGTTTCTGAATTTCCTTTTCACTTCTTGGTTTATAATCTATTTTCTAAAACAATTCTAGTATTCTACGTTACTTAATCATTTATTTCTCGTATAAAATTTATTAAAATTGGAAAATTGTTTTTAAAAGAAATGTTTTAAAAACTAAAAACAGAAATAATTGAGAAATATTTTCTCATTTTCTTTTTTTTTTTTATCTTGTTCAACTTTTTCTCAATTTCACTCTTCTGTACCTTGCACTGTTCTCGATTAACTTAGCTGTCTGATGATCAACTATATTTAATTGCATTTTCAAAAATAATATCAGTTTTTTATAAATAGAAATGAAACAAACCCTTAATTTTTATTTGAATGGTGATTCATCAAACATTTCTATTCTAAACATCTGATTATTAATACTCATAATTTCTCTCTCTATATTACGTAATATTACTTATTATAATTATATTTATATTTCTCTTTTTTTGTCCTCTTTCTCTTGCTGAGTATTATATAGATTAGTGGGTGCAAATATTTTTGTTTTTATTTCATAAAACATGTTGTCGCCGACGGTACCTAACAAAGTAACAGTGTAATATCATTCTTAATTTTTATTAAATAATTTTGTTGTAAAATTAATAACATTAGTTTTCGTCCCTTCTTGTTATCTCATTGACTCATTGTACCTGCAAAAGTCATAGGTAATGCAACATTTTGGTTACTTAAATAAATGAAGTTTGAATCAAATTGTCTAACTCCTTCCACCACTGAGTCAATCTTTGAATATTTATTTCACAAACGAGTGGTATTGCAAACAACATACAATAAAAGTTAAAATATATTTTTAATTATTATGTATGTCGTTAATTAGTAATTTGATTATTTAATTAAAATTCTAGTTTAATTTAATTTAATTTAATTTAATTCATATTTTATTTAAATATAACATTGAATTAAAGTTTACTAAATGTTATTATTATAATGTAATTTGTTAGAGTTTAAATATATTAAACTATAAATAGTATATTAAAAATAAGTATTAAATACAGAGACAAAAATATTACGTTTTTTAATTATTGTATGTTTACTTATTTTTAACTTGCCTTTTTATATCATCATATTTTTATATTGTTGTTTGATGTTATAGGAATGATAAATAATAAACTAAAGGAAGGAATTTGAAAATAATTGTACGCATAAAAATTAAATTGATTTTCTAAAAATAAAATAAAACGTTATAAGACCAAATTTATATTTTAACAACGAACAAATTACGTGATAAAAATTCAGAGTTCAAAAATGGCGGTGAATGGCTTACAGAATTTTGAAAGGAGTGGTTTTATTTATTTATTTTTGGTATATATTAAGAGTGTTTTTAATCGATAACTGAAAACTAATCTTTTCAAAATGTATAGATTAATTAATGAAAAGACTTTATCTTAAGAAGCAATTTTATTGTTATATATATATATATATATATATATATTATTACTCTTTATCTTTACTTATTTTAAATAAAACTAGTAATTTTTAAGCAATTCTTGCTTTGTTATCTATGTACAAATTTTAATTATAAATTGAAAATATGTATAAAAAATCATAAATTGAAAATATAGCTAACCGTAATAATGATATTAAGGTTAACAGCTTCAATTTAGCCAACCATAAAAGCAAGGGAACGTCAATAAATATTAATATTTTAAAAAGTAAGTTCGGTGATTAAATCGATTAAAACATTGGTTGAATTGATTAATAGTTGTAATCATAGTTGAGTCAGTATTAGTATAATATTATAATTTTATAACATTAAAAACTAAAACTAAACGATACTTTTATAGGTTATTAATCTTTAAGGTACACATATAATATTGAAGTTTAAGTTTTACCGGTACAAAATAATATCTATTAACAATAATAAATTTATATTTATAATAAAAAATACATATATTTTAGATTGATTTTTTTATTTTTTAAGAAAAAAATAAAAATATTATTTTATTGACCCACCGTGAATTTTGACATTTTTTTATTGAATTTTCTAGTTTTTGACCAATTTTTTTTCATCAATTTTTATCCAAATCGATTATATTATTTAATTGAACTGGTTATCTGATCCATTGACTGGTTTTCGTTCCAACCTGCCAATTCAGTATAATTTTCAAAATACAAGTAAACACTCATTTTATATTTCATGTGACAGTGATACTGCCTTTGTTTTTAATTAAGCATAATTAATAAGGTGTTTATGAGTTAGATCAATAACACTAGATAAAATAATAAGAAAATCAAAAATAAAAAAAAAGTAGAAGAAAAATTAATGTACTAAAGTTTAAAATGCATTAATTTAAATTTTAAAAATAGTAGGTCGAATAATCGAATTTATTCTAGTTGAACATAGATAAATCTGAAAACTGAACCAATTTGAATTGTTGGGTTAAGTAAAATCCAATGCCCTAGTAATTGAACTATATTTAAAGTTAATTAATAAATATTTGGTAAATTACATATATATCTTTTAATTTAAGTAGAAAATATATAAGTATTATAGTACATATAAATATAAATATTTTAAATTTAAGGAGAAAGTAATAAAATTTAAAATTTATTTTACATAAATAATTAAGATTTGAAACACAAATAAAATTAATATAAAAATAAAATAACTAAAGTTGAGATTTTAAAATTTAAAATCCTTGACTTTTAAAAAAGAAATAATCATTTATTTTATTAAAATTCTATAAATATAATAAAATAAGTAATTAACTTTAAATTAAAAATTTAATGATTATATACTCACCGTATAAAATAATTTTATATTATCATTTAATAATAAATAATTATTTGTATGATTTTTAATCTCCTTATAATAAAAATAACTTAACTTATGATACATTGCGTGATTTTAATGTACTTAATATAAAATTATTTTATATTATAAAATTAAACTAGATAGACATTAAATGTAAATAGAAAATTACAATATAAAAAGATTTTTCCTATAAAAAAACTAGGAAACAATTAATAATTTTATAATTTTAACGAGCGTATTTATAATATAAATATTTAATTATTGAATGGGACCGGGAAAATGTACACTTTCGTCTCATTTTAGACTCTAATCTCCCTTAGGTAAAGTTCTCTTACACTATATTTGGTTGAGAAAAAGAGAGGAAAGGAACAGAAAAAATACGAATAATAATACATTTTTTTCATTTGGTTGAAGAGAAAATAAAGAAAGAAAAAGTTCCTAGGTTTATCAACTTCTGCGATCTGTATTAACAGCTTCATGGTTTTTAATGGCTATACAGTGTGTTAAAAGCACAAAATCTTTCGGGTAGTGTCTCGCTGGAGTTTGTCAGGTTGCCTTATCTCCAAGAAATGTATGTACGGTGTGATGTTCCTACAATCTCACTGTTGACCTGTTATAATATATATTTTCATACACTTATATTTGATTGATTAATTAATTTTCTCTCTTTGTTGCAGTGACTTTAGCCTCAACTACCTTAATGGTACAATTCCTAAACAATTGGGAACCTTAAACCTTGTCAACATGTAATATATCATGCTTTGTCCCTTTGGTTTCACTGTTAATTTTCCATTGCAAATTTAAAATATTCGAAAATAAATATATTATTTGTTTAGTATTCTCTTGAGGATAGATTTAAGGACAATGAGTTTTCATTTTTTTTTACTGTTTCATACTTTTTATTTATTAATTTGTTATCTTGTACTTATTTCCTTAAACATGAATGGTGAATCTCATTGTACAATTTTCCTTTTGGTAAGTTCCTTTTATGGAAATCGTCTAACTGGTCCAATCCCAAAGGAGCTTGGAAACATTACTAGTCTCAAAAGTTTGTAAGTTTCTGGTTTTATACATATCAGTTTTTGTTTGTATGTTTGTGTAAGTTTAGAGGAACTTAATTTAAAATGGACAGGGTATTGGAGTTCAATCAATTATCTGGAAATCTTCCACCAGAGCTTGGGAATCTTACCCAGATTGAAAGACTGTAAGCCATTTTCCGTATAGTCTCTGTATCACTTTGAATTTGGTTGATTGATATCAATTTCTGAAACTAAATTTATAGACTTTTAGGTGCATATTATTCTATGCCTTCAATTGATTATATGTTGTTCCTTTAGGCTTCTAACCTCCAACAATTTCACTGGAGAGTTACCTGCAACATTGGCTAGACTCACAACATTGAAGCATGTGTAAGCTTCTTGCTTTGATATGCCAGATTGAATTGTATTTGACACTGACAATGGTAGGCCTACTCCATCTTATGTTGAAATTCAACTTTACTTAGAAGATTTGGGGTGACAAGGACAAACTCTTAACCATTCGGTTATATAGGCTTCGATACCATATCAAGAATCAACTCTTCTAAAAGCTTAGGCAATTAATTGAAGGATTATGATTGGTTTTATATCTCTAACATATTTAACTTCTATTTGTGGCTTTCCCTCCCACAATGCAGTCGTATTGGCGACAATCAATTCTCTGGAGCAATACCCAATTTTATACAGAGTTGGATCAATCTTGAGATACTGTGTGACTATTTTTCTCTCCTTTTCTTAATGAACTTCTATTGTTTTAAATTGTTTTACATATTACAACCTTATCCGAAGCAATTTTTTCTCCATAAATATTTTCACAGCGTGATGCAAGGGAGTGGTTTGAGTGGGCCAATTCCTTCTGGAATTTCAATTCTGAGAAACCTTACTGACTTGTAAGTATGGTGCTTTCTAATGAAACCAAGGTTTCAACATTATCACGCTTTTTTATCATGTGAATAAGTGCTTAAAATATAATATGCAGGAGGGTTACCGACTTGAATGGATCTGATTCACCGTTTCCACAACTTAATAATATGACAAATTTAGAAACACTGTGAGTCAGATGATCTGATTATGATTATTATTTTTACTATTCAAGTTAATGTCTTGATAAGAAAACGTTTCAAGGATGGACATAAAGAGATGCTTAAGTGTTGCTATCACTTTACATGTTGTCTGGTTTGTTGCAGAATATTGAGGAGTTGCAACATTATTGGATCCTTGCCAGAGTATCTTGGAAAATTGACTACTTTGCAAGTACTGTAAGTGCTGATTTATTTTATTTTCCTTTGTATTCTTTTATTGATGATAAATCTCAATTTTTATTGCTGTATTTTAGTATATTTAGAAGCTTGTAAAATTCTTGCATTTTACACTCATTGATTTGGTGAAACATACCTGTTTCGTTCACTACATTATATGAGCTATTAGTGTTCCTTTAATTTAATTTTCCTTTTAGAGAAAGAACATATTCTGACTATTATTTCTTTTCCAGAGACGTTAGCTATAACAAAATAACTGGACCAATTCCGAGCAGTTTTGATGGTCTTGTGAACATGAATATGCTGTAAGAAATTTCCTCTAGTTTTCCTATACGATTACACCAAAATAATCTCATACATTTCTGAGTTGCTATATAGTGCTATTCTATTTCATTTGAGTGTCTACAATTTTAGTTTGAAAATGGTAAAAGTTCTAACTGGGTTATTTCCATTGGGCATACAGTATCATGGCATGAATTTTTTTAATACCAATCTATTTGTTCAACTAAAGACTTTATCTGATTGATTTTTTTGTAGTTCTTTTTTATTTGGAAGGCACTCTACATTCGTCATTTGATTTACCCTGAGTATTCAAAATAGTGTATTTAAACCTTTGAAAGAAACATTTTCTCCATCAGACAATTACGTTTCTATTTCTATTCGAGGTAAAAACCAATAGAAAATAAAGAAAAAATGGATAGGAAAATCAATAAGGGGAGTTAAGGAGTAGGAAAGCAGACAAAAATATTGGTGACTGTAATTTTTGTCATTCATTTATATCAGTCACTACTAATATTGGTGAGTGTGGTAAAACCAGATAAATTCCATGAGGACAATCCAGATAATATGGGTTAAGTTCACAAGTCTATTTACCATTTTTCTGTCAATAATTTGAGTTATATGAATTGACTTCGTGATGTTGGTTTTACTAGATTTTTAGATGGGAATCTTCTCACTGGATCGCTGCCTCAGTGGATAGATAAACCTGACTTTGTGTGAGTTACCTTTCAAATGCTACCTTCCTGATTTATTAATTTAGCAATTCTAATATTTTGTTTGGTAAAACGGTACACTTGCACTAATAATTTGCTCCTTTTGTTTGTATCAACTTTTGGCCTTTTGCATTTAATGCCACATGTAGAAAAATTCTAATCTCATCCTTAGAAGGAGGTGAGAATTCTCTAATCTTTTCATTGGACAAAAGGAACACTCCCTTATGTATCAGCGACAAATAATCTCTGAGCACATTTGGATGAATTTTAAAAGAAACTTCAAACTTGTAGCATTCATTGTGGTTTCATCTTTGCATTTTGACAAACCACTATTTCTCCCTTGCCTCTTTGTACTATAAAATCCATATGACAAAAAAAAAAATAATGAGTATAAAGAAAAAAAAACAATGTTTTGATAATATTACATGCTATACTCTGCTTTTGTTACTTTCAGCATAATGTAGACAATAACATTTTCTTTCATATATAAAGTGAATCATTTAGGAAAAGTAATTTAGATTAGCTATGGTAATCTTGAATATATACTAGAAGAAAAAGTCATTGTGCTGTTTCCAACTACTCTATTAGTTATTATAAGATCTTTTTTTATATAGATTGAAGAAATAATATTGTGTAGAAAAAAATAATACAACCAAAGAGGAGGATAAGATACCTTCTTTATTAAGGATTTCCCATCCTAAAAGCTTAAAATGTTATGTAAAGATACATGGATGGTTTTATATCTTCCACACTCTTAATTAGAGAAAAAGAAAGAAAACAAGCTAAAGAAACTTGCAAATCTATCTTATTGTAAGAGATATTGCCATAAAGAAACCATCAATGGGGTGATCAACTGGAAGGCAACTAAAGAATCTTGTCATATAATAGATCCAAAGAATTTCACTTGAGCATTTTGCTCCAATCATATATACATCAAAGAGCAACATCCACTTCACACTGCGATAAAGCTTCACCTTCTTTGTTCTTTTCAAAACCTTTGAACTTCACCAAAAGAAACTACTCCAAACACAAGTGCATATCTAATGTTTTCCAAAAGGACAAAACTTAAGTTTAGTTAGTTAGGTACTTTTGGTGCTGTTCTCCATCAAATTTGGAGTTTTATCTTGGTAATAAATGATAACTTACAATGCTGACTTTTATTGCATGAGTTATTGAGGTGAAGATTCAATTTTAATTAGAGAACAACACAAAGCATCTAATGAACTATATATAAGTTTTGTCTTTTCCAAAACTCCAATCTGATTATTTCCCAAGGAAGCAGTGCTTGAAAATGTATATATATATATAGTACATTTTGAGCTAGAGCCATACATAATACACATGTAAGAAGAAAGAGTTGTGTGAGGCCTATAAATCAGTAGCATGTCAGTACTTTTAGTCTTGTTAAGTATAGTTGTACAAACAAATATTTGACTCCATGGAAATTTAAAATTCTGAATCATCTTATTAAGAAGGAATTACAACCCATTGTAAAATAGATAAGATAAGAATACAAGTTAGAGTGGACGTCTGTTATTATTACTTACACCACGTTATACTTGGCAAAACTTTGGCAGTATCATAAGATACTTTAATAGGAACCCAAGCCTTGGGCATTAATTATCACGTGTGCTTGAGGTATGAAAGGTTTAAACAAGGAGGAAGCCCAATGGACAAAGCCAGTGATATGAACTCTCCTAAGTTATGGTTGATGAATTGACACCTAATCGAATATTTGGGTGATGAGAAAGACGGATACAGGTGAGGTCCTAAGGGATATGTGTTAGTTATAATCTGCCAGTATCATGGGAGGATCATTCTTGAATATGTTGGTCATTGGCTGTAGCCATTGTTGAGGGAAAAATACTCTTTGTCAATTGTCACAATCAATTAATAAGAATTTCGAGAGAACCATACTACAAAAGTTGGCTTTTGTAGTTGGAGAGACTAAGGTGTTATAAATCCCACAATAGAATTCCATACCTTATTCGATCCTAATATCCCACAAGCTTTGCAGCGCTAGTTCCCACGTAGTTAGTTGTGTACTAGTCCTTTGACTAGTCCCAAGTGAACTTTGCAATGCTAACATCACCACCTGCACATCTTGTTGATACCAGGGAGAACCACACTACAAAAGATAGTTGTAGTTAGAGAGTCTAAAGTCTTATAACCCTACAATAGAATCTCATACCTAATTAGATCCTAACATTTCACCACGTTTTGTAGCCCTAGTATGGTAGTGACTGGCCTTGGGAGAACCACACCACAAAAGGTAGCTATTGTAGTTGGAGGGCCCAAAGTCTTACAAATACCACACTAGAAACTCATACTTCCATGCAAGACTCAAGTCTCATACCTTGCAATTAGATCCTAACATTGATTCTCTTGGGAACATTTCAATTCAGGTTGTTCTTCCCTATTGCTATTAATAATATTGCCTGAGTCTGATTTAGGTTCCTATAATCTTTCCTGCAAAGGTGATATGTGTTAATTTTATTAAAAAAAATGTGTTACAAACCAATTGATGTATGTATGTCATAATTTTTTTTTTTTTATAGGTACTCCTAAAGTTTTTGATATTTTGTTGGTGGAATTTTTTTTCTATACTTCTTTATAGTTGTATTGAAGGATGCTTTGTGTTTAATTCAGTAGTTGATAAGTAGTTCATAGGGAACCATTTTCAAATTTTCCCTTCAATGGAGTTTCACCGTGCATTTTTATTTATTGGATAATCAAAACGAAAAGCTTCCATATTTGTCTATTAATATTTTTAGAATTATTTTGAGAAATCAAGTCCAAGAAGTCAATATTTTGTATGATCTTAGTTTCTGAATCACACATTTTATGAACCTTACACAGTGATCTCTCATATAACAATTTTAGCATCAACAACATACAGCAACTGGGTTGTCAACAGGGAAGCGTGTAAGACTCCTTGCAGTTTTGTACTTTTTTCTTTCTTCATTTTTCTATCCTTTTAATTTTATAATTTTAAGAAGCTAGTTGAGCCTTGACCATTTACCATATGCCTCAGGAACTTGTTTGCTTCATCTTTGAATGGAAACAGCTTGTAAGTATTATGTTCTTAATGCTATACTTTTTCAGAACATATTAACATGTACAGGGTAATATTGTGTGCTGATTTGTCCCACCGATCCCCATCCCATTCACCCTTTTATTTTTATTTTTTCAGAGGAAATGTTTCTTGTTTGTCAAACATTCATTGTCCTAAAAGTAAGTTGATTTATCTTGGATTCATTATAGACTCTTAATTATTATTTTGACATTTGAAAAACTGATTGCTTTTAATGTATTTATATTTCTTTCATTTTTTTGAAGTTAGAGATACAATGAGAAAGGGATAGCTATCCTTACACTAGATTGCCATACTTTTATATCTAAAGCTTGTTCTAGGATACTAAAGCTCACTAATGTGTTAAAATGTTGTTAGAAAGCTGAAGAAATGGAATATTATCTTATAAATAATTAAGCATGCCTTGGTGCCTTAAGCTAGTATTTGAAACAACTTATATATCACAAATGTTATTTCTAATGGCCTTCTCTTGGAGCTCCTTCAACATATTTTAGGATACCAATTTTGGCATCTCAATGTCCTTCACAAGATAAGTTGAGGAATTGAATTACCACACTGACAATAAATGAGATGTCTTTCCGAGTAGTTGTTAGATATTTCAATGTATCTTGATCCAAAAGAGGATCCCCTGTTTTGTTAGAAATTTATGATCTGGACCCATAGGATTTGTTGCTTCAAGGATTTCCATGCACACTTTCTTTGTGAAATCGTGATACTAACCTTGGATTGTGTGACTTCTATGCCAAGGTTGTACAGAGTAGGGTTTCTCTCATTAGGTTTAGATACCATGTTAAAAGGAAGAGAATAAAAAATATATATTATGATATGACCTCACATGTTTGAATTACACAACTGAGGTTCTTCTACTGTGTAGAGGTAATGTAATAATTACAAGAATCACGAGTATCCTAAACACTATCATTAAAAGATTTGGTTAACCTATTTACATGATTTCCATCAAAAAGAAAAACACGTACATATCATGAAGAAATGTCATTTATGTATTATTATATAATAATAAAACTATTTAGCATGTATCTTACATTTTGTGTTATCACCAATATTCAACTTAAATGCCTCATTGTAATATAATAATATAATGATGGACGGTTAGTTTAGAGCCCTCACTTGGTTATCACTTGTATTATTCTTTCTGCCCAACCTAGTAGAATATCACTCCGGTATTTGCTGGGAATTTAGGATTCTGCAATCAATAAAATACTTCATGATCAAATGAAAAACAAGAAGAGTTGAGAAGACCAATTAAGGAATGTTGGGAAAATTAGAGGTTCTTATTTTTCCTGAGATGCGTTTGGCTGGGCCAACAGTTTGGAGAGATATTTTCTCATCAAAGAAATTGTAGAAGAGGAGAAATTGCAAGTAACTATGGTTACAATGGAAGAAAAGGTATTGAAATGGTTTCTGTAGTTGGAATCTTGCACCCCAAACCCATCTTGGGAAGGGTTCAAATCTGCTATAAGAAACCCATTCAAACTACTGCAAAGTCTGTGAAACAAATGGATTTTGTTGAAGAATTTAGGAAAAAAATTTGAGTTGTATTTTGGACCATTAATGGAAACATTTTCTTATTCAAGAGAATGTAGTATATAGATGTGGGACCCACTTTTTGTCCGGGAGCAGAACAAGCCCAAATGTCTTGAAATGAGAAACCCCAGGGTTGACTCACAGCTGGCAAGGTGGTCAGCTAGGTGGGAAGTCAACTGGTTAGAGGAAACATGAAAGCCAAGAATAGGGGGACAAAAAGGAATAAAGCAGGCACGGGATGAATGTGCCTCTGAAAAGGGAAAAAGACAAGGGAGGATTTAAGGAAGGAAAGGAAGCAAATACAGGACCTCTACGTGGAGCGGAACACCATGCTACAAATAGTGAAAACGTGGGGAAAAGTTCACGACAAAAACCCCGCCAATGTTAGCCAAGGAACGACAAGGTTTGCTCCTGGATGGCCACGCCAGAAGCCATATCCTGGTCCGTCGCCACCATAATTGATGAAAAGTGCCCTGTAGAGCAAAAGAAACGTCACTGCATTAACTGAATGTGGGGAAATCACCACCGCATTAATGAAAGAAGATTGGATAAAGATACAAAGGATGGAGACGTGGGAGGGGGAAGACACCTATAAAAGGGCTCGATATGGAACGAAGAAAGGGGATTGAAAAAAGGAGTGAAGGAGGAGAAGATAGAAACTTGAGAAGAGGAGGGTAAGTTAGAAGGAGAGACAGGCCAGTGATGTTATTTGGAGCGATCATCGGATCAATACGACCAACCCTGAGGTACTGCTAGTACCCTGAACTGCCATTTAGAGGCGTACCTAGGCTGTCTAATAGGCTCAAAGCCTAAGCAATGGCCATATTGATTGAGTTGAGCCAAATTCTGGGTCAACATCTTAATGCTTCCATGAAGATGATCCCTTTTGAAGCTTTGTATAGAACAAACCCTCTTATTCATTATGGGTACAACCATTCTATCAAAATTGCAAGAGAGACACTTAACTAGCTGAGTTGTGTAATAGTTTGCTACTCAGGATCAGATGAGGGCACAAGCTAACAAACCTTGTAGGGCATTAGAATTTCAGGTGAATGATTGGGTTTATCTCAAATTGCAACCTTATAGACTAAAATTTCTAGCTAAGCGTCCTAATGAAAAATTGAAGCCAGCTTCTATGTTCCTTACATGATGATTGAGAAGGTGGGGGCAGTTGCATATTGTTTAAAGCTAACATATCACAATTATATATCCTGTATTTCACATCTCGTTATTATAATGAGTAGTAGGCCTTTAACATTATACTCAACCATTTCCTCCAATGCTTTCTGAAGAGTATGTTACAAATCCAACCTGCATAGGTTCTGAGCACTCGTGAAGCCACTTAGGGAATTTAGAAGTGAGAAGCATCTATACAGGCCATTTACCCTAATTTCAACCATGAGGACAAGGTGGCGCTGTAGTCCATAGCAGGAAAAATAGGACAGGGGATAAGGAATTAGACCTAAGGGGATCTTAACTCAATGTAACAAAATATGCCTCATAGTTATAGAATATATTAATAGTCATTCAGCTAGTTAGAGGGGAGGTTGTAACTGTCTAGAGAGGAGTTATAATAAAAATAAGAGAGAAACTATAATGTAGTATCCTAGAGAGGAAAAACCAAATGGAGGATTTGGAGAGCCTAGGTCTCTTGAACACCTGGTTATCACGAGATTATTTCTACCCTAACCTATTAGAATATCACATTGGAATCTACTAGGAGTTTAAGGTTCTGTAATCAATAAAATAATTCATTCTTTCTATCTTTTCTTATCCAGTTCTATTAAAATGTTGGAAACAAGGGGATATAAATGTAAAATCTTAATGTATAATTTCTAATATGTTTTATAATAATGATTAATTCTTTAAGTTGTTGTTAACCAATTTCTACTTGTCTCAGCTTCGTATTCTCTCTATATAAACTGTGGTGGAAAGCTTGTAACTTTTGGTGGAAATAAGACATATGATGATGACTCGAATGACACTGGACCAGCAAGATTTCGTTACTCCGGAACAAATTGGGCACTTATCAATACCGGTCATTTCTTTGATAGCCACACAGATTACTATACTTGGACAAATACAACTAAGCTTGTAATGGACAATGCTGAACTGTACATGGATGCACGTGTTTCTCCAAATTCTTTGACCTATTATGGATTTTGCTTAGGAAATGGAAACTACACAGTAAATCTCCATTTTGCAGAAATAATGTTTACCAATGATAAAACATATAGCAGCCTTGGAAGGCGTGTATTTGATATCTACATTCAGGTGCATTTTTTTTTTTATCATTTTCCTAAGTTGGTCAATCATATGTTAAATGTTGAACAAAGTGGGTACTAGTCTCTTTGGGAACTTGATGATACCAAATTCAAATACTTTAGTAGAATCTGTGTGTTATAGAATGAAATAATAATGTAAAATTCTGTTATAAAAAAATTTTACATTTCCTAGCGAATAACCATAGAGATTTTTGTGTGAATTCCAATATTGCAGAGAAAGCTGGTGGTTAAGGATTTCAATATTGCAAAAGAAGCAGGGGGAGTTGGTAAGGCAGTCATTAAAAATTTCACAGCTGTTGTGAGTAATAATGCACTGGAGATTCGATTATATTGGGCTGGGAAAGGAACCACTTCTATTCCATTTGGATCAGTATATGGTCCGCTTATATCAGCTATATCAGTTGATCCTGGTGGGTTGTACTTCTCTAGTTTTTTGTTTTCTACCATCATTTAGCTTGTAATCTAATTAACTCTTGCATAATAATCGTGCAGATTTTATACCCCCCTTGAAAAGTGGTAGTAGCCTATCCATAGGGGTTGTGGTTGCAATTGTGGTTGTTGGAGCAATTATTATCATCTTGGTATTAGGTATATTGTGGTGGAAGGGCTTTTTCGGACACAAAAGATCACTAGCTAGAGGTAATCAATCATCTTGAAGTGAATAACTTGATTACCAACCTTTTGCATGAAACACCCAAGAGCTGTTACGCACAAAAACTGGAATTTGGATATGTGGGACATAATATGTTCGTAGAACTTAATGATTCCTTATCTATTTTGTTAACTCCCTTAAAGAAAATAACAGTGCTTGGGTGGTGTATCCAGTGAAGTCATTTGTTTTCCTAATATATGATGTCTTTTTTTTTATTTGTTTGCTTCTATTGACAGAACTGAAGGGTTTAGAATTGCAAACTGGTTTATTTACCTTACAACAAATCAAGACGGCAACACATAACTTTGACAAAGACTTCAAGATTGGAGAAGGAGGGTTTGGTCCTGTTTACAAGGTATATTCTGTTACAGTTGATCACTTTTGCCTGATCATTGAAATTGTGTTAATGTTCAATGAAATGAAATATTGTAATTGTGTTAATGTTCAATGAAATGTTGTTTCCAACTTTTCAAAAATTGTATACCATTTTAGGGCATACTGTTAGATGGCACTATAGTAGCAGTTAAGCAGCTTTCTACCAAGTCAAGGCAAGGCAATCGTGAATTTATAAATGAAATAGGCTTGATTTCTGCATTACAACACCCTTGTTTAGTTAAGCTCTACGGCTATTGTATGGAGGAGGATCAACTATTGCTTATATATGAATACATGGAAAACAATAGTCTTGCTCGAGCTTTATTTGGTAATTATTTTTTCTCTATTTTCAAGTCTCATTTATGTTTCTGTAATAATGGACAATCTTGTTTATGTAACTTATATTCATATGTCGTTTAATTTCCATCATAGCCAAAAGTGATGACCCTGAAAAATATGAATTAAGATTGGATTGGCGAGCAAGACAGAGGATTTGTGTTGGTATTGCTAAAGGCTTGGCTTACCTTCATGAAGAATCAAGATTTAAGATTGTTCATAGGGATATCAAGTCCACTAATGTGTTGCTCGATAAAGATCTCAATCCCAAGATATCTGATTTTGGTTTAGCCAAGCTTGATGAAGGGGACAAAACCCACACGAGCACCAGAATAGCTGGCACTTAGTAAGTTCCTATATATTTCCTCTTTAACCATTTTGCATTAACACATTGTCATATTATAGAGAAGTAATGAAAAAAAGAAAATAGATTTTCAAGTCATACTGAAATACCTCATCATCAAAATTAAATTGAACATATTATATTTTGTATGAAAAATTAAATATGTCCTTCAGTTATTGTAATTGATGAATTTTTAATATTGCAGTGGGTACATTGCTCCTGAGTATGCAATGCATGGTTATTTGACACACAAAGCAGATGTTTATAGTTTTGGAATTGTTGCGTTGGAAATAGTTAGTGGGATGAGCAACACCATTAGCCAACCTATGGAAGAAGAATATTTCTCTCTCCTTGATTGGGTAAATTATGTTGTTATACTCTCCTGCACTAATGCTAATCTGATTTTGAGAATATCTAACATGGTTGTGTACCTTCTAAATAAAACTATACAACAAATTTTCATTTAATTTTCATCTATTGACACCATCCAAGGGAAATAAACTTTACAGTTAATGTTTCTCAAATTTTCTATAATATCCCAATTGAAGATATCTGAGTATGCATTATCAATTTCTTGCATTTTGTAAAGTTCTGGTGTCTGACCAGGAAAATATCATGAATCATGATGAATTATTTATCTACATAAGACCTTTTCTACACTAAATTTTTTATATGGGAAGTGCTAGCGACACACTTTATTATTGGTTAAAATTGATTAGAAACTATAAAATCATTATTGAAACTCGTTAAATAAGTGAGACATAAAATTTTGTGATCTCTAATGAATTTTAACTAATAATAAAAGAGTATATTCAAAGGAATGTGTCGAAGAGTGCATTGCCAACACTTCTCTTCCTTCGTACTTATAAATCTTTGCACCTTAAATTTAAGGTCTTGTTTGTTTCAACTGTGAAATGAATTTAGAATGAAATATTTGTTTGCATTTGACAATACCAGGTGCATCTGTTGAAAGAAAAAGGTAACATAATGGAGGTGGTGGATAAGAGGTTGGGGGAAGACTTCAACAAAAAGGAGGTAATTATAATGATCAATGTAGCGCTTTTATGCACCAAAGTCTCTCCATCGCTCAGGCCAACCATGTCTTCAGTGGTGAGCATGCTTGAAGGTAGAACACATATTCAAGAGGTAGTGTCAGACACAAGAGAGGTACTGGATGATAAGAAATTTGAGATGATGCGACAGTATTACCAACATAGAGGAGAAAATAACATAACTGAGTCTAAGAGTCAAAGTGTCCCTACAGAAGAAGCTTCTGTACTTATGTCTAGTACTGGTTCTTCTTGTAGGGAAATTAGAAGTTAGAGAAACTATAGAGATTAACATCTTGCCATTTTTCATGTATACTTATTAGTGTTTGGTTCAACTAATTTTACAAAAATGATTATTATTTTTAATATTTTGAAAAAGCTTTGTAAAGAAAAAGCAATTATTTATGTAAAGAAGAAAAGGGAAAAGAGAGAGAAAGCTAGAGCTGGAAATATCTTGATGGTGGTTGTTAGTTGCCATCAATTTCTCCTATTCTTGTTAGAGCTGAAAATATGACATGGGATGGGAATTATTTCTTTTATTCTACTATTAAAAGAATGATAATGTCAAAATACAAGCACATACAAATTTCCTTCATTAGGTAAAATCATGATTGAAAATGTTTGGTTTCATTGTTCTAACAGTTAACAAAAAAATCTTATGTCAATTGTCAAGATAAGCTTCTTGTATATGAATAAGTAAGGGTTTAAACAAGTGTGTATAACAAATTGTAATAGTAATTAATATATGGGTGAAAGAAGACTAGGTTTTCAACATTTAGTTCTCCAACTATTCAGAACATGCGTTTTGAAATATATCTAAGAAAATTTGTAACAAAATTTCTTTTGTGGAAAGAAATGTCAAAAAAAATTTTCTATGATCCAAAACATGAAAATCAGCTTGAGTGCTACAAATAAAAAGGTAGAGTTGCTATTTTTTTTTTTTTTTTTGCTTTAGTAAGGAGTATGTAACGTTTAATTTCCTTCAAAATGTTGAAGATAAAGGACAAACCTTTTCTAAATAGATTTGTTTCACTCACTAAAGATGGAAATCAAATTCCTAATCTCTTATTTAAGGAGTGAGAACCTTTAGTACTCAAATTGGTCTACTATGAAAATGTTAATTCATGTGAAAATATTTTGGCTATTATTAAAGCTAGCAAATGGATTGGCTCAATTCGTTAGGTGAAGGAAAAAATTAAGCAAACCAGTCTAACCCAAATTTTATATGAGCCAATATTTTTGTAGTTTGACCCAGCTTGGTATCTTGTCATGTGAAGCCAGTTTAGGTTCAATTTTATTTTTTACTTAAAAAACTTAAATTTTGAAAGATTTGTTTTTTTAAAAAAACTGGGACAAAATGGACTCGGTACATTTCAAGCCAACTTTTTTATAGTTTAGTATAGTCATGGATTGGACCAATTTAGTCGGATTCTATCTGGGCTATTTTCTTTGAGCCCAATCCAACGGACCAACGAGTCAATCCATTAAAGCAGGGCCATTTTGTCAATTCTAGATATTATGCATATTTTCACTTGAAAAGAACAAAAATTTTTATACTGATTTTACTTTTTTATATGAAAATTTAAAAATAAAAAATAAAGTAAAAAATAAAATATAAAATATTTTTTTTTTGAAATCAAACAATTTTTCAAAGCAATGAAAAGGTATTGAAAGTCATGTTCACAAATTCAATTTGGATCAGGTAATTACATTACTAAACTAGTCTACATACTAGTTATAGTTCAGTAGCACAATATAACGGATATGTAATGAACCAGACCACTGATGTAGATTATTTAAAAGAAGTACGGAAGAAATTTTTCTCATAAAAAAAAGCACTGTTTTGAGTTGGGCAAAAAACAAAAGATTTGATGATTTTGCCTTGGCGCCGAAGAAACAACATGCATACTGCAAGATATTGTGCAAAGAAAGAGACAAAAGTATAGATGCTGGTAAAAATAGTTATCTCTTTGATATGGTCAGCCTTAGCCCATGAAGCAGACAGTCGGGTGAGGTACGTTTTACCTGCTCGCATTGATGGGACAGCTCGTGTCACTTTAGCATTAATGATCTCCTGTCAACGAAGTTTTTTTCCTACTTAATTTGTACTGCTTTGATTAATGATAGGATAAGAGATGTTTTTACGTAAGGTATAAATAGAGCACAGAGTAATGGGAGAAGGGACTTTTTCGGAGGAAACTATTCTGAGAAAGAACATTAACGCCCACTGTGGGGTAGGTAAAAAATTTTCCTAACGATCAACAAGAGAAGGGTAGGGCGGAACTGTGAGTTTCAGACGATGCCGGTGACAAGGAATCAAGCTAGTTCAACCAATGAGGGGGAAATGGACGCATTGCAGAGGTTACTACGAACGGTGGCGCAGCTACAAGCTCAAAGTGATGAACATTCTAGATTGAGTGCAGAGGCAGATACGAGACATCGATTGGCAAAAGAACACCATGTAGAGGCAATGAGGATGGCAGGGCAGAGAGAGGAGGAACTTCGACGACAGATCGCAGACCTGAAAGTCAGGAACGAGCGTGAACTGGAGGTGTGGGGGGAAAGTTCTGCTCAACTTGTCTGGAGACAGCCTTTTTGTGAAGAGATTGATGAAGCCCCCATTCCCCTTAACTTTAGAAAGGTGTTGGTGGACCCTTTCGATGGCACTCAAGATCCTTATGCATACCTACAGGCGTTTTAAACTCAAATGTACATTAGTGGGGGTGATGACAAGCTTAACTGTAAACTCTTCCCAGGAACGTTGAGAGGAGTATCCTTGTAGTGGATAATGACTCTACTGTCTAGGTCCATTCGAACTTTCAACGAGCTAGCGAGCCTATTCTTGTCCCAATTCGTGGCCAACAAAACGAAACGTTTGGAAGTGGCCGACCTGTTTGACATAAGACAAACCAAGGGGGAGAGTCTGAAAAGTTACTTAGTGTGCTTCAATAACGGCACCATTTGGGTGGATGATCCATATCAAAAGTTCTTTGTAAAAGCTTTCCAAAAAGGCTTGAGAGCAGGGCCATTCAGTGACACCTTGGCTCTCCAGAGGCCAGTGAGTATGGAGGAAATCCGCGCGAGGGCGGAGAAGCATGTGGAGATGGAGGAGTGTCGGTTCGAGCGAAGGGAGGAGGAACCCACCAATGTGGACGGTCGACCAAAACATGCAAGGGAGGCCCCAACACCAGCGAACGGTCGAACTTTTCACAACAATCGGCAAATCCAAAGCAAGGGATATAAGGTGCCACCTCAATTTACCCCATTGAAGGAGAAGAAAGACCGCATCATGCGAGAAATCTGCCACACAAGACTCTTGAGCTTCCCCCAGGCTAGAGGAAATAAGATGATGGGAAAGAATCGGCGGGATTGGTGTGATTTCCACAGGGCCTACGGCCATTCTACGGAGGATTGTTGGACCCTAGGGGCCCAGATCGAGGATTTGATCCAACAGGGCCGTCTGGGTCAATATGTAGTTTGAGTAGGAAGGGAGAAGACCAGATATCGAGAAAAACTAAGTGGAGTTGATGTTGACCGAGCTCGTGGACAAAATGACCGCTCTAGATCACCTTGGCCCACTCCTTCCCAATATCGAAGAACCATCATGACCATCTCAGGAGGAGGGAGGTCGTGTTGTCATCAGAATGAAGAAAGAAGGCAGGACGTTTACTAGTCTTGCGAAGCGCGGGATGTTCTGACGGGGGCAAACTTAACACCCCTTGGGAAGAGGAGGACTAGACCGCCTATAATTTTCCAAGACCAAGACATGGGGCGAACGACAACAAGCAGAGATGAGCCCATGGTCATATAAGTAGTGGCGACTGATTTTAAGATAGAGCGAGTGTTGGTAGATCAGGGCAGCTCAGCTAACATTTTGTATGGGTCGACTTATAGTATGATGGGGCTTTATAAGTTGGCTAAGTCGTCAGGATTTTTGTATGGATTTTCTGGGGAGCGGGTACCTATCCTGGGAATGGTGGAGTTGGATACGGTTTTTGGTGAAGGCCCGAGTACTCGGATCATTCCAGTCCTGTATACTGTGGTGGAGGCAGAGACATCTTATAACATCATCATGGGACGACCGGCTCTCAACAGATTAAGGGCAATTGTATCTACATACCACCTATGTATGAAATATCTAGTGGGTGATGGCATAGGAAGCGTATAGGCAGATTCACACATGGTGAGAAAATGTTATGAAGACAGCTTGAAAGTCGGGCTGTGCGCGCCAGCCGCAAACACTTTGAGTCTGGAATTAGACCCTCGTCAGAATGAACGTGAAAGACCCCACTTGGTCGGAGAGCTTAAAGAAGTTCAGATAAGACCTCAAGAGGTCTAGAAGACGAAGATAGGCACGGTAATGAGCATGGAACAAGAGACCAACCTAATACGTTTCTTGAGACAGAATCACGATGTCTTTGCATGGTCTTCAGAGGATACGCCAGGCATAGACCCAAGATTCATGTGTCACCAACTCTCTGTGATGCCAGGGGCATGTCAGGTCATGCAGAAAAAACGAAAGCAAGGGGAGGAAAAGAGGGAAGCCATTAAGAAAGAGACCGACAAGCTGCTAGCGGCTGGGTTCATAAGGGAGGTTCGGTATCCCGCTTGGTTGGCCAATGTGGTGATGGTGAGAAAGGCCAGTGGGAAATGGAGGATGTGTACTGACTATACAGACCTGAATAAAGCGTGCCTAAAAGACCCATATTCCCTTCCTAATATTGATCGCCTGGTGGATGGAGTATCTGGCTTTGTGTTCTTAAGCTTCATGGATGCATATTCTGGGTATAATCACGAATGCACCCAAAAGATGAGGAGAAGACTGCTTTCATTACTGATAGTGGAGCCTTCTGTTATAAGGCTATGCCTTTTGGACTAAAAAACGCTGGCTTGACTTACCAAAGGTTGATGGACAAGATTTTCCAAGACATAATGGGGAGGGATATAGAGGTGTACGTTGATGATATGGTGGTAAAGTCTGAAAAGGTAGTGAATCATTGCAAGGCGTTGGAGCGAGTATTTGGGGTATTGAGAAAGCATAGGCTGAGATTGAACCTGGAAAACTATTCGTTTGAGGTGCAGGCAGGGAGGTTCCTGGGTTTTATGTTGACTGAAAGGGGAATAGAGGCCAACCTGGATAAGTGACAAGCGGTGATAGACATGAGGAGCCCTCAGAATGTTAAAAGGTCCAACAACTGATAGGAAGAGTGACGGCCTTATCCCGCTTCATATCCCGAGCATCCGAGACAGCCATGCCCATCGTCAACACACATAAGAAAGAGAAGAATTTTACCTGGACTCTTAAATGCGAGGAAGCTTTCTACGGCTGAAGGCCCTACTAGCCACCCCTCCTATTTTAGTGCGCCCGACCCTAGCCAACTATTGCATTTGTATATTGTAGTGACGGACACTGCCATTAGCTCCATCCTGATCTAGGAGAAGGGTAGGGAACAACATCCGGTCTATTTCATCAGTAAAATCCTTCAGGGAGCCGAGAGAAGATATTAGAGAATTAAGAAAGTAGCTTTGGCGTTGGTGACAGCCTCCCGGCGGTTACGGCCATATTTCCAAAACTTCAGTATAGTTGTACATATTGATCTCCCCATCCGACAGGTCTTGAGGAAGCCAGACTTGGCAGGAAGGATGGTGGCTTAGAGCATCCAACTGTTAGAATTCGACATTGCATTTGAGAAGTGGGGCCATGTTAGAGCACAAGCGTTAGTGGATTTTATCATGAAACTCACTCCTGAACCTGAGCAAACAGAAGGAAGGGATTGGTACCTATCAGTAGATGGGTCATCGAACCAGGCCGGGAGTGGGGCTGGGGTCATTCTTGAAGGCCCAAATGGGATACTCATTGAACAGAGCCTACATTTTGAGTTCAAGGCAACTAATAATCAAGCAGAGTACAAAGTGTTGCTGGCAGGCATGAGACTCGCTTTGGAAGTGGAGGTCAAGCGACTGACTGCAAAGAGTGACTCTAAGTTGGTAACCGGACAAGTGAACGGGGAGTATCAAACCAAGGATCTGAAGTTAGTCAAGTACTGGGAGAAAGCAACAACAATGGTAGCGTCCTTCGAAAAATTCACACTACTGCATGTGCCTAGGGATCAGAATGAGAGAGTAGACCTATTGACCAAACTGGCCAATACCCAAAAACGGGGGTTGCAACGGTCAATCATTCACGAGAGCTTAAGCGCCCTGACGGTCGACAGATCTGAGGTCCAAAATAATGAGGTGAGAAAAACCTGGATGGATCCCATCACAACATACTTGAAAAAGGAGAGGCTCCAGGATAACTCGGCCGATTCAGAGAAAGCACTAAAGGAAGCTTCTAAATATGTCCTCATTGATCAACGCCTTTACTGACGGGGGTTTTCTTCTCCGCTTCTTCGATGTGTCGATGAAGAAGAAGCCCTTTATATAATCCAAGAGGTTCATGAAGGTATATGCGGAACACATATAGGTGGATAGGCATTGGCCGGCAAAATCGCCCGAGCCGGGTATTACTGGCTGACACTCAAAGTCGATTGCATGGACTATATTAAAAAATGCGACAGGTGCCAAAGATTCGCTGACGCTCACCAGGCTCCACCAGGACGATTACATATAGTAACTTTTCTATGGCCTTTTCATAAGTGGGGAATAGATATTTTGGGACCGTTCCCAATAGCTCCTGGCCAGGTAAAATTCCTCATTGTAGTAGTGAATTATTTCAAAAAGTGGGTGGAGGCGGAGCCAGTAGCGACTATCACGGTAGAAAGAGTTAAGCGTTTTATTTGGAAGAAAATTATTTGTCAATTCGGCCTACCGGCCGAGATAGTATTGGACAACGGGACTTAGTTTGCATCCTCTACGATGACGAAGTTTTGTTAGGATCTAAACATCAGACAATCGTTTACCTCTATGGAGCATCCCCAGGCCAATGGACAGGCAGAGGCAGCCAACAAGGTTATACTGAGGGGGCTGCACAAGAGGTTGGAAGAAGCGAAGGGCAGATGGGCTGAGGAGCTTCCACAAGTCCTATGGTCCTACCATACCACCTCACATTCTACGATGGGTGAGACTCCTTTCCGCCTGACATACGAATCAGAGGCGATGATCCCCATATAAATAGGAGAACCGTCTCCCAGGATCACACTGTTCAAACCAGCCAAGAATGAAGAGGAGTTGAGGACAAATCTAGATCTATTACAAGAGGTACGTGAGATAGCGCATATAAAAGAATACGCTGTGAAAGCAAGAACGGCCAGAAGGTATGATCAAAGGGTAGTTGCCAAAGTTTCAAGACACAAGATCTGGTGCTGAGAAGAACTATACAAAGGGTGGAAAGCAACAAGTTGATGCCTATGTGGGAAGGACCCTTCAGAGTTGCCGAAGATGTGGGAAAGGGCACGTACTGTCTGGAGCACTTGGACGGTTGTCAGATTCCTCGTACTTGGAACGCCGCCAGCTTGAGAAAGTATTTTAGTTAAGTCCGGATAGCCGACAAACATGTAACCAAACCTCTATTTCTTTACAGGAGAAATGAAGAAATGTTAGAAAGGAAAAGCGATTTGAAAAGCTACAAAGCCCAAAACGAAAGGCCATAGAGACCGATCGGGGGTCTGTCGCATGAAAGCTACAAGACCCAAAATGGACGGCCGTAGAGACCGATCCGGGGTCCATCAGGTGAAAGCTACAAGGCCCAAAACGGACGGCCATAGAGACTGATCCGAGGTCCGTCGTGTGAAAGCTACAAGACCCAAAACGGATGGCCATAGAGACCGATCCGCAGTCGGTCGGATGGAAACTACAAGACCCAAGGCGAATGGCCATAGACCGACCAGGGTCTTGCAAGCAAAAATGACAAGTCATAAAACATTATCACAAAAAGTCATAAGTGTGCGATAGAACGAAGTTCGTGCATTTTTAAATCAATGCTATGAAACGATTAACGAGGCATTTACCAAGGAAAATCGCCAGTCAACATAAGTGCAGCGTTAGACAAGTTAAGTAGGATAAGACAACGTGATTTAAAATCGAGTAAACAAAAATACCAAAGTAAATGTTGCAAGAATAGCATACTCGAAAAAACAGATAAAGTAACATAGATTGTTTATTAAGTAACAGGAGAGCCGGGAGGAGTAGGGACTAAAATCAATTGTCCTTCAATTATCTCTTTAAAGGGACCCGCCTCTGAGACGTCAATGGTGGGATGAAGGAAGCAGACTTGTTCTAATGCTCTCTCGAAGCCGACTTCGTATTGCTCCACTATGTCTGCACCCTGCTTGATCATCATCCTCTCATGATCCTGGATGGTTTGATCTCGGGCCTAGATAGTTTGATCTCAGAGTTGGATATCCAATTCAGCCTGCTTAAATAAAGATTCAGTGGAAGCCAGTCTCTCACCCAAGCTGAGGTTAGAAGTTTCCAAATCCTTGAATTTTTGCCTAAGAGCATCCATTTCAGAGTAAGCGGTGTCCCTCGCTAGTTCCATATTGAACTTAGCTAACGATAATTCCTTGTTTTGAGTCACGGTCCTCTGTAAGTTCTCCTGAAGGGCGGCATTGGCTGATCGAAAAGTGTTAACTTTAGCTTCCGCCTCAGAGACAGCAGTTGACAAACTAAGGATGTCAACTTCAGCTCTTTTAGCACGCTCGATCCAAGATTTATTTTGAGATTCAAGAAGGCCAAACTCTTTCTCCGCCGCCCTCACCAGTACCAAAGAATAGGCGGCATACTACTGCAAGGCACTATAGGTGCTAGCGATGCCCAACTATTTGACCTTGTGGTGATTCGAAGAGGAAGCAAGGCCCTTGTCAACGGCTTGGCCAAGAAGGGAAGATGACTCCCAGACAGAAGGACTGGGAGGACATCCGACCATGAGAGTGTCCTACCTAAAGTCAGCAGCAAGATGGTCGGCCTCCATATTATCGCCCACAGCATTAGGAGTTTCTAAGTGTTGACGCTTGTTGGGATGGTCATCTGACCCCGCGGGGGAGTCCTCATTTAATTCCTCATTGATCATGGGAGGTAAGGGACGCGTAACTTGATCCAAGACTATTATGGAAGGTGTACGAGAGGTCCCTTCATCTAAGATTTGTTTTTGAGCAGGCTCGACAGCGGCTAAAGACTCAGCAGAAGTAGCTGGCTGATTCTCTTGTTCGGCCAGTTGGGCAGCTCTCTTCTTCAAGTCACGGAGAGCGTGGGTGGAATAACCTGCAAATAGGAAAAACAAGTTAGCAAAGGTCGCCCATTAGAATGTGTATGTAAGGAGTACCACTGACCTGTGTCCTTAATGATCTCGGCACTAGGAAGAAGTGGGAGATCCTCCAGTTCTTTGACAAAAGCGTCCTCCCAATCCTCCAAATCTTTTTGGTGGACCCTCATCGATATAGCGGGTTGGTGTGTCCAAGACAGAGGGAAGAATGGTCGGCCAAGTCGGTCAAGCAATAGGTTGGGTCCCGAGTCACTAGGGACGAATTTGAAGAAGCGGGTCTTAAAAGATTTGTAGCTCTTTAGGAAGGGTTTGAACAACTTGCGCCTTGGACGACTGCTAAGAGAAGTCCACCCGATCTTATCGGTCTTCCAGAGAGAAAAGAACCCAAAGAAAACGCTCAGGCTAGGGGCTCTGCTTAGGTCTTCACAAAGGAGCTCAAAGGCTCTCACAAAGGTCCAGCTATTGGAGTGGAGTTGGGTTGGTGCCACGTTTAAAACTTGGAGGATGGCTCACTCAAAATGGGTGAAGGGTAACTTTACACCCAGTTTAGAGTGAAGGGTGTCATATAAGTAGAAATAAGGCTTCCCTTCAGTCGTTAGGACTGTGTTGACCGATTCTCCATGTCAACAAGGAGATATCGAGACGGACCAAGGGCTACGTTGACATATAGCTTTCGCCATCCCCAATAAGGTGCTTGAACATGTTAAGACAAAGGAAACCTTCCTTACTTCTGGGTCCACCCAAGCCTGAGGATCCTCATTAAGAGCGTCTTGTGTATCATCGCGATACCATATTTCGAAGGGGTAACTGTCGAACGATTTTGAGCTAGAACTCGAAGGCCCACCCTGTGAGGTTTCGGGCCTAGCGTCAGGCGTGGCCTCAGCAGGAGACTGGTCTCCGTGGGTGGAGGGACCAAGTGCATCCTTGAAGAGGTTCCCTGTGGATAAAAGGAGTGAGGGTCAGTAACGGACCCTAGCTAGGTATGGGTTCTTGAGAAGACAAAGAAAGTCAAGGGCATCCTTATTAGTAGAGAGGAAGGATGGAAACATAGGTACTGGTGCCAAGAATAAACGAAGAGCGCGAAGAGGAAAGAAGAAGAACGGGAACAAAAAGATTACCTGATTTAGTCATAATGCCTTGGAAGGTGTAGTTGGATGAGGAAGAGTTTGAATGAGCTCAACACGATGAGAAGGCAACACGATTAAGAAGATGAAGAGCAAGACCTCAGGAATGATCCCAAAAGCTATCTAAGGAAGTAAGGAGTAACGTTACTCTTGGGAAGTCGCGCCACAAATGATTGTTGCAGTAGGGGAAAGGGCGCGCAGGGTCCCGAGGAGGCATTAAAAGCTGGAAGCCAAGCGACACCTCGAGGAAAGGAAAGAGAAACCGACTGTATTCTGCATAGATGACCATCAGTGTAAGCTTGAGTCCCCGAATTAAGCTTACAAGGGGCTATGATACGGTCGGCCTTAACCAATGAAGCAGACGGCCGGGTGAGGTACGTTTTACCTGCTCACATCGATGGGATAGCTCATGTCACTTCAGCATTAATGATCCCCTATTAACGAAGTTTCTTTCCTGCTTAATTTGTACTGCTCTGATTAATGATAGGACAAGAAACGTTTTCACGTAAGGTATAAATAGAGCACAGAGTAATGGGAGAAGGGACTTTTTCGGATGGAACTATTCCGGAAAGAACATTCTTGATATTTATTGAAAAACACAATCTAATAAATATATCATTAAGTACTCACATTCACATCAATAAACTCTCTTGGTTTAATGCTAGAGTATTTTCATAAAATTAGTGGATAAATTAGGTAAAAGTTGAAAATGATAATTGATAAATTAATTGAATTAAAAAGTTTAGTAAAATTAATTATTAACTTACACGTAAGAAGAAAATAACATAAAAAAACCATGTTTAATTACTTGAGTATAACTTGAAATTTGGTAACACAATAAAAAAAACGTTTCATATTTTAATTTATTTCAAATAATTTGTTATCTTAAAAATTAGGATAATATATATTTTTAATTTTATTGTCTTTCTAAATATTTTTATTAAGTGAAATGAAATAATACAAATGGATTTATATTATAATCTTTATTATTTATAATATAAAACAACAATATTGGATGATTTTGTTATATCCTCACGAAGAATCTAATTAGAGGTGACAAAATAAGTTATCCAAATTGACTGGTCAAGAGGAGAAAAGGATTTTCCTGCCCCAATTTTTATATGTGATGGTATTTTGCATCGTTTAGGTTAATTAAGGTCCTTTTTTAAGCTTAAAAATATATAATTTTTAAAGAAAAATTAAAAAATATTGAGTCAAATGAAACCAATTGTATTTTGACTAACTTATTTTTAACTCAACCTAATCTATTAAATTAGACCAAATTTTATCTAGACCATTTTTTTTAAACTTAACCTGTCGGTCAGGTCAAATATATTTTACCACCTCTAAATCCAAATATATCTTTTATTTAAATCATTATGACAATTATTTTATTATCCGAAATACAAATCACCTAGCATAGAAATAAAAGATTTGTTTTAACTATAACGAAAAACAAAAGGACGAAACATTCGTGCTATGTCGACTCTAGAAATTCACCTCATAAAAATGCTAACAATGGTTACAATTCAGGTCAAACAGACTTAATTGAGCATTCTTGCTAAACTTTTTTCTTCTCTTTGTACTGTCTATATTCATTTTTAATATAAAATACCTTTGTAGAAATTAGTTTTTCCAAACGTATTTGTTTGGAAAGGTATGATCTAACACACCTATGTTACAAAAATTAATTTTTGTAATGTAAAAACTATATTGCAGAAACTAATTTTTACAAGATCTATAAAAAAAATGGAAGATCGAAGTAGTCCGAGACGACTTTGGAGAGAAGAAAAGAGAGAAAAATGGAATGACGAGGTGGAAGAGTAAGTAGCAAAGTTATACTCTTACTCTGAAAGGGGCAATGGGTAATGGGGTACAGCTCCATTGTTCTCATATTTGTTATAGGGTGGACCCATTTTTGAATGGACATGTATTCAAGGTTGATTTTATATGCTTATAACTTTATTTTCACTTTTTTTCTCTTCCCACTCTACTTCATGTTTTTGTAAAATAAACTAACAAAAATATGTTTCTCAAAAACTAATTTCTGAAATGTATATTTGGGAATTTGTAAAGTTTTGGAAGTTTGTTTTTGAAATTAAACTCTACAATATTCTAAGAACAATTTTTGAAATATAATAAGATTACTTACATTCCAAAATTTAGTTTACATAATAATATTTTTATTGTTCCAAAATCTAATTTACGAAAGAAGTCTTCATGTACTTAGGAAAATAACATGTAGTAATATGTTTCTGAAACTTGTTTATGGAATCACTACATATAATTCTAGAAAGTTGTTTTTTTTGGGAAGGTTGTTAGATAACATTCCATAATCAGTTTTGGGAACAAGTTTCAGAGTAACAAATTACAATTTTATCAACTTGTTTTTTGAACTTAGTTGACTAGGGCACAATCTGTCTCAGTATTATTATATAAGCACGTGAATAGTATTTATAAAATGGAAACGTAAGAGAAAGGAGTTGCCAAAGAGTTTGGTGTTAGTGGATGAGATGTTAGGTTAAGAGAGGTGCATGACTAGGAAAGGGTTGGTTTTTCTAAAATTTAATAAGGGTGTTTTGGATACTAATGAAATTACTGAAAAAATGGGTTGTATTGAAAAAAGAGTTTGTATTGAGAAAAAATGGGTGTTAAAATAGAAAGGCCATTTATATGCCTTGTACGTTAGTGGAGCAAATGCAATTCTTGGGCCCAATATCCCTTGCTACAAAGTTTGTGTATCATAAAGAATAGTGGAACTTACTAGAGAAATTGGGTCGTACACTGTGGAGGTTTCTAGTCAACAACTCAAAAGAATGCTTGTTACTCACTATAAAGTCTTGATTCTTTCAACTTGACATAGAGCCCAACCAACCAACCACCTAACCCTTCCTTCCACTGCACTCAATACAAGAAATTAAAGAGCTTTGATATTTGAACACCTATATAGTTACGAACACCCCTTAGACACCTCCTCACTGGTTAATTTATTCAATATGTTGAAATAGTGGATAGATATAAAATAATATAAATGGACATATTTTGATATTATGTATTTTATTATTAATTTTATATTATATCTTTAAATAATAAAAATAACACACATTTAAGTTTTGTTATATTTTTATTATGTTGATTAGTATAATAGTTAAAATATTTTGAATTATAATGTTAAAATAATAAAATAAACAATACAAAAAATATTGATATTAAAATAAATAATATAATATAAAAATATTCAAAATAAAATAAAAAATATAATAAATATATCATCTATCATTATTAATATATTGAAGTATAATATTACAATAATAAAATAAATATTAAAACTAGAGTGGTGGTTAAAATAAAAAATATAATATATGAAATATTAAAAATAATAATAAAAATAAATCTATTATCTATTACCACCAATATATTAGGTAATAAAAAAGTAAAAATAATAATATTTTACCTTATATGAGTGGAAGAAGATAGATAAAAAAAAATCTACCTTATCTAAAAAAGAGTGAAATAAATATATTTAATAAATACTTTAAGGACAAAAAAGAATAAAATATAAGAACATAATGTTTTAAAGAGCAGTTGCGAATCTAGTTGAAGTTAAAAAATTAGCTGGTAGCTAAAAGTTGGTAGCTTGCGACCAAAAGGAATCAAACTAGCTTATTGAATTATAGGTGTTTGATAAAACTATATATTGAAGGAGCTAATAAATGTAAAGTGATAGAAATAGTCATATTTAATTTTATTTATGTTAATTAGTGTAGTAGTTAAAATATCTGGAAATATAATGTTAAAAATAATAGAATAAATAATGTAATAGTTAAAATAAAAGTGTAATATAAAAAATTAAAAAATTAAAAAATAATATAAAAATAAAATAAACATATAATCTATCAATATTAATATCTTGAAGTATAAAACTAAAATAATAAAAAAAATATTATAAATAATATAATGATTAAAATAAGTAGTGTAATATAAAAATATCTAGAAAAAAATAATAATAAAAATTAAATAAACCTATTATCCATCATTATCAATATATTATGTAATAAATTGGTATAAATAATAAAACTCTACCTTACGAGTGAAAGAAGAAGAAAAGAATATAATAAAATCTTACCTTGTGTAAAAAAGACTAAAAAAAATTAATAAATATTTTAAAGATAAAAAGGGAATAAATATAAAAGCTAAAAGCTAATGTTTTTTTAAAAAATAATACTTAAAGTAGCATCTCATTTTACATTTTCTAGCTACTTCAATATATAGTTTTATTAGACACTTAAATTCAATAAGATAACTTAACAACTTCCAATTACCAACTACCAATTTCCAACTAACTTTTTAGCTACTTTTACGAAGAATAACTGATGTAGATCACGAAAGGTCACCCAAAAGAAAAGGAAGAGGTAAAAGGAATAAACCCTCAATTGGGTAAAGAAAATCTAAGAAGGAAAAAGCTAAAGAGGGTGAGCTTATGATTGGGTTAGGAATACCTATGAAAGAGAGAGTAAAAAAACCTAAATAGAAATTGGAGGTAATCAATATACTACAAGCTCAAACCCAAATTGGGAGAATAAAAGCCTAACATGGTATATTTGATTCAAGTGAAAGAAGGTCCAACGTGGTGCACTTGATTCAAGTGAAAGAAGGCCCAACATGGAGGACTTACAAGGCGCCAACTTGTAGGCCTCTAATATGAGTTTAGTTAGCTTTTAATTAAATATTTGAGTAATAAATAGGTTAATTCATAATTGATGCTTGATAATGTTTTCATGACACTACCAAAAACCACTAGATTCTCCTTAATTATGTAGGATAGGAGTTAACAACCTAGATCATTTTCTTTTGCGGACACAATTTCATAATGCCTCATTTCATTGTAAATTAAAGTAGTGGGGTTATATGCATAGAACATAACACAACAAAAATGCATAACAAAAATGCATAACAGAATAATGTAGAAAATAATTGAGAATTTAAAGAGGTAAGTCATCAATCTAAGGATCCAATCATGAAGTAGAATTATCATGGTTCTAATAAAGATACAAATTCATATCAACTTGAATGTTATTAGACAAGTATCTAGCATTCATGTACGAAAATCACAATCCCTAACACACGTGGATTCAAGCAAAAGTAATTAGTTGACTTAGGCGATCAATCGATTACCTAACCTTGATTAAAATGGATTAATCAATCTTAAGCTAACACAGTCCAAAATCTCAAGCGAAATCAATATCATAAAAATGGATCAAGAATTGGAAAGAAAACGAGACATGTAGTAGAATTCGCGAAAGAAAATGAAGAACTCAATTGCTAACCGCAAACATGAGAACCTTCAATTGATTAGGGGAGTTTAGCCTTCCATGGAAATTTTCATAGAAGCTTGCAAAACCAAGAACCGTGCAAAACCAAGAACCTGTGAATAAAATTGCAAAGCAAGAACAAAGAAGAAAGAAAATAGAGAAAACTTGTTTTCTAAGAAATCTCAAAGTGTCAAGTGTAAATGCATCTAACCGTCTTCCCTAACTACCAAAATGATTAATACACGCTCAAAAAGTTAAGTGAGGTGATTTTGATCTATGCCAGAATTTAAAAAGGGAAGGCCCAACAAAGTGAGGTACAGTGGTCACAACTTCAACTAGATTTTTGACCTTGAAAGAGCTCCAATTGGGTTAGGTGTGTGAGATGGAAAATTGAAGATCTCCATGTTAGCTTTCTAGAGCCACCAAGATTGTTGAAATCGAAGATCTATAGCTCTAGTTAAGGCCGACACAAGACAACATTGTCATAATGAGAAGTGAATAAAAAATAAGTAAAGATTAGAAACTAAACCCAATTACCCAAGACTCAATAAATGTGTCAATATTAACCACAAAAATATGTCAAATATGTCCAAATTAGTTAACATTAAGTGTCTCAAAGATGCTCTATCAAATTCCCCCACACGAACTATTGCACTCTCAAGCAAAATCAATCAAAAGCTTAAAACAAAAGGAAATGAACCAAATCAAATACAAATAAAGTGAATCACTTTTCAATGAATCTTTAAGTGTATAAAATGGATGAGAGTACAAACATCCTAAGTATCAAGGTGGAAAACAATCTATGAATGCATTTTTTACATCTTAAGTAAACAAGAGATAAGATAAATTAAAGAATGATCTGCAAATGATAGAAACCTCTAAAGATACAAACTCTCAACCTCTCAAGTTTCTAAGCTTGTATTTACACTCAAGCACCCTATCCTAACTAGCACTACCAAGCTTTGACTAGTCTTTAATTTTTCCACAACTTGAAACACATGCAATTAATGATCAAAAGGACTTTTATTAAAGTTGTAATGTGACTAAGGACAAGGTGAGATATGAGAAGTGATTTTTTGAGGTTACACAACCAAAGAGGGAAGAGGAGCAATAAGGAATAAGTCAATAAGCATGAAGGTTATCCTCAAAAACAATATAAGACAAGTGAAGTCTATTTTGTCTCCTTTCAACTTTTTCATCCTTTTTTTTATTTCATTTTCACTTTTTTTGCACCATTACAACTTTTTGTTGCCTTTTCTTTTTCTATAACCTTTTGTTGCATTTTTTTCTTTTCCTATTTATCTTTCTCTCTCCTTCCTTCTCTCTCTCTCTATATATATATATATAAAAATAAAGAAATCAATACAACAATTATTAAGATATCACTTGGAAAGCCAAACTATAAAGATACCACTTGCGAAGCCTTGGGACATCACTCCCACACTTATTTGGAGCTCAACTCCAAAACGATTCTAATACTCCTTTAACCCCTAAGGTTAGGGTAAATCATGGTTTTCCACTTTAAGGCTTGTAATGAGAGCTATAGTACCAAAGAAAGGGTTAGATAGGCTCGGGGGGGGGTGGTAAATAATGAAATTAATGCAAGGTAAGTCATTTTGGTTAGTGATTATAAAGAAAGAAGGCCTAAATCATTTCAATAATGTATGTGAGACAAGAGGTGTTAAAAAGAGTCAAGGCAAAACCTAGAGTAACTACCAACATATGTGCAAATCACAAAAGAAAGAAGAAAATGACAAAAAGTAAGTCATACAACACAAAAGGCTCAAAATCTAACAAGGATAATTGCTCTATCACAAATGATTTATGCTTTAATTTCCAAGTCAATTCACTACTACTAAAAATGAAAAAAATGGTTCTATATCAATTTGCGATATCTCTTAACTAAGAATGATGTAACTATTCACAATTTACACAACTTAAAAATTCATTAAAAAGTGCAAAAACACCTAAAAATTGTAATTTATAGCAAATAGAAAAAAATAGCAAAAACAAAAAATAGTAAATAGTTGGAAACAACAAAAACAAAAAACAGTAAACAATAGACAAAAACAATAAAAACAATAGAAAACAAAAACAACAAAACAACAAAATAGAAATATAAACAATAAACAACAAAACAAAAATAATAAATAGCAAAATAGCAAAACAAATACATAAATAATAAATAGAAAAACAGAAATAGAAGTGCAGAAAAACAAAAGCAAAAAATTAGCAATAATACTAAAGAACTATAGAAAATAACAAATGCAGAAAAATAGAAAACAACAAATGTAGAAAAAACAAAAACAACAAATGTGTCATAACAACCCCCCCTCACTTAAAACAAGTATTATCCTCAATGTATGCATACAATAAACACAACACATTTACCAATAACCAAAAAGGAAAGGGATAAAAACTCTTTCATTGTGCAAATATTTGCACTTCTGGGAAGGTATGTTTAACTAAAGAAAGGTCCTCCACATCATCCTCCACCATTGTAGGGCTCTCATGTAATGGTTTGAGTTGGTACCTATTGACCTTGAAAGTCTTGTCGATAGCCTTATTCTTTACTTCAATTATACCATAGGGAATAACATTAGTGACAATAAATGATCCATCCCATTTAGAACGAAGCTTACATGCTATAAGCTTAAGACAAGAGTTAAACAAAAGAACTTTTTGGCCTATTTTGAACTCCTTTCTCAAGATCATGTTGTCACGGAAGTGTTTCACATGCTCTTTGTAAATCTTAGAGTTATTATAGGCCTCCAAGCGAAGCTTCTCAAGTTCTTGCAATTGAAGATTTCTTTTCTTGTCTGCTTGGTCAAAGACTAAGTTACATCTCTTCATTACTCAATATGTATAATGCTTTATTTCCACTAGAAGGTGACATGCCTAAGCAAAGACTATTCAATAAGGTGACATTCCTAACGATGTCTAGTAGGCCGTCCTATGAGCCTAAAGAGCATCCTCTAACAATCAACTCTAATTTTTTTCTATTGAGGTGTGCCACTATTTGCAAAATTTGCTTGATCTCTTTGTTAAACACCTCGGCTTACCCATTAGTTTGGGGATGATAAGTAGTAGCCACTCTATGTACCACCTCATACTTTTGAAAGTAAGGTTGAAATTGTCTTATTGTAAAAATGACTCCCGTGATCATTGATGAGTGCCTTAGGCACACCAAACCTACAACAAATGTTAGGTCTCACAAAGTCCACAACAACTTTAGCATAATTAGTTATAATGGCCTGAGCCTTAACCCATTTTGAAACATAATCAACAACAAGCAGAATATAAAAATAACCATCAGAAATAGGAAATGGGCCCATAAAATCAATACCCCAAACATAAAAAACCTCAGAAAATAATGGGTGATTGAGGCATCTCATGCCTGCATGTAATGGTTCCTCTTGCTCTTTAGCACTACTCACAAGTGGTGAAGATTGTGGGCATCTTTGAACATGATAGGCTAGTAAAAGCCACTATCTAAGACCTTCCAAGTTGTCTAGTGTGATCCATAATGCCCACCTATAGGTGTATAATGACAAAATTGAAGCATTAACGGGATCTTATGGTCTAGTATACACTTGTAAATCGCTTGATCATTGTAAATTTTTCACAAATATGGATCATCCTACACATAATATTTGACATCACTCTTAGTTTTTCCTTATATGACTTGGATGCCTTTAGGGTAAAATTGATGTAACAAGATAATTAGCTATATCGGCAAACCATGGGACCATACAACTACATGAGTTTCTCATTAGGAAAATCATCTCTAATGGGGTAGAGGATCAATCCTTCCCTCAATTATGCTCAAGTGGTTAGCTACCAGCTTCTCTGCATGACTCTTGTCTCTAATCTCTATATCAAATTCTTGAAGGAGAAGCATCCAGCGAATCAATCTTGGTTTCACATCGGGCTTTTCAACAAGAATTTCAAAGTTGCATGGTTAGAAAAAACAATAATCTTGAAGCCAAGCAAATAAGAATTAAACTTATGGAATGCAAAAACAATAGCTAAAATCTCTTTCTCAATGGTGTGTAGTTAGCCTAGGCTAAATCTAATGTGCGAGAGATATAAGCTTTAACATGGAAACACTTGCCAACTCATTGGCCCAAAACCACCCCAAGTGCAAAGTTTCAGAAATCACACATGAACTCAAAAAGGATCTCCTAATCAAGTGCCTAAAGGATGAGAGTGGTGGTAAGTCTCTTTTTCAGATCCTAAAAAGCCTTAACACACGACTAATCAAAGACAAATTCCATATCCTATTGTAGAAGCTTGGACAATGGTAAGATTATTTTGCTAAAAATCTAGATGAATCTCTTATAAAATTTTGCATGTCCAAGGAAAGAACGAACCTCCCACACAGATGCAAGATGAGTAAGAGAAGCACTAATATCAGTTTTGGCCTTATCAACCTCAATACCTCTATACTAGATGCCCTAAAACTATACCTTTAATTACCATAAGATGACAATTTTCAAAATTCATCACAAGGTTAGTCTTAATGCATCTATCTAACACTCTAAACAAGCTCTCAAGACATGCACCAAATGAAGGACTGTACATAGTAAAATCATCTATAAAGACCTCCATGCAACTCTCTAATAACTTATAAAAGATACTCACCATACACCTTTGGAAGGTGCTTGGAGAATTGCATAGACCAAAAGGCATCCTAATGTAGACAAAGGTGCCAAATGGACAAGTGAAAGTGGTCTTATGCTATTTTCTAATGCAATGTGAATCAGCATGTAACCTAAAAGCCATCTAAAAAATAGTAATGAGATTTACCTACTAGTCTCTCCAAAACTTAATCAATAAATAGGAGAGGGAAATGGTCATTATGAGTCGCTTGATCTAGCTTATAATAGTCTATGTACACTCACCAACTATTATGAACTCTAGTTATGAACTCTAGTTAAAACTAGTTCATTATTCTGGTTCTTCACCACAATGATCTCATACTTCTTAGGAACCACTTACACAGGACTAACCCACTGACTATCTGATATAGGATATATGATCCCTATTACAAGTAGCTTAATGACCTCATTTTTTTACCACATAAAGAATAATGGGGTTCAACTGTCTATGTGGCTATCTAATTGGTTGAGTATTATCCTCCAATAACATCTTATGCATGTAGATGGAAGAATTGATCCCTAGAAGGTAAGCTAGAGTCCAACTAATGGATTTCCTATGTTCTCTCAAAACTTATAACAACCTCTCCTCTTTCTCAGACTAAAGGTTATTGGTTATGATCATTGGAAGATTTTGGTTGGCCTCTAGGTAAGCATACTTTGGTGCTCAGATAATGGTTTTAGCTCTAAATATGGTGGCAGCATAATGGTTGACAATGGAGGTTGAACTGCTACAACATTTACAACTTTTGCAATCTCTTCAAGCTTTGCACCCATAATGTCTACACCTACATAAATATAAATACTAATTTTTGCACAAATGGAACACTCATTAAATCTATCATAAGTACAATCAAAATCAATAAATTAAGCAAAATCAGGAAATTCAGAATCTAGAAATTTAGAGTTAGAAAATTCAGAATACAAATACATGTAATCATCAACCAATAGATCAATCACATCTAAATAGAAAATTGAATGGTTCTCTATGGGATGTTTCATGGCCTCAAGTATGTTAAATTCCACCATGTTATCACTAAACTTCATTGAAAGAATCCAACATTCACATCAATATTGGTATTTACTATCATTAATGATTTGCCTAGGATTAAAGTGGATCCCTTGCTAAACAACTCATCCACCATATCTAACACATAATAGTTTGCTAGAAAAATCACATCATTAACTTGGACCAGTACATCTTCCAAAATGCCAAGCAGATGTGCAGTGCTCTTGTTTTCTAATTGGATGACTACACTAGTTGGTTCCAAATCACCAAGTTTTAATGATCTATATATTGATGAAGGCATGATAGTAATTGAAGCGCCTAAATCCAACATTGCATCTGTAAAAGTACACTTGCCTATGGTGCATGGAATAGTAAAAGTGCCACGATCTTCACATCTTTTTGGCATAGCAATCTAAATTAGAGTAAAAATATGTTCACTCTTTGATTAATGAAGAAACATTTCTTCCCATCTCTACACCACCTTTCAACTTCTTCCTCTTATGTATGCATAATTCCTTTAGAAACTTTGCACATTTCGAAATCTATTTGATGACATCAAGGAGAGGGATATTGATTTCTGCCTTGCTAATGTTTACAACAACTCATTATCCATCTTAAATTTTCTTTCCTTGGTTGTTTTTCTTGGGAAGGCCAATGGAACTATTTTGGTTGAAATTTGTTTCCATATAACTAAATCTATATCAAAATCATTAACAAATGGCTGTGCAACTTTTCCTTTTGTAGTATTAAATGTTATTTTTTGCTATTGTGCTAGCTCCTTGCGACTCCTCAAAGTTATGGGACTCACATTCTCTTTTGGATTGACAACTATTGGAGAAGGAATTTGTCTAGAACCATTCAACTATAATTGGTTCATAGTAGTAGTCAATTGTCAAATCTATGTTTGTTAGTCCTGAATTGTGGTAGTCACATTTTGCTAAAGTTGAATGTTGCTCATGGCCATCTACTTGACCAAATCCTCTAAAGAAGGTGAACTATTATTCTATTGCATAGGTTGTTGTCTAAATGAAGGTTCTTAATACTTGGGAATAGGTGTTTGATATCTCTATTGGTTTTGAGGTATATTTTATTACACATTACCTTGAATAGGACCAAAGTCATATCTCTAGTTTGAGTACTGTCGTTGAGGCTACCTATATTGTTGATGATCATATTGTTGATCAATGATCATTCCACAACTTTAGCACTAGAATCGATTTCTTGCAAGGTAAGGCATGAATTAGTTGGATGTTATTCATCTAAATTTTTTGCATTTGTTGATTTTGTTGATTTTATTGACTTTGAGTGTAGTTGTGATGGCGATTATGAGTTTTCCATTTATGCATAAATATGTGTTGCTATTGATGCAGGTCCAAAGTTTGTGGAAGTTACAAAGGTTGAGGTCGTAGTAAATCAACCTCTATTACCATCTATTATCTAGCCACCATCCTTAAAGCTTAAACCATTGCATGAGCACCTAAAGTATGCTTACTTAGAGGATGACCAAAAGCTTCCAATCATCATAGCCAACAACCTTTAGTCTGAGCCAGAGGAGAGGTTTTGCTAGTTTTGATAAGGCACAGGAAATTCATTGGTTGGACTCCAACTGACCTCCTAGGGTTTAATCCTTCTATATGCATGCATAGGATGCTATTGGAGGAGGAAGCCCAAATAATGAGGCAACATCAGAGACGGCTGAACCCCACCATTCTTGATGTGGTCAAGAAGGAAGTCATGAAGCTACTTGTAGTAGGGATCATACATCTCATATTAGATAGTTAATGGGTTAGTCTTGTGTAGGTGGTTCATAGGAAGTCTAGGATGACTATAGTGAAGAACCAGAATAATGAATTGGTTCCAACTAGAATTTAGAACATTTGGTGAGTGTGCATAGACTATAGGAAGCTAAATCAAGTGACTTACAAGGACTCCTTCCCTCTCTCATTTATTGATCAAGTACAGGAGAGGTTGGCAGGTTAATCCTGTTATTGTTTTCTAGATGGCTTTCCAAGTTATAGGTAGATTCATATTGCACTATAAGATCAACAAAAGACCACCTTTACTTCCTTGTTCGACACCTTTGCTTACACTCGAATGCCTTTTGGTTTGTGCAACGCCCCAAGCACCTCTTAGAAGTGAATGATGAGTATTTTTTCGAGTTATTAAAGAGTTGCATAAAGGTCTTTATGGATGATTTTATAGTGTATGGTCCTTCATTTGATGCATGCTTGGAGAGTTTGTCTAAGGTTTTAAATAGGTGCATCGAGACTAACCTTGTGCTGAATTTTGAGAAATGTCATTTCATGGTGACTAAAGGTATAGTCTTAGGACACTTAGTGTCTAGTAGAGGTATTAAGGTCAATAGGGCAAAATTTAATATTATTGCTTCTCTTTCTCACCCCACATCTGTATGAGAGGTTCGTTCTTTCTTTAGACATGAAGGTGTTTTTACAGAAGATTCATATAAGATTTCAGCAAAAATAACCTTGCCATTATCCAAGCTTTTACAACAAGATGTGGAGTTTGTTTTTTATTAGCCATGCATTGAGACCTTCCAAGAGCTTAAAAAGAGTCTTACCACCACTCTCATCCTTCAGGCACCTGATTGGGAGCTCCCTTTGGAGCTCATGTGTGATACCTCTAATTTTGCACTTGGGGTAGTTTTAGGCCAACAAGTTGGCAAGAATTCCCATGTTATAGCTTATTCCTTTCGCACATTAGACTTGGTTAGGCTAATTACACCACACTTGAGAAGGAGCTTTTAGCTTTTTTTGCATTAGATAAATTTTGTTCTTATTTGCTCGACTCTAAGATTATTGTTTTCTTTGACCAGAAAACTTTGAAATTCTTGTTAAAGAAGCCTGGCATGAAACCAATATTGGTTTGCTGGATGCTTCTCCTTCAAGAATTTGATATGGAGATCAAAGACAAGAGTGGTGTAGAGAACCTAGAAGCCAACCACCTGAGCAGAATTTAGGGGAGGATTGACCATCTACCCATTAGAGATGATTTTCTTGATGAGAAATTCATGCAACTAGATGGTATTGTCACATGGTTTGTTGACATTGTTAACTATCTTGTTGCATCTATTTTACCCCTAGAGGCATCCAAGTTGCACAAGGATAAACTTAATAGCAATGCTAAATATTATGTGTAGGATGATTCATATTTATGGATATTTTATAGTGATTAGGAAATTCGCAAGTGTATACCAGACCCCGAGATCCAGTCAATGCTCCAATTTTGTCATTTTGCACCTAGAGGCAAGCATTATAGACCGCACCGAACAACCTAGAAGGTATTTTACTAGCCCACCATTTTCAAGGATGCCCACCACATCTTCACCACCTATGAGCAATGCCAAAGAGTAGGAATGACCATCACCTGTAGGCATGACATGCCCCAACAACCCATTCTTTTCTATGAGGTCTTCGATGTTTCGGGTATTGATTCCATTGGTCTATTTCTTGTTTCTTATGGTTATGCTTATATTTTACTTGTTGATTATGTTTCCAAATAGATGGAGGCTAAGGCTACCAAAACTAATGATGCTAAAGTTATTGTCGTTCGATCCAATATTTTTTTTGTAGGTTTGGTGTGCCTAAATCTCTTATTAGTGACCAAATGAGTCATTTATGCAATAAGACCATGTCAACCTTTCTTTAGAAGTATGGGGTGGTGCATAGAGTGGTTACTACTTATCATCCCTAGACCAATGAGCAGGCCAAGGTGTTTAACAAGGAGATCAAGAAAATTTTACAAAAATAGCACACCCCA
Source organism: Mucuna pruriens (assembly GCA_025330945.1). Taxonomy (NCBI): domain Eukaryota; kingdom Viridiplantae; phylum Streptophyta; class Magnoliopsida; order Fabales; family Fabaceae; genus Mucuna; species Mucuna pruriens. The sequence continues at coordinate 103,831 of JAENHJ010000053.1, read as the reverse complement.
ATAGGAAAGATTGGAGTTAGTTGTTAGAGGATGCTCTTCAGGCTCACAAGACGACTTACCAAACACCGTTAGGAATGTCTCCTTATTGGATAACTTTTGGTAAGGTGTGCCACCTTCCAATAGAAATAGAGCATTGTGCATATTGGGCGATGAAGAGATAAAACTTGGCCTTTGACCAAGCAAGCAAGGAAAGAAAGCTTCAATTGCAAGAAATTGAGGATCTACACTTGGAGGCCTATGAGAAATCCAAGATTTACAAAGAAAAAATGAAATGCTTCCATGATAACATTTAAGAAAAAAGTTCAAAGTGGGCCAAAAATTTTTTTGTTCAACTTTCACCTTAAGCTCATAGTAGGAAGCTTCGTTCTAAATGTGATGGACCCTTTCTCATTACTAATGTCTTTCTCTATGGCACAATTGAAAACAGAAATGAGGCTACCAACAAGATCTTCAAGGTCAATGGGCACCTACTCAAGACATTCTACGAGAGCCCAACACTAATGGAGGGTGATGTGGAGGATCTATCTTTGGTCAAGCCTACCTTGGCCAAAGTGCAAATATTTGCACCTTAAGAGAGTTTCACCCCTTCTTTCCTTTGTAGTTATTGCTACATGCATTGTCTTTTTGAATGCACATTGGTGACAATGCTCATTTTAAGTGTAGACGGGGGGGTTTTAGTGTTCAACTGTCTTGCAGTTTTTTTGTCTTGTATAGTATTATTGTTGCTACTTCTACTTTTACTGTATTCTGAAACTATTGTTTTTGTTTCTATTTGTTGTTGTTGTTTTTGTAATAATTTTGCTTGTTCTATTTCTGTTTCTATTTTCTGTTTTTTGTTTCTTGTTTTTGGTTATATTTTTTGTTTCTATTTCCTATTTCTGGTTCTGGTTCTATTTCCATTTCTATTTTACTATTTTACTATTTTCATTGTTTTTCTATTGTTTAGTAACTTTATTGTTTGTTGTCAATTTCATTTTTGCTAAAAAAAATTGTAGTTTTTAGCACTTTGTTTTTAGAACTTTTTAGTGGATTTCTAGGTTTGTGTAAATTGTGAATAGTTGCATCATTCTTGATTGAAAGGTTTCACAATTTGATATGCAACCATTTTTGCATCTTTAGTGTAATGAATGGCTTGGAAATTAAAGCTTGAATCATTGGTGATAGAGTATTTATCCTTGTGAAATTTTGAGCCTTGTATGTTGAAGGCTTGCATCTGGTCTTTCTCTTCTTTCTTGTGTGATTTGCACATGTGTTGCTAATTACTCTAGGTTTTTCCTTAACTATCTTTTATGCCCCCACTCTTACATGCATTAGTGATATGATTTGGACCTTCTTTCTTTATAGCCACTAGCCAAATAGGCCTACCTTGCTCACTCCTCTTGAGCTTATCTAACACTATTTTTTATATTATAGCTCATTACAAGCCTTAAAGTGGAAAACCATGATCATCCTAACTTTAAGGGCTACAGAAGCTTCTGAATTGTTTTAGAAATAAGTTCTAAATAAGTGTGGGGGTGATGCCCCCTAGGCTTTGCAAGTGGTACCTTGATAGTTTAGCTTTTGCAAGTGGTAATTGTTGTTGAAAAAAGGGCATAAAAGAAATTCATCAAAGAAAGAAAAAAGCAATAAATGGTTGATGAGAAAAATGCAACAAAAGGTTGTAATAGTGCAAAATGAAGTGAAATTAAAATAGAAAGAAAAAAAGGATGAAAAAAGAGATGAAAGGAGACAAAGTGGACCTTACTTGTCTTGCATTGGTTTGCATTGTTTTTGGTGTCTTACATTGTTTTGGGGATAGTCTTCATGCTTATTGACTTATTCCTCATTATTCCTCTTTCCTCTTTGGTTGTGTAAGCTTAAATCAGTTCCCATATACTACCTTGTCCTCAGCCACATTACAACCTTAATAACCATTTTGAACATTTTTTGCATGTGTTTCAAGTTGTGGAAATTAGAGGCTAGTTAAAGCTTGGTAGTGCTAGTTAGTATAGGGTGCTTGAGTGTAAACACAAACCTAAACACTTGAAAGATTAAGAGTAAGTATCTTGAGAGGGTTCTATCATTTGTGGGTCATTCTTTAATTTCTCTTGTTCTCTTTTTTGCTTTAGATGTTAAAAGTACATTCATAGATGGTTGGGTACTTTGATACTAGGATGATTGTACTCTTATTCCTTTTATTTACTTAAAGATTCATTAAAAAATGTTACACTTTATTTGTACTTGCTTTAGTTCATTTCCTTTGGTTCATTTCTTTTTGTTTTAAATTTTTTATTGATTTTGCTCGAAGTGCAAAATTTCAACTGTGGAGAATTTGATAGAGTAATTTTGAGTCACTCAATGGTGACTTATGTTGGACATATTTGACATCTTTTATGGTTAATATTGGCACATTTGTTAAGTCTTGTTATTGGACTTAATTGGACTTAGTTGCTAATCTTTGCTTATTTTGGAATTTACTTCTCATTATAAAGTTGATGTCTTGTAAAGGCCATATCTGTAGCTATAGACCTCCAAATTGGACAATCTTGGTGGCTCTGGAAAGCTAAGACAAAGATCTACAACTTTTCACTTTTCTGATCAACCCAATTTGATATGAATCTGGTTGACACTCAAAAGGATATTCTAGTGGATCATGAGTCAAAGGATAGTCAAACACTTTAAAGCCCTAAGACTAGGGAAAGACTAAGAAGATTGCACAGTGAAAAGTTTCATAAACTAGGAATGCTTAAAAACTTGGAAGACTCAAGCCCAAGCCCAAGCCCAAGCTAAGCCCAACCATCTATACTACGTAGGGGTGCACTCAAGATTCTCAAAAGCCTATGGATTGCATTTGAAGTTCATTGAATAATAAGGAGAAAAGGTGAACATGAAGAAACTAAAGAGTCTAGAAGAGTCAGTCTAAACATGTTTTTTCATATTGGTCATATCTAGAGTTATAGACCTCCAAATTAAACAAACTTGGTATCTTTAAAATCTAAGAGAAATATTTACAACTTTTCTCTTGTGAGCTTAAACCAGTTCTCTCTCCTTTACTTCCAAAATGCATTTGAAAGTAAGCGTCACCACAAGGTTGAAAGCTTGCTTGTACTTGTTTGCTTGAATAGGAATAGCATAAGCATGTACTATCCTAGAATAGGCTTGTACCGTCTTTGGTATAGGTTGTTTACCTATCCAAACAAGGCCCTAGGCCTAAAAAGCCTATCAAAGGCCTCCAACCCCTTTTGTAAACAACTAGTTCATTGAATGAAAAGTATGTTGCCTTACAACTTGGAGAGATAATTCTCTATTCTTGTTTTGTACAAGAAGATTTCAATTCTTATCAAGCTTTCACAAGATTTGTTCCTTATTTTGCATTTTACACCTTTTCTTTCCTTTGTTACCAATTTCTGCGGGCTCCATCACAAAAGAGCAAGGGTGCATGCTCCAAGAAAACGATATGTAAAAGGGGTTCCACATCATTTGGTATCTAGAGCAACTTGGAGCTGCAAACTTATGTTTTCAAGAAGCCAAAACGTGCAGCCTTGCTGAAGTTTTTTTCGTCCAAGACAGTAAGAGGAGTGCCCTATTTTTTCTGCCAACCTACAATGCTCAAAACGCTCCTCCTTTTTCCTGCAAATTCACGTCCAAACCAACACAAGGAGGTGCATTTTCTGCCCAGACTATAGCATCCAAAATCCACTGCAGTGCAACACCTTTCTCTACAAGAAATCAAGTTTCTTCTACCCAATTCAATGTCCAAACAGAGGGCATTTTTGTGCAGCTGTTCCTACAAGATTATGCCCCAAAGAAGGTGGTTTTGCTGGATCATTCTATGCATTTTTTGTCCCAAAATCTGCACAGCAATTCTGGTATGTTACAGCATTTATTTGCTGAGTTCTTGGTCCATTTCTTTGATCTTTCTTGATTCTTTTGTGTGGTGTTTTCCTTGCCTCATTGTGCAGTCCATAATCATGTATTGTTCTTGAGTTTTTGAGTCTTGTTCTTGAATTCTTGGTTGGGGTTTTGCTGCAACAAAGTAGTCCTTTCCATGTGTTTTGCTGAAATATTCGACTCATTGAGTATTGTATCCCTTGTTGTTTTTGCTGCGTTTTTCCTTGAGAATTAGCACAAGCTGACTAAGTTTTTGTTCTGTTACATTAGTTAAGGTACTGCAGTAATTGATCTTGATTCTTGCATGCTTTAATTGTGAAAAGATTGCATGAAAATCATGGTAGTTTCTGGAAAAAAAAAATTAGTATTATGATGTTCTTGTGTTTCTTGAATGCCAAGAAAGAAGAATTGTTTGTTGGAAAAATAGTGAAATATTGGCATAAAAAAGTGTTAAAAAAAGTGTATAGCCTTGAAAAATACTACACTTATTCTGATGTGTAAAAAGTTCTTGAAAAAAAGTGAAAAAAGGCTACTAGTGTGAAAAGTGTTGTTGTTGTTGATTAGTGATCTTGAAAAAATATTGGTGAAAGTGGTGGTCTTTTTTACTTGGCTTGTTGAATGATTGTGCTAAATATAGTTGTATCTTTTGTTCTTTATCTTTTTTTTGCTTGTCAATTCCTTGGCTTCCTTAGTTTTGCCATTTGAGTTTTCAGTGGAATTTTTAGGAGTCTTTTGAGATTTGACGTATTTCACTTGCATCTAAAACCTTCACCAAGAGTTAAGTCTTTTTATGCAAACAAAAAATAGAGAATTAGAGTGGTAAAAGGCAAGAGAGTTACATTTGAGAAAAAGCCTCGAGAGTGTGTAAACACGAGGTTTTGAATTGTGCTAGGTTAGGATTGATTAATCCAATCTAATCGAGGTTAAGTAATCAATTGATCACCTAAACCAACCAATTACTTGTGCTTGAATTCATGTGAATTAGGGATAGTGATTGTGATCTTAGTTTGTGTTGATAAATGTTAGATGATTGTATAACAAATTTTGAGTTTATATGAATTTTCACCCTTATTAGAACCATGATAACAAAACTACATGATTAGATCCTTGGATTGGTGCTCCATAATTCTATTACATTTTGTTCAATAATCTGCTCTATACATACAATCCTCCCTTTTGCATTCAATTTGGTTTCGATTCAACAAGACTAAACATTAAAGATTGTGTCCTTGAGATATTCGACCTAGGTTAGTCCCTACATTGCAAATATAAGGGAAATCTAGTGGTTTTGATTGTATATCGATAGCATTGTTATCGTCCAACTAACCAAGACTAACAAGATTCTTTTCTAGATTTGAATCTTGATTTACAAATGCCATCCAAAGAAACCTGTTTAGATGAGGAATCAAAACAAGGTAAAGATGAGTCTACCTCAAGGAACTAGCAAATGAAGACTTACCATCCAGAGCAATAGACTCTTGGTAATGTTCAACACAAAGTAAGAATAAGATTGACCTTCAAGAATTAAGCTCAAGTTGTCTTGCTTTCTCAGTTAGAGCCCAAAAGGATAGATGATGCCCTTTTGGATAAAGGTTGGATAAAAGCCATGTAAGAAGAACTAGACTAGTTTTAGAAGAACGATGTCTCGATGCTAGTCCCTCTACCTAAAGATAAGTCCATCATTGGCACAAAGTGGGTTTTCAAAAAAGGTTAGATGAAAATTGTAAGGTTGTCAGAAATAAGGTTAGGTTAGTAGCTCAAGGCTATTCTTAACAAGAGGGATTAAACTTCCTAAAACCTTTGCTCCTATAGCTAGGTTAGAAGCCATTTGCATCTTATTATTCTTTGTAGCTCATAATCATATCAGACTACATCAAATGGATGATAAGTGTGCTTTTCCGTATGGTATAATAAATGAGAAAGTTTATGTGAAACAACCCCTTGGGTTTGAGAGTGATGCTTTTCTAAATCATGTTTTTAAATTAAAGAAAGTTTTTTTATGGACTAAAGCAAGCACCTCAAGCTTGGTATGAAAAACTGAGTTTTTTCCTTATAGAAAACGGTTTTAAAAGAGGAAAAGTAAACACAATTGTATATCACAAAAACTATACTCACAATTTTATAGTACAAATTTATGTAAATGATATTATCTTTAGCTATGATAGAGAATTTTTGAGACACACTTAATAGTGACTTATACTAGACATATTTGACATCGTTTTATAGTTAATATTGATCCATTGGTTAAGTCTTGGGTTATTGGACTTAATTGGGTTTAGTTGCTAACCTTTGCTTATTTTCATACTTAATTTTGATTATGATGTTGCTATCTTGTACAAGCCATATTTGAAGCTACAGACCTCCAAATTGGACAATCTTAGTGGCTCTAGAAAGCTAAGACAAAGAGATACAACTTCTCTCTTTTAGGCTCAACCCAGTTCGATATTTTTCAGTGTCAAAAGTTTACATGAAGTTGAGGCCTCTACACCCCACTCTGGTGGCCCTTTGGGCTATGAATTCCTCTAGCCCAGACCACCTCCCTTGACATTCAGAGCATGTAATAAATAGTAATTGGTTAGTAGGGTTAGTAGGAGACGTTTTTAGATTTTACACACTTGGATTTCTTAGGTTTCTTGAATCACAAGTTTCGTCTCTTTTCTCTCTCCTCTCTCCTCTTCTAGGTTTTCTCATTGTCATGGAAGGCTAAGCTCTCATAGCAATTCAAGGTTTCATGATTTTAGTTAGGTTTGAGTTCTTGAAATATTAATTATGAAAATTCTATTATGTCTTTCTTTTCTTTCCAATTCTTGACCTGTTTTCATGATTATGATTTCGTTTGAGATTTTGGATTGTGTTAGGTTAGGATTGAATAATCTCAATCTAATCAAGGTTAGGTAATCAATTGATCACCTAAATTCAACCAATTATGTGCTTGAATCCATGTTAATTAGAGACTGTGATTGTGATCTTAATCTGTATGGACAAATGTTAGATGATTATCTAACGAATCTTGAGTTGATATGAATTTGCACCCTTATGTGAACTGTGATAACAAAACTACATGATTGAATCCTTGGATTGGTGTTACATAATTCTATTTTCAATTCTGTTTTGTTTTATGCATAATTCTATTTTACATATAAACCCCCTCCTTTTTGCATTCAAATTGGTTTCAATTCAACAAGGTTAGACATTGAATGATTGTGTCCTTAAGAAATTCGACCTAGGTTAGTCCTTATACTGTAAATAAAAGGAAAATCTAGTAGTTTTGATAGTGTTTCGATAGTATTATCAAGCTACTAATGAATCTCTTTGTGAAGAGTTTCTTAAGTTGATGCAAAAAGAATTTGAAATGACCATGATAGGAGAACTGAAGTTCTTTCTAGGACTTTAGATCAAGCAAGCAAGTGATGAAATCTACATCCATCAAACAAAGTATGTTAAGGAGTTACTTAAAAAGATTAACCTTGATTTGTAAAAGTATGACCAACCTATGCATCCAACGTTTATCCTAACTTTTAGATGATTTTGATAAAAAGGTAGAACAAACAACATACATAGGTATGTTTTGTTCTCTTTTGTATCTAACTACATCTAGGTCAGATATCATGTTTAGTGTATGCGTGTGTGCATGTTTTCAAGATGATCCCAGAGAATCACATCTCACAACAGTAAAACATAATTTTAGATATCTTAAAGACACTACTAATCCTAGTTTGTGGTTTAAGAAATATGATAAGTACATGTTAAAAGACTATTGTAGTGCTGATTATGCTAGAGACATGATAGGAAGAAAGAGCATTAGTGGAGGTTGTCACTACATTAGAGTCATTCTAGTCTCCTGGGCAAGCAAGAGAGACAACATCATTGCCTTATCCACTATAGAAACAGAATATATATTTGCTACCAGTTGCTGCTCTCAACTTTTCTAGATTAAGCACCAACTTGAAGACTACAACATCTTTGAGAGTAACATTCCTTTACTTTGTGATAATACTACTGCTATAAATCTTTCAAAAAAATCTCATATTGTAGTCTAGAGCAAAACACATAAAAATTAAACATCATTTTTTATAAGAGATTATATTCAGAAAGGGATATTTTATATAAATTTATCAGCATTGATGAAAAACTAGCTAGCATATTTACTAACCTCTTTTTTAAAGATAAGCTCATTCATATATGGGAGCTTCTTGGAATAAAATTTATAAAAGAATGAGGTTTAATGTTTATGTGATTTATGCGTCCAAACCCTTTATGCAGCCATAAGTCTTATATGCATCTAAAGAATTATTTGTTATTAAGTCTCTCTCTTTTCTTTGTTATTGAGTCAGCTTATTGCTTTCAATAAAAGTATTTTGATGGTTGTAACTTTCTAACAACTAAGTTTTTATCGTAAATGCTTTTAATTTTTGAAAAATAGTTTCTATAAAATCTGTTTTCATTTCAAGAATTATTCATCAATAATTCTTGTTGAACCCTTTGTCAAAACTTCTTGCAAAAACCTCTCTTCTCTCTCATGATCTCTCTTTGAAATCTCACCCTACTTTCACCATGGCCTAAAACCTTGACTTTCTCAAAACCTCCACTGAAGACAGGACCGAGAATCTTGAGGATTTAGTAAAGTACAAAGACTACTTCTTCAACATACCTATCCTAGCCAAGATGGGTGGGTCTTGATCTGACAACTGATAACAATGCTTGTGGGATCCTACTTTTTTTCAACCATGAACAAGTTGTTTGTCCAAAACTTATCAGAATTTTGGACCAAGTATGTCATTAATGATACCTTCATCAATGGGAAGGTCCTTGGAGTAGAAGTCATAATTGACATATCGTTCATAGCCATTGCTACATGGTGTGAAAGGATTAGGAAAGTCTATTCTTTTAGTTGGGAAAAAGACTAGAGTGGCGTATTTGTTATTGAGGATGCTCTATTAGGACCAAATGTTGAAGGACCATGTGCTCTAAACAAGATGAATGATAAGGCTATAATCTTCCAACAAACGTTTAACAAAGGGATCATGCACAAGATTGGGTCTAAAGATCACCTCTTTGATATTCATCTATTCACCCTATTTCATATGATGACTAGGCAGAAGTTTCACCTACCCAATCTTCTCCTCTACACATCTCAAGTTAAATGAAAGGAGATGAAGAAGAAGAATATGACTCACTCTGCCTTGCTAACCAAGATTTTCTAGGATCATAAGGTATTTGAAAAATTCTTTTCTTTATCTTTCCAAATAGTGTACTCACCTTCCTTTAGACAATCTCAATTTGGGAAGAATAACATTGCTCCAATAAGGCTAGACACCATCAAACCCATATTGCCATAAGAAGGTGTCAAGTCCTCTTAAGAAGGGTTGGCACAAATGTCCTTGTCATTCAAAAGGCTTGTGTCTAAATACAAGGCTCATTCTATAAGATTCACTAGAGCTTCTGGTAAGAAGCAAAGAAAATTGATTCTTCTAGAATCAGATGCTAAAGAAGAGGTGGTTGTTGAGGCAAGAGAAACTACTATTGCTAAAGAAGAATAAGAAAAAGAAAGCACAAAAGATGATGATGATGATGATTTGATCATACTATTGACCAAAAGGAAACCACCATCAATAAAGCGCCAAGGCACCAAGTTTTCCAACCCCATTGTCTTATTTATTTTCCCCAAAGGAAAGTGTTTCAAGACAATGTCTAATTGTGTTACCAAGAAAACTTTCTAATCTTAACCTTTACCTTTTTCTCTTTCCTCACCTCTATCTACCACTAGCCCTCAAACACAACCATCCAAACCTTCTTTAACACCTACTATAGTTACTCTTTTAGATACTCCTCCACCTCAAATAGTTGAGCCCTTTCTTACACATTTACCCACAAACACCTAATCTATTCTATATTCAATCAAAAAACAAAGTCCAATCCAACACCTAGACACTTCACCTTTAAACACCAATCCTTCTTCACTTGTTCACATCATCGTCCAAACCCTACCTTTGGACACCTGTCATGATGAACTCTCTTCATCTTATCCACATTTATGAAAAGAATGGCTTATTCTTTTCTGATAACACCCTGAACCTGAACCACCTATTCCTAGACCAACCTACTCACTCTTTATATATGTCTATGAACCTATACCCTTACCTTATCCATATTTGGCCACATACCAACCTCCTCCCAATGCATTTCTTCCCCCAAGTTAGTTATCCAACCAGTTTGGCCCTCTATGTGTTGCTTTTCCCTTACAGCACACATAGAGAAAACTTTACCCTCACCTCATCAAACCTAGATCAATTAACAACCATCACCTTGGTGTTTTACCACATGTAATCCTTCGAAAGGTTGTTGGGGATTCCATGTCAAAAAGCCAAAAGCCAGATTCTATCCAAGTGTTGATTTGTCCCAAGGAGCTAAAATTTTAGCATTTGGACGCCTTGACCCTAGGCTTCTTCCCTACTATTGAAGATCACCTTATGAGAAGATTTATCTCTACTAGCTCTGAGCTGAAGGTTTGTCATTTCTCTCCATATTCGCAAGCCATCGACCCGTTACCTTTGTTCTAATTTAGCCTGACAAAATTTGCCTAAGGCTCCTTATCTAGATCTCAATAGCTACAAAGAGGAGAAAACAAAATCCTTAGTTGTGGATTTGCCCTGCAACGAAGAACCCACTCTTTATAGTTGCTATGTTGACTTAAGAGCTTACCTATAAAAGAAGATGATGATAGGTCCTCTTGATGAGGATGAAGCATGCAAGTTATGGAGGTAACATCTTTGGATCCATAGTCATCAAGTCTCAAGTAGTCATCTAATTCTTTAAAAAATTTTGGACACCCTCACAACATCCAAAGGAAACTTCCATATGCTGAAGAAGATTCCAATTCATCACTTTGATGATTATTTATCTATGCCTCTCAACCAGCAAGATCTTGATAAGTATAGGCTATTAGGTCTTGAGAACACCCCCATCGCTACTATTGTAGACACCTTGGGGAATCTCTTTTCTGAACTTGTAGAAGCCCCACCCTTGGGAGAAACAATTCTAATGCTACCAGAACACCATTCTTCTAGTTGTACAGCCCCCTCAACCTGTTTTCCCCTTACTTGCTCGTCCCTCACCTCCTTCCTCACCCTCAAAAGTTGAAGCTCATACTTCCACCATACCTGACCCTATTCCTTTTACCTCTTAACCACTTTTAGATTTGGCCCAACAAGTCCAATTCCAGTAAAGCCTACATTCATCAACATTTTGATAAATTAAAGTCTTAGCTCATGGGAATGCTTTCCCATTTTCTTAGCCCTCGAGCTCTACCACCTTGGCTCAAGGTTGATATATCTCTCTATCTTTCTCTTAGCATAATTTTTGTCATAATAAAAAAGAAGGAGATTATTGGAGAATTTTTTTATATTCATTCAAAACTCTCATATGTTTTTATGATAACAAATATTATGACTAAAGAGTAATGACTAATAGTTTCTGACCGTCCGGCCCATGACTGACCGACCTTGAGAAGACTACATGGCGACCGGTTAAACGACCGATAGACAAAGCGTAGGCCGAGCTATCACAAGACGTACCAGGCAAGTCAAGCTGACGTGACAGAGTGACAGCAGTCAGAAGATAAGAAAGGCGTCGTCGCGTGTCAGAAAAGTAACCTATCAGGAAGATCCTTTTTTCCTGACACAAATCATGTGGGAAAGTGCGCCAAGCAAGTGGGAGGAGGACATACATGCCTATAAATAGAAGAACCAAGGGAGGAAAAGGGAGACCAGTTGAGATCAAAAAGAGAGAGAGAGAGTTCTTAGCAATCGAGAACATTGGCGCCCACCGTGGGGCCGATAAACTTTTACTCCCACCCACAGAAATCTGAGAAATGACTCGAGAAGATAAAACAATGCCTGTCACCAAAAATCAAGCTAGCTCCACCAACGCAGGAGACGAAGACGCATTCCAGAGGTTGCTTCATACTGTAGCTTCGCTGCAAGCTCGTAGTGATGAACAATCTCGTCAGAGCGAGGAGGCCGAGAGAAGATTCAGGTTGGCAGAGGAAAGACACCAGGAAGCTCTCAGAAGGGCCCAGGAGAGAGCAGAAGAACTGTAGCAACAGTTGGAAGCCATTAAGGGAGCTCAGAGAAGAGAGGCGCCCACCTAGCAGGAAACCCCCCAGAGCTTCTGGGGACATCCATTCAGCCAGAAGATTGATGAAATGAGGGTTCCCCCAAATTTCAGAGAAATCATGGTTGAACCTTTTGATGGATCCCAAGACCCCCATGCTCATCTGCAAGCTTTTCAGGCTCAGATGTATATAAGTGGGGGAGACGACAGATTAAGCTGCAAGCTGTTCCTAGGAACGCTAAGAGGCGTAGCCATGCAATGGATGGCAACACTGCCACCCAGGACAATCCAAACGTTCAATGACCTGGCTAATGCCTTCACTTCCCAATTTGCAGCAAACAAGAAAAAGTAACTGGAAGTGGCCGATCTATTTGACATAAGGCAAGCAAGGGAAGAAAGTCTTAAAAGCTATCTGGCCCGGTTCAATACCGCGACGGTACGGGTAAACGATCCCGACCAAAAATTCTTCATCAAGGCTTTCCAGAAGGGTTTAAGAGCAAGCCCGTTCAGTGACTCACTAGCCCTAAAACGGCCAAGCAGTATGGCCGAAATTAGAGCCAGGGCTGAAAAACATATAGAAGTAGAGGAGGACCAAGCCGAGCGGATAGCAGAGGAGCAAACACAAGGCCGAAAAAATGAAGGACGGGTAGCTTTACCAAAGGCTGAAACTTCAAGACGAACGGAGATAGCACACAAAGAAAAACACTTCACTCCATTGAACGAGAAGAGGGCTCAAATACTAAGAGAAATATGCCACACAAGGTTGTTGCGTTTCCCCCCAGCCTCTGATGGAAGAACGATGGGTAACAACCATTCCGACTGGTGCGACTTTCACCGCACATTCCACAGAGGCTTGCTGGACCCTGAAAACTCAAATAGAACGACTCATCCAGGAAGGAAGACTGAGTCAATGAGCACGGGGAGAGGGAAGCAAAGACAGAAGAAGAAGTCGGTCAAGGCAGAACAGTCCAACTTCCCACAAGGGAGTCATTTCAACTATAGTCGGGGGAGCGCAAATACGTTCCCCAAGACGTAACCAACCAAGAAGTGAAGTCCAAGCCATGTTGACAAGAGCAAACGTGACCCCACTAGGAAGGCGGGCGGTAGAGCCGGTCATCACCTTTACAAATAGGGATTGCAAGAGACAAGACACCGGGGGCGATGAGCCTATGGTCATATCAATAACGGCAAAACAGTATAAAATCGAAAGGGTACTGATAGATCAAGGGAGCTCAGCCAACATCCTCTATTGGGTAACGGCCCAAAAACTGGGGATTAGAGATCTAACCAGGTGTGAGGGCGCCCTTTATGGCTTTGCAGGAGAACGCGTTCCCATAATGGGAACGGTCGAAGTAGAAACAACGTTTGGAGACAAGAATGGAGCAAAGACGATACCCGTGACATATACAGTAGTAAACAGCGAAGCCTCCTACAATATCATCATAGGACGGCCGGCCCTAAACAGGTTGGAAGCTGTTGTCTCTACCTACCATCTTTGCATGAAATTCCCAGTCGGTCGAGCTGTTGCCACCATCTGGGCAGACATAACAGCGGCCAAGAAATGTTATGAAGATAGCTTAAGAATAGAGCTAGTTGCCCAGGAAGATGAAATAAACGTCCTGGATATAGACCTCGACCCACGATACTTTTCTGAAGGAAAGGGGGCCCCACCAATAGGAGACCTTAGGGAAGTACAGATCGGGGTCTCGGCCGACCAAAAAACCCACATTGGCACCACATTGGGTGAGAAAGAAGAAGAGCTGCTCATTTCGACCCTACGAAAAAATGCTGACGTTTTCGCATGGACGGCAAGGGATATGCCAAGACTCGATCCACGGTTTATGTGTCACGAACTATCAATTAAACCGGGGTCGAAACCGATAGCACAAAAGAAGAGAAAGTAGGGGGAAGAGAAGAGAAAAGCCATCAAGGATGAAGTGGAGAAACTATTGGCGGCCAGGTTCCGTGAGGAAGTCCAATATCCTACTTGGCTGGCTAACGTGGTTATGGTGAAAAAGGCAAACGGTCGGTGGATGATGTGTACTGATTACACTGATCTCAATAAAGCCTGTCCAAAAGATCCATACCCACTACCAAGCATTGATCGACTAGTGGACGGGGTATTCGGACAGGCCCTCTTAAGCTTTATGGACGCATATTCGGGATACAACCAAATCTGGATGCACCCGAACGACGAAGAGAAAACCGCCTTTATAACGGAAGCAGGGGCTTTCTGTTATAAAGTCATGCCATTCGGGTTGAAGAACGCAGGGGCTACGTACCAACGTCTAATGGATAAAGTTTTTAAAGAGATAATCGGGAAAGATATGGAGGTGTACGTAGATGATATGGTGGTAAAATCATCAAAAACTGAAACACACTTCCACACACTCGAACGGGTATTCTCTATATTGAGGAAAAATCAGTTAAGATTAAACCCGGAAAAGTGCTCCTTTGGAGTCAAAGCAGGAAAATTTTTGGGATTTATGTTAACAGAACGAGGGATTGAGGCCAACCCAGATAAGTGTCAGGCCATAATCAAGATGAGGAGCCCTCAGAACCTTAAAGAGGTCCAACAGCTCATGGGAAAAGTGGCCGCTTTATCCCGTTTTATTCCCCGGTCGGCCGAAACCGCCCTACCGATCTTTGGAGCACTGAAAAAGGGAAGGTTCACATGGACGAGTGAATGCGAAGAAGTTTTCGAACGCTTGAAGGCAACACTGTCAGCACCTCCTATCTTAACACGGCCGACTCTAGGTACCCCTCTTCACCTTTATCTCTCAGCCTCTGAAAGGGCCATTAGTTCTATCTTAATATAGGAACGAGAAGGGGAACAGCGGCCGGTCTATTTCGTAAGCAAAGTCTTGCAAGATCCCGAAACTCGGTACTCAAGGATGGATAAAGTAGCACTGGCTTTAGTGACGACTTCCCGAAGGTTGAGGCCATACTTCCAGAACTTTGAGATAATTGTAAAAATAGATCTACCTATTCGGCAAGTTCTGGGAAAACCTGATCTAGTCGGACGAATGGTAGCTTGGAGCATACAATTATCAGAGTTCGACATAACGTTCGAAAGCCGAGGACATGTCAGAGCCCAAGCCTTGGTAGACTTCCTGGTTGAAATGACACCAGCCGCAGACAAGGACGAGGAGGGAGAATGGTTCCTCTCAGTAGACGGATCATCTAACCATACAGGAAGCGGAGCTGTAGTCATATTGGAAGAACCGGCCGGGGCATTCATTGAACAATCTTTACACTTCGACTTCAAGGCTAGCAACAATCAGGCGGAATACGAAGCACTATTGGCAGGAATAAAATTAGCCAAAGAGGTGGGGGGAAAAACTCACACAGTCAAAAGCGATTCAAAGCTGGTTACCGAACAAGTCAACGGGAACTACCAGGCAAAGGATCCTCAGTTAGCCAAGTATCGCGAACGAGCAGCCTCCATGGCCTCTTTGTTCGACAAATTCACCCTTCTACACGTACCCAGAGAACAAAATGAAAGAGCCGACCTATTAGCTAAGCTTGCCAGCACTCAGAGAAGGGGGCAATAGAAGACGGTCATCCACGAAAAATTAGACTTACCCACCATAGAACAGCCGGAGGTCCTGAACATCAGGAACAAAATCACGTAGATGACACCCATCCTCGACTATCTCCAGGAGAGAACCGGTCCAGAAGACCCAGAAAAGGCGCTGAAAACAGCAAAAGAAGCCGCCAAGTACACTATCTTAGGTCAACAGTTATACAGGAGGGGTTTCTCTTTCCCCCTCCTCAGATGTTTGGACGAAGAGGATTCGTCCTATGTCCTAACAGAAGTGCATGAAGGAATCTGCGGAACCCATATAGGGGGTAGGGCACTGGCAAGCAAAGTAGCCAGGGCCGGGTACTATTGGCCCACTTTAAAAAGGGATTGCATGGACTATGTGAAGAAATGTGACAAGTGCCAAAGATTTGCTGAGGGGCACAAAGCGCCACTAGAAAACTTGCACCATGTAATGTCCCCATGGCCTTTCTTCAAGTGGGGGGTAGACATCTTGGGACCATTTCCTCCGGCCCTAGGGCAAGTAAAGTTCCTGATCGTAGCAGTAGACTACTTCACGAAGTGGGTGGAAGCAAAGCCGGTCACAACAATCACGGCCGAAAGAGTCAAGCGGTTTTATTGGAAAAAAATCATATGCAGGTTTGGCATACCCGCCGAAATAGTCTCTGACAATGGAACGCAGTTCGCTTCAAAGGCTATGGCCGAGTTCTGGTGAAGGGTTAAAAATTAAGCAAGTCTTCACGTCGGTCGAACATCCCCAGTCGAACGGACAAGCTGAGGCGGCCAACAAGATCATCTTGAGAAGGTTGCGGAAAAGGTTGGAAGAAGCAAAGGGAAGATGGGCTGAAGAACTACCCCAAGTCCTATGGTCTTACCACACCACCCCACACTCTACAACAAACGAAACTCCTTTCCGCCTCACGTTTGGAACAGAGGCTATGATTCCAGTAGAGATTGGAGAACCTTCCCCTAGAGCGACCTTATTCGAACCAAGCATGAACGAGGAAGAACTGAGAGCCAACTTAGACTTAATCCAAGAAGTAAGACAGATAGCCCACATCAGAGAATACGCCGTTAAAACAAGAGCAGCACGAAGGTATAATCAGAAGGTAGTTCCAAGAAGATTCAAAGCAGGAGATTTAGTCCTAAAGAAAATTATCATGGCGGCCAACAAAAACAAACTCACACCTCTTTGGGAAGGACCATTCAGAGTAATGAATGAGACAGGGCAAGGGGCTTACAAATTAGAGAACCTAGAAGGAAAGGCACTACCACGAACATGGAATGCCGTTTCCTTACGCATGTATTACAGTTAGAATAAAGAAATATCCCTTTTGCTATGACAAACCATTGCTTCATGTCCGAAATTATAAGCCCGATAACGGTCGGTCATAAAAGACTAGTCCGGGGGCGCGACTCAAAATTATAAGCCCGATAACGGTCGATCATAAAAGACTAGTCCGGGGGCGCGACTCGAAAATTGAAAGCCCGATAACGGTCGGTCATAAAAGACTAGTCCGGGGGCACGACTCGAAATTATAAGTCCGATAACGGTCAGTCATAAAAGACTAGTCCGGGGGCACGACTCGAAATTGTAAGCCCGATAACGGTCAGTCGTAAAAGACTAGTCCGGGGGCGCGACTCGAAATTGAAAGCCCGAAGACGGCCGGTCGGCAGACCAATCCAAGGGCGCGACTCAAAAAAGAATTAATCAAACACCGAAGGGGAAAAGTATCTCAAGGTACGAAATGGCGATCTAAATTTTGTCGAGCATAGTTAACTTTATTTATTACGGTTTACTTAAAGAAGACAATCGAATAAAATTTTAGGCGAACCACAATCCGCTTACGTAAAAGAAATGGCCAATTGCAATTAAAGATAAAATAAGACAAGTCTTCTTCATTCAAAGATCAAGGCATACACGTTTACGGAACATCAACTATTTGGCCATTTACAATTTCCTTATACGGATCGGTTCCTGAAAGATCCAGATCCGGATGAATTATCTTGGTTTGTGCAAGAGCATGTTGAAACCATACTCATACTGCTTCACCATGGCCGCATTCCGATGAGCAAGAGTTGCATCTTTAACCTTCAGCTCCTCTTCCTGTGATGCCGCCTTGGACTGAAGAATGGCCATGTCAGATTCCAAAGAAGATATCTTCGTTTTTGCACCTTCAGCTTCGGCCACCAGGACGCCCTCCTTAGCAACCCACTCTTCTCGGTCACGAGCATGTTGATTGGAAGAACGTTGCAACTCCTCCTGAAGAGCCACCACAGATTCCTTAAGAAAACCAGGTTTGTTTTCATACTCAATGCGAGTTTGATCCCAGACTTGTCTCTCTTCATTGACCTGAGCCAGACGGTCGGCCATTGGACCAAACTCCACTTTGGCTGCCCAGGCAAGAATGGCGGTGCAACCAGCCAAGCGTTGGATGGTATCCAAAGTCCCTGAAATCCCCAACCGCCCGACTAAGGAACCTTCAGCAGGATTCAGCACATTCTGATCAACGGCTTCAGTTATGAACTTGGACCTAGACCACACAGAGTGAGATGGTTGGCCCAGTTCACTTTCAGAGTCAGCTTCATCGGAACGAGGACGTTTCTCAGGTCTTCTAGCAACCTCTTCCTCAGCTATTTGCTCGTCGGCTGACCAGGCTACCATCGCCTCAGAACGCACCGAGCGAGGAGAAAGATCAGCAGGAACCTCTTGAAGGGGCACAGCGGCTTGAGGAATCTCAGCGGCAGCACTTACCCCTTTATCAGTGGCCGAAGACATGTTTTTCTTCAAGTCCTTCAACAACTTCACTGAAAAACCTACAAGGAACCAAGGCAATCGTTAGGAAAATTAAAACCGACCAGGAATTTTAGCAAGAAAGGAGAGGCCAACCTGATCCTCTGATGAGCTCAGAGCAAAAGAGGCGCGGGAGTGTCTCGAGCCTGGAAATGAACTTGTCTTCCCATTTCTCCAAGTCCTTTTGGACTACCGTTATGGACACGGCCGGTTGCGAGGTCCAGTAGAAAGGGAAAAGAGGCGCCCCCGACGAGCCAAACATGAGACTCGGACCTTATTTGCCCGGGCAAACTTTGAAAAACTTATCTTTGAAAATCTTGAAGCTCTCCAGAAAGGGCTTCAGAAGCTTTCGGTTAGGACGGCTGCTCAGGGACATCCATCCTACCTTAGGAGCTTTCTTAACTCGGAAGAACCAGAAGAAGACCCCCAAAGACGGAGCCTGCCCAAGATCTTCACACAATAATTCAAAGGCTCTAACGAAGGCCCAACTGTTGGGATGAAGTTGGGAAGGGGCTACATTGAGAGCCCTGAGGACCGACTGCTCAAAGGAAGTGAAAGGGAGCTTTAAGCCCAACTTAGAGAAAACCGACTCATAAGCATAGAAGAAGGGGGCCTCCTCGGAAGACGTCCGGTTGTTGACAGACTCGTCTAGCTGGCAATGACGAAGCCGCACTCGCCAGGGACCAGGACAGAGGTGTTTCTTCATCAAGCCCAAACGAAGGCTGCCTTGCGTGTATTGGGAGTGGGTTTCCTTTACCTCGTCGTCAACCCACGAGAAGGGATCTTCAGAGACGTCGTCCTTAGTATTATCTCTGTACCATATCTCGAAGGGAAAAATCTCCCCAGAGCTTGGCTAGCTCAGGATACCATCCGAGGACGAAGAGTCGGCCCTCGAAGCGACTCTAGAGGAGGACCGGTTTTCCTGAGAAAAACCAGCTACACCTGGGGAAGGGCCTCCTGTGAAAAGAGGAAGGTAGGGTCAGTTTTAGACCCAACCAAGAGAAAAGGGAGAAAAGGGGGGGAGAAACCCTTGACGAGGGACTTTGAGGGGAAAGGGGGAAAGCAGAAGAATACAAGAAACAGTAAATGAAAGAAGGGGGAAAAGGAGCTTACTGATATCAGCATCCATGGCGCCTGAAGAGGAATGATTGAATAGCAACAGAAGCTTGAAAAGAGAATGGAGAAATCGCAGAACCAGAGCGAAAGGAAGAGGAAAATAAGGAGAATAGCATGCACTGGCGAGGAAGTAAAGGTATAAAAACTGAAGGATTAAAAGCGCATTTAATGACAAATCAATCATTAAAGCTTTGGGAAGAGAAAACGGCGCCCAATTAATGACCCTTCAGTGGAGGAAGCGCGAAAACACATAATTCAAAATGTTTTAGACCAACTATTCGAAAGCCGGAACGATTCAGCTTCTAGCGGTCAATTACGAAGACGCGCGGTCACGGCCGTCGAAGTTAAGTTTTGAGTTAGAAATCAAAAACTTAAGGGGCTGTGTACCGTCCGGCCATGACCGACCGACCCTGAGAAGACTACATGGCGACCGGTTAAACGACCGACGGACAAAGCGTAGGCCGAGCTATCACGAGACGTACCAGGGAAGTCAAGCTAACGTGACAGAGTGACAGTAGTCAGAAGATAAGAAAGACGCCGTCGCGTGTCAGAAAAGTAACCTATCAAGAAGATCCTTTTTTCCTGACACAGATCATGTGGGAAAGCGCGCCAAGCAAGTGGGAGGAGGACATACATGCCTATAAATAGAAGAACCAAGGGAGGAAAAGGGAGACCAGTTGAGATCAAAAAGAGAGAGAGAGTTCTTAGCAATCGAGAACAGATTCTATGAGTATTCAGCATTTCAAGAGTACAACAATTCATCATAACCTTTATGTTAGAGATTGCATCCAAAAGAACTAGAACTTGTCTTTGACAAGATAACCATCAGCATCCAAAAAAACTTATCATCCATAGAAGGACCCCATCTAAAATTAACTAAGTTATCTCTCCTTATATGGTACATATCATTTATGTGCCTAGTATATATTGTAACTTGGTTTTTATCTTATTCTTATTTCCCATATCATATATATCTTAGAACATGTGCTCAAGAAAGTTTTTAAATATTCATATATATCTATATGTTATTCTTTGTCGTGCTTTGTTTTTCATAAAGGAAAAGTTTTCCTTATCAAACTCTTAAGAAACAAGTCAACCTTAATAAAAGAGTGTTTTGATCAAGTTTCTACATTCTAAGGAACAAGCATAATTATCTTCTGCATATCAGTCAAAGGAATAGTGTATAAGGAAAGAGAAAAACAACTTTTCTACTGCACCTTTTTTCTCTATTCTCAAAAGAAGACAAAGTCTTTACTATAGTTCTATAAAAGTTCATCTATGGCATTTAATGCATAGATGTTTCTCTCTCTCCATGTAAAATAATATCTCTTCTCTACTTCCTTATACATCCTTTCAAGGAAGAATATATATAATGAGTGAACATACATACAAGTGTTTGTGTTGCTTTAGACGACATCTTAGAAAGTTCTTGTAAAAGTTTTCTAAGTATAAAAGCTCTTATCTAATCTCGTTATTGCTTTACTAAGCAAAGTTAAGTTTTGTTTTGTAACTTCCATAAGCTCACCTATTAAGTTATCCTTTGTAAAACTCTTTGTTTTCATGATAGCCTAAAGAGATTAAGTGTTAAAAAAATACTTGGGTTTGCTTGTAATTAGGTAAAGTACAAGTGTTGTATAACTTGGAGAGGTTTTAAGTATACTTGGTTGTAAAATCAATTTGACTTAATAGTTAAAGCATTCAAATTAAAGGGACTAAATGCAACTCTTTTTGAAGAATGAACTAGGATAAAACATGTGTTATCTTCTCTCCCTTATCTCTATTTTGCTCTACACATTTTGAACAATCTCTTTGGACACCTTCTGTGAACTGATATTCATTACGTTTTCAAAAAGTTCTTTAAAAATCACACACACAATTCAATTCCCTCCCCCTTCTTGTGTAGTTTCCTATTTCCTTCAAATCTCACTTCCCCCTTACATGGAAAAGCATAAAACAACCTTGTGCTTCTCATGACTTTCTTTCTTGTTTTTCTAAAACTTCCTCAAAAGGTTCTCCTCCTTATAATTAAGAATTATAAATATTTACTTTTAAAAAAAAAATTGAAAGAGTCAAATGTTTGACTTAAATATATTTTTTTATATTTTACTGTGATTTATATATTTTAATATGCTTTTATGACATTTATGCTCAAAAAATTATTGAAACTAATTTTCAAAGGTAATATAAAATATTAACAAAAATTACAATAAAATAATCAAAAATGTATTTTAATTTGAATATAAATATGAAATTTTATCATGGAACATACCAAGAAGTAGTAATTTATGTAACGAAGATTCCGTTTGTCAAATTTTTCTTTCCCGTTAAATCGTTTACCTTTATGTTTTTGTAAAAATTTAATATTTTTTTATGGAGGCTTTTATAATAAATTTAGATTTAGATTTATACTATATCATTATGACTTATGTATATTCTTTTTGAGTTTACATAAAAAGTAAAGATTAAAAGAAAAAAAAAATAAAAGTTGAAGCATTGATTAACTTTTGCCATGCATATAAAGTCAATAATTTGTACCAATATAATGCTCCTCAATGGGAGCTTCTCTCTCTCTCTCTCTCTCTAGAGGTACTCCCTTGTATACAAATGGCAAAGAAGAATGGTGTGAAAAGGTTTAGGACAATTTCAAATGACACTCTATTTGTGGTTATGTGTTCTGTGGTTATGTGTTCTGTGGTCAGTGACATCTCCACTGTACCATGTGCAAGGCAATGATTGTGATTTTTATCAGGGAAACTGGGTTCTTGATGACTCCTACCCTCTCTATGCTGCCTCAAGAGATTGTCCCTTCATAGCACAGGGATTTAATTGCCTCAGAAATGGTAGACCTGATCTGCAATACCTCAAGTATAGATGGAAGCCCTCTGATTGTGATCTTCCAAGGTAATGTTTCCACTTTTCTTAATTTTAGATTTCATTTTGTATATATATATATTTCTTGAACTCGAAGTATCTTCGGCCGTCGAGAGTCAAAAAATAATTTTTGAGATACTCAGATTCATTTAAGGTATTGTTCTCTCAACAGGTACTCTTTCATGAATACAAATTTGATTATCAAACATCTTATTTTATATATATACATATATAAATGACATGATTATTTGCCAATTATACCATTCTATATTGATTTATTTTGTATATATTTCATCACTTAGGCATTTTATTATTTTTTCTTTCAAATGGAAACTTTCATATATTGAATTTTCTTTCTTTTATGTTTTTTTAGTTATTGGTTCCTTGACAAGTGATGTTAGTAAACAGGTTTGATGGGGTGAATTTCTTGGAGAGATTGAGAGGGAAGAAGATAATGTTTGTGGGGGACTCCATAAGCAACAACATGTGGCAATCACTTGCTTGTTTGCTTCACATTGCCGTCCCACGATCAATCTACGCCTTAACAACTCCAACAAAGCATCTTTCTGTGTTCTCATTTCCTGTAGTTTTCTTCATTCCCGATTTAATTATAGGTTTATTGCTTGATTGGTCAGAGTATTAATAACTGTGTCCAATTATTTGGGTTGCAGGAATATGACACTTCAATAATGTGGTTGAAAAATGGGTTCCTAGTGGATGTAGTTCATAACAAAGAAAAAGGCAGAATTGTGAAACTGGATTCCATTAAATATGGGCACAAGTGGAACGGAGTCGATGTATTGATTTTCAATACCTACCATTGGTGGACCCACTCAAGAGAGTCTGAAACGTACTGAAGTGTTTTTACCTATAGTTTTTGCATGTTTTGGATGCAGGGTGTTATTTATTAGAAATGTTAGGAAAGTGACTAATAACGTATTCATGTCAATGAATGTTTAACAGATGGGTTCAATTTCAAGTAGGCAATGAGATAATAAAAGACATGGATCCCATGGAAGCTTACAAGATTGGATTAACAACTTGGTCTAAATGGATTGACACTAACATTGATCCCTCAAAGACTAAAGTTCTCTTCCAAGGAATTGCTGCGTCCCATTCCGAGTAAGTTAATTGCTCATTCCTCCTATTAACATTCACGTAAAAACTCAGGTAATAAGTTCCTTCAGTCTCTCATGATAATTAATAATATGATCAAAATAAAAAATATATAAATAAAAAATAATTTTTATCTCTTGAAATAACTTTTGAGATTAAGATAAATTTTAATTCAAATCTTAAAATATATTAAATTTCATACTAACGATTGTTGTTGGTTTTATTAGATCGTCTGTTATTGAGTCATCATTGAATCATTTATAAATGTTTAATTCTATAAACTTTATGCTAGAAATGTCTAATCATGCTCATTACACAAGAAATATATGTTAAAAATTTCATATCAATAAGTGATACGATCAAAATAGAATATACAAATAAAGAACAATTCTCACCTTTTAAACTAGCTTTTGGAATTAAATTAATCCAAAATTCAAATCATTCTCAAAAAAAAAATACTTTTCTGTTTCTCTTCATTAATATTATGAAATGACTTACTTTTGATTCTTGTTATTGATACAAGTTCACATGACTGTTGGAGTACTGTCATGTCAACTTGACAATATGAATTATTAGCATTTTTTAGTTCATGAATGAGTTGCAATTCTATTTTCTTTCTAGAAATCCTCTCCTGACATTTTTTAGTTCATGAATGAGTTGCAATTCTATTTTCTTTCTAGAAATCCTCTCCTGATGAAAACAGATTATTGTTATTGTTATTGTTATTGTTTATTGTTATTGTTATTGTTATTGTTATTGTTATTGTTATTGTTATTGTTATTGTTATTGTTATTGTTATTGTTATTGTTATTGTTATTGTTATTGTTATTGTTATTGTTATTGTTATTGTTATTGTTATTGTTATTGTTATTGTTATTGTTATTGTTATTGTTATTGTTATTGTTATTGTTATTGTTATTGTTATTGTTATTGTTATTGTTATTGTTATTGTTATTGTTATTGTTATTGTTATTGTTATTGTTATTGTTATTGTTATTATTGTTATTGTTATTGTTATTGTTATTGTTATTGTTATTGTTATTGTTATTGTTATTGTTATTGTTATTGTTATTGTTATTGTTATTGTTATTGTTATTGTTATTGTTATTGTTATTGTTATTGTTATTGTTATTGTTATTGTTATTGTTATTGTTATTGTTATTGTTATTGTTATTGTTATTGTTATTGTTATTGTTATTGTTATTATTATTGTTATTGTTATTGTTATTGTTATTGTTATTGTTATTGTTATTGTTATTGTTATTGTTATTGTTATTGTTATTGTTATTATTATTGTTATTGTTATTGTTATTGTTATTGTTATTGTTATTGTTATTGTTATTGTTATTGTTATTGTTATTGTTATTGTTATTGTTATTGTTATTGTTATTGTTATTGTTATTGTTATTGTTATTGTTATTGTTATTGTTATTGTTATTGTTATTGTTATTGTTATTGTTATTGTTATTGTTATTGTTATTGTTATTGTTATTGTTATTGTTATTGTTATTGTTATTGTTATTGTTATTGTTATTGTTATTGTTATTGTTATTGTTATTGTTATTGTTATTGTTATTGTTATTGTTATTGTTATTGTTATTGTTATTGTTATTGTTATTGTTATTGTTATTGTTATTGTTATTGTTATTGTTATTGTTATTGTTATTGTTATTGTTATTGTTATTGTTATTGTTATTGTTATTGTTATTGTTATTGTTATTGTTATTGTTATTGTTATTGTTATTGTTATTGTTATTGTTATTGTTTATTGTTATTGTTATTGTTATTGTTATTGTTATTGTTATTGTTATTGTTATTGTTATTATTGTTATTGTTATTGTTATTGTTATTGTTATTGTTATTGTTATTGTTATTGTTATTGTTATTGTTATTGTTATTGTTATTGTTATTGTTATTGTTATTGTTATTGTTATTGTTATTGTTATTGTATTGTTATTGTTATTTGTTATTGTTATTGTTATTGTTATTGTTATTGTTATTGTTATTGTTATTGTTATTGTTATTGTTATTATTGTTATTGTTATTGTTATTGTTATTGTTATTGTTATTGTTATTGTTATTGTTATTGTTATTGTTATTGTTATTGTTATTGTTATTGTTATTGTTATTGTTATTGTTATTGTTATTGTTATTGTTATTGTTATTGTTATTGTTATTGTTATTGTTATTATTGTTATTGTTATTGTTATTGTTATTGTTATTGTTATTGTTATTGTTGTTATTGTTATTGTTATTGTTATTGTTATTGTTATTGTTATTGTTATTGTTATTGTTATTGTTATTGTTATTGTTATTGTTATTTATTGTTATTGTTATTATTGTTATTGTTATTGTTATTGTTATTGTTATTGTATTGTTGTTATTATTATTATTGTTATTGTTATTGTTATTGTTATTGTTATTGTTATTGTTATTGTTATTGTTATTGTTATTGTTATTGTTATTGTTATTGTTATTGTTATTGTTATTGTTATTGTTATTGTTATTGTTATTGTTATTGTTATTGTTATTGTTATTGTTATTGTTATTGTTATTGTTATTGTTATTGTTATTGTTATTGTTATTATTATTATTATTATTGGTAAATAGATATTATTAGTTTATCAGGAGGAAAATGAGAACGGGTGTAGAAAAACACTAATTTATATGTCAAGCCATCTTGAGTGATGCAGTGTACCACCACATATACCATACCTCACTTGTTGTTTTGTATACTAGGAATCTTTGAGATTTATTAGTTAAAGCAGAGTTTCATTAGTAAATTTCTGTATTTTCAGTTTGATTTTTAAAAACCTTCATAAAATCAATCATAAGTGATTAAAAATATACTAAATTAACAAACCAAGTGCCAGCTAAACGTTTATGTACACTTATTTGTCTAACCATCCAAACTCTGCATGAATTTAGCAATTTCCTGAGCAGAGAGTCAAAGAAACGCAAATAATGCAGCATTATATTGAGTCTAAAATCATGGAATTAGCTCCTCTTAAGCAAGGGTAAAGTGAAGAATCAGTGAGTGATATAACATCACATATACGATTTATTATGTCTATTTATGCAATACAATTGTTGATTTACTCTCGAAAGTGAGTTGTTGACTTTAGAAGAGCCGAATCGAAAATAAATCATAATGCTTAGAATCACCAAAAAGTTAATTTATTGTGGTTAATAATGTTGATTAAAAATTTCTAATCAAGGACTCATCTTTTGTCCTGAATTTTGAAGGGGAGAGGGGTGTCTCAATCAAGCTCACCCAGAGCAAGGACCACAGCCACCTTATCCTGGTGTAGAAATTGTGAAGAACGTTTTGAGCAGCATGTCATGTCCTGTTCATTTGCTTGACATTACTTTCTTGACACAGCTGAGGATAGATGGGCACCCTTCCATATACACAGGCAAAGGCACTTCTTATGTGGATTGCAGTCACTGGTGCCTAGCTGGTGCTCCTGATTCTTGGAATGAAATCCTGTATGCTGCCTTGTTTGGACATTAATATTTTCATCATTTATATTTTCTAATTTATGTTTTCTTAGCAAATAGGACTCCCATGAATTTGGATGGTACTCTCTCCTCTTTTCTATATGTTGCTTTAGGAGAATTTTTTTATTCTTATGTATCTAGTATTTTAAAAGTTTAAAATAACATTGATTATTATTTTTTAGTTAAACATTATCTTTATTTATTTTCTAATTTAATTTTTTATACATTTATCAAGAAAGAGAGATAAGTAATTTATATGCAATTAGAGGACTAATCTGAAGAAACTGCTTTGGAGTTAAAGAAAGTAATGGAATTAGAGGAAACTAAAAACTTCATAATAAAAGAGAGTGATCTACCAGCTTCCTTCAAACTCTCCCACAGCAACTGCAAATTTTTGTCGTTCTGATCCATCTAATACAATCTGCAAACATGAATTTAGCTAAAAGCTCTTTCCAGATATACGAGCAAAGAACAATATGAAAATATTATGTAATTATTATGTATTCATAGCTTCATTGTCAGGCAGAGTAATATATCCCAAACATTAGTTATTTTGGCAAACCGGTACAGTGTTAAACAAAAGATTCAACATGGTTAAAATTCTTGTTTTATACATGTTTAATATACTTTAAATTAGACCTGTAACCTGTTACTGTCTGGACATGCATCCTATCTACATTAACTCCTCTATAATGTAATATATTAGCAGTTCACTTATTATTAAAATTTATATTACTTGACAAACTCCAATTATATCCTGAGAATTTGATTTTTAATCCTGTCTAATGGCGTCGTACAATCTATGTAGCCAATCTCATCCTCACCTAGTGAGATAAGACTTTTGTTGTTGTATATTACTCGACAATGTCCACACCATGAGAAGAGTGCATCACCTTGTTGGGATTCAACAACACAAGTAAAAACATTAGTGAGCAGGAACTCTCAGAATTTTACTGATTGCACTTGCACTTGCACCTATTCATATCTTTGACAACCCCTGCATAATGAAAGGTAAATTATAGTAAAATGCATAAAAGAAAAAAGAACCAAACATCATGGATACCAGGAGCTAAGACTTGACCACCCCAAATAAGCATTTCATAGGTATTCTAATACAAATAAAATGCATTCTGCCAGGTCAACATTGAAACACAAAAACAGGAATAAGCATTGCGTAGGTGTAAAAAATGTTTTAGAGATTACTTACTCTTTCAAAAACTTCAGGAGAAAAAGAATGACAATTGAATTTTGAAAGTTATAGCATTCATATATATTATAATCATTCAATTTTCTGATAAAAAATAAACTACATTAATTACATTTTAGGGCATGAAAAATGACAGTGGACTAAGATTAGTTTCACAAAGGCTAATTTTGTTGTTCAACATTGCGCTTTAAGAGGATACTCAAAGTTAGCTCACAAAAGAAAGAAACCACTTTGAATTAATACAAAGGTATGATACAAAAACTATAATCTTACAGATTTAACCTGCAGATTTCTTTGATTCAGGTTCAACAGTTTCATTATCTGTTCATTGTATATCGGCAAAGAAAAACAAGTTTTGTGTCAAAAGGACTAAAATAACAAGGTTAAGCAGGTCAGGAAATGGAATGAAATTATTCAGAGCCATTCAACCTCAAGAAAAGAGGGGGTGGATGACATTAATACTCGAGGTGTTACTCAGAATGTTTATTTTGCCCATGCCAGAAATACAACAGCAAACATCATAAATCACTGTATATAAACTTTGAAAATTTGACAAGGAATAAAATTCAATACTTACTTCATTTATTAGGGAAAAATAGCTAGCTTCTCAAAGACATCCAGTTTAAGGCATTGTTGATCATTTGTTATATTTCTTCCAACAAAAATTTGGCAGGACCCACATCATATTCATCTTTTCATTCCCTATCTAATGAGTTTGAAAATTATACAATCATTATTGGGCTGGAAACTAAGAGGCCCAAGGTGTGGAGGGTTAACAGTAGGAGAAAGGAGAGCAAGGAAAAGACAGAGATTGTTAAACATGTGGGATGAGCTGGCAGTTTGTTACGTCTGTTAGAGGAAATGAATTGCGGGAATATTCAGGGATTTGGGCAGTGATAAAAGGAAGGAAAAAATAGGAGAGGGAGGAAAATTAGTCGGTTAGAGCCTTAGAGGTGGACAGAGAACTTTTGTCTGACGAGCCATAGGCTCTGGGGCCTGGGCATTGTATGCATTTATCCTAATATCAATATATACACATTCTGTTCTTGAGTATCTAGATATTTGTTTGTGTAATTTTCTGGTTTCCTAACACAACTAATAGTAATGCTGCAGCAACACCGACATGCTGAGGAAAATGGGAAGAAACCTGTTGATAAGCAAATACTGAATTAAACACCAAACAACTACAGTTGGAAAATAGGATCAGAAGGTGCATTAAACACTAAAAATCAAGTAATTTGAATGAGATAAAGAATAAGTTCAACTGAAATCATGCCTGAGTTGCCTTCATGTCAGACAAGAAATAAAATGTCAAACTCTGGCCTTTAATCAATAAAGGAATCAACAATTTGAAGGTGTAAATCTGGTGGTTACCCTGGCATGATGATCACAGTTTTAGGGCAACATCTACGTTCATACATATTAACCAACATCTTCCATCATTCTTCCCTTTTCCTTAAATTTCTCCTACATGAATCCAGTGTAAATATAGGGAAATAATAATGAACCTCAAGTTAATTGGATATTTGACTTCTAAGAAATTATCCCATCACTGTGTGTTTCAATCGACATACCCACTTTACTCATGAAAAGTTGCAGTAGTAAAGAAAAAGAATCTATGTATCTTGTGAAACTGAAAGAATGACCCATCTTGATGATATTACCAATAATCACCGCAGGAACATGATCCATCTTTAAAATGGTGAAATCTATTAATATCTCTGACAATAATTTCCCTTGAAACAATTTTACATACAAAATTGAAAAAGGTGTGGCAGTCAACACAAATTCGTAGATTCTTCTTCACCCTTAGAGGGGGCCCGGGTGGCATAGCAATTAATCCAAAGGCTACAGCAAGTTTCTCACTATGGTGATATAAGAGCTGCTCCTTTTCCCTTTTGTTCACATTATGTATATCAATCTCTACAATGGGACTATATCCAGCTTTTCTTAGAAGCTCACCCAACTGATCCAATTTAGCATATATTTCATCACTTCTAGAATGACTTCTATCTCCAACAATGAAAGTGTATATCTTGTCTTTGATCTCAATCCAACTCATTCCAGGCTCCTTCTTCACCTTGCTGTTTTTCATAAGCTTTCTAACCTTAGCAACATTTTCCCACATCCCTGCAGAGGCATAGATGTTTGCAAGGAGAACATGTGTACCAGATTTCTCTGGCTCAAGATCAAAAAGCATTTCTGCAGCTTTCTGACCAAGTTCTATATTTTTATGGATTCTCGGGCTCCAAGAAGTGCACCCCAAACTGAGCCATCAGCCTCAAACGGAATGGAGTTTACAAGTTCCACCGCTTCATTTAATTTCCCAGATCGTCCAAGGAGATCAATCATGCAAGCATAATGCTCTTGTGTGGGTTTAATCCCAAACATTTCCTCCATTTTTTCAAAATATTTTTTTCCCTCATTTACCAAACCAGCGTGATTGCATGCACATAGAACACTAACTAAAGTAATATGGTTGGGTGGCACACCATCTCTAAGCATTTCATTGAACAACTTAAGAGCCTCTTTACCATGGCCGTGCTGAGCATATCCTCCAATCATTGCAGACCATGAGACTATTCCTCTGTTAGGTATCTCAGAAAAGGCACAATCAGCATCCTCTATGCTTCCACATTTTGCATACATATTAACCAGAGAATTGCTGGCAAAAATATCACACATAAATCCAAACTTGATGGCATGGACATGTAATTGTTTCCCTTGCTCATATGCAGACAAATTAGCACAAGCATTTAAAAGAGAACTGCAAATAAATGGATCTGGCTGGATATCTGCATCTTGCATTTGTAAATATAGCTTTAAAGCCTCCTCCCCATCCCCATATTGAGAATATGCTGTTATCATGGATGTGTAAGCCACCAAATCTTCCCAAGTGCGCTCTTCAAATATTTTTAAAGCTTCATCTATATGGTTACATTTTCCATACGTGTCAAGAAGACTGTTTATAACATAGAAATCTGAATAAATTCCAGATTTGATGGAAATTGTATGAATCTGCTTACACACCTTAATTGCCTGCAAGCTGGCCACAGATTTGAGAACCGTTGACAATGTAGTTTGGTTGAAATCTATATCTTCACTAAACATTTTGGAAAAAAGTGAGACTGCTTCTAAGTCATCACTACACTGTGAGTAACCCGAGATCAAAGCATTCCATACAATAATGTCTTTTTTTGGCATCAAATCATAAGCTCTTCTTGCATCATCCATCATTTCACACTTGGAATACATATCTACTAGTCCAACAGCAGCAAACAAATCTGAATTGCTATCCATCTTTATCAAACTAGAATGTAACTGTCTACCTAACTCCTTGAACCCCATTGCAGCGCAGGCCTTTAAAGCACTTGACAATGTAAACATATTGGGACAAGTTCCTGAGCTTTTCATCTCATCCAACAGCATCAAAGCCCAATCATTACGCTCATGAAGGACACAACCAGCAATAACTGCATTCCACGAAACAACATCGGGCCGTGCAATTTTCTGAAAAACAGCAACCGCATTTTCAATCTCCCCCGCTTTAGAATACATGTCAACCAAAGCATTAGCAGAAAACTGATCCAAATCAAGCCCCATCTTTAGCATAAGCCCATGAATCGTTCTTCCAAGACCGCCATCCTGCAACCCTGCACAGGCATTCAATATGATGGAAATGCTGAACTCATTAGGCCTTATTCCACTCCTCACCATTTCCTTAAACAAATCCACAGCCTCACCACACAACTCACTTTGCACATAACAAGAGAACAAGGCATTCCAGGAAACAACACTTCGCTCCACAATTCCACCAAACAGCCTCCTAGAATCATCTAGCAGCCCGCACTTGGCATACATAACAACCAAAGTGTTAGCAACAAACCCATCAGACTCGAACCCAGTGACCACTGCCATCCCATGAATCTTCCTCCCCATGCTCAAATCCCTCTTCAATGAACATGCCTTAAGCACACTGGGGAAGGTAAACTCATTGCACTTAACACCCAACAAGCACATCTCCTTAAACACCAACAATGCCTCCTCCACAAACCCATTTTGCACATACCCAGATAGCAAAGAAGACCAAGAAACCACATCCGGTTCAGAACTTGCATCAACCAGCTTACGGGCATACCCAAAATGACAACACTTAGAATACAGAGTTACCAAGTGGTTCCTGAGACTTGGGTCGCGGGAAAATCCAAACTTGATCAAGTGGGCATGAAGTTCCATACCTGAATTTAGGGACTTGGAAGCAACACATTGTGATAAGAGCTTGGAATAGGATATGGGGGGTTTTGTGAGGCTTTGTGAGCTTAAAACAAGGGTGGATTGTGAATCTTTTACTGTGGCATGGGAAGCGGTTCGTATAGTGGGGGGTTTGAATGGAAGGTAGAGACGTTGGAGAGTACTATGTGGGAGGAAATTGATGTACCAAAACCTTGGAGATGTTTTGTTTATTGACAACATGCTATTGCTATTGCACTTTGTTCCTCACCCTCAAGTCTAATAAAACCCAAAGACCGAAACTCTCATTTTGGCTTAATTTTTTATAATAGTGTAATGAAATTAGTTATTTTGTGAAAAAATTAATTCAAACCCATATTTAACTGCAATTAATTTTTTTCCAGTTATATTCTATATTATAAAGATTAGTGAGGATATTTAGAAGAATCTACAACAATTATAAAATATTTTTATAAGTTTTTTATATAGTTTATCAAAATAATTTATGTGAATTTTATAAAAAGATTCATTTTGGCCAATACAGTGTGTGTATTTTTTTATTTTTTAAATTAAATATTTTATTTTTTTATTTATTCATTCAAAATTAATATAAATATTAACTTCTACACAAAATAAATTATAATTATTCATTTTTAGTAAAAAAAATTATTTTTATATACTTTTCTTTTTTATTATAAAATGTTACTTAATTAAATAAATTTATATTTTTACATGTTGGTAGTAATTTCTTTTATCCAATACTAGTAATTTGTTATATATTTCATTCTAGAATAGTGTATAGTAGTTAAATTTTTATAATGATTAACTATTTGTATATATTTACATTTATTTATTTATGTGAATAATAATTTTTTAAACTTATATCATGATTTTAATATATATATATATATATATATATATATATATATATATATATATATATATATAATTTTTAATTTTAGTTTTAATATCTTCATTTATATTTTAGTCCTATTTTGATTATTAAATATTTTAACTTATAAAATTGTTGATAGGTGCATGGTGAAATTATGTGTCACATATTTTTTTGATTTATCATGTTTAAATTTTTATTTTTTAAAAACTAAAAATAGATAAATGGTGACTAGTAATTTTATTTTAAATATTTTTTTTATACATATAATGTTAATATAATAATAATTTAATTAGTTTTTAAATTTTTAATTTATTTTTTATCATAATTTGATTTTTTCTTTTAATTTTAAAATAATATAATATCTTATAAGTACTTATAAGTACTTCTTATAAGTACTTATAAGTACTTATATAGTAATGCATCAATACACTTTAAAATTATGTAAATGCTTGTCAACATATATATCAAAATGTAAAGAACTTATTAAATTTTAAGCACTTATCATATAATAAAAACTTATTAAATAAGATCTTAATTAAATTTTTTTTTTCCAAACAAGTCATTTATAAAAATGTTTTTGAAGGGGAGCAAAAATCATATTAAAAAGGGGTTTTGAAGTAAACAAGATACCCACAAAGAGAAGAGTTTAATTGTTTGTGTGATTTTTAGTCTTTTTAAAAGGTTTTTCACAAGATAAATAAGTTCAAAACAAAAGTTAAAAGTTAAGCGTCCAAAAAGGTGATAATAAGGAAGGGGATAGAAAGATCAAGAATAATATTTATCCTTATTTACTCAACAACTTAGACTCGTTCAATTCTTTCAAGGATTTTTCCACTAAATCCAACTAACTCACAATAAGTATTCCTCAAGCTCTTTGGACTTTACAACCACTTATAATTTATAGATCAAGTTATAGGTAAACAAAGTATTCTTTAATACTAAGTTTCTTTAGACTTTTACAAATATATAAGAGTTTTTACAAGGTAACTCACTATACGAGCATAAAACATTTAAAACAAAGCTTTTAACTTTGTTAAAATAAAACAAATATATAATGAAGGTCAGAACATGAAATCAATGCTCTATAACAGTTTTTTTTAGAGCGTCCAAAAATAAGTTCATATATGAATATTATTGATGGTTTTTTGTCAACCTTCTTTTGTTTGTATAAGTTTTGATATATATCTATTGATCAACAAAAGATAAGGTATAAGACAATTTTGTTTATGAACACCTTTTAAAACTTACTTTTTATTGACACTTTTTATAACATTTCCTGCACAGATGCTTTTTATAACCATATGTCTGAATGTCTTTTCAAATATAAACAATACTTACGAATGTTTTAAATGACTTGTGTACTGAATAAAAATTATATGGGCACGACAAAATATTAGTCATCATATTTTATCATCAAAACATATAAGGAATAAATGCTTTAAACTAAACAAAAAGTTTAGAAAAACTCTCCCCCTTCACTCCCCTCCAATTAAACAAATTCTAAGATAAAGCTTAGGAATAGTGATATCAAGGTACAAGTGCGGTGGGAAATTTGATCCTTCTTTGGGTCTATAGCCTTTTTGTTCATCCTTCTCTGTGGAGGGGGATGCTAGACCCTAACATCCGCAACCACATAGATGAGGAAGAACATGGGCGTAATACTTTTATATGATTATAGAGGATAAGCAGGTTGATAGTATCACTCTATGTTTGAGCTTACTCAATACAGTCCAACTAATTTCAGGAAGAATAAGAGTTCTAACTTTGCACCAACACGAAGGTGACCATATGAGCAATAGCCACATCGACTATGTTTAGTCAAATAAACTTTCTTTAAGTCAAGTTAAGCAAAAGAGAAGTTGTATTTGTACATTATATTTGTACAGTTTTTTAGAAAAAGAATGATAAGAAGAAAACAGAGAAAAAGGGTAAAATAAGATAGTCAATATGATGAATAGAAGTGGAGAAAAATAAAATAGTTATAAAAAGCATTACAAAAAAGTGTTATATGAATAATATATCTTTTTAAGTAAAATGCTAATAGGTTGTAGGCCCACTTACCTTATTACTTATTCCCATGGTGAGTCATATTCTTCTCCTTCTTCCATTCTCAAATTAATCTCACTCGTAAAGACCTTCCTTGTGCATTGCTATTATTTCATATTGGGTTATGAGCCCAATTCACTTAATGGGCTATCTTAGTCTAGAGTATTTTTGTTCCAAATCACAAGTAAATAATTGAAAGCAAAATGTATAACATATACTTTAGACAGAAGATTACATCTTGATTTGAAGTAAAATTATTTTATTGATAGACCAAGATCAGATCAGAGTATTATTATTTACGAGAAGCCTTGGACCTTATGCTAGGGAATCGAACCCAATTCTAACGCTTATATATATCACCATCACATAAGATTCTCACTGACTTAAGAAGCATTAAAAACTTCGGACACGTCAGTATCTACATCTATCTCGGATAGATAAATTACTACGTCACAATGCTGACACCAAAAATGTGATTTATGAGAAGTCACTTGTTCCTAGTGGAGTTTATGTAAAACTATTGAACCTGGTGGTGCAACAGTGAACCCAAATGGATTGTTGCGTGGATTTCAGATTGAAGGACTATTATTTGTTGTCCACCGTAAGACATCTCTTTGATTCATATGAATCCTCTAACATATCTTTCCGTGAGACACTATATAACATGATTTATAGTGGCTTATCTCAGTCATCTCTGATCTTTTGTTAAAAGATAATTCTCGAAAACCTTGGACATTTGCTGGTGAAAGCGTAACTAATTTACTAACTGAAGGTTTAAGAATCAGAGAACGTGAAATTGATAGAATGAGAAAAACTATTGCAATAAGATTACACTGTAACTTATACACTAGAGAAAACGTAACTAATTTACAAACTTCCTAATGATATTATGGTAACACAACCACCCAGACAACTTCTATACTACCTATAACCATTTTTTGTTTTTCTCATCAAAAGGTGGTTCAAGTAGGAAACCTTGGCTAAGAAGAGCAAAGTGATGGATAAAATCCCCTAGTAGGGGAAAGGGAAGGAGATTATTTATACAATCAACATCTCTCTTATGATTTGATAAGCTTAACTCCCGTCTCATGACACCCATAATAGACGTAGTCTCATAACGTTTGATGCAGTTCTAAAAAGTCCTTTAAAAAGGATAGTTAAATCTTAATCTTTAATTATAATTTTTAGCATAATAATAATTGCTTAAATCCAACACTAGGGAGATACCTATCCCATCAATGAATGTGGTGAAGACTATCAACTAGTCTAGTAGCTAATGTTTTCATCTTTTATGCACCATGGGTATCTCTAATCCTTTCGAAAAGCATAAAGATTGTAAAAGTGAATTTGATCTCTCCTTACCCACTATCAAAACAATATCATACGGTAATTGAGCTACTATAAAAAGGGGGCGGGGTTCCTTCCGTACTAAAGAGGAAAGAAAAACGATGGATGATTTCTTTCAAATGAAAAAATTGCCAATAAACTCAAAGCATTATAAAAAAATAATATTACATGTCTAAGATTCAAAGATACAACAAAAATATTATGAAGATTCGACAAAGGACCTTGGACAAAACACAAGTAACACAGTAATCAGTTACCTCTACAGACAATATAAACATTTAATGGAAGACATCAGCGAGGTAGCAGCCAAAGCAGGAAACTCGGTGTTCTGTGAAATGGATAGACATACAATTGTCATTTCATTCCATGTTATCTGCTACTCCTATGACCTATTTCTGCAATTGTATTCTCTTATCCCTTATTGGCAAGTCAATGGGCTTCTGCGCCGCATGTGGATGATCTGGGCCCTTATAAACCTTCAGGTGGGTGAATAGTCTCCTGCCAAGCTGCATATAACAACCCTTGAATATTATGGATTCAACAAGTGTTGAACATTGTTTTTGCTAAAAAAATAAATAAATCAAAGAACACATGAAATATTATAAGGATGATACTAACCATCCTTAGAATATACAATTACCAACAGAAACC
The DNA here is from genome assembly GCA_025330945.1 of Mucuna pruriens. Classification (NCBI taxonomy): domain Eukaryota; kingdom Viridiplantae; phylum Streptophyta; class Magnoliopsida; order Fabales; family Fabaceae; genus Mucuna; species Mucuna pruriens. The sequence continues at coordinate 66,531 of JAENHJ010000053.1, read as the reverse complement.
TTGCAAAAACTATTAACCATGAATACAAGAGTTTTCCAGTCCTGAAATACTATCAAGGAAGCACCACAAAAAGGACTCTTGCGTTGAACAGCACAAAGCAACAATCTTGTCCGAAGTATGACCATGAGTTAATGAATATAGTCTGTCCTTCAAAATATCCAAGCATTCCTTTCAAACCAAAACTTAAATTCTTGAGCTAATTTACAAATCTGATGTTTCACTTCATTCTTAACCACTAAATTCTTCTATCAGTTATGGGGATGAATCTTGAATAAGTGATATGTCACAAAACCTAATCACTAAATTTAGAATTATGTCACCATTTCTACAATTACCATCATGCATCGACAATCAGTTTAACATTTCAACTTCTGATATGTGTCTTGGAAAAAAAAAATTAACTATAGTTGAACCTACCCTCCCTTTTGGAAGCATGCCACGAACAGCATGTTCAATAATTCTTTCAGGAATTCTGTTTTGCAGTTGGGCAAATGTCTCCACAGTCATACCACCAGGTCGTCCAGAGTGTCTCCTATAAAGCTTTTGGGTCCTCTTTTTCCCAGATACAGCAACCTTTTCTGCATTTACCTTTAGAGCGCAAGTTAAATAATGAAGAGGTTCAGACATTGTATAGCAATCACATAACCATGTATCTAATTAACACATATTCTTCACTCATCAATAGGAGCAAGAACAAAATATAATCCACAACATTCTTAACTTAAACCTTCTACAGAAGGTTCAGACTGTGTAACATAGACAATCATGTGAAAAGTGAGTAACTGAATGTTATCACTAGTATAGAAAATTTTCAGAAAGGAGATCCTGTTTCCTTAATAGATATTTTATTTTTAAATTGTTTATCATGGAAAATTGGAAACTATTCTTCGATCATAAGTTGTCCTCAAGCCTATATAAGTTCAAATCAAACTTCAACTGCAATATTGAATAGAAAATGCTTACAATCTAGGGAAAGTTAAATGCAGAAGAATCCCTATCTCCATATTTACATATTGTGGATTAACTGATTAAGTAAAGGAATAATGTTTCTTGCAGCCACCGAATATGATCCAAAAAACATGACAGGTATTCAAACATAACAAGATTTGTGCTTCTTAATTAAGATTTCCAAATATGTAAAACAGTACATTGATTACAGATTAAGTTGAGAATCAATATACAAAAATCTAAAATTTAATCGAAGATTCTTTGCCAAATAGGACATTATTACAGAATAGAATTAAGATTCTTTGTCCAACTATCGAACAATTTCAAAAACCCACAGTGGATGTTCCTCTCTCTCATTCCCAATTATTCGAGAGACTAGGTTCTCTCCCTCCCCAAATTCATATAATACAGATGTCAACTTATTGGTCTTTTGTGACTAACTACTGATATTTGGATCCAGTATCTAAATTCTAAAGAATAAATTGACCACTGTAATGCACAAGGTTATTTTAGCATAAGTAGAAAACCATGAAAATAATGCTTCCATGTCAATCACAAAAAGACAGGGAGAATGCAGAAATACAAACCACAACTACAAGACAAATAATTTATGCAGAAATACCAATATACAATTACATGACAAATACTTTATCCAGAAATACATACCACAATTACAAAGGCACCCATGTCCACACTGGGGGTATAGGTTGCTAAGTTTTTCCCTCGGATGTGAATAGCAATCGTCGATGCTAGTCTTCCAAGAACTTTGTCCGCAGCATCAACAACATACCATGTTTTCTCTGTATTCACATGATCTGCAGCTTTTGGATACCAGCTCTTGTTCCAAATGTCCTGCAATTTATTTATGTTTTTGATTGGGGAGTTCAAAATTCATCCAATAAAAAAAAACTATAATGTTTAAAAGCTTTAAAAAAATAGCACACATACAGAAATTGCATTTTGACACTTAAATTCATTATTATTATTTTTTTATATTCATAACAAACACACCTTCAGTAGTTTTCAGCTGTTGGGACAGATTAATTTTGGGGATTTCATCAGTTTTCTGAGTTAAAAGGCTGACTGTGTAGCTGGAATTTGTAAAAAAGCTTCTTTTTTTTTTTCTGAAAAATAAGTTGTTTGCATACATCTGAGAATTTGAAGCTTATAATTATTTTCCAACAGTTTATTTTTTCTCCTAAAGAACATTATTCCCAAATTTTCCAACTTTTTTTCCTTTCACCTTCATACATACCCTTTTTTGTAATTTACTATGTAAAACTAAAGTTTTTGTTTGTATCCAAAATTATCTTAAAATCATTTTTCAGCAAACTTACCCAAACAAAAATTGATTCCGATTATAATCGATTATAACAAAATTGAAACAATCTAACTTTCGCAGTTGTCCCAAACATACCCAAGGAAAAAAAGGAAAGAGGAAACACTGAAGTAAAGATTAAAGACACTTAAAAAAAATTAAAATAAAATGCAAAAAAGAAAGAAGGAAATAGGAAATATAACCTACACATTCCGAAGGGTTATACATTCGGAAGCTAACTAGAGAAGAAAACATAGGCATAAATGACAAGTACTGATGTAAATCTACAGTTATTTACTTCAATTACAACAACTGAACACTTGAAATTTCAAATTAGAAGACAACAAAGCGCAATAAGTCAATTACATCATATCATAACATAAGCCATTGAAAGATAAAGAAGAAGGGTTGTACCGGGCCTTTGAATCGGGGTTCGGGTTCGACGCACAAGAAGCGTGGGTCTTCCGTGACAGGAGTAGAAGACTCTTCTGCGACAAGGGTAGAAGACTCGGAGTCCTGTTGACAACGGACACGAGAAGTTGCAGGTAAAAGGGTTCGAATAGAAGAAGATAATGTGAGCTTAGGAAGTGGCAATTGAAAGCCAACGAAGGAAGATTTTGTGGAGATTGTGACAACATTCTTGTGAGAAAGGAATGGAGTCACGGAAGTTGAACCACATAGCAGTGCCATTCTCTTGTGCTGCTATCTATCTATCTGTTTTATCGCTCTATCTCTTTGCCGATATGGCTTTGTTCCGAGCTTGGATAACGTGGACTGAGATGAGAAGAGAATACCAGAGATAACTTATTGCAGTATTTCTACGGCTTTTTTTTTTTCTTTTTTTTTTTTAACAGATTTTTATACTGGGTTAAAATATTTATAGCCCAATTTGAATATATATATTAATCTGATCTTCGTATAAAAAATATTTTTTATATGAATAATTTTTATTATCATTAATTTATTTATTTATTAGAAAATATGTTATGAACTTTCATTATTTATTTATAAATTATTCACAAGTTTATTGATTTTTATAATAATTTTTATATATAAATAAGTATAATTATCTAGTTTTAAAAAAATTTGCATTTTCCCTTATATTTATCATTTTTTAAATATCTCATTCTCTTATATAATGTACTATATTCTCCTAGATGATTTTCACTTATAATTTCTTCTTCTATCTTTTAAAATCTTATCATATCAAATGAAAATTTATTATGATTTATAACTTTTTTGATATTACAATTTGAAAATTTTTGGTGAGTCTTTACAGAAAAATCATTATGATTTATATTTTTTTTTAGAGAGTTTCATCTATTATAAAAAAAAGAAAGTACTTGAAATATTTTTTAATTTTAAAATTTCTATCTTCTCTAACTTAATGTTACTTTTTTTTTTATAAGAATAACTTGCTTCATCTCATTTTTAAAATGTTTGGTAGTGATTAATTAACAAATATTATATTTTAGAAAATAAATCAACTCTTTTTTTTTAAACTCAATCATTATTTACACTCATCTCTTTTTATAATCACTTTTTGAAACTAGACTTACAACTTGCTTAAGGTGAAAATGCCTAATTGAAAAAGATTTGTTTTTTTTGGTGAGTTTATATGAAAAACAAAAAATAAACATCTTTTGGTTTAAGAAGTTGGAATCTTCATAGAAAATTTAATATAATCATCTATCAATATTTCAATTGTAAGTCAATGTTATTTAAGAGAAAACATAAATCTTGATGTTAAACTCATTATTATTTTGTACTTACAAGAAATAATGATTCTTCAAATATTTAAACTCATTTATATATATTCATTAACAAAATATATTTTATGTCCCACGTAAATTTATCTTTATCTTTGGTACTAAAATAAATACTTTAACTCTACCATCTAATTGACACCTATATTTATCTGTTGTGCTTTCACATCTTTATATGTATAAATGTTTTTTTTCTTTTATAGTTTATATTTTGTATGTGTTTAATTTTTTTAATTATTATATTATATAATAAATTATTAATTCGATGTTTAAAATTGGTATTATTTCATATTATAAAATACAATTTTAATAAAATAACTACCAATTAATTTAGTTGTTAAAATTGGTGACTGAAATGAGATTAAATGTGAAATATGGAATGAAGAATACATCACGTAGGACTAATTGGTTGTAAGGGAAAATGGCGCTCTTGTATAAGGCTGGCCATTTGGTAAAGAGTGTAATAGGTGGAGTTCAAGTATAGGAAGAAAAGAAAGACAAGTAAAAGGAAATTTGATATGTGCCCCCAAAGTCCAAAGTCCAAGATCCATGAGGAGTGAAATTTACCCGGTGTTAGTGTGGTGAACACATTATCAGTCCTTTATAAAAAGAGTTAAGGAACTTGAGGTAGCGGTTGGATTTGGCATTGTTAATAAACTTCGGACTTGAGCTTAGGGAGAAATCTTTTACAAAATATATAAGTTTAAATACATACTATGTATTAAGTGTGATAATAAGGAGAAAAAAGAAAAGATAAACATTGAATATTTATATTTATTCATTCTATAATTTTGAGTTACGTTGAGTCTCTTCTACTAAAGAATTTGTCTATTAAGTCTAACTAACTTATAATTAATTCTCTTATTAAGAATACTTATTATAAGTGAATTTGTCTATTGCTTTGTTTATACAAAGTTAAATCTTTGATTTAAAAGTTATATGCTCACTTAGTTAACCTTTTGTAATAACTCTTTGTTTTTGTGATAGCCCGAAGAGATTAAGTGTTAAAGAATACTTGGTTGCTTCTAATTAGGGTTGTAGATTACAAGTGTTTAGAGTTTAAAAGGTAGAGAATACTTGTTGTAAGTCAAGTTGACTTGTAGAAAATTCTTCAAGGTTGAAGTGACTAGACATATCTTTAAGTTATAGAGTGAACCAAGATAAACAACACATGTTCATCTTTATGTCCCTCTATTTAGTTTTTGTCTTTCATGCTTTGGATGAGCTCCTAAAACCTTTGTATTTAAACTTATATATATGGCGAAAAGGTTTTAAAAGTTCTTAAAAGTTCTTAAAAATCACATACACAATTCAACCCCTGTTCATGTGTATTACCTGTTATCTTCAAGGACTTATAGTGATTTTAAGTCTAAGAACTATATACACTATAGTTACCTTGAGAATCGCTTATGATTCTTTTATAACTTTTCTATGCATAGTTCTCATAATGGGTCAATCTAGTGCATTATTACATCACTCATGTACCCATGCAAATACTTGATATCTCATATCCATGACCTATATTACACTGTCATTAGTATACTCATATGCTAGTCTTAATGAACTATTGTTCTCCTTATTAACAATAGTGCTTGACCAGGAATGTTTTAAGAATTGTATCGAATAAAATATTCATCGAACTTTATTGTTATGTTTAAACACATACATAATAAGTGAAATGTATAATTTTCCATTAAAAAGAATACAAAAGTAAACCATAAAAGCATTAGCTACTCAGGCTTACACCAACAATCTCCCACTACCACTAGAGCCAATTTGACATATTTTTGAGACCTGTAGACCTAGTCTGACCATCATGCATTTGTTGTGCAAGAAGATTTGTAAGTGGGTCAGGAACACTGTTAAGCGTTGGTACTCTACATAATTTCACATCTCCCTTATTGATAATCTCTCAAATAATATGTACTTTGACTAAGGCCAAACAATTTCAGTGATTTATCTCTATAGATCTTAATACCAAATACATAGGTCGCTTCACCTATGTCCTTCATAGAGAAGCAATTCACTAACTATGTCTTAACATTTTGTATAGTAGGGATGTCATTTTCGATAAGTAGTATGTTGTATATATACAACACCAAAAGGAAAATTGTGTTCTCACTAACCTTCTTTTTTATACAAGGTTCATCTTCATTTTTTATGAATCCAAGATGTCTTACAACTTCATTGAAAAGAAGATTCTAGCTTCTAGAGGCTTCCTTTAATCCATGAATGAATCATTATAGCTTACATATCTTTCCAACATCCTTAGGAGTGATAAAACACTTAGGTTGTCATATACACATCCACGAGAAGCTTGCCATTGAGGAAAGCAATCTTGACATCTATATGACAAATCTCATAATCATGGTATAATGCAATAGCAAGTAAGATCCACATTGACATACGCATGCAATTAAAGAAAAGGTTTCATTATAGCCTATGCCATGAATTTGCTTGAAGCCCTTTGCAATCAATTGTGCTTTAGAAGTATGTACTTTACCATTCATATAAATTTTCATTTTTCTCAACCCACTTGCACCCTCTATGTTTTACCTCTTTTGTAGCTCCACCAAAGTCCACTCTTGGTTAGTATACATGGATTCTATTTTGGATCTCTTGACTTCATGCCATTTCTCAAATTCTAGGCCAATAATTACTTCTTGGTAGGTCATAGGCTCATTTTGATCCATGAGTAATACATCACCCTATTGGATCATGAGAAATCTATACTCTTAGGGTGGTGAAATATCTTGCGAGACCCATGTAGATCTTATGTTACTTGAGCAAGTTGTTGATATATAACATCTTGTGGAGCCTACTCTAGTTCTACCATAGGCTTATCATTGTTTTATGGTACTTGAATTTCTCCAAGTTATATTTTCCTTCCACTAATTCCTTTGGAGATGAACTCCTTTTCAATAAATACGTCAGTTCTTGCAACAAACAATTTGTTCTCAAAAGGATTATAGAAATAGTATCCCTTGGTTTCTTTTGGATACCCTACTAAGATGTATTTGTTAGATCTAGGTTAAGCTTATCTAACATTTGTTGCTTAATGTAAGCTTTAGAACCCCAAATCTTCATAAAAGACATGTTGGTTCTTTCACCAGTCCATATATGGTGTCTTTTTGAACCACCTTTGATGGAACATAATTAAGTGTAAAAGTTGATATTAGCAAAGCATGTCCCAAAAAAAGTGTGAAAGGTTTGAATGACTCATCATGGATCAAACCATGTCCAGCAAGGTCTGATTCCTCCTTTCTTGAAACACAATTCCATTGCAACATTCTTGGAGGTGTGAACTGAGATATTATCCCACACTATTTTGGATGATCATCAAATTGTTGACTTAAATATTCACCGCCTTGATCTGATTGAGAGACTTCAATACTCTTGCAAAGTTGTTTTTGTAATTCATTTTTGAATTCCTTAAACTTTTCAAAGTTTGTAGTTTATGTTATATTAGATAGACAAATTCATATATACTAAAATCATTAGTAAACATAACAAAGTATTAAAAACCACCTCTAGCCATTATGCTAAGGGCCTACATTCATTAGTATATACAAGGGCCAAAAGATCACTAGCCCGTTCTTGTTGATTGGTGAATAGTGAATGGGGTCTTAATTATCTTTCCAAAAAAGCAAGATGCACATGTGTCATAAGATTCATAATCAAATGTTTCCTAAAATTCATCTTTATGGAGTTTCAAAATTCATTTCTCACTTATGTGGCCTAAACGACAATGTCAAATATATGCTGGGTTTAAATAATTTATTTTAACCTTCTTAGTATTTATGTTATAAATGGCTATATATCTAGATCAAGAACATAAAATCCATTAATCATGAGTGTAGTACCATAGAAAATATCATTGAAATAAATAGAACATAAAATACCATAAGTCAAAACATAAGTTCCTACAGCTAATGCAATAACTCTTGCTCCATTTCCTACTCATAGGTCGACTTCACCTCTTGCCGATGATCTACTCCTACTTAGTTCCTGCACATTTGAACAAATGTGAGACCCACATCCAACATTCAATACCCATGGAGTGGGAGTAGATAGATTGACCTCAATAACATAAATACCTAAAGTGGAAGTCTCACTTCCCTTCTTCTTCTTGCACTCTTCTAGGTACTTATGGTATTTTCTCTTATTCTTGCATTCCTTTGCTCTTGGTAGAGCATCCTTAGGTGCATGATCATATCATGTGCCTCCATGTGCTCTTGTTGCTTATGTAGTTTTGAGGTCATGGCTACAAGCATGAGACAACCTATATCTAGGATGTCATCTTGATTCTTCTTGTAAGCATCCTTGTTAGCCTTAATAGCATTAACAATAGGTGGTTCAAGAAGCTATTGCTCAAGATCATACAACTTCTGATTATACTTGAGAATAATCCCCAAGTTTTTGTATCAATCCAAAAAGTTTGTTCTAACAATTTTTTCTTCTCAAGGACAGATCATAATGATAAATTACTTGATGTAGTTGATGACATAAACTGAAACAAAAAATTTGTAAAGTATAAGTATCATGTTTATAACATATTTAACTAGGTATTTATTAAATATGCCTCGTAATAAACCTCAAGATATTGATTTAGGAAATCCCATTAGAAGATTTCCTAGTGGGCTAAGATCCATATTTCACTTAGTTTTGAGTTAGCTTTGGTCGATCACTCAAAATTCAGTTATTTATGTAGGAAACTATTTCTAATTTCATCACATGCAATTCTTGGATAATTGGGTGGATAAAATTTATTCCAATTCTTCTTATGAAAAAAATAACTTTATGTCTCTAAGTATTTCAATCTCATTGAAATTATCTTTAGTTAAGTTGGACCCAATGGTTGGCAGTTGGATATTATAATTATCCCAATGTGCCTTACTAGGATAGCTAAAGTATGACATATCTACACTTAATCAATCCTAGTCTTGACAAGTTCCAGGCATTGGAAGGCATGTTACCACCTAATAATTTTCTTTATATGGACTTTGTTAGTTACATATTTCATACATTCATAGCTTGCATCTCATAACATGCATCTCATACACATATAACATGCATCTCATACATACATGTGACATGGTTATGGCTTCTAATATGTTGATTCACTCATACCAAGATAGAATTATAAGCTAAACCATAGTGAGCAGATATCCTCTTCTTGAATCATGTCCCACTAATTCCCTTCATTGTAAAGCCTCTAGGTGTACACTTTTTTTGATTAAATAATAAGAAACCTTTTTTACATAGAGGGAAAAGAGATGAAAAGAGAAATATAAAAGAATTATAGATAAAGGCATGATCCACAAGTCATATTTAAAATAAACCAATAAAATGGGCTAAGACCATAATCACTTCACCAAGCAATAAGATAAAATTAACCATCATAGTAATGGTTGATGGGTTACTGTTTCAAAAAAAGGGTGTTTCAAAATTGGACTACAAATAAGCATCCTACGCAGGTTAGTCGTGGTCCTACTTAACAATTGTTGATGAGTTACTATTATAAACAATTGTTGATGGGTTATTATTTAAAAATTGTGTTTCAAAATTTCACTATGTTAACACCTTATGTAGAGTTAGCTAGGGGTCCCACTAAGCAATTGTTGATGGGTTACTGCTTTAAAAAAGGTGTTTCAAAATTGAATGATCATATCACTGTAGGTTTCTTTGGTAGTTAGAGCACAAAACCTTAAATTCACTGTGTTGCAAATGCTTCACAACAAAACAAAATTGGCTAGCGTGCATCCATTCACAAAACCCTATAACCATTTGCACTATTCATAACCCTTGTGATATGAACGCTTCATATCCATTAACCCTAATTAAACAATTTTTGTATTATAATTATAAATAGTATGTAAAACATTTTGGGGAACAATGTATTATAATTGTAAACATTTTACATAACATCATATAACTAGCATGTAATACATGTTATCATATAGTGTTGTGGCTTTGCAAGTGACTCTGATAACACTATTGGGAAACACAGACAAAAAAAAACTTGCAATAGAAAAATTCCCATTCTAGGAACCATGCAAAAAATTCATACGATTGAGATGAAAGACTTACCCCTTATAGCTTGATGAACTTGTTCTCGTAGAAGGGTAGTTCAACAAGGCAACTAAACCTTTACATGGTTATTATGAACAAACTTCGGCTATCTCATGTCCAAGGGAGGAAATGGCAGTGCTATCTGCACTTCAAGGAACGACTACTAGGGTTTCTATAGGGTTTTAGGCATACTAGTGTTATATGTAGTTGCTAAATCAGTACATGTGTTTTTAGCACTTTAGGAGGTTCCCTTATAAAGGAACTGCTCAACATTTAACCTAGCAACAATAGGCCCATGCACTAACCTGGCTCGAGTGATGTAGTTGTCTCTCGTCAACCTTCCTTGATATGAGCTCATTATAAATGAGCCTAATTAGAAATATTATAGTCAAACTTTAAAATTTATTTTCTTATTACATTAGCAATAATATTAAATCTTTATTTGATATATTATAAACAATGAGTGATATCTACAAACACATCATCGTTACCCAAGTAATAAGAATATCTTGTGATCATAACCTTTCTACGACATATATTCTTTTCAATTTTCTTTATCTCTTAATACTCGAATAGACATAAGAGTAAATAAGATCAATATTTCATATTGACTTGTTTTAGCATGACCATATATTTTTGTCTCACTTTATCAAGAAAGCCCATAGATGTTACTCCTATTATGAAGGAGGGACAAATCTCATCTAGATAACTCATATCCCTCTTCATGACTTTTTGTATGTCCAATTACCATGTTTACAATCACCCGATTATAGATGATGTTTGACGACATTAAAACATATAACTCCTCATGTTAGGACTCATACTGACTTATGGTCTAAGGACTATATATACTAGAGTCACCTTGAGAATCGCTTCTGACACTTTTATAAATTTTCTATGTAGCATTCTCATAACGGGTTAATCTTGTAAATTATTATACTATTAATATAGACTTGATATCTCATATTTATGACCTGTGGTACACAGTCGTCAATCTACTCATATGCTAGTCTTAATGCACTATTATTGTCCTTATTAACAATAGTACTTGACCAAGGATATTTTAAGAATAATATATAATAAACTATTCTATGGACTTTATTGTGATGTTTAAACACATACACAATAAATGAAATGCCTTATTGTTATTAAACAAGATACAAAAATAAACCATAAAGCATTGGCTACTAGGGTATCAAGCTTTGGTGCAACTTTGATTATGGTGGTTTTTCTAAAAGCTAGGTTTTTAGGTTTTAGAGGTTTTAGAGAAAAGGAGAGGTTTTCGCAAAGATTTTGAAGAGAAAATAAGTTTGAAAGCTTTAGCATATATAAATAGAGAACTGGAGAAAGAAAGGCTTCTAGTATTTAATGCTAATAATGAAAACATCTTTTTTAAAATAGCTAGAGTCAAGTAACAAAAATGTGTAAGTTTTGAAAAGATTTTATTCTACCAGGAGAGAGAAACTTACAAATGAGACACAAAGAACTTATAGATAATTAAAATAACCAAATAACTATGCATGATATTTATGGACACTTATTTTATGAATGCTATAATGTTTATGGACGCTTAGACATATAAACCTTAAACTTTATCCTTTTTATAAATTTCATATGAATGAACTTATCTTTAGGAAATAGTTTTGTAAAAATATCAACAAGTTGATATCTGATGAATTTTATATCAAATATGCCTTTCTAAAGATAGTCTCTTATAAAATGATATTTAATTTCTATGTGCTTAACTCTATAATGCAATATAGGATTCTTAGATAAATTAATGAAAACAATATTATCACAAACATGAGTAATGTTACTCTTAAATATGTTGTAGTCCTCAAGTTGATGTTTGATCCATAGAAATTATAAGCAACATCTAGTAGTAGCAATATACTTTGCTTCTATAATGGACAGGGAAACGATGCCTTGTCTTTTGCTTACCCAAGAAACTAGGTTTGCTCTAATGAAATGATATCCTTCACTTGTGTTTTTTCTTTTAATTTTGTCTCTAGCAGAATCAACATCATAGTATCTAACTAACTTGTACTTATTAGATTTCTTAAAACATAGTCCAAGGTTAGTCATATATTTTAAATATTTGAAACCTACTTACAATAGTTAGATGTGTTTCTCTAGGATAAGATTGAAAATGTGCATACAAGCATACGCTAAACATAATATCAGGTTTGGATGCAGTGAGATATAAGAAAGATCCAATCATACATTTGTAGATTGTTTGGTCTATCTCTTTATTAGAGTCATTCAAAATAAATTTAGGATGCATAGGTGTACTCATGCATTTATAGTCATCCAACTCGAAATTTTTGAGAAGTTCCTTTGTCTACTTTGTGTGATGAATATATATTCCATCATTTGTTTGCTTGATCTGAAGTCCTAGGAAAAACTTTAGTTCCCTTATCATGCTCATCTCAAATTATTTTTGCATAAGCTTAAAAAATTCTTCACATAAATAATCATCAATAGCACCAAATGATGAATAATATCTTCCACATATATTTGTACAATAATAAAATGTGAATAATAGTTTTTGCGAAATAGAGTAGTGCCAACTTTTTCTTTTGCAAAACCATTTCTATAAGAAGAGTTTTTTTTTTTATACCAAGCACAAGATGCTTGCTTTAAGCCATAAAAGGCTTTCACATAAACTTCTTCATTTATTGTGCCATTTAAAAGTGCACCCTTAATTAACATCCATTTGATGGAATCTCTAATATGAATATGGGGGCATAGTCAAAATCATCTAGAGAGCTTGAAGGGTCCTATAACTAGGGGAGCTTGAAGAAACTTCAAGAAGAAGTTTAAAGAGAGATGGACTCCCTTAAGAACTAAGGAGGGCCCAATAGTGGTTAAACTTTGTATACATTCTTGGAGTGCAACAATGGTCCTTTGCAAACTTGTTTTAAACCTTTAAACCACTATTATTAAGTGGTAATTGCATGTAATAACCTGTAGTTGGCTTTCAATTGGGCTTAGAAGCCCAAAATAGACATTTTGGTCACTAGTTTTGGGTGACCTTTATGGGGCCTTGTATTTTGGGGCCTTTAGATTAGTCTTAAGATTAGATTAAGTTAAATAAACATGATTAGTACAACCTATATAAGGCTTGAGTGTAATTAGATTAATCACTTTTTAATTGATTGAAAATTGTGCAATGCACTTTTGAGAAAGTTTCTCTCTTCGAATCCCATTCTCATCAAGTTTCTAAGATACTTGTAGTGACTCTCAAACTTTCTTATCTAGTCCTTAAGGATTAGTAACGAAAATCTCATCTCTATCTTCTCCATATCTTTAATTTTTTCTTTCAATTTTGATTCCTAACTCTAGGCCTAGTTTTTGTGTGAATTTTTTAATTAGTTGTTGTTTGTTGATCCTTTGGTTCATCAATCTCAAATGATTATGAATAACAAATGATAATAGGATATAAATGACTTCTAATTTAGTAACAGGTGCAAAGGTTTTAGGAAAGTATATACCTTCTTGTTGTGAGTAACCTTGAGCTGTTTACCTTGTTTTGTTTCTCACAACCTTACCATTTTCATTAAGCTTGTTTATGTAAACCCATTTGGTTCTAATGATGAACTTTTCTTTAGGTAAAGACAATAACTAGCTTCCAAATATCATTCTTTTGGAACTGGGCTAACTTTTCATGCATAGCTTTTATCCAACTATCATCCATAAGGGTTTCATCTATCTTTAGCCATTTTTTACAGCAACCCAACACTACTAGAATTACTCTATTACATGCAGATTTTCCAGTGGATTTTGAAAAGAAATTCACAGGAAATACGTTCCTTATAGATTTTTCTATGAATTTTGATCCGTAGGTAATTGTTTGGTGGATAACTAGTTTCTCGTAGATTACAAAAGTTCATAGGAAATTTGTTATGGAATTCTATGCGAAAATACATGTAGGAAAGTTTCTTGTATAAAAATTTTGTAGGAAAATTTGAACGCAGCTTTCTTGCGAATTTAAAATCTACAAGAAATTTCGTAAGTAATTTTTTCCGTAGATTTAAAATTCACAGGTAAATTTCTTACAAATTTCATTTTCGTAAAAGAAAATAATATATCATATAATTTTTAAAACAATTTTAAATCTATCAAATATTTATATAAATTTATTGTTTATTTAGTCTATACATTTATAACATTTTTGCTGAAATCTACAAATTTTTAATATTAATATTCCTTTTAATATTTATATTAATTAATTGTTTATTTATTCTATAAATTTTTAATATTAATATTCCTTTTTATATTTATATAAATTTATTGTTTATTTATTCTATAAATTTGTAATATTTTTGTTGGAAGCTAGAAATTTTTAATATTAATATTTATTTTTAATATTTGTTAAATTTGCCCTTTTTTTTTATGAGAAGGGACTAAAAGCCTAAAACTAAGCCCCTAGGAAACAAAGTCCCAAAAATCACTATAAGAAACTTCTGTATTAAACTTCTATATTAGTATATGCTTTGACACTGACGCTAAATAACATCGGTTAACTGATACTAAAATAACTAACATATATGTTCGTTTATTTTGTTTTATTTATTTTGAGAAAATGTTGATCCCAACACTACTAATATTTAAAAAAAGAATTATTAGTCAGTCTAATTGATACTAATTAATAATTTTTCAAAAATAATTATAATTTTATTGTTAGAGTTGACTAGGCCGTCACTTACTAGTGCCTCTGTGGGCTAAATTGACATTAATTTTTTTATATAAGCATGAAAATGAAATGATTCTCTTGTCTTCTTCTTCTCCAACATTCCCCAAAAAGCAAGTGATCAAAGCTTGTTGTGCAAGCAACGAAGTTTTTTTGTGTTGTGCGATTAACAAAGTTTTTTTTGTGTTGTCTTTCTTATTAGTACATATTTGCTTGAGCGACTCTAATTAATGTTGGTTAAAAATTGATTTGATCGATTCTAATAAACAACGATTTTTTTTTATTGTACACAAAAATGTTTGCAACAACCTTTTTAATGATGATTTTGAGAATTTGTTTAACCAATACAAAATAACAATTAACGTCGATGTTTAATTGATAGAGTTGACTTTTGGACATCACTAATTTATTTATGTTTTTCATATATTAATTATATGCAATAAATAGAATGATATATAACTAGGGTAACAAAAAATTCTAGGACGAGAACGTAATTCTAATCCGAACTTGGCTAACGAATCTTCCAAGGTGAGAATCCGAGTTCACATGGATCCGCTGGAAACCCAGCGATTTCAACAGCTCAACATAGTGGAAAATAGCCCAAAGCTTTGAATGTAGAATTGAAGTGATACTCACTACCCAGGTAGCGAGAAAACGCAACTATAAAGGTTCCATCATGATCACGGCCAACACCATATCACACAACTCTTATTCTTGCTCAATACACATTGGATATATCAAACTAATAAAGCAAAGACCATTACAATAAATGAAAATATTCTTTTGTATAAATTTGGGCAGCACAATGTATTTAACCAATGAGTACAAAAAAACCATTTGCATTTTGAACTATATCAAGGAAGGTCCTGATATCCGGGTCTATATCCATGCATCTTTTGGCCAACATTCCAGTGTAACAGCAAGCAAGGACAATCACAAATAGTGGTGATATGCTTCACCCGAGAAGCCAATTTCTTATAATGACATTTTAATTCTTATGACAAAAATTTAAATTAATATTTAATCATAATTTACATAAACATACAATATTAGAATTATGAATTTTTAAGCTTAACTCAATCCTACCAAACCTATTTATAAGATTAAAATTGTTGTTACTTAAATACTAGGTATAAGTAATATCATTAGACCACATGAAATTTCCATATATATATATATATATATATATATATATATATATATAAACCATAGCAACATATATAAATGTTGGTAATATTACATAAAAAATTGTTGGTAATACACGTTCTAATTAATATAACTGGAATATAGCTTAGTGTCTTTTTTTTTTTTTATTTCTAACTAAAATGTCGGGGGGTACTGATCAACTTCACTTGCAATTATTCTATATCCAGTTGAAAAATAATAAGAACAGCAAGCCCCTTTCTGTTTTCCGTTATCCTCTAATAAATAATTAAAATTTATGAAACTAATAATTAATTTATACACATAGTCAACGTAATTTTTTTTATAGAAACATTTAATAGTAATTCACTTTATTGGCAAAGTGTCAATTTTCATATGTGTGGAATGAATTCGAGTCAAATCATAAAATTTTATAAAAATAAATCTACAAATTAAAAAATTAGGAATATTTAATTTTTGATAATGACTGAACCATTAAGGGCTCAACATCAGTATCCTCTTACATAACAATGCCATTGTTGAGAAATCACCGGATAATCATCACTTACTTTCAACCATGTTGTATTTATGTTGTTTTGTTCTTTGAAATGGAGTTGGTCATATTCTAATGCACCCTTAGATCTACAAATAAAGACTTAGTTTCAAGTAAAACCTAGGTTAGTGATAAAAATAGTGATTGAAAGAGGAAGAAGAAGAAAATGAGAAAATAGAGTAGGAAGAGGTGAAACTCGCCATCAATTTATGATTGGATTAGATAAAAGAAGTGAGATTCGCCACAAACATCAATGGAAGCTTGATAAGAATGAGTTTCTTCCTAAAGACAAGAGTAGAGAGGAAACTCTCAAAAAAGTGTAGTGCACATTCATTAACAATACAAAAAGTGATTAAGGTAATTACAAAAGAGCTTATATACTATTCTCCTAATCCTAATTAAGGTCTCTTAATCCTAGTTAAAGTCACTTAACTAAAACCTAAAGAGAAGCCAGCCCAAAACACAAAGCATGCTAGCTTTCGGACTAGCAACGGATTTAGCAAGAGAATGGATCAACCTTAGCAATCGAATCAGTGACAGATTTCCAAAAACAATCCTAGCAAGGAAAAAAGCCACTGAAATGGGCTTTAGCCGAAGGCTATGCTATCCTATATGTAAAGTACCTATAATACTATGAAAATATAAGGAAAAGAGTGTTTTTCCAGCTCTATACATTGCTTTCATGGTAGCTAGACAAGTGATACAAAACTAGGCCTTCTTAGGCCTCCTCTTAGCTCATGAGTGTAGCCAACTTTAGTTGCACCTCCTCTTGGATTCACTTGAGCTTTCCCCTAGTCATAGGTCCTTCAAGTGCAGGGGCATCTCCTTCATTCATGACTCCTTGAGTTCCTTGAGTGTGACTTTCCATATATGCATCATCCTCCCCTTCTTGAGAAGAATTTGACCTCAAATTTGGTCCTTGAGTACCTACAACAAAAGGAATAAAGTTAATTACATTAAAGGTGGTGCTTCCCCCAAACTCTTGGGACATATCAACTTTATAAGCATTATTATTTATTTTCTTCAAAATTTTAAATGGGCAATGTCCTCTTGGAAGAAGTTTGGATTTCTTAAGATGAGGAAACCTCTCCTTCCTCAAGTGAACCCACATAATTTTAGCAAATTTTCCATCTGCATTCGTGCCTTCTCATGAAGCTTTTTAACAAATTGGACTTTGGAGATCCCTTCATCATTCACACAATTAGGCATAATAGGTAAAGAAAGCATATCAAAAGGGGAGAGAGGAGGTTAAAACCGTAAGCCAACTCAAATGGAGAATGAGAAGTTGTAGAATTAAACACCCTAATTATAAGCAAACTTAATAGGGGTATCCAATCCTCCTAATCTCCCAAACTCTTCCCAACAAAACACCTAAGAAGTTGGCCTAGAGTTCTATTTACCACCTCGGTTTGTCCATCTGTTTGTGGATGACAAGTAGTGGAGAAGAGTAGCTTTGTACCAAGCCTACTCCATATGGACCTCCAAAAATGACCAAGAAAATTTGTTCTTATCCCCAATAATGGTCCTTGGGAGACTATGTATCCTTACCACTTCCCTAAAGAAAAGAGTGGCCACATGAGAAGCATAATCACTTTTATGACAAGGAATGAAATGGGCTATTTTAGAAAATCTATCAACCACCACAAAAATAGAATCTCTACCTCCCTTAGACCTAGGTAAACCAAGAACAAAATCCATAGAGATATCAATCCAAGGAGTAGTGAGAATAGGGAGTGAGGTGTATAAACCATAAAGAGAAGCTTTAAACTTAGCCAATTTACAAGTTAAGCACCTCTCACAAACATTATGGGCATCTTTCCTCATGTGAGGAAAAAATAAATACTCATTCAAAATTTCAAAAGTCTTAAGTTCTCCAAAGTGATCCAATGACCACCCTTATGTGCCTCCTTCATAAGCAATTTCCTAATGGAGCTCATAGGCACATACAACCTTTTTCCTTTAAATAAAAAGCCATTATGTCTAAAGAAATCTCCAAAAGCAGAATGGACATACATGGGAAAAGACTCACCAAAGTCAATATCTTTTTCATACAATTCCTTTATGCAATCAAGGCCAAGCAACTTTGTTTCAAGCATGGAAATTAAGGCATGTTTCCTTGAGAGAGCATCCACCACTATAATCATCTTGCCTTGCTTATGCTTAATCACATAAGGAAATTTCTCTAAGAATTCAATCCTTAGCATGCCTTTTATTTAACATACCTTGCCTTCTCAAATGCTTAAGAGCTTCATGATCACTATGGATCACAAAATCCTTAGGCAATAGATAATGTTTCAAAGTATGCAAATCCCTCCCAAAAGCATATAGCTTTTGGTCATAGATAGAATAAGCAATTGTGTGCCTTTCTTGGAGTGACACGATCCTTATACTAACATTTGAGGCATCACACTCCAATTCAAAAGATTTTGAAAATTTTGGAAGTGCTAAAATAGGAGCTTGAGTGAGCCTTTCCTTCAAAGATTGGAAGGCTCTCTCTTGGCTCTCTTCCCATTTAAACCAACACTTTTTTTTGACAATTTCATTCAAGGGGCTACAAGGGTGTTAAAATATTTCACAAACCTTCTATAAAAACTTGCAAGTCGATGAAAACTTCTCACCTCTCCCATGGTTTTGGGTGTTGGCTATTCTTGGATGGCCTTCACTTTCTCCTTATCAACCTTGACCCCATGGGAGCCAATAACAAAGCTGAGGAACACTACCTCATGGGTACAAAAGGTGCATTTTTCAAAATTAGCAAACAAAGTTTCCTTTCTCAAAATTTCAAGCACACTCCTCATATGTAAGAGATAGTCATTCAAACAAGTAGAATAAATTAAGATATCATTTAACAATTAGGCTTCACAAGACATGATTCACTAATCTCATAAAAGTACTAGGGGCATTAGTCAAGCCAAAGGGCATGACAAGCCACTCATAAAGACCAAACTTTGTCTTGAAAGTTGTTTTCCATTCATCCCCTTCCTCATCCTTATTTAATGGTACCCACTCTTTAAATCAATTTCAGAAAATATTTGGGAACCATGCAACTCATCAAGAAACTCATCCAAATGGGGAATGGGGTACCCATATCTTACAATGATATTATTAATAGGCCTACAATCAGTACATATCCTCCATGTGCCATCTTTTTTAGGTACAAGAATCACAAGCATGACACATAGGCTCATGCTCTTTCTTACTCGACCTTTCTCTAGCAATTTACCAACTTGTTTTTGGATCTCCTTAGCCTCTTTAGGATTCATTCTATATGAAGCCCTATTGGGAAAGGTGGTTCCAAGAGTCAAGTCTATGTGATGTTCTATACCTCTCAAGGATGGCAACCTAGAGGTACATCTTTGAAGAAGACATCCTTGAACTCGTCAAGCAAATCCTTCATACCTGTAGGTAAAGAAACCAATGAAGAAGAAGCATGTAAAAGCATGTTAGTTGGCAATGCATATAAGGGTTCCCTCTTGGCCAAGAGGACCCTTCTCACCTCCTTAGGGCTTACTAGGAGGGATTCTTTATTCTTTTCCTCTTTCTTGCTTTTTCCTCTCTTGGTGGGCTCTTTCACTTTCTCACTTTTTATAATCTTTTTCTCTCCCACTCTTGCTTTTCTCTCCTATTTTCTCTTTCCCTTTCTCTTTTTTGGTTTCAACCTCGCTTTTCCCTACTTCTTTCTCTATCTTGCTCTCGGCCTTCCTTTCCAATTCCTTCTCCACTCTTGTTTTGTTTACGACTTCATTCATTTCTCTTGGAGACAAAGGTTTAAGCACAATCCTTTACCCCAAATGTACAAAACTAAACTTATTGGTGACTATCATGGACCACCTTCCTATCAAATTGCCATAGCCTCCATAGCAAAAGGTGTGTGGCTTCCATGGGAACCATATCACACACTACCTTATCTTCATAGCTACCTAGGGTGAAGGCCACCTCCACTTGTCTATCTACAAACAACTCCTCCTTTTCACTTAGCCATTGTAGCTTATAAGGCCTTGGGTGAGCAAAGATAGGTAAAACTAGCTTCTCCCCAAGTCGGCTAGCTATATTCACACAAGCCTCACTCCCTTTCTTATGGATTTTCTCCCTCCTTACCTTCTCCTTCTCTTTCCCCTTCCATCCACTATACCCCCCTATAGGCCTTCCTAGATGCACTACTCCTCCTAATTTGTATCTCTACCTTAATGGCTTGATGAACCAACTCTCCCAGAGTATCATAGTGTTGTAGATCTACAAAATCTTTAATTTCCCTATTCAAACTATGGAGAAATGAAGCCATAGTGTCCTTATCACTCTCCCTAATTTGGTCCCTCATTAAATCCATCTCCATTTCTTTGTGGTATTCTTGCACACTCTTTGCCCCTTGGTAGAGTCTTTGTAATTTGTTGTGCAAGTCCTTAGTATAAGAAGGTGGGACAAATATTTTCCTCCTCATTCTTTTTAAATCTCTCCAACTCTCACAAGGTTCTATCACACCTCTTCTTATGTCCTCCAACATTTATGTTCACCACATTAAGGCATAGTCACCAAACTAAAGAGTGACAAGCCTTACCACCTTTCCAAGATGGAGGTTAAAATAACCCATAATTTTCTTAACCTTGAGCTCCCAATCCACATAAATTTCGGGCTTGCAATTTCCCAAGAATGAAGGGATTTTACACTTGGTCATATCTATCTCCTCCTCCCTTTGTTCCTCTCCTCTTCTCCGATGTCTTACTCTCCTTTCCTCCTTCATATTTATCTCCACCCTTACATGTCTCTCACGCCTCTCTCCAAGGAAGACTGTGAGCTTCTACTTACCTTACTATAATTACCCTCTTCAAAGCTCCTTTAACTCTCATGCTTAGAAGCCACCTTAGGCCTCTCCTCTTTGCCTTTACTTAGAGCTTCTACTTTGGTATTAAAACTTGAAGTTTCTTTTTAAACTGTATCCAGCCCCTTCCCTACTTGATCCATACCTTTTCCCACTAGATCTTGCTTCTTCCTAAAGTATTTCATAGCCTCTAAAATGTACCTAGACTTTGGGGAAAGGTTTCTTCATTCTTGGATAGTCTCACCCATCTTTTTTATCGCAAAGTTTTCACTCCATAAAACCTCCTTAACAATCTGCATTACCAAAACCTAAGTTCTAAGAAAAAGGCTCACCAACTCTCAAAGTGTTTTCACTCTCACTCGTGTCTCACACTCACTCGTGTCTCACACTTTAGTGACTTTTTCTCTAAGATTTTCTCTAGTCTTTTACCACTCAACTCTCACTCTAAGCTTGAACAAGAAATCAATTTCTTTAATCAAACAACCAGATTCAAGTGAAAGCCAAGCAAATCTCAACAAGATCTTAAGAATTTAAAGAAAGAAAACTCAAAGACAAAACTATAGAAGCCAAAGAAATTGACAAGCAAAAAAAGCTAAAGAAAAAAAAAGCTAAACTCAAAAGAAATTTATAAAGACATGTAACAAGACTCGAGATGACTAAAAAAAATATTAAATGAAAGGGAATTGATTTCAAACATGAATGTTCATAGCGTTGAACAATGCACCATAATTAATGCACTAAAACTAGCACACTAATTTCCTAGAATTTAGGTGCAACTTGTGTTGCCTTTGGACCTTCAGATTTATTTTAATCTTTTTGTTTATTTTTTGTGTGGCTATGCTCTATTTTTACTGTAATATTTCATCCACTTGAGTAATATTTTTATTTTTCTCTTGAACTCTTTTCACACAAACTTTTGGTCCATAATTTTTTGGCAACTTCAACATAATTTTTAGCACAATTTCTCAACACAAATAATCAAACACAAGGTGCATTTCTCATAAATATAGAAAATCATTTTATGTAGAGGAATTTTAGGTGAACAAAACCTAACAAGAAGAAAGAAAAGCTACAAAGTTTGGACCTAGAAATGGAAGATTTACTTGGTTCTCCTAAAACCACTTGGTATCTGTTCAAATTCTTCAATTTTTACTTGAATCTAGACACTAAGTGAATATTGAAAGCTATGATTACTACTTGATGCACCCTCAAATCCTGATCAAGACCTAACTTCAAGTAAAACCTAGGTTAGCCATGAAAATGGTGACTCGAAAAGGAAGAAGAAGAAAATGAAAAAATGGAGTAGGAAAAGGTGAAGCTTGCCACCAATACATGGTTAAATTAGATAAGAGAATCGAGATTCACCACAAGCATCAATGGAAGCTTGATAAGAATGAGTTTCTTGCTCAAGACAAAATTATAGAGGAAGCTCTTAAAAAAGTGCAATGTATATTCATTAACAATGCAAAAAGTGATTAAGGTAATTATAAAAGGGCTTATATACCCTTCTCCTCATCCTAATTAAGATCTCTTAATCTTATTTAAAGTCACTTAATTGAAGCCCAAAGAGAATCCAACCCAAAACACAAAGCAAGCTAACTACAAATTTAGCGAGAGAGTAGGCCAGCCTTTGTGAGCGATGGATTTTTGGAAAATAGTCCTATCAAGGAAAAAGCCACTGATATGGGCTTTGGCTCAAGGTTATCCTATATGTAAATTACCTATAATACTGTGAAAATACAAGGAAAATAGTGTCTTTCCAACTCTATACATTGCCTTCACGGCAACTAGACAAGTGATACAAAACTAGGGCTTCTTAGGCCTCCTCTTTGCTCATAAGTGTAGCCAACTTTAATTGCATCTCCTCTTGGATTCTCTTGAGTTTTCTCCTAGCCATCAATCTTTCAAGTGTAGAGGGAACTTCTTCATTTAGGCTTCCTTGAGTTCCTTGAGTGTGGTTTTTCATATATGCATCATCTTGTCATGTAATTGTTCACTAGTCTGGCATAATCATCAATATCAAAAGTATTCATGTCACTTAAATCAAGGATAGTAAAGGCATTAAAGTAAGAAATAAATATGCAATATGAGCATGATGAAGCACAAGCAATACAAGATTAGGACCCTCCAAAATAACATAGTTTTCTCTCTAGTGTACCACTGGATTTTCCAAGAACCTTAAAAATACAGTAGATTTGTATTTATGTATAAGTGAGAAAACACAAAAATTCAGAGTAAGAAGCGAAAATTGTAGAAGTTACTTCATGACATATTTATTCCCTCCATATTCAGCAAATCATGACACCTACATCGTATGTCCATTTATGTATCACAGGAGCAATATACAAAATTAGAATAATAACCTCATTGTAAACAAATTGACCACTTGTCAAAAGAATATTACAAGTCAATGACCACCAAATGGAGCTAAGAAACCTAATCAATAGATTTGTTAAGAATGAGCAATATGTAGTTCTTTGTTTGTTTGAGGAAAATTAGGTATACTTTTTTCGTAGCTTTGTAGGAATAAGATCATAAAAAGTATTCATTGTGGTTGCATTTAGGGACTTGGCAGCAGGAAAGCGAACAATAGGAAATTCCTTAAGAAAGGAGTTGTATAAGATAAACTCATAAAGAAGAAATATCATTGAAATTAAGGGGTAGCATTATGAGAGACATGCTATGTGTCTCTTAATTGCACATATCATATTTTAAGCAACTCCCAAAATTATATTAATAATAAACACACTTCTTAATTGAGAAGAAAATATACTTACAAAATTCAGGCCACTAAAAGTTATTTTAAGTTGTTGCCTAACCGAGAACTCAAGAAATCTTTGATAAAAATCTAACATGGTTTCCCATGTTACACCCTTGGGCAAACCAAACTCATCAAATAGGTGGGTCATAAATAATCTAATAGTACCCTTTTTCTTATCATAGTAGCTAATGCCAGATCTATCATTAGAATGCCTTTTGTTTTTTAATAATCTTATTAAAATTTTTATTAAAAATTTAGCTAGACTTTTTTTACGGTCAACTACTCCTAGAAGTTGCTCAATGACTTTAGAAGTATTAATTTTAGATAAGCATGTGGCATTTTCTTCCTTCAGACTTTTTTGTTAAACCATTTTGAGTACTTCATTTTATTTTTTAAGGTTTCAATCACTACAAGAATTTTTTTGATTTTGCTACTAAATTTAGCTACCATTTAAATTAGTAGCTAAATCCTAGCTAATTAACTAATAATTAACTAGAGAATTATTTTTCTAGCTAAATTGAAGTTATATTCATTTATAATTCTTATACTACAAATTAGCTAGGAAATAACTACAAATTTTAAAAAATTTACTACAAATTAATTAAGATTATTTTCCTAGTTAATTTGCTACTTATTTCATGCTACCATTCAATATTGTAGTAATTTTGTAGTTAATTATTTTTACTAGAAATTAGCTACAAAATAACTATTAATTTTAAAATTAGCCACAAAATTATTTTGTAGCAAATTTTAAATTTTCTAGTAGTGAATCTCTTTGGAGAGTTTTGAAAGCTTCTTTTTTAAATCTTTGTACCTAATGGAAAGAATAGAAAAGTTGGAGAAAAGTTCTTGATAAGTAGATTGAAGATGAGTTAAGTAATGAAAGATTATCTCTTCATCATCTTCATTTTCTTAAGTTGTATTTGTCATGAGACATATGTTAGCTTTTTCATCTTTTTCCTTAGAGGTAGATAGATCAAGATCTTCCTATGTTTCCATGATACATCTACCGTGAAGCATATGTTAGCTTTTTCATCATCTTCTTCAAGGTAAATAGATCAAGATCTTCCCACCTTGCCATGAAACCTTTCTTCTTCTTAAAGAAGAACTTCTTTTTCTCCTTTTCCAAACTTGGACATTTTGATTTGAAGTGTCAAGCTTCTTACACTCATAACACACTGATAGAGCATTTTTGAGGCACCTAATATTGACTTATGTTGAACATATTTGACATTATTTTCTAGTTAATAATCACACATTGGTTAAGTCTTGGGTCATTGAGCTTAATTGAGGATAGTTGTTAATCTTTGCTTATTTTTGGATTTAATTTTCACTATGAGGTTGCTATCTTGTACAGGCTATATCTAGAGCTACAGACCTCCAAATTGGATAATCTTAGTAGTCTTGGAAATCTAAGATAAAGATCTACAGCTTCTCTATTCTACATAATTATTGTTCTACAATTTCCTATTATGTATTAAACCCCTACTTTTCATATCCATTTTGGCTTTTGATAAACAAGATTAGTCATAATATGATTGTATCCTTTTTGAGAATCGACCTACGTTAGTCCCCCTACACTACAAAAATTAAGGAAAATCTAGTAATTTGATAGTGTGTTGACAACAATTATCGCACACTACTTTACTTTTATGTTTGGTCTCCTAGGTGAACATTTTTTTAGTAGTTCTTCCATCTTAATCCTCCTTTCTTCTTCCACATGGTATGGGTTTTTCTAGAGATAAAAGATAGTTTGTCATAATCAAATCCTTCTTCTTCAAAGTTTCATTAAAAGACTCTTTAATGTTGAAGGCTTTGGATGATTATCCTCTAGAGAATTTTTAGACCTTCAAGGCTATGGGATAGCCTTTCTTTTTGTCCTTCATATTACCTTAATTGAATCTCATGAACCTTAAGGGTGCAAATAAGTTCTTCCATAGAAAGCTTCTTTAAATTTTTGGACACTTGTAAAGCTATAACCTATGGTCTCCATTGTCTATGAAAAGTTTGCTAGATTTTGGTTATATGATCATAGTTATAATAAATTTTGCCTAAAGATCTAAGACTATTAAGTATAGTTTAGAACCATCCAAACATTTGATTAATAGTCACATGATCTTCCATCTTAAATAGTTTATATTGATTTACAAGCATACTTATTTGAGTCTTCTACATGAGATGTACCTTTTTAAGCAAGAGTTAGTGTTCCCATAGCTCTTTTAAATCATTTGTGGCTATAAACTTTCTCATATTCTGCTTTAGTTAGCACACACGTGATAAAATTTCTAGCTTTTAAGTTTAGGAGATACCTTATTCTTTGATTCTCATTCCATTTAGATCTTGGAAGGTAAATTCCATTTTCTTCCTTTGGAATGCAGTTTCCATTTACAACAATGTCTCACATGCCTATATGATAGACATCAAAGAATGCTATCATTCTTTTTGCTTCTGATAGTCATAGTTTTGTCCTTTGAAGAGAGGTGGTTGGTTTGACAACATGTCCCTCGTTAACCATAATGCTTTGAATGGATCTTTAGTCTCCCTATACTATTTATATGCTCAACCCCAAGAGGTCAAGCTCTAATACCAACTAAAGTAAACAAGATATACACAAAGGAGAGGATGAATTCTGTGTGTGATTTTAAAGCACTTTTAAAAACTTTTTTTTTTTTTGCAAGATATATAAGTTCAAAACAAGCACTGAGTGTTAAGCATCCAAAAATATGTCGAGTAGGATAATAAAGAAGGATAAAAAAAAAATCACCTTGAGTATTATCCTAGTTCACTTTACAACTTAGAAGTACGTTCAATCCCTTCCACTAAATGGTTTATCTACTAAGTTAATACGATTTACAAACAAGTATTCGCAAGTCTCTTCACACTGTACAATCACTTATCATCTATAACCCATATTACAAGCAAACTAAATATTATTTAATACTTAGCCTATTCAAGCTTCCACACAAAGGTATAAATGATTTACAAAGATAACTTCACTAAGTAAGCATACAACATTTTAAAATAGATACTTAACTTTGTTAAATAAAAGCAAAAGTGTACAATAACAATCGAAGCATAAAAGCAATGCTTAAAAAGTTTATGTGAAAAAGCGTCCAAAAGATTTTGCATATATGAATATCACTTTTATAGCTTCATAACTTAATTTTTTCACCTTCTCAAAATGTTTATATATATATATATATACATAAGGAGAAGATAATTATTAATGATATATGAAAAATGAAGTTCTTAGCAATTAATGCTTTAGATGTCTTCATCACATGCTCTCTAACACTATTTATCCTTTTTGATGGAGAAAGAAGGTGCAACAAAAGATTTCTAACATGTTTTCCTTAAACATGATTAGGGGATTTTGCAGAGAAAGTTCTTCCTACTTTCTTACTCTTTTCTTCAAACTTATGATTAGCATAGATACAAAGGATATATTGACTTGCTTTGATAAGAGACAGAACTTAAAGAGAACAAGTATCTATTTTCCATAAATAAGACAAAAAATTAGAATACACTAAGATTGAAAAGAAGTTAGTGTATAAAAAAATGTTTTGCATACATTCTCTTCAGAGAGAAAAGCATGAACAAATATATAAATATAAGCACAAGTATAAATGTTAAAGCAAATACGATATAAGATAACAACGTTTATAGACATTTTTGTTATCAAATGTTTGGACGCTATTCCAAACATAAGCAATACATACAAAGATTTTTATTTAAATGTGTGCTTCATCAATATGTGTGCACAATATGTGATTAGTCAACAAATTGTAATCATATTTTTGTTATCACCAAAATTCATAGGAGATGAATGTTTTTTATATCTTTGGTTCGACAAAAGTGAACTAGTAGTGTGATTCTTTTTTTTTATCTCTTAATCACATTTTTAACATTAAATGTTTTGTACCCAATGTCTTATAATATCATTAAAAATCATATTTATGTAAAAGTTTTTAAAGTTCACATAGACAAAATATGATTTTTCTATTTTGATTCTTTAATTTATTTTATATATGCTTTATTTATTTCAAAATGTGTTCTAATTCTTACATATATAGTTTTCTTTTTTGATTCTTTAATTTCTTTTATTAATTTTGCTTCCATAAATGTCACTATAAAATGATTTATAATATGATATATTAACTGCGATTTTGGTATCATGGTTGGTTTGTTGAGTTCTTTAAATCATTGGTACCATAGTAGGTAGGATTAATTATTTTAATGATTTTTGTGGTTGATTCGGTATTGGTCAACTTGACTTTTAATAATGAAAGCTTTAGGGTCGTTGGGGTGGTTATGAGTTTTTGGTTTAGTTTTCAAATGCAATTTTCAAAACATAACATGTTTGAATAAAATGAAGTTAAAATAGTTTTTAACTCAATTTTTAAATAGTTTTACGTTCATTTTCAAAACCCAAAATCGATTTTTTGAATTTGAATTTTAGTTTTAAAAAATTATTCTCTTACTACATTTAATAGTTATCATTCTTGTTGTCATTGCCGCTTCTATCACTACCACATCGATGATGCTACCATCACGACTGCCACCACCACTTTGTCACCCCTATCACTATTGCAATCATCACAACCACCACTGTCACCACCATCGCCACTACTACAACCATTGTTGTTGCCATTACAACTACCACCACTATTGTCACTACCACCACTACCATATTGTCGCCGATGCCACTACTATCACTGCCATCATTGCCACCATCCTTGTCCCCGCCATCATTTTTACTAACGCGTAAACATACCTTTAAAACTAATTTTAACAAGATAAAGAATTTTTTAAAATGAATCTATTTTGAAACTAAAAATTAATTTTTATAACAAAAGAAAACTAAAACTAAAAAGCTAAAAATTGATTTTGGTTTAAAATTTTTTAAAACTTATCACTAAAAATCGTCTAAAATGGACCCTTAACGTTCATATGGCTCAAATGTGTAATTTTATTATTTTAATGGAAAGAGTGCTAACAAGTTTTGAATTTAGCTAGTAAGAATAGCTAGTAAGAAAGACTTTTCTTTTCAAAAAGAAAATGTGCCACAATGGTGAAATATTTTTGTAATATAAAAATATAATATAATATTTATATATTTTTTATTGTAAAATTTATAAATTTAATGTATACAATTCATGTGGTTTCAACTGGTGATCCACTAGTTTGACTAATGATTCGTTGACTCGAAATCTCAATCAAACCAATATATTGTTAGAGTCTGGTATTTCATAACACATCATTATTAAGTAATGATAAATAATTATTTTTAAAATAATTAAAATTTACAAATATCAAAATTAATGATTTTAAATATTAAAATTAAATAAAATTATATTTATTTATAGGGAAACTAAAATATATTTAGATAAAAAATATCACTAGAAAACTTTGAATGAAATTTTAACATAAATTACTAACTATTCTATTTCTTTTAATCGAAAACCTTATTTGATATTCTTTATTTTGAAAAAGTAATGTAGCATTATTTACTTTTTTCCTCACTTGGGTCCTGGACCACTTGATAAATTCTCAATAATTATACATATTAATCAATTGACTTTTTATTTAAATTTCTCAATATTTATTTCTGTACGAAATTTTTTGTCTTAAATATCAAAGAAGAATTTGATCTTTCAAGGAGTATATTTTATTGTCATTATTTTAGTGGCAATCAATGAACTGATAAAGAGGATTTGATATATAGGTATTAATGATGCAATAAAGAAAATTATGGGAGAGGTAATATTTTAAATATTTAAATAACATGGCATGTAATATAAATATAATTTACCTATTTTTTTTTAAGTTTAACTATTTAATAGTTTCTTTATATCAATATTATAATTAAATTATATTATTGGTCTTTTTATTTTTGTGAAAATTTCATTTGAATTCTTTATCTATTAAAAAATTTATATTAGACTTTTAACTCTTAAAATATTGAGATAATGTTATCCTTCCACAATCATTATTGTTTTTCAATTTTTGAACATAACTTTGAACTTCCTTTTATTAATTGAAGATGTGAATCTTGTCACGTTAAATTCATCTTTGTAAAAACCAAGGAATCCATCTACTATTTGAACCAAAAAGGGCCATAAAAAAAAGTTAAAGTTGTACGATTTTTTACAATGTTTATAATTCTTTTTTAGTTTAAATATTATTTGAATTTCATAGTTAATCTAATAAGGTAAGTTCCAAATATTGAATCAATAAAAGTACTATAAAATCATGACCAAAATTGGAAAAATGATTATTATTTCACACGAACCTTATTAGCTCATTTAACCGTCAAAGGAGTAAATTTAAAATAAATTTTAATAATAAAATAAGAAACCAAAAATATAATTTAGCCCAATATTATTTATCTTCAATGTCACAACTCTTAAAAAATTTATATAGGCACTTCCTATTATCTAAGAGATTAGTGGTTCTTTAACCAAAATAATAAATAAAAACAATTTATCAAAATAAAAATAAAAAATTTATTAGAATGGTGTCTTTTGACACCCCGATGGATGGATCCCAAAGGTAGGTAGGAGGCACAAGGGCTAGATTATGCCTCGTGTTTTGAGTATGTAATAAAAGAAACACCCAACTAGTTGGCACCTCGTGTTGTGTGTGTGTCAACGAAGGAGACACAAATCTGCCTTGTGCCTCCCATGTAGCATAGAGCCAATGTAGGAGGCGTAAGTCTAGCTCCTTCCTTGTGTGTGATTGAGTGCATGAGCATGGGGAAGGGCAAAGGGTGTGGGGGAAGGTGGGAAGAGTATGGGGGAAGTGACAAGGGCATGGGAAGATGCAAGGATTTATAAGGTGATGCATATACAAAAGGTGCAGACAAAGACACTTGAAGGGCCTACCACTCAAGGTTGGTTAAGAAGGATCCAAGAAGAAGTACAACACCAATTAACCACCCTTAAGGACTATGAAGGGGCCCCACATGCCATACTTTGTACTATGTGTCCAACTGTCTTAAAAGCATTGTATAGGGCTGGCAAACACTTGGTTATTTTTTTATTATTTCTTATATATTTTAGTACTTGAGTAGGATGAGGATAGGCTTATATTTTCCAAGGATTAGAATGTGCTTTTTGGATTAGGAGGTTAACCTAACTACCTTAACCAATTCTCAACTTCCTAGACCACCTTCCAACTTTCTAACCACATTCTAACTACCTCAACAACCTAACTACCTAACTGCCAACTTGCTAATTACCTTCCCAACTAAACTAACCAAATCCTAACTACACAAGGCTTGTCCTAAACTACTTAAACCAAGTGTGCCCTAGGCTATATAAGTACTTTTATTATCATGTTGTAAGGACTTTTGATTAATTTTCAATTGTGGAATAGTTTTGTGTCTTTACACGTATTTAGCGCATTCTCTCCTTTCTTTAAGTTTGTCCAAGGACTTTATTCTCATCAAGCATTCATGGTGCTCGTGACGAATCTCACTACTCTTATCTAGCTTTTAAGCTAGTGACAAACTCCATTTCTAATCTTGTCCATATATTTCATTTTTTCTTCTTATTATTGGTTACTATATTATGCATTTTATTTTTTGGAATTCTTTAAGGGAGCAATGCTACCAAATTGGGAATCAAAGATCCGAGTTTGTCAAGTGGTAATCATAGCTAGATTCCCTACAATTGGATAAGCTTGACCATAGCCCGAAGGGTGCCAAAATGTAAAGTTAAAGTTCTTAATGGTTGCTGCAATGGTTACACGAACCACTTCCATGTAAGTTCCTCAACTTTGTTTTAAGTCAATTCTAGGTCATTTGCTTTCATTTTTGTTGCATTTTCTTCATATGGATATCTAGTTTCTATCTTAGTTTGTCTAAATTCATTGAAATTGCATCATTCTTGGATGAGTAGTTAGAGTCATTCAACAAGTGTTTAGTCAAATTTTTCCTTTTCAAGAGCATCATTCTTGCTACATGAGTTTATGCTTTGTGGTGAGTTGTGTTGCATGCTTGTTTTCTGTGATTCTTTGTAGAAGAAAAGAATAAAAAGAATGTGAATCTTGTGTTTTATGTTGCTGCCCCTGCATGTGGTGTTCACCATGTGTTTGTGGGTAATGCTTGTAGAAAACTATGCAAAAGTTGTGTTAGAGTAATGTTTGTGTTGTATAAAATTACGGGCCACAATATTGTGAAAGAAAAAAAGATTTTTATGGTTGTTCCCTGTAAAAAAGAAAAAGAAAAACAACTGTAGCCACAGAAAAAAAAGTTTCAAAGAAAAAAGAGTTTGGTGGTCCAAAAAAATATTGTAAGAAAAATTTGTGAATTTTGGAACTCTAGTTTGCTAGTTTAGTACATGGTTTGGGTGCAGTATTTCCCCTTGTTCTTGAGTTTTAGTGCGTTTATTTGTCTTTTTTTTTTATTATTCTTAAGTCTTCTTATTTGTCTCATTAAAATTCCTATTAAGTTTAACTTTCATTTCTTAGCTTTTTTTGTTTATCAATTTTTTTTCGCTTTTTATAGTTTTGTCTTTGAGTTTTTTTTTTTGCTTTCCTAAGATTATCATGAGATTTGCTTGGCTTTCACTTGCAGTTGAGATACTTGATTTAAAGAGTAGTTCTTTAGACAATCTTAGGGAGTGAGTTAGAGGTAAAAGGCTAGAGAGTACCTAGGAGAAAAGCCAGAAAAGTGTGAAACACAAGTGTGAGTGAAACACTCAATGAATGGGTGAGGTTTTGTTTTGTGTTTTTTTTGTACTACAGTAGTCTAGAGGTTAGAGGCATTTAGATTGTAGAAAGATAGGAAGTTCGAGCGTGAATTGAAGGATCATCACCTAAGTCTAGATACATCCTAGTATACTAAGAAGGAGTTGGGAGAAAAACTAGACTTGGTAGGAAAAAAGACTTGAAGTGGTGCAAAAGGATGCACAAAGCACTAATAAAATTAGAGGCTTTGAGTAAAGCCAAAGAGGAGGGTGTGAAGTCACAATGGTCATAATAAGAGTTCCTATTCCTCTAACAAAGAGAGGCAGATATGCGAAAGACATAGGAAATAAGAGAGGTGTGAGAGGCTTATATAAAAGAGAAGATAGGAGAAATGAATCTGATTTAGGAAAATGTAAAATATCTCGATTTCATGAGATTGTAAGTTAGAAGTCTACATAAAACCGGGAGCTCAATGTCGAGCAACTAATAACCAACTTTAGTGTACAATGTTTAAAGGGTGTGAGTTGGTTGCAGCTTTTAGAAGATTATGCCTTGGTTTGGTGGACATCTTTGATGGATGGCATAAGGAGAGGCATGTAAGAACCATTTGAAAGCTGGTATGACTTTAAAAAGAATGATGAGAGAGGTTTGTACAGCTTCAGATGAGAAAGATATACATCATATGCTCCAAAGGTTGTATTAGGTTCCAGGAGTATGGAAGAGTACCATAAGGAAATGGAGCTAACCTTTGTTGAAAGCCTAGATTAAGGAGAGAGAGGAGGCTACCATAGATTAATTATCGTGCATAGGTTAAATAGGAGATACAGGATATAAAGGGAACTACAAAGTTATAGTAGCTTGGGGAGCATTGGCATTAAGAAGTAAAAGTTGAGATGCAATTGAAGAGGAAAAGTGCCTTAGAGATCCACAACTAGTTCTAGTAGTCGAGGGCATAGATAAGAGAAAGTTAGGAGTGAAAAAGACCTAATGAAAAGAACCCTTCCAAGTTCAGAAAGAGATAACCTACACTTAGGATTTAAAGTGGTATTAAATGTTTTCAATGTCTTGAAAAGGGTATATAGCTTCAATATCCTAATAAGAGAGCCATGATTTTGAGGATAATGTATGGATAGAGAGTGATAGCTATACATGAGATACATCTACCTTTAGCGATTCAAAGAGCCATGGGTTGATGACTCCATGTTGAAGCGGATTTGTTTATGATTTAGGAGGTTGATGTTGGGTTATTTTTAGGCTCCCAACTATGGGACAAAAGTTCCAATACTCTCAAGTTCTCGCTAGGTCTCTTTATAAGATGAGAAGGGTTAGATCGAAAGACACAAAGAGACAGACAGAGTTGAATTTCACAAGAGATCGGAGAGAGTAGATTTCAAAGAGAGAGGAGAATTTCATATAGAGAAAGAGTGAATTTTTTTCACAGAGTGGGTGAGAGAATAACTTTGTACTCTTAATTAATCATAGTGATTAATTTCTTCGTCCTGACGACCAATTGTTTTTACTCCTCACCTCGGTGGAGTTTTTATAATGCTAAAAATATCGGGTCTCTCTCTTGTGTGATTCTTCATCATTGTAACCGTCATTTGCATTTGTGGTTACTCCTTGCGGATTCTTTGCAAGCTTATTGAATTTTTATCCGCTATGCTGTGTCACCACATCGGTGGGAAGCCTTTTATTGGTGGTACCGTACTCACCTTCCCCATCATCAAAGTCAGGGCCTTTTTCCCCATCGAGTGGTATCGTAGTTCTCCTTTGAAGGGTGCTCGCTATGAGAATAACGGAGGTTAATACAAATAGAATGGTGAGTCTGAATGGTACTAATTATCACTCAGGAAAGGGAAGATGAAAGATTCATTATTTTTGAAGAAATGCATCTTCCGCTATCCGCTCAAAAAGCCAAATCTATGTCTCGATGAAGAACGGACTTTTGAGCATCAATAAAATGTGTGGTTTATCCGATTTCAGGGATGATAATGTTTATAATCACATTGTAAGTGAGATAGATGCCAAGATTTTGTGGGAGAAGATTGAATCCTTTATATGCCTCAAAGGGATTAACAAATTATTTTTGTTAAATTCTCAGTTTGAAGTTCAAAGAAGGCACTTCCCCTAGATCACTTGAATGAGTTTCAAGGATTATTGATCAGATGTCGTGAATGGGCATCAAGTTTGAAGATGAGATTGGGATTACTACTTTTGAATTCTTTACTGAAGTCTGGGAGACTTTTTAAGGTCTCTATCACAAATTCAACCCCTAATGGTGTTGTCTCTTTGCAAATGGTAAATGGTAGCATACTTAACGAGAGATTTGAGAAGGAAGGCACAAGGTTCTTCATCTCAACTGAGGTACTTGTCAACGAAAATGTGAGAAGTGAAAAACGAAAGAGAAAAAAAGTAAGCAAATCCAAGTCTAGATACAAGAAGGTGGAGGTCACTATTGTCACAAAACAAAGCATATAATGTACATTGTTTCCTGTGGAAAAAGGAGAACAAAGGCAAAAAGGGTAAGTCAAAAGAGAAGGATGATGATGATGATGATGATCATGATTGTGTCACCACTACTACAGTGATGATCTTGGTTATTCTTCGAGATTTGAATCTAAGCAATTTTTGTATCCGATTTAGAGCGTGGATTATTGATAAGGGTGCTACATGCATGTTACACCAAGGAAGGAGTTCTTTACATCTTATACTACAGGTGATTTTGGGAGTTGTCAAGACGGGGTAAATGATGGTGTGACTAAGGTGATTCGGCAAGGTGATGTTTGCTTGCAAAAACCAACACAGGAATGTAGTTGTATTAGAGGAGCAAAACATGCCCAGACGTTCGCTTTTAACTTGATATCCGCATATATGCTTGATTTGGTGGTTATGATAATCACTTTGGTCATGGAAATGAAACCACCAAAGGTAACTGGTCAGGCCAGGGGAGAAGGTTTCTAAAACTGTATTGACAAAAAGTTTTCGTGGTCATAAAAGATAAGCGTGAATGCCACGATATGGGGCATCTTTTATGGCATCGGGCGTTTAGTCATATCAAAGGAAAAGGGTTGATTTGTTTAGCCAAAAGACATAAGCTGTGATCAAGAATGCAGTTGAGAAGTGTTCTTTTGCATGGTTGGTGAAGTGACTAGAGTATCCTTTAAGAAGCATCCTCCTCCAGAAGTCGAGTTGCTAGAATTGGTGCATTCTCCGATGTTCGCGGCCCATTGAAGGTAAAGTCATTTAGTGGTGCACTTTATTTGTTACCTTTTTGATGATTGTTCTAGAAAGCTTGGTTTATGTTTTGAAGACAAAGGACCAAGTGTTGAGAAGTTCAAACAATTCCTGTGCTTTGCTGAGAGAGACAATCAGGCAAGAAGGTGAAATGTATTCGCCCGACAACGGTGGTGAATATCAGGACCATTTGATGTATATCAGAAAGCAAGGTATCGCATATGAAAAGACTCTCCTAAAAAACTCCTCATTGAATGGCTTAAAGCAGAGGATCAACAGACATTGATTGAGAGAGTTAGCATGCTTTCAAGCAAAGTTACCTAAGCATTTCAAGGGCGGCACTTTACACAACAAAGGCATGTTATTAATCTTAGTCCTCAGAGTTGCTTTTGAATTATCGAGGTGCCGCATAAGATTTGGTTTGGCAAAGATGTCGTGCATGATCATTTAAGTAGTCTTCGGTTTGTAAGGCCTTTGTGCATGTTCCAAAGGATGAAAGATCCATGTTGATATGAAGACTAGGCTGTATCTTCACTGGTATGGCCATGATAAGTATGGTTACAAGATGCATGATCCCGCTGAGAATAAACTTGTCAAAAGCCGTGGATGCAATTCATGAAGATCAAACTATTAAAGACATTGTTCAGAATGGCGAAAGCAACATAACTATGATGATCAGCTACTTGGAGATGACTTTGATATTCCTCGAAGGATGATGATGTTGAAGAGGAGCAAGAGGTATCACAAGATGAGAATCGGTGATGCTCCTAATTGCCCCACCAAATCAGAGGTCTAATAGGCAGAGACAATCATCTATAAGGTATACTTCCGATGAGTATGTGACCTTGACAGATGGAGAAGAACCAGTGTTACCAGAGTCCATGGGAGAAAGGAAGAAAGGCAAAAGGCTTGCAATCTAAATTGCAGAAGTATGTTGTTTGTCCACTACCAAGGCAGAGGTTGGTTATGTTCAAGACGAACATTGGTTATTCCCCGTGACAGTCGAGAGCCACTTGATGACCAAGGTAGTTCTAAGAGGGAAGTTTGAAGTTTGCATGTGAGATCGCCGGATTGGATTACCTCCCACATAGTCATGAGATATGTTGGGTTATTTTTGGCCCCAACCATGTGGACAAAAGCCCAATACTCTCAAGCCTGCTAGGTCTCTTTATAATAGGAGAAGGGGTTAGATTGAAAGGCACAAGACAGAGAAATTTGAGACAGAGTGAATTTCTCACAGAGATTGGAGAGAGAGAGATTTCTTAAATGAGAGAGTGAGAATTTCATATAGAGAAAGAGGAATTTTTTCACAGAGTGGGTGAGAGAATAACTTTTATACTCTTAATTAATCATAGTGATTAATTTTAGGTCTAGACGACCTATGGTTTTTACTCCTCACCTCGAGGAGTTTTTTTACACGTTAAAAATATTGGTCCTCTTGTGTGATTCTTCTCATTGTGACTGTCATTTGCATTTGTGGTTATTCCTTGGATTCTTGCGTTAGGAATTTTTATCCGCAAGGCCTGTCACCACATTGGTGGTGCCTTATTTATGGTACTGCATCACCTTTCCCCTATCATCAAAGTGGCGCCTTTCATCATGATGGGGAGCCAGATGATAAAGGAAGCCAAGACATAAAGGGAAAAATATTTTCCACCCAGGTGTCATGTCTTAAGCAACTTGTGTTATGTAATAATGATGGTAGTCGGTGAATGGAGAGAGAGGTTGGTAGCCCTACCCATTATTGTACATTCGAGATCAGATAGACTTTAGTGACTTAGTGAGTGTGGAGAGTTGGGTGGTGGACCACCAAGTCATACTGTCCTTTTTACCATAGGAAAATATGAAGATAAGATGTTGTGATGTGGTGCCAATGGAGGTAACACCCCATTGTCAAAGACTCATGGCAATATGATAGGAAGGTGATTTATAATAAAGTCCCAAACAGGTTCACATTTATACACATGGATGAAAGGTAGTTCTAACCTTTGTCTCTAAAAGCTACTCAGAAGATCAGAAAAAAGAGAGAAAAAAGAAAAAGAGAGAAAAGAAAAAAGAGAGAAAAGAAAAAGAGAGAAAAGTTATATTGAGTGAAATAAAAAAATAAGAGAGTAAAAGCTTAAGAAAGCAAGAGTGAAAAAGAAGCAATAAAAGAGCTAATCTAGAGTGGTAAAAAGCAAAAAAGGAAAAGAGTGAGGACCCTATTAGTTGGCCCTGTAGAGGTGAAAAGGACCTTTGGCTAAGAAGGAACCTTTGTATGCTTTACCCATAACTTATTATTATATTCTTGTAGTTCTTCATTGATTTCTTTCGGTTACAAGTACAAAGGACTTATTAGAAGAGGAGACCCTATGCTTATGATGGAAAAGAATCAATGCTTACTAACTCCCTTGCAGATTTTCCTTTCAGGTTATGAATTTTCTTTCATCAGAGGTATGAACAAGCTTATGAAGAGGTTTGGAAATGGCATTTTATGGAAAGCAAGATTTTGGTTTCCACCTTCCATGTTTCATGATGTCCCATAAAGATGCTATTAGACTTGTACCAAGAAAACCACTACATTGTGCAAATGGATTATGCATAAAGGTTTTATTGTTTTGCAAGATTTATGATGTTTTCGATGCATGCCCATGACATTATAAGTTAATTTTAATATTTTGATTGCTTTAAATGGACTATCCTTTACTTGTGTGCATCATTTGTGTAGTTTCAAGAGTAATATGATGTTGAGTGTTCAAGGAAATGAACTCAATAATATTAGGTGATCCTATTGAAATGTCCAAGCCATTATATGCATGGATCCTTGAATAGAGGCACTTTAGAAAGTTTATGGTGATGCTGAATTTTAGGGAGTGTTTGGAGAATCTTAAATTGTATGAGATTTTGTTGTTGAACATCTTTTAATTAAAGAGTGACAATATATTTTGTTCATATGCAATCCCTAAGCATTCATTACATGTGTTGAAGAATGATAGACTTGATATGTCATATCTTGACGGGAAGTAGGTATTCATTCCCAGACTTGGAAATGATTGATATGCTTTTCCTTGACAAAAAAGGTGATGATATATTTCTTACAAGAAGGCATTCTTTTGCATCTATATGAGTATCAAAATAAGTTTGAATATGGTGTTTAAAATAACAGAATGCGTTTTCATGTAAAATCCTTATACCTTTTTTTAACATACGAGGTATAGAGACTAATTTACATCATGATCTGGGGTATAACATGTTGATTCATTTTGAACTCCAAAACATATTGTCTTTTAATTCTTAATTGAGGATCAGATAAAGAATATTGGAATTTATTGATGAGTACTAGAAGAATGTTTCGAAATCCACTTGGTTCCTTCATTCATATCTTTGACTGGAAGGAACAAGGACCATAGTGTCGTACAGTAGACTCCAATTTCTTGGGTCACTTTTGATATCTCTTTGGAGTAGGCTCGAAACGTTTACCTTACCTGTCTACTTGTCATCCCCTAACAAATGGACAAACAAAGGTTGTTAAGAAATTTAGGTCAACTATTTAGATATTTTATGGAAAGAAATCTAAAAGATCGGGGAATAGTCGATACCCATGCAGAATTTTCTTATAATCGGTCTTCAATACTACCACTTTTATTCACCTTTGGAGTTGGCTTATGGTTTTAACCCTTTTCCTGCTTGATTTATTC
Organism: Mucuna pruriens; assembly: GCA_025330945.1. Classification (NCBI taxonomy): domain Eukaryota; kingdom Viridiplantae; phylum Streptophyta; class Magnoliopsida; order Fabales; family Fabaceae; genus Mucuna; species Mucuna pruriens. The sequence continues at coordinate 26,859 of JAENHJ010000053.1, read as the reverse complement.
ACCATTATGCCAACTGTTCTTAACGATGAAGGCTTGTCCAAAGCTCAGTTTGTTCAAAAATTGGTATGATAAACCAGGTTGCACATGGAAAGGAAAAGGAGAACAATAAAGTGCCAATAAGGAAGAAAAGAGGTTCTTTTTAAAGAAGGAGACCTTTTGTATAGGTACATTAAAGGAAATAGGTTCCCTATCTAAGGAAGTCTAAACTCCTTCCAATCAGAGATGACTATTTAAGATATTGAGGAAAAAATGACAATGCGTATCAAGTGGATATGCCTCCAGACTTAACTCCTTGTGATGCAGGTGTAGAAGAGTTGAATTTGAGGGCAATTCTCTTCAAGAAGATGATGATGCATATACAAAAGGGAAGACCCTACGCTTGTATGGCTTATCACCCAGTGGGTAGGTTAAGAAGGATCCAAGAGAAGTACAACACCAGTTGACCACCCATAAGGACCATGAAGAGACCTACAGACCATACTTTGTACTATGTGTCCAACTTCCTTGAAGACATTGTATAGGACTAGCAAACACTTTGTTATTCTTGTATTGTTTCTTGTATATTTAAGTACTTGAGCAGATTTGAGGATATACTTTATTTACCTAGGATTGTGAATTTGGATTTGATTAAGGTTAACCTAACTAACCTTAACCAATTCTCAACTTCCTAAACTACCTTCCAACTTCCTAACCACATCCTAATTACCTAACTTCCTAATTCAACTAAACTAACTAAATCAACTAACCATTTTCCCAAACCGCCTAAACCAAGCACCTAGGCTATATATGACCTATTATCATGTTGTAAGGACTTTTGATCAATTTTTTTCAATTGTGGAATAGTTTGTGTTTTTGCATGTATAAGAGCATTGTCTCATTTTTTCTTGATTTTTTCAAGGACTTTATTCTCATCACATCTATAGTGTTTGAGCTTAATTTTATTATTCTTATTTGTCTTTCAAGCTAGTGACGAACCCGCTCCTAATCTTGTCCATATTTTCTTTTCTTTCTTATTGGTTACTATGTTCCATGTTTTGTTTTGAATTCTTTTTTCTGGGGAGCATCATACAAACTAAGAATCAAAGATTCGGTTTTTCACAAGGAATATGAATCAAAGGGATGGTAGTTAAGTGTAGGAGCTTTAGATTTTATAGTGAGAGCGAAAATTAGAATTTAAATTTTGAAATTTTAAGTTGTTTTTCAGTTTGTGAATGAAGTTTGTGGGTTATAAAAAGGTGTGTCAAGAGTTTGTTGTATTAGCTTCGGAGAGGTTTTTGTGAGTAGAATTAGTGTTTTGAGTAATTTAGATTGAGAATCTCATATTTTAAGTGACAATTGTTGGGAATCTTTGATTTTGAGTGGTAAAATAACTTAGTAGTTTTTGTTCCTAAATTACAAAAAGTAATTGAAGAGTTATAATTTTGATTAGTATATTTTATTTTTAAATTTTTAATAATTAAATTTTGTTACTATTATTTATTATTTTTTAATTTTAGGTAGAATAATATATTTTTTTATTGTCGTTATTTTTAGTTCTTAATTTGATTTTAATATTATTGTATTTGTTTTATTTTTTTATTATATTTTTAATTTTACGAGAATATTATAATTTCTTGTTATTTATAGTTTAGTTTTATTTTAAGATTTTAGTTATTAAATTTCGTTACTGTTATTTATTATATTTTTAAATTTTAGGTTGAATAATATAATTTATTGTTGTTGTTATTTTAGTTATAATTTTGATTTTATTATTATTAAATTTATGTACTTTTTTATTCTATATTTCATTTTTAGGTAGAATATTATAATTTCATGTTGTATATAGTTTAAAAGTTATTATTTTTAAATTTTATAATTATTAAAATTTGTTATTGTTATATTTTTAATTTCAGGTAGAATAATATAATTTATTGTTGTTCTTGGTTTTACTTTATAATTTTGATTTTTATCATTATTAAATTTATGTACTTTTTTATTATATTTTTCATTTTTAGGTAGAATATTATAATTTCTTGTTATTTATAGTTTAGTTTTTATTTTAAGATTTTTTAATTATTAAATTTTATTACTGTTATTTATTATATTTTTAAATTTTAGATTGAATAATATAATTTATGGTTGTTGTTAGTTTAGTTTATAATTTTGATTTTATTATTATTAAATTTATGTACTTTTTTATTATATTTTTCATATTTAGATAGAATATTACAATTTTTGTTGTTTATAATTTATTATTTATTTTAAATTTTTATAATTATTAAATTTTGTTACTGTTATATTTTTTAATTTTAGGTAGAATAAGATAATTTATTGTTGTTGTTAGTTTAGTTTATAATTTTTATTTTTATTATTATTAAATTTATGTACTATTTTTTTTATTATATTTTTCATTTTAGGTAGAATATTATAATTTCTTGTTGTTTATAGTTTAGTTTTTTTTTAAATTTTATAATTATTAAATTTTGTTACTGTTATATTTTTTAAATTTTAGGTAGAATAATAATTTATTGTTGTTCTTAGTTTAGTTTATAATTTTGATTTTTATTATTATTAAATTTATGTAATTGTTTTTTATTATATTTTTCAATATTAGGTAGAATCTTGTTGTTTATAGTTTAGTTTTTATGTTAAAGATTTTATTTATTAAATTTCGTTACTGTTATTTATTTATTTATTTATATTTTTTGCATTATATTTATATAAGTTGTTATTAAATGTAATATTATATTTCGTTGGTATTCTAGGAAAATTTTATTGTGCATCCAGTATATCCAATACCTCTTGGTTGTACTTACAAAACGTCAACATCTAAGAAAGGATTTAAAATTGTGAAAAATGATCAAATTCTAAGAGTGAAATGGGTGAAGTTTCCATTAGCAAAATTCCCATTACTAATTGTAGAGAATTTTTAAGACAAGTTAACTTTTTTAGGAGTTTTATAAATTTTTTTTTCTCTAGATCATACATTAATATTAACATTATTTAAAGTGATTGAGACCATGAAACTCACACTTTTCATATGCCATAAGGTGAATGTACAACCACTGTTATAGGATGACTGTGCAATTGGGGTGAAGAGTTAACAGAGATATAGGATGTGTCTGCAATTGGGGTGAAGAGTTAACAGAGAACCAATTATCAATATTACAAATGGTACTTGGGCAGTATTCCTTAATAAATTATTAGGATTATTCCCACTTGAAGAAGAAATGAGAGGTGCTAGATTAAAAATGACTTGGCTTGAAGAACATTTAGACGACAAGTTGATAAACTATGCATACAAATATGTTGCAAATGCTACAATTTATGAGAGTGTACATTTTAAGTTGATATGGGGGATTTTTTCTATATCATTTTGGAGTTTATGTACATTTGAAATATGCATATTTACTTGTAGATTTACATCAATGCAACAATATAGTTAGGGATCCATTGTATTGACCATTTTATATTGTGAATTATGTTTGACCACTAACTATGAACACAAAGAAATAAGTGATGCTTGTTTGTTGATGAAACTGGGCATGTGATAGGTTCCTTGCGTTCAACCTAATCACTCATGCATGGTAAACCATTTGGAGCACTATATGTATATTTAAAAGATTTTTAAACATATAAAAATAGAAGATTGTGTCTATATAAATTTAACTTAGATTTGTTTGGAATGTAAATGTTGGTTGGCGATTAGTGTACTTTTTACATGTAATAAAAAAATCGACTACCAGCATATAGAGAAATATTCAACAAGCTACAAAAAGACATATGTGAGTTGATTGCGGATAATAATAATTTATTTTATTAACATTGATAAATATGGTTGACATGAGTTATCTTTGTAGATTGTATGGTACCTATATAACCAATTGCATCATCTACCAGAATGTTGTTTAGAAGGAAGTGGAAATTTGGAGATCAGTAGTGACACTCATTTGTTTTCATATTATTGAGTGGCATCAATCTAAATCGAGTAATGTCAATTTGGAATGGTGCAACATATCCAGGTTTTTCAGACATCAACTATATGGACGCTCACGACTCACTGCTAAAGGCAAAGAAAATATTGATTTGTGCATATAATATGCAGTTTATTGATAAATGGAACTTGTAACACAACTTTTGTTTGTAGCAATGTACCTACAACCAATACGCATGAGTCATAACTTAGAGTACATGGTGTGTATTGACAACACAATTCGATAATGGATTAACAAATTTGACACTAAAAATGTTATATGGTAAGCATGCTTATTGTATAAATTTAGCAATTTATTATGATTTAGTTTATTCAATGAAATTTAATTATTACATGTCTGTTAATGCAATACAATGCCTTAAAATGTATATATCATTAAAGTGAGAGTAAACATAGGGGTAGTTTCTCATTTGATGAAATGATGAGAGTATTATCTTATTACTTATAAGTTTTCATACATGAGAAATATTAGAAAATAGAAGACACAAGTGAGTTGATTGTGATAACAATAATTTATTTTCTATTATCATTGACAACATGGTTGACATGTGTTCTCTTTTTGTAGATTGCATGTAACCCATATAGTGATTAATTACATCATTTGCCACAAATGTTATTTAGAAAGAAGTGAAATTTGAGATTAGTATTTCCATTTGTTGTTTTCATATTATTGAGAAGAGCATAAACTAGATTGGGTAATGTACCAATTTGGAATGGTGCAACATATTCTGGTTCTCCCACGTCAACCGATAAGGTTTAGGACCTTACTACTAGCGCAAAGAAAAAATTGATTAGTATGTCCAACACATAGAGTTTGTTGATTAGTGAACTAGTGACACATCTTTGTTTGTAGAGAATGTACTTACAAATAATTTGTACATGAGTCTTAACTCGAAAGTACATGGTGTGATACAAACAATACACCTGTCAATGGATTATCAAATTTGGTGCTAAAGAAGGTTATATGGTAAGCATGCTTATTGTATAAATTAACAATTTATTATAATTTAGTTTATTCCATGAAATTTAAGTATTACATGTGTGTTATGCAATACGATGTCTTGGAATGTATGTATCACTAGTTGACTGTGAGAACATGAGGGAAGTTTCTCATTTGATAAAAATGATGAGATCTGTCTCATTTCCAAATTTTTGAGAGATTGATTTGTTGAACATACTACATAATGTCCGAAATAACTAAGAGTTTTTATGATAACAAACATTATGACTAAAGAGTGATGACTAATATTTAATAGTGTTCTTAGTTTTCAGAAGACAACAAGAACAAGTTTTTTTTCAATGTATGCGTATTAAGCTTTTTAGCAATAATGACCTATTGTTCTTCTAAAAAACTAAGAACACTATTAAATATTAGTCATCACTCTTTAGTCATAATGTTTGTTATCATCAAAACTCTTAAGTTATTTTTGGACGATATAATATTCCAACAATCTCTCTTTTTATGATGACAACAATTATGTGTAACAGAAAAAATGGATATAAAAGATATAAGATAGATAAAAAACATAATATCTGTTGGAAAGCTGAAAAATATATGATATCTTTTTATATTTTAGAGTATCCTAGATGATCTCTTAGGATTTATTCTTCTTTTATGTTTTTATTAAATTTCCTTATTTAATTAGGCAAATATATCGTAAATAGGAATATTATCTCCTATAATATTTGTATTTATTGTATTAAGTCTATATAAATGGACTTGTTGTGTACTTGATATACACAAATTTCAATATCTATTTCATTTATTTTTTCAATATGATATCGTCAGTGATATCATCCCCTAAAATGACCTATTTTTACCATTCATTCACCAATTTCATCAAAGAACCCATACCTAAACATACTGTTAATATGTTGCATTTCCCATCACATCTAAATTCTCAAGTTGGAAATGTTCATGAGAGTGAAAAAGTTGTCAAGTTTCCAAAATTGAAGGTGTCCATTGCCACATTCCGGATCGAGTAATAAATTTCAATCCTTTATACCTTTCAGATTACATTCTTTCTCTAATGAGGCAGCACAAGTAGGTGCCCTTTGTTAACCGATGACCCATCGCTCTTTATCTAGCGCACAGATCAAGATTATTTTCCATCTCTCCTTTTCTACATCGATCCTCTTTCTTTGCAAACTCCTCTCTTCATATCGCAACTTTCGAAAAATTTGCATTTTCTCTAACTTCCCTTTAGTGTTCAGCAATGTGGGCAATATGACTTTGGACTTCGCTGCACATATTATTAATTACCATTGTAAATTAATCCTTAAATACTCCGAAGGTACTAACAAACACTTGGTACAATGCAGGTGTTTAAAATTTGAAACCTTTGGAGTACAATTATGATTTGTGTAAGACCTGTCCTATTATGGGAATAGTATTGGAACATGACCACAATGTTCACTCAAAGAATATCTTGATGCTTTGCCCTAGTGGTTGGGTGGATTATGCCCTTGGGATAGCACAATTGGGAACAAAGAGATGAATGAGCAAGACTTTTGGTGAAGAGAAACTCAATATAGATTTACCGCGAAGCCCCATTTCATCCACAATTTCATACTTGTGCTGTTGGGAATTCTGGACCTTCTAAAGATAGAATTCAGGGGAGAAATTGATGATAAATGAGGTTATTTTTTCTATTAATGAGAAATATAAATATATTGGTCATAAGAGGGATTTCTTCTAGTTGTAAGAGGTGTTACTGAAATAACAAGGTCCCTATTCTAAATGGGTCTGATGATGAGGTACTTTCATGATCAAAAAGTCCGACCTGAAAAGAAATCAATGTGATTGCTATTCTTGTAAAAGAACAACCTATGTTCAAAGAGAACAAAAGAGAAAATTCTTTGCTGGGCTAGAGTTTTGAAAAGTTCAAAAGCAGAAAGCATTATTTAGTTATGGGATTCTATGTGACAACCTAGTGTTTTCTTCCTACTTGTTTATTTTCTTATAGTAAGCAACTCTGTGAGTCTAATTCTACTATGTTCTACTTTACCACAAATTCTCTTGGTTTTACTAAGTGTTTGGGATGTCCAGCTTATTACCTTGACAGTGCCTCTACTTGGTGTTGGTCTTTTTATAATGGATTTATGAAGAATATGCCTTTTAGAAAATATTTCTTGTAATTTTTCTTTGATAAAGCTTCTCTATATGGTGTTTAAGCATTAGTCTCAAGCTTTTGCCATAGATGATTACACATTGAGATGTTTTGCTTCTATTTTGAGTGGTTAAGCATTGTGTTTGGCTTCTGTTTTGATGATTAACCTTGTTATTTTTTTTTTTTATGGTGGTTAAAGCATTTGTTCGATTTATTTTTGCCTTTTATGTGTTTAATTTCATTCCTACCATCATTATTTCGATAATGACTCATTTTGCACTAATAATTACTAATTTGAAGCTTCTAAATGTGGTTTTGTGAAAGTTGACTTTTTGATACCAAGAAATTTCTTTTGTTTATGGATATTCCAACTATTTTTTGGCTAAGTTATATTTCTACCAACTTTCTCTGACTTCTCCAATTTCCTGATTCTTTATCAAATAGCTGTTTTTTTCGATAGAACTCACTTTTTATGTTTTCTCTTTATTTGGTGGGAAATAAATCTTTTTTGCTTGTAACAAGTTAAAAGCTTAAGAACTTCAACTTGACGGGAGAGTGTTGGAAAATCAAAAATATCCGGCGATATCACTTTATATTTTAGAATATCCTAGATGATCTCTTAATTTGTTCTTCTTTTATATATTTTATTATTAGTTTTTATTTAACCAGGCATATCATATTGTGTAATAGCGATATAATATCCTTTATTTATATTTATCGTGACAAGTCTATATAAAACATACTATATTTGGTGTTGATACACATGGATTTTAATATTCTTTCATCTATTTTTTCAACAATATCTAAGATATATAAACATATAAGATAGATATAACAATATAACATCTCAAACTTCCCCTAATCTAATGAATTCAGTTAAAACAGAACAAATAATGAGGTAAAAGCATATGTATTAATCAAACATTCCTTTTCTTTTACATCATTTAGTCACATTGGTTGATCCGTCTACCACTTTATGCTCAAAGCACAAACTTCGTCACCATTGCTATGACTCATAATAGGAAGGAGGAAGAAGAAAGCGCTTCAGAAAGTGTCATATGCATGTTGAAACGTCAGCAATGAAGTTGCCACCACATTAGAACCCTCAGATAAGACTATGTTACTTTTCTTAGTGAAACCTTTTGATGCGTTCACACGATACACCGTCATTCAAAATGTACACTGCCCATGTCTCGATGACCCAGTGGACAACATCTTAGCACCAACTACTATGTTTTCTCTAGTTCGAATGAAATGTGGTCATGTTCTTAATCCCTACCAACATATGGTTCGACGGCATAACTCTACAAGATCTTTCCATGGCTTTCATGCATGACATAATGCCTTTTATGTTCTCTATGGCTTGAGTAGGCATGATTCTTCCTGGGTGGTAGTTTGCCCCAAGTAAATGAGCAGGTTGATATGGGTCATAACTTAAATAATGAATTTATAGCCAAAAACTATTCCTAGTAATGTTGTGAAGGTAAAGAAAGAACCCCCGATCTTGGTAGATAATAAAGAACATGGATGTAAGTTTAAAACCATGAATGCATGATCACCACTAGATTTGTAGAAACATATTTGTACTGTGGTTTTGTAATTTTTTACTTAATTGTACTTGTTCACTTTGTAATTTGAGTACTTATTTTCTCTCATACTTATCATTGTTTACTCTTTAATTTCCCATTGTTGTGTCTAACATTTATCATACATAGATTAGACCCTAAACTACTAAATTAACCCAAAAACAACTAAGTAGTGACATTGACCCATCAAACAATAAAGCATTGACATTGACAATAATCAATCACTAAAGGCTTGAAAAATTTGATACAATTTAATCAAAAGAAATTTGCACCTTTTTTTTTTTAGTGCAATTTCAACCATTTATTTTTATTGATAAACGACAAAAACTTACTAACATTGACCCATGAACAATTATTACGTAGTATAAGACATGTTGTAGAGTTTTTTATTTGCAAACATTCTAAGTTTCTATCTATCAAAACTTTTCATCTTCAACCTGAATTCGATTCTTGTTTTTGTTTATTATAATGATTAGGTTACAAAAACTTTTCAAAGGATCATATTTCAATGTGATCTAAATCTTTTGATCAATAAAGGATCAAACTAAATGCTCCTAAAGAAAAAAGTTCACGAAAGCAATTGCCTTTCATGTATCACTTCATATGATGATATTCTTTTTATCGATAACCTAAACACATAGAAAATAGACATGTTCATTAACATGTTTGTCAAAATTCAATATAACAATCATGTACAAAATATGATATCTATTTTCAATCAATACTATGTTTTTGGGCTGTAACAAATTTAATGATGCTTTATTATAGCCAACTTATGTTTACCAAGATTCATCAACGAGATAATTGAAAGTGGTAGCCAAACACAATGACCTTTGATAACCATATCGCAACCAATTTGACTCAACCATGATGAGACATTATAGAGGAACCATTGTTAGCAACAACTTTTATCCAATCTTAATCTAAGTTTTTTAATTTTTCTATGCTTTAATGTATTAATGTTAAACAATTGTCAACAATTGTCAACTATCATCCAATTTTGATTGAAAGTTTGTTTGTCATTTCTCATCATATTAATATAGAAGTTTGTCACATTTGTTTCGTTTTTAACTAATTATAGAATGAATTATGAAAATACTTGCACCAAAAAAAAATAAAAACATAGAATATTAATAAGCAATCTTATCTCTGAGTTTTTGAGTAAGAGATGATTGTATTGCTTCCATTATTCATAAGTTGACTCTTTCATATATGATAACATAGGTCATCGCTTATAACCTTTTATTTTTCTTCCATAAAGTTTGTTCATAATTTTTGCATTTGGATTTCAAGTTTCTCAATGACAGGTTGTTGTTGTTGTGATTTATTGTGCTTGGTATCCTAGCTTGACGATAACTCAATGAAACTAAGATTACTTTGTTTAGCAAATATACTCGAAATTGTTTGTATGTCCTCATCGCCTTCAAGTTTTCACACCCTATTCTTGCACACAATCACCAACATAAAAAAATAAGACATTGATAAGTAAGGTGTACCACTTTTTTGTTGTCCTAAGTTAAAGCTTCTTCTCTATGGTTTTTGTTCAATGTATCATGTGTGACGTCTTTTCTTAACTTGAAAATAACTTTGAGTTATTTCATGCTTACAAAGTTTCCCTTGTTCAATCACCGTAGTAATCATCTAACCATTATAATATAAAAACAAAACATCGATGATGAAGTCATTGCCAAAGTTTAAAAAGAATTTAGTTTGCTTTATGTATATCCCAGTCTCTGGAACACACTTCAATTTGTAGATGCACAAAACATGATATATAATATCCATGCATGTGTGGCTTTATTATTAATTTAATCATTACAATGATTAAAAAAAAGAACAATTATGGTTGCAAACCAAAAATCAATGTCCATGATTACCTTGAGTGAAGAGCTTAACACCGATCACGCATGACAATCAAGACATACCTATATACTTTAGTCAGATGTTACGTAGTTTAAATATTTAAAAAAACCAAAAGTTAATTATTGTAATTGCACTATTAATAAATAATAAATATTATATTATTTATTAATTATATATATAGATTTATATAAGTGTCAAAAGAGAAAGAAACCATATATAATAAAAGAAATATGCTTTGATTCGATGGTACATTATACATTTGAGACAATCATCGAGTAATTCTTGATCTTCCAAAAATACAAACAATTGACCACTAATTATGTCGCTTCATGCTTGCAATAACCACATCTGTTTATGTTGACTCTCTCTAATACTGTTGACTTGGGACATCCCTACCCGCGTATCATGGATCGATTAGGAACAATCTAGGACCACTACTAATGTAGATATTTGCACGTTGTCAATAGGCAACCACTTCTAGAATATGCGTCGATGATGTTTGATGAGTAAGAGACATCAACAAATTGAAAGAAATTCATGCTTACATGAGCACTTAGACATACTTTACCAATGTAGTTTTTAGTAGATTTCAGACTAAGACTTTGTTCACTCACTCTAACAACTTCGTGGTCATATATTCATATTTGTGCCACTTCATCATCAAGTCCAATACTCATTTTTGTAGATGCCATCAATCCAACGTTGCACCTTTGGGCTATATTCAAAATCTACCAAATTTCTTCAAAATGATTCTTGCAATTTGTATAACTCAGAACAAATTTAATAAATAAAGTTACAAATTAAGCTTAACAATAAAATAAAAAAAATAATAATTTAAATTACCTAAGTTCATTACACCTTCCTTTAGTTTTGCATTCTTAAATAGATGGTTAAAATTGATTGCATTATAACGAATGCAATATACATGAAGTATGCATTTGGTGGCCTATTGCTTGTTTATTTCAAGCCTTCCTGCATGAGACTTTTTATAGCCAAATTGACAACTTATTAAATCTTATTAATGAAATTTAGATTGATGAGTCAGTTCACCATACTTCATAACGTTATTTAACACATTATCACATTCTTTAAAAAATAATGTGGTACACGAAAAGAAAAAGTTGAGATTTTTATCTAGTAATAAGAATAGATTAATTGATGTTTAGTTTGTTATGATCCTAATAACATAACATTTATACACATGTGTCGAATTACCCATTTAAGAATGACACTTATTTTCCTTTTGAACATTATATGTCCCAAGGACAACCTTTTTCCACTATCAGACAAAAAATGGCTCTTTTAGATTCAACAACACAAAATGATTAAGCATCTTCAAAATATTGCTTCATATCCATTTCATCGCCACATTTTGCTATCAAAACCTAAACCGACATTTAGCTCATCTCCTACCATGCCATGAACTAGAAACATCTAGCCTAGAAATGAGTCTCTTGGTCAAGGTGTGCCGAATTGATATATGTTGTAATGGGGTAACAAATTCCAAAAGGAATTTATGCTTTCATCTATATACAAACATAACGTATGAGTTTATATAATAATAAATTTCTCAAAAATATTTTATTATATTATAATAATAAAATACTAACCACCAACTTGTGTATGTTGATGAATTGAAATGAGTGAGGTAATTAGGGAACTATCGCCTTCATTACTATCATCGCCTTCATTACTATCATCACCATCATGGAAACCATCATCACCATCATGGAAACCATCATCACCATAATTTAACGGTTGGGTTACATGGGCATAATTAACCTCTTATGATATGCTAACTCATGTATCAGCCACATTGCTTCTTCAATGATAAATTTCTAAATAGTACTTCATGAAGATCTAATGTAGTCAATGTCAATATATATCTCATTCATTGGTATACAATGTTGTTGTTCAAAAGCACCGATGATACACTAAACATCACAATCAAATATTTCAATATTTGATATGTAATAATTTTGAGACATAAAAATTCTACACGTTAGGTTAGAAATTAAACTGACACGTGGAAACTTAATTTAGCATGAATCTTCTTAAAAATCATCATAACTAATGTCATGATTAATCTAAAATTAATTTTTTCACCTTAAAATTTTTTATACCATTCCAAAAAATATGCACAACTGCAACAACTAAAATTTCAGAAAAAAGAAAACAAATGCAAACAAGGGTTAACCAACTAAACAAAAACCAATAATTTAAAAATAAAAAACAAGCAAGAAATACAAAGAACATAAAACTGAAAATTGTATTTATATGAATGTTTTTAAGCCAATTGTAGGCAAGCTTAACACCACCATCACCAAACAACCATCTAATTGCCAAATCCTACGACTCATATAATAAAGAAAGTAGTCTTCCATTATGCACCCCTCCTCTACAAGGCTCTTTTGCAACAATTCTTTTCTAGTCTTGTTAGAGCTCTTCCTTAGTCTAATGGAATTCTCTTTCAGTCCCTTAATCCACGATGAACACGTAGGGGAGAGAATACAAAAGATGTCAACCACCTTCACGTCTCCCACACACACATGTAGCACATGAGACGTGGCCGATTCTCACACTTCCCAACACACATGAGGCGCGAGCTTTCATGCTCATGCCTTCTACACACAAGAAAAGGAGTCTACCTCGCACCTCCTTCACCGATGCATAAAGGGACTAACTAGTCTAACACCTCTTTATTACACACATATGAGGCATGAGTTAGCCTTGGACCTCCTACCCACCATGGAACTCACGTCCATAATATCCAAAAAGACTATTCTAGTAAATATTTTTTTATTTTAAAATAATTTTTTATTTTGTTTTCCCAGTCAAAGACCCGATATTTGTTCTACCACACCGTGTTCTTGGCATATGCTAACAAAAAAAGCCAAACAATCTATCATTACAAAAGGATTATACTTTTATATAACCCATAAACAAATCAAATATATTGAGCTTTAGGAAAAATATATTTAGACACTCAAATGCTATACAACATTTTAAGAAAATAATTAAGAAAGGAAAGAGAATATATATATATATATATATATGAATGATGTTGGATTAGAAAAACGATAAAAATGAAAAATATTAATAAAGTGATAATAAAAAATAAGTGTTCAAATATAGTTACTTTTTTCGAAAGCAAATAATTGAGGTTGGTGCATGCATTTCATATGCACCCACCTAATTAAAACCTTCCAAATATGTGATTAACTCTAGAAACTAGTCCACATGAAAAAAAAAAAGAAAAAATGGGTCAAATTAATTGTTGATAATACTACGTGAGAATTTACTTATCCAATAAGAATGTGAGAATTAGGAGTTACCATGCAATATACAAACTGTGAAACTGTAGGTAAATACTTAAAACTATTTTGTTGACTTTAATTTTATCATTTATTTTAATTATTTGGTCTAAGATAATAAATAAATTTATATTCTGTTAGAAGTAAAATAATTTTAAATAATTAAATAAAATTTCTAATTGTCATAATATATTAAAGAATAAAATGCGGGATTAATTTGTTTCCTCACAGACATACATATATATATATTAAAATACCTACTTAATACTTATAATTTTTATATTTCTCATTATCATTTATTATGTTAGCTTCTCTATTCTATCTCTTAAAGGTGTTATTAACATCAAGGTATCTTATCTATCTCTTTCTAAGTAAATATATGTTGATGAACACTAGAGACCCAGCAAAACTTACGTACGTACGTTTAGGAAACACAGCGAAGTGTGGTGAAAAGAACATAACTTAGTTGCATCGTATCTATCACTCGAGCCAATTGGTGACCACCTTGGATCATGCAATCACCTCATTCTCTTTTGGAACAAAATTAAACCCAAATATATATAATTACATACCCTTCTCGTTTTCCTCATTCCTCGAAGTTACCCTGCAACTCGCTTTTCCCAAACAGAAAATGTCTTCTTCCCATGAACTCATCATCACTAGCTCCTGACAGCTATCACTGCATGCAGGCCATACAGGCACTGCCGTGGCCCGATTACGCTGGGCAGCCGATCTGTCGCGGTCTGGTCACGGCAGGTCAGACTTCGGCCTCACACGTGGCTCCGGACACAGTGCAGCTCATCAACATCTACAATTGGTACAGTTCTACTGTGTTCCACAGTTCCCTCTGCCTGAACCTGTTGCTCCACTCATTGCTACACAATTGGAGCATTTCTCTTTACTGGTGGAATATCAGGGGAGTGTTTTTTCATATTTCAGAAGTTTTTCTTCTGGGATGTGATCAGGTCAGTTGCTGCTTTTTACTCGAAAAAGCAGTTTCTGATCTTCATCTCAGTGATGATGGGTCTTGTTTATTTAGGTAAGTAATGATTTTGAACACATAAAGCACTTAAATTTCTCTATTTCTCTTTAATGACTATCATATATAATCTCTGTTATATTATATTTATTTCTCTCGTTAGGTGTTAAATGCATTTAGAGACACCCTAAGAATCATTTTTGTTTCAGGTAGTGATGGCACAGTTGTTGTTGTCCCCAGCAACTTCAAGATTGTTGTTGGAATATACTCTGAAGGAGGACCTAGAGACTTGATCTTGCTGGGGAGTGAAGCATTCTGATTGATTTCTTTCAGCTCTGGGATGATAGGCACTTTGGTTTCTTGCTCACTGGACTGCACGTAAGTTTTGGAATCTGGCAAATAATGGGTCCTCGCTTGAGGACTGTTAGCATTCCCATGTGCATTTTTGGGGTTGCCTTGGATTCAACAGTGACAGAGGATTCTATGCTGCTGGTGCAGATGGGTTGGATTTGTAAAGGGTAAGAGTTGGGGAGCAGAAAGGAATTATAGAACCTGTAGAGGTAAACACTTGGTCTAGGAGCCATGGTGCATCAATTGTCGTGGTTTTGGTGGATGAAGGGAGTAATTTGGTGTCTGCTGCAGAATGGGGTGTGGATGTGAAAAGGAGAATGCTATGGTTTTGAGATGAAATGGTAAGCATTAATTGGTAGATGGTTGGCCAAGAAAGTGATGAATTTGAGTTAGAGAAATAACAATGGGGAAGGTGGTGGGCTCTTCACTTCTTCTCGGTTATTGTGAGGAAGAGATGATTAGGACTCTGGGCTTAGGGAGGTCAGGACAGTGATACAAGATGAGGCCATTGACATGTTGGAATCTGCAATTTAAATGTATGAAGGCTTTTTGAAGCATCATGGAAGCTACCAAAAGCCGTGAGGCTGGGAAGGAAGAAAACAATGCTGAATAAACAAAGGGAAAAGATGATGAGTAGGAAAATAAGTAATATGCGTTACCATGAATATTGAAACGTGAACATATTGATATATATTGGGGTGTGTACGTATCTTCAGTTTAATATTGATAGCGAGGTAAACATTATTTCATCTATACATTGAATTTTGTGTGCATAAAGAATTTACATATAATTTTAAGCAACGTTTTATAGCTTGTAATCAACTAATCATTTGAATATATTGTTCCAAATATTTCTAATAAATATGCATGTTAACTTGACATAATTTGACTTTCTTTGATATAACTTGCTGGCTAGTTATATCAAAGAAAAGTGATATATCAGGATAATAATACATTATATTGATGAAGATGAAATCTTCGGATGATCCTAACCTCGCTGTCTTTACAGCACAAGCAGAATAATGGCTGCTCTTTTATTCGCTATCACACAGTATCAATATTCATAACAACATATCTATCTCTTCGGAAGTTTAATATTGATAGCGAAAATTAAATATGTTTCGTATACATTGAATTTTTGCTTTGTGCATAAAAAATTTTAACATAATTTAAGCAACGTTTGTGGCTTGTAATCAACTAATCGTTTGAATACTATTCAATTTCCATCTTCACAATAAATATATGCATGTTAACTTTGACATAATTTGACTTTCTTTATTATAACTTGCTGTTAGTTAAAAATTTAATTAAAGTTTAAGTTATGAAAAAGAACAAAATTATATATTAAAAATTGAAGATCATAAACTAGCATTTAGTTTTTGTCATAATAATTAATTTATTAAATAATCAATATATATATATAAGGGTAAATTATACCAATCAACAATTTATATTAACTATTACATGGTAGAATGTAAATTTTATTGATCTCAATTATTGAATTTTAACTTTGTACTGTCTGATTGTTTTATTAGAATTTTATTAAAAGTCAAACAATAATAAAAAGGTAATAGTAATATTTTTTGTATATTTTGAATGTATATATTCTATTGATTTTTGAATAATATAAATCGAATATCCAAATAATTTTGAATTGATATAAAAGAAATTTGTATATGATTTATGTAATAGAAACTTTCAATTCAACAATTGGATCATTAAAATTTGTATTATATGTGTATTGAATGATATAATGGTTAGTGCAAGTTACAATAGTATAATTCAACACTTCATATATATATATATATGGGAAGGATCAAACTATATATATTTCATAAAAAACTACAAATTGTTTTAAAATAATTGAGTGATTGAAAAATTGCAAATATATAGTGGATGATTGAAAAAAATATGATAAATTTTGTAAAAAGATTGTTTTAAAATTCTTTTTTAATAAATTTTGATATTATTTCTATCATTGTTAAAGTATATCCACTTTGTAAATTTTATTTTAATTATATATGTTATAAATATA
Organism: Mucuna pruriens; assembly: GCA_025330945.1. Taxonomy (NCBI): domain Eukaryota; kingdom Viridiplantae; phylum Streptophyta; class Magnoliopsida; order Fabales; family Fabaceae; genus Mucuna; species Mucuna pruriens. The sequence continues at coordinate 9,648 of JAENHJ010000053.1, read as the reverse complement.
ACATTTAATGTTAGATGCACTAAAAATATATATAATCTTAGTGCATCTTAGCGATAATGTTATGTTAATGGTATTATATAATTAAATAAAATATGCTATTAAATATCTATTTAAATTATTATATATGTTGAAATAAATATAATATTTATTAAGTTCTAAACTCATTTTCATATTACTTTTTTTGAAAGAAGATGTTATAAATGAATCTATTATTTGTGTAAATTGTTTTAAAGAATAAATATATTATATTTATATAATAATTTATTCTTTTGGAATAAATTCCCAGTTTATAAAAAACATTCTAGAGCAAATTTCAAAGTATGCTAATCTGAACATTTAAATTGATACATGAATGTATAATTGTAATTTCTACAAAATTAAGTAATAGGATTAATGAATGAAAATGATCTTTTATAGGTATCTTATGATTTAGTGTATGGTTGAAATGTAAAAAAATGTAAAAATTTCTCAATAATAGGATAAGCAAAAAATGTATAAGGAGTATGATAAAGAGGATTTGTGTCTTGTAGCATGACAATTTTTCTTTTCATAAATAAAACAATTTGGTGAGCAATAGCAACTGGATCTCTATGAAATTCATACAAGTGACAAAGGAGTCATTTTCACAATCGAGGAAAGGCAATTAATTTGTTTGTGAGGAAAGGTCATGACGACTAGAGTTCCTAGTTGAATGTTACGCACTTGATGCAACGTACAAGACAATAGTGATCAATACTTCAAGTGGTTCATTTATATAAACTTTGGCATTTAACATAACATTATTAGGCCACTATTAATATGAACATTTTGTTTCTCATTACTTGACATTCCATGATGAACAGATTATGAGTGTAAACTGTCATTACAATGAAAATCACACAAAAGTCAGACATTAATGGATTCATTTCTTGGAAAGTTTATTACTTGTTTACAAAAATATTAAAATTTTTAAACTTTAGATAGAATACAAACTTCTATAATAAATGTGACTTTCAAAAATTAAATAATGTCATATGCATTTATTGAAAATGAGTTGAAATAGCAAATGTAATTGTTTGTTCATATAGTACTACATGTCAAAATAAATAAAATAATAACAAATATACCAAAAATAAACCAATATATCATCAAAGAAGGATCATAACTCATACCAGGTTGATCAGAACACTAGGAATACTAAAAAAACACAAAAATGACTATGTAATTAACATTTAGATTGATACGAGTTGAGGTCTTGAACGAGATGGATGATTATTGAGACTAACTAATCTAGTGAAAGATGAGTGAGTCAACTCAACAGCACAGATAGTGGTACGAAATGCATAGAAAGCAATTTAGATTAGGTATTGACAATTGATCGTAGTATATCATTATGTTCCTTCAGTACTTGATAGTTTGAAACTTTAGTCAATCAACTAGGCCCGTTCCAGGCCCACTATAGTTTCCATGAATCGTAGAGTGAATGCCTAAATGGATGCGTTTCAAAAAATATAAATATATATATATATATATATATATATATATATATATATATATATATATATATATATATATATATATATGTATATTCTATTATATAATATTTTTATTTGTTTAGGTTATCATATGTCTAAATATATAATAATTGTCTAATACATAATAATTCTTAAAAAGGATACATGTGAGATAAAAATATATTTAATTGTCTATTTATTCACAAAATAATATTCATATGAAGAGTTTGTCTTATAATACCTTGGGTATTAATGAAACTATTTTGATGAAATTTACTATCTCGATTCTCAGTGATTATGTAAAATTGAGTTTTGTTTCTGAAATCTAACTATTCTTAGCATGACATGGGAATCTCATTGCTTACCGAGCAAACATGAAGTAATGCTTTGCGTTAGTCTATGGGTCAAATAAGTATGTATTATTGGAGACTTCGAAAGATGGACAATACTGACATGACAACTATATGTTGTTACATGTCTACATGAATATAGGAACTTTTTGTAAAATTGTATCATTTCGGTAGTGGTTCACCATAATACAAAGATTATGATGACCTTGGCTTGTTGAATCTTCTCTGTCATGACATATTGGTATACTTTTATCAACACTGGGCAGAGGCGTTCAACAACGATAAGCAGGTACCTAACTTCATAG